>CM051461.1:256217853-257543478 GCA_028095005.1 Rhynchospora pubera | reverse complement strand
ACACGGGCTTTTGGAGACGAGAGTCTAATGCAGGTGATGTTACCTTAAATGTTGTTAGAATTCTTTTGCATAGTTAATTGTTTCTATTATCATTGAATGCATCTATGTTGGTCATTGTGATGTATTAGTGTTGGTATAAGCCATTATTGGTTGGTCTAATGGTGGACACAAATTATACCTTGTAGGACAATGTATACATCGACAATTCTGATCAGGCCTATTACTGTTAATTTAAATTTGATCTATATGATTGAGGACTAAGTTGTTTTAATTTCCTCTCATCTTTTAAAGTGTTTACTACATTTTTTTTTTAATTTTACCCTGCAGGATCGCCAGAAGCTGATAAACAACTTAAAAACAATTCAGGACTATCTTTGCTCTTTTGAACCACAGGTTGGTTTTATCTCCTGCTATAGTTTGGTTTCTTTCCCTGCTCATCTGAAAGTGTTGGTTTATATAGGAACAACGCTGAGTAGAAACCAAACGGAATAGAAGTGTAAGATGCATTAGTATTGAATTCAGTTGAATGATATTTGATTTTGAATTTAATACATTGGATGTGATGGTCGCAATATAACATACATACAAAAGGCAGTTACCTTAATGCATCATTTAATATTTATCAAACAATTTATAGTTTTCAATGATCTGTATCTGAAAAGCTTTGTCGGACTATCAAGTTGATACTTGAATTGCATAAAATTGGTTAGGCTACTCCATATGCTTGACAACTTGCAATGACAATGCTCACATTTCTGTTTAAAAACTTTACTTCAAATATATCAATCTAGTTCGTGACATTATCCCATTTTCAAGATCTGAAGGAAAGAAAAGTAGTCACAACCTTAGCTTGACAGCCGTGATGAAGGAAAATGGTTATCAAAATATGTCAAAATTAAATTAAAGGAATATAATTGTAGATATGTTCTCTATGGTTTAGATTGGTTTATCAAAATTGATTCAATTTGGGGAACATTTGGTCCCCAATTGAATTAGGAATACAATAACTGTTAAACGTTCAAATTGCTTGATGGATGATCAATCCATCAGATCATTTGTAACACATATATAATTTTACTTATTTTATTCTGATAACCATTTTGTTGGTGGTTGGTTGTCATTTACATTTTGCCATATACCTATCCTGTAAATAAGGCCCTAGTTATAACCAATGTTTTGAAAACCAGACCGGACAGGCTGGTTCAACCGCGAACTGGAACCTAGTCCGGTCCAACCACTTTAAAAACCGTTGCTTTTTAACAACAGTTCCGGAGGATAAGCTGTTGTCTCATTCACAATCCCAGAGGTCGATTCATGCTCATCCCAATTTCTTTGCTTTTGGTACAATTTAGCCTTACTTGGGTTAAATGTATTATATAAAATAGTCTTGTTTCTTCATTGGTTGAACCGGTTAAACCACTGAAGCTAGTTTAGATGAAGTATATGTGTTTCTTCCTTTGTTTGTCTTTAGGAGTTCCTTTGGCATTAATTTTTAACATTTTTGAAAGCAGGGAATAAATGTTGTGAATATATCAGCTAGTACATTCACTCAGACATTGGATACACTCCACAACTATCTTCTACAGGTACTGGGTGGGACACTCTGCCGTATCACATTTCGTAATATTAATTCTGTGCAGGTCTTTTTTGTTGATTCTTGTCCAAATAGGCAGACCAAGCATTTTTTAATACACTTCTTATTTTGCTCATGTATACTTTACTGAATAGGTGCAATGTGATGCTTCTTGTTTGGAAAATTGCTTCAGTACTTAATTTTTTGCAAAGAAAGCTCGTTCACTTTGCCATGTTTTTAGTCCCTTTCCCCTAAGCCAAAGTTCTGAATGCTTGAATTAGTTAAGACTTTGTTTTAGCTGTTTTAGTTGAGCCTGGTTGCTTAACGTTCTCTCACTAAATAGAAATGAGTTCGCACCAGTAAATAATATTTTACTCTCTAAGAGAATTCTCATATTTCAGTGCATTGAGCGTGGTGTCTCTGCTGCATCCGGTCAAGCTGAGACGGCAGCACAAGAGAGCTGATGGGATTTGTGGTTGCTTTGGCTTCATTAGAATTTGAAAATTTAGAATCCATAGTAAGTGAAATGGCATTGAACATAGTTCTCTATATAATAAAACTTCAGTGTTTTCTTGCTTGGGTTCAGGTTTTTGTCTAGTGTTGATTGCTGTTTATGATATCTAGAACTCTTGAGAAGCATTGCTGACTGGTACTTTGACATGGTATTTTGGCAAGTATAGTTCAAATCTACAAAATAATTTTATAGAGATGAGTAAAAGAGAGACGATCTTTGTTGCCAGGTTCCTGTAGCTGAATGTTTTTTGCAAACGCAAGTATATTTGTGTATGTATATACTGGTTGTTTGCAAATGCAAGTATATGTGTGTATGTATGGGAAGAAAGTGACAATGATAATCAAGCTTCAAGCCAGGTGTGAAAACCAAAGGCTGGAAATGACCAGAGGGATGATGGGATGATTTTCAAGCTTGATTGTCCGGTCTGGTTTTCAAAATATTGAAGGATAATCAATTTTATGCAATCATATCCTGATAATCAAGCTTCAAGCCAGGTCTTTAAAATATATTTCATGTTGTTGTTTTCCTATTTCTTTCTCTGTGGCTTCAAGCACAAGTTCAAAATTGTTTTTCCAGCCACAGCAGGTGAATAATATACACCAGGACCTGTCATAAGGTATCAATTGTTAATAGACATGATTAGAATCTAAATTTATAAATTTAAATGTTTTCTAAATTTATTTTTCTATAATCTAACCTAAAATATGAACAAATAAAAACATGAACTAATAAAAACATGAACAAATCAGAACATATAAAATATAATTTATTAAAGTGAAAGTTTAAACAGCCCAAAAAGATGAGATGATAGACTAGTTTTAGAGAGGATAATGTTTCTCGGAGTTTAAAAAAAAAAATTTTGAAGTTTGGATGAGGCAGGGTCCGCAATAATGAGTTATGACTTATGAACCAAAAATAATACCAGGGTCAAAATGGCTTTTCTATAAATGCCACGGGAAGCAAAAAAAAAAAAAAAAATGGAGATGCGGGGTATCGATCCCCGTACCTCTCGCATGCTAAGCGAGCGCTACCATCTGAGCTACATCCCCGGTTTTCTATTTTTTTCTCATTGATTTTATAAAATAAATTTATATATTCACAGCTGTCATTTAAAATTCTTGTACTTTCTAACTGTTAAGTGGAAAAAACATTCTTCCATTCAAAATAATAGTAAATGATTAATAAAAAAAAACACATGCTAATAATATTTAAAATGAAACATCACAATGTACAAAATTCACCAAATATATTAACCATAACAAATCGTTCATTATGATTAGATAGTTCAAATTTTAAAAAAATCGCGCATTGAAAAGAGTTTGGAACTTAGGATCCCTGTCAATTCTTAATAGATCAGGTCTGACTAAAATGAAATAAATTGGTCAAAATTATTATTAAATCTTTTTAATTGTTTCAGCTTTGTCACATTAAACAGGTTAGATCGAGAGAACCAGCTTTTGGTCTAGTGGTAAAGAGCAATGCATTTCAAGTGAGAGGTCGCAGATTCGAAATCCGACTAGGAGGTTTTTATAGACATTTAATTTAATTTAAATTTAAAAATAAGTTGGGAGGCTTGACCCCAATTTATCTTAGAAAAAAAAACAGGTTAGATCGGATCAATTCAAATCCGACCCGACCTGATCCATTTTACAGATATGATCGGAAAATATTTCGACATCCCGAAAATCTATGATGTATGAATCTAACATAATATTTATCTAAGGCTCCGTTTGGATGCGTTGAGAATAAGATAGGAAGAAGGAAGAAGGGAAGAAATTTATTGGAAAGGGATAAATTTATTGGGAAGTGTGTAACTTTTGTGAAGAGTTTGGATAGTTAGAAATAAATTTATTGGTAAAAAGTGGTTATTCCTTATTCCTTATTCCAGAAAGAAGTCATCCAAACGGAGCCTAATATATCATCCCTGATCTGTTCCCTTCACGGATGAGGGATCCATAGCTTTGAGGTTAGTTTCGCCAAGCATTTGCCTATGTTTTTACTCTTTTGTTCACTAGGCGACTGGTTTGGTTAGGTCTTAGGACCATCTCGGAATTGTTTAGGATCATTTCCGCATTATCCAACGTGTTCATTAATTATCCAGCACAACTAACTCATCACAGCGTAGGCTGCAACTAACCCCTCCCCCTCCCCCTCCCCCTCCCCCTCCCCCTCCTCCCTCCCGCGTATGATGTCCCCCCACCCCTCCCCTTCCCACACACTTCAAGTTAATATATTTAAATATTGAATGTAATATTGTAATTGTTGAAGTTAATATATATAACTGTTATAGTTATATATACTTCAACAGTTATAAATATTATATATTAACTTTAACAATTGTATATATTAACTTCAATAATTACGATATTAACTTCAGCAGTTATCTATTTAATTTCAACAATTACGATATTAACTTCAACATTTATGTATATTAATTTCAACGGTTATGAAGTGTGAGGGAGGGAGGAGGGGGAGTGATGGGGGGAGGAGGGGGGAGGGGGGAGGGGGACAGCGTAATCGGGAGGGAGGGAAACAGAGCGATGGAGGGAGAAAGAGATGAGAGCTGGATTTTTAAAAAAGAAAACGCGTGACCAGAGGGATGATGGGATGATTTTCAAATATAAAAAATGCGTTACTGAAAATGACGGAGATGATGGATCTTGAGAATGATCCTTATCGGTCCCGTTTATTAACTATTAAGAATTCAGTAGCCTTAATTGAGATTTTTGTTGGTGCAGCACAGTGTACACCAAGTGTTTGAATAAAAAAACGGATTTTGATCAGGGCCTTTCTTTTCTTGTATTTTAAATCCACGTAATTTTGGATGAGATCCGTATCCCACCATTCGGTAAAAACGTATATATCCCCTCCGTTGGAATATATATATATACTAGATCCTTCTGTTGCGGCTCCGCCGCAACATGTATTAGTACGTCTAAGAGTCAAGATTGAAAAAAAAAAATATTATGCCACACGTGAAGTGATATATTTTTATATATTTGAATATTTCAAGCGATATATTATCATTTGTGAATTTTTTATTTACATATTTGTAAGCATCACCGTGATAGTAGTTTGTGGATACAAGAGAAAAATTATTACATAGAACCATAAAATTAAGCAATTAATTAATTCAAATTATGTCTTAATTACTACAATATAAAAACATATAATTTCTACAAAGACTGGTGCAAGCCGAGGAATCAATTTTTTAAATTAATTAATTCATATTTCTTAGCATCACCAAAAAAC
The DNA here is from genome assembly GCA_028095005.1 of Rhynchospora pubera. Taxonomy (NCBI): domain Eukaryota; kingdom Viridiplantae; phylum Streptophyta; class Magnoliopsida; order Poales; family Cyperaceae; genus Rhynchospora; species Rhynchospora pubera. The sequence goes on along the minus strand of CM051461.1, from coordinate 257,538,139 downwards.
TGTAGCCTTACGCCAGGCTCGACCATCTCCATCTCCATCAACACCATTGCATTGCAAGTTGCGAGAGCTATGAAGAAATCGCAAGCCCAACCGACATCCAGTCTCGACTCATCTTGAAACAGCTCATGTGTCTTTGGAACAATTTGCTTATGATTTCAGAACTAAAGACAAGACCATTGGTTGACAGTATAATAAAACATATTTAAGAACTTTTTTATTTGCAAGTATGTCATGTAAGTGCAAAAAAATTATCATAGATTTTAAATTTTCTCAATACTTACAGTATGTACTCATATGTTGCGGAAAGAATTGTGGCATATTTTTTATAATGATATTTCAGTTTTTGGTTCACAATACTTTCATTTTGTCCGTCAAGTTTGGTCCGTTTGAACTAAGATGTCTGTCAATCAAATTTTCTACATTTCGGTAAGATTTTTTTTTCTTTTTTTTTGGCACACCCAAAAATGGATCGGTAAAATGTACCGCATTTTTTAAGAAAGTAATTCTAGTTGTTGAGCCCATATTGAAGAAATCAAAGAATTACTTGAGATTTGATAACAATTTTCCAAAATCTTACTATAGATAAATGTTACGATTTATGTAAAAGGCAAAAAGGAATTTTCTTTCCTATATTTACTGAACACCATATGAGGATCGGCCCCACAAAGACAAAATAATATCACGATAACAGGTTCATCGGAAAGAGATGGAACAGGAGTATGCAAAAAAATGTAAATCGAAATATTTATAAATCCATCTCCATGCAACCCATCCTATAACAAATCGTAATAACAATAAAATTTGACTTACAGTCATTCCGTTTCCAACAAAAAAGTTGGACACAGTAAATCCTAGTCATTGCATCATGCATACACATGGACACAAAACATAATACAACTTCATAGACCAAGGGAGCCATAGGTCCCACCTTTGTATTATTTGAAGAATAGTCCTGCCAAGACTGGTTGCATAGGGTGCACGCAAATCAAACAGAAGAGGACATCTCTCCCTCTATATAGGCCATATGAGTTCGCCTTTGTGCAGCTCTTCGTAGAACGGTTCATATTAAATCATGTTATGGGTCATTTGGGATTGCGACACATCAATCTTGTTACGAAGCATCACAAACAACACAGCAGTGCACTATTCATTCATCATTCAGGATATATAGGTTTTTTTAATATATATATATATATAGGAAACGAGAACTAATTTATGAATCAGGCTTTGATCGCAATAGTTCTTTAGTGCTAATGAATTAATCTTTTTTAAAAATGAGCGGTTGAGATTAAAGCTCGATTCAGAAATTATACTTGTGGCAGAATTTCCCATATGGATATATATAAACACACAAATTCGCATCCTTTATCGTACGGCACGAGCCACACTTTCCATCTCAACTGTCCGATCAATGATGGGTGCCCGTGAATAATACCGGATTGATTGGCCCGAAAAAATTTAACCGTCGAGATCAGATCGGACTGCTGGGATAAAACACTACTAAACACGATAACATCAGTACACTCTTATTTCCCTTTAATTTTTTTTTCTTTAAAAAAAGGATTAATTAGATTTATGCCATTGTGAAAATTAGTTAATTAACAATATGTCATTGTTAGATTGCTAATTAGATTTATGACATTATCAAATTGTTTAAATTAGATATATGCTATTATCTTATTCCTAAAAAAGATTAAATTCTAAAACTGTCATCCTGAATGTGTCATTATTTTAAAAATTTCCCAAACAGCCCTTGTCAATAAATCCTAAAAAGAACGCTAGTATAAAGAATATACGCTGTTCATTTGAAGGATAATTAATTTGATATGAATTTGAGTAGCTTAATAAAATAAACCAAAGTTCATTTGAAGGATAATCAATTTGATTTTCTTTTAGCATAAAACAGAGTATTTATTTTACCCATGTCCATTATATTTCCTTACCATAATCAATTTATTTTTTTCCTTTATTTTATTTGCGACTTCTTAATAATATAAACTTTTGTTTTTTGTCATTATTTTAATGTTCTATGGCATAAACTAATTTTAATATTTTTACATGACAAATATCTCATTTTAATTAATTTGTAGTGGCATAAAACTAATTTGTCATATAATAATAGTATTTTTCTAATTTCAATTTTTTATAGTGGCATATTTAAAAGGGTAAAACTAGCAAATCAATTTGTCGATGACATAAAACAATTTTTTCCAATTTTAAAATAATATAAAACTAATTTATCATTTAGTGATGATATTTTACTAATTTCAAGTTTTCAGTGACATAAACCCTAAAAAAAACATATCTTTCCCTCTCTACCTCTCTCTGATTTCCCGCTCTTACTTGCTAAATTCCCGCCATTCTCGTCGCCTCAATCGAAGCCATGCAATCAGGCGAATAACATCAAACCACCAAACTCCATTCCTACCTTGTTCAATCGAATCTTTTGGCAATCGTCCAAACCCATCTTCTTCTCCCTAGCACGCATGCTAGGGTTTCTGTTTGTTCTTGGTACTCTTCTTTGATCAAGCCCTGAACCCGGCTTTGATCAAGCATTATATCTGTGTTATGTTAGACATATTAGGTGCATCTTTGTTTTTCGGTTTTCTAGTAAATAAACATGCGTGATTTAATTTTTAAAGAGATGTTGGCTTAATCAGGAATTTTGCTTGGTACAGGACCAGTGCCCACCAAGTGTTCGAGTAAATTCCCCTTCGAACAATCAACCATGAAACGAGCTGGGAAGTCAAGGAGGGATGAGAGGGACAGGTTAAGCAGTTTGCCGGATTGCTTAATTCATCTTATTATGTCCTTCTTGACCACCCAACAGGCTGTCCAAACATGTGTACTCTCTAAGAGATGGAATAATCTCTGGACCACTTTGCCCTCTCTAGATTTTGACCTGTGGAAATTCAAGTTTGATGAGGAATTAGATGATAGTGAAACAGAAGATAGTGAACCCAGAAGAAGATTTGAGAAGTTTCGAGATTTTGTGAGCACGACATTACTACTGCGTGAGGCCTCTGATTTGCACAAGTTTCGTCTTTTTTGTAAAATGTTTGATGGGCACAATTATCGCATACTGATGAGATCATGGATTCTTTATGCCCTTAAGCATAACCTTCAAGTTCTTGATATTGATATCAGGCCAGAGGATTCATTGCCTTTTGGTGTTTTCACTTGTGCATCTCTAGTGGATGTCTCACTCTCTTCCTACACATCTGTACAGACTGTTGAGGTCATAAATCTTCCGTGCCTCAGACGATTGCATCTTAATCATATGAAACTAAATCAGGATTTTATTGAGAAGCTTTTCTGTGGTTGCCCCGTTCTTGAATTTTTGCATCTGGAGTACTATATCGGGGAGTTTACTGCTATAAACTCTCCGAGCCTAAAATATTTGGAAATTAAATATTATGGTTTGCGTGGAGAGACAGAAAAGAATATAGAGTTGATCAATACCCCTAATCTTTTGTCCTTTCGCTATAGCATTTATTCGAACACAATTGGACACAAAATCCTTCTGAAGATGCCATCTCTGACCGGTGCGAGCATTTATTCTGATTATCACATCGGCAAGAGTAATATTCTCATTGGCCTTTCAAATGTCCAAAACCTCAAATTAAGAGGACGTGCAATAAAGGTATGCACGTAAGTTTGCTAGGGTTCCTGCTTCATGTCTTTACTTTCTTTCTGATCCATTTTGCTCTAACATTTAGAATGTGAACAGTGCCTACTAATTAAATATTTGTTCATATTCTGAATTAATTCTGAAATGGATATAGTTGGAGTCTTAACTTGACCACCATGACATGGCTTGACCTGTTCTGTAGCATCATCATACCTTTTTATAAATCTCTCATTGCTGAAATATCTGTTTTCTTTGTATAGGGGTTACTGAAAAATGAACTGCCAAATTGCCCTGAGTTTTCAAATGTGAAGGACTTGTCTTTGGATGACCTTTGTTTGAGTTGTAATTTCAGTTTATTTGCTTCTTTCTTGAATCATTTTCCCAATTTGGAGAAGCTCTCAATACAGCATGCTGGTTGCTCCTTTGGGGTACTTAATTACATTTTTTTTCCTTTATTTTATTTCTTATACAGAATGTCTTTAGAATCTAATTTTAAGGACTGAAAACTTAAAAGTAGGGTACATGTAAGTTACTGCTGCATTTTTTAGATGCACAGAGATAAGTTTTTGTCTGCTATTAGTTTCGCAAACTTCATTCTTAATGGTTATGTTAAATTAGCTCTACTAATACAATTATTATACAATAAAGGTGAGATAATTGTAAATCATTAATTGAATTGGATCAAAATTGCTGCTGCCATACTGGAAGAAAAATATTTGTAATGTTCTGCTTTTTATTTGCAGAAGTTTCTCATCTAATGTTCTAGTTTTTGTAATATGTTGTTAACTAGGAGAAAGTAGATGGAAATCGAGAATCATTGAAAATTGCACCATTTAAAGGAAGGAGACTTGAAACAGTTGAAGTCATGTTCGTCAGAAATGATAAATATTTTCCTCAAGCTGTGAAGCATCTACAGGATATTACTGAGAAATCAAAAGCTCAAATCAACATGATTAGTGTATACGACTGGTAGTTCCTTTGAATTTTGTTTCATGCTATTGGTTTTAAAAGTTATTTTGCTTTGTTAGATCCTAGTTTGTGTCTATTCTGCACATGTATTGCTTGCTTCATTTTTTTTTTGAAGACGAAGAAAATAATACTTTTTTACTTTGTATTGCTTCTTTTGCTTTGTCTATAGGGATGAGGATTGCTCGGAGGAGACTTCACAAGAAATCAATTGAAATATTCCCTCCATGATATTAAGTGCGTGAAGTTTTGAAGAATGCTGTTTTTGAGATTTGCTTTTATGAGGTGAAGAGCAGTGGAAATGGACCAGGAGCATGGAGGAAACTTTTGGTGCTTCTCATTTTGTTGTCTAGAGTAGGAATTGTAACCTTACAAGTTTAGATCCATGTGCCCTTAACTAAAATTGTTGATTGATATGTGCCTCTCATTATGTTTTGTTGTGGAAATTTTAAACTGAGGTACGTCCTTTCATTTGGCGGGCAACGTTGTTAGACTTTCTAATTTGGCGACCAAAATGAAATTATATGACAAAGGATATCAATCTTTCTAAGATAGATGTAGCAATCGTACATTATATATTTTTTTACTATGGAAATGCATGCTTGGTAAATTTTAATTGGCATTTCGTAATTTAATTTATTTAGTTCGGTATATAATTCTGGTTGATGGAGATTACTCGGTTGATTAGGTGTAAAATTTGGTTGATGGAGATTATCTGTCGTTCCCTAAACGAACATGGGCAACACCAGATTTTAATATTTCTTTGTTTGAAAATTTGTTATTCTTTTGGTGGATAGGCATGCATTTGTGATTGAACATTTGTGAAGTTAATTAACTGTTGGACCTATTTAGATTCATATCAATACTTGTACCAGTACCCTTGTGTATGTATTACGTAGATTCACTATGGAAAACTTCATGGTCCGTTGTAGTCTTATATGAAATAATTTCATGGCAGCGCATGCAATTGTTATTTTTGTTTAGAATTTCTTTTTAGTCAAATTTGATAGTGGTTGTTTTGAATTGTTTTTGCATTTCTTTTGTCCCAAATCCCAATGGCTAGTATACCTTGTAGGTTTTGTTTAGAAGAGAGATGGTCAGAAGGGTACGTAGAAATATAACTATTATCATCCTTGAATTTGATTAAAAATATGTTCATCCAATAATTAGTTTTAAAATATCTTATTTTATTTATGAAACTGTTCTCTCATTTTCTTTCCGACAAATGTGCTTCTGGGCTTTTTTACAAAAAAACCCAGTCAGGAATAAAAATTGAAAGATACATATACAAAAACAAAAAACAAAACTCTTCTTTCGCAATCCCTCGCTCTAATAATTTTTTATTTTTTCCCTCAGTCGAAGCCATTCTCTTCTCTCTTTCTCTCTCATGCTACTCGTCTTTTGATCAAGCCACGGATCCATGGCTTTGAGGTTCGTTTCCCTCAGCATTCTCTTAGTGCTTTTTCATCTATGCTTAGTAGGTGTCTCTTCATGTTACTATTAGCCATGTTTGGTTAGTTGCGTTTCTGTTGAACAAGATGAAAATGAAATGAATACAACAACCACAAGCCAGCCTTTTTTTTTCTTTTTTCTTTTTTTGCCCTGTATAATCACCCTATTACCTGATTTAGTTATTACAGAATTGTTACCTTGTCAGGACTAGGGAAGCTTAATTGGGATTTATTTCTGTTGGTACAGGACCCGTGCACACCAAGTGTTCGAGTAAAATCCCCTGAGAATAATCAGCCATGGAGCATGCCGGGAAGTCGAGGAGGGGCGACAGGGATATGATAAGCAGTTTGCCGGATTGCTTAATCCATCTCATTATGTCCTTCTTGACTGCCCAACAGGCTGTCAGAACATGCGTACTCTCCAAGAGATGGAAGCATCTCTGGACCACTTTGCCCTTTCTAGATTTCGACGTGCTGAAATTTGAGTGTGATGGTGAATCAGAAGGCGGTGATCCCCAAAGCAATAAATTGGAGAAGTTCAGAGATTTTGTGAGCATGACTCTATTGCTTCGCGAGGCCTCAGACGTGCACACGTTTCGCCTTTTTTGTTTTGGCATATCTCATCTTCCCAATTGCCACATGTTCGTAAGATCATGGATTGCTTACGCCCTTAAGCATAATGTTCAAGTGTTTAAGTTTGATTACGATCGTTACCACCATTTACTGCTGGCAAGGTCACTGACTCTTGGTTTTTTCAATTGTGCATCTCTAGTGGATGCCTCAATCACTTACATCTTCCCATTTCTGAACAACATTAACATTATAAATCTTCCATGCCTCAGACAACTGTACCTAGAAGATATATATCTAGATCAGGATGTTGTTGACAAGCTTTTATGTGGTTGCCCCGTGCTTGAATTGTTGCATTTGAAGGACTGTGATAGGGAGTATTCTACTATAAACTCTCAGAACCTAAAATATCTGGTAGTAAAAGATCGTGATTCCAGCCTTCAGACTGAGAGAGAGATGGAGTTGATCAATACACCTAATCTTTTGTCTTTTCGCTACACCACTAATATCAGGTTATTTGGACCTAAAATGTTTCTGAAGATGCCATCTCTGACTAGTGCTTACATTTGTATGGATAACATATGGTGGGACGGATCCAAAAGTTGTTTTAAGGGCAAGAGTAATATTCTCATTGGCTTTTCAAATGTTCAAAGTCTCAAATTAAGTGGTTCAAAGCTAAAGGTATGTACTTAATGTATTTTATTTTTTATCTCTTTTTCTTAATTTGCAATAACAATGAGATTGCTAGCATTGCCTGCTAAATATATGTTCTTAATTCTGAATTGGATATAGATGGAGTATCTCTCGTTGAAATATATGTTGTTCTTTCGTATAGGACTTATTGGAAAATGAATTGTCAAATTGCCCAGAGTTTTCAAATCTGAAGGACTTATCGGTGGATGACCTTTGTTTGAGTTGTCATTTCAATTTACTCGCTTCTTTCTTGAATCGTTGCCCCTATTTGGAGAAGCTTTCATTAAAGGATGCTGTGTACTGTGAGGTACTTGATTCCTTTCTTTCTTCTTTTCTGCACCATAAGCCAAAAATCTTGAGAATACAATTTTTAATGGGAGCTGATGTCTCAAAACATTGGCACATATAAGTTACTGTTACATTCTTAAGATACAGAGAAATGATTTTTTGCTTTATATTACTTTCCCAATTATCATTCTGAATGGTCAATTGAGATGCACTAATACAATCCTTAGACAATACAAAGAAATAGAATTGTAAATGACCTTAATTAAGTCAAAACTACTGCTGCCAGGCTGGAAGAAATTATTATGCAATGTGACAATAGGTAAAGATGGACTGAACCTAACCATTAATGAAATCCAAGTTTGTAAAAGGTATTCTTTTATTTGCCGAATTTTCTCATTGTAATGTTCTGTTTTTGATAATGTAGTCGCAAATGCATGGAAATCAAGAATTATTGAAAATTGCACCATTTAATGGCAAGCGACTTACAACAGTTGAGTTCAAATTCTACAAGCGCAAAAAAAGTTTCCCTCAGGTTGTAAAGTATCTACAGGATATCACAGAGAATTCAAGAGCTCAAATCAGCATGACTAGTATAACATGACTAGTATAAGCTTCTGGTATGAACCGTGTATTGCATGTCCTTTAATTGTAACTAATCTTACGATTTTGTTTTCATGCCTTTCTTTCTCTTCTCAGCAGTGGGAGTTTCTTTGAATTATATTTCTGTTATTGGTGTTAGAACTCTGTTTTGCTTTTTTACCCTAGTTCATATCTAGGCTGCTAATGTATTGCTTCTTTATTTTGGTGGCTAGAATTGTATGGCAGGTTGACCGTGCTTTTGTTTTCTGGTTTGATATGGAATCAAAGGGTTGGTTTCGGCTTTCTGTCCTTTGCGGTGTCTCTCTCTATAATTTAAATTATTGAGTAAAAATAGAAAATAGCTATTAAGCTGAAGTTTGTCAAGTAATCTTACTAATTTCGAACTTTAATCTGTTGATATTCTGAACTCAAATTTTGAAAAAGGAGAGTACAGATAAGTTCATTTCAACAGTAAAAAGAAAGTAAAATAACAGACTGCAAATGTAGTTCATCTGATATTTTTATCTTTCGTCCCTTCTGAAAAGGCTTTTTTCTTTAGCATAAAGTGGGCTTATATAAAACTATATTTTTGTTAGATTGAGCAGTCCAAATTGGCAAAAAAAAAAATGTCCGGCAGGCGCAGTCATTGAGGCATTACGTATCTTCAAAAAAAATGCAGAACGTTGATTTGCATTTTTTAATTCACTGAATCATCATTCATCAAGACTTAGTTATGGATGTAATGTGGACACGAATATCTCTTCAATTTTTTAGTACTGCATTTTCCAACCAAGTATTGCTAGCTGCATCAACAAAATATCACTGGTTTTGTAATAAATGATTGAAGAGTAGATTTGATCAGAGTAGAAAGGAGAGGAGTTTTATTTTGCAACTGATCAGAAATAAAGGCTCCGTTTGAATAGTGTGTGAATAAGAGAAATAAAGAAAGAAGAAGGGAAGAAGTATTGGGAAGTGAAGAGTTTGAATTGTTTATAATAAATTTACTTCTTTATTCTCTTATTTTCTAATTCCTAGAACTCATCCAAACAAAACCTTTGGAAGAACTTGGAAGTGATGGGATTTGAGTTGAGAAAGGACACAATCACATGGGAGAACTTGGAAATGAAATTTCGCCAATAAAATGTGTTGTCAAATCTGATTCCTATCAAACTCGTTTATTCTTTCTGACGAGAGATCTCGACGAAATGAGAATCCAGATTCCAATGCCCATTCCCATGGAAAAATAGAGATTCAAAGAGAATCCATTAGGTATACGGCACACTACAGTTATATCAATTGCGTCAAATCGTGTTAGAAGTTTATTATTCTTTATTTTTCATAGAAATTACAAAAAATATTAAAAATTATTTAAAAATTGAAAAAATCTTTGAAAATTTGAATTAAAATTTTTTGTTTCATTGTGTTCATGAGAATTGTTCTTTTCTTTATATTTTATGATAAAATGCGTTATTAAAAAAATAATAGGAATCGAATGATGTTAATTGGTATCATCTTGGTTGAAAAATTATATATTTTTATGATATTTTTTTGCTTGAAATTTCAAATAATCCTTCACTGTTAATTCTTATGTGTTGATATTTTTGTGTTACATTAAAGTTTTGAATTTCAAAAGAGAAATGCTAGAGTCCAATATATTGGACGGATGGGGTTCGTCCAATACAATCGCTTTCAGGTTTTTAAATTTCAAATAACTGATCCGAACTATTCAATATGTTCTCCATCCGAACTTTTCATCAAGCCTCTGACCCACGGCTGTGAGGTTTGTTTTTGCAAGCGTTCTGTCTGTGCTTTTAATAAATATTTTGCTCATTAGGCGTCTCTTGATGTAATATTAGAGAGGTTTGGATTGGTTTCGTTTGGTTAGGTGTATTTTTATTGTCCAGTAAAAGATATGCCATGAAAATCATAAGTAAAGAACAATCTTCCTCAAAAGATTTATAACGCGTTTATGTCAAAAAAATAAATAAATAATCATAGAAAAATGTTTCAGAAAAATCACACCGGAGCTTTTGTACCCCCATCGCTCCTATCTTATCAGATGCGATCATACCAGCACTAAAGCACCGGATCCCACTTGGGCAGGAGTAGTACTAGGATGGGTGACCTCCTGGGAAGTCCCTATGTTGCATTCCTTTTTCATTTACTTTTTTACACATTAAATTGCATGGTTTTTTATTCCGTACTATCTCGTATTCATATTATTTACTTACGTTTTAACATTTTTTTTTCTATATATATATATATATTTTTTTTTTGTTTTATTTTTATTTTTTCTTTTATACCATCTTCCTCAAAAGATTTATAACGTGTTTATGTCAAAAAAAAATAAATAAATAATCATAGAAAAATGTTTCAGAAAAATCACACCGGAGCTTTTGGTACCCCCATCGCTCCTATCTTACCGGATGCGATCATACCAGCACTAAAGCACCGGATCCCACTTGGGCAGGAGTAGTACTAGGATGGGTGACCTCCTGGGAAGTCCCTGCGTTGCATTCCTTTTTCATTTATTTTTCTACACATTAAATTGCATGGTTTTTTATTCCGTACTATCCCGTATTCATATTATTTACTTACGTTTTAACATTTTTTTTTCTATATATATATATATATATTTTGTTTTATTTTTATTTTTTCTTTTATACCATATTCCTCAAAAGATTAATAACGCGTTTATGTCAAAAAAAAATAATCATAGAAAAATATTTCAGAAAAATCGCACCGGAGCTTTTGTACACCCATCACTCCTATCTTATCGGATGCGATCATACCAGCACTAAAGCACCGGATACCATCAGAACTTCGGTGACCTCCTGGGAAGTCCCTCTGTTGCATTCATTTTTCATTTACTTTTTTACACATTAAATTGCATAGTTTTTTATTCCGTACTATCTCGTATTCATATTATTTACTTACGTTTTAACATTTTTTTTCTATATATATATATATTTTTTGTTTTATTTTTATTTTTTCTTTTATACCATCTTCCTCAAAAGATTTATAACGCGTTTATGTCAAAAAAAAATAATCATAGAAAAATGTTTCAGAAAAATCACACCGGAGCTTTTGTACCCCCATCGCTCCTATCTTATCGGATGCGATCACACCAGCACTAAAGCACCGAATTCCATTAGAACTCCGCAGTTAAACGTGCTTGGGCAGGAGTAGTACTAGGATGGGTGACCTCCTGGGAAGTTCCTTTGTTGCATTCTTTTTTAATTTACTTTTTTACACATTAAATTACATGGTTTTTTATTCCGTACTATCTCGTATTCATATTATTTACTTACGTTTTAACATTTTTTTTCTATATATATATTTTTTTGTTTTATTTTTGTTTTTTCTTTTATACCATCTTCCTCAAAAGATTTATAACGTGTTTATGTCAAAAAAATAAATAAATAATCATAAAAAAATGTTTCAGAAAAATCACACCGGAGCTTTTGTACCCCCATCGCTCCTATCTTGCCGGATGCGATCATACCAGCACTAAAGCACCGAATCCCATCAGAACTCCGTAGTTAAGCGTGCTTGGGCAGGAGTAGTACTAGGATGGGTGACCTCCTGGGAAGTCCCTGTGTTGCATTCCTTTTTTATTTACTTTTTTACACATTAAATTGCATGGTTTTTTATTCCGTACTATCTCGTATTCATATTATTTACTTACGTTTTAACATTTTTTTTCTATATATATATATTTTTTTGTTTTATTTTTTCTTTTATACCATCTTTTATACGTACTATCTCGTATTCATATTATTTACTTACGTTTTAATATTTTTTTTTCTATATATATATTTTTTTTGTTTTATTTTTATTTTTTCTTTTATACCATCTTCCTCAAAAGATTTATAACGCGTTTATGTCAAAAAAATAAATAAATAATCATAGAAAAATGTTTCAGAAAAATCACACCGGAGCTTTTGTACCCCCATCGCTCCTATCTTATCGGATGCGATCATACCAGCACTAAAGCACCGGATCCCATCAGAACTCCGCAGTTAAGCGTGCTTGGGCAGGAGTAGTACTAGGATGGTTGACCTCCTGGGAAGTCCCTGTGTTGCATTCCTTTTTTATTTACTTTTTTACACATTAAATTGCATGGTTTTTTATTCCGTACTATCTCGTATTCATATTATTTACTTACGTTTTAACATTTTTTTCTATATATATATATATTTTTGTTTTATTATTATTTTTTCTTTTATACCATCTTTTATACGTACTATCTCGTATTCATATTATTTACTTACGTTTTAATATTTTTTTTCTATATATATATATTTTTTGTTTTATTTTTATTTTTTCTTTTATACCATCTTCCTCAAAAGATTTATAACGCGTTTATGTCAAAAAAATAAATAAATAATCATAGAAAAATGTTTCAGAAAAATCACACCGGAGCTTTTGTAACCCCATCGCTCCTATCTTATCGGATGCGATAATACCAGCACTAAAGCACCGGATCCCATCAGAACTCCGCAGTTAAGCGTGCTTGGGAAGGAGTAGTACTAGGATGGGTGACCTCCTGGGAAGTCCCTGTGTTGCATTCCTTTTTTATTTACTTTTTTACACATTAAATTGCATGCTTTTTTATTCCGTACTATCTCGTATTCATATTATTTACTTACGTTTTAACATTTTTTTTCTATATATATATATTTTTTTTTGTTTTATTTTTATTTTTTCTTTTATACCATCTTTTATACGTACTATCTCGTATTCATATTATTTACTTACGTTTTAATATTTTTTTTCTATATATATATATTTTTTGTTTTATTTTTATTTTTTCTTTTATACCATCTTCCTCAAAAGATTTATAACGCGTTTATGTCAAAAAAATAAATAAATAATCATAGAAAAATGTTTCAGAAAAATCACACCGGAGCTTTTGTACCCCCATCGCTCCTATCTTATCGGATGCGATCATACCAGCACTAAAGCACCGGATCCCATCAGAACTCCGCAGTTAAGCGTGCTTGGGCAGGAGTAGTACTAGGATGGTTGACCTCCTGGGAAGTCCCTGTGTTGCATTCCTTTTTTATTTACTTTTTTACACATTAAATTGCATGCTTTTTTATTCCGTACTATCTCGTATTCATATTATTTACTTACGTTTTAACATTTTTTTTCTATATATATATATATATATTTTTTGTTTTATTTTTATTTTTCCTTTTATACCATCTTTTATACGTACTATCTCGTATTTATATTATTTACTTACGTTTTAATATTTTTTTTCTATATATATATATATTTTGTTTTATTTTTATTTTTTCTTTTATACCATCTTCCTCAAAAGATTTATAACGCGTTTATGTCAAAAAAATAAATAAATAATCATAGAAAAATGTTTCAGAAAAATCACACCGGAGCTTTTGTACCCCCATCGCTCCTAACTTATCGGATGCGATCATACCAGCACTAAAGTACCGGATCCCATCAGAACTTCGCAGTTAAGCGTGCATGGGCAGGAGTAGTACTAGGATGGGTGACCTCTTGGGAAGTCCCTGTGTTGCATTCCTTTTTTATTTACTTTTTTACACATTAAATTGCATGCTTTTTTATTCCGTACTATCTCGTATTCATATTATTTACTTACGTTTTAACATTTTTTTTCTATATATATATATTTTTTTGTTTTATTTTTATTTTTTCTTTTATACCATCTTTTATACGTACTATCTCGTATTCATATTATTTACTTACGTTTTAATATTTTTTTTCTATATATATATATATTTTGTTTTATTTTTATTTTTTCTTTTATACCATCTTCCTCAAAAGATTTATAACGCGTTTATGTCAAAAAAATAAATAAATAATCATAGAAAAATGTTTCAGAAAAATCACACCGGAACTTTTGTACCCCCATCGCTCCTACCTTATCGGATGCGATCATACCAGCACTAAAGCACCGGATCCCATCAGAACTCCGCAGTTAAGCGTGCTTGGGCAGGAGTAGTACTAGGGTGGGTGACCTCCTGGGAAGTCCCTGTGTTGCATTCCTTTTTTATTTACTTTTTTACACATTAAATTGCATGCTTTTTTATTCCGTACTATCTCGTATTCATATTATTTACTTACGTTTTAACATTTTTTTCTATATATATATATTTTTGTTTTATTTTTATTTTTTCTTTTATACCATCTTTTATACGTACTATCTCGTATTCATATTATTTACTTACGTTTTAATATTTTTTTTCTATATATATATATATTTTTTTTTATTTTTTTTTTCTTTTATACCATCTTCCTCAAAAGATTTATAACGCGTTTATGTCAAAAAAATAAATAAATAATCATAGAAAAATGTTTCAGAAAAATCACACCGGAGCTTTTGTACCCCCATCGCTCCTACCTTATCGGATGCGATCATACCAGCACTAAAGCACCGGATCCCATCAGAACTCCGCAGTTAAGCGTGCTTGGGCAGGAGTAGTACTAGGGTGGGTGACCTCCTGGGAAGTCCCTGTGTTGCATTCCTTTTTTATTTACTTTTTTACACATTAAATTGCATGCTTTTTTATTCCGTACTATCTCGTATTCATATTATTTACTTACGTTTTAACATTTTTTTTCTATATTTATATATATATATTTTTTGTTTTATTTTTATTTTTTCTTTTATACCATCTTTTATACGTACTATCTCGTATTCGTATTATTTACTTACGTTTTAATATTTTTTTTCTATATATATATATTTTTTGTTTTATTTTTATTTTTTCTTTTATACCATCTTCCTCAAAAGATTTATAACGCGTTTATGTCAAAAAAATAAATAAATAATCATAGAAAAATGTTTCAGAAAAATCACACCGGAGCTTTTGTACCCCCATCGCTCCTATCTTATCGGATGCGATCATACCAGCACTGAAGCACCGGATCCCATCAGAACTCCGCAGTCAAGCGTGCTTGGGCAGGAGTAGTACTAGGATGGGTGACCTCCTGGGAAGTCCCTGTGTTGCATTCCTTTTTTATTTACTTTTTTACACATTAAATTGCATGCTTTTTTATTCCGTACTATCTCGTATTCATATTATTTACTTACGTTTTAACATTTTTTTTCTATATATATATATATATATTTTTTTTTTTTTTTTTTCTTTTATACCATCTTTTATACGTACTATCTCGTATTCGTATTATTTACTTACGTTTTAATATTTTTTTTCTATATATATATATTTTTTGTTTTATTTTTATTTTTTCTTTTATACCATCTTCCTCAAAAGATTTATAACGCGTTTATGTCAAAAAAATAAATAAATAATCATAGAAAAATGTTTCAGAAAAATCACACCGGAGCTTTTGTACCACCATCGCTCCTATCTTATCGGATGCGATCATACCAGCACTAAAGCACCGGATCCCATCAGAACTCCGCAGTTAAGCGTACTTGGGCAGGAGTAGTACTAGGATGGGTGACCTCTTGGGAAGTCCCTGTGTTGCATTCCTTTTTTATTTACTTTTTTACACATTAAATTGCATGCTTTTTTATTCCGTACTATCTCGTATTCATATTATTTACTTACGTTTTAACATTTTTTTTCTATATATATATATATATATTTTGTTTTATTTTTATTTTTTCTTTTATACCATCTTTTATACGTACTATCTCGTATTCATATTATTTACTTACGTTTTAATATTTTTTTTTCTATATATATATATTTTTTGTTTTATTTTTATTTTTTCTTTTATACCATCTTCCTCAAAAGATTTATAACGCGTTTATGTCAAAAAAATAAATAAATAATCATAGAAAAATGTTTCAGAAAAATCACACCGGAGCTTTTGTACCCCCATCGCTCCTATCTTATCGGATGCGATCATACCAGCACTAAAGCACCGGATCCCATCAGAACTCCGCAGTTAAGCGTGCTTGGGCAGGAGTAGTACTAGGGTGGGTGACCTCCTGGGAAGTCCCTGTGTTGCATTCCTTTTTTATTTACTTTTTTACACATTAAATTGCATGCTTTTTTATTCCGTACTATCTCGTATTCATATTATTTACTTACGTTTTAACATTTTTTTTCTATATATATATATATATTTTTTGTTTTATTTTTATTTTTTCTTTTATACCATCTTTTATACGTACTATCTCGTATTCGTATTATTTACTTACGTTTTAATATTTTTTTTCTATATATATATATTTTTTGTTTTATTTTTATTTTTTCTTTTATACCATCTTCCTCAAAAGATTTATAACGCGTTTATGTCAAAAAAATAAATAAATAATCATAGAAAAATGTTTCAGAAAAATCACACCGGAGCTTTTGTACCCCCATCGCTCCTATCTTATCGGATGCGATCATACCAGCACTAAAGCACCGTATCCCATCAGAACTCCGCAGTCAAGCGTGCTTGGGCAGGAGTAGTACTAGGATGGGTGACCTCCTGGGAAGTCCCTGTATTGCATTCCTTTTTTATTTACTTTTTTACACATTAAATTGCATGCTTTTTTATTCCGTACTATCTCGTATTCATATTATTTACTTACGTTTTAACATTTTTTTTCTATATATATATATATATTTTTTGTTTTATTTTTATTTTTTCTTTTATACCATCTTTTATACGTACTATCTCGTATTCGTATTATTTACTTACGTTTTAATATTTTTTTCTATATATATATATTTTTTGTTTTATTTTTATTTTTTCTTTTATACCATCTTCCTCAAAAGATTTATAACGCGTTTATGTCAAAAAAATAAATAAATAATCATAGAAAAATGTTTCAGAAAAATCACACCGGAGCTTTTGTACCCCCATCGCTCCTATCTTATCGGATGCGATCATACAAGCACTAAAGCACCGGATCCCATCAGAACTCCGAAGTTAAAGCGTGCTTGGGCAGGAGTAGTACTAGGATGGGTGACCTCCTGGGAAGTCCCTGTGTTGCATTCCTTTTTTATTTACTTTTTTACACATTAAATTGCATGCTTTTTTATTCCGTACTATCTCGTATTCATATTATTTACTTACGTTTTAACATTTTTTTTCTATATATATATATATTTTTTTGTTTTATTTTTATTTTTTCTTTTATACCATCTTTTATACGTACAATCTCGTATTCATATTATTTACTTACGTTTTAATATTTTTTTTCTATATATATATATTTTTTTGTTTTATTTTTATTTTTTCTTTTATACCATCTTCCTCAAAAGATTTATAACGCGTTTATGTCAAAAAAATAAATAAATATTCATAGAAAAATGTTTCAGAAAAATCACACCGGAGCTTTTGTACCCCATCGCTCCTATCTTATCGGATGCGATCATACCAGCACTAAAGCACCGGATTCCATCAGAACTCCGCAGTTAAGCGTGCTTGGGCAGGAGTAGTACTAGGATGGGTGACCTTCTGGGAAGTCCCTGTGTTGCATTCCTTTTTTATTTACTTTTTTACACATTAAATTGCATGCTTTTTTATTCCGTACTATCTCGTATTCATATTATTTACTTACGTTTTAATATTTTTTTTCTATATATATATATTTTTTTGTTTTATTTTTATTTTTTCTTTTATACCATCTTTTATACGTACTATCTCGTATTCATATTATTTACTTACGTTTTAATATTTTTTTTCTATATATATATATTTTTTGTTTTATTTTTATTTTTTCTTTTATACCATCTTCCTCAAAAGATATATAACGCGTTTATGTCAAAAAAATAAATAAATAATCATAGAAAAATGTTTCAGAAAAATCACACCGGAGCTTTTGTACCCCCATCGCTCCTATCTTATCGGATGCGATCATACCAGCACTAAAGCACCGGATTCCATCAGAACTCCGCAGTTAAGCGTGCTTGGGTAGGAGTAGTACTAGGATGGGTGACCTCCTGGGAAGTCCCTGTGTTGCATTTCATTTTTATTTACTTTTTTACACATTAAATTGCATGCTTTTTTATTCCGTACTATCTCGTATTCATATTATTTACTTACGTTTTAACATTTTTTTTCTATATATATATATTTTTTTGTTTTATTTTTATTTTTTCTTTTATACCATCTTTTATACGTACTATCTCGTATTCATATTATTTACTTACGTTTTAATATTTTTTTTCTATATATATATATATTTTGTTTTATTTTTATTTCTTCTTTTATACCATCTTACTCAAAAGATTTATAACGCGTTTATGTCAAAAAAATAAATAAATAATCATAGAAAAATGTTTCAGAAAAATCACACCGGAGCTTTTGTACCGCCATCGTTCCTATCTTATCGGATGCGATCATACCAGCACTAAAGCACCGGATCCCATCAGAACTCCGCAGTTAAGCGTGCTTGGGCAGGAGTAGTACAAGGATGGGTGACCTCCTGGGAAGTCCCTGTGTTGCATTCCTTTTTTATTTACTTTTTTACACATTAAATTGCATGCTTTTTTATTCCGTACTATCTCGTATTCATATTATTTACTTACGTTTTAACATTTTTTTTCTATATATATATATATTTTTGTTTTATTTTTATTTTTTCTTTTATACCATCTTTTATACGTACTATCTCGTATTCATATTATTTACTTACGTTTTAATATTTTTTTTCTATATATATATATTTTTTGTTTTATTTTTATTTCTTCTTTTATACCATCTTCCTCAAAAGATTTATAACGCGTTTATGTCAAAAAAATAAATAAATAATCATAGAAAAATGTTTCAGAAAAATCACACCGGAACTTTTGTACCCCCATCGCTCCTATCTTATCGGATGCGATCATACCAGCACTAAAGCACCGGATCCCATCAGAACTCCGCAGTTAAGCGTGCTTGGGCAGGAGTAGTACTAGGATGGGTGACCTCCTGGGAAGTCCCTGCGTTGCATTCCTTTTTTATTTACTTTTTTACACATTAAATTGCATGCTTTTTTATTCCGTACTATCTCGTATTCATATTATTTACTTACGTTTTAACATTTTTTTTCTATATATATATATATTTTTTTGTTTTATTTTTATTTTTTCTTTTATACCATCTTTTATACGTACTATCTCGTATTCATATTATTTACTTACGTTTTAATATTTTTTTTCTATATATATATATTTTTTGTTTTATTTTTATTTCTTCTTTTATACCATCTTCCTCAAAAGATTTATAACGCGTTTATGTCAAAAAAATAAATAAATAATCATAGAAAAATGTTTCAGAAAAATCACACCGGAGCTTTTGTACCCCCATCGCTCCTATCTTATCGGATGCGATCATACCAGCACTAAAGCACCGGATCCCATCATAACTCCGCAGTTAAGCGTGCTTGGGCAGGAGTAGTACTAGGATGGGTGACCTCCTGGGAAGTCCCTGTGTTGCATTCCTTTTTTATTTACTTTTTTACACATTAAATTGCATGCTTTTTTATTCCGTACTATCTCGTATTCATATTATTTACTTACGTTTTAACATTTTTTTTCTATATATATATATATTTTTTTGTTTTATTTTTATTTTTTCTTTTATACCATCTTTTATACGTACTATCTCGTATTCATATTATTTACTTACGTTTTAATATTTTTTTTCTATATATATATATTTTTTGTTTTATTTTTATTTCTTCTTTTATACCATCTTCCTCAAAAGATTTATAACGCGTTTATGTCAAAAAAATAAATAAATAATCATAGAAAAATGTTTCAGAAAAATCACACCGGAGCTTTTGTACCCCCATCGCTCCTATCTTATCGGATGCGATCATACCAGCACTAAAGCACCGGATCCCATCAGAACTCCGCAGTTAAGCGTGCTTGGGCAGGAGTAGTACTAGGATGGGTGACCTCCTGGGAAGTCCCTGTGTTGCATTCCTTTTTTATTTACTTTTTTACACATTAAATTGCATGCTTTTTTATTCCGTACTATCTCGTATTCATATTATTTACTTACGTTTTAACATTTTTTTTCTATATATATATATATTTTTTTGTTTTATTTTTATTTTTTCTTTTATACCATCTTTTATACGTACTATCTCGTATTCATATTATTTACTTACGTTTTAATATTTTTTTTCTATATATATATATTTTTTGTTTTATTTTTATTTCTTCTTTTATACCATCTTCCTCAAAAGATTTATAACGCGTTTATGTCAAAAAAATAAAAAAATAATCATAGAAAAATGTTTCAGAAAAATCACACCGGAGCTTTTGTACCCCCATCGCTCCTATCTTATCGGATGCGATCATACCAGCACTAAAGCACCGGATCCCATCAGAACTCCGCAGTTAAGCGTGCTTGGGCAGGAGTAGTACTAGGATGGGTGACCTCCTGGGAAGTCCCTGTGTTGCATTCCTTTTTTATTTACTTTTTTACACATTAAATTGCATGCTTTTTTATTCCGTACTATCTCGTATTCATATTATTTACTTACGTTTTAACATTTTTTTTCTATATATATATATATATTTTTGTTTTATTTTTATTTTTTCTTTTATACCATCTTTTATACGTACTATCTCGTATTCATATTATTTACTTACGTTTTAATATTTTTTTTCTATATATATATATTTTTTGTTTTATTTTTATTTCTTCTTTTATACCATCTTCCTCAAAAGATTTATAACGCGTTTATGTCAAAAAAATAAATAAATAATCATAGAAAAATGTTTCAGAAAAATCACACCGGAGCTTTTGTACCCCCATCGCTCCTATCTTATCGGATGCGATCATACCAGCACTAAAGCACCGGATCCCATCAGAACTCCGCAGTCAAGCGTGCTTGGGCAGGAGTAGTACTAGGATGGGTGACCTCCTGGGAAGTCCCTGTGTTGCATTCCTTTTTTATTTACTTTTTTACACATTAAATTGCATGCTTTTTTATTCCGTACTATCTCGTATTCATATTATTTACTTACGTTTTAACATTTTTTTTCTATATATATATATATTTTTTTGTTTTATTTTTATTTTTTCTTTTATACCATCTTTTATACGTACTATCTCGTATTCATATTATTTACTTACGTTTTAATATTTTTTTTCTATATATATATATTTTTTGTTTTATTTTTATTTCTTCTTTTATACCATCTTCCTCAAAAGATTTATAACGCGTTTATGTCAAAAAAATAAATAAATAATCATAGAAAAATGTTTCAGAAAAATCACACCGGAGCTTTTGTACCCCCATCGCTCCTATCTTATCGGATGCGATCATACCAGCACTAAAGCACCGGATCCCATCATAACTCCGCAGTTAAGCGTGCTTGGGCAGGAGTAGTACTAGGATGGGTGACCTCCTGGGAAGTCCCTGTGTTGCATTCCTTTTTTATTTACTTTTTTACACA
Source organism: Rhynchospora pubera (assembly GCA_028095005.1). Classification (NCBI taxonomy): domain Eukaryota; kingdom Viridiplantae; phylum Streptophyta; class Magnoliopsida; order Poales; family Cyperaceae; genus Rhynchospora; species Rhynchospora pubera. The sequence goes on along the minus strand of CM051461.1, from coordinate 257,516,606 downwards.
TTAAATTGCATGCTTTTTTATTCCGTACTATCTCGTATTCATATTATTTACTTACGTTTTAACATTTTTTTCTATATATATATATATTTTTTTGTTTTATTTTTATTTTTTCTTTTATACCATCTTTTATACGTACTATCTCGTATTCATATTATTTACTTACGTTTTAATATTTTTTTTCTATATATATATATTTTTTGTTTTATTTTTATTTCTTCTTTTATACCATCTTCCTCAAAAGATTTATAACGCGTTTATGTCAAAAAAATAAATAAATAATCATAGAAAAATGTTTCAGAAAAATCACACCGGAGCTTTTGTACCCCCATCGCTCCTATCTTATCGGATGCGATCATACCAGCACTAAAGCAGCGGATCCCATCAGAACTCCGCAGTTAAGCGTGCTTGGGCAGGAGTAGTACTAGGATGGGTGACCTCCTGGGAAGTCCCTGTGTTGCATTCCTTTTTTATTTACTTTTTTACACATTAAATTGCATGCTTTTTTATTCCGTACTATCTCGTATTCATATTATTTACTTATGTTTTAACATTTTTTTTCTATATATATATATTTTTTTGTTTTATTTTTATTTTTTCTTTTATACCATCTTTTATACGTACTATCTCGTATTCATATTATTTACTTACGTTTTAATATTTTTTTTCTATATATATATATTTTTTGTTTTATTTTTATTTCTTCTTTTATACCATCTTCCTCAAAAGATTTATAACGCGTTTATGTCAAAAAAATAAAAAAATAATCATAGAAAAATGTTTCAGAAAAATCACACCGGAGCTTTTGTACCCCCATCGCTCCTATCTTATCGGATGCGATCATACCAGCACTAAAGCACCGGATCCCATCAGAACTCCGCAGTTAAGCGTGCTTGGGCAGGAGTAGTACTAGGATGGGTGACCTCCTGGGAAGTCCCTGTGTTGCATTCCTTTTTTATTTACTTTTTTACACATTAAATTGCATGCTTTTTTATTCCGTACTATCTCGTATTCATATTATTTACTTACGTTTTAACATTTTTTTTCTATATATATATATATTTTTTTGTTTTATTTTTATTTTTTCTTTTATACCATCTTTTATACGTACTATCTCGTATTCATATTATTTACTTACGTTTTAATATTTTTTTTCTATATATATATATTTTTTGTTTTATTTTTATTTCTTCTTTTATACCATCTTCCTCAAAAGATTTATAACGCGTTTATGTCAAAAAAATAAATAAATAATCATAGAAAAATGTTTCAGAAAAATCACACCGGAGCTTTTGTACCCCCATCGCTCCTATCTTATCGGATGCGATCATACCAGCACTAAAGCACCGGATCCCATCATAACTCCGCAGTTAAGCGTGCTTGGGCAGGAGTAGTACTATGATGGGTGACCTCCTGGGAAGTCCCTGTGTTGCATTCCTTTTTTATTTACTTTTTTACACATTAAATTGCATGCTTTTTTATTCCGTACTATCTCGTATTCATATTATTTACTTACGTTTTAACATTTTTTTTCTATATATATATATTTTTTTGTTTTATTTTTATTTTTTCTTTTATACCATCTTTTATACGTACTATCTCGTATTCATATTATTTACTTACGTTTTAATATTTTTTTTCTATATATATATATTTTTTGTTTTATTTTTATTTCTTCTTTTATACCATCTTCCTCAAAAGATTTATAACGCGTTTATGTCAAAAAAATAAAAAAATAATCATAGAAAAATGTTTCAGAAAAATCACACCGGAGCTTTTGTACCCCCATCGCTCCTATCTTATCGGATGCGATCATACCAGCACTAAAGCACCGGATCCCATCAGAACTCCGCAGTTAAGCGTGCTTGGGCAGGAGTAGTACTAGGATGGGTGACCTCCTGGGAAGTCCCTGTGTTGCATTCCTTTTTTATTTACTTTTTTACACATTAAATTGCATGCTTTTTTATTCCGTACTATCTCGTATTCATATTATTTACTTACGTTTTAACATTTTTTTCTATATATATATATATATTTTTTGTTTTATTTTTATTTTTTCTTTTATACCATCTTTTATACGTACTATCTCGTATTCATATTATTTACTTACGTTTTAATATTTTTTTTCTATATATATATATTTTTTGTTTTATTTTTATTTCTTCTTTTATACCATCTTCCTCAAAAGATTTATAACGCGTTTATGTCAAAAAAATAAAAAAATAATCATAGAAAAATGTTTCAGAAAAATCACACCGGAGCTTTTGTACCCCCATCGCTCCTATCTTATCGGATGCGATCATACCAGCACTAAAGCACCGGATCCCATCAGAACTCCGCAGTTAAGCGTGCTTGGGCAGGAGTAGTACTAGGATGGGTGACCTCCTGGGAAGTCCCTGTGTTGTATTCCTTTTTTATTTCCTTTTTTACACATTAAATTGCATGCTTTTTTATTCCGTACTATCTCGTATTCATATTATTTACTTACGTTTTAACATTTTTTTCTATATATATATATATATTTTTTGTTTTATTTTTATTTTTTCTTTTATACCATCTTTTATACGTACTATCTCGTATTCATATTATTTACTTACGTTTTAATATTTTTTTTCTATATATATATATTTTTTGTTTTATTTTTATTTCTTCTTTTATACCATCTTCCTCAAAAGATTTATAACGCGTTTATGTCAAAAAAATAAATAAATAATCATAGAAAAATGTTTCAGAAAAATCACACCGGAGCTTTTGTACCCCCATCGCTCCTATCTTATCGGATGCGATCATACCAGCACTAAAGCACCGGATCCCATCAGAACTCCGCAGTTAAGCGTGCTTGGGCAGGAGTAGTACTAGGATGGGTGACCTCCTGGGAAGTCCCTGTGTTGCATTCCTTTTTTATTTACTTTTTTACACATTAAATTGCATGCTTTTTTATTCCGTACTATCTCGTATTCATATTATTTACTTACGTTTTAACATTTTTTTTCTATATATATATATATTTTTTTGTTTTATTTTTATTTTTTCTTTTATACCATCTTTTATACGTACTATCTCGTATTCATATTATTTACTTACGTTTTAATATTTTTTTTCTATATATATATATTTTTTGTTTTATTTTTATTTCTTCTTTTATACCATCTTCCTCAAAAGATTTATAACGCGTTTATGTCAAAAAAATAAAAAAATAATCATAGAAAAATGTTTCAGAAAAATCACACCGGAGCTTTTGTACCACCATCGCTCCTATCTTATCGGATGCGATCATACCAGCACTAAAGCACCGGATCCCATCAGAACTCCGCAGTTAAGCGTGCTTGGGCAGGAGTAGTACTAGGATGGGTGACCTCCTGGGAAGTCCCTGTGTTGCATTCCTTTTTTATTTACTTTTTTACACATTAAATTGCATGCTTTTTTATTCCGTACTATCTCGTATTCATATTATTTACTTACGTTTTAACATTTTTTTTATTTATATATATATATTTTTTTGTTTTATTTTTATTTTTTCTTTTATACCATCTTTTATACGTACTATCTCGTATTCATATTATTTACTTACGTTTTAATATTTTTTTTCTATATATATATATTTTTTGTTTTATTTTTATTTCTTCTTTTATACCATCTTCCTCAAAAGATTTATAACGCGTTTATGTCAAAAAAATAAATAAATAATCATAGAAAAATGTTTCAGAAAAATCACACCGGAGCTTTTGTACCCCCATCGCTCCTATCTTATCGGATGCGATCATACCAGCACTAAAGCACCGGATCCCATCAGAACTCCGCAGTTAAGCGTGCTTGGGCAGGAGTAGTACTAGGATGGGTGACCTCCTGGGAAGTCCCTGTGTTGTATTCCTTTTTTATTTACTTTTTTACACATTAAATTGCATGCTTTTTTATTCCGTACTATCTCGTATTCATATTATTTACTTACGTTTTAACATTTTTTTTCTATATATATATATATTTTTTTGTTTTATTTTTATTTTTTCTTTTATACCATCTTTTATACGTACTATCTCGTATTCATATTATTTACTTACGTTTTAATATTTTTTTTCTATATATATATATTTTTTGTTTTATTTTTATTTCTTCTTTTATACCATCTTCCTCAAAAGATTTATAACGCGTTTATGTCAAAAAAATAAATAAATAATCATAGAAAAATGTTTCAGAAAAATCACACCGGAGCTTTTGTACCCCCATCGCTCCTATCTTATCGGATGCGATCATACCAGCACTAAAGCACCGGATCCCATCAGAACTCCGCAGTTAAGCGTGCTTGGGCAGGAGTAGTACTAGGATGGGTGACCTCCTGGGAAGTCCCTGTGTTGCATTCCTTTTTTATTTACTTTTTTACACATTAAATTGCATGCTTTTTTATTCCGTACTATCTCGTATTCATATTATTTACTTACGTTTTAACATTTTTTTTATTTATATATATATATTTTTTTGTTTTATTTTTATTTTTTCTTTTATACCATCTTTTATACGTACTATCTCGTATTCATATTATTTACTTACGTTTTAATATTTTTTTTCTATATATATATATTTTTTGTTTTATTTTTATTTCTTCTTTTATACCATCTTCCTCAAAAGATTTATAACGCGTTTATGTCAAAAAAATAAATAAATAATCATAGAAAAATGTTTCAGAAAAATCACACCGGAGCTTTTGTACCCCCATCGCTCCTATCTTATCGGATGCGATCATACCAGCACTAAAGCACCGGATCCCATCAGAACTCCGCAGTTAAGCGTGCTTGGGCAGGAGTAGTACTAGGATGGGTGACCTCCTGGGAAGTCCCTGTGTTGTATTCCTTTTTTATTTACTTTTTTACACATTAAATTGCATGCTTTTTTATTCCGTACTATCTCGTATTCATATTATTTACTTACGTTTTAACATTTTTTTCTATATATATATATATTTTTTTTGTTTTATTTTTATTTTTTCTTTTATACCATCTTTTATACGTACTATCTCGTATTCATATTATTTACTTACGTTTTAATATTTTTTTTCTATATATATATATTTTTTGTTTTATTTTTATTTCTTCTTTTATACCATCTTCCTCAAAAGATTTATAACGCGTTTATGTCAAAAAAATAAATAAATAATCATAGAAAAATATTTCAGAAAAATCACACCGGAGCTTTTGTACCCCCATCGCTCCTATCTTATCGGATGCGATCATACCAGCACTAAAGCACCGGATCCCATCAGAACTCTGAAAATGTCCATTTGAACGTTACAAATTCAAACAAAGATACATAACTTTTGATGCAAATGTCCGTTTGGGGTAAATGACCCCAATCCGGAAAGCTAGCAAGAAGATCTACATGGTTTACAGGGGTTTACCCCGTAACGATCATTTTCGGGGCAAAAAAATGCTTGTTGAACCTCCAAAATCTATTTTGAGTATTTTCAAATTTAAAATTAACATTAAATTACTATAATTTGCTTTTCTTCAGCACAGAAATAGTTATTAGGTAAGAGAAGAAAATAAAGGAGGAAGAAAAATATACTAGTATATATAGTATAAAGAAGGTGAAAGATATATATAACACTGTCTTTATCTTGTAAGGCCTTTTTTCGGAGCCGGAAAAATATCTTCTGAACCTCCAAAATTCATTTTGAATGTTTTGAAATCTAAAAATAATATTAGAATTACTATGGAAAATTCATTTTGAATGTTTTGAAATCTAAAAATAATATTAGAATTACTATGGAAGTACAAAATAGAAGTACATCTAACTGTAATTTTGGTCCTAGTGCAGCCATTCGACTACCGACGGCGGAAAAGATGGGATGCCCTCCAGTTCCACGTGTGATAACACGAACTCGTGAGATCTATTTAATTTTTTTTCAAGATTAACTTGTACGATTTGAACTCGTCATTAATTTGGCTCGCTCAAATTTAATTAAAAATATGCTTATATTAATTTGTTTTTTTTATATCAATGTCACATTTTTTTTCAATACTTTATTATAAAATTAATAAAATATTAATCTACAAATAAATATTATTTAAGTTTCATTTAATTAAAAAAAGCTTTAGTGAAACTTTGGTGGAACTTCATTTAATTTAAAAGGAGCTTAAGTGGAACTTGATTGCGGCTGGTGTTTGATTTAGCTTGGTAAGGTCGGAGAAAAAATATTTCCTGTATTTTACAAAAATGGAGACGACCGGTAAAAGCTGCCGGAAAGATGCAGCTCCTTTTCTCTGAGTTGATCATCTGAGCAGATTTTTGGGTACATTCGTCCTTCTCAATTTAATAAAAGTCAACTCAACCATTACCTGGATTCTTTGTATGTCCTTGTTTTGTGGCCTTTTCATATGGAATTGACTAATAGCTTTTCATATATATTATGGAAAAAATCATAATTATTTTGAAGATCTACACACATGCTATTACTGTTATGGTATAAACTTAGCATTTTTATGGATTATTGTTAAGGTATAAACTCTGTTGTGTATATTATATTGTCATAGAAGATCTACAGATGCTATTCAAAAGGCACTTGGTTGCACGTCTCCCAAAGCCTCCATCTCTTCTCCTGTTCTCCTCTTGGATTTATGTACTCCAAGAGTAATATTCAATGCTTGTTAGCAAAGTCAAGAGTAATATTTATTGTTTCAAGCACATTTCAATCTACGTATTCAAAACCAAATGCAAATGTTAACTGCTCTGTTGACTTCAAATCGTCTGCATTCCTTGATTCCTTCAATGCATATTCCAACCCTAATTAACTATTTGTCATTTGAAGTTCATAAAACAAAAATTAAGCAAAGTGCTCACAGTTATCTTCTAATAAAAAAGATACAAAAAATGCTACAATATGCTAGCAGCAAATTTATCGGTATCATTATCATTTATATCAGGGTCAAACCACAAAGGGTAACATCTGGTACTCCCCTACCCTACCCGATTGGTTGAGCTGGTACTGATTTGATACAAGATCTGTTAGGCTATAAATTCATACTATTTTTTTCACTGTTTATAAAACTGGTATGAAATTTAAGTTTTACTTTTGATAATTTTATAATTTTTTTCTTTTATTAAAGAAAATTTGTCATTATGTACTGTGCCTCAAAAAAAAAAAAAAATAATAAAAAGATCAAACCACCTGTTACAAGTCAATGATAAACATTGGGAAAGAATTTTAGCATGATCGTTACTAAATTATTCCCTATGAGTAAATTCTCTTTATTTTAATTATTATTTGAAAGATTCAGAATTCAAGTTCGTCATTCATTAATCATAATAAAAAAAAGTCAACTCATAGTTCAATCTTAATTTTCCCCTTATAAAATTGTAATGAACGATCACTTCTTAGCTAAATAGTAAATACCAACTTCTTTTTTCTTCCTGCTCCCTTGAGACTAAAGATCAATCCAGTTTCCCCAACCATAGGCAGGATGCTTGCAGCATTATCTGTTCTATTTTTTTCTTTCCAGATAGTAACACAATTCAGCTGCTATGCCCATGCTAAACTGGTCTCCTCAAATTGTTCGCAAACTGACACATATGCGATTGGATCCTACTACGAATCCAACCTCTTCAAACTCCTCTCCTCCCTTTCCAAGGATGCACAATTCAATAGTGCCTTTTCAAATGATTCCGTCGGCAGTACCCCCGATGAAGTTTATGGTCTACTAATGTGTTTTGCGGATTCCACTCTAGCCGACTGCACCAATTGCCTTCAATACGCAACATCCAACACGACACAACCATGCTCCATGAGTGCGACCGCCACTGTGTTATATGATTCATGCTTGTTGAGCTACTCTAGCAAAGACGTTCTCTCTGTTGCAGATCCCTACACACCCTTCTGCTTATATAGTGGGGCTTATTCACTCGATGAAAACACAAATAAATCTCTGATTCAGGTATTAGCTAATTGAAGTGTGATGGTACCAAATACACCTGAAATGTTTTCAAAACAAATGGTCAGCGGCACAAATATGTCCGCCCTTATGCAGTGTACAAGAAACCTGTCGCCACAGGAATGTAAAAAGTGCATTTCAAATGCAATGTCATACTTCGATTATTGCTCATTTAATGCAACAGCACTCGGGATGAGGATAATGACAAGGAATTGCTACATAAGGTATGAGTCATATTTGTTCAATGCTAGCTCGTTCCCAAAATCATTGGTTCCACCACCACCTCCACCATCGCCACCATCGCCACCACCACCTGCTCTGCCTTCACCACCGCCAACAAGCCCTTCAGGAGGTAAACGCTTCTGGATTCCATTTTTACAACTGTTATATATACCTTTCACAGTTTCACTGTACAAAGAACACTTTAATTTTCACAAAATTGTGTAAGCACCTGCCTTGTTTGTTTAAATCTGAGAAAATTAAGCATTCAAATTTTTCTTGCATGCATCTAACGAACAATATAATCAAATTTTCAACATTACAGGATCAAAATCTAATACAACCATGGCAATTGCAGTCTCCATAATTGTTAGTTTGGTTGTTGCCAGCTTTACTGTGTTTGGGTTCTGCTTTTGGCGGAGAAAGCACTCATTACACGAACATTCAAGTAATTTGGGAAAAAGTTTTATTTTTCTTCAAATATCTGTGAGAAATAAATGTGCAAAAATGATTTATTAAATTAGCAATTTGATTATTCCACAAAATGTTTTAACATCACTGTCCTTTCTGACCAGATGATGATGACACGATGAGTCCACATGATGTAGAAACAGAACTGGAATACATCCTTAACCCAAATGCAGAATATCAAGTGTTTAACTTCATGACACTAAAAGTTGCCACAGATAACTTTTCCGACATGAACAAACTTGGCAAAGGAGGCTTTGGTCCAGTTTATAAGGTAAGTCGACCTCTATTCATTGGTCACTTCTTTTTAATGATTTTCAGTTAATATTCGTCATATCTTATTCCTTGACTGATTAAATTACATATATTATTATGGAAATATTTCAAGGGCACTTTGCCTGACAGAAGCGAAATAGCAGTGAAAAGACTATCAGGAAGTTCAGTCCAAGGAGTAACAGAGTTTAAAAATGAAGTGGATCTTCTCGCAAAACTCAAACACAAGAACCTTGTGCAGTTGCTGGGATGTTGCATAACAAAGAAAGAGAAGCTCCTATGTTACGAGTATTTACCTAATGGAAGTCTTGACAATATTCTTTTTGGTAAATCCCTTTGGTTGAAAGGACAAATATATATATAATGGAAGTAGAATCTCTCAGAAATAAATTATTGACGATAAGATTACTGATATCAATTTCTTGATGCAGCAAAACAAAATGCCAAGCGAGTCACCCTTGGTTGGAAAATGCGATACAAAATAATCGAAGGGGTTACTCGTGGGTTGCATTACCTACATGAGGATTCTCGGTTAAAAATTATACACAGAGATTTGAAAGTTAGTAACATATTACTTGACAAAGATATGAACCCCAAAATTTCAGATTTTGGGCTCGCAAGGTTCTTCGACCAAGACCAAACCCATAAAGAAACAAGCATGATCGCTGGAACATTGTAAGCTTTTTTTTTATGGAAGAAAAGAAACATAAAGTCAATTAATTGTATTAAAAGTTTTTAGCTACCATAATCTAATATATTTTATTTAATTTATCATTTAGTTCTCATATTAAGGATATATATATGTAACAATATGGTTTAAGTTAAATCCCAGTTGGAAGCTTTTTATATTTTTCCTTTCTTTTCCTATTGTTTATTTGAGATAAGATAAGCAAGAGGAATGGCCTACTTAAAGACTTGGGAGCTCCTTTATCTTGACATACTTTCATTTGTGGTTTTACATATTAATTTATTTGAACTGTTGAACATCATCTATAGGAAAACTATAAAGAGAAAAGCCAACAAGGAGTCGGTAATATTGCAGAATATGGGAGTCCACATTATGGATAATTAATTAATAATTCTAATATTTTTATTTCAGAAATAATGATTTCAAATCCAGATAAGTTATGCAAACAATGGGCTATACATCTCTAAATTAATAGCCCGTTTGTTCAAAAAAAAAAAAAATGATAGGTCGTAATGCACCATTTTGTGTTAAGTGCACCCAATATACTACAACCAAAACTTATATATCTATTATACCAAATTTATTTTTACAAACTTTTTTGCAATAAATTCCGTGTTCAACTGCAGTGGATATATGGCACCGGAGTACATTTTGCATGGGAATTTCTCTGCTAAATCAGATGTGTATAGCTTTGGTGTTCTTCTTCTTGAGATTCTTACAGCCCAAAAGAATAGCTCATTTGTTGGCTCAGGTTGCGCTTCAAACCTCATTGATCATGTAAGTAACATAAGTGTTTTTGGGTCTAGATATTTTACACATCTGTTGTTGGAATTCCTATAAGATATTAATTTGTCAGTTCTTTTCGCCATCATATATTCTTCTTTTTTGCTGATTTCTGACCATCAAATAAGGAAGCAAGTGTTCAATTGTCAACTCCAATAATGCATTTCTCATGATAATTCCAAGAAGCTAGATCACATTTATACACTTCGCTGCTGCGAAATAATTTTTTGAACTGAAAGATATTTTATCATTTGTCATTAATTAAACAAATACTCGTCATTTCCACAAAATTCAACAACTAGATTTTACAAATAAATGCTGTAAGGAAAAATAATGAAGCTCCTTTCTTTGAGCAATGAAATTGGATCCCTCTTCTTGGGCTTTGTTTCAAAAAAAGATAAAGAAAAAATAATGAACCGCATAAATAGGTATAAGACCTCTTGATAACGAAGCAGCAGCACTACCATGCATTTTCTTATTTTATCTCTCTAAAATTTCATGCTTAATTATTTCTTCTCACACAAATTTCTCCAAGTCTCATTCTTCCAAATCATGAGCATTACCTAACAAAGTTCATTATATATTCAAAAATAACTCCAAAATAACCAAAGTTGTAAATAAAGCCTAAATTAACTCTAAAATAATAATAAAAACACTCTTTTAAACTTGATATTGAGAAGTAAGCATCTAATGAGACCTTCAATATACTACAATATATATTTGCATAAAATGAGAAATGAAGAAACCTACTGGCTGTCTTCAAATTGGCAGGCTAATTATGGTGATATCTTGTATATGTCAAAACAATATATAAGAATGAGAAAATAAACTCAGATTAATGGTACTTCATGCGGAAATCACTTGGCGTAGGTCCAAATCAAGATTTGATAAATATTTGTTGTGCAAACTGTGAATTTGGTCCAGAAATATCAGAATTGCAAACCCCCCCCCCCCCCCCAAATACAAATTTCATTTAATCTAACTTCAAATTTGCAATGAAACAACATTATCCTCTTAATGCAATTGCACCAGTAAATGTAGTTTGCAGTCAGATCGTTAGTTGATGATTATAACAAAATCGTACTGAGTACGAAACTGTAAACTTTTGTAATATTATCCTTCCAACAAAAATAAATAAAAATTTATTCTCTTTTGTAAAGATAAATTGAGAATCAAATCTCCGAACTTATTTTTAAATTTAAATGTCCATAAAACCTAACCTCTCCCAGCAGAGTTTCGAACCAATAAAAATTCGTGCTAATAATGAACAATATTAAATAATTCGAATCAGCCGTTTTATGCTAATTAATTTGATAGTAGGTAATATGTTCAGTTGAGACCTATATAAAAAAATAACTAAAATCACCCTTGCTACAGGCAACGGTACATTGGAACGAGGGTCGGATATCTGAATTGAAGGATCCAGTGCTAGAGGAAAAATTCATAGAAGAGATAAAAAAATGTGTTGGTATAGCATTACTGTGCGTACAAGAAAATCCAATGGACAGACCCAACATGGAGACTGTAAAAAATATGCTTGGTAGTGGAGGCCCATCTCCATCTATGATTTTTCCAAGTTTGCCTTCTACCTGGTCTCTGCACCGAATCAGTATGGACAGTAAGACGACTGACACGTCTACATTCACCAGTCAAGCTGAAAGCTCTACAAGACTACAACTAACACACGCTACTCAGTGAAAAAGTCAGGTGGAGAGTTCTGAAACAAGAGTGTCGCAAATGAATAAAACTGCAGGTTTCTTTATTTAAACCAAAACAAAGGAAAACAATAATAACAACATTATATATGTATCCATAGAATTTAGTATCTTAAGATACGCGATACGAATCCCACGATACGGTACGATTCAATGACTGATCGATGCGAATCGTGACCTTTGGATCGCAATCGCAATGAATCGTTGGAATCGTAACGATTCTTTTGAACGATACTGTATCGTATCGTATCGCACGATACAAACGATACACTAACAGCCAATAGGAACGCGAAATCTGTCTATTTCCGATTAAAAAAATAAAAGCGACCTTTTGGTTTCCCGCGATAGAGAGAGAGACACAGTCCCTTTGTTACGAAGGAAATACAAGGGGACGGAGATGGAGAGAAAACAAAAACCCTAGGTCTCCAGTAAGCTTGATCGGTGGTCAAGGTGCTTGAATTTCAAGTCGTCGCATCTTGTCCTCTTTTTACAAGGTGCTCCGTGCTCAATACTCTCTCTATCTAGTATAGATTTATTTTTATTTTTTTATTGAGTAAATTAAGGTTACTGTTTCGTAATTTTTTTTTTCCAAATTTTGTTATAGATTAATAACAACTAAAATGGGAAGGAAGGGAGGAAGAAAGAAAGATGTATGTTGGTCCTATTGCACTAGAATTGGTGATGATAGATTGCATATACGATGCGATTATTGTAAAAGAGAAATGTGGGGAGGTGTAGCTCGGTTGAAACATCATTTTGCGGGAACCCACTTAAATGTGCCACCTTGTGATTTATGTCCAGAAGATTTGAAACAAAAATACAAGGATTTGTTGACAAAAGATAAGGAAGAAGATAGAGATGTGCAAATTATTGAGAATCATGGAGAAGAGGGACAAAATCTTGACAGGAGAAGGAGATCCACAATGGATGCATTTGTTGTTCGGACGGATGGGAGCTCTAATGCAAAGAAAAAGCTCAAGCAAATGACAATGAACACAATGGCAAAGAGTAGAAAACCGGTATGTAAGACGATCATGAGGTGTATTTATGGATGTCATTTGCCATTAACCCTTGTCAAGAATCCTTTATTCAAGGAGATGATTGAAGAATGTTGCAAATATGGTGTAGGATTGAAAGTGCCAACCGTTCATGAAGCAAGGGTTACTTTTTTGAAAGAGGCGGTACAAGATGTGCATTCCATATTAGATAAGTACAAGGAGGAGTGGGCTAGAATGGGTTGTACCTTGATGTCGGATGGATGGACCGATGGAAAGAATAGGTCTATTACTAATTTTTTAGTCAATAGTCCTATGGGAACCGTTTTCCTCAAGTCGATTGATTCATCCGGTGAATTTAAAGATGCGGAAAAATTATGTTCTTTGCTTGATGGTGTCGTAGAAGAGATAGGTGAAGAGAATGTTGTCCAAGTTGTGACCGATAGTGCACCGACTTATGTTAGTGCCGGTAAACTATTGATGGAAAAGAGAAAGAAGTTATTTTGGAATCCATGTGCGGCACATATCATGGATTTGATTCTAGAAGATATTGGTGAGTTACCAACTTTCAAGGATGCAATTGTCAAAGCCAAACGAGTATGCAACTTTGTCTATAATCATGTTTGGGTGCTTAATTTATTTAGGCAACAAAAAGGGCAAAGAGAATTGAAAAAGCCGGGTGTTACACGCTTTGCTACTTGTTTTCTTTGCTTGGCGAGCTTTCAAAGAAACCAAGTTTGTTTGAAAGCAATGTTTGGTGGTAGGAAATGGTTGGAAAGTAGTTTTGCGGGTACCCCGAAGGAATGACGGTGAGGGAGATCATCATTAGAGATGATAATTTTTGGAAGGAAGTAAAGTATTGCTTAGCGGCTACGGAACCTCTTGTCAAGGTGCTTAGACTTGTTGATGGCGATGAAAAGCCGGCCATGGGGTACATTTATGAAGCAATGGATCGAGCTAAGGAGCAAATCGCATCTAGCTTTGATAGAACACCAAGTAGGTATAGAGAGATTTGGGAAATTATTGATTTGAGGTGGGAATTGCAACTTCATCGACCACTTCATGCCGCGGGATATTATCTCAATCCAAAGTACTAAGTTAATTTATTTTTTATATCATTTCATAAGCTATTGCTTGCTGCCATTTACTTAAAACTATTTTTATTTTCTAGGTTTCATTATAGTGAAAATTTTAATGCGGATGACGAGATTCTAGCGGGACTAATTGAGACCATAGAAAGAATGTATCCTAATCCGGCGACACGGTTTAAAATTGAATCCCAATTTGAGAAGTTCAAGCGAGCGGAAGGTACATTTGGATCTAGTATGGCCATTTTTGCACGTGACAAGAAGCAACCCGGTATGAGTATGACCAATGGCTCGTGTATTGTATTTATATCTAATGACTTTAATTTAATTTGTATTTAATCTCTTAAATTTGAAATAGCGCATTGGTGGGCAATGCATGGCTCGGGTAAGGAGCTTAAGGAATTTGCCATACGTGTGTTGAGCCTCACATGTAGCGCAACGGGATGTGAAAGAAATTGGAGTTTTTTTCAAGATGTTCATTCCAAAAAGAGATAAAAAATGGAGCATGAGCGGTTCAATAATATAGTTTTTGTGAAGTATAACCTTAGACTTGAAATGAGACAAAAAGAAAGAGAAGCAAAAGGTGATCATTACAATCCAATAGAATTATCCGATATGGAATCGGATAATGAATGGATCACCGAAAATGTAACTCTAAATGAAGAAAATATTGAAGATCATGTCTGTCAAGAGAATCAAGTCCCTATTGCTCCGGATTTCTCATGGAAAGATATTAGTGATTTGTTTAAGGAAGTTGAAGTTGGCACTAGTAGAAAGAAAAGAAAGCGAGGTACAATTTTTGTTCTATATATTAGGCTATTAGCATTTTGTTATCTTATTTACAAGATAATATAATTTAAAGTTTGAATTTTGTTGCATAGGACCGAGAGATTTGAGGATTAATAAGAAAAATGATATGGTGCAAGGGAAAGGAAAAAAGAGGATAGAAGTGCAAGAGGATAGTGAACCGAAATTTCATGAGGAAGAGATGGAAACCGACGAAAGCGAGGAGTCACTCAATCTTAATGATGAAAGTGATGATAGTGGCAGTGCTAATAATGATAGTGATGATGATGTTTAGATATTTAGGTTATCTATTCAATGGATGAAATATCATGAACTTGTTATTTCCATAATTCCATGCTTATTAATTGATATTTTTGGTACTTAGTTAAGTTAATATTTTGATGATACGAGAAAATTGGACAATGAAATATTTGTTTTGTTAATGTTTTTAATTATTAAGTAGCATTTTGTATGATTTGTCAATTAAGATGTAGATCAATTGAATTTGAATCATTATCTAATGCTCAAAAACACATAGACTTATTGTTGCGCAATAAAAAACATGATATAATGTGTTATTAGACCTTTGATTTAATGAATTTAATTTAATATATGTCATAACTACTTATTATAGCTGATTTCAATGATAACATAATGTATCTTAAAGCGTATCGATACGATACGCGATACACGATACGATACTTAATGTTACGATACACGATACATTTTACGATTCAAAACTTCTATGTATGTATCGTTTTTATTTTCCTCCCTTCTTCTATTGTGTTGCAACTTTTGTTTTTTCTGTATTGGATAATAACTAATAGTACTTGAAGCTGAGTAATTTGACCCTGTGATTTGGCTCTATTAATCCATCAATCAAGTGGTTCTTAGTTTGAATTATGGAGGGAGTATTTATTTTCAAATTTCTTAAAAAAAAAATCAATGGTTTCAGCTTTTAGGCTATTGTCCTGTGCATATGATTGAGGAATTTTCGTACTCAATTTTTAGCCGACCAATCGGATGAAGATTGGTGAACAAATAATTAAGATCTGACGACTAAAAATTAGATCGCTGAAGGAGCAAGCCAACACTTTAATTTCTTCTAATCTCCGCTCTCTCTGCAAAAGAAGAAAAACTTTTTTTGATGAACAAAGAAAAAAACTTAGCTCGACTTCGTGTGCTTTCTCCTTCAAGATCGAGCAAACAGAACGTAACTTCCCGTCTCTCTCTCTCTCTCTCTCCCTCCCTATCCCCCCCGACCCCCTCCCTTTCTCTCTCTCTCTTTGCTCCTGTCTCCCCTTCCTCTTTTGCGAACAAATATTAGCTCTCATGAACAGTTTTTTTTTCTGGCCTCAACACCCTTTCTTCACTTGCGAACTCGCCTGTTGTAAAAAGTGACCAGATTATTCTCTCTTTCAATTTCTCATGCGAATCATGAAATTCTTCTTGGACGATTCAATATCAGGAACTCCAATTAATTAAGAAAGGTTGTTAATTAAATTGCTTTTTTCCCCAATTTTGTATGAGTTTCCTAAGCGCACATCCGTTATGTTCAGCAATTCTTTTTATTTTTTTCTTTTGCATTTGTAAACAACTCTTGGTCTGGATGTGTCATATAATGAAACGGTAGTCATCAGGCTACTTTTTTTCAAATAATAATAATAATAATAAATTAATAATAGCATATCATAGGGTTTGATTCTCATTCTCCACCTTCTCTTGTTAATTCTGTAATTTTTCTTTCGAAATTTGCTGCTTGTAAAACAACATCTACAACCTTTTATTTTATTTTAATAATTCTTCGAATTTCGTCAAATAAAATTTTGATGCTTTGATGTCTGTATCACTTGTTCAAAGCAAACTAGTATTACTTTGTTTAAATGTAAACAACTCTTGAGATTTGCTTTTATGAGGTGAAGAGCAGTGGAAATAGACCAGGAGGAGCATGGAGGGAACTTTTGGGGCTTCTCATTAGACCTGTCAATTTGTGCATGTTTTAACGTTACGTTAATTCTGAACGGAACGTTAAACGGATGAAAATTCAGTTACGCTTGGGCCGACATAACATAAACGTAATTGGGCCCTTACGTTTCGTTTATTTCCGTTGTTACGTTTAGTATTGCAAATAGATAGATTGCAGAGAAACAACGGAGACAACAAGGAGCGAATAAGGGTTTCTCTCTCTCAGAATGCGCCGCATTGTCTCCAACTTTCTCCGCATGCTTCATCCTCTCTCTTCATCTCTTTCTTCTCCCTGTCTCTCTCGCGCCCATGAAAAATTGAGGTCTGTGCAACCTCTCAATCCATGTGAGTGCGATAATGACAAGGTAGATCGTCGTACGACTTTTTCTCCTCTCCGATCGCCTCCATCAAAGACCCCCTCTCCTCTATTACCTCAGTGAAGCCACACCTCTTCTTCCTTCACCGCCTCACGCCTAGCAACACTTCATCTTCAACATTGGAGAAGGATCCCTCTCCGACTGCGCCAGCTCCAACTCCAACTCCTCCTCCGTTCTGACCAGGTAGCTCATCCCCTTTCTCTTGATTTTTTCTTATTTTTCATGACTTTCTTTTGACTTTTTTCAGACATTGTTCTTGGATTTTTCGTTGGCTTTCGATTTCAGACATTGTTCCTAATAATGGCCCATGATGAATCAAACTCTGAGGATCATTGATAGTTGCTTGACACCCCTTTGTACCTTGTACCATGTCAGTACAAGGTTATATTCCTTTCTGGTACTACTTTAGGGATTGATTTGTGATTCAATTAGCTTTTGAGGACCTTCTTGTAAATTTGTTTGAACTAGTATAAGGACCTGTTTGTGATTTTGACAGAAAACTGAGTAATTTTCTGTGTTCTTAGAATTTGTAATTTGTGATTTGTGATTTCAACCTTGTACTTTGACAAAAAATTATCAAAAATCGAGTATTTATTTTTCAACCTGGTTCCTTTTTTGTTTTTAGATTTTTTATGAGAAATTGTCTGGTTTTACTGAGTTACAAATCAGATATTTACTGTTATGAGTTTCATTTGCATCATGAGTTATGAACTGATTTGTGTAATATGGAGTGACTTTCAATTTTGCTTACAAATTAAATTGCTTTGTTACAATTTGTAGAATGTGATTTGGGTGAAGTCTAAGACAGTTTAGTTGGAGGAAAAAACGGAAGAAACATTTATAACGTTTTAACGTTTGTACCGTTTAAACAAATGAAACATTAAGCGGAAGAAAAAATTCTTACGTGTAATAAACGTAAGAGTTCATTTACGTGAACATCATGAACGTTTGACAGGTCTACTTCTCATTTTGTTGTCTAGACTCTAGATTAGGAATTGTAACCTTACAACTTTTGGGGCTTCTCATTTGTTGATTGATATGTGCACTGATATGTTTTGTTGTGAAAATTTTGAAACTGAGGTACGTCTTTTCATTTGGCGGGCAAGACTTTCTAATTTGGCGACCAAAATGAAATTATATGACAAATATTGGTAAATTTTAATTGTACATTATACCGAGCATGCATTTCCATAATGACAATTAAAATCTTCATGGTCCGTTCGGACCGGTCCGTTCTAGTCTTACTGTAGATTCCCATAATCCCTAAACCCTAAACCGGTCCGTTCATGGCAGCGCAATTGTTATTTTTGTTTTGAATTTCTTTTTAGTCAAATTTGATAGTGGTTGTTTTGAATTGTTTTTGCATTTCTTTTGTCCCAATGCCTACCTTGTAGGTAGTGTCCTCCAAAATGACACGATATGAGCATTTTGTACGACATGCATGAGTATTGACACGATAAGAATACGACACATTAATGGAATTAGCACGACAAGTGTGTATTGGCGTGTCGTGTCAAATTAATATCATATTGGAGATTTTCAGACATTGACTTGTCTTAGCATGACACGAATTGACACGTGACACGATATGACACAACAAAAATTATTATTATTTAGAATTTATTAAATTATATTGAGTTTATATTATAAATTTAATAATTTTGATTCATAATCTTTTTATTCAATAATTTATTTTTATTTAAATATATATAATTTCAATAATTTATTATATATTTTTATTTCAAAAATTATTTAGTTACTTTTTAATGAATTTTTAGTGAATTATTTATAATATAGCTTGACATGTTTAACATGTTGTGCCAACGTAGCACGACAACATGACGTGTTATATAACGTGTGTCGTGTTAATTAATTTTTTTATTTAACACGATATTACATAATACATTGAAAATATTAACATATACCAACACGACAAGACACAACATCAACTCTAACATGCGCGTTGACACTACACGACATGTTTGCGATACCCGTTTTGTTTAGAAGAGAGATAGTTAATTAGAAGGGTACGTAGAAATATTTTATCATCCTTGATTAAAAATAATTAGTTTTTAAAATATATTATATTATTTAGTTAAAAGTTAAAACTGTTCTCTCAATTTCTAACCGAGATATGTACTTTCTTACAAAAAAAAAAAAAACCCATTCAGGAGTCAGGGCACGCCCCAGTTTGCAAAACACTCCCACTTTTCAGAATGAAACGACTGAAATGTCCTCAGCTTCTGCCCCTTGGGCCTTGACCTTGAGGCATATGATGATATGAGTCTTTTTTAGTAAAAAACCCAGCGTGGAAAAATTAGAGAAAGAACAGAAGAAGCACGCATGTGACGTGGGTGTCCTTAGCTTCTTTCTCTAATTTTTCCCAGTCAGTAACTTGCTAAAATCCGGCCATGCTCAGCTCATCGCCTCAATCGAAGCCACGGATCCATGGCTTTCAGGTTAGTTTCCCTCAGCATTCTCTCTGTACCTTTTCATCCATGCTTAGTAGGTAGGTCTCTCTTGATGTTACTATTAGCCAGCCATGTTTGGTTACTTGCTTAAATTTAAATGAATACAACAAGCACTCAGGAACCTTAATTGCCCTATTTCCTGATGCAATAATTACATAACTTTTACCTTGTCAGCTCTCAGGAACTTAATTGGGGTATGTTTCTGTTGGTACAGGACCAGTGCACGCCAAGTGTTCGAGTAAATTCCCCTAAGAATACAGCCATGGAGCAAGCTGGGAAATCGAGGAGGGGTGACAGAGATATGATAAGCAGTTTGCCCGATTGCTTAATCCATCTCATTATGTCCTTCTTGACTGCCCAACAGGCCGTCAGAACATGCGTACTCTCCAAGAGATGGAAGCATCTCTGGACCACTTTGCCCTTTCTAGATTTCGACGTGCTGAAATTTGAGTGTGATGGTGAATCAGAAGGCGGTGATCCCCAAAGCATTAAATTGGAGAAGTTCAGAGATTTTGTGAGCATGACTCTATTACTTCGCGAGGCCTCAGACGTGCACACGTTTCGCCTTTTTTGTTTTGGGATATCTCCTCTTCCTAAGTGCCACATGTTTGTAAGATCATGGATTGCTTACGCCCTTAAGCATAATGTTCAAGTGTTCAAGTTTGATTATGATTGTGACCACCATTTACTGCTGCTGCCAAGTTCACTGCCTCTTGGTTTTTTCAATTGTGCATCTCTAGTGGATGCCTCAATCACTTACATCTTCCCACTTCTGAACATCATCAACGTTATAAATCTTCCATGCCTCAGACGATTGTACCTAGAAGATATATATCTAGATCAGGATGTTGTTGACAAGCTTTTATGTGGTTGCCCTGTGCTTGAATTGTTGCATTTGAAGGACTGTGATAGGGAGTATTCTACTATAAACTCTCAGAACCTAAAATATCTGGTAGTAGAAGATCGTGATTCCTACCTTGAGACTGAGAGAGAGATGGAGTTGATCAATACACCTAATCTTTTGTCTTTCCGCTACACCACTAATATCAAGTCATTTGGACCCAAAATGTTTCTGAAGGTGCCATCTCTGACTAGTGCTTACGTTTGTATCAATGACATGTCGTGGGAAGGATCCAAAAGTTGTTTTAAGGGCAAGAGTAATATTCTCATTGGCCTTTCAAACGTTCAAAATCTCAAATTAAGTGGATCAATGCTAAAGGTATGTACTTAATGTCTTTTATTTTTTCTCTCTTCTTCTTAATTTGCAATAACAATTAGAATGCTAACATTGCCTGCTAAATATATGTTCTTAATTCTGAATTGGATATAGATGGAATGTCTCTCGTTGAAATATATGTTGTTCTTTCGTATAGGACTTATTGGAAAAGGAATTGTCAAATTGCCCAGAGTTTTCAAATCTGAAGGACTTATCGGTGGATGAACTTTGTTTGAGTTGTCATTTCAATTTACTCGCTTCTTTCTTGAATCGTTGCCCCTATTTGGAGAAGCTTTCGTTAAAGGATGCTGTGTACTGTAAGGTACTTGATTCCTTTGTTTCTTCTTTTCTGCACCATAAGCCAAAAAATCTCGAGAATACAATTTTTCAAGGGAGCTGATGCCTCAAAACACTGGCACATATAAGTTACTATTACATTCTTAAGATACAGAGAAATGATTTTTTGCTTGATATTACTTTCCCAATTATCATTCTGAATGGTCAATTGAGATGCACTAATGCAATCCTTAGACAATACAAAGAGATAGAATTGTAAACGACCTTAATTAAGTCAAAACTACTGCTGCCAGGCTGGAAGAAATTATTATGCAATGTGACAATAGGTAAAGATGGACTGAACCTAACCATTAATGAAATCCAAGTTTGTAAAAGGTATTCTTCTATTTGCCGAATTTTCTCATTGTATTGTTCTGTTTTTGATAATGTAGTCGCAAATGCATGGAATTCAAGAATTATTGAAAATTGCACCATTTAATGGCAAGCGACTTACAACAGTTGAGTTCAAATTCTACAAGCGCGAAAAAAGTTTCCCTCAGGTTGTAAAGTATCTACAGGATATCACAGAGAATTCAAGAGCTCAAATCAACATGACTAGTATAAGCTTCCGGTATTAACCGTGTATTGCATGTCCTTTAATTGTAACTAATCTTACGATTTTGTTCTCATGCCTTTCTTTCTCTTCTCATCAGTGGGAGTTTCTTTGAATTATATATCTGTTATTGGTGTTAGAACTCTGTTTTGCTTTTTAGGACCCTAGTTCATATCTAAGCTGCTTATGTATTGCTTCTTTATTTTGGTGGCTAGAATTGTATGGTAGGTTGGCCGTGCTTTTGTTTTTCTGGTTTGACTTGGAATCAAAGAGTTGGTTTGGGCATTCTGTCCTTTGTTGCTTTATCTCTATTATTTAAATTATCGAGTAAAAATTGAAAATAGCTATCAAGCATTAAAGCTGAAGTTTGTCAAGTAATCATTCTAGTTTCGAACTTTAATCTGTTGATATTCTGAAGTCAAATTTTGGAAAAAAAAAATGGATAGTACAGACAAGTTCATTTCAACAGTAAAACGAAAGTAAATAACAGACTGCAAATGTAGTTCATCTCATTTTATCTTCAGCGTAAAGTAGGTTTATATAATTTTTTTTTGTTTTTTATTAGATTCAGCATTCCAAATTGGCAAAAAATGTCAGGCAGGCCCAGTCATTGAGGCACTACGTATCTTTTAAAAATGCAGAACGTTGATTTGTATTTTTCAATTCACTGAATTATGAAGAGTCATCGAAGTAATGTGAACACGAGTAATCTCTTTTAATTTTTTTTTTGTGCTGCATTTTTTATTTTCCTACCAAATATTACTAGCTGTATCAACAAAATAAAAATATCACTGGTTTTGTAATAAATGATTGAAGAGGGTTGGATTTTGCAACTGATCCGAACGAAAGAGAAACAATGGGATTTGAGTTGAGAAAGGACATAATCACCATCCATTTTCGTCAAATCACATGGAAGAATTTGGAAGTGAAATTTCGCTTGTCAAATCTGATTCCTATCAAACTCGTTTTTCTTTCTGACGAGAGATTTTGACAAAATGAGAATCCAGATTTCCATTCCAATTCCCATTAGGTTGCTTTGATACATTCACCATATGCAAAAATTAAGGATTTACGCAACTTTTAACTAAGGGTGTCTTATTGAGTTTATGTATAATCTGGATCAATATTTTTAAAATTTGATTTAATATGTGTATCTTCGTTGGTAATTTTCAAAAGAAAATTTATTACCATAAGATATGCTCCTTCCGAGAACACAATAGTTAACTTGGTCAAATAAAGGAAATAATCGAAATGATGTTATATACTTGGTTGAACCCATATTCATCTCACTTTACAATGTATATTTTTTTTTATAAGCAAGCAAAAATGAAATAGAATTAAGTATCTAAATTTGAACACCTTTTTTTTTCCAAGATTTATGAAGTAAGTTACTAGTTGCTACAATTGTCAATAAAATTATTCTGATTATAAACACTATATTAATCGTCTGGATGATATATTTTTTATTAGACCTTCAATTTTGATGAAATTTGACTCTAAAATACTAGAACATCACGAATGTTCAATTGAATAGATCATCTCTCAAGAATATGATATGATGATTGTAATTGGTTGAAGGTTCTAAAACGGAAGTTGCGAAACAGGTTAGACTGGATCAAAATAAGAATAATCCGAACCGAGTGACACTTTCACTTCACTCTAATTTCCCTTCTCTCTCTCTCTCTCTCTCTCTCTCTCTCGCGTCTCCTTCTCTCTAATTTCCCACTTAAAAAGTTAAAACGATCCGGCCATGCTTTGCTTCATGCTCGTCCTTTCAATCCAACCCAAACCCACGAACCTCTTCGCTCGCCATCGTACAAAACCGTCTTCGCTCTCTCTCTCGTGCTAGCTAGGACCCATCACCCATGGGCCATGGCTTTCAGGTTTGTTTTCCCATGTGCTTTTAGTCAATATTTAGTCAATAAAGATGTTACTTTTCATGACTCATCATTAGGCTGAATTGGGAATATTTTGTTGTGTACAGGACCAGTGCCCACCATCTGTTCGAGTAAATTTCTCTAAAAACATTCAGCCATGGAACAAGCTGGGAAGTCAATGAGGGGTGACAAGGACAGGATAAGTAGTTTGCCCGATAGCTTAATTCATCGCATCATGTCCTTCTTGACTGCCCAAGAAGCCGTCCAAACATGTGTGCTCGCTAAGAGATGGAAGAACCTCTGGACCACCTTGCCCTTTCTAGATTTTGACCTGCACAAATTCATGTGTGATGGTGAACCAGATGATGGTGAATGGGATGATAGTGAATCAGAAGATGCCAGAAGAAATCCATTTCACAAGTTCCGAGATTTCGTGACCATGGCTATATTACTTCGTGATTCCTCTGATTTGCACAAGTTTCGGATTTCTTGTAAAAGGTTTGAACAGCACAATTATCACTCGTTGATAAGATCATGGATCCTTTATGCCCTTAAGCATAACCCGAAAGTGCTTGATATTAATGCGGAGCCAGCGGATTCACTGCCTTTGGCTGTTTTCACTTGTGCATCTCTAGTGGACGCCTCACTCTCCTCCTTCACATCTGTTCGGACCATCAAGGTTGTAAATCTTCCGTGCCTCAGACGGTTGCATCTTAATTGGGTAATTTTAGATCAGGCTTTTATTGAGAAGCTTTTCTTTGGTTGCCCCATGCTTGAATTTTTGCACCTAGAGAACTGCTGCTGGGAGTTTTCTTCTATAAACTCTCGGAGCCTAAAATATCTGAAAATACAATGTTGCTGTCTGCGTGGAGAGATTGAAAGGCAAACATTTTCTATCAATACCCCTAATCTTTTGTCTTTTTGTTACCGGAGTTGTCTGAATGTAATTGGATGCAGAATGTTTCTGAAGATGCCATCTCTTACCAGTGCAAGCATTTATTCTTATTGGCCTTACAATGGCAGGAATAATATCCTCACAGGCCTTTCAAAAGTTCAAAATCTGAAGTTAAGTGGACGCAGCCTAAAGGTATGCTATTAACTTTGCATGGGTTCTTATTTCTTGTATTTAATTTTCTTTTGAGTCCATTTTGTGATCAAATTTAGGGTGTTCATGTTACCTGCTAAGAATATGTTCTTATTCTTTTTCATCTTAAATGGGTACTGCTGGAATTTAAACTTGACCACCACAACAAGTCTCGACTACTTGTATAGCTTCATCATAATCTTTTTGTTGGACCCTGTAAGCCTCTAATTGTTGAAATATATGTTGTTCTTTTCTTGTAGGAATTACTGGAAAATGAACTGTCAAGCTGCCCAGACTTTTCATATGTGAAGAATTTATCTGTGAATTACCTTAATTTGAGTTGCCATTTCAATTTATTTGCTTCTTTCTTGAATCATTTTCCCAATTTGGAGAAGCTTTCGTTACAACATGTTGGTTGCTCCTCTGAGGTACTTGGTTACTTTGTTCTTTTTTATTATTTTTTCTCCTTATACCAAATATTCTGAAAGTGGAATTTCAAGAGCTGAAGCCTAAATGTTTTTGTCATGCTACATGCCCTAATAACTTTGTCTGATGTTACTTTCCCAAATCTTCGTTCTTAATGGTTAATTGAGTTGCACTAGCACAATTCTTAGACAACAATGGAGAGATAATTGCAAAACAACTTTAATTGGATTGGATCAAATTCCTGCTGCCAGATTGGAAGAAACTAGTACTGAAATGCAACAATGGACAAATATGCACAGGACCAAACCATTATAACATCCAAGTTACCAAAATTTTATTTTTTATTGGCAGAATTTTCTTATCCTAATATATTTTTTTAATATGTTACTGACTAGGATGATGTGGATAGAAATCAAGAATCATCAAAAGTTGCACCATTTATGGGCAAGCGACTTGAAAGAGTAGATGTCAAGTTCCACAGAAGTGATAGATGTTTCCCTCGGGTCGTGAAGTATCTACAGGATATCACCGAGAAATCACAAGCTCAGATCAACATTACTAGTCTAGACGATTGGTCATCTCAGGACTGGTAATTTCTTTGAACTTTTTGGTATGCTATTCGTGTCAGAAGATGTTCCTGTTTAATCTACAGTATTATTGCTTATTTCTTTTGTATCATTTTCTTTGTTTGCTACAGGGATTTGGATATCTCAGAGCACGTTTGGCAACACTGGTAGTCTGGCAGTTTCTTTGTGCCATTACTGGTTTGATATATAACTGGGTTTTACATGTCAATTGTTGTTGCTAATCTCATGATGACCTGTGCTCGGTCTCTCTCAAATCTCCACTCTGGTAGTTTAATTGAATTTTGTATTATGGCATGTATTATGTTATTGTGCCAGAAGTTTTTTTGCTCTGTTGGACCTTTGTACATTTCAGGAGGTGTTTCTCCTTTGTCATTGTTGTCTGAAAACTGAAGTTGTTCTGCTTTATTTTGTCTGGCGTGGAATTATGGCAGATTAACTAGCTTTCCTTGCAATTTTATCAATTTTGAGGACATTAATACTTGCCACTTGCCAACATTAATACTGCATCTCTTCGATTACGGTTTTACTTTCACAGTAAATATGGCGTTTTTTCGATTTTCAAATGATAAATTTGTTTGTTTGTTTGTTTTTTTTACAAATCTCAATTCATTATGGCGTACTTATATATAAAAAATGCGACAATTTTTTCCATACATAATATATATTTTAAATACCAATCTTTTTATGTGATTTTAATCTGGTATTGATTTTATGACACTAATTTGTAATTTATTGTATTATGTGATATACTATAATTAGCTTCGGTGTACACAATAGAGTTTATACTTTATACCCGTGGGGTTGTTCTCCTCGAAATCTAATTTGGGTCGGTGTGACAATTAATATAATTTATTTTCCGAGTAAAAGGCCAAGTGGCCAACTGAATATTAGAAACAACAAATCAAAGTTTCAAACCATGGATATATAAGTGTACTTTTGCATCATTCATTAGTATAGCTAACTAGTTACGGCAACTGAAGTATGTCAGCCATATTTTCTCCGTTCACATATCGGACCCACCAGTCATCATCAGAAGTTGTTCCTCCGAGCCATTCGTCTCCTAGGAGATCTCCTATGCTGTCCCATTCATCCATTATCTTTTCTAGTTGGCGCCAAGTCTCATCATCGGAATGTCTGTATGGCCTTCTAACTTGTGGTCTAACAGGGTTGAGAATCGCATTTGGATTGTCGATTTTTTGCTTGCCGGGGAAAGGCGGGGCCGAAAAGGGAAGCAAGGCATTTCCTTCTGTTGATGAAGATTGATATCCCATTCCTGTTTGTACTACCGGGACTCCGTTGATCAGCATTCCAGTGTTGGTTCCTGCTTGCACCTGTTGTTTCGGTGTTTGGACGAGAAAGTTCTATATATGCAGAGGAAGAG
Source organism: Rhynchospora pubera (assembly GCA_028095005.1). NCBI lineage: Eukaryota > Viridiplantae > Streptophyta > Magnoliopsida > Poales > Cyperaceae > Rhynchospora > Rhynchospora pubera. The sequence continues at coordinate 257,489,402 of CM051461.1, read as the reverse complement.
TAAGCAGTTAGCATCCAGCCATGGCTATGTGAAAGATGAACTAATTAAGTACCAGATCGAGAATTAATTTGTTTTGGTACCACGAGAATTAATTTTGAATAAACATTTTTTATTTTGAATAAATAGTTTGAATTCCTTTTATGTTCTATATCTTAAGTAATAGATACAGAGTGTTTCCTGTCTCTCTTAATTTTCAGAGTTTATGATGAAAACAAGGGCAACATTTGTAAAAGACTATATGGGTAATAAAATAGTAAGAAAAATAGAATATTCATGTTTAAATGATCATTTCTTCTGTTAGTTTAAACTTGGAACCTACTGTGGCAATTTACTTAAGCAACCTAATTGTCGTCCATAATTCCATATAATATGAACCAAACTGAAACTGTCGACTGGTATATATATTCATCCGTGTCAGTACCAAAGTATTAGACATGAATCGTGCTGTGTTTCCTCTCACACAATCACCACAAAATTCTTTTCTCTTTATTTTTGTTTTATTTTTTGGATTTAAACCACAAGTTGTTAAATCTGAAAATAAATTATGATGGACATGAATATGCCTTACCTCTCTATCACCAGCATCAAGGCTGCACAATCCATCAACAGCAAGACAAAAAAGAAGTCAAAACAAATTAAGAAGCTGTTAGTGTCTCTGTCTTCCAAACATTCATGCAGATATGAAGTTTTTCATAACAACAATTTCAATTTGAAGTGTTCAATTCTAGATATTTTATACTACATGTGTAGCGAAACACACAAAAAAAAATAAATAAATAAATAAATGAAAATTGTGTGTGCTGCTTTGTGAAAGGTTTACTTCTGTACCATTGTTCGTAGACCATGCCATCAGGTCCGGCAGCTATATTGATCTTGTCAGTAAATTCCTACAAATAGAAATATTTATGTCTGATTGAGAGACAATAGCGCAAACAAAATTAAAAAAAATAAAAAGAAGAAGCAAAGTTATATATCTTTATCATCAGATCCTGATACGGTGCAAATGAATTTGTCTGCTAATAAATAAATCGATCATTTGCCTGTGCAACTATTGACTTGTGAGGAACTCTTATTTCTTCTGAAGAAGAAGAGAATAAATCAAAGAGATATGCCACATAAAATGAAAGGAGATCAGTTAGAAAATTTTACCTGAGAAAGTTGAATTCTGGTGAGGAAAAGAGACAATGGAAGGAAAAGAAAAACAAACATTAGAAAACAAGAATTTGAACTTGTATATTCAAAGTAAACAAACTTTTAGGGTGTGATATAAAACACATACATTTCCTTCTTCTTCTCTGACATATTGGGAACCCTAGGCTCTGTACAATTTTGAGACCTGTATATGAAGGTCTGTCTCGACTCTAGACTCTATATTAATCCAATTTGGAGATTTTCTGGAAAAGCGAATGGGAGAAGAAAGGTAAACAATACTAATAATATCTGGTATAAAATTATAGATAAGCGAATGAGGAGGCAGAGGGTATAATATTTATATGAGAGGAGGCGATGGGATGGACCGGAAATTGGGGGGGAAAAAAAACTAAAAAGCTATAAACTTCTTTTAGGAAAAAAAAAAAAACTAAAATAGATGGATCCAAATTCAGGCTCTGTCTGGTTCTATGTTTCGACAGAATCTGTAACGATTAATATAGCATTTCACTGTATCGCAGTCGAATACCATTTTTGGTTTTAACGCGCATTCGAACTTGGTAGGACCTACTAGTCAGAGTGATAACGTTTCAGAATCATTTTTTGTTCCAACTCAACCAACCCCAAGCATATTTCAATTCTTCTTTTATATTTCTTTATTTTACTTCTCTTTTTTTCTGTTTTAAATTTTGCACAGGTTTACTGTATTTATAATCTGCAAGCATCCATCTCCAAAGATAAGGAAATTAACATGTTTTGTTGACTGGTGCTTATTATATATATACATGCCCCTTTTTTATTTGGCGTTAAGAGTACTAATATTTTCTCTGAAATGTTTATCCTTTTGCTATTAACTAAATATTTTTGACAATATTAATTTTATGTATATTAGTATTTCTTTTTCTGGATTCTAAACATGAAGTTGCATTTTTGCCCTGTAGTTTGATATTAATAGTTTATCCTCAGGACTTTTGTTGTGGTACAAAAATCGTTTTGGTAGTCCTAAAAATATATTTTTTCCTTAAAATTAATAATAACAGTAAGTTTTTTCAATTTATAATTTGATGTGGATACTGATTGGAAATGTTAAAATAGTAATGGAAGTTAAATTGGATAGAGGGATCTAAGCCATTTGTTTTTTTAAATTATATTTACTTTTTTGTGGCAAATTGCACGGAGGGAACTTTTTTTTTATATGTATCATCATAAGGAACAACTCTGTTGTGACAACAAAGCGAGGTGCGTTAATTATGAATTAGCGAAAGCTACTTTTAATTTATTGAGTAATGGTGCTTTTATCTATAATGATATTATGCTCTTTTAGTTTGTCTTATCGTGTTTTCGTATGTTTGAACAAAATTATTATTTTCTTTTTTCTTTTCAATGATTGACTTTTATTTTCTTTTTTCAAAAAAATTGTCTGTAGAAAATAGTTTGGCAAACTGTACTTATGTTTGGACTATTATGAGCTATAAATTATAATATAATTAACTTATACATAATAAAAGATGAGAGAGGAATAAGGAAAACATGTAGTCCAGCTATTCATAAAGTTAAACAAAAATAGATACAAGTAATAAGGCACGAAATAGGCAACCAAAACAACAAAAAAGCACCAAAAAGAACAAAACACACAAATAGCAAGGGTAATTTTGACAACAATATCTAAAAATGAATCTTGCCGAAAAAATGACATGATATTAATGTGGCACATCATAGGCTTTCAATAATTTGATATTTCATATTCAATATTCACAAAAAAATAGATACACAAATCACATGAATAATTTTGGAAAGATAAAAACGTAGAAAATAGATTTAAGAGTAATTTTGTCGAGATGAATATAAAAAGCGCCGCCAACATCTCTTTAAATGAAAGGTCAAAATAGTGACTAAATTTATATTTAACAAAAAAAAAATACTTAACGAAGTGTCTAATGTGTTTAAGAGAATACTTCATAATTATACGGAAATGTCACACCCCAAATCAAGCCGCAATTTGGGATGGACAGCCCCGCCACGCGTACACATTCTATTGTGTACACGTAAGACTATAAAACAGTATTATAGAAATAAATAATCACAAATAAATAACCATATAATAAAGGCATTGTTTGTTCATACAACAAAAGGGACTGGTAAAATATACACATATCAAAATATTCAGTCATCATACAAACAAAACATAGAATAATAAATGCACAGCGGATAAATACTATTCCAGCTCGGCTTGGTCTTCTGGCTAAAACTCCTCTGCTAAGTCTACCAAACCTGAACGTGCGCCACAAGCAATTATGTCGGCTGAGTACGCGAATACTCAGTGGTGGCAAAAGAAAGTGCCAACAAGGTCTTGGTTAAACAAAAGTTAGAACTAAACCAGACTTAAGTTAGTCACTTTTAAATTCCTATTGTGCAATTTCTAAGTGTACTTAAAGTATTAATGAAGTCATTCTACCTGATAATCCATGCCCGATAAAAGAAAGAAATATGAAATGATAAAGGATAGTAATATAGAATAATACGAAGTATCAATATAGAGTCAAGCACCCAATCTCATGGTCATATATATGTAAGATAAAATTCAGAACCAATCCTCACAAATCCCAGTATGACAAGAATTACGCCTAATAAGTATATATCAAGATCAACCTAAACAGGGCTCCAAGCCCATATCTCTTCGTGAAAGAGTATGGGACAACAAACACGGTACCGGTTAAACTGCACGAGGAGATTGACAGGCAATTCAATATATATTGGCATATAACCAAAAGTCAAGGGAAATATAATAACAACTATACATATAATAAATAACCATGTGACCGTAGAGTTGCGAGACAGTCGACCTACAGAGTGGACATACCACTCGATCTCACTATCCTGAACCATACCAAATGCAAGTGTTGATTGAGGCACTTTAAAGTATATCAATACTTTTATTAATAACATGAATGCACAATATAAACTAATCTTAAGTTAATGACATGCACTTAGGTGTTTATATAATGTTCATGACATGATATGCACATAATTAATTGTTGATCTAATTCTTAAAACAGAGTTTAAACAAAACCTAAGGCAACCACACATGTCATAAAAAGACTACCACACCTGGAAAAGTCGAAGACAGAGCTACTCCTCAGGATGGTCAACGAAGTTCTAACCACCTACTGCAGTCTCATGCTCAGGGTAGGAGTCGTCCACCGGTACAGAGAAGTCTAGTGGTGCACCTGGCGAATAAAACTCACATGTTAAAATCTACTCTAACGATCTACCCCATTCTGGTTACTGTGTGCAAAACAAAACTTAAATTCTAGACGTTTACAAAGGAACTCGAATTCTGATTTAAGAAGAGTTGGACTCAAGCTTTCTGAAAGGAATTCTGTTTTAAATATATATTAAGGAATTATTTTCTAGCAAACAATTTGACAGAGTTTCATCTGAAACTAGTTGTGCAGAAACGTTAATTTGAGAAATATTCTTAAAATAATTCTGCAATAATTTGTTTTATAAAGCTACTGTGTAGAACAATTTGATTTAATAATATTATGTTTACTTTTAGAATTAATTTGCTAAAGTTTGATTTATGAAATCCGTGTGTAAATAGACGTATGTGACGAATCCTACAAGTCTTAACTACACGATAAATCCACGTGTCAGATTAATTGGGTTTGGAAAAACATTTAACAAGTTCAATACATTTTCTAACAGTGTTTTAATTTAGTATGAAAATTATTCTGACTTAAATTCCTAAACTAAAAACAACTGTAAATCAAATAAAAAAGAAAAATAAACTCAAATTGATTATTTTGGGTTTGGGATCATATATTGTCCAATTATATCATAGTATCCGTAAAGAATTATTTTACGGACATTTTAATCATCTCCCATTTAAAAGCCAACAAGTTTATTTTCGAATCCGACATAATTGTTTCGGCCGAAATCTCGTACTTTGATATTCGAACCATTCATTTAAGCCTCAAATAGTTTTAGTTTTTTTTCTCAAAATCCAACTTAATTAAATCCACAATTAAGCACAACCAACAGAAATTGGGCCACGCACAATTAAATCCCAGAGTCCACAAAGAAAGTCCACGCGGAACAAAACAGAGAAGCAAGCCCAAACAAAATCAGGCCTGACGTCCCAGAAAGTACACACGGCCCACAACGGAAAGAAAACAGGATCCAAACGGACCCGGATTACAGCGGGTTTCGGGGATCAAATCCGAAACCTAACATCATAAATGGAATCCGATCCAAATACATAGAGACTTTACACTAAGGACCCTGAATTAAATTTATTTGCTTAATAATTACCAAAAAGACCCTAATAACAGATTTTACTATAAACAGACCCTAATATAGTTCAAAAATATTTATAGAAAGGTCCCTTTAAACTAAATACTTTACACAAAGGTCCCTGGGCAGATTTTCACTTGTACCAGACTGGTACAAGGGCCTGAACCAGCCCCGTACCACGCACCAGAGGCAACTGCAAGCACCACTCAACATCACAAAGCCTTAGGAAGACCTCACAACACAGATACAAGTTTGAACAATCACATTTAAGGTCTAAATGACTCACACACATCACAGGAACAGATAGGAACAGTAAAACCTGGATTTTTTTTGAGTGCCTAAACTCCTAAAACAGACCAAACACAAGCATAACAAGCTACTTGAGACAAAAAGTACCAAACTGAGCAAACATTAGCCTCTAACAGATATCCAAGACAACAAAAGATTATTTTGGGACAGAAAAGACAACAAAAAGTACCAAACTGAGCAAACTTACCAAGCAGATCAAGGCATACACAAAATTCATTTTGAGACATTAACAAAAGACAGGACAACATCATTTCTCAATATTCGTCCTCAACAGAACAAAATGAGCCAACACAGTCACACATTCAAATTGAGGCAGTCATGAAAGCATAATAGATAGCAAGTGCACAGATCACATTCGAGCATCACAATGCCTCACTCAACATGGAGGCAAACCAACAGATAGTTTTGTTTATGCATTTGGAACTGATCTTCTAATGTTATAATAACATAGTGTTTAATTTAATGTTATAATAACTTCAAACTACTCTTTTAATTAAAGTGCACGGGATAAATATTAAACAAGACAGCTTTATTGTTTTGCTGGAAATAAAATTCTGTACGTAGAATATATTCAACAAGAACATGAGAAGAATTCTATTTTTCAATAATTACAAGCATCTTGAAAAAAAAAAGAAGAGAAGAGAAGAGAAAAACAAAGCAATAATTATTCTAAAGAACTAAACCAGAACACAGTTATTTTTATCTTGTTCGACCTAAGCAAAGGTTATCCTGTTCCTATCTCAAGATCATCACTGGGTGGCGCTGTGATTGGTCGCCCCAGCCGGAGAATGCTGTGGCAGGGCAGGAGGCGAACCAGCAATGCGTGGGGCTGGAAGGCCCGAGTCAGGAGAAGGCAGAGGGGTCGTCTGACGTGGGTCTAGTGGGCCCTGCCTGGGGTCGGGGTCGGGGCCGGGGGTTATAGCAGAGGGAACCAGGGCTGGGTGGTTTGAGACATGAGACGAAACTGGGTGTTGGGAGGCTAGAAGGCCCACGCTGGGGGAGATAGTGCTGGGGCGTGGTGCAAGGTGGGCTGAACTGGCTCTGGGGAAGAATGTTGCATGACGAGGCGCCAGTTGGCAAGAGGTAGGCATGTAATCAACACGTCGCGGGCCTAGACTGATGGAGGCAGGGGAGAGATCAGCGGTGTGTCGTGGGACCGGCTGGGCAGGGCCGAGGCGGATTGCAGCGGCTCCATGCTGTTGCTGACGCAGCTGGTTTTGTTCTGAGCCAGCTGGCAAGACTGCATCTTGCTGCGGAGCACGTCGGTGGACCGAGCCGACAGAGGAAGCCGCAGAACCTGCCGTATATGCCGTATCCTCACTTGATGTGTCAATGTGGCCTTGTTGCAAGATTATTTCCAGGGTTTGGAAATTGAGGGACTGCTCGTTTATCCTCGCCAGCAGCTCAGGTCGAAGAGCCCCAATCTGGTCACGAATTGAGTGGATCGCCTGAACCTGGTCGGCATTCATCAGATGACCACGGCGGTTCCATGCTACCCTAGCACCTCTCATGGAGCTTTGCAAGTTTCGGATGGCTATCCGGAGACTTGCTTCGTCGGCTGCCATTTTCTTGAATTCTTTCTCTGCTGTCTGTCTAATATTGTTTCTTGATAAATGAAAACGTTATTTTGGGTTTGGTTTTATAATGTCGATGGACTAACGACTTACTAAATAATTGAATGGTCCCGGTCTATGACATTAATCATGGGCTTTAGTAAAAGTGTAAAACAAACCAAATTCCCACTTCCCTGTTCCTTTTCTCATTTCCCCAAAATGACTTTCGCTGAAAATTTTGCTAAGTATCTACAACATAGGGAAAAAAAAAACTTTATACAGTTTACACTCCGACAGGAATCGTGAAATTATATTTTATTAACCAATAATGGACAATATATTGATTTATGTAAAATTAAGTTAACTTTGTACAATTTTCAAAAATCCACTGGCCACTGCAAATGACCCACATTAATATATATAAAGGTATGATCATGAAACTAAAAGTAATTTAATAACATATTAATGTCGTAACTTAATTAGAATGGTGCTTTTGCCAAGTTAATCTTTTTCTCATATGATCTTGAAAGATAGAATCATGATCATGGATTAATCTTTGTTGTCTCCATTGAAAATTGCACCATATAAGGGAAGGCGGCTTGAAACAGTTGAAGTCATGTTCGTCAGAAAATGATAAATGTTTTCCTCAAGCCGTGAAGCATCTACAGGATATTACTGAGAAATCAAAAGCTCAAATCAACATGATTAATTAGTGTATACGACTGGTAGTTCCTTTGAATTTTGTTTCATGCTATTGGTTTTAAAAGTTATTTTGCTTTGTTAGATCCTAGTTTGTGTCTATTCCGCACATGTATTGCTTGCTTCATTTTTTATTCTGGCGAAGAAAATAATACTTCTTTATATATTGTATTGCTTCTCTTGCTTTGTCTATAGGGATGAGGATTGCTCGGAGGAGGCTTCACAAGAAATCAATTGAAATATCCCCTCCATGATATTAAGGGCGAGAATTTTTTAAGAATGCTGTTTTTGAGATTTGCTTTTATGAAGTGAAGAGCAGTGGAAATGGACCAAGAGGAGCATGGAGAAAACTTTTGGGGCTTCTCATTTTGTTGTCTAGAATAGGAATTGTAACCTTACAAGTTTAGATCCACTAGTGGGTACGTCGCGAGTTGCACGACTTTTTTTTATGTTATTTTTTTGTTTAATGCTATTAATTGTAAATAATTTTATGAGATAAGATGAATTTCAAGATTTTATGAGTAGTTTCAATTGACCACATAAATGCATTATATATATTTTTTTTCAAATGGTCAATTAGAAAATTTTGAATTTTTTTTTCAGGTCTAAAACAAAACATTTCAAATGGATAAGTATAGATAGTAGTCAATTTTATTTATGTATAGATTGTAGTCTCACCTTCTCTTATCAATCGGAGTACTATCTATGCAAACAAAGTTGGAGAAGGAGCTCAAATAAATATGGTCCATTCTTCCAAAAAAAAAAGGAAATGTAAATACATTCTTTAATTTATATGAAAAAAAAATTATGTGCTTTCAATTTGGTAAAGGCCTCAACCAATCAAAAATGTAAATACATTCTTTAATCACTACGGAAAAAGGACCTTCTGTAACGGCACTTCTGTAACGGTTTTTCAAATAACCGTTACAGAATAGTGAGGCATAAGACGAAAAAACTTGCGCCACAAATCTGTAACGGTTATTATTTAAAAACCGTAATAACATTTCCGTCATGCAAAAGTTTAAATAGCGGCCGTAGCGGCCGCAATAGCGGCGCTATAGCAGTGCTATTTGGTACACCGCTACAGGTTTAACGGCTCGTCCGATAGCGCGACCTATAGCGGGCAATAGCAGAGTATAGCGGTGAAATAGTAGAAAATAGCGGTATAATAGCGGAAATAGCGGTATAATAGCGGAAATAGCGGTGTAGTTTATAATTTGCTGATGTAGCAGTACTATTTTGGACATAACTTTCGCATACGAATTTCGATTGACGTGATCCAAAGTTCTATGGAAAGTTTACAAAATTGGCCACAATTTTTATGTTTTGAACATTTTCAAATTCTTAAAATTTAATGGTAAAATATGCATAGAAAATAAACATAATTTTAGTTAGCGTTAATTAGTTGCTTGAAATTATTTTAATTTTTTATTTTAGACTAAACTAGACCTTCAAAATACACTTGTGTTTGTAAATCCGCTATGGTTCGATAGCGACCGCTAAATACCCGCTATCCGCTATCCGCAATGATATCCGCTACGAGTCCGCTATCCGCTATTTAAACCTTTGCCATCATGGATGAGGAAAAAAGTGCATCCACTTTCTGTAACGGTTGTTCGATAATAACCGTTACAGATTTCTTATATTCTGTAACGGTTATTATACGACAACCGTTACAGAAAAAATAAAAAAGAAAGAAATTAATAATAATTTTATGTAACGGTTATATATAAATAACCGTTACAGTATCTCTCTAAATCTGTAACGGTTATTTCCTAATAACCGTTACAAAAAGGCAAATCTTTTTTTATTTTGTTTAATGATTCTGTAACGGTTATTGGTTAATAACCGTTACAGAAAGGTTATGTATTTAGGTCTCTCTCCCTCATTAAGTCTCATTTCCCAGCCGCACTTCCCCTTTTCTCTCTTCTTTTCATTTATTGCGAATTTATGGTATCCACTTTCACTCCAAAAAATAGCAAAAAATTGTTAGAGTTATGTCCTAGAAGTCAATAATTTAATGACTTAATTATTAGTTTATGTTTTGGATGAGATTTTATCATCTGTTCCTAGGTTTATTATTGACAGATCATTCAGGTTGAGGATCTGAATTGTAGATCTCTGTTGATCATTGTTTAGAATGACAATAATAAATCTAAACGGTCCATAATCTTGATAATTAACAAGGAACATTAATTATCATATAAGATTAGTATGCAAGTTAAGTGATGATTAAGTTCTACTAATCATAGGTAAAGAGTTACCAACTTAGTTGCATATGTGTATGTTATGGAACATAGCACATGACTTGACCCATCGAAATAAACATATGGATTGTGTTATGTGTCATTGTTTATTTCGTTGTGATTTTGGTTCTAAGTTTGAGATGTTTATCTTTTCCACATGAGGATAGGTTCAATAAATACTGTCTACCGCTGATTCCCGATAAGGGCTGCTATACGGACTTTATTTATGTTCTCTTGAATTGTGCGGGGAAAAGTTAATCATCAAGAAAACCGTATGTCCCTCATTAATTCACTTAGTGAGTGACGATATCTGTTTGGGCCCCTTGATGAAGATAGATTGTTTGCATGCAACTTTATACAATTATCTCTAGATCAAGAAACGTATAATCTGCAAGAATGACACATTCCTATCTTGGATTATACGATGATATCGTGCGACATAAGAATCAAAATAGAGAAACATATTTATTCTCTTATGCAGGATTGAAATATTGTAGCAGTACACTATTTATGCGAATTGGGAGTCATAACGTGTTGCTAGATACCGCTTATGATTATTGGAATTAAATAACGATTTAATTCCATGGCCAACATAGCATAAATCCTCAAAGGGTCACACAAATAGGACATTAATCACACAGTGCATTATTTATTTATTCACAGCAGTAGGTTCTGTGGAAATATGATAAGATTGATTAATTAATTATATACCGTTGCGAACCGTTATAATTAATTAAGTCAATGGATCATATAGAAATAAATTAATGCATTAACTAATCCTAAAATAATTATTAATGAGTTAATAATTAATTTAGTTCAACACTTATCAATATAAATGGTTATATTGATTAATTGGGCCGTTATTTAAATAGCAAATATATAGCCCAATTAAAGAGCAAAAGTTGAGGGACCTTAATTATATGAATTAATGGTCCAAATGAAGGGGTTTAATGGCCCATAAAGGCCCATTTCGTGGCAGCCATTTATGGTGGTAGGTTGGATGGCATAGTTGTAATTATGCAAGAGGTCAATTAGGTTTTGTGCTCTATATAAGGACCACTTATGAGAGCCTCCACCTAGACTTTTCTCTCTCCTCTCTTCCTCCCATTCTAGGCCGCCACCTTCCTCTTCTCTCCCTCTCTTTTGCTCATGTGTTGAGCTATTTTCTCTCCACTAAATCAAGGTTGTTGATTGATGCAAGAGAGAAAACCATAGGGATTAGGCTTGTTCTTTGGGTATGCTAGCACGTACCTTGTAGAACGTGATTAATCCTCCTTGGTGGACTCGAGGGCGGTTACGAGACGTGGTGGAGACGGTGGAGAAGGCACGCCATCGATTCCCATGCCTTGGTCGAGCCTCGCGAATACGATTTCGCGGGAGGTATCGATTTCCCCTTTTTCTCGTGTGTTTGAATAGCTTGTGTACTAGATCTTGTGTGTGCTATGTTTGCTTGGTTAATTAATTGGTAATTAGCATAAAAATGAAAATTAGCACACTTTCTAACAGTGGTATCAGAGCACATGGTCGTACTTAAGCTATTTTAACACTTAATTAAGAGAAATTGGCTAATTAATGGATTAGTAGAGATGATGCGTTTGTTTGCTGTCTGGAAATGGTATTTTCTGTGTTGTTTCGCATTTTTCTCTGTGATATGTCCTCTGGAAGATCTTTCCATCTACATGAAAGTTGTAGATCTGTGGATTGTGATTCTTTTGGCGTTGGATTCACATTTTTATGAATTAGTATAGATTTACTGTGAATAAAACGGCGACAGTGCACAGAACCAGTTTTTGCTTGCACTGTCCTGTTTGAATGGCTTGAAAGATTTATATTTTGAATATAAGTACCAGTATTCTATGGCTAGAAATAAAGAGGACTTGAAGCTCTTTCTGAGCATGTATAACTTGTTGCATGACTCGGATTAATTAGTGGGTTTTCAAGTATGAAAATGAAGATCTTGTCAGATCCAGTTTGTTGAGCAAATCGATTGTTCTAATAAACTGTACCAACTGAGAACTCCTTTAAATATTTTGTTTAAATGGAGTTGTTCTATTTTGAGTTAGGATTCCAGGAAAATTAATTTCGTAATTTTTCGTGGATGTTTGGACCATCAACTAGGTTAAAACCTTTCGATTGACAGTCTGTCCCAGTACAGAATTTGTTGATTGTTTAGGCTGTAACTTAATATTATTGAACTGAACTTGGTTGTTTTCTTTTCATGAATGGATAGCCTGTAGTCTAAACAAGTTTTTCTATGTATATTGTATATATAAAAACTGGATAGAAGGTGGTCTAACAGACCAAATGGTTGAGAGGATAAGCTGAAAATCTCATAACGGTGTTTCGTGCACTTGTAAGAGATTTGTCTTTTTTGATTCTCCCAGATGGTTTAAGATCTCTTCTTGAAATTTTTACTGGTAGTCACAACTTTGATAAGGAGCTTAAGTAATTTATTTGAGAATTTTTGGAGACCGAAAACTGTTGTTTTTGTTGGATTCCATTAGTTACGTTTTTTGGTAAATTACTGTTTTTCTAAGTATTCAAACTAGTTGAATTTAATTAGAAAACTCCTTGTTTGATCTCCTTTCTGTTATGGGATGTTGAAAGAACTTTCTAAATGAATTTAAACAAGTTTGGTTGTTTAAAATTGAGGATTTGTACACGGAATTTACTTATAGCAAACGATACGCAAAGATGCTTGAAAATCGTTAATTGGAAACAAAGTTCTTGTATGTGCTAACTTTGTTTTGTAGGTGGATAGTGGGTTTAGTATGGCTCAAGACTCAATGCCTTGTGGTTGTAAATGAATGCATGTGTGAATGTTTGTAATGCGGCCTTTGGTGCCATTAATTAATTTTTGATTAATTTTTGATGTAACTTGTGAGGCTTGCATGCCCCTAAGGATAGGAAGGGAATAGGATGTTTTCACATGTATTTTGCACCTTTATTTTATATAGGATTTAGATCCTTATAGAATTTAGTGGGAGGGCAAGGATTAGATTAGTTTTGCTCCATGGACGATGTGGCGAAACTAATGCAAGCGGGAGCCATACAAACCCACAACTATGAGATGCTTATATGTGATTGCTTGTGATTGCTATGAATTGTCATAGGCTAGGTATGGGTGTATGCTTACATGACCACCATACAAGTGTCACTTAATTGATTGTCCCAAACAAAACATGATTAAGTTAAATCGCCCTCCTTCTCTCTATCCCCTTCTAACGTGTATGATCGTTCATTGATGCATTCTCGCCGACGCGGGACATCGTGTTCCATCATCCGTGTCGGGGTGTAAATCGGATTTACTAGGAGCAAATAGAGAAAGGTCACTTAACGATGTTTTCTAATCGGATTGGACATCGGGGCAAAGTTTGTGGATGTACATGTGATATTTCACAAACCAAGAATCATATGGAATGATTGGTTGGAGAACCTACCTTATCTAGTTGTTTTGGTGTCACGCCGACGCTAGCACCATCTCAACGAAAATAGGGATCTTGGAAAACCTACTATATTAGGGACATTAAATAAATATAGTGGGAGTTTTATTTGTTATAAATAAAACAATTGCATAAACTAAATGACCGTAAATTGATTTTGTTATAGATGTTTAAATTGTTAATTTTGTTGCGATCAATCTTTGAAAATTAACAAACTCGTTTCTAAAAGTATTCACTTAAAGAAGTAATACCGATTCCTAAGACACGATCTTAGTGAAGAGAAATTTGAGTATGTCAATTCCCAAAACTTTCCTCAAACTACCCGAACGTAGCAACGCGATGATTGATTGACTTTTGGCGAAAAGTTATTCAATAAAGCGTATGCTTAATATCCTCATTTGAAATTTCTAGACCTTTGAATTAGCGAATTCATATGGACTAAAATTAACTCGTACGTTCTCATCCGCTTACTCAAGAAAGTGTTCTTGGAGAAAGTAGATATTAACTCCATCATTTATGATTGAGTATAAAGAATACGAGTTGACCAAGAGATTATTCTTTTAAAAGAAGTTATATGAATGTTTCATTAGCTCACAAATCGAAAGATTGAAGTAGCTAATTGATGACTAGAGATATTAATCTCCGATATCAAGGATTGTTGATATTGTCATACGATCTCTTTCCAGTATTAAAGGATATGGCGTTACCTTTTACGCACACTTGTTGGTGAAAAAGGTAATTGGTTAAGTATTCAAGAAATACTTCACCAATGTATGAGTTGAAATTTCGAGACTCTCATTGATGACCATGTGTCACATGAGATGTTTCATTTGCCGTTTATGGGAGGCATTTGAAAGGTTGTCCGAAGTACCATGATTGTGACGATTAGAAATATTCTAATCCTAAAGTGTATTTGCCGTTCAAATTATCTCACTATCTCTAATTTACACTAGTAATTTGAGACTAGTTCATATGCTCGCATTTAACGAAATGTGTTGGCAATGAAGAATAAGAGAATGTTCGAGAGATATAAAGTAAACTCCGTATAGGAGATGACTTATTTGTTTAAGTCATTACCATTGAATACGTAGAGTTATCTTTATTAAGAGTTTGTTTAGGAATTGAAGGTTGTATACCTTAATCCTAACCTCTCAAAATATCTCCATTCATATTCAATGATGGATGATTATGTTTTGTAAAAGACAAGATCTTTTATTATGAATTTGTTTATATGATTTCATGCATCTTGATTGAATTTGCTTGAAATAGATAAACAAATTTTGAATGACAAATAGGATGCGTAAGACTTGACATAAAGTATTTGACTTTCATGTTATATATACCGCTTAGTCACATAAGTAAACGAGAATCGCATTACGAGAGTCTACGTAACGTAGAGCTTGTAATTCAATTCGATTCCAATCGATTGATATGCGAATCATGTTTGTTAAATGACAAAAGCACCTTGAACCTATGAAGGTTTAAGGACAAGTGAATTAATTAGGACTTATACATATCGATGTATAAAGACCTATAAGTACTTGTGTAATGAAAGGTTGTTGATACTTTACTACTTAACCAACGATCATTGTAGATATTAACATATCTATTTGATAAGGTATAAGTATGAACCTTTTGACTAGTTCAAAGGAGTTCAAGAGTGAAGTTAAAAAGACCGTTCGAGAAAAATGGAAGTCTTGCAATTAATCGTGGTAAATAAATAGTTTAAGTCACATGATTTGAAATATTATCTAAAGAGTATGAAAATAGTTTCACAACTCACTCCATGAGGAACATTATGAAATAATGTGTCCAAGAGTGGAGGTGTCGAACAATATTTTGTATAGTTCGATCGATAATAAATCAAATTGACTTATTCGACTCGTATTAGGAAATTATGTTTGAGGATAATATTGTTTACACTGAATAGTGTTCCATCGAAGTCTATTGAAAAAGATATCTTACGAGATTTTGATCTCTAAGTATAATATTTCTCGAGATTTGGTGTTGAGAAGCTTATTTCAAGTATTGTGGACTTGTAAGCTTAAACCAAATAAGACACTATATATTTGTAGGATGCTTTATATTAAAAGGCACTACTTCCACGAATATGATAAGAACAAAGTAGTTGTTGCTAATCATAATGTAGTCTTGATGAATTGAAATTCTCAAGAAGAAGTAGTGGGAGTAAAGTGAGCATTAAAATAGTTTATGCGTCACTACAAGAAGTACTCTTATGGGAAACTTGTCACTCCATGCATGGTACTTAGTGGGAGTTGAGCGAAACTTCATTCACAAGTTGTTTTGAAAGAAGTTTAATAGTACGCTCCTTCCAATGAGGACTCAACCATATCACGAGTTGATGATGATGTCGAGAAACTCATGGAATATATGAGGAGTCAAGAACTCGTTCAACAAATCGTTGTAGAAGAAGTTCATGAACCTCAAGTACCAATCCTACAAAAGATCAACGAGAATTGATTGCCTAAGCCGTTTGGTGCATTGGCTTCACAACATTCTCAAAATTAGCATATGAGAATCCGTTGATAAACAAGAAAAACGATGGAACGATCCGATTCCACATATATGGTTTGAATTCATATGATCTTTAAATAAAATCCATGTATAACAACAAGGTATAGACCTTGGTTGATGTTCATGAAGGAGCAATCCATCAAGAACGTTTTAGATCTTCAAAAGGAAAGATCGACATGGATAACAAATCGACTATGTACAAAGCGCGGCTTCTCGCTTGTAGCTATGTCTAAGTCGATGACTAGTTGACTACGTACAAAGCACAACCTCTTGCTTGTGGCTATGTAAAAGTCAATAAAGATCATTCTAGCAATAGTTGTATTTCATATATATTGATATATGGAAAAACACATAAAACCGCCTTCTTCGTATGAATGGAGGATGATGTTGTGCATTTGACACAAATCGAGGTTTATGTATTGCTAAAACATACGCATGCTTCAAGGATCCATTAATGGATTAAAGCAAGTGTTGTGGAGATTGGAATAAAAGTTTTGACAATGAAGTCAAGGAGTTGAACTTCGTCAAAAGTATCTTGTATAGACAAGATATTCAGTGGGAGCATAATTGTATTACTTGTATTGTTCAAGATAACAATTCATTAATTGGGAATAACATTAAGAAAATGAATATTGTCAAGATCTCTTTGGAGAATACTTTCTCAAATGAGAACTTGGGCGAAATCACCTAATCCTAGGAAACAAAATCTATAAAGATAGATTATGATGGAAGTTAGGTTTGAGCAAATATGCATGTATTGACGAAGTGTTCTAGAAACACGAAAGTTACACTCCAAGAAAGGATGTCTAACTGTACGTCACATGGCATGACTTGAGTGTTTTAACTCGGTCTATTGCAACTCAATTCGAGAAAGTGCATGAAATAGTTCAAGCATTCTTTCATTATGAGTTTTATTGTGTACGCCATATTTATGCATATGCCCCAATGTGTAGTATCCAAAGGATATGACAAACAGTTGTCAAATGGATACAAGAGAGACACATTAGGACGATAGTCAAGGATATCCTCGAGTACCTTATGAGAAAGAGTGATATAATGTTTCATCTCTTAAGATGAAAGAGAGCTCGTGTAAGTTAATTACACTGATGCTAGTTTTTCGAAAGATTGATATAATCACAGTTGAAATACATATTTTGCTAAAAGGTGGTGTTGTAAGTTTTAGAAGGTGTTCTAAATAGAATATTACAACCGTTTCCGTCACCAAAGCAAAATACATAGCAACTTGTGAAGCAATAAAAGAAGTTTATTTCGGATCGATTTCTTAGTTGAGTTATTATGGTTCTAAGCATCTCAAACCATAAATTACTCCTAAAGAGCCCAATGTTACATTGGAGATTCAAATATGATCTATAACGATATCACTTGATATCATATGATGGTGATCAAGAATATATATAGGAGTATATATATATATATGGTCGAACAATTTTTGGATAGGTTCGCGAACACAGCGAACACTCTAGCACGACCTCTACCTTGAGCAGTATACGAGATGCAGTTATGCATCCATACGTGGTGGACGTATGAGTAACTAGCTATAAGCGTATTATTTATTTTGAGGTCCGAGACATGTATATATGTAGATATATGACATTGTTCTCAATTCTTCGTTGGCTAGAAGTCACTACTGATTGACTCTAGGCCAAGTGGGAGATTGTTAGAGTTATGTCCTAGAAGTCAATAATTTAATGACTTAATTATTAGTTTATGTTTTGGATGAGATTTTATCATCTGTTCCTAGGTTTATTATTGACAGATCATTCAGGTTGAGGATCTGAATTGTAGATCTCTGTTGATCATTGTTTAGAATGACAATAATAAATCTAAACGGTCCATAATCTTGATAATTAACAAGGAACATTAATTATCATATAAGATTAGTATGCAAGTTAAGTGATGATTAAGTTCTACTAATCATAGGTAAAGAGTTACCAACTTAGTTGCATATGTGTATGTTATGGAACATAGCACAGGACTTGACCCATCGAAATAAACATATGGATTGTGTTATGTGTCATTGTTTATTTCGTTGTGATTTTGGTTCTAAGTTTGAGATGTTTATCTTTTCCACATGAGGATAGGTTCAATAAATACTGTCTACCGCTGATTCCCGATAAGGGCTGCTATACGGACTTTATTTATGTTCTCTTGAATTGTGCGGGGAAAAGTTAATCATCAAGAAAACCGTATGTCCCTCATTAATTCACTTAGTGAGTGACGATATCTGTTTGGGCCCCTTGATGGAGATAGATTGTTTGCATGCAACTTTATACAATTATCTCTAGATCAAGAAACGTATAATCTGCAAGAATGACACATTCCTATCTTGGATTATACGATGATATCGTGCGACATAAGAATCAAAATAGAGAAACATATTTATTCTCTTATGCAGGATTGAAATATTGTAGCAGTACACTATTTATGCGAATTGGGAGTCATAACGTGTTGCTAGATACCGCTTATGATTATTGGAATTAAATAACGATTTAATTTCATGGCCAACATAGCATAAATCCTCAAAGGGTCACACAAATAGGACATTAATCACACAGTGCATTATTTATTTATTCACAGCAGTAGGTTCTGTGGAAATATGATAAGATTGATTAATTAATTATATACCGTTGCGAACCGTTATAATTAATTAAGTCAATGGATCATATAGAAATAAATTAATGCATTAACTAATCCTAAAATAATTATTAATGAGTTAATAATTAATTTAGTTCAACACTTATCAATATAAATGGTTATATTGATTAATTGGGTCGTTATTTAAATAGCAAATATATAGCCCAATTAAAGAGCAAAAGTTGAGGGACCTTAATTATATGAATTAATGGTCCAAATGAAGGGGTTTAATGGCCCATAAAGGCCCATTTCGTGGCAGCCATTTATGGTGGTAGGTTGGATGGCATAGTTGTAATTATGCAAGAGGTCAATTAGGTTTTGTGCTCTATATAAGGACCACTTATGAGAGCCTCCACCTAGACTTTTCTCTCTCCTCTCTTCCTCCCATTCTAGGCCTCCACCTTCCTCTTCTCTCCCTCTCTTTTGCTCATGTGTTGAGCTATTTTCTCTCCACTAAATCAAGGTTGTTGATTGATGCAAGAGAGAAAACCATAGGGATTAGGCTTGTTCTTTGGGTATGCTAGCACGTACCTTGTAGAACGTGATTAATCCTCCTTGGTGGACTCGAGGGCGGTTACGAGACGTGGTGGAGACGGTGGAGAAGGCACGCCATCGATTCCCATGCCTTGGTCGAGCCCCGCGAATACGATTTCGCGGGAGGTATCGATTTCCCCTTTTTCTCGTGTGTTTGAATAGCTTGTGTACTAGATCTTGTGTGTGCTATGTTTGCTTGGTTAATTAATTGGTAATTAGCATAAAAATGAAAATTAGCAAGAGAACAAGAAGGAGAGCAGATTTAAGGTAAAAAACAAAAAATTTGAACCGTATTTTTTTCATATTTTTTCCTTATTTATTTCGGTTTTTTCATAAGAAGGAGAGCAGATTCAACGGATCGAAAGAGAACAAGAAGGAGAACAGATTCAACGGATCGAAAGTCATGAATTCCTCGAGTGAATTCCTCTATATATATGCTTCATCTCTTCGGTATATTTTCATAAACTCCTCTTTTTTTAAATTATTTGCATTTCGTTAATAATTTGATTAACAGTAAAGAAAACTGTTAATTTAGTGTTCAAAGTACAGAAAAGAAAACTGAAAAGAAAACTAAAAATGAGCCTTAAGGGCTTTCTTCCAACACTATATCTAAACATCACACAATTTTGATTAACAGTACAACAAACATACATCTAAACATCATACAATTCTAATTAACAGTACAACAAACATACGAGTTTAACTTGAAAGGGAAACGACCACTAGAGCTTGTAGAATTTAAAATAAATAAATAACTGAGAAGTAAAAAAAAACAGCAGCATCACAAGTTGCACCATTTATGGGCAAGCGACTTGAAAGAGTAGATGTCAAGTTCCACAGAAGTGATAGATGTTTCCCTCGGGTCGTGAAGTATCTACAGGATATCACCGAGAAATCACAAGCTCAGATCAACATTACTAGTCTAGACGATTGGTCATCTCAGGACTGGTAATTTCTTTGAACTTTTTGGTATGCTATTCGTGTCAGAAGATGTTCCTGTTTAATCTACAGTATTATTGCTTATTTCTTTTGTATCATTTTCTTTGTTTGCTACAGGGATTTGGATATCTCAGAGCACGTTTGGCAACACTGGTAGTCTGGCAGTTTCTTTGTGCCATTACTGGTTTGATATATAACTGGGTTTTACATGTCAATTGTTGTTGCTAATCTCATGATGACCTGTGCTCGGTCTCTCTCAAATCTCCACTCTGGTAGTTTAATTGAATTTTGTATTATGGCATGTATTATGTTATTGTGCCAGAAGTTTTTTTGCTCTGTTGGACCTTTGTACATTTCAGGAGGTGTTTCTCCTTTGTCATTGTTGTCTGAAAACTGAAGTTGTTCTGCTTTATTTTGTCTGGCGTGGAATTATGGCAGATTAACTAGCTTTCCTTGCAATTTTATCAATTTTGAGGACATTAATAGTTGCCACTTGCCAACATTAATACTGCATCTCTTCGATTACGGTTTTACTTTCACAGTAAATATGGCGTTTTTTCGATTTTCAAATGATAAATTTGTTTGTTTGTTTGTTTTTTTTACAAATCTCAATTCATTATGGCGTACTTATATATATAAAAAATGCGACAATTTTTTCCATACATAATATATATTTTAAATACCAATCTTTTTATGTGATTTTAATCTGGTATTGATTTTATGACACTAATTTGTAATTTATTGTATTATGTGATATACTATAATTAGCTTCGGTGTACACAATAGAGTTTATACTTTATACCCGTGGGGTTGTTCTCCTCGAAATCTAATTTGGGTCGGTGTGACAATTAATATAATTTATTTTCCGAGTAAAAGGCCAAGTGGCCAACTGAATATTAGAAACAACAAATCAAAGTTTCAAACCATGGATATATAAGTGTACTTTTGCATCATTCATTAGTATAGCTAACTAGTTACGGCAACTGAAGTATGTCAGCCATATTTTCTCCGTTCACATATCGGACCCACCAGTCATCATCAGAAGTTGTTCCTCCGAGCCATTCGTCTCCTAGGAGATCTCCTATGCTGTCCCATTCATCCATTATCTTTTCTAGTTGGCGCCAAGTCTCATCATCGGAATGTCTGTATGGCCTTCTAACTTGTGGTCTAACAGGGTTGAGAATCGCATTTGGATTGTCGATTTTTTGCTTGCCGGGGAAAGGCGGGGCCGAAAAGGGAAGCAAGGCATTTCCTTCTGTTGATGAAGATTGATATCCCATTCCTGTTTGTACTACCGGGACTCCGTTGATCAGCATTCCAGTGTTGGTTCCTGCTTGCACCTGTTGTTTCGGTGTTTGGACGAGAAAGTTCTATATATGCAGAGGAAGAGTAAGCAGTTAGCATCCAGCCATGGCTATGTGAAAGATGAACTAATTAAGTACCAGATCGAGAATTAATTTGTTTTGGTACCACGAGAATTAATTTTGAATAAACATTTTTTATTTTGAATAAATAGTTTGAATTCCTTTTATGTTCTATATCTTAAGTAATAGATACAGAGTGTTTCCTGTCTCTCTTAATTTTCAGAGTTTATGATGAAAACAAGGGCAACATTTGTAAAAGACTATATGGGTAATAAAATAGTAAGAAAAATAGAATATTCATGTTTAAATGATCATTTCTTCTGTTAGTTTAAACTTGGAACCTACTGTGGCAATTTACTTAAGCAACCTAATTGTCGTCCATAATTCCATATAATATGAACCAAACTGAAACTGTCGACTGGTATATATATTCATCCGTGTCAGTACCAAAGTATTAGACATGAATCGTGCTGTGTTTCCTCTCACACAATCACCACAAAATTCTTTTCTCTTTATTTTTGTTTTATTTTTTGGATTTAAACCACAAGTTGTTAAATCTGAAAATAAATTATGATGGACATGAATATGCCTTACCTCTCTATCACCAGCATCAAGGCTGCACAATCCATCAACAGCAAGACAAAAAAGAAGTCAAAACAAATTAAGAAGCTGTTAGTGTCTCTGTCTTCCAAACATTCATGCAGATATGAAGTTTTTCATAACAACAATTTCAATTTGAAGTGTTCAATTCTAGATATTTTATACTACATGTGTAGCGAAACACACAAAAAAAAATAAATAAATAAATAAATGAAAATTGTGTGTGCTGCTTTGTGAAAGGTTTACTTCTGTACCATTGTTCGTAGACCATGCCATCAGGTCCGGCAGCTATATTGATCTTGTCAGTAAATTCCTACAAATAGAAATATTTATGTCTGATTGAGAGACAATAGCGCAAACAAAATTAAAAAAAATAAAAAGAAGAAGCAAAGTTATATATCTTTATCATCAGATCCTGATACGGTGCAAATGAATTTGTCTGCTAATAAATAAATCGATCATTTGCCTGTGCAACTATTGACTTGTGAGGAACTCTTATTTCTTCTGAAGAAGAAGAGAATAAATCAAAGAGATATGCCACATAAAATGAAAGGAGATCAGTTAGAAAATTTTACCTGAGAAAGTTGAATTCTGGTGAGGAAAAGAGACAATGGAAGGAAAAGAAAAACAAACATTAGAAAACAAGAATTTGAACTTGTATATTCAAAGTAAACAAACTTTTAGGGTGTGATATAAAACACATACATTTCCTTCTTCTTCTCTGACATATTGGGAACCCTAGGCTCTGTACAATTTTGAGACCTGTATATGAAGGTCTGTCTCGACTCTAGACTCTATATTAATCCAATTTGGAGATTTTCTGGAAAAGCGAATGGGAGAAGAAAGGTAAACAATACTAATAATATCTGGTATAAAATTATAGATAAGCGAATGAGGAGGCAGAGGGTATAATATTTATATGAGAGGAGGCGATGGGATGGACCGGAAATTGGCGGGGAAAAAAAACTAAAAAGCTATAAACTTCTTTTAGGAAAAAAAAAAAAACTAAAATAGATGGATCCAAATTCAGGCTCTGTCTGGTTCTATGTTTCGACAGAATCTGTAACGATTAATATAGCATTTCACTGTATCGCAGTCGAATACCATTTTTGGTTTTAACGCGCATTCGAACTTGGTAGGACCTACTAGTCAGAGTGATAACGTTTCAGAATCATTTTTTGTTCCAACTCAACCAACCCCAAGCATATTTCAATTCTTCTTTTATATTTCTTTATTTTACTTCTCTTTTTTTCTGTTTTAAATTTTGCACAGGTTTACTGTATTTATAATCTGCAAGCATCCATCTCCAAAGATAAGGAAATTAACATGTTTTGTTGACTGGTGCTTATTATATATATACATGCCCCTTTTTTATTTGGCGTTAAGAGTACTAATATTTTCTCTGAAATGTTTATCCTTTTGCTATTAACTAAATATTTTTGACAATATTAATTTTATGTATATTAGTATTTCTTTTTCTGGATTCTAAACATGAAGTTGCATTTTTGCCCTGTAGTTTGATATTAATAGTTTATCCTCAGAACTTTTGTTGTGGTACAAAAATCGTTTTGGTAGTCCTAAAAATATATTTTTTCCTTAAAATTAATAATAACAGTAAGTTTTTTCAATTTATAATTTGATGTGGATACTGATTGGAAATGTTAAAATAGTAATGGAAGTTAAATTGGATAGAGGGATCTAAGCCATTTGTTTTTTTAAATTATATTTACTTTTTTGTGGCAAATTGCACGGAGGGAACTTTTTTTTTATATGTATCATCATAAGGAACAACTCTGTTGTGACAACAAAGCGAGGTGCGTTAATTATGAATTACCGAAAGCTACTTTTAATTTATTGAGTAATGGTGCTTTTATCTATAATGATATTATTCTCTTTTAGTTTGTCTTATCGTGTTTTCGTATGTTTGAACAAAATTATTATTTTCTTTTTTCTTTTCAATGATTGATTTTTATTTTCTTTTTTCAAAAAAATTGTCTGTAGAAAATAGTTTGGCAAACTGTACTTATGTTTGGACTATTATGAGCTATAAATTATAATATAATTAACTTATACATAATAAAAGATGAGAGAGGAATAAGGAAAACATGTAGTCCAGCTATTCATAAAGTTAAACAAAAATAGATACAAGTAATAAGGCACGAAATAGGCAACCAAAACAACAAAAAAAGCACCAAAAAGAACAAAACACACAAATAGCATGGGTAATTTTGACAACAATATCTAAAAATGAATCATGCCGAAAAAATGACATGATATTAATGTGGCACATCATAGGCTTACAATAATTTGATATTTCATATTCAATATTCACAAAAAAATAGATACACAAATCACATGAATAATTTTGGAAAGATAAAAACGTAGAAAATAGATTTAAGAGTAATTTTGTCGAGATGAATATAAAAAGCGCCGCCAACATCTCTTTAAATGAAAGGTCAAAATAGTGACTAAATTTATATTTAACAAAAAAAAAAACTTAACGAAGTGTCTAATGTGTTTAAGGGAATACTTCATAATTATACGGAAATGTCACACCCCAAACCAAGTCGCAATTTGGGATGGACAGCCCCGCCACGCGTACACATTCTATTGTGTACACGTAAGACTATAAAACAGTATCATAGAAATAAATAATCACAAATAAATAATCATATAATAAAGGCATTGTTTGTTCATACAACAAAAGGGACTGGTAAAATATACACATATCAAAATATTCAGTCATCATACAAACAAAACATAGAATAATAAATGCACAGCGGATAAATACTATTCCAGCTCGGCTTGGTCTTCTGGCTAAAACTCCTCTGCTAAGTCTACCAAACCTGAACGTGCGCCACAAGCAATTATGTGGGCTGAGTACGCGAATACTCAGTGGTGGCAAAAGAAAGTGCCAACAAGGTCTTGGTTAAACAAAAGTTAGAACTAAACCAGACTTAAGTTAGTCACTTTTAAATTCCTATTGTGCAATTTCTAAGTGTACTTAAAGTATTAATGAAGTCATTCTACCTGATAATCCATGCCCGATAAAAGAAAGAAATATGAAATGATAAAGGATAGTAATATAGAATAATACGAAGTATCAATATAGAGTCAAGCACCCAATCTCATGGTCATATATATGTAAGATAAAATTCAGAACCAATCCTCACAAATCCCAATATGACAAGAATTACGCCTAATAAGTATATATCAAGATCAACCTGAACAGGGCTCCAAGCCCATATCTCTTCGTGAAAGAGTATGGGACAACAAACACGGTACCGGTTAAACTGCACGAGGAGATTGAGAGGCAATTCAATATATATTGGCATATAACCAAAAGTCAAGGGAAATATAATAACAACTATACATATAATAAATAACCATGTGACCGTAGAGTCGCGAGACAGTCGACCTACAAAGTGGACATACCACTCGATCTCACTATCCTGAACCATACCAAATGCAAATGTTGATTGAGGCACTTTAAAGTATATCAATACTTTTATTAATAACATGAATGCACAATATAAACTAATCTTAAGTTAATGACATGCACTTAGGTGTTTATATAATGTTCATGACATGATATGCACATAATTAATTGTTGATCTAATTCTTAAAACAGAGTTTAAACAAAACCTAAGGCAACCACACATGTCATAAAAAGACTACCACACCTGGAAAAGTCGAAGACAGAGCTACTCCTCATGATGGTCAACGAAGTTCTAACCACCTACTGCAGTCTCATGCTCAGGGTAGGAGTCGTCCACCGGTACAGAGAAGTCTAGTGGTGCACCTGGCGAATAAAACTCACATGTTAAAATCTACTCTAACGATCTACCCCATTCTGGTTACTGTGTGCAAAACAAAACTTAAATTCTAGACGTTTACAAAGGAACTCGAATTCTGATTTAAGAAGAGTTGGACTCAAGCTTTCTGAAAGGAATTCTGTTTTAAATATATATTAAGGAATTATTTTCTAGCAAACAATTTGACAGAGTTTCATCTGAAACTAGTTGTGCAGAAACGTTAATTTGAGAAATATTCTTAAAATAATTCTGCAATAATTTGTTTTATAAAGCTATTGTGTAGAACAATTTGATTTAATAATATTATGTTTACTTTTAGAATTAATTTGCTAAAGTTTGATTTATGAAATCCGTGTGTAAATAGACATATGTGACGAATCCTACAAGTCTTAACTACACGATAAATCCACGTGTCAGATTAATTGGGTTTGGAAAAACATTTAACAAGTTCAATACATTTTCTAACAGTGTTTTAATTTAGTATGAAAATTATTCTGACTTAAATTCCTAAACTAAAAACAACTGTAAATCAAATAAAAAAGAAAAATAAACTCAAATTGATTATTTTGGGTTTGGGATCATATATTGTCCAATTATATCATAATATCCGTAAAGAATTATTTTACGGACATTTTAATCATCTCCCATTTAAAAGCCAACAAGTTTATTTTCGAATCCGACATAATTGTTTCGGCCGAAATCTCGTACTTTGATATTCGAACCATTCATTTAAGCCTCAAATAGTTTTAGTTTTTTTTCTCAAAATCCAACTTAATTAAATCCACAATTAAGCACAACCAACAGAAATTGGGCCACGCACAATTAAATCCCAGAGTCCACAAAGAAAGTCCACGCGGAACAAAACAGAGAAGCAAGCCCAAACAAAATCAGGCCTGACGTCCCAGAAAGTACACACGGCCCACAACGGAAAGAAAACAGGATCCAAACGGACCCGGATTACAGCGGGTTTCGGGGATCAAATCCGAAACCTAACATCATAAATGGAATCCGATCCAAATACATAGAGACTTTACACTAAGGACCCTGAATTAAATTTATTTGCTTAATAATTACCAAAAAGACCCTAATAACAGATTTTACTATAAACAGACCCTAATATAGTTCAAAAGTATTTATAGAAAGGTCCCTTTAAACTAAATACTTTACACAAAGGTCCCTGGGCAGATTTTCACTTGTACCAGACTGGTACAAGGGCCTGAACCAGCCCCGTACCACGCACCAGAGGCAACTGCAAGCACCACTCAACATCACAAAGCCTTAGGAAGACCTCACAACACAGATACAAGTTTGAACAATCACATTTAAGGTCTAAATGACTCACACACATCACAGGAACAGATAGGAACAGTAAAACCTGGATTTTTTTTTGAGTGCCTAAACTCCTAAAACAGACCAAACACAAGCATAACAAGCTACTTGAGACAAAAAGTACCAAACTGAGCAAACATTAGCCTCTAATAGATATCCAAGACAACAAAAGATTATTTTGGGACAGAAAAGACAACAAAAAGTACCAAACTGAGCAAACTTACCAAGCAGATCAAGGCATACACAAAATTCATTTTGAGACATTAACAAAAGACAGGACAACATCATTTCTCAATATTCGTCCTCAACAGAACAAAATGAGCCAACACAGTCACACATTCAAATTGAGGCAGTCATGAAAGCATAATAGATAGCAAGTGCACAGATCACATTCGAGCATCGCAATGCCTCACTCAACATGGAGGCAAACCAACAGATAGTTTTGTTTATGCATTTGGAACTGATCTTCTAATGTTATAATAACATAGTGTTTAATTTAATGTTATAATAACTTCAAACTACTCTTTTAATTAAAGTGCACGGGATAAATATTAAACAAGACAGCTTTATTGTTTTGCTGGAAATAAAATTCTGTACGTAGAATATATTCAACAAGAACATGAGAAGAATTCTATTTTTCAATAATTACAAGCATCTTGAAAAAAAAAAGAAGAGAAGAAAAGAGAAAAACAAAGCAATAATTATTCTAAAGAACTAAACCAGAACACAGTTATTTTTATCTTGTTCGACCTAAGCAAAGGTTATCCTGTTCCTATCTCAAGATCATCACTGGGTGGCGCTGTGATTGGTCGCCCCAGCCGGAGAATGCTGTGGCAGGGCAGGAGGCGAACCGGCAATGCGTGGGGCTGGAAGGCCCGAGTCAGGAGAAGGCAGAGGGGTCGTCTGACGTGGGTCTAGTGGGCCCTGCCTGGGGTCGGGGTCGGGGCCGGGGGTTATAGCAGAGGGAACCAGGGCTGGGTGGTTTGAGACATGAGACGAAACTGGGTGTTGGGAGGCTAGAAGGCCCACGCTGGGGGAGATAGTGCTGGGGCGTGGTGCAAGGTGGGCTGAACTGGCTCTGGGGAAGAATGTTGCATGACGAGGCGCCAGTTGGCAAGAGGTAGGCATGTAATCAACACGTCGCGGGCCTAGACTGATGGAGGCAGGGGAGAGATCAGCGGTGTGTCGTGGGACCGGCTGGGCAGGGCCGAGGCGGATTGCAGCGGCTCCATGCTGTTGCTGACGCAGCTGGTTTTGTTCTGAGCCAGCTGGCAAGACTGCATCTTGCTGCGGAGCACGTCGGTGGACCGAGCCGACAGAGGAAGCCGCAGAACCTGCCGTATATGCCGTATCCTCACTTGATGTGTCAATGTGGCCTTGTTGCAAGATTATTTCCAGGGTTTGGAAATTGAGGGACTGCTCGTTTATCCTCGCCAGCAGCTCAGGTCGAAGAGCCCCAATCTGGTCACGAATTGAGTGGATCGCCTGAACCTGGTCGGCATTCATCAGATGACCACGGCGGTTCCATGCTACCCTAGCACCTCTCATGGAGCTTTGCAAGTTTCGGATGGCTATCCGGAGACTTGCTTCGTCGGCTGCCATTTTCTTGAATTCTTTCTCTGCTGTCTGTCTAATATTGTTTCTTGATAAATGAAAACGTTATTTTGGGTTTGGTTTTATAATGTCGATGGACTAACGACTTACTAAATAATTGAATGGTCCCGGTCTATGACATTAATCATGGGCTTTAGTAAAAGTGTAAAACAAACCAAATTCCCACTTCCCTGTTCCTTTTCTCATTTCCCCAAAATGACTTTCGCTGAAAATTTTGCTAAGTATCTACAACATAGGGAAAAAAAAACTTTATACAGTTTACACTCCGACAGGAATCGTGAAATTATATTTTATTAACTAATAATGGACAATATATTGATTTATGTAAAATTAAGTTAACTTTGTACAATTTTCAAAAATTCACTGGCCACTGCAAATGACCCACATTAATATATATAAAGGTATGATCATGAAACTAAAAGTAATTTAATAACATATTAATGTCGTAACTTAATTAGAATGGTGTTTTTGCCAAGTTAATCTTTTTCTCATATGATCTTGAAAGATAGAATCATGATCATGGATTAATCTTTGTTGTCTCCATTGAAAATTGCACCATATAAGGGAAGGCGGCTTGAAACAGTTGAAGTCATGTTCGTCAGAAAATGATAAATGTTTTCCTCAAGCCGTGAAGCATCTACAGGATATTACTGAGAAATCAAAAGCTCAAATCAACATGATTAATTAGTGTATACGACTGGTAGTTCCTTTGAATTTTGTTTCATGCTATTGGTTTTAAAAGTTATTTTGCTTTGTTAGATCCTAGTTTGTGTCTATTCTGCACATGTATTGCTTGCTTCATTTTTTATTCTGGCGAAGAAAATAATACTTCTTTATGGCTCTGTTTGGATAGGTGTGGGAAGAAGAGAAGAAGGGAAGAAGTATTGGGAAGTGTGTAACTTTGTGAAGAGTTTGGATTGTTTATAATTTTTTTTCTTCTTCTTCCTTCTTCTTCTTCTTTCTTCCAACGATCCAAACGCACCCTATATTGTATTGCTTCTCTTGCTTTGTCTATAGGGATGAGGATTGCTCGGAGGAGGCTTCACAAGAAATCAATTGAAATATCCCCTCCATGATATTAAGGGCGAGAATTTTTTAAGAATGCTGTTTTTGAGATTTGCTTTTATGAAGTGAAGAGCAGTGGAAATGGACCAAGAGGAGCATGGAGGAAACTTTTGGGGCTTCTCATTTTGTTGTCTAGAGTAGGAATTGTAACCTTACAAGTTTAGATCCATTAGTGGGTACGTCGCGAGTTGCGCGACTTTTTTTTATGTTATTTTTTTGTTTAATGCTATTAATTGTAAATAATTTTATGAGATAAGATGAATTTCAAGATTTTATGAGTAGTTTCAATTGACCACATAAATGCATTATATATATTTTTTTCAAATGGTCAATTAGAAAATTTTGAATTTTTTTTTCAGGTCTAAAACAAAACATTTCAAATGGATAAGTATAGATAGTAGTCAATTTTATTTATGTATAGATTGTAGTCTCACCTTCTCTTGTCAATCGGAGTACTATATATGCAAACAAAGTTGGAGAAGGAGCTCAAATAAATATGGTCCATTCTTCCAAAAAAAAGGAAATGTAAATACATTCTTTAATTTATATGAAAAAAAATTATGTGCTTTCAATTTGGTAAAGGCCTCAACCAATAAAAAATGTAAATACATTCTTTAATCACTACGGAAAAAAGGACCTTCTGTAACGGCACTTCTGTAACGGTTTTTCAAATAACCGTTACAGAATAGTGAGGCATAAGACGAAAAAACTTGCGCCACAAATCTGTAACGGTTATTATTTAAAAACCGTAATAACATTTTCGTCATGCAAAAGTTTAAATAGCGGCCGTAGCGGCCGCAATAGCGGCGCTATAGCAGTGCTATTTGGTACACCGCTACAGATTTAACGGCTCGTCCGATAGCGCGACCTATAGCGGGCAATAGCAGAGTATAGCGGTGAAATAGTAGAAAATAACGGTATAATAGCGGAAATAGCGGTATAATAGCGGAAATAGCGGTGTAGTTTATAATTTGCTGATATAGCAGTACTATTTTGGACATAACTTTCGCATACGAATTTCGATTGACGTGATCCAAAGTTCTATGGAAAGTTTACAAAATTGGCCACAATTTTTATGTTTTGAACATTTTCAAATTCTTAAAATTTAATGGTAAAATATGCATAGAAAATAAACATAATTTTAGTTAGCGTTAATTAGTTGCTTGAAATTATTTTAATTTTTTATTTTAGACTAAACTAGACCTTCAAAATACACTTGTGTTTGTAAATCCGCTATGGTTCGATAGCGGCCGCTAAATACCCGCTATCCGCTATGATATTAGCATGTCCGCTACGAGTCCGCTATCCGCTATTTAAACCTTTGCAATCATGGATGAGGAAAAAAGTGCATCCACCTTCTGTAACGGTTGTTCGATAATAACCGTTACAGATTTCTTATATTCTGTAACGGTTATTATACGACAACCGTTACAGAAAAAATAAAAAAGAAAGAAATTAATAATAACCTTATGTAACGGTTATATATAAATAACCGTTACAGTATCTCTCTAAATCTGTAACGGTTATTTTCTAATACCGTTACAAAAAGGCAAACCTTTTTTTATTTTGTTTAATGATTCTGTAACGGTTATTGGTTAATAACCGTTACAGAAAGGTTATGTATTTAGGTCTCTCTCCCTCATTAAGTCTCATTTCCCAGCCGCACTTCCCCTTTTCTCTCTTCTTTTCATTTATTGCGAATTTATGGTATCCACTTTCACTCCAAAAAATAGCAAAAAATTTGTAAAAATTCTGAAAAAATAATAATTAGAAAGAGACCAAGAAGGAGAGCAGATTTAAGATAAAAAACAAAAAATTTGAACCGTATTTTTTTCATATTTTTTCCTTATTTATTTCGGTTTTTTCATAAGAAGGAGAGCAGATTCAACGGATCGAAAGAGAACAAGAAGGAGAACAGATTCAACGGATCGAAAGTCATGAATTCCTCGAGTGAATTCCTCTATATATATGCTTCATCTCTTCGGTATATTTTGATAAACTCCTCTTTTTTAAAATTATTTACATTTCGTTAATAATTTGATTAACAGTAAAGAAAACTGTTAATTTAGTGTTCAAAGTACATAAAAGAAAACTGAAAAGAAAACTAAAAATGAGCCTTAAGGGCTTTCTTCCAACACTATATCTAAACATCACACAATTTTGATTAACAGTACAACAAACATACATCTAAACATCATACAATTCTAATTAACAGTACAACAAACATACGAGTTTAACTTGAAAGGGAAACCACCACTAGAGCTTGTAGAATTTAAAATAAATAAATAACTGAGAAGTAAAAAAAACAGCAGCATCTAGGTAGAGGATGTGTCATCAGTGGAGCCATTGCTCTTCATTGCTCTTCTTTTCAAGTCAGTCCAATTATTGAAAAAGTTAAATGTATTTATGTAAAGATTATACAAGAAAGTTTTTCCTTTGTCTCTAAATGTGTTACGGCTTCTTATGTTATCCCTATTGGGATTAAATTGGCTTTCTAGACTGACATTCCTCTCTAAATGTATTTATCGTGAAGTATCTACAGGATATCACCGAGAATCACAAGCTCAGATCAACATTACTAGTCTAGACGATTGGTCATCTCAGGACTGGTAATTTCTTTGAACTTTTTGGTATGCAATTCGTGTCAGAAGATGTTCCTGTTTAATCTACAGTATTATTGCTTATTTCTTTTGTATCATTTTCTTTGTTTGCTACAGGGATTTGGATATCTCAGAGCACGTTTGGCAACACTGGTAGTCTGGCAGTTTCTTTGTGCCATTACTGGTTTGATACATGTCAATTGTTGTTGCTAATCTCATGATGACCTGTGCTCAGCCTTAATTTCTCCCAAATCTCCACACTGGTTGTTTCATTGATATTTGTATTATGGCATGAATTACGTTATTGTGCCAGAAGTATTTTTGCTTTGTTGGACCTTTGTACATTTCAGGAGGTGTTTCTCCTTTGTCATTGTTGTCCGAAAACTGAAGTATTTTTGCTTTATTTTGGTTGGCGTGGAATTATGGCAGATTAACTAGCTTTCCTTGCAATTTTATCAATTTTGAGGATATTAATAGTTGCCACTTGCCAACATTAATACTGCATCTCTTCGATTACGGTTTTACTTTCACAGTAAATATGGCGTTTTTTCGATTTTCAAATGATAAATTTGTTTGTTTGTTTGTTTTTTTACAAATCTCAATTCATGATGGCGTACTTATATATAAAAAATGCGACAATTTTTTCCATACATAATATATATTTTAAATACCAATCTTTTATGTGATTTTAATCTGGTATTGATTTTATGACACTAATTTGTAATTTATTGTATGTGATATACTATAATTAGCTTCGGTGTACACAATAGAGTTTATACTTTATACCCGTGGGGTTGTTCTCCTCGAAATCTAATTTGGGTCGGTGTGACAATTAATATAATTTATTTTCCGAGTAAAAGGCCAAGTGGCCAACTGAATATTAGAAACAACAAATCAAAGTTTCAAACCATGGATATATAAGTGTACTTTTGCATCATTCATTAGTATAGCTAACTAGTTACGGCAACTGAAGTATGTCAGCCATATTTTCTCCGTTCACATATCGGACCCACCAGTCATCATCAGAAGTTGTTCCTCCGAGCCATTCGTCTCCTAGGAGATCTCCTATGCTGTCCCATTCATCCATTATCTTTTCTAGTTGGCGCCAAGTCTCATCATCGGAATGTCTGTATGGCCTTCTAACTTGTGGTCTAACAGGGTTGAGAATCGCATTTGGATTGTCGATTTTTTGCTTGCCGGGGAAAGGCGGGGCCGAAAAGGGAAGCAAGGCATTTCCTTCTGTTGATGAAGATTGATATCCCATTCCTGTTTGTACTACCGGGACTCCGTTGATCAGCATTCCAGTGTTGGTTCCTGCTTGCACCTGTTGTTTCGGTGTTTGGACGAGAAAGTTCTATATATGCAGAGGAAGAGTAAGCAGTTAGCATCCAGCCATGGCTATGTGAAAGATGAACTAATTAAGTACCAGATCGAGAATTAATTTGTTTTGGTACCACGAGAATTAATTTTGAATAAACATTTTTTATTTTGAATAAATAGTTTGAATTCCTTTTATGTTCTATATCTTAAGTAATAGATACAGAGTGTTTCCTGTCTCTCTTAATTTTCAGAGTTTATGATGAAAACAAGGGCAACATTTGTAAAAGACTATATGGGTAATAAAATAGTAAGAAAAATAGAATATTCATGTTTAAATGATCATTTCTTCTGTTAGTTTAAACTTGGAACCTACTGTGGCAATTTACTTAAGCAACCTAATTGTCGTCCATAATTCCATATAATATGAACCAAACTGAAACTGTCGACTGGTATATATATTCATCCGTGTCAGTACCAAAGTATTAGACATGAATCGTGCTGTGTTTCCTCTCACACAATCACCACAAAATTCTTTTCTCTTTATTTTTGTTTTATTTTTTGGATTTAAACCACAAGTTGTTAAATCTGAAAATAAATTATGATGGACATGAATATGCCTTACCTCTCTATCACCAGCATCAAGGCTGCACAATCCATCAACAGCAAGACAAAAAAGAAGTCAAAACAAATTAAGAAGCTGTTAGTGTCTCTGTCTTCCAAACATTCATGCAGATATGAAGTTTTTCATAACAACAATTTCAATTTGAAGTGTTCAATTCTAGATATTTTATACTACATGTGTAGCGAAACACACAAAAAAAAATAAATAAATAAATAAATGAAAATTGTGTGTGCTGCTTTGTGAAAGGTTTACTTCTGTACCATTGTTCGTAGACCATGCCATCAGGTCCGGCAGCTATATTGATCTTGTCAGTAAATTCCTACAAATAGAAATATTTATGTCTGATTGAGAGACAATAGCGCAAACAAAATTAAAAAAAATAAAAAGAAGAAGCAAAGTTATATATCTTTATCATCAGATCCTGATACGGTGCAAATGAATTTGTCTGCTAATAAATAAATCGATCATTTGCCTGTGCAACTATTGACTTGTGAGGAACTCTTATTTCTTCTGAAGAAGAAGAGAATAAATCAAAGAGATATGCCACATAAAATGAAAGGAGATCAGTTAGAAAATTTTACCTGAGAAAGTTGAATTCTGGTGAGGAAAAGAGACAATGGAAGGAAAAGAAAAACAAACATTAGAAAACAAGAATTTGAACTTGTATATTCAAAGTAAACAAACTTTTAGGGTGTGATATAAAACACATACATTTCCTTCTTCTTCTCTGACATATTGGGAACCCTAGGCTCTGTACAATTTTGAGACCTGTATATGAAGGTCTGTCTCGACTCTAGACTCTATATTAATCCAATTTGGAGATTTTCTGGAAAAGCGAATGGGAGAAGAAAGGTAAACAATACTAATAATATCTGGTATAAAATTATAGATAAGCGAATGAGGAGGCAGAGGGTATAATATTTATATGAGAGGAGGCGATGGGATGGACCGGAAATTGGTGGGGAAAAAAAACTAAAAAGCTATAAACTTCTTTTAGGAAAAAAAAAAAACTAAAATAGATGGATCCAAATTCAGGCTCTGTCTGGTTCTATGTTTCGACAGAATCTGTAACGATTAATATAGCATTTCACTGTATCGCAGTCGAATACCATTTTTGGTTTTAACGTGCATTCGAACTTGGTAGGACCTACTAGTCAGAGTGATAACGCTTCAGAATCATTTTTTGTTCCAACTCAACCAACCCCAAGCATATTTCAATTCTTCTTTTATATTTCTTTATTTTACTTCTCTTTTTTTCTGTTTTAAATTTTGCACAGGTTTACTGTATTTATAATCTGCAAGCATC
The DNA here is from genome assembly GCA_028095005.1 of Rhynchospora pubera. Taxonomy (NCBI): domain Eukaryota; kingdom Viridiplantae; phylum Streptophyta; class Magnoliopsida; order Poales; family Cyperaceae; genus Rhynchospora; species Rhynchospora pubera. The sequence goes on along the minus strand of CM051461.1, from coordinate 257,453,409 downwards.
CATCTCCAAAGATAAGGAAATTAACATGTTTTGTTGACTGGTGCTTATTATATATATACATGCCCCTTTTTTATTTGGCGTTAAGAGTACTAATATTTTCTCCGAAATGTTTATCCTTTTGCTATTAACTAAATATTTTTGACAATATTAATTTTATGTATATTAGTATTTCTTTTTCTGGATTCTAAACATGAAGTTGCATTTTTGCCCTGTAGTTTGATATTAATAGTTTATCCTCAGAACTTTTGTTGTGGTACAAAAATCGTTTTGGTAGTCCTAAAAATATATTTTTTCCTTAAAATTAATAATAACAGTAAGTTTTTTCAATTTATAATTTGATGTGGATACTGATTGGAAATGTTAAAATAGTAATGGAAGTTAAATTGGATAGAGGGATCTAAGCCATTTGTTTTTTTAAATTATATTTACTTTTTTGTGGCAAATTGCACGGAGGGAACTTTTTTTTTATATGTATCATCATAAGGAACAACTCTGTTGTGACAACAAAGCGAGGTGCGTTAATTATGAATTAGCGAAAGCTACTTTTAATTTATTGAGTAATGGTGCTTTTATCTATAATGATATTATGCTCTTTTAGTTTGTCTTATCGTGTTTTCGTATGTTTGAACAAAATTATTATTTTCTTTTTTCTTTTCAATGATTGACTTTTATTTTCTTTTTTCAAAAAAATTGTCTGTAGAAAATAGTTTGGCAAACTGTACTTATGTTTGGACTATTATGAGCTATAAATTATAATATAATTAACTTATACATAATAAAAGATGAGAGAGGAATAAGGAAAACATGTAGTCCAGCTATTCATAAAGTTAAACAAAAATAGATACAAGTAATAAGGCACGAAATAGGCAACCAAAACAACAAAAAAGCACCAAAAAGAACAAAACACACAAATAGCAAGGGTAATTTTGACAACAATATCTAAAAATGAATCATGCCGAAAAAATGACATGATATTAATGTGGCACATCATAGGCTTACAATAATTTGATATTTCATATTCAATATTCACAAAAAAAATAGATACACAAATCACATGAATAATTTTGGAAAGATAAAAACGTAGAAAATAGATTTAAGAGTAATTTTGTCGAGATGAATATAAAAAGCGCCGCCAACATCTCTTTAAATGAAAGGTCAAAATAGTGACTAAATTTATATTTAACAAAAAAAAAATACTTAACGAAGTGTCTAATGTGTTTAAGGGAATACTTCATTATTATACGGAAATGTCACACCCCAAATCAAGCCGCAATTTGGGATGGACAGCCCCGCCACGCGTACACATTCTATTGTGTACACGTAAGACTATAAAACAGTATTATAGAAATAAATAATCACAAATAAATAACCATATAATAAAGGCATTGTTTGTTCATACAACAAAAGGGACTGGTAAAATATACACATATCAAAATATTCAGTCATCATACAAACAAAACATAGAATAATAAATGCACAGCGGATAAATACTATTCCAGCTCGGCTTGGTCTTCTGGCTAAAACTCCTCTGCTAAGTCTACCAAACCTGAACGTGCGCCACAAGCAATTATGTGGGCTGAGTACGCGAATACTCAGTGGTGGCAAAAGAAAGTGCCAACAAGGTCTTGGTTAAACAAAAGTTAGAACTAAACCAGACTTAAGTTAGTCACTTTTAAATTCCTATTGTGCAATTTCTAAGTGTACTTAAAGTATTAATGAAGTCATTCTACCTGATAATCCATGCCCGATAAAAGAAAGAAATATGAAATGATAAAGGATAGTAATATAGAATAATATGAAGTATCAATATAGAGTCAAGCACCCAATCTCATGGTCATATATATGTAAGATAAAATTCAGAACCAATCCTCACAAATCCCAGTATGACAAGAATTACGCCTAATAAGTATATATCAAGATCAACCTAAACAGGGCTCCAAGCCCATATCTCTTCGTGAAAGAGTATGGGACAACAAACACGGTACCGGTTAAACTGCACGAGGAGATTGACAGGCAATTCAATATATATTGGCATATAACCAAAAGTCAAGGGAAATATAATAACAACTATACATATAATAAATAACCATGTGACCGTAGAGTCGCGAGACAGTCGACCTATAGAGTGGACATACCACTCGATCTCACTATCCTGAACCATACCAAATGCAAGTGTTGATTGAGGCACTTTAAAGTATATCAATACTTTTATTAATAACATGAATGCACAATATAAACTAATCTTAAGTTAATGACTTGCACTTAGGTGTTTATATAATGTTCATGACATGATATGCACATAATTAATTGTTGATCTAATTCTTAAAACAGAGTTTAAACAAAACCTAAGGCAACCACACATGTCATAAAAAGACTACCACACCTGGAAAAGTCGAAGACAGAGCTACTCCTCAGGATGGTCAACGAAGTTCTAACCACCTACTGCAGTCTCATGCTCAGGGTAGGAGTCGTCCACCGGTACAGAGAAGTCTAGTGGTGCACCTGGCGAATAAAACTCACATGTTAAAATCTACTCTAACGATCTACCCCATTCTGGTTACTGTGTGCAAAACAAAACTTAAATTCTAGACGTTTACAAAGGAACTCGAATTCTGATTTAAGAAGAGTTGGACTCAAGCTTTCTGAAAGGAATTCTGTTTTAAATATATATTAAGGAATTATTTTCTAGCAAACAATTTGACAGAGTTTCATCTGAAACTAGTTGTGCAGAAACGTTAATTTGAGAAATATTCTTAAAATAATTCTGCAATAATTTGTTTTATAAAGCTACTGTGTAGAACAATTTGATTTAATAATATTATGTTTACTTTTAGAATTAATTTGCTAAAGTTTGATTTATGAAATCCGTGTGTAAATAGACGTATGTGACGAATCCTACAAGTCTTAACTACACGATAAATCCACGTGTCAGATTAATTGGGTTTGGAAAAACATTTAACAAGTTCAATACATTTTCTAACAGTGTTTTAATTTAGTATGAAAATTATTCTGACTTAAATTCCTAAACTAAAAACAACTGTAAATCAAATAAAAAAGAAAAATAAACTCAAATTGATTATTTTGGGTTTGGGATCATATATTGTCCAATTATATCATAGTATCCGTAAAGAATTATTTTACGGACATTTTAATCATCTCCCATTTAAAAGCCAACAAGTTTATTTTCGAATCCGACATAATTGTTTCGGCCGAAATCTCGTACTTTGATATTCGAACCATTCATTTAAGCCTCAAATAGTTTTAGTTTTTTTTCTCAAAATCCAACTTAATTAAATCCACAATTAAGCACAACCAACAGAAATTGGGCCACGCACAATTAAATCCCAGAGTCCACAAAGAAAGTCCACGCGGAACAAAACAGAGAAGCAAGCCCAAACAAAATCAGGCCTGACGTCCCAGAAAGTACACACGGCCCACAACGGAAAGAAAACAGGATCCAAACGGACCCGGATTACAGCGGGTTTCGGGGATCAAATCCGAAACCTAACATCATAAATGGAATCCGATCCAAATACATAGAGACTTTACACTAAGGACCCTGAATTAAATTTATTTGCTTAATAATTACCAAAAAGACCCTAATAACAGATTTTACTATAAACAGACCCTAATATAGTTCAAAAATATTTATAGAAAGGTCCCTTTAAACTAAATACTTTACACAAAGGTCCCTGGGCAGATTTTCACTTGTACCAGACTGGTACCAGACTGGTACAAGGGCCTGAATCAGCCCCGTACCATGCACCAGAGGCAACTGCAAGCACCACTCAACATCACAAAGCCTTAGGAAGACCTCACAACACAGATACAAGTTTGAACAATCACATTTAAGGTCTAAATGACTCACACACATCACAGGAACAGATAGGAACAGTAAAACCTGGATTTTTTTTGAGTGCCTAAACTCCTAAAACAGACCAAACACAAGCATAACAAGCTACTTGAGACAAAAAGTACCAAACTGAGCAAACATTAGCCTCTAACAGATATCCAAGACAACAAAAGATTATTTTGGGACAGAAAAGACAACAAAAAGTACCAAACTGAGCAAACTTACCAAGCAGATCAAGGCATACACAAAATTCATTTTGAGACATTAACAAAAGACAGGACAACATCATTTCTCAATATTCGTCCTCAACAGAACAAAATGAGCCAACACAGTCACACATTCAAATTGAGGCAGTCATGAAAGCATAATAGATAGCAAGTGCACAGATCACATTCGAGCATCACAATGCCTCACTCAACATGGAGGCAAACCAACAGATAGTTTTGTTTATGCATTTGGAACTGATCTTCTAATGTTATAATAACATAGTGTTTAATTTAATGTTATAATAACTTCAAACTACTCTTTTAATTAAAGTGCACGGGATAAATATTAAACAAGACAGCTTTATTGTTTTGCTGGAAATAAAATTCTGTACGTAGAATATATTCAACAAGAACATGAGAAGAATTCTATTTTTCAATAATTACAAGCATCTTGAAAAAAAAAAGAAGAGAAGAGAAGAGAAAAACAAAGCAATAATTATTCTAAAGAACTAAACCAGAACACAGTTATTTTTATCTTGTTCGACCTAAGCAAAGGTTATCCTGTTCCTATCTCAAGATCATCACTGGGTGGCGCTGTGATTGGTCGCCCCAGCCGGAGAATGCTGTGGCAGGGCAGGAGGCGAACCGGCAATGCGTGGGGCTGGAAGGCCCGAGTCAGGAGAAGGCAGAGGGGTCGTCTGACGTGGGTCTAGTGGGCCCTGCCTGGGGTCGGGGTCGGGGCCGGGGGTTATAGCAGAGGGAAGCAGGGCTGGGTGGTTTGAGACATGAGACGAAACTGGGTGTTGGGAGGCTAGAAGGCCCACGCTGGGGGAGATAGTGCTGGGGCGTGGTGCAAGGTGGGCTGAACTGGCTCTGGGGAAGAATGTTGCATGACGAGGCGCCAGTTGGCAAGAGGTAGGCATGTAATCAACACGTCGCGGGCCTAGACTGATGGAGGCAGGGGAGAGATCAGCGGTGTGTCGTGGGACCGGCTGGGCAGGGCCGAGGCGGATTGCAGCGGCTCCATGCTGTTGCTGACGCAGCTGGTTTTGTTCTGAGCCAGCTGGCAAGACTGCATCTTGCTGCGGAGCACGTCGGTGGACCGAGCCGACAGAGGAAGCCGCAGAACCTGCCGTATATGCCGTATCCTCACTTGATGTGTCAATGTGGCCTTGTTGCAAGATTATTTCCAGGGTTTGGAAATTGAGGGACTGCTCGTTTATCCTCGCCAGCAGCTCAGGTCGAAGAGCCCCAATCTGGTCACGAATTGAGTGGATCGCCTGAACCTGGTCGGCATTCATCAGATGACCACGGCGGTTCCATGCTACCCTAACACCTCTCATGGAGCTTTGCAAGTTTCGGATGGCTATCCGGAGACTTGCTTCGTCGGCTGTCATTTTCTTGAATTCTTTCTCTGCTGTCTGTCTAATATTGTTTCTTGATAAATGAAAACGTTATTTTGGGTTTGGTTTTATAATGTCGATGGACTAACGACTTACTAAATAATTGAATGGTCCCGGTCTATGACATTAATCACGGGCTTTAGTAAAAGTGTAAAACAAACCAAATTCCCACTTCCCTGTTCCTTTTCTCATTTCCCCAAAATGACTTTCGCTGAAAATTTTGCTAAGTATCTACAACATAGGGAAAAAAAAACTTTATACAGTTTACACTCCGACAGGAATCGTGAAATTATATTTTATTAACCAATAATGGACAATATATTGATTTATGTAAAATTAAGTTAACTTTGTACAATTTTCAAAAATCCACTGGCCACTGCAAATGACCCACATTAATATATATAAAGGTATGATCATGAAACTAAAAGTAATTTAATAACATATTAATGTCGTAACTTAATTAGAATGGTGTTTTTGCCAAGTTAATCTTTTTCTCATATGATCTTGAAAGATAGAATCATGATCATGGATTAATCTTTGTTGTCTCCATTGAAAATTGCACCATATAAGGGAAGGCGGCTTGAAACAGTTGAAGTCATGTTCGTCAGAAAATGATAAATGTTTTCCTCAAGCCGTGAAGCATCTACAGGATATTACTGAGAAATCAAAAGCTCAAATCAACATGATTAATTAGTGTATACGACTGGTAGTTCCTTTGAATTTTGTTTCATGCTATTGGTTTTAAAAGTTATTTTGCTTTGTTAGATCCTAGTTTGTGTCTATTCTGCACATGTATTGCTTGCTTCATTTTTTATTCTGGCGAAGAAAATAATACTTCTTTATGGCTCCGTTTGGATAGGTGTGGGAAAAAGAGAAGAAGGAAAGAAGTATTGGGAAGTGTGTAACTTTGTGAAGAGTTTGAATTGTTTATAATTTTTTTTCTTCTTCTTCCTTCTTCTTCTTCTTTCTTCCAACGATCCAAACGCACCCTATATTGTATTGCTTCTCTTGCTTTGTCTATAGGGATGAGGATTGCTCGGAGGAGGCTTCACAAGAAATCAATTGAAATATCCCCTCCATGATATTAAGGGCGATAATTTTTTAAGAATGCTGTTTTTGAGATTTGCTTTTATGAAGTGAAGAGCAGTGGAAATGGACCAAGAGGAGCATGGAGGAAACTTTTGGGGCTTCTCATTTTCTTGTCTAGAGTAGGAATTGTAACCTTACAAGTTTAGAACCACTAGTGGGTACCTCGCGAGTTGCGCGACTTTTTTTTATGTTATTTTTTTGTTTTATTAATTGTAAATAATTTTATGAGATAAGATGAATTTCAAGATTTTATGAGTAGTTTCAATTGACCACATAAATGCATTATATATATATTTTTTCAAATGGTCAATTAGAAAATTTTGATTTTTTTTTTCAGGTCTAAAACAAAACATTTCAAATGAATAAGTATAGATAGTAGTCAATTTTATTTATGTATAGATTGTAGTCTCACCTTCTCTTGTCAATCGGAGTACTATCTATGCAAACAAAGTTGGGGAAGGAGCTCAAATAAATATGGTCCATTCTTCCAAAAAAAAAAAGGAAATGTAAATACATTCTTTAATTTATATGAAAAAAATTATGTGCTTTCAATTTGGTAAAGGCCTCAACCAATCAAAAATGTAAATACATTCTTTAATCACTACGGAAAAGGACCTTCTGTAACGGCACTTCTGTAACGGTTTTTCAAATAACCGTTACAGAATAGTGAGGCATAAGACGAAAAAACTTGCGCCACAAATCTATAACGGTTATTATTTAAAAACAGTAATAACATTTCCGTCATGCAAAAGTTTAAATAGCGGCCGTAGCGGCCGCAATAGCGGCGCTATAGCAGTGCTATTTGGTACACCGCTACAGATTTAACGGCTCGTCCGATAGCGCGACCTATAGCGGGCAATAGCAGAGTATAGCGGTGAAATAGTAGAAAATAGCGGTATAATAGCGGAAATAGCGGTGTAGTTTATAATTTGCTGATATAGCAGTACTATTTTGGACATAACTTTCGCATACGAATTTCGATTGACGTGATCCAAAGTTCTATGGAAAGTTTACAAAATTGGCCACAATTTTTATGTTTTGAATATTTTCAAATTCTTAAAATTTAATGATAAAATATGCATAGAAAATAAACATAATTTTAGTTAGCGTTAATTAGTTGCTTGAAATTATTTTAATTTTTTATTTTAGACTAAACTAGACCTTCAAAATACACTTGTGTGTGTAAATCCGCTATGGTTCGATAGCGGCCGCTAAATACCCGCTATCCGCTATCCGCTATGATATTAGCATGTCCGCTACGAGTCCGCTATCCGCTATTTAAACCTTTGCCGTCATGGATGAGGAAAAAAGTGCATCCACCTTCTGTAACGGTTGTTCGATAATAACCGTTACAGATTTCTTATATTCTGTAACGGTTATTATACGACAACCGTTACAGAAAAAATAAAAAGAAAGAAATTAATAATAATCTTATGGAACGGTTATATATAAATAACCGTTACAGTATCTCTCTAAATCTGTAACGGTTATTTCCTAATAACCGTTACAGAAAGGCAAACCTTTTTTTTATTTTGTTTAATGATTCTGTAACGGTTATTGGTTAATAACCGTTACAGAAAGGTTATGTATTTAGGTCTCTCTCCCTCATTAAGTCTCATTTCCCAGCCGCACTTTCCCTTTTCTCTCTTCTTTTCATTTATTGCGAATTTGTGGTATCCACTTTCACTCCAAAATTAGCAAAAAAATTGTAAAAATTCTGAAAAAATAATAATTAGAAAGAGAACAAGAAGGAGAGCAGATTTAAGGTAAAAAACAAAAAAATTGAACCGTATTTTTTGTTGGAGTTATGTCCTAGAAGTCAATAATTTAATGACTCAATTATTAGTTTATGTTTTGGATGATAATTTATCATCTGTTCCTAGGTTTATTATTGACAGATTATTCAGGTTGAGGATCTGAATTGTAGATCTCTGTGGATCATTCCTTAGAATGACAATAATAAATCTAAACGGTCCATAATCTTAATAATTAACAAGGAACATTAATTATCTTATAAGATTAGTATGCAAGTTAAGTGATGATTAAGTTCTACAAATCATAGGTAAAGAGTTACCAACTTAATTGCATATGTGTATGTTATGGAACATAGCACAGGACTTGACCCATCGAAATAAACATATGGATTGTGTTATGTGTCATTGTTTATTTCGTTATGATTTTGATTCTAAGTTTGAGATATTTATCTTTTCCACATGAGGATAGGTTCAATAAATATCGTCTACCGCTGATTCCCGATAAGGGCTGCTATACGGACGTTATTTATGTTCTCTTGAATTGTGCGGGGAAAAGCTAAATAGTCAAGAAAACCGTATGTCTCTCATTAATTCACTTAGTGAGTGACGATATCTGTTTGGGCCCCTTGATGGAGATAGATTGTTTGCTAGCAACTGATACAATTATCTCTAGATCAAGAAACGTATAATCTGCAAGAATGACACATTCCTATCTTGGATTATACGATGATATCGTGAGACATAGGAATCAAAATAGAGATATACCTTTATTCTCTTATGCAGGATTGAAATATTGTAGCTGTACACTATTTATGCGAATTGGGAATCATAACGTGTTGCTAGATACCGCTTATGATTATTGGAATTAAATAGCGATTTAACTCCATGTCCAACGTAGCATAAATCCTCAAAGGGTCACACAAAATTGGTGTGTTAACCATGCTTGCGTTATTTATTTATTTGCAATAATTGGTATTGCAAAAATATGATAAGTTGATTAATTAATTAAATAGCGTTGTAGACCGTTATAATTAATTAAATCAAAGGGATCATATAGAAATAAATTAATGCATTATCTAATCTCTAAATAATTATTATTAAGTTAATAATTATTTATTTCAACACATATGCATATTATAGGGCTTTAATTAAATAGTTAATTAAAGGTCCAATAGGGATCCAAATTGAGAGCAACAAGAGGGGCCATTTAATGATTGATTAAGTGGACCCAAGAGGCAAAGCACATAGCCCATAAAGGGCCCATAATGTGGCCGGCCATGCATGGAGGTAGGTGGGGTGGCAATTTGGTAAATAGTTAGTGTGAGGTAGGTAGGGTTTGCACACTATATAAAGAGGTGTATGGTTGCAAATCCCCCTCTCTCTCTCTCCCACTAAACCTAGCCGCCCCCCCTAGTGGTAGGCGCCTCCTCCCCTCTCCTCTCTCCCTATTGCTCATGTGTTGAGCCCCATTCTTTCACAAATCAATTAGTTCATTTGCTAGAAGAACGGGGAAGCTAGGGATTAGTTATCTCCTCCAAGTTACTAGCATAACTTGTTGAGGATTTGGTTAATACCAAGTGGACTCGAGGAGCTTTCGACAAGGAGGCCGAAAGAGCAAGCACCACCTTCATCCTAGCCGCGGTTCAAATCCCCTTGGTTACGATATCAAGGGAGGTACATCTTTGAACCCTTTCTCTTGTGCGAATGGCTTAATACTAGTTCCTATGTGTGTGCATGCTTAATTATGGGTAATTAATAGTAATTATCCTTGAAAAATTAAAATTGTGCACTTAACTAACAGTGGTATCAGAACACATGGTCGTACTTAAGCTATTTTGACACTTAATTAAGAGAAATTGGCTAATTAACGGATTAGTAGAGATGATGCGTTTGTTTGCTGTCTGGAAATGGTATTTTCTGTGTTGTTTCGCGTTTTTCGCTTTGATAAGTTCTCTGGAAGTTTTTTCCATCTACATGAAAGTTGTAGATCTGTGGATTGTGATTCTTTTGGCGTTAGATTCACATTTTCCTGAATTAGTATGGATTTACTGTGAATAAAATGGCGACAGTACGCAGAACCAGTTTCTGCTCGCACTGTCCTGTTTGAATGGCTTGAAAGATTTATATTTTGAATATAAGTACCAGTGTTCTATGGCTAGATTTAAAGAGGACTTGAAGCTCTTTCTGAGCATGTATAAATTGTTGCATGACTTGGATTAATTTGTGGGTTTTCAAGTATGAAAAAGAAGATCTCGTCAGATCCAGTTTATTGAACAAATCGATTGTTCTAATAAACTGTACCAACTGAGAACTCCTTTAAAAATTCTGTTTAAATGGAGTTGTTCTTTTTTGAGTTAGAATTCCAGAAAAATTAATTTCATAATTTTTCGTGGAAGTTTGGACCTTCAACTAGGTTAGAACTTTTCAATCGACTGTCTGTTCCAGTACAGAATTTGTTGATTGTTTAATTTGTAACTCGAACTTTTTGAACTAAACTTGGTGGTTTTCTTTTCATGAATAGCTAGCCTATAGTCTAAAATAGTTTTTCTGTGTATATTGTATATATAAAAACTGATTAGAAGGTGGTCTAACAGACCAAATGGTTGAGAGGATAATCTGAAAGTCTCATAACGGTGTTTCGTGCACTTGTAAGAGATTTGTCATTTTTCATTCTCCCAGATGGTTTAAGATCTCTTCTTGAAATTTTTACTGGTAATCACAACTATGATAAGGAGCTTAAGTAATTTATTTGAGAATTTTTGGAGACCTAAAACCTTTGTTTTTATTGGATTTCATTAGTTACGTTTTTTAATAAATTACTGTTTTTCTAAGTATTCAAACTAGTTGAAATTAATTAGAAAACTCCTTGTTTGATCTCCTTTCTGTTATGGGATGTTGAAAGAACTTTCTAAATGAATTTAAACAAGTTTTGTTGTTTAAAATTGAGAATTTGTACACGAAATTTACTTATGGAAAACGATTCGCAAAGATGCTTGAAATCGTTAATTGGAAACAAAGTGCTTGTATGTGCTAACTTTGTTTTGTAGGTGGATAGTGGGTTTAGTATGGCTCAAGACTCAATGCCTTGTGGTTGTATTTGAATGCATGTGTGAATGTTTGTAATGCGGCTTTTGATGCCATTAATTAATTAATTTGTTGATTAATTTTTTATGTAACTTGTGAGGCTTGCATGCCCCTAAGGTTAGGATGGGAATATGATGTTTTCAAATGTATTTTGCACCTTTATTTTATATAGGATTTAGATCCTTATAGAATTTAGTGGGAGGGGCAAGGATTAGATTAGTTTTGCTCCATGGACGATGAGGCGAAACTAATGCAAGCGGGAGCCATACAAACCCACAACTATGAGATGCTTATATGTAATTGCTTGTGATTGCTATGAATTGTCATAGGCTAGGTATGGGTGTATGCTTACACGACCACCAAACAAGTGTCATATGATTGATAGTCCCAACTAAAATTCGATTAAGTGAAATCGCCCTCCTTCTCTCTATCCCCTTCACGCCGATTGTCACTCATGGCGCGGTCCGCCCAAGCGGACGTCATAATTGCCAATTCGGTAGTCGGGGTGCAAATAGCTAAGATTTGCAAGGAGCAAATAGTGAGAGGTTACTTTTCGATGGACCCAACTAGAGTTTGGACATCGGGGCGAAGTTTGTAAATATACTTAGATATTCACAAACCAAGAATCATATGGAACGATATGATTGGTTGGAGAACCTACCTTGTCTAATTAAGTAGGGTGACGTGCCATAGCAGGCTCTACTTGATGAAAACCGGGATCTTGGAAAACCAACTACATTTGGGACATTAAATAAATGTAGTGGGAGTTTTATTTGTTATAAATAAAACAATTGCATAAACTAAATGACCTTAAATTGATTTTGTTATAGATGTTAAAATTGTTAATTTTGTTGCGATCAATCTTTGAAAAGTAACAAACTCGTTTCTAAAAGTATTTACTTAAAGAAGTAATACCGATTCCTAAGACACGATCTTAGTGAAAAGAAATTTGAGTATGTCAATTCCCAAAACTTTTCTCAAACTACCCGAACGTAGCAACGCGATGATTGATTGACTTTTGGCGAAAAGTTATTCAATAAAGCGTATGGCTAATATCCTCATTTGAAATTTCTAGACCTTTGAATTAGAGAATTCATATGGACTAGATTTAACTCATACGCTCTTATCCACTTACTCAAGAAAGTGTTCTTGGAGAAAATAGATATTAAACTCCATCATTTATGATCGAGTATAAAAGAGTATGAGTTGACAAAGAGATTCTTCTTTTATACATGAACGTTTCATTGGCTTACAAATCGAAAGATTTAAGTAGCTAATTGATAACTAGAGATATTGATCTCCGATATCAAGGATTATTGATATTGTCATACGATCTCTTTGAAATTATAAAGGATATAATGTTACCTTCTTCGCACACTTGTTGATGCAAAAAGATAATTGGTTTAGTATTCAAGAAATACTTTGCCAAGGTATGAGTTGAAATTTCGAGACTCTTGATTGTGATTATGTATCACATGAGATGTTTCATTTGCCGTTTATTGGAGGCATTTTGAAAGGTTGTCCGAAATATCATGATTGTAATGTTTTAATCCTAAAGTGTATTTGTCGTTCAAATTATCTCACTATCTCTAATTTACACTAGTAACTTGATACTAGTTCATATGCTCGCATTTGACGAAATGTGTTAGCAATGAAGAATAAGAGATTGTTCGAGAGATGTAAAGTAAACTCCGTATAGGAAATGACTTGTTCGTCTAAGTCATTACCATTGAATACGTAGAGTTACCTTTATTAAGAGTTTGTTTAGGAATTGAAGGTTGCATACCTTAATCCTAACTTCTCAAAACATCTCCACTTCATATTCGATGAAATGGATGATTATGTTTAATAAAAGACAAGTTCTTTAATTCTAGATTTGTTTATATGATTTCATGCATCTTGATTGAATTTGCTTGAAATAGATAAGCAAGTTTTGAATGACAAATAGGATGCGTAAGACTTGACATAAAGTATTTGACTTTCATGTTATATATAATCGCTTAGTCACATACATAAACGAGAATCGCATTACGAGAGTCTCCGTAACGTAGAGCTCGTAAATTCAATTCGATTTCAAATCGATTGATATGCGAATCATGTTTGTCAAATGAAAAAAGCGCCTTTAACCTACAAAGGTTTAAGGACAAGTGACTTGATTAGGACTTTTTACATATCGATGTATAAAGACCAATAAGTACTTGTGCGATGAAAGGTTATTGATACTTTACTACTTAACCAACGATCATTGTAGATATTAACATATCTATTTGATAAGGTATAAGTATGAACCTTTTGACTAGTTCAAAGGAGTTCAAGAGTAAAGTTTAAAAGACCTTTCAAGAAAAATGGAAGTCTTACAATTAATCATGGTAAATAGTTAAGTCACATGATTTGAAATATTATCTTAAGAGTATGAAAATAGTTTCATAACTCACTCCATGAGGAACATTATGGAATAATGTGTCCAAGAGTGGAGGTATCGAACAATATTTTGTATAGTTCGATCGATAATAAATCAAATTGACTTATTCGACTCGTATTAGGGAATTATGTTTGAGGACAATATTGTTTACACTGAATGATGTTCCATCGAAGTCTATTGAAGAAGATATCTTACGAGATTTTGATCTCTAAGTATAATACTTCTCGAGATTTGGTGTTGAGAAGCTTATTTCAAGTATTGTGGACTTGTAAGCTTAAACCAAATAAGACACTATATATTTGTAGGATGCTTTATATTAAAAGGCACTACTTCCACGAATATGATAAGAACAAAGTAGTTGTTGCTAATCATAATGTAGTCTTGATGAATTAAAATTCTCAAGAAGAAGTAGTGAGAGTAAAGTGAGCATTAAAATAGTTTATGCGTCACTACAAGAAGTACTCTTATGGGAAACTTGTCACTCCATACATGGTACTTAGTGGGAGTTGAGCGAAACTTCATTCACAAGTTGTTTTGAAAGAAGTTTAATAGTATGCTCCTTCCAATGAGGACTCAACCATCTCACGAGTTGATGATGATTCGAGAAACTCATGGAATATATGAGGAGTCAAGAACTCATTCAACAAATCGTTGTGGAAGAAGTTCATGAACCTCAAGTACCAATCCTACAAAAGATCAACTAGAGTTGATTTCCTAAGCCGTTTTGGTGCATAGGTTGTCACAACATTCTCGTACTTAGCATATGAGAATCCGTTGATAAACAAAAAAACGATGGAACGATCCGATTCCACATATATGGTTCGAATTCATATGATCTTTAAAGAAAATCCATGTATAACAACAAGGTATAGACCTTGGTTGATGTTCATGAAGGAGCAATCCATCAAGAACGTTTAGATCTTCAAAAGGAAAGATCGACATGGATTACAAATCGACTATGTACAAAGCGCGGCTTCTCGCTTGTAGCTATGTCTAAGTCGATGGCTAGTTGACTACGTACAAAGCACAACCTCTTGCTTGTGGCTATGAAAAAGTCAATAAAGATCATTCTAGCAATAGTTATATTTCATATATATTGATATATGGAAAAACACATAAAACCGCCTTCTTTGTATGAATGAAGGAAGATGTTGTGCATTTGACACAAATCGAGGTTTATGTATTGCTAAAAACATATGCATGCTTCAAGGATCCATTAATGGATTAAAGCAAGGTTTGTGGAGATTGGAATAAAAGTTTTGACAAGGAAGTCAAGGAGTTGAACTTCGTCAAAAGTATCTTGTATAGACAAGATATTCAGTGGGAGCATAATTGTATTACTTGTATTGTTCAAGATAACAATTCATTAATTGGGAATAACATTAAGAAAAATGAATATTGTCAAGATCTCTTTGGAGAATGCTTTCTCAAATGAGAACTTGGGCAAAATCACCTGATCCTAGGAAACAAAATCTATAAAGATAGATTATGATGGATGTTAGGTTTGAGCAAATATGCATAGGTTGACGAAGTGTTCTAGAAACACGAAAGTTACATTCCAAGAAAGGATGTCTAACTGTACGTCACATGGCATGACTTGAGTGTTTAACTCGGTCTATTACAACTCAATTCAAGAAAGTGCATGAAATAGTTCAAGCATTCTTTCATTATGAGTTTCATTTTGTACGCCATATTTATGCATATGCCCCAATGTGTAGTATCCAAAGGATATGACAAACAGTTGTCAAATGGATACAAGAGAGACACATTTGGACGATAATCAAGGATATCCTCGAGTACCTTATGAGAAAGAGTGATATAATGTTTCATCTCTTAAGATGAAAGAAATCTCGTGTAAATTGTTACACTGATAAAAGTTTTTCAAAATATTGATATAATCACGATTGAGTTACATATTTTGCTTAAGAGGTGGTGTTGTAAGTTTAGAAAGTGTTCTAAATGGAAAATTACAACCGTTTCCGTCACCAAAGTAAAATACATAGCAACTTGTGAAGCAATAAAAGAAGTTTATTTTGGATCGAGTTCTTAGTCGAGCTATTATGGTTCTATGCATCTCGAACCACAACTTACTCCTAAAGAACCCAATGTTACATTGGAGATTCAAATATGATCTATAACAATATCACTTGATATCATATGATGATGATCAAGAACATATATATAGTAGTATATATATATAGGGTCGAATAAATTTGGATAGGTTCGCGAACACAGTGAACACTCTAACTTGACCTCTACCTTGAGCAGTATACGAGATGCAATTATGCATCCATACGTGGTAGACGTATGAGTAACTAGCTTAAGCGTATTATTTATTTTGAGGTCCGAGACATGTATATATGTAGATATATGACATCATTCTCAATTCTTCGTTGGCTAGAAGTCACTACTGATTGACTCTAGGCCAAGTGGGAGATTGTTGGAGTTATGTCCTAGAATTCAATAATTTAATGACTCAATTATTAGTTTATGTTTTGGATGATAATTTATCATCTGTTCCTAGGTTTATTATTGACAGATTATTCAGGTTGAGGATCTGAATTGTAGATCTCTGTGGATCATTCCTTAGAATGACAATAATAAATCTAAACGGTCCATAATCTTGATAATTAACAAGGAACATTAATTATCTTATAAGATTAGTATGCAAGTTAAGTGATGATTAAGTTCTACAAATCATAGGTAAAGAGTTACCAACTTAATTGCATATGTGTATGTTATGGAACATAGCACAGGACTTGACCCATCGAAATAAACATATGGATTGTGTTATGTGTCATTGTTTATTTCGTTATGATTTTGATTCTAAGTTTGAGATATTTATCTTTTCCACATGAGGATAGGTTCAATAAATATCGTCTACCGCTGATTCCCGATAAGGGCTGCTATACGGACGTTATTTATGTTCTCTTGAATTGTGCGGGGAAAAGCTAAATAGTCAAGAAAACCGTATGTCCCTCATTAATTCACTTAGTGAGTGACGATATCTGTTTGGGCCCCTTGATGGAGATAGATTGTTTGCTAGCAACTGATACAATTATCTCTAGATCAAGAAACGTATAATCTGCAAGAATGACACATTCCTATCTTGGATTATACGATGATATCGTGAGACATAGGAATCAAAATAGAGATATACCTTTATTCTCTTATGCAGGATTGAAATATTGTAGCTGTACACTATTTATGCGAATTGGGAATCATAACGTGTTGCTAGATACCGCTTATGATTATTGAAATTAAATAGCGATTTAACTCCATGTCCAACGTAGCATAAATCCTCAAAAGGTCACACAAAATTGGTGTGTTAACCATGCTTGCGTTATTTATTTATTTGCAATAATTGGTATTGCAAAAATATGATAAGTTGATTAATTAATTAAATAGCGTTGTAGACCGTTATAATTAATTAAATCAAAGGGATCATATAGAAATAAATTAATGCATTATCTAATCCCTAAATAATTATTATTAAGTTAATAATTATTTATTTCAACACATATGCATATTATAGGGCTTTAATTAAATAGTTAATTAAAGGCCCAATAGGGATCCAAATTGAGAGCAACAAGAGGGGCCATTTAATGATTGATTAAGTGGACCCAAGAGGCAAAGCACATAGCCCATAAAGGGCCCATAATGTGGCCGGCCATGCATGGAGGTAGGTGGGGTGGTAATTTGGTAAATAGTTAGTGTGAGGTAGGTAGGGTTTGCACACTATATAAAGAGGTGTATGGTTGCAAATCTCCCTCTCTCTCTCTCCCACTAAACCTAGCCGCCCCCCCCTAGTGGTAGGCGCCTCCTCCCCTCTCCTCTCTCCCTATTGCTCATGTGTTGAGCCCCATTCTTCCACAAATCAATTAGTTCATTTGCTAGAAGAACGGGGAAGCTAGGGATTAGTCATCTCCTCCAAGTTACTAGCATAGCTTGTTGAGGATTTGGTTAATACCAAGTGGACTCGAGGAGCTTTCGACAAGGAGGCCGAAAGAGCAAGCACCACCTTCATCCTAGCCGCGGTTCAAATCCCCTTGGTTACGATATCAAGGGAGGTACATCTTTGAACCCTTTCTCTTGTGCGAATGGCTTAATACTAGTTCCTATGTGTGTGCATGCTTAATTATGGGTAATTAATAGTAATTATCCTTGAAAAATTAAAATTGTGCACTTAACTAACATTTTTTTCATATTTTTTTCTTATTTATTTCGGTTTTTTCATAAGAAGGAGAGCAGATTCAACGGATCGAAAGAGAACAAGAAGGAGAACAGATTCAACGGATCGAAAGTCATGAATTCCTCGAGTGAATTCCTCTATATATATGCTTCATCTCTTCGGTATATTTTGATAAACTCCTCTTTTTTAAAATTATTTGTATTTCGTTAATAATTTGATTAACAGTAAAGAAAACTGTTAATTTAGTGTTCAAAGTACATAAAAGAAAACTGAAAAGAAAACTAAAAATGAGCCTTAAGGGTTTTCTTCCAACACTATATCTAAACATCACACAATTTTGATTAACAGTACAACAAACATACATCTAAACATCATACAATTCTAATTAACAGTACAACAAACATACGAGTTTAACTTGAAAGGGAAACCACCACTAGAGCTTGTAGAATTTAAAATAAATAAATAACTGAGAAGTAAAAAAAACAGCAGCATCTAGGTAGAGGATGTGTCATCAGTGGAGCCATTGCTCTTCATTGCTCTTCTTTTCAAGTCAGTCCAATTATTGAAAAAGTTAAATGTATTTATGTAAAGATTATACAAGAAAGTTTTTCCTTTGTCTCTAAATGTGTTACGGCTTCTTATGTTATCCCTATTGAGATTAAATTGGCTTTCTAGACTGACATTCCTCTCTAAATGTATTTATCGTGAAGTATCTACAGGATATCACCGAGAATCACAAGCTCAGATCAACATTACTAGTCTAGACGATTGGTCATCTCAGGACTGGTAATTTCTTTGAACTTTTTGGTATACTATTCGTGTCAGAAGATGTTCCTGTTTAATCTACAGTATTATTGCTTATTTCTTTTGTATCATTTTCTTTGTTTGCTACAGGGATTTGGATATCTCAGAGCACGTTTGGCAACACTGGTAGTCTGGCAGTTTCTTTGTGCCATTACTGGTTTGATATATAACTGGGTTTTACATGTCAATTGTTGTTGCTAATCTCATGATGACCTGTGCTCGGTCTCTCTCAAATCTCCACTCTGGTAGTTTAATTGAATTTTGTATTATGGCATGTATTATGTTATTGTGCCAGAAGTTTTTTTGCTCTGTTGGACCTTTGTACATTTCAGGAGGTGTTTCTCCTTTGTCATTGTTGTCTGAAAACTGAAGTTGTTCTGCTTTATTTTGTCTGGCGTGGAATTATGGCAGATTAACTAGCTTTCCTTGCAATTTTATCAATTTTGAGGACATTAATAGTTGCCACTTGCCAACATTAATACTGCATCTCTTCGATTACGGTTTTACTTTCACAGTAAATATGGCGTTTTTTCGATTTTCAGATGATAAATTTGTTTGTTTGTTTGTTTTTTTACAAATCTCAATTCATGATGGCGTACTTATATATAAAAAAATGCGACAATTTTTTCCATGCATAATATATATTTTAAATACCGATCTCTTTATGTGATTTTAATCTGGTATTGATTTTATGACACTAATTTGTAATTTATTGTATGTGATATACTATAATTAGCTTCGGTGTACACAATAGAGTTTATACTTTATACACGTGGGGTTGTTCTCCTCGAAATCTAATTTGGGTCGGTGTGACAATTAATATAATTTATTTTCCGAGTAAAAGGCCAAGTGGCCAACTGAATATTAGAAACAACAAATCAAAGTTTCAAACCATGGATATATAAGTGTACTTTTGCATCATTCATTAGTATAGCTAACTAGTTACGGCAACTGAAGTATGTCAGCCATATTTTCTCCGTTCACATATCGGACCCACCAGTCATCATCAGAAGTTGTTCCTCCGAGCCATTCGTCTCCTAGGAGATCTCCTATGCTGTCCCATTCATCCATTATCTTTTCTAGTTGGCGCCAAGTCTCATCATCGGAATGTCTGTATGGCCTTCTAACTTGTGGTCTAACAGGGTTGAGAATCGCATTTGGATTGTCGATTTTTTGCTTGCCGGGGAAAGGCGGGGCCGAAAAGGGAAGCAAGGCATTTCCTTCTGTTGATGAAGATTGATATCCCATTCCTGTTTGTACTACCGGGACTCCGTTGATCAGCATTCCAGTGTTGGTTCCTCCTTGCACCTGTTGTTTCGGTGTTTGGACGAGAAAGTTCTATATATGCAGAGGAAGAGTAAGCAGTTAGCATCCAGCCATGGCTATGTGAAAGATGAACTAATTAAGTACCAGATCGAGAATTAATTTGTTTTGGTACCACGAGAATTAATTTTGAATAAACATTTTTTATTTTGAATAAATAGTTTGAATTCCTTTTATGTTCTATATCTTAAGAAATAGATACAGAGTGTTTCCTGTCTCTCTTAATTTTCAGAGTTTATGATGAAAACAAGAACAACATTTGTAAAAGACTATATGGGTAATAAAATAGTAAGAAAAATAGAATATTCATGTTTAAATGATCATTTCTTCTGTTAGTTTAAACTTGGAACCTACTGTGGCAATTTACCTAAGCAACCTAATTGTAGTCCATAATTCCATATAATATGAACCAAACTGAAACTGTCGACTGGTATATATATTCATTCGTGTCAGTACCAAAGTATTGGACATGAATCGTGCTGTTTTTCCACTCACACAATCACCACAAAATTCTTTTCTCTTTATTTCGTTGTTTTATTTTTTGGATTTAAACCACAAGTTGCTAAATCTGAAAATAAATTATGATAGATATGAATGTGTCTTACCTCTCTGTCACCAGCATCAAGGCTGCACAATCCATCAACATCAAGACGAAAAAAAAGTGAAAACAAATTATGATGCAGATATGAAGTATTTTCATAACAGCAATTTCAATTTGAAGTGTTCAATTCGAGATATTTTATACTACGTGTGTAGCGACAAACACAAAAATAAATAAATAAATGAAAATTGTGTGTGCTGCTTTGTGAAAGGTTTACTTCTGTACCATTGTTCGTAGACCATGCCATCAGGTCCGGCAGCTATATTGATCTTGTCAGTAAATTCCTACAAATAGAAATATTTATGTCAGATTGAGAGACCATAGCGCAAACAAAATTGAAAAAAAAAAAAAATGAAGAAGCAGCAATGTTATATATCTTTATCATCAGATCCTGATACGTTGCAAATTAATTTGTCTGCTAATAAATAAATCGATCATTTTCCTGTGCAACTATTGACTTGTGAGGAACTCTTATTTCTTTTGTAGAAGAAGCGAATAAATCAAAGAGATACCCCACATAAAATGAAAGGAGATCAGGTAGAAAAGTTTACCTGAGAAAGTTGAATTCTGGCACGGAAAAGAGACAATCGAAGAAAAAAAAAGCTAACATTAGAAAACAGGAATTTGAACTTGTATATTCAAATTAAACATACTTTTAGGGAGTGATACAACACACATGCATTTCCTTCTTCTTCTCTGACATATTGGGAACCCTAGGCTCTGTACAATTTTGAGACCTGTATATGAAGGTCTGTCTAGACTCTAGATTAATCAAATTTGAAGATTTTCTGGAAAAGCGAATGGGAGAAGAAGGGTAAGTAATCTATATTATATTATTATTATTATTATTATTATTTATATATATTATATATAAAACCCGTGATCTTTTCTTCTATTTCCAGCCGCTTTTTTGCATTATTTTTTTTATTTTTTACTGCTTTTCCAACTAAAACAGAAGGGTAAAGTCAATAATATAATTTTCTATTTATAGTTAAAATTATTTGTTATTTTTTTGGTTAAAAATATTAAAAATAGTCGAACCAATTATTATTTAATTTATTTAAAAATTAAATATATTTGAAAATCATGCTGAATTATTGTCATCTTAAAAAAACATCGACTGCAGCATAGTACTAAAATATCTAGTATAAAATTATAGATAAGCGAATGAGGAGGTAGAGGGTATGACCGTATGACAAATTCAATTCATGTGTCGCGCAACACAATGGTGTAGCGCACATGAGGACAAAAGTTGTAGTATGGAAGAAAATCAAAGGAACCCCATAATTGCACCCAGAAAAATCAAGATGAACAATCATAGTTTATACTTAAATTTTGGGATAAAATATTCATGAATGGTATAATCAAACCTAAAAGCCGACCTAGAAATATTTGAGATAAAAAGTCATTTAGAAATTAAGAATAAAACTTGGTTTAAATACTCATAAAATTATTTTTTTATGAGCGACGGGCGTCTCACTGCTGAAAGTTCAGTATACAGAGAAGCCCTGCGAGCAACAGAATCATTAGAAGAGCCAGCCCTTGGTTTTGTTAAACCATCTGAAGCAACACAAAAGGGCACCTCAACAATTATCAAGCAGAACAACACAATCATTCAACTGCTTGTTAAAATCAAGGAAGAACTCGAAGATTGCAAGGATCAAATAAGAGACCTCAGAAGGACAAAAGCACCTGAAGGGTCTGACACATCTGAGGCCCTAGAACAAATCCAAAATCAACTCAAGAACTTGAGTCTCGGACCACCAACAACCTCAAAACGGCCAACCATAACAGGCAAATTTTTCGTATATCGAGACCCAAAGAAAATATACGAAGAAGAAAAGAAAAAAATACAATGAGTCGAACTCAAACAGAAACAGTGGGTAGACCATCTGTATCAGGCCACGAAAACCAAATACCGACTGTTGAGGATCAAATTCGAGATTACAGACTCGGAAGTCGGTTACGATATGAGGCACAAAGAAGATTGCCAAGGCGTAGGCAATATCGAAGGACACTAGAATCTCAACTAAGTCCTGATGCGGAACTAAGCGTCTCACAGTTTCGCAGAGCACAACAAGTCCCGGCAGAAACACTATACCAAGCCGGATGGAGCGAAAGAAATCATCGGGTATACCAACATTATTCCGATGAAAGAATTTTGGTGGTTGGAGATCAAAGGGAAATCCCCTTTATTTCCCAAGAAAGCTACAATAGGCTCGTAGAAGAAGGATTACAGCACTTACACATAGGTGTTGTAATGGTCAGGCTATACGCTCTGCACAGAAGAAGTGCAGGGGTAAATGCTCTAGTTGTTTTGAGAGACACAAGATGGGGTAATGATACCTCACTGATAAGTTCCATGGAAATGGACTTAACAGACAACACACAGCTGGCATACGCAGTTCTTGACATGATGGTTAGTATTCATGATTTCTACAATCACATCCAATTGGTTGTACAAACTCATGGGTATGAATCATGGCGAGGTGGAGAAAGCAACCTCTTAATCTCTCGATCTTTAATAGGGAGGTTATCGAACACCAGCCACACAAATTTTCGGTATAATGTCCAAGGTGTAACAGAGCACCTAGCGAGCAGAGGCATAAGGGCTATACCGGGACAACCGAGATCAACCGAAGAATTGAGAGGCCAACGATGGATAATCAGGCCACCAGCAATTCCAGAAGTACAACACCCACAAACAATTCGAGTCAGATCAAGAACTGATGGCTCCCTAGCCATTAGATTTGGTGGATATACAGCAACTGCACCAGCAGAACCAGCAGTTGTCGGGCCTAATGATGAAGAAGAACTAGATGGAGAATTGGCCTTGATGGTTACAATTGAGGAACCAGAAACCTCAATTGAAGAAGAATTGAAAGCAATCCAACTATTAGCATCCCTGTCTAGAGAAGGACCGATGCTAGATTATTGTCCAATCTGGGATAAAGATGAAGAATCAGAGGAAGAATGGCTCAATCCTTTCGCCTCCGAAGGTGATAAAGACAAACTGTCGCACTTTGCATACGCGGCAGAAGAAACAGAACTAGAATATCCTAAGATGAAGGCTTTCACAAAAATGATGGAATCAGCTTTTTCAACAGCTGAGAGTTCACTCACCCAGAGAAGGCCAACAGAACCAGTAATGGGTCATGTTAACTATCCACCAGCAAGCACATCAAGGCAAACACCGATGCCAACAATACATGAAATCAGAGATCATGTTGGCAGACTCAAAGGAGGTTATGCACAACAGCATAGCGGGAGGTTCAACCTTCCAGATGCTCAAAGTGACAAAGGTGCAATTCTGGTATTACCAGAAGATATTGGGCAATACGGTGATGTAATTTCTCGATGGGAATCAATTACTCTCAATGTGATTAATGACCGTAACTGGACGGATAACAAGAGTAAGGTGATTTTCATTGAAAATCTCCTAGGGGATGTAGAGAAAAAGATGTTCATCCAATGGAGAATGGCGTATCCCCATGAATATGAAGAATTAATAGCAGTTGCAGATGATCCCCAAAACGTAATCTCCTGCATTCGAAGGATGATACTGCTAGAGGATCCATACCAAGGATCCACTGAAGAGCAGACACGCGCTTACCAAGACCTTGAACGCTTGTCATGCAACCATGTCAAGGATCTGTTCAATTACATGAATGATTACAAGATCCTTGCAGCAAAATCCGGGAGGATGTACATTTCCTCAGAACTCTCGGAAAAGTTCTTCAGAAAAATGCCACCTCTAATTGGGCAAGAACTAGAAAAGGCATTTTTGGATAAATACCCTGGAGCAGCAATAGGCGTTATGCCAAGAATAAATTTTTCTTACCAGTACTTGGCTGAAAGATGCAAACAAGCTGCACTCCAAAGGAGCTTGAAAGATCTCTCCTTTTGCAGCAAAATTCCATTACCAGGCTACTATGGAGAAAGAAAGAAGTTTGGACTTCGCAAGTCCAAAACTTACAAAGGCAAACCCCACGAATCTCATGTGCGTGTTTTCAAGAGAAAACACGCTGACAAGGTCCGCAAATGCAAGTGTTTCATTTGTGGAGAAGTTGGAAATGTTGCTTCAGCCGTAATAAATGATTTACCATTCGGCGAGCAATCATTTATGATGCAGGCAGAGCAATTGAGCTGGCGGAGTTATATACAACTGCCTGAAGATCAAAGAGATTGTCCCCATGACTGGCAGGACAATGATTCAGTTCCAACGGGACATGAAAAATGTTCCATGTGTAAAGAAATGACAACTGAATCAACAAGGGCATACTGTAAAAACTGCCGCCTAACAGTATGTCCTATGTGTTCAAGATTCAGGCTGGGCAGACGAATACGAGCCAAGGTGAAGCCAATAGCACCTTATGATAGTAAGGATCAGCTAATCAATGAGCTGATGTCTTATGTTCAATACCTCTTGGCGGAAAATGAAAAACTCAAACAACAACTGTTTGAGGCCAGAACAGAGGATCTCGAAGCCGAGTTTGATGAATTAATGAAGAAAGACAAAGGAAAAACCAAACTACGGTTCGAAGACGAAGAGGTAGATGAAGAAATAGAGATGGAACCCAAAAATCCAACAGGAGCTCTTCGAATAGCTTCTGCCAATACTATCTCTACTGAGGAAATTGAGCGATTTAATACAGTGGTCCAAGACCCTGTGAGAGGCAAAAGAGTCCTAAACAGACTCTACAACATGGAAATAACCTTTGAAATTCCAGGAGTCAACCCATTCAAGGTTCAAGCAATTCTTGACACAGGAGCAACTGTCTGTTGTGTCAACCAAGAAATTGTCCCACAAGAGGCATTGGAGCCAAGTGCCTATCCCATACAAATAAATGGTGTAAACTCGACTCAGATAGCCAGTCTAAAACTCAAAAATGGTAGTATGCTGATTGAGTCGAATAGGTTCAGAATTCCCTTCACCTATTCTTTTTCGATGGGGAAGAAGGAGGGAGTTCAAATGCTGATCGGGTGCAATTTTATCCGATCCATGCAAGGTGGATTGCGAATCGAAGGCCAGAACGTGACTTTTTACAAAAATATCACGACAATTGCAACCACAACATATGCTGAGGTGGTACAAGCTGCAATTCCTGAGCTTGACCTGACAGGCTTGGAATACATCGAAGTAAGAGAGGCCATAGCATACCACCAAGAGCAAGAATCACAACAGTTTAAAGAGAAGTTCAGACCACTACTCAACAGACTAAAAGAACAGGGGTTCATTGGAGAAAACCCTCTGAAGCACTGGTCGAAAAATCAGGTGACGTGCTCTCTCGACATCATAAACCCTGATCTCCAGATTCAGGATAAACCTCTAAAGCACGTAACACCTCAAATGAAAGAACAATTCGAAAAACATACAAAGGCGTTATTACATCTGGGAGTAATTAGGCCTAGTAAAAGCAGGCACAGAACCATGGCTATAATGGTCAATTCTGGAACCACCATTGACCCAGTCACCGGCAAAGAAATTAAAGGCAAAGAGCGCATGGTATTCAACTACAGATCCCTCAACGATAATACCCACAAGGATCAGTATAGCCTCCCTAGCATCAATACTATCCTTAAAAAGGTCGGTCACAGTAAGATCTACTCGAAATTCGACCTCAAGAGTGGATTTCATCAGGTGGCAATGGCACCTGAGTCAATTGAATGGACTGCTTTTGTGGTGCCTGGTGGACTGTATGAATGGCTCGTTATGCCATTTGGATTGAAGAACGCACCGGCTATTTTTCAAAGAAAAATGGATCAGTGTTTTGCTGGTACTGAAGATTTTATAGCGGTGTATATTGATGATATTCTAGTATTTTCTGAGAATGAACAACAACATGCCGAGCACCTCAGAAAAATGCTAGAAATTTGTGAAAAATGGGGCCTCGTACTCTCTCCAACAAAGATGAAGATAGCAGTTAGAGAAATTGAATTCCTTGGAGCAATCATTGGAAAGAGTAAGGTAAAACTCCAACCCCATGTCATAAAGAAGATTGTCTCCTTTGATGAGGAGAAACTGAAAGAAAAGGCCGGACTCCGAGCATGGTTAGGCATACTCAATTACGCCAGGAGTTACATCCCGAAACTTGGGACTCTTCTAGGTCCCTTGTACACAAAAACCAGTCCTCATGGAGATAAGCGCCTTAAACCGTCTGATTATGAACTAATCAGAAAAATCAAGGAAAAAGTGCAAAACCTGCCAGATTTGGAGCTTCCACCAACAGGAAGCTATATCATCCTTGAAACAGACGGATGTATGGAAGGATGGGGTGGCATATGTAAATGGAAACCAAAGAAGCATGATCCCAGATCCATAGAAAAGATTTGTGCCTATGCTAGCGGCAAATTTCCGGTGATCAAGTCAACCATTGATGCAGAAATACACGCTTGCATGGAAACATTGAAGGCACTAAAAATCCACTATCTTGATCAACAGGAGATAACGCTAAGGACTGACTGTCAAGCAATAATATCCTTTTTCAATAAGTCGGCCCAAAATAAACCATCAAGGGTGAGATGGATAAATTTTGTTGATTATGTAACAGGGACAGGAGTGCAAATTAATTTTGAGCACATAGATGGTAAGCTAAATAGCTTAGCTGATGCACTCTCCCGATTAACAACAAAATTGGCTGTTACCAGTGAAATTCAAGAACAACAAGAGCTATTCTTAGCACATCTCGAAGGAGCATTCGAAGAGGCAGACCGATTTAGTGACAGCCTAAACAAGCAGATGAATGAGCTAATTTTAAAAATTAGTTCTTTACTCTGATTCCCCTTTTAAAATCCAAACAAATGTTTAATTATTTTGTTTTTCTTTTCCAGGTCTGATGGTAATCCACGGAAAACCATTGATCTTTGGCAGTAATCTACGGAAAACTGTCTTTTGTTTAATAGTTTCAGTTTGTTTATATTTTTGCAGAAATGGTGCTGGAATATTTAACCCATATTTTTAGAAGCTATGAAGGATCTCCACGTTATAGTCTCAGGCCAGATTCCAGGATAGCGCTTAACAACGCTGTTCGCTGGGGAGCATCATGTGGCCAGACAGAAGAAATAGAAAACTACGAGACAATCACTTGTGATTTATTGTTTTCAAGGCCGACTTTAAATATGGAGGGAGGAATGAGAACAAGGCTCATGGAATTACACCAAGCCCAAATTCAAAAGTCCCTTACGGAGCTTGAAAAATTGCTAGTCATGAGCAATTTGCAAAAGGTCAGACTTGAACAACATGCTAGCAAGGATAATTGGGCAAGGGATGCCCTCGAACCTGTTAACGATAATATCGAAAAGTTGATTGAAGCTCACAGTAAACTTCGAATAATCCAGCAGAGCATCTATTATTAGGTAGTGTGCATAATATGCTTACTTTCGGTGCCAACCTGTTTGGTCTGTTAGTGGGCATCTTTTCTTTTCTAAAAGGCATCTTTATAATGGTGCCAGTATGTAATAATTGTACTGGTGTGTTTTAGTGCGCCACTTGGTGCATCTTTAGGCGCATTATTGAAGTAGTGCGTTTTTCTTTATTTTGCTTTTGGACAACACTGAGGTAGTGCTTTCCTTTATTTCATTTTCAGATCGCACTAGGTGTGCCAGTGCGCATCTTTTTATTTGAGTGGGAGACAAAAGTATGTGGTAATCCAATTAATTGCATGACGATGGGGCCCAATGAGCACCCGATGCATTACTGAGATACCAGACTCAAGTCTCTATAAAAGAGTGTCATTCAGAAGTTGCAAGACAGACAGAAAAACTCTGAAGTCTTACTTCTTCTCTTGTAATCCTACTCTATCAATAAAATCTTTCTTTCACAATTTCATAAAAATCTTTGAAGCCAGCATTAATTATAATCCGAAGTTTCAAAGTCGATCTGATCTGTTCCGCTTCCACTTTGGTATCAGAGCAAGGTTTGTTTCTTAATTATCTTATGGCTTTCTAAGTTCAATTTTCTAGGAAGGCAATTAGGGGAGGTTATACCTAAGCACTAAAAACCTGAAAATAAAAAGTATAAATAATGAAATAACTAAGAATAATAGTTTATGGTATGAAATTTTTGAAAAATTTTAGTTTAACCAAAAGAACCATCCTGCCGTACAGTACCTAAAGAGAGGGAAGATCGCGGAAAAACACGATGAGGTGAGATTTTGCTAAAACCAGACAAAAAGTATCAAACTATAAACTAATAACATGGACTATATGGGTACACAATTGGGGGCTACTTATTAAATACTGACTAAATTAATTTGTCTTTTAGTGCGCTACAAAATTTGTAGCGCAACAGCAGATTAGCATTCCCGTATGACTGTATGAGAGGAGGCGATGGGATGGGCAGGAAATTGGTGGGAAATTAATAAAAAAACTGAGAAGCTATAAACTTCTTTTAGGAAAAAAAAAAAAAAAAACTAGAATAGATAGATCCAAATTCAGGCTCTATCTGGTTTTATGTTTCTACAGAATCTGTAACGATTAATATAGCATTTCACTGTTTCGCAGTCGAATACCATTTTTGGTTTTAACGTGCCTTCGAACTTGGTAGGACCTACTAGTCAGAGTGATAACGCTTCAGAATAATTTTTTGTTCCAACTCAACCCCTTGCTTATTTCAATTCTTCTTTTATATTTCTATATTTTACTTCTGTTGATTTCTCTTTTAGTTATTTTCTGTTTTAATTTTGCACAGGTTTACTGTATTTATAATCTGCAAGCATCCATCTCCAAAGTCAAAGATAAGGAAATTAACATGTTTTGTTGACTGGTGCTTATTATATATATAAATTTTGCTATGGTGAGTTGCAACTCACAGGGACTCTGGTGAGTCGCAATCCAGGCCATCCAATACGCTCTAAGATTCGTGCAAATCTGATAGCGCGATGAGTCGCTGAGCGATTAAAAATCTCAGTTCCGTCTGTCAAATTCGCTCCGTTTCCTCTCTCTCTCTCTCTCCCCCCCTCTCTATTTCCCCTATCTACTACTCCTCTAAAAACAGATCTGCGCCTAGAAAGCTAATCGGAGCAGAGAGTTGGTCGGAGTCCCTTTCCTTGGATTCTTTTGTTTCTCTTTTACTTTCGTCTCTCTCTCAATTGAAACGAAACAACAGATCTGCGCTTCCTCTTTACTTCGTCTCTCTCACTGCAATGGAAACCTAGATTAGGATTGGAGTCTGGAGAACATCGGCTAGAGAGTGGACATCTCGCGCCTCAGAGAAACCTATCCTCACGGTTCTCTCGCTCGCCTCACTGCTCAGCAGGTTCTCTCTCTTTCTCTATCTCTCCTTCTGTCTCTCCCTCTCATGCGATTAAGCCACCCACCGCTTCTCCCCTTCTTTTCGATCAAGTCTCTCTTCTCCATGTGATCTAAAGACCACGCCAAGAAAAGTATATAATATTTATGTCTTCCTTTTCCATGCGATCTGGAAACCCTAGTTTATTGGTTGGATTTAATCTAGTATTTTTATAGTTTTTTTTTTTTAACAATTCCATGGATTTTCAGCCCGTAACAATACCATGGTCTTTTAATACAATTCCATGTCTTACTTCTCCATGGATTTTTACGGTCTGAAATTATATCTAGCCCCAATTTGTTGGTTGGATCTTTATGGTTTTCTAAAGATAATCGGCACTTGAATCCATACGGCATTACTCAAATCCAAAGACACTTGTTACGGTCTAAAATTGAATCAGGATTCTGGCCTAGCACTACTTAAATTAAGATTCTATTATGCTTTATTTTCTAGATTTACCATAAACATTCACTGATGGAAATAATTAGTCCTTTTAATCTGTGACTCACATGGTTCAATAAGGAACCTGATATGTTTTCTTTGTTCAATTTGTTAAAATATGTTTCTTGTTGTTAGCTCCAGAATGAGTCAGAGTTAATGAATAAATAATTTTACTTGTTGTACTGAAATTAGGCATTAGTATCATATAAAAGTAGATAGATCATCTACTGCTAATTTGACATCTATGCTTATTAAGGTTTGCAAAAAGGTACATGTGTAGTTAAAATCAATGCGTGCATGGAAAGATCTATTC
This sequence comes from Rhynchospora pubera, assembly GCA_028095005.1. Taxonomy (NCBI): domain Eukaryota; kingdom Viridiplantae; phylum Streptophyta; class Magnoliopsida; order Poales; family Cyperaceae; genus Rhynchospora; species Rhynchospora pubera. The sequence goes on along the minus strand of CM051461.1, from coordinate 257,422,635 downwards.
ATTATTCATTTCTACTGGCCTTCCAGGATCTAATTCATGTTATCTTTTTGGTTATTTTCTATTATCTTTTTCCTTTTTTTTAGGGGAGTAATAATGAATAATAGCAATTTGTAGTTAGTTTAGAAATCTGTATAAAATTATTGATCTCTATTTACAAGTTTTAATGTATAAATGAATTTCACATGGAAAAAACAATATGGCACTTTCAGACTACTGAAGTTTCTACTTTCTATATACTGTACGAATTGATTTGGATTATGCAAATTTGTATAAGAACTGTGGTAAGAACTATGTAAGAACTGTTGTTTGTATTATGCAAATTTGTATAATTTTCATACTAATTTCTCATTCTATTGTTTAATTAGGCTCTTGGAAATGGAGATAAGTGAAGATTCAGATAGCAGCAAAGGGCAAATTTCTGTCTAGGCAAATTTTTATTTTCATTATGTACTATTATGTACTGTTTCTTTTAGGGAAGTTATGTACTATTATGTAATAATCTAAATGGATCTGTTTCATTATGTACTAATGTCACTATTTCATTTACTGGATGTATCAGTTTACTTTATGGTACTAGTTTTGATAATCTGAATGGATCAGTTTATTTGATGTTCTAGTTTACTTGATGGTACTAATTTCACTATTTCATTTACTGGATGTACTAGTTTATTTGATGGTACTAGTTATGTACCACTATTTCATTTATGTTTTGATAATCTGAATAGATTTGTGTTATGGTACTATGTACCAGTTTGGCTCTCTGTGTTATCTTTGATGCTATTTATAGTTTTGTTAATATGTATACATGAATTTGATAGGCGCCAGGTCATGCATGGTACTATGTACCAGTTTACTTGATGTATCAGTTTGGCTCTCTGTGTTATCTTTGATGCATGGTACAAGTTTACTTAATATTCAAATTGCTTTACTATAGAGAATACAACCATTCTGTCGAGCCACAATGAAGGTGATTCATATAACAAAAATTAAACTAGCACATCAAAGTTGTTCATCATCTTCATACAATAAACTAGTCCAAATTCTTCAACAAGCTGTGGCAATTAAAATAATCGAAAATTTTCGTACAATTTAAATACTTCAAAATTAAACTAGCCAGATTAAACTATAAACCAAGCTGTGACAATTCTTCATCATCTTCTCCATCAGACTCTTAATCTACTATAATCATACAATAACTATGTCTGATTACACAAAGAAGACCTGCATCTTTGAGCGCCTTCTCAAAGTCTTCTTGCTTCTCAAATTTGGCACCTAATATTTAAGACATATAAGTTAGATATATTTGTTACCTGAATTTTCAAGATAATTAATTACAAGTTGATCAAATAAGTACACCATAAGTACCAATTCTATGCAAGTACCAAACATTAAGTTGTCTGACATTTAAACATTAAGCTCACTCATGAGCACCCTAATAAACTTAAGAATAGTGCAGTTGGCTTATGTATCCACACAAATGTGAAGCTGAAGTAAACACCAAAATTCATCTATTTATGCAAAAAAATACACGGGTCAAAATTAAGTACCAAGTGAAGACAAACAAGTGTTCAATATGGTGCTATGGTTCAATCCGAGAACAATTAGAAGCCTTAAAAAATTAATTGGCACAAAAGGTCAAACGAAAGAGACAAATTGAACATAGAAACGGCTTAAAATCCAACAAAGAACGGTTAGAAATCCATGTGCGACTCACTTCTAATTTTGCAATTTTTTGAACAAAGCTTGCGCCGAGTAAAGGAGAGAGTTTATACAGTAGAGTCGATCAGAGAGAGGGGTTGATTGCTGCTCGATCTAGAGATAGCTCACCTATGGTTTGTAATCCTTCATCCTTATGGTTTCGAAGGAGAAAGCAGGAGGTCCTGAGACTAGGGCTCAAAAATTATCGACAGAAAGAGAGAGAAGAGAGACCCTATTCGCGAAGGGAAGCTGCTGAGAAGCTCTAAGAGGAGAGAGGAGGCAACTGCACAGATCGTGAGGAGGAGGAAGACAAGACTAAACAAAGGAGGCAAGCCGTGCGGAGGCGCTCTCATGCTCTTCGAGCTGATGCTCTCCGATCTACTCTCGGACTGTTCTAGGTTTAGGGTGGCGCTGGGCCGCTGGCTCAAATCTGTTTTCGGAAGAGTGTGTGAGAGACAGACGAAGGAAAGAGAGAGACGCAACGGAGAGAGAAAAAGAGACGGAACGGAGAATTAGACTCGATCCAGCGACACATCATGCACGAATTTTTGAACACATCCGACGGTCTGGATTGCGACTCACCAAAGAGGCTGTGAGTTGCAACTCACCATAGCAAAATTCTATATATATATATATATACATGCCCCTTTTTTATTTGGCGTTTTACTTAAGAGTACTAATCTTTTCTCTGAAATGTTTATCCTTGCTATTAATTAAATATGAGATTTTGACAATATTAATTTTATGTATATTAGTATTTCTTTTTCTGGATTCTAAACATGAAGTTATATTTTTGCCCTGTAGTTTGATATTAATAGTTTATCCTCAGAACTTTTGTTGTGGCACAAAAATCGTTTTGGTAGTCTTAAAAATAAATTTATTTCAATTTATAATTTGATGTGGATACTGATTGAAAATGATTAAATAATAATGGAAGTTAAATTGGATAGAGGGATCTAAACCATTTGTTTTTTAAATTATATTTACTTTTTTTGTGGCAAATTGCACGAGGGAACTTTCTTTTATATGCATCATCATAAGGAACTACTCTGTTGTGACAACTAAGCGAGGCGAGTTAATTATGAATTAGCGAAAGCTACTTTTAATTTATTGAGTAATGGTACTTTCATCTATAATGATATTATGCTCTTTTAGTTTGTCTTATCGTGTTTTCGTATGTTTGAACAATATTATTATTTTCTTTTTTAAAAAAATTTGTCTGTAGAAAATAGTTTGGCAAACTGTACTTATGTTTGGACTATTATGAGCTATAAATTATAATTTAATTAACTTATACATAATAAAAGATGAGAGAGGAATAAGGAAAACATGTAATGCAGCTATTCATAAAGTTAAATAAAAATAGATACAAGTAGGACTGAGCAAAAAACTCGGCCCTCGTGAGCTAGCTCGAACTCGAATCGGATAATACTCGATAGCAACTCGAGCGGTTTCAGCTCGAACTGGAATAACTCGAGCTACACCGGCTCGGAAGGCCCATGAGCTGAGTTCGAGTTCCCTTTAGCTCGCTCAACCCAACTCGTGAGACTTAGCCCAATTCGTTTGTTTAGTCTGTAACCTAGCCTAATTTTTAATCACTATTCTATAACCCTAAGTTCTTTTCATTTTAAAGAAAAAATAGCTGTATCTTCTTCCTGATCTCTTCGTGTGCCTTCTATGTGCATTTTAAACATTGTTTAATATTTATGTTGTTTGCTTTTTAGTTTAGTCCATTACGAAGTCTCAAAGTTCGATATTTAATATCGAGCTAGTTTTCAAGCCATGAGCCAAGTCGAGTTCTAATGAGTTGAGTTTGAGCTGCTAAAAAAACTCGGAATTACCTTGGTGTGCTGAGCTGAGCCAGCTCGACTTGAGATGAGCTCGAGTTTGAGTTAGTCTCGGCTCGCTCAGGCTCAGCTCATCTACACCCCTAGATACAAGTAATAAGGCACGAAATAGGCAACCAAAACAACAAAAAAGCACCAAAAAGAACAAAACACACAAATAGCATGGGTAATTTTGACAACAATATCTAAAAATGAATCATGCCGAAAAAAATGACATGATATTAATGTGGCACATCTTATGCTTACAATAATTTGATATTTCATGTTCAATATTTACAAAAAAAATATATACACAAATCACATGAATAATTTTGGAAAGATAAAAACGTAGAAAATAGATTTAAGAGTAATTTTGTCGAGATGAATATAAAAAAGCGCCGCCAACGTCTCTTTAAATGAAAGGACAAAATAGTGGCTAAAAGTATATTTAATATAACAAAAAAAAAATACTTAACGAAGTGTCTAATGTGTTTAAGGGACTACTTCATAATTATACGGAAGTATTTATATATTTGAATTAATTGAGTATTTATTTGCCTTAATTGATGATCTTATAAGATTATGTTAGAGTAACTATATGTAAGAACTATTAAGGAAGTAATTATTTTATCTTAAGAATGCATTTACAAGGTTGTTTAGTTATATATCTTAAAATAATTATTATGTATAATTAGTTATATATCTTAAAATAATTATTATGTATAATTATATGCATTGAAAGAAAAAAAAAAAGAGAGAGAGGGGGTGTGAAGGGATAACATACATCGGGGTATGCAGAAGGGCATCATTTAATATATTAATCCCTGCAATTCAGATCCGATCCGAAACAACTGTGGGTAAACAGTTGTTCGCACAGTCTGGCTGACGGGTGGGGGCTACGGATCTTATCGGGTGCGGATCTCATTCCCACGTGCACATCTCTCCTCTGCTGCGTTCTGTTGCCACGTGAAGGGAAGCCACACGATCTTCTGTTGCCATGCCATGTGAAGGGACTAACGGTTGGGCCCATGGCGATATATAAGCATATGACAGCGCACACACAATTATTCGGCTGCTGTGCCAATTGTACCAACGCACTCCTTATATACTCTTCATCTAGAGTTTAAATTTCCCATGTGGGACTAAAGGTGAAGCTGAAACCGGACAGAAAACTTGGTGTAATAAAAATTGCTCTAGCTGGGATTCGAACCAAGGACATGTGTTATCCAGTCCATTGCAAGAACCGCCCAACCAAGTTAGTGCTTATGATATAATTGTTTTATGCTATTTGTATATACTTTATAATGTCCGGTATTGTCTGATAGCGGCCGCTAAATGGCCGCTATCCGCTATCCGCTATGATATCAGTAAGTATGAAATGCACGAATTGTGACAATTTTGTTGCTTTTTCATTCATATGTAAATAGCTACAAATAAGATTAGGCAATTCTATTAGCAATCATACTTTCGTGTCATATTGTTTCTTTTTTTCAGACACATTTATCTTATATAACAAATTTTACTTTCTATTGTAAGTGACAGGTTCACAATAGTTATATGTGGTAAAAATAGGTCGCGCAACGCGCGACGCCCGCACTAGTGGAGAGTGAATAGAAGGTGAGGGTGAGAGAAATGACAGAAGGTGATTGGGGGCCCTTAGACCTGTTTAACGTTGTAAACGGCAACGGAATGGGCCGTTCCGTTTGCCGTTCCGTTTCAACAACGGTATGCACTGGAATGATTCGTTATTCGTTCCGTTTGTAACAGAATGGATGGAACGTAGCGGAACGACTCATTTTACACTGTATTTCACACAACGGTATGCCGAAATCCATTTCGTTTACCGTTCTGTTTCGGAAACGTATCATGAAACGTGATTCGTCACTCATTCCGTCCAAACGGAACGTGCACGGTACACGGTAAACGGTATACCGTCGGCAGGCATAGGGCCCCTGGGAATTGGGAAAGGAGAGGACGGGGAGGTGAGGGAGATGGTGGTTTTCGTGCGCTCTTTCCGAAACACTCAAGTCATATGATAGTATGATACACATACAAGTGGTAAAAGTGATGAAAAAAAAAGAGCTGGACAAAAACTTTTTCATGTATTTTGAATCATTTTTATTTTAACAACCACACCTGTAAATCAAATAACTTGTCGAATGATAAAATCAAAATAACTATAGATAAAATAACTAGTCAAATGATAAAATTAAAATTACACAATATGCTATATTTTCGAGAAAAAGTAATTGTCAAATAATTGTAAATTAACTGTTAATGAAAAGATAATTAAATAATATAGCATTGCAAGCTCCTATTTACGCTGTCTTCGCTTTTGAATGTGAGACAAATAATTAATAGACATTTAATTTAGAATTTCCTTAAGAACATTAATAGTTACCAACATTTAATATCGCATATCTTCTTTAAGAACCACCTCTTGATCTATATTTTGAATGAAAAAATTAGAATTTTTTATAGACATTTAATTTAAAAATAAATTGGGAAGTTTGACCCTAATCTATCTTAAAAATATATATATATATATATATATATATATGAGAATGGATATAGTACACTAATGTGCATTTGGGTCTTATGCACAGCATTTCTGTGACGTCAGATTGGTTTCAAAATTCGTGGTGAGATTGAGATCAATGGATCTGATTGAGGCGCTGATGGCTTTGATGTCTCCGTTAGTTTCTACTTTTTTCCGTCTATCATCTCTCTTGATGGCGCACAGGATCTCTCTCCTCACAGAACCAAACCAAAATTGATCGCATTTCTCTCGTCTCTCTTGCACAGAGTCGAAGGCTGTCATAAAACCCTAGAGACATGGACAGAGAATCAAGGTGCTCTCTCTGCCGTTCCTCCCCTCGGAGCGGCTCTCTCTATCCACCTCTACCCAAAAACCCTGGGTTGCGCCTCCACCTCGACTCGACTCTAGCGATTCCAGCACAGCTACCGACTAGACTCGACTCTAGCGAATCCAGCACCTCTAGCGATTCCGGTGGCTCTAGCAACTCGATTGATACAAAAAATCAATTAAGGTACTTAGTTTTCTTTCTTGTAGTTTAATTTTATTCATTTCCAATTTCAGAACAGAAAATCAATTGTGAAGCATTTTGGTTTATTCATATTCATGCATATTCATATTTTTCTGTGAATTCCTCTTTCTAGGTACTTACTGGTTCTAAACCCTAACTCTAGTGGTATTTGCTGGTCTGCATGTAAGGGCAGTAGAGAAGATAGTATACAGTACTTGTACAGAAACTGAATTAGTGTAAAATTAAACTGAGGTTTTGTTCATGAGGAGATTATGCCTGTTGAACTAATGCAAAGGTCCAATAGGTATAATATGCAATAATCTGGTGCTAGTACTGATTTACAAAGTACATAAGGCTTCTACCTGCATGTGCTGGTCAGATATGTACATGACCAGTACCTTTGGTCATATGAGTTTGAGAAAACCTGAGGCTTTGGTCATATTGGTTTTCATTGCATAAATAGGTTCAACATATTGAAAACATTACTGCATGAATTTGACTGTTTTTCATGAAAGTTTAACTTGGAATGCAGAATGAGTAGTACTCAAAAGCTATTGAATCAGCGATCAAACCCTCCATGCTGGAAATGTGGTAATTCTACAATTGTGAAGGTGTCAAAAATCTACAAATAACCTTACTCTGGGAATATTTCAAATGTTGGATGTACTGGATTTTATATATTTCAACCCCTCCATTCTGGATGTACTGGATTTTATATTTTTATGTATTTCAGTTTCTAATTAGGATGGAATTTACAAATGGTTGTAATGCTAAGTAGGGAATGTATGCTAATTTGCTTGATTGAATTTAGAGATGGTTTCTAATTTGCTTGAGTGAATTTAGAGATGGTTTCTAATTTGCTTCTATTTACATGTTTATATTTGCAAAGCAAAGCATTATGTAGCTTTCTATTTACATTTGTGTTGAATTATCCAAAAAAAGTCTATTTACATAAGCTTGTACAAACTGGAAGAGCTGCCAGGACATAAATGACAGAGCTTGGATAGAAGCCAATTTTGCGCGGATGACTTTAAGTCCATGCAAAACTGGTAGAGTTGCTAAGAATTTGAACACCAGTAATAAGGTCTAGAGTAACCAAATATAACATCCAGTGATCTACAGTAACATCCATATAACATCTAGTAAATATAACAAAATGTGATCTAGACTCAAAAATCAATTCGACATCTTTAACTTACAAGTCTTTATAATCGTATGTACTATTGGTTTCGACATCCAACTTCTTGTGCACCACTCGATTCGACATCTTCAAATTTTTCTTCAACTTTCCTTAGCTGAAATTATATCTAAATTAAGTAAAAAATTTAATGTTAAGTAAAGAAATATTAATACAAAAATTATATCTAGCATTTTTTTTTAAATCATGTGATGGTGCAGCAAAGTGCAATAAATGACAAATGTAATAAAAAAATGACAAATTTGCACAATACTTGTTTGTTTGATGGGTCGTGTCGAAGGTCACATCATCGCAAAATCAAGAGGCAGAAGAAATTGACATGTCCAGAGCATAGCAAAATCAAGAGGCATACTAGTGCTGATTTATAATTAACCTGTCAGAAATGGTTATAATTTAAGTAATATTTTCTTATTTACTATCTAGAGCATAGATAGAAATCGACCTGTCTCGTTTATTGTTACCTTACTGTCCATGGTCAAGACAGGCATAAGAATGTGTTGATTGGTACTTTACTGTCCAGAGGCATACTAGTTCTTATTTATTTTGTAAAATGGAATTTTAATAGGAAAAAAACAAAAAAGAGATGAGAGTGGGGTTCGTGGAAAAGAGATGAGAGTACCAGGGCACTTTCAGGAAATTGCTTGCTGGTTCGTGGAAATTGTTTGCTGGTATCATCTGAACCATGTGCGATCAAAACTAGCGGATTTGATAGAAAGAGACCATGAAAAGAGAAATCAAAATTGACCTTTGTAAAATTTCCGTACAATCTAGGATTTTCGAGAGAGTTGCGCAGAGACAAGAGATATCCTCTTTTGGGAACGACAGAAAGGAGATTAGCGAAACTTTATATGGTAATTACTACTTACCATCCAATTGGATGTCATCCGTGTCATTCACAGAGGAGCGCGTCTTTAATTTTCCGCTCCGCTCAATCGCTCAATTTTTCCGTGCCTCTTCGTCCCCTCCCCTCCCCTCCCTCCCCCCTCTCTTTAGTGCTCTTATCCCTTCCCTCTCCTCTCCCTCCATCCCTTCTTTTAGTTCGCCTCTTTCTTCCTTCTTTGCACTAATCTTTCTTTTCTGAATAATGCCTATCACTTCTTACTTCTTCCTAATAATTTAACATACTGTGACACTTAGAAACACTAAAGGATTATTTAATACAAATAAGTGTTCAACTTGTTGTAACAAAGTAGTATCTAAAGTTTATTAGTAGTACTAAGAGAGTATCTAATGGATGTAACTATTCAATTTATTTTTATATATGTTCAATTTATTGTCACTTTTTATATTTTTGTATGAATCAACATGTTTGCTACATATGTTCAATTTATGTTCAATTTTTATTTTTTGTATGAGTGCAAATTGTTTGTTATATATGTTCATTTTATTTATTATATTTGTTCATTTTATATATCATATCTGTTAATTTTTTTTTACATTTCACTTTTATTTGTTAAATCTGTGCAATTTATCGGTAACATCTGTTCAATTTATTTGTTATATATGTTGAATTAGTTGTTATATATGTTCAGTTTATTTATTATGTATGTCAATTAGATATATTCGCTTTTAATTGTTAAATCTGTGCAATTTATCGGTAACATCTGTTCAATTTATTTGCTATTTATGTTCAATTAGTTGTTATATATGTTCAGTTTATTTATTATATATGTCAATTAGATACGTTCGCTTTTAATTGTTAAATCTGTGCAATTTATCGGTAACATCTGTTCAATTTATTTGCTATTTATGTTCAATTAGTTGTTATATCTATTCAGTTTATTTATTATGTATGTCAATTAGATACGTTCGCTTTTAATTGTTAAATCTGTGCAATTTATCGGTAATATCTGTTCAATTTATTTGCTATTTATGTTCAATTAGTTGTTATATCTGTTCAGTTTATTTATTATGTATGTTAACTTTGTTCTTGTATATATACATTTTGATTATATGTTCTTATTATCTTCGTATCTGTTCAATTTATTGTTGTAAATGTTCATTTAAAAAAGAACAAGATAAAGTGCACATGTTAGGAACAGAGGTGGAGTTCATGGGGAAAAAAAATCTGACGGAAAGAAGGAGAGGAGATGAGGCAGAGAAAAGAAAGTGTGATGAATTGAAGGAGAGAAGATGGAAGAAGAAGAGAAGGAGAGACAGGGAAAAGAAACGTGAGATAGGGAATTGAGGAAAGGGAGAGCCCGAGGGAGGGAAGGAAGAGCATGAGAGAAAGAGAGAAGGGAGTGCGAGAGAAAGAGGAAAGGGGTGACTTTTCGCTGGATGGAAGGGTGTGCGAGAGAAGGGAGTGCGAGAGAAAGAGGACCGGGAGCGCGAGGGAGATGGAGGGAAGGGATCGCGAGGGGAGGGAAGGAACTTGGATGACGCGGATGACTTTTCGCTGGATGACGGTTATCAGCTCTGAAACTTTATTCCATTTTTTGCACTTCACTTTTGCAAACGGAGAGTGCAAACGGACAAAGGGACGGAAATTTTTGATAGGATGGAGCTTTTAGCGCTTCAATCAGACTCGTTGATCTTAATCTCACCACGAATTTTGAAACCAATCTGACGTTACAGAAATGCTGTGCATAAGACTCAAATGCACATTAGTGTACTATATCCATTCTCATATATATATATATATATATATATATATATATATATATATATATATATAGTTGGGCTAAAGTGTCATAGATGGCAATGCCATAGATGTCTTTTTTTAGACATTTTTTAAGATCCGAAATTCAATCGGTCGATCCAAACCGTTCAAATTGATCACCATATTGAAATACTATTGGAGGCCAAATTTTACATTTTTTTGAATTTTTTTGGTATTTATTTTGATATGTTCAAATTGGAGGGTCTGAAATACTCCAATTATCACATTTTTTAAAAATATCATAATAAATAGCAAAAAAATTCGAAAAAATGTAAAATTTGGTCTCCAAGAATATTTTAATGTGGTGAATAACTTGAATGGTTCAAATTGAGCATTTGGATTTTGAATCTCGAAAAACGACTCTATGGCACGGGACCCTCTGTGCCATCTATGGCACATTAGCCATCCTCATATATATATATATATATATATATATATAGAGTTTTGCTATGGTGAGTTGCAACTCACCAAAGCGTCCGTGAGTCGCGCTCAAAATTCCGAAATTTAGCTCAAAATGACCGATCCAAACCGTCTAATACGATCTCCCTATTGAAATCTCCATGCAGACCAAATTTTATATTTTTTCGAATTTTTTAAGTATTTTTTTGAAATTTTAGAAAATCATTAATCTAATTAGTTCTGAACCGTTCAAAAACAACCGTTTTTAAAAATCTGAAATAAATACTTAAAAATTTAAAAAAATATAAAATTTGGTCTGCATGAAGATTTCAATAGAGATATCATATTAGACGGTTTGGATCGATTATTTTGAACTAAATTTTGGAATTTTAAGCGCGACTCACGGACGCTTTGGTGAGTTGCAACTCACCATAGCAAAACTCTATATATATATATATATATATATATATATATATATATATATATATATATATCGCATATCTTCAATTGCGGTTTTACTTTCACGGTTTCACCTTCAATATTAAACATTCGATTAAGCTTGCAACAGCTAGCAACAGTTAATATGGCGTCTTTTCGATTTTCAAATGATAAAATAATAAAATATACTATTGTTCTTACAAAATTGGAAGGTTATTTTATATATTAGATAAGACGAATAAAAAAACTTATGGATGCTTATTACTTTTTTTTTCTTTGTCTGGACAGCCCAAGCAAGCCGGTGATCCTGCTCACTAGTGTTCTAAATAAGTGCGTGTCGTGTTGTGTCTTGTCAAACACACCGTGTCTAGATCACATTTGGGGTCGTGTTGTGTCTAAATATTTCACGTGTCATGTCGTTCCGTATCTACATCCTAAGAGATGGACACGACACGTCTAAGGACACGCCACGCCTCGTGTCATCGTGATGTGTTGTGTCGTGTCTTCTTTAGATGTGTCATGCCGTGACGTGTTCAGACACGTTTAACTTTTTGACATAAATATAATTTGTTTATGAAATTTAAAAATTATGTTTAATAAAATACGTCAAAAATTAAGAAAATAGACTTGCTTTACCATTGAATTAAAATATAGATTAATTTTAGCAATGGATTAATATTTTGAACAACTTTTTATCAGGTAATTAAAATTAGGACTTTATTGACAAGCTTTTGTGGTTGCCCCGTGCTTGAAATTTTACATCTAGAATACTCCCTGCTATAAACTCTGAGAGCCTAAAATATCTGAAAATGCTGTCTGGGAGTGTATGCGCCAAGTGGTAGAAGTAGAACAGAGAATGAAGTTGATCAATGATCAATAACCTAATCTTTTATTTTTTTTGCTACCAAATTTGTTTGAGTGCCGTTGGGAATCAAATTCTCCTGAAGATGCGCCATCTCTGACCAGTGCAAGTTTTATTTCTGATTGGTGCATAAGCAAGAGTGATATCCTCATCAGCCTTTCAAAAGTCCGAATTCTGAAACTAAGTGGACTTGAATTAAATGTATAGACCTTAGGTTGCTAGGGGTGATATACATTTTGGATGGTAATGCTACCCGCTGAATATCTATTCTTATTCTGAATTAATTCTCAAATGGAGATAGCCGGATTCTAAACATGATCACCACAAAAAGTCTTTGACTTATTGCATGAAACAGCATACCCATTGTTAGGTTTTGTATATATGTCATTGGTGAAATAATGTGTATTGTTCTTACTTATAGGCACTACTGAAAAGTGAACTGCCAAATTGCTGAGAGTTTTCAAATGTGAAGGAGTTATCTGTGAATGACCTTTGTTTAAGTTGTCATTTCAATTTACTTGCTTCTTTCTTGAATCATATATCTCCCCAATTTGGAGAGGCTTTTGTTACAGCATGTTGGTAGTGTTAGAGTTATGTCCTAGAAGTCAATAATTTAATGACTTAAATATTAGTTTATGTTATGGATGATATATTATCATCTGTTCCTAGGTTTATTATTGACAGATTATTCAGGTTGAGGATCTGAATTGTAGATCTCTGTGGATCATTCTTTAAAATGACAATAATAAATCTAAACGGTCCATAATCTTGATAATTAACAAAGGAACATTAATTATCATATAAGATTAGTATGCAAGTTAAGTGATGATTAAGTTCTACTAATCATAGGTAAAGAGTTACCAACTTAATTGCATATGTATATGTTATGGAACATAGTACAGGACTTGACCCAATGAAATAAACATATGGATTGTGTTAAGTGTCATTGTTTATTTCGTTATGATTTTGGTTCTAAGTTTGAGATGTTTATCTTTTCCACATGAGGATAGGTTCAATAAATATTGTCTACCGCTGATTCCCGATAAGGGCTGCTATACGGACTTTATTTATGTTCTCTTGAATTGTGCGGGGAAAAGCTAATCATCAAGAAAACCGTATGTCCCTCATTAATTCACTTAGTGAGTGACGATATCTGTTTGAGCCCCTTGATGGAGTTGGATCGTATGCGCGCAACTAAGCGATCAACTCTAGATCAAGAAACGTATAATCTGCAAGAATGACACATTCCTATCTTGGATTATACGATGATATCGTGTGACATAAGAATCAAAATAGAGAAACATATTTATTCTCTTATGCAGGATTGAAATATTGTAGCAGTACACTATTTATGCGAATTGGGAGTCATAACGTGTTGCTAGATACCGCTTATGATTATTGGAATTAAATAACGATTTAATTCCATGGCCAACATAGCATAAATCCTCAAAGGGTCACACAAATAGGACATTAATCACACAGTGCATTATTTATTTATTCACAGCAGTAGGTTCTGTGGAAATATGATAAGATTGATTAATTAATTATATACCGTTGCGAACCGTTATAATTAATTGAGTCAATGGATCATATAGAAATAAATTAATGCATTAACTAATCCTAAAATAATTATTAATGAGTTAATAATTAATTTAGTTCAACACTTATCAATATAAATGGTTATATTGATTAATTGGGCCGTTATTTAAATAGCAAATATATAGCCCAATTAAAGAGCAAAGTTGAGGGACCTTAATTATATGAATTAATGGTCCAAATGAAGGGGTTAAATGGCCCATAAAATCCCATTTCGTGGCTGCCCATAATGGTGGTAGGTGGGATGGCATAGTTGTAATTATGCAAGAGGTCAATTAGGTTTTGTGCTCTATATAAGGACCACTTATGAGAGCCTCCACCTAGATTTTTCTCTCTCCTCTCTTCCTCCCATTCTAGGCCGCCACCTTCCTCCTCTCTCCCTCTTATTTGCTCATGTGTTGAGCTATTTTCTCTCCACTAAATCAAGGTTGTTGATTGATGCAAGAGAGAAAACCATAGGGATTAGGCTTGTTCTTTGGGTATGCTAGCACGTACCTTGTAGAACGTGATTAATCCTCCTTGGTGGACTCGAGGGCGGTTACGAGACGTGGTGGAGACGGTGGAGAAGGCACGCCATCGATTCCCATGCCTTGGTCGAGCCCCGCGAATACGATTTCGCCGGAGGTATCGATTTCTTCTCTTTCTCTTTGTGTCTATTGCTTAAAGTACTAGATCTTGTGTTGCTTATGTTTTAATTGGATTAATTAATAGTAATTAGTCACAAAATTAAAATTAGGTAATTTCCTAACAGTGGTATCAGAGCCAGGTTGTACTTAAGCTATTTTGACACTTAATTAAGAGAAATTGGCTAATTAACGGATTAGTAGAGATGATGCGTTTGTTTGCTGTCTGAAAATGGTATTTTCTGTGTTGTTTCGCGTTTTTCGATGTTATATGTTCTCTGGAATATCTTTTCATCTACATGAAAGTTGTAGATCTTTGGATTGTGATTCTTTTGGCGTTGGATTCACATTTTTCTGAATTAGTATAGATTTATTGTGAATAAAACGGCGACAGTGCGCAGAACCAGTTTCTGCTCGCACTGTCCTGTTTGAATGGCTTGAAAGATTTATATTTTGAATATATGTACCAGTGTTCTATGGCTAGAAATAAAGAGGACTTGAAGCTCTTTCTGAGCATGTTTAAATTGTTGCATGACTCGGATTAATTTGTGGGTTTTCAAGTATGAAAAGGAAGATCTTGTCAGATCCAGTTTGTTGAGCAAATCGATTGTTCTAATAAACTGTACCAACTGAGAACTCCTTTAAAATTTCTGTTTAAATGGAGTTGTTCTATTTTGAGTTAGGATTCCAGGAAAATTAATTTCATAATTTTTCGTGGAAGTTTGGACCTTCAACTAGGTTAAAACATTTCGATCGACAGTCTGTTCCAGTACAGAATTTGTTGATTGTTTAGCATATAACTTAATATTATTGAACTGAACTTGGTTGTTTTCTTTTCATGAATGGATAGCCTGTAGTCTAAACAAGTTTTTCTATGTATATTGTATATATAAAAACTGGATAGAAGGTGGTCTAACAGACCAAATGGTTGAGAGGATAAGCTGAAAATCTCATAACGGTGTTTCGTGCACTTGTAAGAGATTTGTCTTTTTTGATTCTCCCAGATGGTTTAAGATCTCTTCTTGAAATTTTTACTGGTAGTCACAACTATGATAAGGAGCTTAAGTAATTTATTTCAGAATTTTTGGAGACCGAAAACTGTTGGTTTTGTTGGATTCCATTAGTTACGTTTTTTGGTAAATTACTGTTTTTCTAAGTATTCAAACTAGTTGAAATTAATTAGAAAACTCCTTGTTTGATCTCCTTTCAGTTATGGGATGTTGAAAGAACTTTCTAAATGAATTTAAACAAGTTTGGTTGTTTAAAATTGAGAATTTGTACACGGAATTTACTTATAGCAAACGATACGCAAAGATGCTTGAAAATCGTTAATTAGAAACAAAGTGCTTGTATGTGCTAACTTTGTTTTGTAGGTGGATAGTGGGTTTAGTATGGCTCAAGACTCAATGCCTTGTGGTTGTATTTGAATGCATGTGTGAATGTTTGTAATGCGGCTTTTGGTGCCATTAATTAATTAATTTGTTGATTGATTTTTATGTAACTTGTGAGGCTTGCATGCCCCTAAGGTTAGGATGGGAATAGGATGTTTTCACATGTATTTTGCACCTTTATTTTATATAGGATTTAGATCCTTATAGAATTTAGTGGGAGGGACAAGGATTAGATTAGTTTTGCTCCATGGACGATGTGGCGAAACTAATGCAAGCGGGAGCCATACAAACCCACGACTGTGAGATGCTTATATGTGATTGCTTGTGATTGCCATGAATTGTCATAGGCTAGGTATGGGTGTATGCTTACATGACCACCAAACAAGTGTCACTTAATTGATTGTCCCAAACAAAACATGATTAAGTTAAATCGCCCTCCTTCTCTCTATCCCCTTCTAACGTGTATGATCGTTCATTGATGCATTCTCGCCGACGCGGGACATCGTGTTCCATCATCCGTGTCGGGGTGTAAATCGGATTTACTAGGAGCAAATAGAGAAAGGTTACTTAACGATGTTTTCTAATCGGATTGGACATCGGGGCAAAGTTTGTGGATGTACATGTGATATTTCACAAACCAAGAATCATATGGAATGATTGGTTGGAGAACCTACTCTATCTAGTTGTTATGGTGTCACGCCGACGCTAGCATCATCTCAACGAAAATAGGGATCTTGGAAAACCTACTACATTAGGGACATTAAATAAATGTAGTGGGAGTTTTATTTGTTATAAATAAAACAATTGCATAAACTATATGACCGTAAATTGATTTTGTTATAGATGTTTAAATTGTTAATTTTTGTTGCGATCAATCTTTGAAAATTAACAAACTCGTTTCTAAAAGTATTCACTTAAAGAAGTAATACCGATTCCTAAGACACGATCTTAGTGAAGAGAAACTTGAGTATGTCAATTTCCAAAACTTTCCTCAAACTACCCGAACGTAGCATCGCGATGATTGATTGACTTTTGGCGAAAAGTTATTCAATAAAGCGTATGGCTAGTATCCTCATTCAAAATTTCTAGACCTTTGAATTAGAGAATTCATATGGACTAGATTTAACTCGTACGTTCTCATTCGCTTACTCAAGAAAGTGTTCTTGGAGAAAGTGGATATTAACTCCATCATTTATGATTGAGTATAAAGAATATGAGTTGACCAAGAGATTATTCTTTTAAAAGAAGTTATATGAATGTTTCATTAGCTTACAAATCGAAAGATTGAAGTAGCTAATTGATGACTAGAGATATTAATCTCCGATATCAAGGATTGTTGATATTGTCATTCGATCTCTTTGGAATTATGAAGGATATAATATTACCTTTATGCACGCTTGTTGATGCAAAACGGTGATTGGTTAAGTATTCAAGAAATACTTCACCAAGGTATGAGTTGAAATTTCGAGACTCTCATTGATGACCATGTGTCACATGAGATGTTTCATTTGTCGTTTTATGGGAGGCATTTGAAAGGTTGTCCGAAGTACCATGATTGTGACGATTGGAAATATTCTGATCCTAAAGTGTATTTGTCGTTCAAATTATCTCACTATCTCTAATTTACACTAGTAACTTGATACTAGTTCATATGCTCACATTTAACGAAATGTAATAGCAATGAAGAATAAGAGAAAGTTCGAGAGATGTAAAGTAAACTCCGTATAGGAAATGACTTGTTCATCTAAGTCATTACCATTGAATACGTAGAGTTATCTTTATTAAGAGTTTGTTTAGGAATTGAAGGTTGTATATCTTAATCCTAACCTCTCAAAATATCTCCATTTCATATTTAATGATGGATGATTATGTTTTGTAAAAGACAAGATCTTTTATTATGAATTTGTTTATATGATTTCATGCATCTTGATTGAATTTGCTTGAAATAGATAAACAAGTTTTGAATGACAAATAGGATGCGTAAGACTTGACATAAAGTATTTGACTTTCATGTTATATATACCGCTTAGTCACATAAGTAAACGAGAATCGCATTACGAGAGTCTACGTAACGTAGAGCTCGTAATTCAATTCGATTCCAATCGATTGATATGCGAATCATGTTTGTTAAATGACAAAAGCAACTTGAACCTATGAAGGTTTAAGGACAAGTGAATTAATTAAGACTTATACATATCGATGTATAAAGACCTATAAGTACTTGTGCAATGAAAGGTTTTTGATACTTTACTACTTAACCAACGATCATTGTAGATATTAACATATCTATTTGATAAGGTATAAGTATGAACCTTTTTTACTAGTTCAAAGGAGTTCAAGTGTGAAGTTAAAAAGACCGTTCAAGGAAAAAGAAAAGTCTTACAATTAATCATGGTAAGTAGTTAAGTCATATGATTTGAAATATTATCTAAAGAGTATGAAAGTAGTTTCATAACTCGCTCCATGAGGAATAATATGTCCAAGAATGGAGGTATCGAACAATATTTTGTATAGTTCGATCGGTAATAAATCAAATGGACTTATTCGACTCATATTAGGGAATTATGTTTGAGGACAATATTGTTTACACTGAATGATGTTCCATCGAAGTCTATTGAAGAAGATATCTTATGAGATTTTGATCTCTAAGTATAATGCTTCTTAAGATTTGGTGTTGATAAGCTTATTTCAAGATTGTTGATAAGCTTGTATCCAAATAAGACACTTAATATTTGTAGGATGCTTTATATTAAAAGGCACTACTTCCACGAATATGATAAGAACAAATTAGTTGTTGCTAATCATAATGTAGTCTTGATGAATTGAAACTCTCAAGAAGAAGTAGTGGGAGTAAAGTGAGCATTAAAGGAGTTTATGCGTCACTACAAGAAGTACTCTTATGGGAAACTTGTCACTCCATACATGGTGCTTAGTGGGAGTTGAGCGGAACTTCATTCACAAGTTGTTTTGAAAAGAAGTTTAATAGTACGCTCCTTCTAATGAGGACTCAACCATCTCACGAGTTGATGATGTTTGAGAAACTCATGGAATATATGAGGAGTCAAGAACTCGTTCAACAAATCGTTGTGGAAGTAGTTCTTGAACCTCAAGTACCAATCCTACAAAAGATCAACGAGAGTTGATTGCCTAAGCCGTTTGATGCATTGGCTTCACGACATTCTCAAACTTAGCATATGAGAATCCATTGATAAACAAGGAAACGATGGAACGATCCGATTCCACATATATGATTTGAATTCATATGATCTTTAAATAAAATCCATGTATAACAACAAGG
The DNA here is from genome assembly GCA_028095005.1 of Rhynchospora pubera. Classification (NCBI taxonomy): domain Eukaryota; kingdom Viridiplantae; phylum Streptophyta; class Magnoliopsida; order Poales; family Cyperaceae; genus Rhynchospora; species Rhynchospora pubera. Next base: position 257,403,597 of record CM051461.1, on the reverse strand, counting down.
TATAGACCTTGGTTGGTGTTCATGAAGGAGCAATCCATCAAGAACGTTTAGATCTTCAAAAGGAAAGATCGACATGGATAACAAATCGACTATGAACAAAGCGCGGCTTCTCGCTTGTAGCTATGTCTAAGTCGATGACTAGTTGACTACGTACAAAGCACAACCTCTTGCTTGTGGCTATGTAAAAGTCAATGAAGATCATTCTGGCAATAGTTGTATTTCATATATGTTGATATATGGAAAAACACATAAAACCGCCTTCTTCGTATGAATGAAGGATGATGTTGTGCATTTGACACAAATCGAGGTTTTATGTATTGCTAAAACATACGCATGCTTCAAGGATCCATAAATGGATTAAAGCAAGTGTTGTGGAGATTGGAATAAAAGCTTTGACAAGGAAGTCAAGGAGTTGAACTTCGTCAAAAGTATCTTGTATAAAAAAGATATTCAGTGGGAGCATAATTGTATTACTTGTATTGTTCAAGATAACAATTCATTAAATTGGGAATAACATTAAGAAAATGAATATTGTCGAGATCTCTTTGGAGAATGCTTTCTCAAATGAGAACTTGGGCGAAGTCACCTAATCCTAGGAAACAAAATCTATAAAGATAGATTATGATGGATGTTAGGTTTGAGCAAATATGCATATATTGACGAAGTGTTCTAGAAACACGAAAGTTACACTCCAAGAAAAGATGTCTAACTGTACGTCACATGGCATGACTTGAGTGTTTAACTCGGTTTATTACAACTCAATTCGAGAAAGTGCATGAAGTAGTTCAAGCATTCTTTCATTGTGAGTTTCATTTTGTATGCCATATTTATGCATATGCCCCAATGTGTAATATCCAAATGATATGACAAACAGTTGTCAAATGGATATAAGAGAGACACATTTGGACGATAATCAAGGATATCCTCGAGTATCTTATGAGAAAGAGTGATATAATGTTTCATCTCTTAAGATGAAAGAAATCTCGTGTAAGTTGTTACACTGATAAAAGTTTTTCAAAGGATTGATGTAATCACGATTGAGCTACATATTTTGCTTAAAAGGTGGTGTTGTAAGTTTAGAAAGTGTTCTAAATGGAATATTACAACCGTTTCCGTCACCAAAGTAAAATACATAGCAACTTGTGAAGCAATAAAAGAAATTTATTTCGGATCGAGTTCTTAGTCGAGTTATTATGGTTCTATGCATCTCGAACCATTACTTACTCCTAAAGTACCCAATGTTACATTGGAGATTCAAATATGATCTATAACGATATCACTTGATATCATATGATGGTGATCAAGAATATATATAGGAGTATATATATATATGGTCGAACAATTTTTGGATAGGTTCGCGAACACAGTGAACACTCTGACTAGACATCTACCTTGAGCAGTATACGAGATGCAGTTATGCATCCATACGTGGTGGACGTATGAGTAACTAGCTATAAGCGTATTATTTATTTTGAGGTCCGAGACATGTATATATGTAGATATATGACATTGTTCTCAATTCTTCGTTGGCTAGAAGTCACTACTGATTGACTCTAGGCCAAGTGGGAGATTGTTAGAGTTATGTCCTAGAAGTCAATAATTTAATGACTTAAATATTAGTTTATGTTATGGATGATATATTATCATCTGTTCCTAGGTTTATTATTGACAGATTATTCAGGTTGAGGATCTGAATTGTAGATCTCTGTGGATCATTCTTTAGAATGACAATAATAAATCTAAACGGTCCATAATCTTGATAATTAACAAAGGAACATTAATTATCATATAAGATTAGTATGCAAGTTAAGTGATGATTAAGTTCTACTAATCATAGGTAAAGAGTTACCAACTTAATTGCATATGTATATGTTATGGAACATAGTACAGGACTTGACCCAATGAAATAAACATATGGATTGTGTTAAGTGTCATTGTTTATTTCGTTATGATTTTGGTTCTAAGTTTGAGATGTTTATCTTTTCCACATGAGGATAGGTTCAATAAATATTGTCTACCGCTGATTCCCGATAAGGGCTGCTATACGGACTTTATTTATGTTCTCTTGAATTGTGCGGGGAAAAGCTAATCATCAAGAAAACCGTATGTCCCTCATTAATTCACTTAGTGAGTGACGATATCTGTTTGGGCCCCTTGATGGAGTTGGATCGTATGCGCGCAACTAAGCGATCAACTCTAGATCAAGAAACGTATAATCTGCAAGAATGACACATTCCTATCTTGGATTATACGATGATATCGTGTGACATAAGAATCAAAATAGAGAAACATATTTATTCTCTTATGCAGGATTGAAATATTGTAGCAGTACACTATTTATGCGAATTGGGAGTCATAACGTGTTGCTAGATACCGCTTATGATTATTGGAATTAAATAACGATTTAATTCCATGGCCAACATAGCATAAATCCTCAAAGGGTCACACAAATAGGACATTAATCACACAGTGCATTATTTATTTATTCACAGCAGTAGGTTCTGTGGAAATATGATATGATTGATTAATTAATTATATACCGTTGCGAACCGTTATAATTAATTGAGTCAATGGATCATATAGAAATAAATTAATGCATTAACTAATCCTAAAATAATTATTAATGAGTTAATAATTAATTTAGTTCAACACTTATCAATATAAATGGTTATATTGATTAATTGGGCCGTTATTTAAATAGCAAATATATAGCCCAATTAAAGAGCAAAGTTGAGGGACCTTAATTATATGAATTAATGGTCCAAATGAAGGGGTTAAATGGCCCATAAAAGCCCATTTCGTGGCTGCCCATAATGGTGGTAGGTGGGATGGCATAGTTGTAATTATGCAAGAGGTCAATTAGGTTTTGTGCTCTATATAAGGACCACTTATGAGAGCCTCCACCTAGATTTTTCTCTCTCCTCTCTTCCTCCCATTCTAGGCCGCCACCTTCCTCCTCTCTCCCTCTTATTTGCTCATGTGTTGAGCTATTTTCTCTCCACTAAATCAAGGTTGTTGATTGATGCAAGAGAGAAAACCATAGGGATTAGGCTTGTTCTTTGGGTATGCTAGCACGTACCTTGTAGAACGTGATTAATCCTCCTTGGTGGACTCGAGGGCGGTTACGAGACGTGGTGGAGACGGTGGAGAAGGCACGCCATCGATTCCCATGCCTTGGTCGAGCCCCGCGAATACGATTTCGCGGGAGGTATCGATTTCTTCTCTTTCTCTTTGTGTCTATTGCTTAAAGTACTAGATCTTGTGTTGCTTATGTTTTAATTGGATTAATTAATAGTAATTAGTCACAAAATTAAAATTGGGCAATTTCCTAACAGGTAGCTCCTGTGAGGTACTTGATTACTTTATACCTTCTTGTTTGTTTTTCCTCCTTTGTACTGAGACTATAATTTCAAGGGCTAAAGCCTCAAAGATTTGCCAGATATAAATTACTGTTACATTCTTGAGAGTTGAGACACAAAAATATGCCCAAATTTTTCATTCTTAATGGTTAATTGAGTTGCACTAATACAACTCCTAGACAACAAAGGAGAGAGAATTGTAAAACAACCCTTATTGCATTGGATCAAAATTGTTGCTTCCAGATTGGGAGAAACCAGTACTCGATGCAACAACAGATAAAGATGGACTGAACCAACCTTTAACGAAATCTGAGTTTGTAAAATTTTTCTTTTTATTTGAAGAATGTGTCATCTAATGTTTTGTTTTTGTAATGTGTTGTGAACAAGGAGGAACTGCTTGGATATCAGGAAACATTGAAAATTGCAACATTTAAGGGCAGACGACTTGAAACAGTTGAAGTGAAGTTCCTGAGAAGTGATAAATGTTTCCCTCAGGCTGTGAAGAAACAAGAGCTCAGATCAACTTGATTAGTCTAATTGGTTTTCCATTTCCAGAATGGTAATTTCTTTGTGATTTTTTTTTAATTCTATTGGTTTCAGAAGTTGTTGCTTTGTTGGGCCTTAGTTTATGTCTAATCTGTTGATGTCTCTCGTCTTCAGTTTGTGTTGTTTCTGTTTGTTTTGCTATAGGGATTTGGATATCTCGAAGCAGATTTGGCAACACTGGTAGTTTCTTTGTGCCGCGCGCTACTGCTCTGATATGTAATTGGGCTATTCATGTCAATTTTTTTGCTGCTAATCTGATGACTTTGTGCTCATACCTTTTTTTCCTTATCCCAGCACGGCTAGTTTCTTCAAATTTTGTATCATGTTATTGGTGTCAGAATTAAGTTATTTTGCTTTGTTTGACCATACTATATATATTTTTGAAGTTGGTTTGCTTTAATTATTTTGCTGGCAAGGAATGGATTTACCAAGCTTTTGTTGTTTTGGTATGATATGTAATCAAAGAAGTGGGTTTAGGCATCCTTTCTTCTGCTGCGACTTCCAAAATTTGAATTATTGAGTAAAATTGATATGAGCAATCAAACTGAAAATGTCCGAAAAGATTGTTTTAAAACTATATTTACTTTTGTTTTGTTGTGGTTAAGTTACACAATGAAACTTTTTTCTATATATGCATCGTCATGAGGAAACAACTCTGTTGTGAGGAACACGCAAGGGATAATGCATAAGTTTTGTAATAAAGAAAGAACAAGCGAATGCTACTTTTTATTTGACTTGAACAATGGTACTTTTCATCTATAATCCTCATATCTGTTTGAATAAGAATTACCGGGGTCAACCCAGTATCATCACAAAATTGCTTGTCCTCATCCAAATAAGAATGAAGCGAGCTAATGCAACGAAAAAGAGCAACAAAAAATATAAAACAACAGTGGTCTTAAAATCCGAAAAATCAGGCCGAGATTGAACAATCAATCGCAGGATACATGTAAATATTAACAAAATGCAAATCAAAGGGCATACGGAAATCCAAATGTGTTGCTAGATTAAATGAAATTTTAATAAAATATTAGAATGTGGTTACAATGTCCAGGAAAGCTTATTTGTGTTATGGGTTTGGTCTTCCTCAAAATATGTCACAAGCCCAAAATCAGGCCCAGATTGACCTAACTTTAGATTTTGTGTACTCCTGATCTTCACCAATTCCTTCAGCTATTTTTGTGTCAATTCTTCCCACCAAGGTGAACACGTTTGGCATTGCTTGCTGCATCAGGAAAATACCAGTCACGTTCCACTTGATGGATTGTTTTCTGATAGGTTTCTTTAACATACAATCTATGTTTTATTTCTCCAATATAGACTAACCAAAAGGGATCTTTGTCAACTCATCAAACTAATCCTGACCTGTCCAATTCCTCATGAAAACCTCCAGATTAATATTATCAAAACACTATACATATCATATTGCTTCTCAATCAGAATTGAATTAAACTAACTAAATTTTTGACGAATAATTAATTACTGCCAAGTTGTCACTGATTAATTTTCTTACAAGTTACAACCTTACATAATAACCACTAATAGAAGCATAATTGATGGTTAATGGCTCTGCCATTTCTTTCCATAAAAACGAACCAAAATTCTATTGGGAACGGAAGGAGGATAATTTTATTCAATTTGAGTTATGCGATGCGACCTCTAAATGAATGATCTCTTGGTTCAAATGTTAACTTAGTATTAATTAGGAAAAACATATTAAACTATAATATCTTCTTCGTATAATCGTTTTGAATGATCCTATCTATACATAAGATATAATTAAAGAACAAAAATAAGTTGTTAATCTTTTGCATTTTGTCTAATTATGCATGTCTTAAATATCGGCACGACGGCATCACAATTCTAATTAATTAACCACTTAAACTTCTAGAATTTTTATGAAACAACTTAATTAAGGCTTTTAACTATGTCTCCCATCCATGAAAATATTTTAACACAAGAAGTTACAAAAAGAGTAAAAGGCTAAGTCAACACCTTTGGATTGCGCACATCACAATGCATTGATGCTGTGAGTCATTACATGATTCACATCAATCCGGTTGAATAGAACCGCTCTTGCACTTCATTTTACCTTTTTTTTTTTTTAGAGAGACTACCTAGTGGGACTGTGGGCTTCATTTTACTTTTTAAATTAGAGTATAGTTGGTGTGCATAATAAGCCTGAAAAATGATGACAATCACTTGTTATCTACATACAAAAATTGTTGCAAAATAATATATGACAGTTTTACGGCGGTTAACTTTGATTATGTACATATTGTATTATCTTATTAATGTACACAAAACAAGTCTTCCTAGCAATCAAAAGTTAGAGCTAATAAAAAATTCTATTGCGAAGCAGGAAGCTATATATACACACGCAAACTTTTTTTCCCCCTTTTCGAGTTGATGCTTTACATTATCCTTAATTTTCTCTAACTAATTAAATATTTAAATTATTGCTTTCCGTTAGTATTAACTATTAAGAAAATCGTCTATAATATGCTAGCAAAGCGCAAATTTCCTGATTGTTTCACTTGTCAATTGAGAATTTATTTAGTTTCCATGTTTTTTAATTTTATTTTTTTATCTTGACAATTAACTAAAACGGAGAATTGATCCTCATGCAAAATATTCCATATACAAAAAACCAAAATGGATAATTAATCACATTTCACATGTAAAAATAATTCCTCAGACAATATATACTAAAATGGATAATTGATCACATGCAACAAATTCCTTCCTTTCCTTTTAACCCAGCATTGCACTTAATACGGACTAGAGTTAGGATTTTATCAGTTATCATTATTTATCGTTATCTAATCATTTTACACACGTCTGTACCGAACATATTTCAGATAAATTTCCAGATCTGACGGGTGAGCAAATTAGGTCCAACAGGCAGCAAGAAAAGATCTCTTTACAAGGAGCAAAATAAAATTGATAATTTTAGGTCTTAGATATAAGGTGCAATCGAAGTAGGTAATTAACAACAGTCATGTTTGCACACATGTTTTCAGGTGTGAAATTAGGTAAACTCAAACATTAGAGATGTGCACATGTCTGAAAATACCATCACGTTAAAAATGTGCAATAGCCAGAATTTGGCAATGTCATCACATTCGATGGTCTAGTTATTGAAATTTTGCAATTTTTATTAATAACAAAATCAAGCACAAAAACAAAAGTAATTATTTTTAATAATTTCAAATGTAAATAAAATATAATCCATCAAATAATACCATAAAATTCCTAATTAAAATTTAAAATAATGTTTTTTAAACAATAACATTATATCTATAATCCAACACATTTCAATATGACTAACAATAACAATATCATTTATTCTAACTATAATATAGTGATATACATAGAAGTTATTATAAGGAAATTTAAATAACGTAAAATTAAGAGGGTGCCTGTGTAGAATTCATCAAAAATTATATTCAACACATTCCTTAATTAAAAGCTAACTAAAGGTAATGAGAACGTCCAAATTAAATTATATATATTATGAAAGTTGGGCTAAATTATAGTCGGCCTATTTTTTGAATTCATAACTAATATAAATTTGGTAGGTTACGTAAAATCAGCCGTGCCTAACTAAATTAAATAATTTTAATTTTTTTTTATCAGATTTGGTCGAACAGTTGGCTTGGCAAGTGGAATAATTCTTAAATTCACTTTAAAAATTCTTAGTACAACATACATAGGAAGTTTAAGATGAAGTAAGATATACTAAAGTTAATGCACTAAGTTTTTTTTTCTTTACTTTTTTACTTTTTTCTTTTTTTTTTTTTTTTGCTTTTATGACTTCACTTGCTAAAATACCAAACGATAACAATTAAATGTTTTTTCTTCAATATTACTTCGCCTTCCTATTTTACTACTACCAAACACCGCTGCGGCGCTGCTTTTAAAGTCATTCGGCATCTTCATCGTTTCAGCTTTACTTCATTCGCCTTTCGCCAAAAATTCCTTTTTTTATATTTGGCAACCAAATGTTGAAATAAAGCAACTAACTAATAAAGTGTTTTTAGATATTGCATTCTGTCCGACTGTCCCGCAACAATAGCCCTCCACAAATAATTTTTGTGTTAATCTGAGCTAGAAAACAATTCAGTAGAGAAGACTAATTCTTATAAGTTCATAAACGCATTTTTTTTCATGAACAAAGTTCCATATGTATTATTATCTCCCGTAGGCTGTCCATTTCAAAGATAACATGTGTGTTACTATAAAAATTAGGAGTCGTTTTTATTTGTAAAATTTTAAAGTTAAAATTGTAATTTTTTTTATATAGCTGGAAAACAATATTGTATTTTTAAGAAAAAAATAATTTTCAATATAACCTATCTCTATTTAAATAATCATATGATATTAGAATTATATAGCACTGCCTCCTAAAATAACATGCCTTCACTTCGTAAACATTTATTTTTATCTAGCTTATATTTTATAAAAAACGACAACATTGCTATATATTACCAGAAATTACGAAACAATTCGTGAAATTTAACCAGTGCACCTAGCTATAAGTTGAAATATTAGGAAACATAAAAAAGTTTAAAGTTCGTATTTACAGCACTGAACGTAGAATCAAGAACTAATTTTATCATTTATATCGGAATGTTTACATTGTCAATTCAGGCAAAACATTAAATTAATGGTATTTGATAATTTATTCAGCATCAGACAAGTCAAAGCAAACTGTTAATCGATCACTATTAAAATCCACTGAAAATGCATTATGACAGGCAAAAACACTAAAAATTCAATGTCAATACAGAATAAATACATCCAGGAATTAGTTAGAAACAATTTTCTATGTATGAGAGTAAATATTTTGTCATCTTCCAATTTTAAAAAATCTATCCAACCTATTGCAAAAGATAAAATAAAAACATAACCTAGTAAACAATACATGCACATTATTCTAATTATTGATATACTATAATCCTTTGACAATAATATTGATGAAATACAAACCATGTACAATTTATATATAAAATAAAAACCATGTACAAATTAGTGTATTTGTTGCAAAAAATGATAAGCTTTAAAAAATTTTAAAAATTGTAAAATTTGGTTTGCTATGAGATTTCAATATATAGATTTGATTGGTTAATTTAGATTTGTCAATTTGTGGAACCACCGACCAATACTGTCATGATGCACGTAACCCTCTATGCATCACGTGCATTATGATTCACAATAGAAATTTTCTCTCTCTCTCTCTTTCTATATATATATAGAGTTTAGCTACGGTGAGTCGCGACTCACGGACCCTCCGGTGAGTCGCGACCAAAACTCCTAGATTTAGATCAAAATGACCGATCCAAACCGTCTAATATGATCTCCCTATTGAAATTTCCGTGCAAACCAAATTTTTTATTTTTTCGAAATTTTTAAGTATTTTTTTCGGATTTTTAAAAACTGATGTTTTTGAATGGTTCAGAACCAATTAGATTAACGATTTTCTAAAATTTCAAAAAAATACTTAAAAATTTCGAAAAAATAAAAAATTCGGTCTACATGGAGATTTCAATAGGAAGATCATATTGGACGGTTTGGATCGGTCATTTTGATCTAGATCTAGGAGTTTTTGTCGCGACTCACCGTAGCTAAACTCTATATATATATATATATATATATATATATATATATATATATATATATATATATATATATATATATATATATATATATATAGGGCTGTACAACGACAAACGGATAAAAACTTTTTCATCAAAATTTTAACTCAATAATCGGGTTGAAAAAAATTTTAACCGACCCACTCGTAACCCAATCCAATCCAGATTTTTTTTTTTTACTTACGGTTATTACGGATTATGCGGGCCAAACAGGTTGAATTTCAATTGTGATTTTCCGAGGCCTCGTGATAGGAAAGATATTATATGGAGATTTCCAATCTAAAATAAAATATATAGGTGCGATATATTTTTATTGCTATGGTACTTTTTATATGTTGATTTTGAAGATACCAGAAGATACATTTAGATTATGTTTTGATATTGATTTGATTGTAAGCAGATATGTTATCATGATAGTTTTCTCATTTGTAATCAGAGAGAGATGAGTGTATATACATGTAATCAGAGAGAGTGAGTGTATATACATGCAATGTATAATTTGCAACAGATATAAATCAATTTCAAAACATAATCTAAAATGCATCATCTGGTATCTTGTGATATTCTCCAAATAATATATGGAAATCTTAAAAATCAACATATAAAAAGTACGCATACACCCATAGGATATACTTTCAAAATCTTCAAAACACACCTATTAGGCCATTAATTAGGCTCCGTTTGGATAGATGTGGGAAGAAGGAAAGAAGGGAAGAAGTAAGAAGAAGTATTGGAAAATGTGTAACTTTGTGAAGAGTCTGAATTGTTTATAATTTTTTTGGGCCTTCTTCCTTCTTCCTTCTTCCTTCTTCCAACCCCATCCAAACAAGACCTTAGTGTGTTTGGATGAGTCTTGAATAAGAAATAAGAATAAAAAATTTCGGTGTGCGTGTTTATTCTTATTGGCTCCGTTTGGATGGTGTGGGAATAAGAGGAATAAGAGAAGAAGTATTGGGAAGTGTGTAACTTTGTGAAGAGTTTGGATTGTTTATAATAAATTTGGATGGTTAGAAATAAGGAAGAGGGTTATTCCTTATTCTTGAAGGTATCCAAACGGAGCCATTCTTGTGCAACCCAAACAACACAAGAATAAGGAATTTGGGCCCTTTATAGGTGTGTTTGGCTGAGCCAGGAATAGGGTATAAGAATAAAGAATTTCGGTTTGCGTGCTTATTATTATTACTTATTCTTATACCATGATTTTGTTAGTATAGGAATAAGGGCCCAAATTCCTTATTCTTGTGCTGTTTGGGTTGCACAAGAATAAGACTAAGCACGCAAATCGAAATTCCTTATTCTTATATCCTATTTCCAGCTCATCCAAACACACCCACCATGGTATAAAAATAGGAAGTTGGATAAGCACGCATACTGAAATTCCTTATTCAAGGCTCATCCAAAATACATGCTAAAATTGAGGTTTTTTTTTTAGCATGTAAGGTCTATCACGAGAGTCTGTGATATGGAATTGAGGTTTTTTTTTTACTTATTTCTTTTCAAAAGTAAAAATATAATCGGGTCGAGTACAAATCGGGTTATCAAGACTGAAAATATAATCCAATCTGGTACAACAGGATTAATAAAATTAAAATTCGACCAACCCGAATAATGTTTGAAACCATTAAAATACAGGTTTGGTCAATCGGATTTTTTTATTTTTTTGTACAATTATATAGTCTATATGTAAATTTGATGTATACAAGTTAACTATTTTGAACAGTACTACTACTACCGAAATAAGTCTAATTATATATTGTTGGACTTTTACATAATACAGTTATTGAAGTTTATATCGTTTGAGCATTATAATGTGCAATTCAAAAAGGTTGAAAAAATTTCAATTGTTTGATTAATGAAAAGGTACGGGTCATATACTCAATTTCTAACATCATATGGATTGATATCAATAAGTTAAAAGTTTACATTATTTGTAAAGTCCCCATTGTTAAGTTAAACAGCGGTCATAAGAAGTAATTAAAAAATAATTTTTAGAGTGAGAAAAAATTAAATAAATATGAATGATCTGTCATTTGCACAGAGTGAGAGGTAAGTTTACAGTAACTTTTGATAACACACATTATTTTTCATCTTTTTGAACAGTCAATATTTATTTATTTATACATATATATATATATATATATATATATATATATATATATATATATAGTGAGTTTTGCTATGGTGAGTTGCAACTCACCAAATCGTCCGTGAGTCGCGCTCAAAATTTCGAAATTAAGTTCAAAACGACCGATCCAAACCGTCTAATACGATCTCCCTATTGAATTCTCCATGCAGACCAAATTTTACATTTTTTCGAAATTTTTAAGTATTTATTTCGGATTTTTAAAAACTGCTGTTTTTGAACGGTTCAGAACTAATTAGATTAATGATTTTCTAAAATTTCAAAAAAATATTTAAAAATTTCGAAAAAATATAAAATTTGGTTTGCATGGAGATTTCAATAGGAAGATCGTATTAAATGGTTTGGATCGGTCGTTTTGAACTTAATTTCGAAATTTTGAGCGCGACTCACGGACTCTTTGGTGAGTTGCAACTCACCATAGCAAAACTCTATATATATATATATATATATATATATATATATATATATATATATATATATATATATATATATATATATATATATATATATATATTTGCAAATTGCTCGTTATTTTTCTTGAATCCCCTCCACACAACATAGCGTTACATATAACAAAGTTTCTATGGATCCAAACCCTCCAAATAAAAGGCTAAATTAAAGCTTGCTAAGAAAATTTGGATGGGAGCACTCATTATTTTTTTTTTCTTTTTTTCTTTTAAATTAGTCGTTATTTTTCTTGAACCCTCTCCACAAAACATACCGTTACATATAACAAATTTTCTATGGATCCAAATCCTCCAAATAAAAAGGCTAAATTAAAGTTTGCTAATAAAATTTGGATCGGGCAACCCAAAGCGGAGAAACGTAACTAGATCCGACAGCCTTGTTTCATTGTTTGTTGTTTCTAATACAAGAGCAAGAAAAATTGACGATACGATTGTTATAATCCAAGAACACCAGACCGGACCCGATCCGGGCCGGTCCAGTCGGCCCGTAATATTTGAATGTGGAAAAAAGAAGCCGACCATATCTACATCTATCAATATCGACGTCTGCAAAAGCCTTTCGGATATATTCGATTGGAGTGTAATAACATCCGACCCTGTTTGACTTTTGACTATTATTTTAGTGCTATTCGGATCTGCCAGCCTTACTCAAGAAATGGGGACGGCTTCGCTATACGTTATGACGTGGTCATTTATCCATTCCCCAACGCGTCCGGAAGTGCTCCAAAATCTATCATTGGTTTTCTATATTTGATCGTTATGTATACAAGCATGTAGTGGGTGAACTTCTGCTATATTTGATCTTCTCTTTGCAATGCGCGAGAGTATCGTGCAGATATATTTTTTCTATCTATCTATCTATCTATCTATCTATCTATCTATCTATCTATCAATAGAACAATTTTGATTATGCAAAGTACATGCTAAAATAAAAATCCCATATAAAGTTCATCATAGGTGTTTCGTGAATCTTGATTAAGAAATTTGTGGTGACACATGAAAGATAAAAATAATGTACAACGGATAAAAAATTCAGTATCACAACGTACTTGACCAAAAATTACTTATGATATGAATTTTTATAAATTATCATTGTAATCATATAACAACATTAAGCTTTAATAAATTAATTCATAGTCGCTGACTTACATTTGGATAACATTAGTTACTAATACCCCTAACAAAATTTAAAAAATAATTAGTTAAATTAAGTAAAATTATTATATGTATATATACATACATCATGATATCCTATTATGGAAAAAAGATAAGCAATTAGACGCATCTTATATAAATATTGAATTTATTTATTTAAAGTTTAAATTTATGTTATGTAAAAGATATTTCTAAATTTCTAATTTGAAATTGCTAATTTTAATTTCAAATGAGAAAGTTTAATATGTACCATAGTGCATAGGGCTTTCTATGCACCGCGAATTTTTCGAAAATATTTTTATAAATTGACAAATCTAATTTAACCAATCTAATCTACATATTGAAATCTCAAAGAAAATCAAATTTTACAATTTTTTAGATTTTATTAGTATTTTTTTCAATTTTTTTAAAAACCTACTTTTTTGGAATGTTGTAAATAGTACAGTTGTTTCCAAAAATAGCAGATTTTAAAAAATTCGAAAAATAGCAATAAAATCTAAAAAATTATAAAATTTGGTTTTCTACGAAATTTTAATATATAGATTAAATTGGTCAAATTAGATTTGTCAATTTATAAAAATACTTCTAAAAATGTCTGCTCAATTTTTTTTAAAGGTAAAAAAAACTCAGGGTACTAGGGATTCAAAATATCTGCAAACAAAACAAAAAAAAAACAACAATAATAATAATAGCCTGCCAAACGAAGAGCCACAAAAGATAGTACGCACCGAATCAACACACGGTATCACGCGAGGAGGAGGTGGTGCATTGTCCAATGGACCGATCCAAAGACCCGGCCTGGCCTTGTTTCGTTTCGTTTCGTTTCGTTTCGTGCAATCTCTCTCTCTTTCGTCTTTCCTCATTCGAACTGCACCGGCCGGGCCCCATCTGTCCCAATTCGAGCAACTACCTTCCGCTTCTCACCTTTCCTGGTTTCCCCCACTCTTTAACTTCCCCTTCTCTCTCTCTCTCCATACGCCTTCTATTTATTGCATCATCAACCTTCGCTGGCTCTTCCTTCACACCTGTCTCGCCTCTCTCTCTCTCTGATCTGTCTCCTCTTTTACATTTACAACTACACAAAAGTAACACTGCACAGAAACAAACCGCTACACCAAATTGGAGGGATTGCGATTGTCGTCGTCGCGAAACGAAACCCCATTCATGGAGTCGTTGAGATTCGTGCGCGGCATCTCTACCCCTCCTCCCGTCTCCGTGGGTCCCTACCATCCGGCGCACGTCAGCACCGCCGCGCACGCTACCAAGCCTTCTCAGGCGCAGCTTAGCGGCGGTCCTCTCAACAACAACAACCACCACCATCCCTACATGTTTCTCCGTCCGCTCCGGCGTCTCTGGCCCGGAAACGGAGATGCCATCAGAGACGAGAAGAAATCTCACGAGGGACACGTGGCGTCTCTCGAGGCGTCCACGTCGACCTCGGAGGAGCAGGAGGAGGAGGAGGAGAGGGAGAAGGTGAATTGGATTCTGGGAGGGTTGGCGGCGAGAAGAAATGGGGAAGATGTGAATGTTCGGGAAGGACACGTGGCGGCTCCTGAGGCCTCCACGTCGAAGGAAAGTGAGGCGAATGAGGAACGGAAGGAGGGAAACTGGGTGTTGAACATTCTGCGCGTGCGATCCGAGACGGGTGAGCGGACGGCTGAGATCAAATCTGGTGATGTTGGTGAAGATGTTGATGAAGAAGATGATGATGATGATGAAACTGTTGGGTGTGTTGTAGCTGATGATGAAGAGGAAATGGATGATGAAAAGGAGATTGATAGAAGTTCCTTTGAGAAATTGTTAAAGGGGGTTTCTTTGGATGAGATGCGGATTTATGCGAAATTGTCGTATCTGAGTAATTTGACTTATAGCATCAAGAGAATTAAGGTAATATTTTGTTGTTTTTTTAGTAAAGAATTTAGACTCAATTGATGTCTTTCAGAATATTGTGGCAGCATTTGGATTGATTAAGGTTTAATGGTAGTATACAAGTAGCAAGTCAAATGCATCCAATCAGCATTTTTTAATTTGTAATTGACATCTCTATTTATCTAATCTGAGAACTTGTCAACTTCTATTGGTTTTCGGCCCAATTAAGGTAATTAATTTTTATTTTATTTTTTCAAAGTTAGGTGCTTTCTTGGTTGGTTTTCCACTACCAGTGATGGTTCCTCATTAATTGTTTTAAATTGGTTGCGATTTTTGTTTTTGATCTTCAAATGTTGTCGAATTCCTCAGTTTTTTTTTTTACCAGAAAAATACAACTTATTACCTTTTTCTTTTGTTTTCTTTCATTTCAGCCCCAAAACCTACTGGAATACCATAAACTCCGGTATGTGACCTCCTCATTGGATAACAAAGAGCACAACTTGCAATCAGGGACCACTCCTGAGCAAAAACCTGCTAAGACTAAAAACCGCGAACCGAAAACCCAGCAGCCTGAAATAAGTGCCTCATTTGCCTATGATATTGCAGCCTCAGCTGCCTCTTATCTGCAGTCGACGGCCAAGGGTATCTTCCCATTCGGTTCAGGTAAAGCTCACAACGGCGACAAAATGGGTTCAAAGCCCGGTGAAAAGGAGAGTGTCCCAAATGATCTTCTAAATGAGGCCTCTTTTGTAGCTACAACTAACTCAGTTACAGCCGTGGTGGCTGCTAAGGAAGAAAGAAAAGAAGAGATTGCAAAGGATTTGAATTCATCTGTGAGTTCGCCTTGTGAATGGTTTGTTTGCGATGATGATCTGAATGGTACCAGATTTTTCGTCATTCAGGTGAAATATTTTCAGATGTTTTAAGTTGATGATTTTTTGCATTTATACAGCTACAAGAACTTTTAAGTCCCTCCTTACAGTTACTCCCACAAAAAAAAAAAAAAAGAAAAGGAAAATTCAGTTTTCTTAGAATCAGTAGTATAAGTCACTAGGTGTTTCCTGAAAGCTTGCATGTTTCTGCCAGGATGTGTTAGAATTGTTGATTTGCTGATCTCATTTTGTATTTCTATTAATGAAAATTGGGAATTTTGTTTTCCATATATACCCTCGTACAAGCTGGTCAGTTTGTCTATAAATTTGGAAGTATAGAAGTTATTAGGAGGGGCCCACATGAAAGATGGGGGGTTTGATCGTTTCAACATGATTCAATATTACTTAACTATAGTTTGGACATGTTCATTGCTCCCTGAAGAGTATATTTACAAAGTGTTCTCTACATTTCTTTTTTCTATTGATATATGATATACAGATGTGACATATGAGTAATGTCTCAATTATTTAGGGATCAGAGTCATTGGCTTCATGGCAAGCAAACCTTCTGTTTGAACCAGTAGAATTTGAGGTAATTTATTTACTAAGCATGATTTCTTTTATGTTAGATACATTTATATTTGCCTTTTTGATGACAGCATAAGATTATTTTTTGTAAGGAAGGTTAACATCTCCAATAAAAATTGTCTTTCATTACTCGGTAGAAAACTAATCATGAAAAATTTCATAACCTTGGTGACAGCGAGCATTACTTATCTGCAACTTGTTCTGGTTATCGTCTGTTCTAATTATAACATGTTACTTCTGATGTTGGCGGCAGGGGCTCGGTGTACTGGTACATAGAGGTATATATGAAGCTGCCAAAGGTATCTACATGCAAATGCTTCCCTTGGTCCAATCACATTATAAGTCTCGGGGTAGTGCAGCGACCTTTCGATTCACTGGACACTCTCTTGGTGGGTCCCTTGCTCTATTAATCAATCTCATGCTCTTGATCAGAGGTGTGGTCCCCCCCTCTGCTTTATTGCCAGTGGTAACATTTGGTGCTCCAGCTGTCATGTGTGGAGGTGATTACTTGCTCCGGAAGCTGGGGCTTTCCATGGACCATGTCCATGGGATAACCATGCATCGGGACATTGTGCCGAGGGCTTTCTCCTGTAACTATCCCGACAATGTTGCGCAAATTTTGAAGGCGGTAAATGGAAACTTCCGAAACCATCGATGCCTGGTGAATCAGGTAAATTTCTTGTTTCGGAGGTTTTAATATTCAAGTACATAGTTGTTTCTATTTTGAGAGAACCAGAGGCCTCAGAGGTGATCTTGTCAAAAAGAACAAAGATTAAAAAAAAATATATGTAGTGTGTACTAAAACATTTAAAGCTTTCCTCATACAACTACTCTTTTTGAAATTTGCTGCCTTAATTCAAGTTTTTTGTGGTGAGCGTGAATGTGGTAGGAGGATAGTTTTGTGAATTTTAGTAAAAAGTGTGGATCAATTGGTGGGGTTAGTGTTCTCACTTTGTGCAAAGCTGCTTCTGAATATATTCACAATGGAAATAGTAGAAATGTAGTAGGTGAGACAAATGGTTGTCTTTATTTATGTATATATTTAATTTGGGAACAGTCTTATGAGATCAATTTTCATCCTCAAGCAGAAGCTGTTATATGAACCGATGGGCAAACTGGTGATTCTACAGCCAGAGGAGAGATTTTCTCCTTCCCACCATCTCCTTCCGCCAGGTTGTGGGCTTTATCTTCTGTCCAGATCAGGTAAACCAAAAAGGCTTCTGCGAGCTGCCCAGTCTGCATTCCTCAACTCTCCACACCCGCTCGAGATATTGAGTGACCGTGGCTCTTATGGCGCTGGTGGCGCCATCCAGAGGTATGTGAAACCAAATTTACTGACATTATTGGTTTGTGTCAGGAAAAAGTTGACTTGTATCAGCTAGATACCGGACAGGTCTTCTTTAATAGTTTTAGGCCTATACAAGACTGAGGTTCATCCAGGCACTGGTATAATTCTATTGGTGTAGTAGAAGTATTGCAATTTTTTGATACCCATCAGATTAGGTGCCCGACTCCTCTCATACTAGTTGGTATGTTTCTGGTACTTTAATAGTGATGTTACTGCAGCTGTACCTGGTCTGTGCACTTGTAAGGCCCTATAAGTGTCCTTGTTTCCAAGATCAATGTTATACTTGTACAAGCATGACTTGAGATACAAGCTAATATAAATCTAGTGTCGAAATCCATCATTTTTTTTTCTGATTAAGCTTTCGAAAATTTATTTTAGGGACCATGACATGAGCTCATACTTGAAGTCAGTGAGGTCTGTGATACGGCATGAAATAAAACTTAGAAGAAAAATAAAGAGACAGCAGAGGCAGCATGTATGGTGGCCCCTTGTGGTCCCACATGGCACGGATCCAAGTATTATAATGGGTTCTCCTGATGCATGGTCTCCTCATGCCACTGATGACCGTGATAGACTCGACTTCTCTAAAATCTTCAGAGGAGGGAGAGAAACCATTAGGCGATTTAAGGGGCTATTGGTTTCACGGAACATGCATTTGTTAGTCATCGTGTTCTTGTTACCAGCTAGATTGTTGATTATGGGACCTCTGTCACTTGTCAAGTTAAACTAGGGCTTGGGTGATTCTGGTCTAGCAATTAAAGGGTTTTGATTTAGTTTGGTATATAATAGGGAAATTCTTTCATTGATGCATAGGTACAGAAGAAATTGGGGGCAAAATTGTAAACAATTGGTTTATTGGATTCATTTTAAATTGTGGAAAAGGAATGAAATGAATGATAATTAATTCATGATCAACAATTTTGTGTTCGTATATTTCAATCTTTGACACGGTCCATTAAAAGTTATCTATTTATTTTCCTTCATTGGTTTTAATTTCTTTGTTGGTGCATCTACTTTTAGTTAATTTCTTTCTTTTCTTCCATCTGGCACCACGAATGTTGACCAAATAGTAAATTTTCTGTTGTTTAAGCAACAAGAAAATGTCAATAGTAAGACAGCCGTGTCCAGCAAGGGTATCCACATGGGGCTGCTCCTTGCTTAGAAGCCTTGCCAAAATACCACTTGTGGCCCTTATTCAATTGTAAGTATCTAGCATTTCAACTTGATTACAAATATCTCTCTATTTCCTTTTCCTATATCCGGTCCAGATGTTTCTTTTTCCCAATCTTACTTGTCAGATAATGATTTCAAAGCCCAGGAAAATGAAAGAAATTCAAAATAGCACTTTCTCTGCTGCTTCTTACGCACAATACACGTGTCATATTGAGAATGGAGATAAGTATGTGTCGGCCTAACGACTCTGAGTAGAGATCTCCTGTACATATTATGATGCAGCTAATCATGTAGTTGGTCAGATCGTCAGCAACTGATGTTTGTGTCTATCTGGCATGCTTCTAATAAGAGGAATAGTTTGCACGGACGAAAACACTAATAGGCCACAAAAGAACAGGAATACTGTGTTAGCAGCATCTATCCAAGAAGTTGGGCTAGCACACACAGACAAAAATAAGGTCAGGAGATTTGTCTGGCTGAGAATTTGAAGCCAATCTATTATGATTAGCACTGAGTCTGGTACACGTCGACGTACCAATCGAGAAACTATGCAAACCGAAACTTCCACGTAACAGATTATGTTGCGTACCTGTACATACAAGATTAATTGAGAACATATTCAATCAATCATACCAAGCATAGCATACTGGATATGAGAACTTACTGGTAAAATTTAATACCGGACAGTACCATATCCAGAATGGTTGGTTTCAAATAGCTGAGCTGACGATATACATTTTTCTAATTTTCTGAGCTAAACTTAATTTCAAATAGCCTCTTCTTTTAGAAAGGCCTTTCTTTCTCAGCTGGGCTAAGCTAATATTTGTTTTAGTGGATTATGTCTTATGTGAAATCAAGGCCACCAATATATTGTACTTATAATATATGATAAAGTCATAAAGCCGAATAGCCGATTTCTATAATTCTATTTCTTGTTTGGGTTTCTAATAATCTACACCTAAAAGCCCAAAATAGAAGGCGGCTGCTTGATTTCCAGGCCGGGCCAAATTTGATTTATAATCTTCACTCTGGTCACTTAATGTGAAACTTGATTTTCCTTGCAACTAGCAAACAAAGAGAGGTATCAGGTATATCCGTATATGTACTGCTGAACAAAATTCATTGTTTGGTTGTATCGGCTCGATTTCAACTATAGGTTCACAAAATTTTCAGCACAAGCTAAGAGCGCCATTTAGACAATGCAGTATGATCAACATTGTTTGCTGTCCTCCATCTTTTTCATAAACTGAAAGCTACCACAAAATCATGATATTTTCACGGAAAGAAATGTGAAACGGGTTGGAGATTACAAATGGGCTGTCAATGATTAAGTCATCGTTATTTGAATATAGGGGGCGTTTGTTTGTGTAGTAAGGAGTTGCATAACTTAAGGATTCCTAAGTATTTATGTAATAGATGTTTGGTTGTGTAGTAAGGATGACTAACTTAATGCATGCATATATTCATGTCAAAAGACTAAAATGCCCTTAAATTTGAATTAGTATTATGTATTATATGTTGCGACCTAATTATTGTTAATTATTAATTATTATAAAAATTAATTATTAATGATGATAATAAATCATTTTTACTATTATGAAATATTAATAATTATTTTAATTAAATATTATAAATATTATTATTTATTTTATAATAAAAATTATTAGTGATTAATTATCTTCAATTAATTATTATTCTTAAATCATTATTATTAATAATTAATATTACTTGTGAAATATTATTAATTATAATAATTAATCTTTGTTATTAATTATGATTTTTTTAATAATTATTGTTACTTATTAAGTATTATTATTTATTAATTAATATTAATTAAATTTTAATTTTTAATTATTATAAAAATTAATTATTAATGATAATAAGAAATTATTTTATTATTATGAAATATTATTAATTATTTAATAATAAATCAATATTGTTTATTAATTATTATTATTATTACTTGTTATATATTATTATTTATTAATTATAATAATTAATATTTATTACTAATTATGATTTTTTAATAGTTATTGTTACTTATTAAATATTGTTATTTATTAATTATTATTAATTATTAAATATTATTATTAATTATTTCTAAAGGGTATTGTTGGAAAAAAAATTAAAGGGGACCGGTGCATAACTTATGCAACCTATTTAGGTTGCATAACTTATGTACCCTTAAGGCATCTTATGTAAGAGGTGTTTGGTGACTTAATGATACATAACTTAAGTTATACACCCTTTAAGTCACAAACAAACACCCCCATAATGTCATGGGTTAAAAATTTTTAATACTTGTGTCCAACTACCGGAGTATCCAAGTCATTATTGAACTCTTCTCCATTCAAATACGAGGAAACGAAGCAAGCTGACGTGATGAGAGACTATTGATAAATCAAAATGTTTGGGGGGGGGGGGGGGGAACCAAATTCCAGACAAAAAGTTTGGAAAATTGATATGTAATGCATTTACATATAATTCGGAAAATTTGAAGTTTGCTATGTAAAGACCGACAAGCAGCAAAATTGATAACTTGTTGTGAAGTAGAGTTAATTTTGTTATTATTTTTCGATCTTGTACATAATGAAGTTAAATCTTTTTGACAGTGTATTAAAAAGTATATAGACGGGGGGGGGGGGTATTTACTTTCATTTGAAACTTTTGGCAAAACTTAATCTTTTTACTATTTATATTTGTAGTTTTCATTTTGAATTATTAACGAAAAAATCATAGTCATGATGAAATAGAAAAATATATGTAGACAATTGTCTTTCTTATAATTCACACAACTCTAAAAGTGCTGTGTCATTTTGATCATTTATAAAAACTTGTTGTACAATGCTTACTAGCTATTATATTTTAATTATCGCATTTTACTTATTTCTTAGTATATCCTTCGCATGAGATCCATTAATTAATCACTATATAATATTAATCTATATCACTTGTCAATTACAGAAAAAATGCTACCCAATTGGGAACACCTTTTATTTTTTTTATCTAGTACTTTAGCTAGTTCAATTACAGAAAAAATGCTATCCAAACTTGTGGTGGTTGATTTTCGCTTTCCGCTATGTTCTAGAGTTGGTAGAGGCGCTCGAGTCGTGAGGACGAAGTGGTGGAAGCTCAAAGGAAACGTGTCTCATACATTTAGGGGCAGAATGATTAAAGAAGGTCCGTGGAAAGCAGGTGAAGAAGCGAACCAGATGTGGGAAGATATGGCAGCTAGCATCCAGAAGGTAGCTACGGAAGTGCTTGGAGTTACTAGAGGAAGCAATCGCGAACCTAAAGATACTTGGTGGTGGAACGACGAAGTGCAGAAAGCTATTAAAGAAAAGAAAGAGTGCTACAAACGCTTGCACCATGACAAGACCGAGGACAATGCGCAGAAGTACAAATTGGCAAAGAAGAATGCAAAGAAAGCTGTGAGCGAAGCAAGAGGTCGGGCTTATGAGGATTTATACCAGAAGTTGAGTACGAAGGAGGGCGAGAAGGACGTGTATAAGATAGCCAAGCTTCGAGATAGGAAGACGAGAGACTTAAACCAAGTGAAGTGCATCAAGGACGAGACTGATAGGCTTTTAGTGAAGGACGACGAGATCAAGAATAGGTGGAAGGATTACTTCGACAAGTTATTCAATGGAGAGGATGACGACTTAGGAATTGTGCTGAACGACTCCTTCGATGATTCCAATAGACGTTTTGTTAGGAGAATTCAAGAGTCTGAGGTGAAAGAAGCCTTAAAACGAATGAAAGTAGGTAAGGCTCAAGGACCTGATAACATACCAATCGAAGTATGGAGATGTCTCGGAGATGTGGCTGTAGTTTGGTTAACCAAACTATTCAATAGCATTTTCCGATCAAATAGGATGCCAGATGCGTGGAGGAGAAGCGCTCTAGTACCAATCTTCAAGAATAAAGGGGATGCTCAAAGCTGTACAAATTATAGAGGGATTAAGCTTATGAGTCATACAATGAAGCTTTGGGAGAGAGTGATAGAGCATCGCTTGAGACGGATGACAAACGTTTCGAAAAACCAATTTGGTTTTATGCCTGGGAGGTCGACCATGGAGGCCATCTTCCTAATAAGGCAATTGATGGAGAGATATCGGGAGCGAAAGAAGGATCTACATATGGTTTTCATTGATTTGGAGAAAGCATACGACAAAGTGCCAAGGAAAGTTATGTGGTGGGCACTAGAAAAGAAGAAAATCCCCACGAAGTATGTTACCCTCATTCAAGACATGTATGATGGTGCTGTTACTTACATCAGGACATGTGATAGTGTGACTAGTGACTTTCCTATTAAAATAGGACTACATCAGGGATCAGCTTTGAGCCCGTATATTTTTGCCTTAGTGATGGATGAGATCACGAAGGACATACAAGGAGAGATTCCTTGGTGTATGCTCTTTGCCGACGATGTGGTGTTAGTCGATGAGAGTAGGACGGGGGTCGATAGAAAATTGGAGTTGTGGAGACAAACTCTAGAGTCCAAAGGGTTTAGGCTTAGTAGAACTAAGATGGAGTATATGGGGTGTGAGTTTAGTGGGATACGACCAGTGGATGGAGATGTTTGTCTAGACGGTCAGGTAGTACCTATGAAGGATACCTTTCGATATTTAGGGTCGATGCTGCAGAGCGATGGCGAAATAGATGAAGATGTTAGTCACATGATAAGAGCAGGGTGGGTGAAATGGCGACAAGCATCAGGCATCCTATGCGATAAAAAAGTTCCGCAAAAGCTAAAAGGCAAGTTTTACAGGACAGCGATTAGACCTGCGATGTTGTATGGCGCAGAATGTTGGGCTACTAAAACACGACATGTCCAGAAGATGATTGTAGCTGAGATGCGTATGTTGCGGTGGATTTGCGGTCACACGAGGAGAGATCGGATTAAAAATGATGACATGCGGGATATGGTTGGGGTCGCACCGATAGAGGAGAAGCTGATCCAACATCGTTTGAGATGGTTTGGACATATTCAACGTAGACCTCCAGAGGCACCGGTACGTAGCGGAATTCTTAATCATTTCGAGAACACACGGAAGGGGAGAGGGAGACCAAGATTGACATGGGAAGAAGCGGTGAAAAGAGATCTTAAAGAATGGAACGTCTCCAAGGAGTTGGCGATCGATAGGAGCGCTTGGAAGTTAGCAATTCATGTACCGGAGCCATGACGTAGAAACTTAGGGGTAGGAGCGATGCCATAGGTTTGTAGGGCCCTCTATTAGATCATGGTCGAGGTCTAGGTTTCTACTATTACTATTATTATTATAGGTATTATTATTAGTATGGCTACTCTTATTTTTAGTATGTTTTTATGTTTTGTTTTGTTCTTGGATGTGTTCTTTTATTGGGTTTCTTTCTAGCCTACCCCAACTTGTTTGGGACAAAAAGCTTAGTTGTTGTTGTTGTTGTTGCTGTAGTAGTAGTACTTTAGCTAGTATACATAATACATGACACATGCTTGCGCCAGATACATGCCAGGAAACAGTCAGTACAGATTTTTTAGAGACGATTTTTGTGTGAATTAATGTGATGAAAACTCACACAAATTTTGAATGACGTTCACCGTTCGAACCACATGCAGGGCTATTAATACCGTGTGTACAGAAGATCTCAGCCCTGCTTGTACCGCAGTCAAAATTCAGACTTCAATTTCTTCCGACAACAAAAACTTAGACTTTACTTTCGTCCGAAAACGAGAGTTATATTTGTTTATTTGTGTGGAACCCATTTTTGTGTCTTCGATTTTGATAATGAAATTTATTTATATTGAACTTGAGATATGGGAAATGTGGCATGCAGATCTACAGTTCTACTATTGACTTCTCTATGGGGCCGTTTGGATCGCTTAGGAATTTGGGGAATTTGGAGAAGTTGAAATTCTTAGGAATAAATTTATTGGGAAGTGTGTAACTTTGTGAAGAGTTTGGATTGTTTATAATAAATTTATGGTAGGAAGATGAAATTCTCCAAAATCCTCCATTGATCCAAACGGCCCCTATGTATATATAACAGTTGAAGAAAAAGTCTGATTCAGAGCCATTTAATTAGCACAATAGCACTGACCAATAGAATAGTTGGTGAAGTCAATAATTCAATAGTGCAGTAACACATTAAATCAAGAGCAACCCAGTAAAATTATAGTTGTCAAACGTGGGAAACGGCATAGAAATTAGTTGTTTCGTTTCTGTTCTGTTTCGGCAACGAAACAGAGGTAATTATTTCTCTTCCATTCTATTTCAGTAAACGAAACAGTTTTATGTTCCGCTCAGGGGCGGATCTACAGGTGGGGCTGCTGGGGCTAGAGCCCCACCTACCATGGTTTATATATAGTTATATATAGATATGGGCTATAAACAAATTCAAATTGTAATTTTTGTTTATGTATTTTGAGTGGTTCATTATTTTTTTTATAATATGACTTTAAACTATATTTTAGTATTGTATGAGATGGATATATGATGAATTTATGTTGGTCCAATATTCGTATAAACCCAGCCCCACCTAAATATTTTTCCTAGATCCGCCACTGGTTCCGCTTCTCAATTTTTCACTGAAATCATCTTATTTCCGTGTTCCGTTCTGTTCCGTTTCAGTAACATTGACAAAACCACATTTTGTTTCCGGTTCATTTCTGAAAACGAAACCATTTTCTCTTGCATTTATGTTCCGTTTCGGATGGAACGAAATGGAAATATGCAAAACAGCGGTATATTGACAACCATACTTAAAAAAGCACTCCAGAAAAATAAAAAATGTAACAGTGAAATTGAAAACCCAGTTTCAAACATTGCACATATAAGAATGGGGCTGGACTCTGGAGGCCTAGAGTTCACATTACTCAACAGTCAACACTCTAAGAAAGAGTATCATTAAGTTTATTTTTTTTATTTAATTTTTTTAATGATGTTGACATGAGGAGTCTTAAGTATCTGACCTTCACCAGCAAAGCACTATTGCCACTATATATTTGTTCTTCAAATTTCCTCTTCTGTCGTGTTGAAAAGTTGACCTTTTGAACCTCCACATATTGATATATATTAACCTTAATTAAATAGTCTTAAACTGACTCCTCAAGAGGATTATGCAAATGGCTTTAGGCGTTATATTTGAATAGTAATTTAAGCTATTTCACCTTTTCTGATCTGCGCAGCATGAGTACTAGGAGTGATTTATATTGATTTAATGGTCAGAAGTGAACTATGATAAAATCTGATGTGCATTGAGATTTTATAGACCTTAAAATCATTCTCATATAGTAAAGTATGCTCCAGTCTTTTATGCATGGTCTAGTGATGGAGTAATTTTATCTTTCTTTTTTTTAAAAGGATGATTGTACGAACCATTCTTTTTCCTGATGGATTGTAAAAAAAAAAAAAAAAGAAGACCAAATATAGGCTAATGCTGTGAATTAATTAATGACACACGTTCAAAGTTAATTAAAAAATTACAAACTTATTGAAAAAAAAATTGAATATCTTATGGAAAATTGTTATTGTGCACAAAAAATTACATAATCTAGTATTTCTGACCCCCCCAAGAAAAGGGGGGGGGGGCGAAAACTCTATCCGTTTTAATTTGTGTATAACATACTGCCTTTTAATAATGTGCATGACCATTTCTATGCATTCAACCACCCTTTCAATCTCATAAACACAGTTACTTATTTTAATTCACATTAACAACATGCAATAACTAATTGCTTACTTTGCAAATCGGTAGTGATAAAGATCATCCCTAGATCCCATAATCTCTATCATCCTTTCAGCACTTAGATTAATTGCATTTCAACATAAGAAAGAGGGGGTGAGGATGAGGGGATGAGGGGAGGGAGGATCCAGAGAAGAGGGAGGATGATATAAATGTTCTAGTAAATTTATACAACTGTTCTATTTAATTATTCTAGTTGATGTATATAACTTTTGTAGTTAATATAGCAATTGTTGTTAATATATATAACTGTTCTGGTTAAATATATAATTGTTCTATTTAATATAGTATAATTGTTCTGGTTAATATCATATAGCTGTTCTTGTTAAATGTATAATTGTTCTAGTTAATAAATCATCCCTGAGACTCAATTTCTCTTTGTTTCGCTGAGCATCCTCCCAGTGCTCCCTCCCCCCTTCCCCTTCCCCTCCCCTCCCCTCCCTTTGATTCGCTAAGCATCCTTCCAGCTCTTATCCTCTCATCTCTGGACTTTCGAAAATGGAAGTTATTAACGTGTTTAAGAGGGAATGAGGGGGATGAAGCTGGATAAGTATTTTCTGAAAATGAAAAAAACTAAAATGCGTTTTAGAGAGGATGAGGGGATGACACTGATCAGGAGAGGATGACACTAAGCAATTACGTTTGCAAATAATGACAAAGTACAAAAACATTATATGATTAAACATCACACGAGATTTTTCAAAAATCAATTCTCTACTTTTACAATAACAACAACTAAGTATTTTGTCCGAAACGAGTTAGAATAAGCTAAAAAAAATAAGCAAATTTAATATAGAAAAATATATAATTCTGCTCGCAACAGTTATATACTTAATATGTCTCTGCAATTCATTTGTCCTCTTTTTCCATGCACTTAACAAAAAAATAAAGGATGAATAACAAAATTGCATCATCATGTCGCATCAGCAATGATCTTATTTATTCTCCAATAAAAGCATTTTTTTTTAATGAGACCAAACCATCGTGATACTTAGTAAAGAATACTAAGCTTGTGAGAAGAAAGTGGTTGACAATGTCAATTGCAGGTTAATAGGTTTAATTTTTACGCATTAGATTTGACGTTTTGGGTTCTTTTGACAGCTGATTGGTAATATCTTCTCACATTTCTTGTTTAAAAGGAAATGGTTAATAGACGCAAACAATTAGGTAAATAATTAAGATTCTTTGACAACATCGGTTTTTCGTAGATCAGGTACGTACCTCAAGCTACCTAATGGCTATAACACTATGACTCCGTTTGGATAAGGTGTGGGAGGAAGAGAAGAAGGGAAGAAGTGAAAAGAAATATTAGAAAGTGTGTAACTTTGTGAAAAGTTTGAATTATTTATAATAAATTTATTTTCTTATTCTCTTCTTCCCTTCTTCTCAAATAAAATCCAAACGGAACATATATATATATATATAGAGGATTGCTAAAATACTATGCATAGTATGGATGCACTTCGTACTACGGATTCGTTATTGCATTTCATGTTTCAAACAACCGATCCAAACCGTTCATTATCTTCTACATATTGAAATCTCATTAGAAATCAAATTTTACATTTTTTTAAATTTTTTTACTATTTTTCTCAGATTTTTGAAAATCACTGTTATTGAAAGGTCCAGAATTTATTAGATTAAGCATTTTCAAAAATATGAGAAAAATAGTAAAAAAATTTAAAAAAATATAAAATTTGGTTTCTAATGAGATTTCAATATGAAGAAGATAATGAACGGTTTGGATCGGTTGTTTGAAGCATGAAATACAAGAACGAATCCGTAGTACGAAGGACATCCGTGCTATGCATAGCATTTTAGCAATCCTCTATATATATATATATATATATATATATATATATATATATATATATATGCTGTTTAGAGATTTTTAGTGCTGATGTAACCGTCCACTAATATAGTTGAGTGTGATGCTTCGCAGCCTCTGCTAAAATTTTCTAAAAAAAAATTTATTTGACTGTGTGAAAAGTGAATTACGACGTACGTTTGGTTTGACAACTCAAATTACTTACTGCTCAAGCAGCACTAACCTAAGCATCTGTAGAAGGCAGATGCCTAGCTATATATATATAAATCAATTTATACGCATGCACTGATGCACTACGACTTTACAAATTAAATTTTCAACACTCTCGCTGTGACATATATATATATCCGTTTGGATGACTTCTTTTCGGAATAAGAAATAAGGAATAACCACTTTTTACCAATAAATTTATTTCTAACCATCCAAACTCTTCACAAAAGTTACACACTTCCCAATAAATTTACCCCTTCCCAATAAATTTCTTCCCTTCTTCCTTCTTCCTATTTTATTCTCAACGCATCCAAACGGAGCCTATAATTTTAGTCACACAGATACATGAGTACATGACTTCACATTTGGCAAGTTTGTTGTCTGGTTTCCGTACTGAGTGCACCGCCGGCATGCGCTGCACGGTGTAAAGAATGAGGCTGTCAGAAGTTTCTTCTTATCTAAATATGATTCATTTTAAACTTTTTACTCATCTCAACTTATTTTATTTATTTATTTATTTTTTTTTTGTAGATAGACTTGATAGAGGGCTATCTAGTGAGCCATGCATCCCAGCTTATATGCTTTTGTCATCTAATTATGCAAACACTATTAGTAAGCAATTGTGTAAACATTTTTACAGAGCAAGAAACAATTCAGACCACTTTTCATTCAACTGAAAAACACAAAATAATAATTTCACTTATTCTTAAGAAGAAATTTCATTCGAAACTCCAGAATATATTTTGAAAGAAAGAATTTTTTCAAAAACGCAATCAGCCTATCATATCCGTTGTGTTGTTATCTGCAACAAGTAGAATGGAGGAGTATTAATGGGGCCATTTGGATCACTTAAGAATTTGGGGAATTTCCAATTCCAAAGCATAAATTTATTGGAAGTGTGTAACTTTGTGAAGAGTTTGAATTGTTTATAATAAATTTATGTGTACGAATAGGAAATTTTCCAAATTTTCTAAATTCTCACTTCAATCCAAACGGCCCCAATGATGAGTACCTATATAAGTATGATAATTAATTTATTGACAATGAATAGTGTATATATCTTTATACAGTATCGGGTATATAGTAAGTTAATTAATATATAAAGATTATCCGCCTGTCTAGTCTACCCAACTATCTGTTAATAATAATTACTTATTTGTATATTTAATTATTAAATAGAACTATATAATTGTATATTTATACAGATTTTGTGGATCTATATATATATATATATATAGGATTGCTAAAATGCTATGCATAGCACGGATGACCTTCGTGCTACGGATTCGTTCTTGTATTTCATGCTTCAAACAATCGATCAAAACCGTTCATTATCTTCTACATATTGAAATGTCATTAGAAACCAAATTTTACATTTTTTAAATTTTTTTACTATTTTTTTCAGATTTTTGAAAATCACTGTTCTTGAAGGGTCCAGAATTTATTAGATTAAGTATTTTAAAAAATCTGAAAAAAATAGTAAAAAAATTCAAAAAAATGTAAAATTTCGTTTGTAATGAGATTTCAATATGAAGAAGATAATGAACGGTTTGGATCGGTTGTTTGAAACATGAAATACAAGAACGAATCCGTAGCACGAAGACCATCCGTGCTATGCATAGCATTTTAGCAATCCTCTATATATATATATATATATATATATATATATATATATATATATATATGTTGGGGCCTTGGGGGACTGAAAAGAAGTGAACTCTCAATATATACAGTCATTTAATACATTCTATTAAACGTAAAAGTGACACCTTGGCTCATTAAATTTTAAGATAGAGAAAACACAATTTTTTATAGGGAAATTCATGGCATGAAGACAATTTCAGAGCCGTCAGCCAAGTATACAGTCTTCAAGACTTCACCTACCTCTGAATTTCGAACTTAGTCTTCACCAACCTCTACTCTACTATAAATAGACCGGATCTAGCTATTAATCATTTCCCAACCTTCTCCATCCCTTCTCGTGAGTGTGCTTCTGTGAGTACCAACTACCAAGAGAAGAGATGGGGAGAAAACCATGCTGTGACAAGATTGGTTTAAAGAAAGGAAGATGGACAGAGGAGGAGGATGAAATTTTAGTTAACTTCATTCAAGTCCATGGTCAAGGCTCATGGAGGTCATTGCCTAAAAAAGCAGGTATATATATCCGTATATGTGCATCCAATGTATAAATAATTAACTTGACACACAGTCCAATTTATCAAGCTCTGGATCGATCCTTTATTTTGGTAAGATGATATACATGATAATTAATTGAGTTTGAAATTGAAATGAAATGGACAGAGAAAATAGTAAAATACTGCGTGGTCTTTTCAACAATACATAAATTTATTTTGACTGTTGGTAAATGTCCAAAGGACATTTTCTTATACTAAGACCTGTATACGCGTGTTTCATCTTTGACTCCATTTTTTCCTAATTATAGTGCAATATGTGTTTTAGTCAGAAATACCGTACCATTCTATTAGTACTACCTATAAGTTCTAATCAAAGCATGGATATATGTATATTTAAGCTGTAGTTTTGAATTTTTAATATTCATAGAGTCTCGCAATTATTTCTTGCTGCCAGTATTCAGTTTCTAGATATATAACTCATTAATAAGTAAACCAGCCGAATTGAAGCATATAATATAGGTTTAAGATAAATAATGAGTAGTTAGTTCCTCTAAGTATACTTGAGAATCACCGGTACTTTCTACATGTCACTAATTTACAAAAAGAATTACTCAAGATCATCTCCCTCTTAGTGTCGTCCCCATCATCCCTGAGTGACGTGTTTAATTTTTTTTCCCACTTTTGGAATACTTGTCCAATATTCTAATCATTCATTTCCATTTATGTCTCTAATCCCCATCCATTGCCTCTCATTCCAACGTTTACTCACCCTTCAGCGCTAGTTTTTTTATATTATGATAATAACTATCCTATAAAATAATAACACTAATTATCCTAATTTAGAATACTAATTATCCTAAAAAATGTTAATTGTTCAGAAAAAAATATTTGACTTGAGAAAAAAGCTAATTGTTCTTGGAAAAAAAAAAGCTGTTTGTCGTAGAAAATATTGCTAATTGTTCGAAAAAAATATTAATTGACAAAATTTTAATTTTTCTAGAAAAAAAACTAATTGTCCTAGAAAATGTTGCTAACAGTCATTAGAAAAAAAAATTAATTGTTTTAGAAAAAATGAGGTGAGGAGAGGGAGGAAAACATTTTTTCTAGAAAAAGAAAAGAAAAAAGTACACTCTAAATGATATATCCAGGGGATAAGGTGATGAGCAATAAAATTAGAAAGATAGTTAGTGCTTAATTAATCACATTCTAAAAATAAAAAAGAAGAAACAAGTTTTTTCAGAAGATGATAGGATCATCCTTATCACCAAATTTACAAGTTTCAACTCTCAGACATAGTTGTTTGTCAACATATACTTATGTTCTATTCCAAATAACCAATTTTGATTTTGTTAGGTTTGTTGAGATGTGGAAAGAGCTGCAGGCTAAGATGGATGAATTATCTTCGAACAGATCTTAAAAGGGGAAACTTTTCTAATGAAGAAAAGGAATTGATCTTCAAACTCCATGCCACTCTTGGAAATAGGTATTGCTGAGATAGTCTTCTTAATTAAGAACTACTAGTGCAATCTTTATCGATCAATTAATTTGGATGAAAGTTGTCGAACTAAGCTGACCACAAAAAGTTCTGTTACAACTCCGTTGGTTTTCTAAGGCACCGTTTGGATATAGGAAGAAGGAAGAAGGCTCAAATTTATTATAAACAATTCAAACTCTTCATAAATTTACACACTTCTCAATATTTCTTCCCACTTCTTCCCTTCTTCCTTTCTTCCCACACCTATCCAAACGGAGCCAAATGCAGAACCGAATAAATAAACATGTGAATATATAGTATGCCTGGCTTGACTGATGATGGATATTTCTCCTCTTCTTTGATTTCTGCAAAGACGTTAAAGAAAAAAGAATGTCGAAATGTAACCCTTATGCTAAAATAAAAGCAAACATTATGTGCTCTTACAAGTGTCTTAATACCATATATACTCATGTGTTACCATGATGACGGCGCGGTCATTTTTCTAGTTTTTAAACGTATCGACATTATTGCTAAAAACTAATTTAATAAAATGGAAATGAAAATAATTGTTACATGTGGGCTTAATTTTAATCTTTTCATTACTCAATTGGCAGCACGAGATTTTGATATCAAATTCTAAGCTGATGAATTCACTGAAAATACATCAACCAACTAAAAATTTTAGTGGTGAGTTTACAGAAAGCACGTACACAACTAACTTATACATTAACATAATTTAGGTGGTCTCAAATAGCAAGCCAGCTTGCTGGAAGAACAGACAATGACATCAAGAACTACTGGAACTCGCACCTCAGTAGAAGGATAGATTCTTACCCCCAAGTGAACAGAGGCAGAAATACCGAGGTCGAGAAGGTCGAGAGCTCACAAAAGAACAGTGAAAAGGATAATAAGAAAGCTCAAACCACAACTAAGAAGAAGAAGAAGAAATCAGTTGCTGGCAAAATCATAAACCCTCATCATTCATTTAAATATAGCAATAATGAAGAAGAGTGCAGTCTGATTCCAATCCCTGACGATGACATTAATGCCGAAAGTGAATTTTCAAATCTATGTGATGAAGTGTTTTGTAGCAGTTGTGATATTGAAGCTTTAAACTGCTCTTTTAGCACAAACATATTTGAGAACACAGAGCATTTGAGCATAGAGTCAAACAGAACAACCAGTGAATATTCATGCACTACTGAGTCGAGCACAAGTAAGGATGTCATTGCAAATGTTCAATGTAGCCCAGACTTGAGTTCGATTTTCAGAGAGATAGAAATTTTATTAGATATTAAAGAAACAGATGCAGAACTTGAAAACAACAGTTACATGATGGGCGATTTAAAGGATGATTCGTTCATCAACACAGTGTCAATCCAAGAGGCAGAAGGCCTCTATGGGAACTTGGCCAGTCCGGCCGATTTCTTGTGGGATATGGATCTGTGGTACACTTTATGAGGTTTCTGGAGGGTTGGAAATATTTTTTTTTTTTCGGTTGATATGGATATAGTTTTAACTTAAAAAATTCAGAAGAAATATTTAGTTGGTTCCGAAACCTGTCAGTAAAGTTAGCTTCAACTACTAAATCAAAAGATGGTCATAAGATGTATGAATGATCAATATATATGTTAGTTATATATATGAAGTTGTCTCTTCTTTGATTGTTGCATTTTGAATATAGCTATAATTGAAAATGTTTTTTTCTGTAAACTTCTGTACTTTGTATACATTGTGTTACACATGCATATTAACACCAAAATAATGGTCATTACGGTGTAATGTGCATGCGTGCTAATTAATTAATACGACAACACCACTGTCTACTGTAAATCCTTTTCCAAAAGGTCACACCGGATTTGATCATGCAACTCTCTGTCCTGCACGTAATAGACAAGCTGACAATTGTAATCTAATTAACAAACTGAAAATTATGATTCATAAATATTTTTTATTAATTCAATTTGATCAATCCGTAAATTGAAAGTACTTTTGGTACATTATTTAGACAGGACATGTATGGAGTTAATTAGTTGATATATAAACCATTTGTGCAGTAATGGAAACAGGTTAACTTCAAATAAACCATATATATTTTATATAAAATATGGAAGTATATAATCGATATGACGATAATCATTCCGATACATTTGAATTGTCAAGATCAATTGCTAACCGTTATGAGATTTGATATAATTGAAGCATAAATTAATATATATAAACCTTCAAATCCGACATTAGTAAGGGGAAAAAATATCTATATCTATTTCTAAAACAATAATATTAAAATGAAGCGACGACTTGTACAGACTTCTAAAAATTTTTAAATGTAATACTTACCAACAGGGTCTTTACATAGTACGATGTCTCACTCTAATTAAGTTTATTAAGAGATGGGCTAAAATCAGCCACGACTGACGGATGCAACCGTCAGCTACGATCAAATCTCAATTTTCGTGATTCTAACAGTCGATCCGAACCATTCAATGTGTTCTCCATATTGAAATCTCGTTGGAGACAAAATTTTATATTTTTCTGAATTTTTTTAGTATTTCTTTGATATTTTTAAAAATCATAGTTATTGAAGGGTCCAGAATTGTTTAGATTAAGAATTTTGTAAAATATCAAAGAAATACTAAAAAAATTCAGAAAAATATAAAATTTTGTCTCCAACGAGATTTCAATATGGAGAACACATTGAACGGTTCGGATCGACTGTTAGAATCACGAAAATTGAAATTTGATCGTAGCTGACGGTTGCATCCGTCAGTCGTGGCTGATTTTAGCCCATCTCGTTTATTAATTACTTCATATGATATGAATGTTATTTCAGCTAGCTCTAGTTCACCTTATCATTAGTACGTACGTCAAAACTCACTTTTTCTATTGTTGCTATATACGAATGATTAAGTGTACTTAATATAAATAGAATATAATCAATTATTAACATTTTTGAAGTTAACATAATTTAAAATAATTTCAAGGTGCGTTTTGTATAGTGACGTACGCATTCAATTAGTGCGGTCAAAATTTCGACATAACTTTTGGTGGCAGAGTTTACAAGTTGTTTACTTGTTTATTCTTAGGTAAGTTTTGTTTTTTTTTATTCATTAATTAATAACTATTCTGCACATGAACTTGACTTGAAGATGGAAGGAAGTCAAATTAATTTACTTTTTTTTTCAATTTGCAAACTATATAGAGCCATAGAGGAAGTGAAGTCAACGAAATGTACCTAGAAACACATGGCTGGTTTGACTCAATTGAAACTAACCATGTCGATCGTATATTTTGTTGAGCTGAGTTCACATTTAACTCTAGTAGAGTGCGGTCAACTTGAAATCTAATTAACTAGTAATTTTATATATAGATACACAAACTTGACGATTTAATCCTCATTTTGTTTCGAACAAAGAAAAAAAAAACTCTAGTAAATTTCAGGTCCTCTCGTGCATTTTTCAGCGTGCTTTCTTCTTACATTTTTTTCCCTTAATAAATTAAAACGTAAAATAAAATAAAAATCGCATTAGCAAATATGACTATATTTGTAAATTGTAATATATAGCTTTGTTTCACAATAAAATTATGATAATAACACATTGCATAATAAAATTGCATTAGTAAATGTTCGGACACATGACTTTATTTATTGAATCTTTTAAGAAGAGATGTCGTACCACACAACAACCGCTGAATACTGCCATCTCTAATATATTGTATATCTGTGCAACTTGTGATATCTATAGAATAAACAGAGATCACATACGTGGAACAACGTAAAGCTTAATTAGTTCCTACAAACAACATTACACTACATATTTAACACTCAATAATGTATTAAGTTAACTATTTACAATATTACGTGCTTATATTATAATTAATGAAGTGGTCAATTAGGTATTATGTATGCCGTCGAGAGACCCACAAGGGGGAAAAAATATATACGAGTGTGAGAGTATCTTGACTGGCATTATTACTTTATTAGGTCGTACATCCATCTTTGCTATAGGAAAATTGACCATATGATAGTAAAATTACTGTATGTACATGCACTAACAACGAGACAATCTTCTTAAAATATTCATAAAAATGTTGAAATTAATATTCTAGATCCGCCTGCAATATATCATATTCAGCTTGGTGATCTTATATCGATCTAAGGTTGTTAGCCAAATTCTACTACTGCTCAAGAAAAGATCAGGGGATTCAGACATGGCAACTGCATCTATATGTGGCAACTACTTTTTTCTGTAGTTGCCTTGCAACACAAATTAATAAAGTATACTGGCTTGATTTTACCGCATTAAATTAAGATACTCTAATCAAAATTGTACAGGTACTATATTATTAATTTTGTCATTATTTTGAAAAAGTTTAGATTAATTAATGAATTGTAAAGTATATTTCTGACACGTGTTTTAAAAGAAGTCTTCGTGCACAGTCATCTTTGGTACGTGTTGTTGGTTATCGGAGGGGTACTTATTTTTGATCGACTGCTTGGATATAAAGATGTTGATATGCCAGTATCCATATAACTATGAATCATTATAATTGATTTAGTAGCATTAATAGTATGTATTAATAAGCTCGTTAA
Organism: Rhynchospora pubera; assembly: GCA_028095005.1. Taxonomy (NCBI): domain Eukaryota; kingdom Viridiplantae; phylum Streptophyta; class Magnoliopsida; order Poales; family Cyperaceae; genus Rhynchospora; species Rhynchospora pubera. Next base: position 257,366,454 of record CM051461.1, on the reverse strand, counting down.
TAAAACGAATGATTAATTTGACGTTCTTTATCTGCGTTGAAAACTTGAAATCCAGTGCTTCTCATTAGGATATGTAGCCCAATTTAGTTGATAATTCGGAGTCTTGAAGATTGGAGCCCTGCCAATGAATTCTTAACTATTCTCATGATCCGAAAAATTTATAAATAATATTAAATTAATATAATATATTAAAAATAATATCAATATAATAATATTTTTTTAAATAGTATCACAAGATCGGAATCCCGGATTCCGATCTTAGCTAAGATCGGAATCCCAGGTTCCGATATAAAAATAGGTCTTTGCCGTGCATATTTCGACGGGAATAATCATATAGTTCGACGGGAATAATCAAGATTCTGCAACTTGAATAAATTATAAAAAACCCCATTATCAATTACTAATTATTATTAATTATCAATTACTAATTATTATTAATTATTAATTACTAATTATTATTAATTATTAATTACTAATTATTAGTTATCATTGATTATTAATTATTAATTACTAATTATTAGTTGCTAATTATTATTAATCATCATTAATTATTAACTATTTGTTATTATTATTGATTATTAATCTTATTTAATATTATTATTTATTAATTTTTTTTAATTATTATTATTTTATGTTAATTAGTTATTTATTATTAAATATTAATATTTAATATTTATTAATTATTTAATTATTAATCATCATTATTAATACTAGATTTGTGCTAACCCCACGGGGTGAAATTGCTAACTCATCTTTTGGGAGAGGTAGTGGGTTAGCACAAGTTTAGTGCTAACCTTAACTAACCTCAACTCATTTGGCAAGTTGAGATTAGTTGGTTAGTTGCACTAACCTTGGTTAGTGCTAACCTATTGTGAGGGTAGTGATTTGATGGGGTTAGCTCAAATTTAAGGTTAGTGAATGTTGTTTGGCGCGGTATGTTGAGGTTAGTATTTTGAGTTTAGCAACTATAAATTATAAAAAATAAACCATTATTAATTATTATTAACATTATGATATTAACTATTATTAAATATCGTTATTATTATAATTTTATAATTATTATTACTATAACTATTATCAATTATTAATTATTATAAATATTACCATAATTATATATATTATTTATTTTTAATTATTATTATATTACTTGTTAACTGTTATTAATTTCTAATTATGATTAATTATTAGTTACTAATTATTATTATTCCTCATAAATTATTAATAAATAATTAATATTACAATTATTATTATTAATTATTATAAATATTACCATAATTATTAATTAAAATTATTATTTATTTTAAATTATCAATCATTAATTATTTTAATTATTATGATATTAACTATTAATCTATTATTAATTACTAATTACATATTATTATTTCTCATTAATTATTAATAAATAATTAATATTACATTAACTATTTATAAATATTACCATAAGTATTAATTAATATTTGGGTCATGCTATGGTGGACACAAAAAAAATTCAACGATGAATCACAACCTTACAAGATTGGACGGGTAGAATTGGTATATCATATGTCCATTATCCTCTCTCCGTCTCTCTCTGTTAAGCACCTGATGAAAAAGGTCCTTCTCCTCCATGCTTTAGATTTCAAAAGAAATAAAAAAGGAATCTATTGGAGAAGGCAATAAATCTATACGTGTTCTTAATATTTTGTTGGTCCAATAAAATCTTCTACGCTTCTTGTTCGTGTTCATCTTCAGAAATCTCATATAGTTAATAGTTAATACTCCAATATATCATTCACACAGCAAATAAAGTTCATCCAACATTCGCAATGCAAATAAATTTCGTTGATTTGTAATGTACTTCTTTAATTGACTTCAAAAAGGAAAAGTTTTTTTAGAAAACATCACATTCTATCTTAGAAGTAAATTTTTCATCTTTGGTCATTTTATATAATGCAATAGACAATTTAAGACATTGTCTATTGCAGGTTAATGACCAAATATTATTGAAAAATTAAACTTGTCACGTTTCATCTTTTAAGAAATTGTACATGATTTTATTTTTTTCATTTTAAAAATCACTCAATGATATGAAATTAATTTTTAATTAAAAATAAATTTGTTTTGATTTAAAAATCACATTACAAAAAAAAGATAATTGTTACAACTAAACATGATACTAATAAGATTTTTGTTAGGGGAGCTAACTATTTTGTTTGCAAGAGTCAAACATGTTTGACATGTACATGTCTCGCACTTTTTTCAGTCCGACCACGGAAGATCAGATAGTCCTCTATGGGGCGAAGAAAATGCGGATCAGATACCCCTCGAGCATCTCGAGACCCGCCGTTACTGCCCATTCCAAACGAGCGAAGGGCACTAATGCGGTTCTAAGTACCTCGAGAGTTGATTGTTTGTCGTAGGTCCTTTTTTTCCAGTAGGCGCAAGCCCCTACTGTTAATTACCTCCGGACTCAGTCACGAACTGAGCTAAGAGCACCTCTAGATCGGGATAATCAAAGTTTAAATGTCGTAAGCGGCTGAAGTCCATTTCAATAAAAAAGGATTGTGTCTTGTATCTTGATAGGGAGTTTCAGGGTAGAAGAAAACAATGCAGAAAGGCAGCCATTTTAACAGGGCCATGCAAATATGAATGATATGGTTTAATTCTTTAGTCTCACATTTTTAAAACATTTAGGTTGCTTTTACTTTGCTGTGTCAGACTTAGTGCCATTACAGAGATTTTTGAGTTCGATACTAGGAAATTTAGTATCCTAGATCAATCCTCAATCGTTAGGGGATTTAGAGATTTTGGGATTTCGTTCAAGTCTTGAGTACAGATGCGCTATATCTTCTCTTGACAGGAACTTGGGTGATGGCCACTGATTGACTTTTCTTCTGGTCATCTGGGCATCAGGTTTCAGTCTGCTTCTGGTCAAACATGCTGTGAACTTGTAGAAACAGGCTGTTAGATTTGAGTCCAACGCTAGAAAATAGGGTATTCTAGGTCAGTTCTCAATCGTTTTGAGGAACTTAGGGATTTTTGGGATTTTCGTTCAAGTCGTGAGTACAGATGCGCTATGCCTTCTCTTGACAGGAACTTCAGTGATCATTCAGAATTGACCTTTCCTTTATCTCAATCTGAATATCAGGAGGGTGTCTCCTTCAAGGCGAAACGCGATGCAGTCTTGAAGGGACAAACTTTTGACTTTTGAGACTTTATGTCACTTTAGACTTTGTGTCTTTTGAGTCACTTTTAGGCTTTGTGCCATTTTGATTTTGTGTTACTTTTAGATTTTGTGTCATTTAGAATTTGTGTCACCTTTAGACTTTGTGTCACTTTCAGACTTTGTGTCATTTAGACTTTGTGTCATTTTTAGACTTCGTGTCATTTTTAGACTTTGTGTCATTTAGACTTTGTGTCATTTTTCTTTGGACTTTGTGTCATTTTTAGACTTTGTGTCATTTTTAGGTTTGGACTTTTAATTTTTACTTTAGGATTTTGGACTTTTGAGTTTAGACTTTTAAATTTGCACTCTTGAGTTAGCACTTTTGGATTTTAACTTTTGAGTTTAACTTTTAGTTCTTGATATTTTCGGGTTTGGTTTAAAGTTTGAGCTTTTGCATTTTGGCATTCTGGACTTTGAGTTGGACTTTTAGTTGTGACTCTTGAGTTTTAGATTTTCAGTGTTTGGTTGGAATTTTGAGTTTGGACTTTTAAATTTGTACTTTTAAATTTCTATTATTATTATTTTTTTTTACCTTCTTAGTGATATATATACTTAGTTTATTTCGATTTTGTTTGCAAGTCTTAATGCTTGACTGTGCCTGTTGTTCAGAACAAGGAATGTCAGGTGTACCTGCTGTCCAGAACATAAAATGTTCAAACGTTCCTGCCGTCCAGAACATGAATGTACCTGCTGTCAAGAACATAAACTGTTCAAATGTACCTGCTGTCAAGAACATAAACTGTTCAAATGTACCTGCTGTCCAGAACACAGAATATTAAAAATGGTTTTCTTTTGCTTTATTATTTTTTTTCAACCATATAAATATAAATTTATTATTATTATTATTGTTATCATTATTATTTATCTATATATTTTTTATTTATAGTCATCCCTTCATCCTTTTAATTTTGAAATACCTTATACTTTGGTGTTTTATCATGATATGACACATCAAAATATTCTCCATATTTTTCTTGACATTTTGATACTTTATGAGAATTTTTCTGATAATCTAGCTATTTTTAGTGCATTTTTGAAATTTTCTGCTTCACGGGATTTTCTGATTGGTTGAGATTTTGGTGTTTCGTGTTATGTCTGTCAGGGATTCGTTTCATGTTGGACGTCGCAGAAGATCAGGAGGAGACATTAGGAGGCGGGATTTGATCAAGCCGTTCGGTTCATGTTCGCGTCTGTGCACCGAATGAGTCGAGGTCAGGCCTGAACTCGATCTGCTGGTTTCGCGTGTTGGTGTTAGCTTCCCAGACACAACTGGTTTACGCGAAATCTCAATGCGTCTTCCCCCTTTCTTCGTGGGCATGGGTCCCGATAATTTCCCGTTGGACTGGACATTTCCATTGATGACGCCAGCAGCGGATTTCGTCGGCCATAACGCCTGCTATCAGGTTGATAGGCAACGTAAAGGGATCTTAACGTTGTTCCCACCATCCATCGTTGTTGCGTTGATTGATTTGAGGAGCTCTGCTATCGACTTGATTTGGGCATGTAATCACAGTTGGGGATACCTGACTGTCGGAGTATAACAGAGAATTATCCTCTCCACGAAGCTGTAGTCACCTCGAGAGCATTTCCAAGTTATCTGTGAGTTCAATTTTATATAGCACTCTCCAATTTCTTGAGCCACCGTGTTTTGATTTTTGCCTTTGGTCTGACAGACTCATGGAGTGAAATATGATTCACCTTATGTGCCTTTTTCATACCTTTTGTTTACTATGTTTTCTTAGACAATTGACATATGAAACTTGGGTATTTTATCCTTCTCCTATCCACTAGCCATACATGCATGTGACTTGATGTTTTTTACAACATTCATCTGTTCAGATAATAGGACTTGGTCTGGTAATGCTAAATTCTCGTTAACATTAACCAATAACCACCCGTAAGATCATCTTTTCATTTTGAACCTTAATATTTCTTTATTTTGCATGACCTTCCTGACTTATATTTTTTCCTTTTGATGTCGTTTACAACTTGACAAGTCCTATGTAGCTCAATTCTCATCACAAAAACTTTTATGCTAAATTTGACTTTCACAGTTTCACATATTTATTGATTTCTTTTGATTTCCATTAGTGCCTTCTACATGTTCACCTCAAAACGAAACAAATTTGTTGCGCTCAGACCATCAATGCCTTGACTCAAAGGATGAAAGTTTACATAGTTTGTTTTTTTTTTTTTTTTTTTGCATGCAATCAATGAAGAGGGCATATCAGTCAAACCAACTCTAAAACTTACAAGCTTTACTGTTTTCTCTTTTTTTTTTATCCAGGTGTAAACTCACTATATCATTATATTATTATGTGCCCCTTTTTTAGCAAAACATGGCCTGAAGTATTAAACCCCCTTTTTGGTCAACGAGCTTTTGCAATTAAACATAGAATTATATATTATTATTTTATTTTTATCTGGTTCTAAAAAAACATCACTCCTTACTACCCTGTACATATATATGTATTTTTGTAAGAGGCATTTCACCATCATATGTGTTATATTTTCAGTTTGGTCCCTGATGTTTATATTATTATGCACCACTTTCTTTTACAACCCTAAACTTAATTCATATTGTTACTATTAGAAGTTTTCTTTTTTTTTTATTAAAAGAGGAAAAGCCAGGGTCCAAGACATGTTACTATTTCCAAGTGTACACTCTCAGGCAGGTACCCCTCGGTTATAATTACATATATCAAACTGTAAGCTTAACTAAATATGTTTTTAGCAAAATAGACTTTGATCATTGCAGTGTTGAAACCCATTTTTAATTCTGGACACAAATTTCTTGACACATATACCCCTAGTTTCTCATTTGATCATATCTTAGTTAAACTCAGATCCAATTACTATTATATTTTTTACTTTATACATAACACTCAATATAGCTACTATTAGAGTCGAAGCATGGCTAATCAGCATGAGTGTGCGCTCTCAGGAAAGCACCCCTCATGTGATAAACCATACTCCATCACAGAACTTCATCATTATTTTATTTTTATCATTTTTTTATTAAGTGACTCATTGACATGGGTGAGTGTGCGCTCTCAGGCAAGCACCCCTCACCTATGTCTTTGAGCCCCAAAACTATGCTAATAGATGTTCTACATGAATACCTTTCTAGAATTAACACTTGACTTCAAAGAAAAGATCGACAAAATAAAAAAAACACAAGAACTGAAGATGGAAACAAGATAGACAAAGGAACTTTCTTAGGAATTGAGTTTAAGTATGGAACTGAATACAGTGAAGCTTTTACCTTCTCCTAAGACTGCCTCTCCTTTTTTTTAATTTGTTTTTACAAATATCAATAAGTAAACTAGCAGAGTTTTTGCTTGTCAAATCTATCTCCCCCTTTTTTTTTTGCTCATGATCTTCTTTTATAGCTGAAATCCCTAGGGCTTTGCTCCATCCTTTTGACACATGGCAGTATCTTCTGCATTGGATTTGTGATGAAGGGGTTGGATGTAAGGCGAGGTTGCCGCCATACTTTTACAATTCCAACATCACTTCTCTTTCTTTAATTCCTTTTACTGGCCAATAATGGCATGACATTTGGCACTTGGGTTTTTTACTTCTTCTTACAGTATGCTTGGAAGAGGAGTTATGTTGGTTTTGGTACCACCTGATGCGTTGTCTCTCATCCAATGATCCATATGTTGATGAGGGGCTGTGATTTGCATAGAGGAGGGATCCCTTCTGATGTGTAGCTGTTGCTCATAGGGGTATAGGTCTGATGCATCAATAATCATATCATTCACTTTCTCCAGCCATTCTTTTCATCAATCTTCTGTGGTAAGCATTGATGTATCGTGTGTATGCTTAAGCACCACTGCCAGCTGGGGCCCTCATTACTAGATTACACCCACTTCTTAACAATTCCAATTAAGAATTTCATTGTCACTTCCTTCTTTATGTTTGATCTTTAACCTCAATTTTATCATGATTTTGATGTTCTGATTTTAGCTGCTGACATGGCATTAGGTTATTTTAACAAAGTCTCTTTTTTTTTTCTTTCCGGCTTGCATTTTTACTCAATCTTCCTTTGTTGTGTTTTTTTTTGTTTGTTTTTTTTTTTTTTTGTTTTTTTTTTACCAACCACCATATACAGATATCCTGGGGGTAGTATGGGCATGTACATTCCTCAGATCCCTTTGTGGTATCCTTCATTCCTTTGTCACTTTTCCCCAAATGACTGATTTGCCCATGGTTAGAAGAGAGTCACGCATGACTCACTCATTCCCCAGGTACATTATGATGTATTTGCATCCTATGCCTGCTGGGGGGGCATGTGACTTAATCTCAAACCATCCATTCATGCTTAGTCTTATCCTGGGGTAAGAATCAACAGACAGATGCTTTCTCTTTTTTTTTTTACCAAGTATACTGCCATTCTTTGCATCTCACCTGTGCATGACATAGGTAGATCAATGATTGTTGACTGTGGCAAAGGCATAAGAGGTATCCCAACGCTTATTTAGAATCCATCCTATATCTGACGGTCCCAATTGAAACGGTGAGTTTACCACTTGTCATCATACCCTCTGGCGCCAAGGACGGTGGCAGGGCTAGTTCTTCCTTTATAGGCTGTGAGAGACGATACCTTTTCTCCATTCAAGCCCCTATTCAATTTCACCAAATAATTAGCACAGGATGTCTCCAGTCTGTGGTAACTTTGCTTCTGTCATTCCTCATATTTACTCCTCTCTCTTGACCACGTTCCCTGCTAACTCTTCGTCATCTCTTCCACCTCTAATTCAAAGTGTATTTGGAATTCTTTGAACTCAGCCTCTTTTGTAACGAAATAGTTGTGGTGAAGGACGACGTCACCCCCTCCTCTCGTCAAATTGACTCTTGTTAACCCATCCAGGCATCACCCCAAGCTTGCCAAGGCTTCAACATGTAACTTCCCTCACCAATTTTTAGCAATTTAATGCAATTTTGCACTTTTCATCTGTCGCATTCTTATCCTTGCCCCTCTCGCATTCTTCTTTTCCAGCATCCTCCCCCCGCCGTGTTTGGTGTCGTTAGAACCGCGGAGTCATCGCCAGTTCACTGGTGAGGTTGGTTGGGGCTGAGGTGGTGTAGGACGGCGACGAAGCTCTTCCCACGCCATCGTACGAGGTCTGTCAGACAGTACTGTCTCTCTTCTTCTCTTTTTTTTTCTTCTTTTTTTTTTAATGGGGATCGTGGGACCCACTGTTTCGGCCAATCAGAAAATTGCATCTAAAATTTTGGATTTAGGTTGCGATCGGTCCGTTGATTCTGGATAACATTTACTGGAATTTATCATGGCCGTTGGATTGATGGGAATTTCCTTAATCAAATTGGGCCAGTGTATAACTCAGATGGGCTTCAATCTCGGCCCAAAACAAATTTTATTATTTTCTTAAAAGCCCACCCGAAATTATCTTTGCTTTGTTTTGGTGGGGTTTACCTCCATTCATCCCAGCAATGGACTCATCCATTTGTCAGAATTTTAGGGATAATTAAGTTGCTTTGTTTTTAGGAAAATTGTTTGGTGCCCTTCCATAGGTCAATTTGACATGAAATTTTGCATGGTTTCTCATAAAAATATGAAGAACCTAGCTGCCACAAATTTTCTATTTTTAGGACTCCGGTAATTAAGTATAAGGATATCACAGGCGCATAATGGCATTCCTCGTAATTAATTAATTTACTATCCATTTTTAAGAATTTCTGTGTTTTCCTTTCATGCAGTATGACCAATTATCAGGGCTATTTTGTTGGGCCATTGGTTATGTGGATGGAATTTTGATTATATGGTTTTGGATTTTGGTGATAAAATAGGGAATTGTTCCGGGTTTTACGCAGCAGAATTTAGAGGCAAACAAATGCCCCCCACCAGAGTGGACTGTGAGATATATCGATCAGTCTACTCTGGTGTCCCCAATTTCTAGGCATTTTCTTAGTAATTTGTGGGCATTTTCTGGGCATTTTCTGGGTATTTGACATGGTCTTTACTTTTCTCGCAGGTAGTTATGGCTTCGGTTGATGATATTTATGATACTATCCCTCGGTTTGAGATTGTCAGGACGGGTTTCTATGGTCCTTCGGATGAGGCTATTGAGTCTTATATCAGTGATTATTTGGATCCTCAGAAGGTTCATGTGCATCTTCACCGCCTATGGAGGCGTGCTATTCTCAGAGGAAGAGATAATTTTCATGGGCTTTTGGTTCGACACAACCGCCTACCTTTATCAGCCATCTATGATTATCCAAGCCTTGCTGTTGATCCTCCTTCACGCACTGAGGAGCGTCGAGATAGGTACTATACCTCCCATTGTTCCATCAATCGAGATCGGCGTGGCATTCCCTCTGGTGATCTTGCAGGTATTTTTCTGAGCCCCACTGGTCGTTCTACTTTTTCTGCTGATTTTCACCTGTTGAGTATGGAGATGATGGAGGGACATGTTATTCCTTGGTCTCCTGGGAACTTGAGGGTTCAGGGTGATTTGAAATGGAGTCCCGGGCAAGTTGAATGGACCCGGTACATCCTGTGTAGTATGGGGAAGAAATTGGACAAGGTAGAAATTTTTGGAGGTGTGATTTTGGCTTTATTTGAGTATACATGGAGTCCCAACCTTCTGAAAGCAATGGCCTCCAATTGGAATTACGTTCATAACACGTTTCCCTTAGAGGATCGTGACGCCACCATCGATCTTCAGCAGATGTCTGGCCTTATGGGGGTGCCAGTAGAGGGGTTGGTTTATGAGGAGAGGATACCGCCTGACTTTGAGCTCTATGGTCCTGATCACAAGGGGTTTCCTCTACATTCTGCTTCACTTCGGGCAGTTTTCCAGATTTATTATGAGATTGCCATGTCACGTGGTCGGCGTGGTTTGGACAGGGATGTTCCTTTGAGAGACTGGGTTCGTTATTTCACGGATTTGGTACCCGAGAAGAGGGCTGCGCATTTTGCTAATCCTTTGGAGCCGATCAAACTGGGTTCCGACAAGACATATATTCCCTCTGAGCGGGTATCATTCTCAGATTTCTGTTCCCATGAGTTGGACGATGAGACAGTCTTGACTGCTTTTTTGGCTTGGTGGTTGTGCTATTTCTTGATTATCTACGAGCCAGCTGGGTATATCCGTCCTGGGGTCTTTGTGGTGGCGAATGCCTTGGCTCGCGGTAAGCGGGTCTCATTGGCTATTCCAGCTTTAGTGAACCTTTATAGGTCCATGAGAGAGCTTACTTCTTCGAGGGATCCTTCCAGGGCCACAGTGGTTATGCCTTTACACATCCTTTCTGGTTGGTTTTATCTTTACTGGGAGAAGTGTTATACTCCATTGACTTCTGCTGGCATGAGGCAGTCATTGCCAGGTTTGATTCATATTGCTGGTTGCACCGTCCGTGATCCGGATCAGATTACCGCCCATTTGTGCTTTACTCAGAGTAGTCAGTTTATCATGGATTATCGCCCTGAGGCTTTCAATAAGGGATGGCCTAAAGATACCGGGAAGTCATACATCATTAAGGACGTGGCGCCTCGTCAGAAGGGGGCCTGTCCTAAGTTGTGTTCCTCTCGACACAGGCGGGATCGAGACTATGCCGTCAGTATCAGAGCGGGGTGTTTATCCCTGCGCATGGGGAATAGGGTGATCCATGAGGTTTACAGCCCTCACCGTTGCGCTTGGCAGTTTGGGTATGACCAGGCTATTCCAGCAGTTTTCAGCTTTTCTGACCCTCCTCGAGTCACTTTGCCGTCATGTGCAGCTTTTAGTGCATTTTCAGTGCGTTTGGGCACCGACACTAGTTGTATTGTTCCTCCGGCTTCTCGCCTGGGGACATTGACTGGAGATTATGACAGGTGGTTCAGAGGTTGGTCTAAGATTCCTCATGATGTTAGTGTGGCCATCCTAAAGGAGAAGGTTTACCCTCGTTCCCGGATTGTTCCACAAAATCCAGAGGTTAGACAAGGCGGTTTCAGACCACTGAAGAATTCTTTTGGAGCTGATGATTTTGTGCCGGTTGGCGTGAAGTCCTTGGAGTATGTAGACCCCCCTCCACTTCCGGACGGCCGTTTCCCTGGTTCGTTATTTTCCTTTCTCATTCACATTGCTTTCCTGGTTACCTTCTTTCTTTCTTATGGTGCTTTGTTCCTCGAGGCAGGTCTCGATGGATATGATTTTGATCATTTTCACTTCAAGGTAGAGGGTATTTCTCCTCTTGAGGGAGAGTCTTCCCAAGCTCTTATATCAGAGCCTTATAGACGCTGGGCTATCTACTCAGGTATTACATTTCTCTTCTTTTCTGTTTAATTTTATCATCAATGTATGTTTGTCATGGTTTGGTTTTATAGGTGTTCATAGGCTCCCTCCTTCAGTGGAAAATGAGGAGTTGGCCCCTTCACGTTGTCCTTCTCCTGAATACCCTGATGAGCTGGCTGAGGAAGCAGCTAGGCTGCTGAAGAGGCAACGTGAGGATTCTTTGGTGGAGGAGGAAGTGGCCCGGTATGAGCTTCGGCGGCGGCTGAGGGAGAGTCCTTCAGATGACGGGTTTTCCATGGAGCCTCCTCTCCTTGCACCACATTCATGTACGTTATTTCCATTTTTCTTTCTGACTTCATTTCATTTGATTTTGATTTGCTATAAACTTGTCATGGTATTACTTTCCAGGGACTGCATGCTCCGGTATATGGGGTAGCGCCATTCTGGCTGAGTCCGTGGTTGCTACAGAGGACATTGAGATGGAGGAGGTCGAGGTGGAGACCGTCGCCGTGCCATTTGAGGAGATTCTGCGCCCCAGGCCGATCTCTCCGGCTCCATTTATCCAGGCGAGTGACTTCCCTGTCACGGATGATTCTATGGCGATTGTTGCCGTTACCGTCTTTTCCTGTGAGACTGCTCCGACACCGGCCATCTTTCCAGCGCTTCGAGGTCTAGGTATGCCTTATTTCACTGAGCTTTTTTACCTTAACTTTCCTTCTATTTCATTTTATATTTTCCTTATCACGTTTCATTTAGGTCGACTTCCTTATATCCTGATGGCCTTTAGCATTGAGTTTTGGGCTTTGGGCTTACGGGATTTATGTCATTTATATCGGCTGTCCCTCCGGAGTTTCATGAGTGTTGATGAGCTGACGAGCCATGTCCTTGGCATGGAGTTAGACATTCTGGATCATGCTTCCATCCCATGCTCAAGTACGTATCTATGCTTCCTTTGACATTACAACGTGTATTTCATTCATCATTTTGTACTATAACCTTCTCTTTTTCATTCAGCAGAGACTCCCTCAGACAGTCCTACCTTTCAGACCCTCCATGATTTCTTTTTTCCTGAGTTGGACATGGTTCCGGTGTCTTTCGATGAGGCGTCATTGGATTACTCTGAGTGGGAGGCTCTTCTCATTGATTCCACTCCTTTGGCCGTGTCACCATTTGCTGGTGGGGCGAGTTTGCCATTGTCGCCAGATACTGTGTTGGTTGAGCCGATAGTTGGGGTGTCAGCTCACCGGAGGGACGTTGGTTCTGATGATGATTCAGAGAGAGCTCTCGCAGGTGTAGTGCTGGCCCTTCCTTGTTTTGCCTCTCTCGTGGCGGACGCTTCTCGAGAGGTTGAGTTGATGATGGGTTTCTTTTGAGTAGGAGTTATGTAGCGCGGTGGCGCTTTGTATCTTTTCTTTTGTTATGGTTTTAGTTTTAGACTTGGTTTTAGTTGGTCGCTCCTGACTTTGTAGCGGCTGGACCTTCTGATCATGATTATGTGATGTTTTAGGCCTTTGTTGGGCTCTTGACTGTAGTTGATTTATGGGCATGGATATTATATTTTGGTGTCACTGGGCTCATCATTTTTCATTAAAATCCTTGGATTGCGAAGCGATCATGTTCCTTGCAAACCGCCACGCCTTTTGATCTTTTGTATTTATGGGTAAATTCGAAAAGACGTATGCTTTCTGGTGCCCTAATTTCCTTTATATATATATAAGGCATCATGCGTACGTATCTCGTATCATTTCCTTCTTCTTCTGAACTTTCTTTCTTGGACTTCATTTTCCATGGCCGGCGTCATAGATCCAAGGAATCCCAAGCGTCCCAGAGATGAGGGCAGTTCCTCTGTCCAAGGCGCGCCACCTTCCAAGCCTAACTGGTCATATGACCCAGGCAACCGTTATCTGTTTCGAGACGACGAGGCTTTTGAGTGTTATCAAAGTAATATTGGTGAAGGGGGGCGTGAAGCTTCCGCCTGCTTTTTCTTTCATTCTCAAGGGCGTTTCACCACCCCTTATATGAGTTTGATAACAGGGTGGCTCAATGCCTGGAGCCTCCACGGCTTGTCAAGGCTTGATACTCCTTACCATCCGGACATCACCAAGCTATTTTATGCTAACCTCCGTGTCACATTTGACCACCATGATACTCCTTCTGCCTCTTCTTATCTTTTTGGCAGGCTCTTTCACATAGGGGTGGAGGATTTGGCTGACTTGATTGGTGCCTCAGATACTTTAAATGGCTTGTCAGTTTATGCCTTTGGAAGTTGGCCTCGTGAGCAAGGGACATACCGGGGCCATTGTGAGTGGTTCAAGATACCCAGATCTGAGGCGGGTTCTGAACTGGTCTCTACTGCGCATTTGCCTGCGCTTCATCGGTAATTTTGCTATTTGTGTGTCTTCTCTTTTTTTTTGTTTTGTTTGTTTCTTTTGTTTGTTTCTGAAGGACAAGTTCATGACCATGAAGTTTGTATGTCCCTTTCAGGTTATTTTTCTTGATCATTAACTACATCCTCTTTCCTCAGGGTGAGTTGTCAGATTTGACTCGCCCAGGGACTTTGTTCTACCTTCGCTTATTGCTTCTCAAACGTGGGAAAGCTAATCTTCCTATCCTCATCCTCCAAAACATGCATCATGTCAAGAGGTTTCCCAAGGGCCATTTGCCTTATGGGAACTTAATTGAGGCCTTGATAGAGCGGGCTCAGATTCCATTGCCTGAGACACTGTGGGGGAATCCAATCACTGAGCGGCTTATCCTGTATCCGCGCAACCTGCTCTTAGATTTGACTTCCTTTGGGTGGGTGGAGATGGCTCATGGCACTCTGGTCCCTGACCCCAACTACCCGGTGAACAGTCATATCCTTCATAGGTTTGCTGTTGTGAATCAGTATAGTCCGGTAAGAGAGGCTTCTCCCCCTTCTCCAGATGGCTCAGCCATTGAAGAATCTTCTCCGCTCCAGGAACACATAGACCAGCGTTTTAAGGAGCTAGACCAGCGACTGGAGAATGTCGAGGCAGTGCTTCAGTCAATTCATAACACTTTGGAGACCCTTGCAGGGGCGATGGCCGCAGCTCAGGCGCCTCCTGTGCCTCTGATGTGAAGAGGTCTCGGATGTTTGGTTATTTGGTTTCGTTGCTTTGTTGTTTCGCTTAGTATATTTTTTGTTGTTGTTCAAACTGTGGTAATTTTGGATGGTTTATGTTTGGTATTTTGATTTTTTATGACTTGATTAGGGCGATTTGGAACCCTAATAGCTTTTGGTCTGTTGATCTTGATTTATGGACATCTGTTGAGGTTTATTAGTGATTTGGTTTAGATTGTCATAGGTAGCGACCTTAGATATCGCTAGTGGGACAGATATTTTTTTGTTATTCTCCCTGCTCTTTGGTTACGGCAGCAAGAAACATACCGGTGGGATTTGTCTATTCTACATTGTTGCCTTGGTAGCTAGGACCATTCTGATGGGACTTGTTTGCTCCATATTACCGCTCCGACATGTAGAATAGGCGTTCCGGGTATGGCACGCAGTGGGTACGGCGTGCAATGAGCATGGCCGCGGCGGGACTTTGTGCATCATTTTCTGTTGGTTGTTTTGGTATGACGGTAAGGGACGTACCGTCGGGACTTGTCTGCTCCATATCACTCTTCTGATGTGGTGAGATGGGTTTTCTCCTGGCTCTTTGGGTACGGCAGCTAGGAACATACCGTAGGGACTTGCTTATGTTGTGAGATTTGTTTTTTTTTTCTTCTCCTGGCTCTTTGGGTACGGCAGCTAGGAACATACCGTAGTCGGTGGTTTAAGGCCCAACACGACCATGGGCCCCTCTGGGTATTAGAATTTATGAGGCCTATTCCTTGACATGGTTGGCGGACATCAGCCGTGGTATTTTCCGTTTTCAGAGGGGCTTTCAGGTTTGGTTTGGTCTTCATCCATTTTTGGTAGGTTTTGGCAAGGATTACATTTTGAATAGACAGGTTGTCTTTTTTTCAATCTGTAACTATTGAGGATGTGGTTTTGACTAATCCCATGGTAAGTTTCAGCGTTTGGTAAGTTTCACCGTTAGGTAAGTTTCACCGTTTGGTAAGTTTCACCGTTTGTGTCTTAATTTAGAGTTCAAGACACGGAACTTTTGTTCATCCTTTAGTTCGGTGAGATGAACAGGCACCTAGTACTTCGTCTTAAGGACAAAGCACAAGACTTTTTAGGGTCATATTTCGGGGTGTAGGCCATTTGTAAAGGAAATGTTCTATGAATGTCCATAAGGACAGAACACTCCTTTTATCTTTGGCCCGGTGGGACAGAATGTTTTGTGTATATTTTAGAAGTTTTGGATTTTGGACTTTGAAATTTGCCTTTTTATTTAGGGATTTGAGAATATTTAGGGAGATTTGGTTTTAATCTTTTATTTGAGCTATACTTTTAGCTTGGTCTAGTTTCTTTTGGTCACATGCTTTTATGCTTTGGAATAAGATGCATTTTTTGTTGGGCTTGGATTTTATTTAGGATTTCAACTTGGGGTCATTTTAGGGAATTTTGAAGGGTTTATTTTATCTAAAGGTTAATTTATTACTTTAGGGTTTTGACTCAGGGATACTCCATAGTGTTCAAAGGAACGGAGTACCCTGTCGAGCCTTGACCCGGTGGGACGTGAGAGATTTTTTACCTAAGTGAAGAGGTGGTTGACCGCCTCGCAATTATCTGCCCAGTCGGTTTGTTGATTGCTCTTCCTTTGGCTTTGGTGGGTTGCGGAAATGTCGGGGTAGTTTTGTCCATAATATTTCTTCAGGTATCTCCCATTTATGGAGGAGACAGGGTGTTTTCCATTTGAATCTGCAAGTAGGTAGGCTCTACCTTCATATGCTTGTTCTATGACATAGGGGCCTTCCCAATTTGGTGCAAATTTAGGACCATGGTGTCGGCCGAGGATAGGTCGCCTCAAAACTAACATTAGTTCTCCTTTCTTGAATGTTCTGGGTCTTGATAGCTTTTCATAAGCTCGCGTCATTCTGGCTTGATATAACTCCAAGTTTTGTTGAGCTGCCAGTCTTTTTTCATCCATTCCGTCCAACTCTTGCAACCTCAGTTGCGTTTGTTTAGTCAGAGGGATTTGTGCTGCCATAGCTACTCTCAGTGACGGGAGCTCCACTTCGATTGGTAGGACTGCTTCTGCTCCATACACTAACGAATAGGGTGTGGCTTGGGTTGCTGTTTTATGGGTGATGCGGTATGCCCACAATGCTTCATGCAGCTTTTCATGCCAGTTTCTTTGATTATCTCCAATGGTTTTGCGAAGGATCTTGATCAGTGTTTTGTTGAAGGCCTCCGCTAGTCCATTGGCTCTTGGGTTATAGATGGAGGAATATCTCCATTCAATTTTGTGTTTATCGGCGAAGGCCTCAATTTTGGCATTCTTGAAGGCCGTCCCATTGTCGGAGATTATTTTCCTTGGATTTCCATATCTATAAAGCACTTGAGTGGTGAAGAACCTGACCACATCAGAGGCCTTAATTTCACGGTATGACCTGGCTTCGGCCCATTTGGAGAAGTAGTCCGTAGCGGCCAATATAAAGCGGTGCCCATTTGAGGCTGGTGGGTCAATGGGACCTATGATATCTGTCCCCCAGATTTCGAAGGGCCATGATACCACGGTTGGATGTAGTGCGTTTGGGTGTTGGTGTATAAAATCTCCATGAATTTGGCACATGTGGCATCGTCTGGAGAAGTTTTCGCAGTCATTGATCATGGTGGGCCAGTAGTAGCCCATTAGTTTGATTTGTACTCGCATCCGAGAGCCCGATTGATGGGCTCCGCATACTCCCGAGTGAATTTCTTGCATAACTTGGTTGGCTTCGGTCTTCGATATGCATCTAAGCCATGATCCTTCGTAGGATCTCCAATAGAGTGTGTTGTTCACATACACGAACCTTAGGGCCCTTTTTCTGATTTGCTCCCTAATGGCCTTGTTCAGAGGTAATTTTCCTTGTTGGAAGTAGTCAAGAAAGGGCTGTCTCCAGTCCTCTTGGTTCGAACCTTCGGTTGTCATGGCTTGTGCGATTTCCCTCCATTCTTTTTCATGTTCTCTTTCGAGTGTTTGGATGTCAGTAAACAGGGTTTCTTCCTCCTCGTTTCTTTCTTTTGGGAAGCAAGAGGACAAGGATCTTCTGCGGTGAACCAGGACTTGGATTTCTTCCTGATTCGGGTCACCGAGTTCATTAGCCAGCCTAGCCAATGCATCCGCTTTGCCATTCAGAGACCTCGGGACTTTCTGGAAGGTAATATATGTAAATTTGGCCATCAATTCTAGGGCCTTTTCATGGTACTTGACCAATTCTGGTTTTCTTATTTTGAAGAGGCCTTCGATCTGACTCAGGATGAGCTGAGAATCTCTGTAGACTTCTAACTGCTCAATACCCATTTGAAGGGCAATTTCAAGTCCAGCTATCAGGGCCTCATATTCAGCTTCGTTGTTTGTGCATGGTTCGGTTAGGCTCAGAGCATGTCGGAGAATGCCTTTCTCTGGGGTGACAAACACCAATCCTACACCTGCTTGTCGTTTTGGTAAGTTTGGTTTGACTGCTGGTCGAATGGAGGAAGATCCATCGAAGTATAGCTTCCAGCAAGTTTCATTTTCCTCTATCTGCATAGCCTCCTCATCAGGGAAGTCGCATGCTAGTGGAGAATCATCCGGTATAGGATGAGCAGCTAGGAAATCAGCTAGTGCTTGTCCTTTGATAGCCTTTTGGGGCGCATATGCTATATCAAATTCCATCAGAGCCACTGCCCACCTTGCCAGCCTTCCGGTAAGCATCGGTCGGGTCATGAGGTACTTCAATGGGTCAGTTTTGGAGATTAATGTGACTTTATGGGCCAACATATAATGCCTAAGCTTCTTTACTGCGAAGATCAAGGCTAGGCAATGATTTTCGATTGGCGTGTATGCATGTTCTGCCCCCACAAGCATTCTGCTGAGGTAATACAGGGCATTTTCCTTTCCTTCTTCATTCTCCTGGGCGAGCAATGCCCCCAGGGATCCGTCCAAGGCGGTGGTATAGAGAATGAGAGGTTTTCCCTGGATGGGTGCTGCCAATACAGGAGGTTTTTGTAGATATTGTTTGATATCTTCAAAAGATTTCTGGCACTCCTCGTCCCATTTAAAGGGGACATCCTTTTTTGTGAGCCTGGTAAAAGGTTTGATTTTGCCTGACAGGTTGGCTATGAATCTCCTAATATACGCCAAGCGCCCTTGGAGAGACCGGAGTTGTTTAAGTGTCCGTGGAGGGGACAATTCTTGGATGGCTTTGATTTTATCAGGATCAATTTCAATGCCTCGGTGCCGCACCACGAAGCCTAGAAATTTTCCTGATGACACCATGAAGGCGCATTTCAGGGGGTTGAGTTTCAGAGTGTGTTGTCTCAACCGCTCAAACATCAGCCTCAGGTTCTCTAAGTGTTATTCATGGGTATGGGACTTCACAACAAGGTCGTCTACATAACATTCTACCACCTTATGTATGAGGTCGTCAAAGATTTTGGTCATGGCTCTTTGGTATGTGGCTCCTGCATTTTTGAGGCCGAAAGGCATGACTTTATAGCAGTAGATACCAATTGGGGTACGGAAGGCAGTGTGCTTTTGGTCACTCTCATCCATTTTGATTTGGTTGTATCCTGAGTATCCGTCTACAAAGGAATATATCCCGTGGGACGAGGTGTGGTCTATTATGATTTCTGTCACTGGCAGAGGGAAGTCATCTTTAGGGCAAGCCTTGTTTAAATCCCTGAAATCGACACAGACTCTGATTTGTCCGTTCTTTTTCTTCACTGGGACAATGTTAGCCACCCAGTCGGGCGTTTCTTCCTCCCTTATGAATCCAGCACTGATGAGCTTTTTGACTTCGGCTGTCACCTTTTCTTCCAATTCGACCCTCATTCTCCGGGGTCCTTGTTTGACTGGCTTGAGCTCATTGTCAATTTTGAGTTTGTGGACTGCTATTGCTGGATCTAGCCCGGGCATTTCACTGTAGCTCCATGCGAAGCAATCCCGATATTCCTTTAGCAGTTTGGTCAGTTCATCCTGCATCTCCTGAGGAAGGGAGGTGCTCATGAACGTAGGTTTTGGATTTTCCTCAGTTCCTAGGTTGATTTCCTTCAATTTATCGATGGTATTTTGACCACCTTCTTCTAGCTCCTTTGGCGCATTTTTGGCTGCTAGGATAAATTGTTCTGTTTCTGAAGATTCCCCTTCATCTGGGGTTGTTTCGCCTTCCTTGATTTCAGTGATTGTTATGCGACAGCAAGAGTGCTGTCGTGGTCTTTGAGGAGTGTTTGACCCTGAGCCCTTGGTTCGAGGTTCGAATCCTAGGCCCCTTGTGTTAGCAATCTTCCCATTGAGTTTTACGACTTCATTAGAGTAGCCATTCCACATATCTCGGAACATTCTTGCTCGCTTTTCAGGAATGGGCTCTAGGCATTGTGCCTTACGAAACAATTCAACCAACCGTGTGCTGGTGGTGTCTTGAAGCTGAGGGGGAATCCCCGTCTTCCTGGTTTCCTCTACGAGCCATTGTTCCCAGTTTTCGGAGTTTGACTCTTCATTTTGGTGTTCAATTTCCCCCATTTTGACAAATTGTATACTGGGATGAACAACGTGCCCTGTTTCAAGCTCTTCTATTTTGGGTGGGACGGTGAAGGTTTTAAAAGGGATGACTTCTTCACTTTCTCGAGGTGTTAGGTCTTTACAGTGTTCTAGGGGTAGGATTTCTATGGACAGAGTATTTTGCTCCTCGCCCTCACTGGAATAATTTGGTTGCATTCGAGTAGGTAAGTCAATGTCCTCGGCCGTGCCTTCCGACGATCCCGTCTCACTATCACTACCCAAGAGCATTTGTGATTTTATGGCCGCTTTGAGCACAGCATTTTTGACTGCTTCCTTCACGGTTTCAGGAGAGAGCTTTCCTTGTTTGGTGGCTGCCCCCTTTCCGGACTTGGGTTTGTAGTATTTAGCATCATCCAATTCGGCTTCGTGTGCCTCAAATGGTTGATCGTCTCCTTTAATCACGTATTGTTTTCCGTCTTTGACATATTTAATGCACTGGTGCAGGGTGGAGGGAACCAATCCATTGGCGTGGAGCCATGGTCTCCCCAACAGTGCCTTGTATGTTGTATCAGCTTCGATGATGAAGAATTTGACCGGAGTGACCAGGTTCCCAAAGGTAATATCGATCACCGTGGAACCAAGAGCCTTTTGGTATTGGTGGTTAAACCCATGGATCCGGATTTTATCTTTCCTTGTTTCTTTAATGCTGAGTGACAACTGTACCAGCGTTTTTAATGGCATGATGCTGATTGAGGACCCAGGATCAATGAGGACTTTGTTGATTTTTCGGCCATAGATGGTGCCTGTGGTGTACAAGGGTCGATTATGATCGGCTGTGCCCGCCATCAGGTCCTCGTCTGTGAAGGTAATGTACGGTTCCTGGTCGATCTGTGCCACCTCCTCGCGGGTTTCTTGGGCAAAATAGGCCTGGAAGCTGGCAGGGTTTTGCAGTGCATAGATTAAGGCATCACGCAGCTCCTGAGATACCATCAAGGCATCAAAGACACTGAGCAGTGAGGGGATTTTCCGCAAATGAGCGACCACATTGTAATCTCCCACGGACATTTTAGGTCTGCCATCGGACCTTGTTTCGCTTTCTGCTGTTGTATTATTTCTGTTTCTTATTTCATTGTTGGTCGTTTCCCTGGGGGGTTGTCTCTCAGGTATCCTAGTGCCCGATCTCAGACTAACATTGCAGTGGTTTTTCATATTTGGCCGGATTCTAGTAGAGACCTGCCGGACTAGGTTGGACACCTTGTTTGGTTTTGGTGGTGATTTGATTTCTCTTTCCTCTGTTTCGCTTTGGTCAGTATCACTTCCCAGTGGTCTAACTGCAGCGGAGTTGATCGCCAGTACAACAGGCTCCTCTTCTGAGCTAACGTACTGTAGTTCCCTTCCAGTATCATGTTCATATTCAGAGGCAGTTTCCTCGTCATAGGTTTGAGAGCTTGTACCCCGGGTTATGGCACGGCACACTTCGTCTTCTGTTTCTTCATCTGACGGGTCATTGTCATTCCAAGACCATGTCAGGCATTCCTCTCTGGAGTGCCCCCAGACTTGGTGGTATCAGCAGTACGCCTTTCTTCCGGCATTATTTTCTTTCTTTGCTTTATATGGTTTTGGTTGTCTATTTATGGTTTGTGCCCGGAGTGCCCCATTTTCAGCTTCTGGCATCTCCCAAGGGTTTATACGGTTCCTGTGCCTGAAGTGCCCATCGGAACCTCCATATTTTGGTTTCAGTTTCCCTGTTATCTTGATTTTATGTGGTAATTGGTTGTAAGGGGAAGCATTGTCGAGCTTAACCAATTTCATTTTCATATGGTATTGCCCTGAGTGGTTTTGTCTATTTTTTATTCGTTGGGTTGAATTGGTTTCGGCATTTCTGTGTCTCAAATGGCCAGACCCATCCCTCATGGGAGGGCACACCCGCGTACGTGAGCTCTCACCTCTTTCTTGCCGGTCTGTTTCAGGTCCCTCGAACGTGTTGTCATGGGACCAGAGGTGTTTTGGTCTATGGTGATGATTTTCTGCATTGGCTTTCCCTTTTCCTTTTCCTGGGGGATGATTAGTTTTGGGTTTTGGCCTTTGTCCCTCCTGGATGACAATGCCGGCCTCTCTCCTTCTTTGTGGGAGGCTTCCTGGGTTGCCTGAGGTAGCATGGCCAGACTTCATGGCCTTTTTCTGACCTGCCCCCTTTTTCTGGGCGTGGTCCTTCAATGCTTTGAGTTCCGCTTCTATCGAGATCCTTTCCTTTCGCTCAGTCTTTAGCCTAGCTATTAGAGTCTCGACTAAGGTTTGTATCTCAATATTTTGCCTGGTCATTCTTCTCAGAGCATTTGTGCAGAAATCCAGGTCTATTAGGAGTTGACGCTTTTCCCTTGAAGTAAAGGCAGCGCTATCTTCCTTCGACGGTTGTTGGGCTTGCCCCCTATCTAAAGCGATGCTCGGTTGTGCTTGCTTTGACCTTGTGCGGTGGGCGGGGCCATCTGTTGCAACTTCTTGAGCTATTTCTCTTGAGCTGTCTGCCGCGCGTGATTTAAACGGGCTTTCTTTTGGCTTGGCTATTTTCTTTTGAGTGAGTTTTGGTTCACTTTGTGAGCTGTCACCTTGGGCTGTTGGAGATTCCTCCTCTTCGCTATCTGTGTCGGACTCACTCACAGTTATTGTCCGACAATTTTCAGAAGTACCTTGGCATAATTCAGAGCTTTGGTTTTGGTTTTCTTCTTGGTTTTGACTTGAAGGGGCGGTATTTTCAGCTTGGTCTTCAGTAGAGGTGGCAGCTGCCCCCCGTTCAGTGCCGGCATTTTCCTCTATCTCTGGTTCAGCGGGTTCATTCTCTTCACATCCCTGCTCAGTAGACGTGGCCTCCCAGATCTGGTTGACCATTTGCCGCACTATTTCCCCCAACTCCTCGAGAGTAAGGTCAGGTTGACCTGGAATGTTAGGGATATGGATATCCAAGTTTACCATTCTTGGTTGCCGTCCTTGTAGATCGGCAGGGTCTAGCACGATCTCATAGTCATATGCCATCTCCTCTGAGTTGGTTTGATGTTCTTCTGTGGCTTCGGTCTGTGGCTGTGGCACCTCAGAGGACTCGCCTTTGTCGGAATCATGATGGCCAACTCGATGACAAGTGGCGTCATCACGAGAGGATTCGCCTTTGAGCAACTTGTTCTTTCCTTTGTTGGTTCCTTTGTTCCTTCTTTGATAGGTTATTATTTCCTTCTCATTTGCTGGCTTCTTTCTTCTTTGGTATACTCTAAGGGCTTTAGGGCTCTTGACCTCTTCCTCATCATCCTCGGTGGGACAATAAGTATCATCATCGCTATTTACCCTTAGGTTTCTCATGAGCTCATTGGTTGTCATAGCCTCAGTTTCAGCGATGGCTTGTTCCAGCTCACGCCGCGCATTTTCATCCCATTCGGGTTGTGGCCGGACAGTCATGCGAGCGTTTCTTCCTTGTTGTCTTCTTTTATTACATGGTTTTAAGGAAGGTTCATCATCATCCGTCCAAGCTGCAATTCGGGCGGAACGGTGATCATAATTTTCGGACTCAGAGTCATCAGACCCTGAACCGCTGATGTAACGGCAGTTTCCCGTATCAGAGCCGTCATCATCACTACTGTTATTGTCAATATCGTTTGAGATTTTGTACAGCCTTTCTATTTGTGCCCGGAAACGGGCGGTTTCCCGTGGATGGGTTCTCCTGAGCCTTTCGTAACTGGCCCCTGGTTGTTGTAATATCTCAGCGTGCTGAGCTATGAAGTTTAGGAATGCAGGGTCTTCCCGTCTCAGGTGTTCCATGTATGAGAGGATCCTGGTTGCTTGTGAGATATTCAACCCTTCAAAAGCTGAGGTTATATCGGCTGGCGGACCAGACCCAGATGCCATCAGGATTGAACTTCCTTGGAGGGTGCTTGGTTGAGGTTCTTCATGGTCAGATTCCACCTCAGGCTCCCTTTCGGCCTCTTCTTCATCGCTATCGGATTCGCTATTTTGGGCGTTTCCATCAGATGTTTTTCCGCAGAAGAAGAATCGCGGAGAACCTCCGCTATCTTCAGAGTCAGAGCACTGGGGAGTTTTGCCTTTGTTAACCTCTTTTAGGACGGTTGCTATGGCTTCTCTTTCAAATTCCTCCGTAAAATCTGGATCTTTGGGGTGGGTAGCTCGGCGAAAGGCCCTTGGGTCTGTGATTCTCAGTTCCCTGAGCTCAGACACATACCACTCTACCAGGCTGTCATGTTCATTGTATTCTTCTTCCTCAGGGGCTTGCTGGGATGACTCACCCTGAGTGGTATCGACTTGGTTGAAAGTCTCAACTATTTCTATTTGGGTGGGGAATGTCACCTCGGCCCTGGGGCCTGATGTATGCCTGGAGCGCCGAATCCTCCTGGATCTACGGCGTCGAGTGATTCTTGGTGGGGTTGCTTCTGGATTTATTTCTCCTTCCTCGCACCCCGTCTCATTAGCTATTTCTCTTACGGTCCTGGTTATGGCTTGCCTTTCATATCCCTGGTATTGTTGAGGGTTTTCAGGGTTTAGCACACCATGGTAGCCGACCGGGTCTGAGATTCTCAGGTTCCTGAGGTATTGGGAGAATTCATTAGCCTGGTCCTCCTCAGCCAGGAAAGTTTGACTGTTCTGGTTGAGGTGGGCTTGGCTACCCCTGTTGTTTTCATATTCCGCGAGGTCAGTTTCAGTAACCTCAATATTCTCCCAGAGGTGTGAGTCCTCCGTGTTTGCCAAGTGTGCACGCATGATTTCAAAATCTGTAGGGTGGTTTGGGTCTGGGTCTTTCTTGTCCCATTCATTTTGCACCACAATATCCACCGCGGCTTTCCTTATAGCCATATTTTCAACTTGTTGTTCATAGGTATCGGAGTCTGACATGTTTTCTATCTCCTCGTCAACCCTTAATTCCTGTTGGAACAAGCCAGGCTCTTGAATTTTTAGTTGCATCAAGAAGTCCACATACTCTGCCACAGCATTGAAAGAGATATGTGGTAGTGAATCATCGCCTTCTTCCTCGGCTTCTTCTTCTGATTCCCCGGCATCACTCAGGTATCTGCAGTGCTCTGCGGGTTCATGGGTTTTTTGTTTAGAGATGTTAAGAGGTGTTTCTTTGGTCCAGAACCTATTTGCCAGCCATGATGCTAGCAGTTGGTCCACATCATCGCCATGCATAAGCTCTTGGATCCACCAGGATGGATTTAAGGCGATTTCTGTCTCCAGGATGGGATGGAGGTTGGTTTGACCGCACCAGTAGGAGAGGTCCCTCCATTGTTCCCTTGCTTTCATGTATATTTTTATCCTCCTGTAACTGGCCGGCTGGCATCCCTCCAGCGCCTCATAGAAGGCATCATCATCTTCTTGTGGGTTTTGGTTTGTGACCGCGGAAGAGAGAATGGCCTGTGTAGCCTTCTCTATTTGCGCAATCATTTCTGTTTCCTCTTCTTTAGTGAGCTTTTCCTCTTTTTCTCCCGAGTTATCCTCCGGGTGTGCATTTATTGCCAATGCTGAGATGGCATTGCAGGAGACTCCACCAGAGTCGCCACCTCCTCTTTCCTCATCACTGTCAAAGTTGCTACCAAAATCGTAGCTTTCATCCTGGCTAGGAGGGTCCGGATCAGACCATTCATATTCCTCATCAGTGAAACCAGGAATGTCTTGGGCATTTTGGGTATTGGTAGAGGTGGAAGCCTCTTTGTTTACTTGGTTTCTTACAAAACTAGTCACAGCAATGGTTTGTTTCATCAGTTCAGACACATGCTCTGCTAGTATCGCAATGGTTTCTGGTGGAATCCCGGATTCTCCCTTTTTCTTTGGTATGACAAGGTTGAACCCTAGATTCTTTAGGCTTGGGACGCCTTCTGAATCCAGACACTCATCATGAATGTCTACAAACACTTTGCGATCTTGACCATTGATCTTGAAAGGTAGGGTCATTCGGTCCGGCTTCTTTCCTTTGCGGATGAGGGCCTTATCCAATTTCTTTATTTCAAGGATCTCTTTCTTTTTCTTTCCTGATTGGGTCATAGGTTGAACAGTGACCGTCGACCAGGCATGTTGGGTTGGGACTGAGCTGGATGACGACTCAGTAGGGTTTTGTTCATTTGTTGTTGAGGTTTCGGAGGGTCTGGTGTCTGCTTGTGCCGGCTCCTGTTGGTTAGAGGATTCTTCATGTTCTTCCTCATTACCTGAGACATGATGGCACGCTGCCGTCCAGAACTCCTCTTCTTTCTTTTCTTTTCCTTCGCCTTTCAACTCCTGCCACACTTGTCCGCTAATTTGAGCAGCGACTTTGGGGGAGATGAAATCAGCGAGGGTTGTTTGTGTTGGTTTTTCTTGAACATAGGGATCTTCGACGGTTTCGGGAGAGGTTTTCCTCCAGAACGCCTGTCTAGATCTCACATTACCCGTTGTTGCGTTACGGGTCATTGGTTTCGGTTGTGTTTTCATTGGTTTGAGTCTCTTTGGGACTACTGGCATGATAGGGCTTTTCCATTTGAGTTGAGGTTCGGCCTGCAAGGCTCTCAACTTCTTTCTGGTGTTTTTGTTCAAATATACGCTCCATGTCGTGGGCGATTTTCCGTCAGTAGTGACCGATACACGACGAGAGCTGGCACTTGGGGCTCCGTTTGAGATGGCATGAGGAGCCGGTTCCTGCCTAGCGTCATCATGGAGGGAGATTGCTCCTTCTTGGATTTTCTGTTCGAGCCAAAATTCCTTAAAGACATAGCAATCCTCTATGTTATGACCCAAAACTCTGTGATACACACAGTAATTAGGGTGGTTTACTTTGTCTTCTTCTTCGGGCCTTTTGCATTGGGGCAATCGAACCTCGAGAACTTCCATAGCTTGCTTGAACAGTTTCATAGTTTTCTCCTTTTTGAATGAGTAAGGTTTGCTTTTCAGCTCCCTGAGTGTTGGCCTTTGAGCCCTGGACTGTGGATTTTCGTCCTTCGTTTCGCCATTCTTTCCCCATTGGGCACTACCAGTGCCTTCAGCCTGGTTAGTGATGGCTTTGACTGCCTTTGTTGTTTTGATTTCCAGCTTCTTTCCCTTTTCTTTATCTTTTTCCTTGGTGGAATAGTATAGCTGGTTCATTTCAGGCTCCACTCCCTCATACCGAGCAACCATGGCTACCAAATGTTCAAAGGTGGTGACATTGTGTCCCACCATCCATACTTTCATCGGTGCATGGATGCTGTTCAGAAGCATACGCACCGCCTCAGATTCACTTATGTTGGACTGACACCCTGTGTACATGGTTTCCCACCTTGACACGTAATCGGAGACGGACTCGCCTTGTTTTTGTCTGGCATTGACTAGATTGGTAACGGAGACCCGATGCGGGGTCGTCCTGAACCTTGCGCAAAAGGCATTTGCCATTTCTTTCCAGCTTTTGATGCTATCTGCCTCGAGAGAAGCATACCAGTCGAACGCTACTCCAGACAGACTTTGTGAAAATTGCCTTAATAGCCATTCCTCCCTTCGGGCAGTGTTTCCACAGGAGGTTATAAAGTGTGACAGATGTTGACTCGGGGTGATTTTGTTTCCGACCCCATCAAACACCTTGAATTTCGGCACTATATGGCCCTTCGGGTAATCCAGCTGGTCAAACCTTGCGGGGTAAGGCCGGCCTGTGAAATTGACGGGCAGTTGAGTGCCCCCAATCCCGAGAGATTGCAGTTTTTGATCCATGGCCCTTTGCATCTTCTCCATTATGGCCTCAGGGTCAATGACATTAGTTTCCTTTCTTTCAAGCAACTCTTCTTCGGAGGTTTCACTGGAGCTGCTATCCTTTTCCCGCACTATTTTAGAGTGGGATTTCTTGGTTTTCTTTTTGTTTTTGGATTTTGGCTTAGAAGCCATTCCTTGGGTTTCGGTTGATTTTGGTACATCGTTGTTTGAAACAGCATAGCTTGGGCGTGCCTCCTTTTTGGCTATGTGTTTCTGGACTTCCGCGCATGCCGCGGTTACCCGAGCATTCTCCGCTTGGAGTTGCTCAAGTTGCTTGGTTTTCTCTTCCAGCTCCTTGCGAAGCTGGGCCATCTCATCAGATATTTCCTCGAGGATTTCAATTTCCTCGTCAACATCTTCAGATGAACTTCCATGGTCCGGATTTGGATCCTCTTCATCACTTGCAATGTTATCAGTAGTCTGTTGGACAATTTTCTCTATTACCGGGCTGCGGTTCCTGGGCCGCCCTACCCGTTTGGGAGGTTTAGATGCCGAAGCTTGTCCTTTCTGCCCTCGTGTTTCCACGGGGACACTTTCAGAATGAGGCGGTTCCTGGGAACCTGTCCCGACCATACGGACTTCCGCCGTTTCCTCGTCATCATCATCATTATCATCAATTGACACATGATATGTCGAGGCAGAACCAGCGTTCCGCCTCTTCCTCATCACATATTTCTTTTTGGTTTTATTTTTCATCATCTGACTCGCCACCTGGCTAGCCAGAGAGGTGTCTTTTTCTTTTGGTACCCATCGCTTGGTGCCCCCTGTATTTTGGCTTGGGAGCGGGGATGGGTTCCGGTTGCTTGGGCTTCCAGACCTTCTTCACTTTTCCTTTGGCCTTCATTGAGCGGGCATTGGGTTGGAGTGATGGAAAGGTAAGCCGGTCGAAGACTGAAGGCGGGTGGGCCACAGTCCTTTTTTCTGACGCACTATAGTCCGCGTCTCCCTCTCGGTTGTCCTCGCGGTAGGGAAAGCGGAGTCTTTGGTGCGCCGGGAACTTGAGCCTGTCCTTGATGGACGGCTTGTTGGGGTTGGCGGGGATCGCGGTGACGATCCTGCGGGACTTGCGGGATCTTTTGACAATCTTGAAGGCCGTATGAATGGCCTCCACTGCCTGGTGTTTTGGGTGGGTCACTTTCTCTGTTTCCGAGACGGGGGCATACATAGGGAGCTCCCAATCCTCTCTGAGGCGCATCGCCTCGCCTCCCTTTTTGAGCACATGTAGGGGGGCGAAGGTGTTGCTGAGGGACAGATCAGTGATGGTATCAGGTTGCTGGACCAGGTGGAGAGCTTGGGCCCTCGAGATCCTAGTCCTCCTTTCCTTTTTGAGTTTCGGGGCTGTCGCCCCCTTGATGTGGGTGTTTGCCGCCCGACCCTTTTTGGTGTTAAGGGCAGGCTTTCCAGAGACTTTCACCGATGCTTCACCAGCAAGCATCACAGGAGAGATTTGCACGACAGCTTGGACGGGCACATAGAGAGTCCCGGTTGCTGCTGTCTTCATGTGGCGAAGACGCTCGCCCTTCACGATTTGACTCCAGGTAAACATGATTCCTGCAATGGAGCGAACTCAGAGTCAATCATTAGTATATTTTTTTTTTTGAATATTATGGACTTAATTCCACCTATACATTTAAACTTTGATTATGCCCTGATGAGAGGAGAAAAATGTCCCACCGGGCGTGCCAGAACCTGTCTCGCACTTTTTTCAGTCCGACCACGGAAGATCAGATAGTCCTCTATGGGGCGAAGAAAATGCGGATCAGATACCCCTCGAGCATCTCGAGACCCGCCGTTACTGCCCATTCCAAACGAGCGAAGGGCACTAATGCGGTTCTAAGTACCTCGAGAGTTGATTGTTTGTCGTAGGTCCTTTTTTTCCAGTAGGCGCAAGCCCCTACTGTTAATTACCTCCGGACTCAGTCACGAACTGAGCTAAGAGCACCTCTAGATCGGGATAATCAAAGTTTAAATGTCGTAAGCGGCTGAAGTCCATTTCAATAAAAAAGGATTGTGTCTTGTATCTTGATAGGGAGTTTCAGGGTAGAAGAAAACAATGCAGAAAGGCAGCCATTTTAACAGGGCCATGCAAATATGAATGATGTGGTTTAATTCTTTAGTCTCACATTTTTAAAACATTTAGGTTGCTTTTACTTTGCTGTGTCAGACTTAGTGCCATTACAGAGATTTTTGAGTTCGATACTAGGAAATTTAGTATCCTAGATCAATCCTCAATCGTTAGGGGATTTAGAGATTTTGGGATTTCGTTCAAGTCTTGAGTACAGATGCGCTATATCTTCTCTTGACAGGAACTTGGGTGATGGCCACTGATTGACTTTTCTTCTGGTCATCTGGGCATCAGGTTTCAGTCTGCTTCTGGTCAAACATGCTGTGAACTTGTAGAAACAGGCTGTTAGATTTGAGTCCAACGCTAGAAAATAGGGTATTCTAGGTCAGTTCTCAATCGTTTTGAGGAACTTAGGGATTTTTGGGATTTTCGTTCAAGTCGTGAGTACAGATGCGCTATGCCTTCTCTTGACAGGAACTTCAGTGATCATTCAGAATTGACATTTCCTTTATCTCAATCTGAATATCAGGAGGGTGTCTCCTTCAAGGCGAAACGCGATGCAGTCTTGAAGGGACAAACTTTTGACTTTTGAGACTTTATGTCACTTTAGACTTTGTGTCTTTTGAGTCACTTTTAGGCTTTGTGCCATTTTGATTTTGTGTTACTTTTAGATTTTGTGTCATTTAGAATTTGTGTCACCTTTAGACTTTGTGTCACTTTCAGACTTTGTGTCATTTAGACTTTGTGTCATTTTTAGACTTCGTGTCATTTTTAGACTTTGTGTCATTTAGACTTTGTGTCATTTTTCTTTGGACTTTGTGTCATTTTTAGACTTTGTGTCATTTTTAGACTTTGTGTCATTTTTAGGTTTGGACTTTTAATTTTTACTTTAGGATTTTGGACTTTTGAGTTTAGACTTTTAAATTTGCACTCTTGAGTTAGCACTTTTGGATTTTAACTTTTGAGTTTAACTTTTAGTTCTTGATATTTTCGGGTTTGGTTTAAAGTTTGAGCTTTTGCATTTTGGCATTCTGGACTTTGAGTTGGACTTTTAGTTGTGACTCTTGAGTTTTAGATTTTCAGTGTTTGGTTGGAATTTTGAGTTTGGACTTTTAAATTTGTACTTTTAAATTTCTATTATTATTTTTTTTTTTACCTTCTTAGTGATATATATACTTAGTTTATTTCGATTTTGTTTGCAAGTCTTAATGCTTGACTGTGCCTGTTGTTCAGAACAAGGAATGTCAGGTGTACCTGCTGTCCAGAACATAAAATGTTCAAACGTTCCTGCCGTCCAGAACATGAATGTACCTGCTGTCAAGAACATAAACTGTTCAAATGTACCTGCTGTCAAGAACATAAACTGTTCAAATGTACCTGCTGTCCAGAACACAGAATATTAAAAATGGTTTTCTTTTGCTTTATTATTTTTTTTCAACCATATAAATATAAATTTATTATTATTATTATTGTTATCATTATTATTTATCTATATATTTTTTATTTATAGTCATCCCTTCATCCTTTTAATTTTGAAATACCTTATACTTTGGTGTTTTATCATGATATGACACATCAAAATATTCTCCATATTTTTCTTGACATTTTGATACTTTATGAGAATTTTTCTGATAATCTAGCTATTTTTAGTGCATTTTTGAAATTTTCTGCTTCACGGGATTTTCTGATTGGTTGAGATTTTGGTGTTTCGTGTTATGTCTGTCAGGGATTCGTTTCATGTTGGACGTCGCAGAAGATCAGGAGGAGACATTAGGAGGCGGGATTTGATCAAGCCGTTCGGTTCATGTTCGCGTCTGTGCACCGAATGAGTCGAGGTCAGGCCTGAACTCGATCTGCTGGTTTCGCGTGTTGGTGTTAGCTTCCCAGACACAACTGGTTTACGCGAAATCTCAATGCGTCTTCCCCCTTTCTTCGTGGGCATGGGTCCCGATAATTTCCCGTTGGACTGGACATTTCCATTGATGACGCCAGCAGCGGATTTCGTCGGCCATAACGCCTGCTATCAGGTTGATAGGCAACGTAAAGGGATCTTAACGTTGTTCCCACCATCCATCGTTGTTGCGTTGATTGATTTGAGGAGCTCTGCTATCGACTTGATTTGGGCATGTAATCACAGTTGGGGATACCTGACTGTCGGAGTATAACAGAGAATTATCCTCTCCACGAAGCTGTAGTCACCTCGAGAGCATTTCCAAGTTATCTGTGAGTTCAATTTTATATAGCACTCTCCAATTTCTTGAGCCACCGTGTTTTGATTTTTGCCTTTGGTCTGACAGACTCATGGAGTGAAATATGATTCACCTTATGTGCCTTCTTCATACCTTTTGTTTACTATGTTTTCTTAGACAATTGACATATGAAACTTGGGTATTTTATCCTTCTCCTATCCACTAGCCATACATGCATGTGACTTGATGTTTTTTACAACATTCATCTGTTCAGATAATAGGACTTGGTCTGGTAATGCTAAATTCTCGTTAACATTAACCAATAACCACCCGTAAGATCATCTTTTCATTTTGAACCTTAATATTTCTTTATTTTGCATGACCTTCCTGACTTATATTTTTTCCTTTTGATGTCGTTTACAACTTGACAAGTCCTATGTAGCTCAATTCTCATCACAAAAACTTTTATGCTAAATTTGACTTTCACAGTTTCACATATTTATTGATTTCTTTTGATTTCCATTAGTGCCTTCTACATGTTCACCTCAAAACGAAACAAATTTGTTGCGCTCAGACCATCAATGCCTTGACTCAAAGGATGAAAGTTTACATAGTTTGTTTTTTTTTTTTTTTTGCATGCAATCAATGAAGAGGGCATATCAGTCAAACCAACTCTAAAACTTACAAGCTTTACCGTTTTCTCTTTTTTTTTTATCCAGGTGTAAACTCACTATATCATTATATTATTATGTGCCCCTTTTTTAGCAAAACATGGCCTGAAGTATTAAACCCCCTTTTTGGTCAACGAGCTTTTGCAATTAAACATAGAATTATATATTATTATTTTATTTTTATCTGGTTCTAAAAAAACATCACTCCTTACTACCCTGTACATATATATGTATTTTTGTAAGAGGCATTTCACCATCATATGTGTTATATTTTCAGTTTGGTCCCTGATGTTTATATTATTATGCACCACTTTCTTTTACAACCCTAAACTTAATTCATATTGTTACTATTAGAAGTTTTCTTTTTTTTTATTAAAAGAGGAAAAGCCAGGGTCCAAGACATGTTACTATTTCCAAGTGTACACTCTCAGGCAGGTACCCCTCGGTTATAATTACATATATCAAACTGTAAGCTTAACTAAATATGTTTTTAGCAAAATAGACTTTGATCATTGCAGTGTTGAAACCCATTTTTAATTCTGGACACAAATTTCTTGACACATATACCCCTAGTTTCTCATTTGATCATATCTTAGTTAAACTCAGATCCAATTACTATTATATTTTTTACTTTATACATAACACTCAATATAGCTACTATTAGAGTCGAAGCATGGCTAATCAGCATGAGTGTGCGCTCTCAGGCAAGCACCCCTCATGTGATAAACCATACTCCATCACAGAACTTCATCATTATTTTATTTTTATCATTTTTTTATTAAGTGACTCATTGACATGGGTGAGTGTGCGCTCTCAGGCAAGCACCCCTCACCTATGTCTTTGAGCCCCAAAACTATGCTAATAGATGTTCTACATGAATACCTTTCTAGAATTAACACTTGACTTCAAAGAAAAGATCGACAAAATAAAAAAAACACAAGAACTGAAGATGGAAACAAGATAGACAAAGGAACTTTCTTAGGAATTGAGTTTAAGTATGGAACTGAATACAGTGAAGCTTTTACCTTCTCCTAAGACTGCCTCTCCTTTTTTTTAATTTGTTTTTACAAATATCAATAAGTAAACTAGCAGAGTTTTTGCTTGTCAAATCTATCTCCCCCTTTTTTTTTTGCTCATGATCTTCTTTTATAGCTGAAATCCCTAGGGCTTTGCTCCATCCTTTTGACACATGGCAGTATCTTCTGCATTGGATTTGTGATGAAGGGGTTGGATGTAAGGCGAGGTTGCCGCCATACTTTTACAATTCCAACATCACTTCTCTTTCTTTACTTCCTTTTACTGGCCAATAATGGCATGACATTTGGCACTTGGGTTTTTTACTTCTTCTTACAGTATGCTTGGAAGAGGAGTTATGTTGGTTTTGGTACCACCTGATGCGTTGTCTCTCATCCAATGATCCATATGTTGATGAG
Source organism: Rhynchospora pubera (assembly GCA_028095005.1). Taxonomy (NCBI): domain Eukaryota; kingdom Viridiplantae; phylum Streptophyta; class Magnoliopsida; order Poales; family Cyperaceae; genus Rhynchospora; species Rhynchospora pubera. The sequence continues at coordinate 257,332,314 of CM051461.1, read as the reverse complement.
GGGCTGTGATTTGCATAGAGGAGGGATCCCTTCTGATGTGTAGCTGTTGCTCATAGGGGTATAGGTCTGATGCATCAATAATCATATCATTCACTTTCTCCAGCCATTCTTTTCATCAATCTTCTGTGGTAAGCATTGATGTATCGTGTGTATGCTTAAGCACCACTGCCAGCTGGGGCCCTCATTACTAGATTACACCCACTTCTTAACAATTCCAATTAAGAATTTCATTGTCACTTCCTTCTTTATGTTTGATCTTTAACCTCAATTTTATCATGATTTTGATGTTCTGATTTTAGCTGCTGACATGGCATTAGGTTATTTTAACAAAGTCTCTTTTTTTTTTCTTTCCGGCTTGCATTTTTACTCAATCTTCCTTTGTTGTGTTTTTTTTTGTTTGTTTTTTTTTTTTTGTTTTTTTTTTACCAACCACCATATACAGATATCCTGGGGGTAGTATGGGCATGTACATTCCTCAGATCCCTTTGTGGTATCCTTCATTCCTTTGTCACTTTTCCCCAAATGACTGATTTGCCCATGGTTAGAAGAGAGTCACGCATGACTCACTCATTCCCCAGGTACATTATGATGTATTTGCATCCTATGCCTGCTGGGGGGGTATGTGACTTAATCTCAAACCATCCATTCATGCTTAGTCTTATCCTGGGGTAAGAATCAACAGACAGATGCTTTCTCTTTTTTTTTTACCAAGTATACTGCCATTCTTTGCATCTCACCTGTGCATGACATAGGTAGATCAATGATTGTTGACTGTGGCAAAGGCATAAGAGGTATCCCAACGCTTATTTAGAATCCATCCTATATCTGACGGTCCCAATTGAAACGGTGAGTTTACCACTTGTCATCATACCCTCTGGCGCCAAGGACGGTGGCAGGGCTAGTTCTTCCTTTATAGGCTGTGAGAGACGATACCTTTTCTCCATTCAAGCCCCTATTCAATTTCACCAAATAATTAGCACAGGATGTCTCCAGTCTGTGGTAACTTTGCTTCTGTCATTCCTCATATTTACTCCTCTCTCTTGACCACGTTCCCTGCTAACTCTTCGTCATCTCTTCCACCTCTAATTCAAAGTGTATTTGGAATTCTTTGAACTCAGCCTCTTTTGTAACGAAATAGTTGTGGTGAAGGACGACGTCACCCCCTCCTCTCGTCAAATTGACTCTTGTTAACCCATCCAGGCATCACCCCAAGCTTGCCAAGGCTTCAACATGTAACTTCCCTCACCAATTTTTAGCAATTTAATGCAATTTTGCACTTTTCATCTGTCGCATTCTTATCCTTGCCCCTCTCGCATTCTTCTTTTCCAGCATCCTCCCCCCGCCGTGTTTGGTGTCGTTAGAACCGCGGAGTCATCGCCAGTTCACTGGTGAGGTTGGTTGGGGCTGAGGTGGTGTAGGACGGCGACGAAGCTCTTCCCACGCCATCGTACGAGGTCTGTCAGACAGTACTGTCTCTCTTCTTCTCTTTTTTTTTCTTCTTTTTTTTTTAATGGGGATCGTGGGACCCACTGTTTCGGCCAATCAGAAAATTGCATCTAAGATTTTGGATTTAGGTTGCGATCGGTCCGTTGATTCTGGATAACATTTACTGGAATTTATCATGGCCGTTGGATTGATGGGAATTTCCTTAATCAAATTGGGCCAGTGTATAACTCAGATGGGCTTCAATCTCGGCCCAAAACAAATTTTATTATTTTCTTAAAAGCCCACCCGAAATTATCTTTGCTTTGTTTTGGTGGGGTTTACCTCCATTCATCCCGGCAATGAACTCATCCATTTGTCAGAATTTTAGGGATAATTAAGCTGCTTTGTTTTTAGGAAAATTGTTTGGTGCCCTTCCATAGGTCAATTTGACATGAAATTTTGCATGGTTTCTCATAAAAATATGAAGAACCTAGCTGCCACAAATTTTCTATTTTTAGGACTCCGGTAATTAAGTATAAGGATATCACAGGCGCATAATGGCATTCCTCGTAATTAATTAATTTACTATCCATTTTTAAGAATTTCTGTGTTTTCCTTTCATGCAGTATGACCAATTATCAGGGCTATTTTGTTGGGCCATTGGTTATGTGGATGGAATTTTGATTATATGGTTTTGGATTTTGGTGATAAAATAGGGAATTGTTCCGGGTTTTACGCAGCAGAATTTAGAGGCAAACAGTACACTTGTCAAACATTATCAAATTTTAATTTTTGAGATAAAAATAGTCAATTCAAACTATTCAATTTGTTTTCCATATTAAAATCTTCACAGAGACCAAATTTTTACATTTTTTCAATTTTTTTTATTATTTTTTTAAAAATTTTAGAAAATCCCTAATATTAATTAACCCTCAAGTTTTAAAAATCAGAAAAAAAAACCTCACAAATTTGGAAAAAATAAAAAATTTAATTTTTAAGGAGATTTTAATATAGAGATCACATTGAACAGTTTGGATCGACCGAGAACAACTTTTTATAGTTGACATTCGAATCTTGTTTGACGTCAAACATATTTGATTCCAGCATTACTTGAGCAAATATATCATTCTGCAATTAGTATAATACATGCATAAAAAATAAAGATATTATTCTTATGTTCTAATTATATTCTTAAGTCTCATTCATTTATAAAATCATTGAAATAATTAAAAAATCATTTAGGACAAATAGTAGGTTAATATTGAACTTTATCTATCATTGAAAAAAATATTTGTCTTTTGTCTAGAAAATAGAACAAACTTTTAGTTATGGTTCAAGTCGTGTTAAGTCATGTTGTGTAAAAATTTAATCCAGTCGTGTAGTGTCAAAATTTTGTGTTAAAGTCATGTTGACACTTCGTGCTACATTTTTTTTTATTTTTAAATAATAATATTAAAAATATCAATTAAAGTTCAAATGGTACTGAATAAAATCAAACATTTCAAAACTTGATGAAAAATAAAGATTTCATATGATGAATAATAAAGTTTACAAATATTTAAAAAAAAAGATGAAGTTTGTCCTTATAAATAATGAAGTTTGTCCTTTTAATAATAAATAACTAATTAACATAAAATAATAATAATTAAAAAAATTTAATAAATAATAATATTAAATATGATTAATAATCAATAATAATAACAAATAGTTAATAATTAATGATGATTAATAATAATTAGCAACTAATAATTAGAAAATTAATAATTAATAATCAATGATAACTAATAATTAGTAATTAATAAATAATAATAATTAGTAATTGATAATTAATAATAATTAATAATTGATAATGGGTTTTCTTATAATTTATTCAAGTTGCAGAATCTTGATTATTCCCGTCGAACTATATGATTATTCCCGTCGAAATATGCACGGCAAAGACCTATTTTTATATCGGAACCTGGGATTCCGATCTTAGCTAAGATCGGAATTCGGGAATCCGATCTTAGCTAAGATCGGAATCCGAGATTCCGATCTTGCCATCGGAATCCGGGATTCCGATCTTGTGATACTATTTTAAAAAATATTATTATATTGATATTATTTTTAATATATTATATTAATTTAATATTATTTATAAATTTTTCGGAGTACACTAGCAAGGATGACATTGCAATTTGCAAATGGGCCTTGAAGCCTAGAATTGAGTTTAATTTTCACAGAGGTGGAAAATTAACAAAGTGGTGTATAACTGTATATCAGTAATTCAGTATATGGATATGATAAGTGTAAACGTGGAGCTAGTTGAAATAATGATAAAAATCATTGGAAAGTGACGAACCTAGTTGATTTGCATCAATATGTATTAATGGGTTAATTTTGGAAGTATATAAATTAAAAAAGTGTTAATTTAACAATTTAGATGGTGAAGAGATGTTATTATTTATTTATTTTGGTGCGACTTTAAGAGGCCGTACGTTCCTTTCTATTTTTAGTTTACTCTGTTTTTTATCTTCTTTACTTAATTATAACAACAATTCTTGTAGGGCCCTTTGGATCGCTTAGGAATTTGGAAAATTTGGAAAAGTTGCAATTCTTAGGAATAAATTTATTGGAAAGTGTGTAACTTTATGAATAATTTGGATAGTTTATAATAAATTTATAGTAGGAAGATGAAATTCTCCAAATTTCTTGGGAAATCCAAACAACCCCGTAATGAATTGGTCATACTGCAAGGAGGCAGTTCCACCTAATGGACTTGAAGACGTATAAGGGGAAGTCAAATTTTGCGTTTCCTCAATTTATAATTAACTATAGAAGCAACAATAACGTAGATGAAGTCAATGAAGTGTACGCGAAAGTCATGCTACGTACTGTTCTTTCTTCTTCTTTTTTGTTCTTTCTTTTTAAATTTTTGGACAAAGCACTAATGCACTACATATTATTTATGGCTAACATTAATTGTACTTTCTTAATTAACTTCCGAAAAAAAAAGAAAATAATACATCGTCAATTGGCGAGGTCATGGGAGTTTTTAATTAATTATATAAAGTCTTGTTGAATTGCGTAAATGTTTTAGATTATATGATAAGTTGGTGGGAATAGTCACTAGAATTAGTTATAAAATCACGGTATGGTTAGAAAAGAAATTAAACACATATTAGGGAATGTTGGAGACCAGCTTATATTAAGGAACTAATGAAAAGTGCATGAAGGCAAAATGGGTTTCGTTTCTGCCATCTTACTTTTAATTCTTATTTGTTTTAGGTAAAAGATTGATGACTGGTAATGGATACAGCATTCTGTTTTAAAACTTTAAAGTTGAGAATTTTAGATAAAGAATTTGATTGAATTTATCTGATATGTTTTTCCCTTGTTTAGTTCTTTTTTTAGGGTTCTTTCTCTTTATTAGTTTTTTTCATCGTCATATAGTGATGTCTCATTGTAGAAATTTATCTTGTGTCCAGTAATCGATTGAATTTATTTATCAGAACTTAAAATGTTCATAGAAATCAAAATTTATTTTTTCTAAATTTTAACTATTTATATTTCAATATTTAAAAATTACAAACCTTCTAATAACAATATCTTTTTAGAATAAAAAAAATACATATATGTAAAATCTTAATTTAAACAATATATGTAAGGTAAAGTACTCAAACGCAACCATATCTTCATTTTCGAGCTTCAAAATAATCGATCCAAATTATTTATTGTGAATATTGAAATCTCATGGTTAACCGCAGATATATATTTTGTTATTTTATACTAAATTTTTTATTTTTATACAAAATTATTGTTGTCCAACTTTTGATTGACTAAATTTCTGTAAATCTAAAAAATTGGGGAAAAATAAAAATAAATAGTTCACATCGATCATTTTATTTCAAACTGATTCCATAGCCTTTGACCAAATCATCCGTCGAATGCCTTGGATTAATCTAACAATACTAAGCCGCGCGTGTTCCCCTCAACCCCTCAGAAAGATCAATATAAACAATTAATGAATGAAGTGGATATAAAGAGAGACAGTGTAAAATGAGAGATTAGACCTGTCAACGGAAGGAAAAAAAAAAAAAAACTTTATGCCGTTTCGTTTAAGCTTAATGGCATAAATAACGAAAGCGAAATGTGTTTCGTTAATTAAACGAAATAGGCTGGTATTGTGACAGATAAACGGAACGGTAAATGAAATAGGGTGTGTTGTTTTCGTTATTTTGTTTTCGCGTATAGAATTCTACGAATTTAGAATTGTAAATAGCCGAGAGAAAGGACAGAGAAAACGAGGGGACATCTCGAGTCTTCTACTCCATGTTTCGTCTCTCCCTCTGGCTAAAAGTTCAATCTCCTTTTTTTCCTCTTTTCTCTTTACACCGCTCGAGAAAAAGAGAAGAAAAAACAGAGAAAAAGAAACTAAAAATCCAAGTCTCTCTGGGTGCGTTTGGATCGTTGGAAGAAAGAAGAAGAAGAAGGAAAAAGAAAAAAAATAATTATAAACAATCCAAACTTTTTACAAAGTTACACACTTCCCAATACTTCTTCCCACTTCTTCCCTTCTTTCCTTCTTCCCACACCTATCCAAACGGAGCCTCTATACAAATCCTAGCAATGTCAATGAGGAAGTTTCTATACGACTCGACTGTCGCCTCTGTGGGAACCCTACACTCCATTGAGCGCTTTTGCCTCTGCCAACATTGATGAGGGGTATGGATGGGGAGAGGTTGCTGGAATGAAGGATCAGCAAAGGCACAAACTAGAGCGGATCTAGGATCGAGGTGCTGCTTGGAAGGTCCCTCCGTAGTGAAAGGCAAAAAAGCCAGGCAAGATTTCAAAGAACCGGACTTGATGTATTTGATAGAAGGGCCGGGTCGGATTGGGTTGATAAAAGGGTTGAGATGAACCGGATTAGACCGGTTTGTTTTTTAAAATATGAGGCCGGCCCTTCTAATCCTTCTAATATAATACCAACATTTAATTTTTTTCTAATAGTATTTTAATCTCTAATGTGTCATCATGATCAAATGGTCGCTACGATTGAAGGACTAGGTCAGATCCGACTTTTCAATTAAAATCCGACCTTTCAACATCCGTCTTTGAAAAAAATTAGACTCAGCCCTTCTAGACCCTTGTCCGTCGTAAACCCTTCAAAGGACGAGTCCGGTACGGATTTTAGGACGATCTTTCAAAGAATGAGGCAAGGGTCAAGAATTTTTAGACTATCACTATCCCTCCATCCCTGATCCAGATCAAGTATTTAGCTTCAATTTGGAAAATGACAGAGAGGCGATTTATTAAGGATTTATTAAGGATGAAGGTGTATTTGTCGAATATTTTTTAATAAGAGATCTAGAAAATTTTCAAATAATAATTTCATTTTCGTTCATTTATTTTTCTCCCTTTTATGAGAATTTGAGCAAAATATTTTTGGATATACTATGATTTAAGTACTATTTGGAATTTTTGGTTTTCTATATATATTCTGCGATTTTTCAACATTTTACGATAATTTGTTTTGATTAAAATTTCATAGGCTCCAGTAGAGCAAAAAAATTCAATACGGTTCGAAACATTAACTCGTTTCGTAGTTTACTTAAACGAAAACGATTAATAGATCTGAATTTTGAACCGTTTAATAAACGAATTGGTTAACGACAATTAAATATGGGCCGTCTACTTATATAAAAAACGATAGCGGGCAAAAAAATTATGTGATCGTTACTTCATTAGTCAAGTTTGACAGGCCTATGAGAGATCACTGTATCACCTACCTAGCTCCAGCTAGGGGGCCTACGTCGATCCTTTATTGCTTGGCCTCTCTCTTTCTATCCAAAGATCAAATACTCTCAGCGACCCAAGTTTTCGTTTTTTTTTTTTTTTTGGCACGAAATTCTTGATAGAAATTTAGACTAAAAGATTGTGACAAGTGGATCACAGGGCATGCAGTTTTCAATATAAAATGATATGCATATAGGGTTTGAAAACGTATCATATACGGATCGGATAGTGGTGAAACCATATTTCTTTATCTATAAATACAAATGCAGATACAAATTTCTTTATCTATATATATATATATATATATATATGTGTGTGTGTGTGTGTGATCTCTATCGCTTTTCAATTTCTTTTTCGTCTCTGTCATTTGAGCCGGTATAATTAGTAAAAAAATTAAAATTAGTAAAATGCCATCACTAAACGACAAATTATTTTTATGTCATTACAAAATAGTAAAAAAATTAGTTTTATGCCTTCCATCAATTGATATGACAATTTTTACCCTTTTAAATATGCCACTATAAAAATTTAAAATTAGAAAAATATCATCGCTAAATAATAAATTAGTTTTATACCACTACAAATTAATGAAAAAAAATTTTATGCCACTTTAAAAATATAAAAATTATTCTTATGCCACAAGTGCATTAAAATAATGTATAAAAATAAAACTTTTACAATTTTACAGTGACATATCTTAAATTTGTTGTCCAATGACATAAATCAAATAATTACGCTAAAAGTTAAATTTCATCCATTCATATGTTCTTAAGGAATTTTATAATATTCTTGTTTGAAATAAATAATGATTTTGATTACTATGCATTCGTCTCCTAATGATTTGAAATGCAAGAATCGAATCGAAATGGTAACAAAATTTATACAAATTAAAGTAGATTTTAAAATTGGAAGTACATAATTCACATTGCGGTGGAGCAAAAGATGGACGGAGCTGTAGGGGTAGGTTAGGAATTATTTAAATAATGACAAAATTGGAGAATGGCATTTTTAGAAATTATTATATTTATAGAAAAGAATAATGGTATAGATCTAATTTAAATTTTTTTTATAGTAGCATAAGTCTAATTAACAATTTGACAATCATATTTTTCAAATTAACAACTTTTTGTAATGGCATAAATCTAATTATCTCTTAATAAATTGGTCTGGCCTAATTGCTCGCCTCAACCATCGATGCTGTGTTCATTTTTTCAATTCAAAGAAGTAAATCACCATAAACGTATGTATGAAAATTTTCATTGTATCAATTCAAAGAAGTATAAGTGTAAATTAGGATCTCAAATTATTAGAACTTTCAGAAGTACCATCTATCAAAAGAGATACATTTTGCGACAGGCACCAATTAAAATTTTGTCTCACGGGGGAAAGATATATAAAAAAGGACCTTTGTGGAAATTAATTAGGAGCTGTCTTCTCGGGGAAAAGATATAATAGCAACAGTTTTTTTTTTTTTTTTCTAAGGCCAGTTGGCGAACTATCAACGGCAAATTACATTCAAATAAAAAAATCTATCAAAAATAAATCGCTAGATTTTTAAGGATTTATTAAAAAAATTGAGTCTTACAAAAAGATTGTTAGATTTTATATATCAAGTAAATTTAGCAATAGAACAAGATCCAACATAAATAAAAAAAAATCTATGTAAAGACCATTTTCTTGTAGTGATATTTTTTTACAAATTGTATAACTTATATTGATTTATGTAATTATGTTTGATCAAATCTAATAAATAATGCATACGGCCGGGTGGTGCGAATCACAATTTATGGGACCTCTATCAAATTAATTAATGGCTTTTGTAGAAATATGTCGAGCATATACATTCAGTATAAGTTAAATATTTAAATTGGCAAACTAACTTATATGATATGCACCGGTATCAAGGATTAAATATAGATTATTATATACACACACACACACACAAAATTATTTTTTGCCATGAATTTGTAAAACAGACTTAGAAACGTTTATTATTTATAATATTTCCCGTAAACAAATGAAAATCGAGTATATACATGGTAAGGTTACAGTAAAAAGTTAATATTACAAGTAGTAATTAATGACACATTGACATATCCCAAGCAAAGGGAGATTGAATTATGGGAATTGGTTTTGACAAACGATTTTTTACCGCTCGCAACGGAATATTTTTTCAAATGACTAAAATATCCTCCGATCCGTTTAATCTTCACAAAACAACTTCAACCTCCTCTCTACCCAATAATTAGTCCCTAGACTGTATTTTTTTTTCTATTTTAATTATTGCAATTCAGCTAGCACTATTTTATTAGCTTACAATAGATATTAAGGAGGTGTTATGAAGGCTTTAAAGTGAAAATTACGATATCAAAAAGTTTTACATTCTGACGAGGACTTTTTTTTTCTTTTTGCATGTTAAGAGAGGCCATTTTGGTCTTCACCAACCATATATAAACCGAATCAGGCAACTAATTGAATCTATTGTCCGCGTGTCGGCATGTCTACTGTCAAATGTGGTTTAACGACCACAGAATTATCCTCTGTTGTCACCGTTTCGTTTGAAAAAGGGTAAAAAAACAACATGCCATTTACTGTTCTGTTTTATTAACGGAAACAAATTTTTTTCCCATCAATCGTCCCACTTATCATTTCTATTAAAATAACTAATTTCAGTGTTCCCTTTTCTGATAATAATATAACCAATTATGCCACGTACCGTTTCGTTTAGAAAACAGTACAATTTTTTATACCACCTACCATTCCATTTAGATTAACTGAAACAGCATAACAGTAAGTGACGTACCGTTAACGGCCCTATCAGCGTGTGTGATTGTGTGGAGAGTGAAGAGATGGGAAGAGCGCCATTGTGTGAGAAGGTAGGTTTGAAGAAAGGAAATGGACACAAGAGGATGAAATCCTAGCTAACTACATTAAAGCTCAAGGTGAAAGGCTCATGGAGATGTTCAATGTGTCATATTGATTTATAGGATGAAGATGACATTTCCTAAAAAGCTCATGATATTATATATTAATATTAGAAATCCTGAGATTTATAACCCAAGGTGCTTAATTAGATAACAGGCTTATAGGATGATTGTATTTTGGTATTTTAGGGAGCCAATTCATCCCTTTTCTTGCTCGTTCCTTAATTTGTCTTGTAAATATTTTCTATTTTATTTAGTGCAAGCTTGCAGTTAGCCACTCGCCATTGTTGCCAACAGCCCTCAATATATATATAATTATATAAATAATAAATATATTAATCCTGAATATAGGATCTAGAACATTGTTCATAAGCACTGTTGGTTAATAGTGCGGCTGACAGTTGGATCCACTCACATTTATCGGGTGTAAATCTTAACAAAATCCTACCTGCATGGGCATCCGGATTTTCTATGATAATCTAAACAAAATTCAAGCACAACTAAAGACTAATTGTCATAGAAGATCCAGCCTCGCAGTGCACCCATGTGGTCCACGCATTTTCTGGTGGATGGTTAATTTGTCAAGTTAAGATTTTCTATAGCAGTCAAAGTAAAGTTTCAGTTATAGCTGAAAAATAATATCCGTAGAAAATCCGGTGTCTAAATCACATGCATGTCCCCAATTTTCACTCGATTTTTCCATTGACTTTTTTTTTCGGTGAAGTTCTCCTTTCACGTTTTCCCAGCAAAAAATAAATAAAAAAAGAGGAAAAGACAAAGTTTATTAATCTGATAGTATTAATTGTAGCTTAATATTTTACATAATTTTTGGAATCTCAATATATTGTTTTCATGCAATTTCCTCATTCGATATTATGTATATAATTAAAAAATTATTAAGAAAAATCACATTGTATTTTTTGAAATATCTCGCATGATTTTGATACTTTTAGAAAAATCAGAATGATATTATTTTTCCGTTTGTAATTTTTGAAAGTCTTTCTTGGTTTTTTTTTCATCAAATGATTATTTAGATAATCTAAATACTTACTCAAAATTTTAATTTCTGTCCTTTAAATGTTTCGCATATTTGTTCCAACAATCTACTAGCTATTTGATCGATCCAAATCATAAAAAAAAAAATAGATCGCGCAACGCGCGAGATCCCGTTAGTATATAGATATCCTATGTTGATATGATTATTGATATTCAAGGTCTATTCAAGGCTTCATCCTTCTTGTTCAAAAAATATATAAATAATTAAAGGAGTTTAATTATGAGGAAAACTTTTTTGAGGAAGAACCGAAAACCTGAAATTGTTCGTTATTTATTTATTTATTGAGAAATTGCACATACATTGTTGAGAGCAATAATGAAGGGCATGCAATTAATACTGTCACTACAAATTTATAAATATGTTATAACTAAGTTAGTTGTTGCATGAAGCAACTCAATTCCCATTGTTTCTATACTAGTGCATATTAAAATAATTAATTATATATACAAAAAACGAACTCGTTTTATGCAAAGGAAATAAATTTCGGAGATGGTTAGGCTTGATTCGCATGCATATCACATCCGAATAGACAATGAATGAAAATAAATAATACATATAATATAGACGCTCGTTGAGACGTTGATCCAGCGGTCCAGCCCTTGCTACATTTAATTAGCATTTTGATAACAGATATAGGCACTGCTTGAATTAAACCAACGGTATGCGGTAATGTAATAGGGTCTAGACTGGATAAAGGTTTAAAATTTACCTGTCCGTACGCTGTTCATTGTTATTTATGTTATTTTTCTTCTTTAAATATATACAACATTATGCATGTCTTCTAGAGTTATATTGTATCTTTCGATTTAAAATTGTTGCAGTACCAAACTAGTTACAATTAATATTGATTTGGTTATACCTTCTCGAAAAAATATTTGTTTGGTTATATATCACAAACATGAAGTGTTCATGAATATTGACTGAGGACATGTCATTGATATTTATGGGCAAACTAATAATATTTAATCCGGCAAATAATTTTACATTGTTATGAAATTAATAAATTTATAGATTGTTCGTCTCCATATTCCCAATAATACTCGTTTATCTCCAATTCTATTCTCCACTATCAATTTTATTGTCATATTCTCCACTACCCACTTAATAGTTATCACTTGTAATCTATGCTTGCGTTTGGATGAGAGAAGAAGAAGAGGAAGAAGGAAGATGAGAAGAAAAAAAATTATAAACAATCCAAACTCTTCATAAAGTTACACATTTCCCAATACTTCTTCCCACTTCTTCCCTTCTTCCCACACCTATCTAAACTGAGCCTACAAATAGAGATATTGTAAACTTATGTAGAGGAATAAATGGATAAACGAGATAATAGAAATTCTGAAATTAAGATTGAAAATATTATTTTATTTAGTCTTGATATATTTTGTTTATTTCTGTTAGTCAAGTGCACAATTATAATTTTTATGATTAATTACTCTTAATTACCCACAATTAAGTGTGCACATACAAAGGAACTAGTACTAAGCCATTCACACAAGAGAAAGGGGTTCAAAAGTATACCTCCCTTGATATCGTAATCAAGGGGCTTGAACCACGGTTTGGATGAAGGTGGTGCTTGCTCTTTCGGCCTCCTTGTCGAAAGCTCCTCGAGTCCACTTGGTATTAACCAAATCCTCAACAAACTATGCTAGTAACTTGGAGGATTAGACTAATCCCTAACTTTCCCGTTCTTCTACCAAATCAACAAATCAATTTGAGGAAGAAAGGGGGCTCAACACATGAGCAATAGGGAGAGAGAGAAGAGGGAGGCGCCAGCCTAGGGGACTAGTTGCAACTATACAACTCCTTATATAGTGTGCTAACCCTACCTACCACCTACCAAGTATTTACAACATTGTCACCCCACCTACCACTAGCATGGCCGGCCACATTATGGGCCTCTATAAGCTATGTGTTTTGCATTATGGGTCCACTCAATCAATCATTAAATGACCCTTTCTTGTTGCTCCCAATTTGGTTCCCTATTGGACTTTTAATTAACTATTTAATTAAAGCCTTTTAATATGCATATGTGTTGAATAAATAATTATTAACTTAATAATAATTATTTAGGGATTAGAAAATGCATTAATTTATTTCTATATGACCTCTTTGATTTAATTAATTATAACGGTCTATAACGCTATTTAATTAATTAATCAACTTATCATATTTTGCAATACCAATTATTGCAAATAAATAAATAATGCACGCATGGTTAAAACACCAATTTTGTGTGACCCTTTGAGGATTTATGCTACGTTGGACATGGAGTTAAATCGCTATTTAATTTCAATAATCATAAGCGGTATCTAGCACCACGTTATGATTCCCAATTCGCATAAATAGTGTACAGCTACAATATTTCAATCCTGCATAAGAGAATAAAAGTATATCTCTATTTTTATTCTTATGTCACACGATATCACCGTATAATCCAAGATAGGAATGTGTCATTCTTGCAGATTATACGTTTCTTGATCTAGAGATAATTGTATCAGTTGCTAGCAAACAATCTATCTCCATCAAGGGGCCCAAACAGATATCATCACTCACTAAATGAATTAATGAGGGACATACGGTTTTCTTGATAATTTAGCTTTTCCCCGCACAATTCAAGAGAACACAAATAACGTCCGTATAGCAGCCCTTATCGGGAATCAGCGGTAGACGATATTTATTGAACCTATCCTCATGTGGAAAGATAAACATCTCAAACTTAGAATCAAAATCATAACGAAATAAATAATGACACATAACACAATCCATATATTTATTTTGTTGGGTCATGTCCTGTACTATGTTCAATTAACATAAAAATATGCAATTAAGTTGGTTACTCTTAACCCATGATTTATAGAACTTAATCATCACTTAACTTGCATACTAATCTTATTGATAATTAATGTTCATTGTTAATTATCAAGATTATGGACGCTTTAGATTTATTGTTGTCATTTACTACTAAATGAAACACAGTGATCTATAATTCAGATCCTCAACCTGAATGAACTGTCAACACATAAATCAAGGAACAAATGATATAAAATCATCTATGACATAAAACCATAGAAGTAGCCAAGTATGATTGGCTTCTAGGACATATCTCTAACAATCTCCCACTTGGCCTAGAGTCAATCAACAGTGACTTCTAGCCAGTGTATAGTACTCAATGTAATATCCAAATATACATGTCTCATACTAACGCCCAAATAAAAGATACAACTCAAAGCCAATCAGGCGGCTTCGCCCAATTCTTTCATTGAGAACACTTTCTTCAATGAATCCTTGACTGCATTCAATTCGGGAATATCATTCCCGATCAAGAGTATATCGTCAACATATAAAACAAGAAACACATCCACGCTCCCACTAAACCTCTTGTAGACACAAGGTTCCTTTTCACTTTGAGAGAAGTTCAATTTCTTGACTTCCTCATCAAAGCGCTTGTTCCAACTCCTTGATGCTTGCTTCAATCCATAAATGGATCGTTGAAGCTTGCATACTTTGTTAGCATTCTTTGGATCCACAAAACACTCGGGTTGTGTCATGTACACATCCTCTTCCAAATTTCCATTTAGGAAGGCGGTTTTGACATACATTTGCCAAATCTCATAATCGTAGAATGCGGCAATTGCTAACATTATCCGAATTGACTTAAACATGACGACGGGCGAGAAGGTTTCTTCATAGTCAATACCATGAATTTGCTTGTAACCCTTCGTTACAAGTCGTGCTTTGTAAATGGTCAAGTTGCCATCCATGTCGACCTTTCTCTTAAAGATCCATTTGTTCTCAACGGATTTTACTCCATTGGGAAGGTCAACCAAGGTCCATACCTTGTTGTCATACATGGATTGCATTTCGGATTCCATGGCTTTTAGCCATTCCTTTGAGTCGGGTTTCTTTCTCATGTCATCAATGGCCAAAGGCTCATCGTTCTCCATGACGAGAACGTCGTGCAAACCTAAATATCTTATAGGTGGACGACTTGGCCTTGCCGATCTTCGTAGGGTAGATGCTTGAGTTTCTTGAACTTGTTCCACAACGGTTTGTGGACTTTGTTCTTGAACTTCAAGTGAAGGTGCTTCCTCAACATCATCGACTCGCGATATGTTTGAATTTTCATTTGAGGGAGCTTGTTCATGAACCTCTTCTTCCACAACAACTTGTGGAATGGGTTCGGCTACAATCTTATTTGGTGCATCCTCATTTTGTGCAACCTCATTTGGCACCATATTGGGAACAACTACATTGCCTACTTGAGGCATGCTTTGTTGTTGCGGTTCTTGAATTTCTTCAATCACCACGTTGCTCCCACTACTTCTTCTTGAGAGAAACTCCTTCTCCAAGAACACACCATAACGAGCAACAACTATCTTGTTCTCGTTGCGGTTATAGAAGTAGTAACCATTCGTTTCCTTAGGGTATCCTACGAAGTGACATTTGTCCGATTTGGGTCCAAGCTTATCGCTCACTAGCCTTTTCACATAAGCTTCACAACCCCAAATCTTGAGAAACGACATGCTTGGTTTCTTCTTAAACCAAAGCTCATAAGGCGTCTTCTCAACGGACTTTGATGGAACACGGTTTAATGTAAAAGTTGTGATTTCAAGGACGTATCCCCAAAAGGACATAGGCAAATCGGCTTGGCTCATCATTGATCGAACCATGTCAAGCAAAGTTCGATTCCTCCTTTCGGATACACCATTCCATTGTGGTGTTCCGGGTGGAGTGAGTTGTGGAACGATTCCACACTCCTTTAGATAGTTGCCAAACTCATGGCTCAAGTACTCACCACCTCGATCGGATCGTAAGACCTTGATCTTTCGACCAAGTTGGTTTTCAACTTCATTCTTGAATTCTTTGAACTTGTCAAAGGATTCGGATTTGTGACGCATCAAGTAGATATACCCGTATCTACTATGATCGTCGGTGAATGTGATGAAGTATGAATAACCACTACGTGCACAAATGCTCATAGGTCCACATACATCGGTATGTACAAGGTCTAATAAGTCATTTGCCCTTGTCCCTTTGTTAGGAAAAGGCGCTTTGGTCATCTTTCCCATCAAACAAGATTCGCATGTGTCAATTGGCTCGAAAGCGAATTGATCCAAGAGACCAACGGTTTGTAATCTCTTGATGCGTTTCTCATTGATATGATCTAAGGGCAATGCCACATCAAAGTTGCATTCTCATGTGAAATCTTACGTTTCCTATTGTCATTCTCAACACTCAAGATAAGTCCGCTAGAATCAAGCACATAAAGACCATTCAATAAATGTGCCTCACAAAAACGAACTTCATTTCGAAACAAGGTCAACAACTTGTTCTTTATTACAACATCAAAACCATCCATGTCCAAGCAAGAGATAGAGATAATGTTTCGAGTGATAGAGGGAACCAAAAATACATCCTTTAGTTCCAACACAAAACCGGAAGGTAAAGTTAAATCCACGCTCCCAATGGCCATAGCGGAGATGCACGTGTCATTCCCTATGCGGAGTTGAACTTCACCTTTCTCGAGCCGCCTCCTATTCTTTAGGACCTGCACATTTCGACAAATGTGAGCACACGAACCGGTATCGAATACCCAATCGGTGTTAGAGGTAGCGACAAGGGTTTCGATGACAAATATACCTGAAGAAGAAGGTTGGACGGTTCCCGCCTTCTTGTCGGCGAGGTACTTGGGGCAGTTTCTCCTCCAATGACCCTTGTTGCTACAATAGTAGCAAACGGTCTCGGGAGTGGCCGGGTTCTTTTTCTTCTTGGAACCCACGGGAGCATCCTTGGCCGGACCTTGGGGTGTCACCGGGCCTTTGCCCTTCTTGGCTTTACGGCTTTGCTTCTTGATCTTCTTTCTCTTGTCACTCACGGCAAGAACATCCTTTGGGCCCTTCTCCTTCTTGAGACTATCCTCCGTCTCAACGAGCATGTTTTGGAGATCATCCATGCTCTTGTCCATGCCATTCATCCGGTAGTTCGCAACAAAACCGATGAAGCTTGGAGGGAGGGAGTTGAGAATGAAATCTTGAATCGCACCCGAAGGAAAGGGCGTATCAAGCTTTTCAAGCTGCCGAAACAACCCCGCCATTTTCATGACGTCTGGCCCGACTTCATGACCCTCCGCCAAGCGAGTGTTGGCGACTGCCTTGATAAGACGGGCCCTTTCGGTGCGGGCCTTAGTTTGGAACATGTTCTTGAGACGAGTGATCATTTCGAACACTCCATAACCACTATCAATGAACTCCTTTTGGAGTTCCGATTCCATGACCACAACCATCAAGACCGACATCTCCATGTCGTCATTGACGTGCTTCTCATATTCCTCATGCTTATCCTTTGGAGCGGTGTCCGCGAGAGCAGAGGGAATCGGAGTGGTGAGGAGATACTCCTTTTTCTCAAACCTAAGGACAAACCTTAGGTTGCGGTGCCAATCCAAGAAATTAGCACCGTTAAAAGCGAGTTTCTCTTTCTCAAGAAGAGAACGAAGCGTTAAAGAGGAGGAATACATCTACAACAATTATCGAATTTAAAGGTCAATTAGTTTTATGTTTTTAGTTTTAACAAAAGTAAAACTTTCACTACACCTTTTAAAAGTCCCTAAGTATAGTGATTTCCAAGACCCCTATTTTCGTCAAAATGGACCTGCTATGGCACGTCATCCAAAATGACTAGATAAGGTAGGTTCTCCAACCAATCATCTTACCATGACTCTTGGTTCGCATAGGCGAACTTCGCCCCGATGTCCAAACTCTAGTTGGGTCCATCGAAAAGTCAATTCTCACTATTTGCTCCTTGCAAATCTTAGCTATTTGCACCCCGACTACCGAATTGGCAACCATGACGTCCGCTTGGGCAGACCGCGCCATGAGTGACAATCGGCGTGAAGGGGATAGAGAGAAGGATGGCGTTTTAACTTATTCGTTTTAGTTTGGGACTAACAAGTCATATGACACTTTGTTTGGTGGTCGTGTAAGCATACACCCATACCTAACCTAACACAAGTAATCATATAAGCATCTCATAGTTGTGGGTTTGTATGGCTCCCGCTTGCATTAGTTTCGCCACATCGTCCATGGAGCAAAACTAATCTAATCCTTGTCCCTCCCACTAAATTCTATAAGGATCTAAATCCTATATAAAATAAAGGTACAAAATACTTGTGAAAACATCATATTCCCATCCTAACCTTAGGGGCATGCAAGCCTCACAAGTTACATAAAATATTAATCAACAAATTAATTAATTAATGACACCAAAGGCCGCATTACAAACATTCACACATGCATTCAAATTACAACCACAAGGCATTGAGTCATGAGCCATACTAAACCCACTATCCACCTACAAAACAAAGTTAGCACATACAAGCACTTTGTTTCCAATTAACGATTTTCAAGCATCTTTGCGTATCGTTTTGCCATAAGTAAATTCCGTGTACAAATTCTCAATTTTAAACAACAAAATTTTTTTAAATTCATTTAGAAAGTTCTTTCAACATCCCATAACTGAAAGGAGATCAAACAAGGAGTTTTCTAATCGTTTTCAACTAATTTGAATACTTAGAAAAACAGTAATTTATTAAAAAACGTAACTAATGGAATCCAACAAAATCAATAGTTTTAGGTCTCCAGAAATTCTCAAATAAATTACTTAAGTTCCTTATCATAGTTGTGATTACCAGTAAAAAATTCAAGAAGAGATCTTAAACCATCTGGGAGAATAAAAAATGACAAATCTCTTACAAGTGCACGAAACACCGTTATGAGATTTTCAGCTTATCCTCTCAACCATTTGGTCTGTTAGACCACCTTCTAATCAGTTTTTATATATACAATATACATACAAAAACTTGTTTACTCTATAGGCTAACTATCCATGAAAAGAAAACCACCAAGTTCAGTTCAAAAAGTTCGAGTTACATACTAAACAATCAACAAATTCTGTACTGCAACAGACTGTCGATCGAAATGTTTTAACCTATTTGAAGGTCCAAATTTCCACGAACAATTATGAAATTAATTTTCCTGGAATTTTAACTCAAAATAGAACAACTCCATTTAAACAGAATTTTTAAATGAGATCTCAGTTGGTACAGTTTATTAGAACAATCGATTTGCTCAACAAACTGGATCTGACAAGATCTTCCTTTTCATACTTGAAAACCCACAAATTAATCTGAGTCATGCAACAAATTACACATGCTCAGAAAGAGCTTCAAGTCCTCTTTTGATCTAGCTATAGAATACTGGTATTTATATTCAAAATATAAATCTTTCAAGCCATTCAAACAGGACAGTACGAGCAGAAACTGGTTCTGCGCACTGTCGCCGTTTTATTCACAATAAATCTATACTAATTCATAAAAATGTGAATCTAACGCCAAAAGAATAACAATCCATAGATATACAACTTTCATGTAGATCAAAAGATCTTCCAGAGAACTTAGCAAAGCGAAAAACGTAAAACAACACAGAAAATACCATTTCCAGACAGCAAACAAACGCATCATCTCTACTAATCCGTTAATTAGCCAATTTCTCTTAATTAAGTGTCAAAATAGCTTAAGTACGACCATGTGCTCTGATACCACTGTTAGTCAAGTGCACAATTATAATTTTTATGGTTAATTACTCTTAATTACCCACAATTAAGTGTGCACATACAAAAGAACTAGTACTAAGCCATTCACACAAGAGAAAGGGGTTCAAAAGTATACCTCCCTTGATATCGTAATCAAGGGGCTTGAACCACGGTTTGGATGAAGGTGATGCTTGCTCTTTCGGCCTCCTTGTCGAAAGCTCCTCGAGTCCACTTGGTATTAACCAAATCCTCAACAAGCTATGCTAGTAACTTGGAGGATTAGACTAATCCCTAACTTTCCCGTTCTTCTACCAAATCAACAAATCAATTTGAGGAAGAAAGGGGGCTCAACACATTAGCAATAGGGAGAGAGAGAAGAGGGAGGCGCCGGCCTAGGGGACTAGGGGGGCGGCTAGGTTGTGGGAGAGAGAGGAGAGGTCAATTTGCAACTATACAACTCCTTATATAGTGTGCTAACCCTACCTACCACCTATCAAGTATTTACAACATTGTCACCCCACCTACCACTAGCATGGCCGGCCACATTATGGGCCTCTATGGGCTATGTGTTTTGCATTATGGGTCCACTCAATCAATCATTAAATGGCCCTTTCTTGTTGCTCTCAATTTGGTTCCCTATTGGGCTTTTAATTAACTATTTAATTAAAGCCTTTTAATATGCATATGTGTTGAATAAATAATTATTAACTTAATAATAATAATTATTTAGGGATTAGAAAATGCATTAATTTATTTCTATATGATCTCTTTGATTTAATTAATTATAACGGTCTATAACGCTTTTTAATTAATTAATCAACTTATCATATTTTGCAATACCAATTATTGCAAATAAATAAATAATGCACGCATGGTTAAAACACCAATTTTGTGTGACCCTTTGAGGATTTATGCTACGTTGGACATGGAGTTAAATCGCTATTTAATTTCAATAATCATAAGCGGTATCTAGCAACACGTTATGATTCCCAATTCGCATAAATAGTGTACAGCTACAATATTTCAATCCTGCATAAGATAATAAAAGTATATCTCTATTTTGATTCTTATGTCACACGATATCACCGTATAATCCAAGATAGGAATGTGTCATTCTTGCAGATTTTACGTTTCTTGATCTAGAGATAATTGTATCAGTTGCTAGCAAACAATCTATCTCCATCAAGGGGCCCAAACAGATATCGTCACTCACTAAATGAATTAATAAGGGACATACGGTTTTCTTGATAATTTAGCTT
Organism: Rhynchospora pubera; assembly: GCA_028095005.1. Taxonomy (NCBI): domain Eukaryota; kingdom Viridiplantae; phylum Streptophyta; class Magnoliopsida; order Poales; family Cyperaceae; genus Rhynchospora; species Rhynchospora pubera. Next base: position 257,311,285 of record CM051461.1, on the reverse strand, counting down.
TTCCCCGCACAATTCAAGAGAACATAAATAACGTCCGTATAGCAGCCCTTATCGGGAATCAGCGGTAGACGATATTTATTGAACCTATCCTCATGTGGAAAAGATAAACATCTCAAACTTAGAATCAAAATCATAACGAAATAAATAATGACACATAACACAATCCATATATTTATTTCGTTGGGTCATGTCCTGTACTTTGTTCAATTAACATAAAAATATGCAATTAAGTTGGTTACTCTTAACCCATGATTTATAGAACTTAATCATCACTTAACTTGCATACTAATCTTATTGATAATTAATGTTCCTTGTTAATTATCAAGATTATGGACGCTTTAGATTTATTGTTGTCATTTACTACTAAATGAAACACAGTGATCTATAATTCAGATCCTCAACCTGAATGAACTGTCAACACATAAATTAAGGAACAAATGATATAAAATCATCTATGACATAAAACCATAGAAGTAGCCAAGTATGATTGACTTCTAGGACATATCTCTAACATTTTCTTTCTTCCACTTTTCTCATGCAAACATACATTTGATTTTGAGTAGTCCAAATCTATTTAATAAGGCAGACAGGGGGCCAGGTTACAATTGATTGGACCTATTCTTTACCCATTGCAAAAATTCGCAAACGACTTTTGTGGAAACATTTCAAACATGTACCGGTATTAGCAAAGTTGTATGGTATGTACCGGTACTCAGAATTAGTATATTACTAAATTGTTTCTAATTGCGGCTTTGGCACAAGTCCAAACATTTCTAATATGTTGGCTTGTTTTAAACTTTGGTTAATATATATATATATATATATAGTTTTGTTATGGTGATCAGTCGCGACTCACCAGAGGATCTGTGAGTCGGACTCGAAATTCCTAAATCGACCGATTCAAACCGTCCAATACGATCTTCCCATTGAAATCTTTATGCAAACCAAATTTTACATTTTTCGAAATTTTTAAGTATTTTTTTCGGATTTTTAAAAACTAATGTTTTTGAACGGTTCAGAACTAATTAGATTAATGATTTTTCAAAATTTCAAAAAAATAATTAAAAAATTTCGAAAAAATATAAAATTTGGTCTGCAAGGAGATTTTTCAATAGGGAGATAGTATTGGACGGTTTGGATTGGTCATTTTGAACAAGATTTAGGAATTTTGAGCTCGACTTACAGATGCTCTGGTTAGTCGTGACTGATCACCATAGCAAAACTATATATATATATATATAGAGAGAGAGAGAGAGAGAGAGATATAGAGAGATTTTTGTTATGGTGAGTCGTGACTCACAGACCATGCAGACCAAATTTTATATTTTTTCAGAATTTTTACGTATTTTTTTTAAATTTTAGAAAATCGTTAATCTAATTAGTTCTGAACCATTCAAAAATTGTCAGTTTTAAAAATCCGAAAAAAAATACTTAAAAATTTTTAAAAAAATATATAAATTTTGGTCTGCAAGGATATTTAAATATGGAGATCGCGTTGGATGGTTTGGATCGATCATGTTGAATCAGATCTAGGAGTTTTTGAACGCGACTCACCATAGCAAAACTATATATATATATGAGGAAGGATTCAGTCAAAGCGTTTTGACCGGAGTTCTGGTTAAACCCCGTCAGATTTCAATATTGAAAGTTCAAATGACCAATCCGAACGTCAAATATGATCTCCATATTGAAATCTGCTTGCTGACAATTTTTTTGAAATTTTTAAGTATTTTTTTTCAGATTTTTAAAAACAACAGTTTTTGTAGGATTCAAAACAAATTACATTAACGATTTTCTAAAATTCGAAAAAAATACTTAAAAAATTAAAAAAAATATAAAATTTGGTGTGCAAGGAGATTTCAATATGGAGATCATATTGAGCAGTTTTCATCGGTCATTTAAATTTTCAAAATTGAGACCTGACGGGATTTAACCGGGACTCCGGTCAAAGCGCTTTGATTGAAGGCTTTCTCTCTCTATATATATATATAGAGAATAAGAATGAAGAACAAGAATGAAGAAAAATAATAATGATTTTCTATTTACATGATGTGTTGTTTCTTTAACTATTTTCTATTTAAATATTTTGTTGTTTTAACATATATATATATATATATTGTTAGTAATAATAATGATTTTCAAATTAAGAGATCGCTAGCTCAAGTATACAAATTTATATCAAGTAAAAAAAATTAAAATTAAACGACAGCACCTTTATTTTAAACTTATCGACAAAATTTAAAAGAAAAAATTGAAAATAAGACATTTTTTAATTTTTTTATTACTTTTGGGTATTTCAGAAGATTCATGAAATAAAAATTATGGATCGTCCAATAACAACGATTTTCTAAAATATCAAAAAAATAATAATAAATTTTGAAAAAAAATGTAAAAATTGGTTTCTTATTATATGTTTTCAATATGGAGAACAAATTGAACTATTTAAATCAGCCGTCTGAAATTTAAAATGCGGAAACGATCGTATTCTACTATGTCCCATATATATACTGGACTCTTTCGTCAGACTGAAGCATTATGACACGGTCCACGCACAAGGCACAAATACAGAAACAATTCTAGCTCCAGCGCAGTAGAACAACTGGACCTGTTGGATCTGGATCAAACGGTCCTGAACTCCGGATGCATCCGAAACCCAGTTCACGGGCTGATGCGTGGTGAATGGTGATATCACTGAACAATCATAAATGTATCGATATAAGGCACCGTTTGGATATAGGAATAAGGAAGAAGGAAGAAGGCCCAAATTTATTATAAACAATCTAAATTCTTCACAAAGTTACACACTTTCCAATACTTCTTCCCATTTTTTCCTTTCTTCTCTTCTTCCCACACCTATACAATTTCAATTTTGTGAATTAGTGCAACAGAAGTTATTTTTATTATATATCATTTCTCATTTGACAAATAAAAATTTGAATATATATATGATCCAATAACCAATTAAGTAAGGACTTGAATATATTAATTGTACGTTAACAGTAAATAACCTGTAGCAATGACATCCCAACCGAAGGACAAAAAAGTTGTTACTTATTCTATACAAAGGAAAATGTCTCTAGACGAGCCACTTAATTAATTTGGTCTTCACCAACCATGCATGGCTGTATATATATATAAACCATGTCCAGATCAGGCAACTAAATGATTTATCCGTTATCTCTCTTCTCTCTTCCGCTTGTGTGTGATTGAGAGTATGTACTCAAATGTGAAGAGATGGGAAGAGCGCCATGCTGTGAGAAAGTTGGCTTGAACAAAGGAAGATGGACACAAGAGGAAGATGAAATTCTAGTTAACTATATTAAATCTCACGGTGAAGGCTCATGGAGATCCTTGCCTAAAAAAGCTGGTATATATAAATTCTATGCTACCCATATGCAAATTCTTCAAAATATTTTTTAGATTTTGACATAAGATTAGTGAGGGCTTGGAAATTAATGTCCGTACATTAAGTGATGGATGCTGCAAACTATCTATCGTGTGGTTCACTGCACTAATTAACTTGTATATAATTAGATTTTCTTCATCTCCAGTTGGCCGAATGTATGCAGTGCTGCATGCATCTAATTTGCATTTATTTTACCGAATGTTTCCTTTAGATAGCACATCATTAATTTAATATGCTTTGTAACTCTAATTTAATGCAGCAATGCACCAGTTAATTAAGTTCGTAATGTTTGATGTCTTTTTTATTATCTTCTTAGTGTTAATTTTTATTTTACTCTCATTACCAGATATATAGCAAGTTCAGTGGGTTTGAAAGCACAGAATGTGCTTAAACCTAGGTTGATTACAAAATTTTGAATTATACTTAATTATTGTTATGTCATGACAAGGTCAGAAAAAAGTATTATGGATAGCAGGATTTGTACCGTGTTGCATTTTTTACATTGAAAAGAATACTTAACAGTTACCATAAACTGAGCTTAAAAAACCATAACAATTGACCAAAAAAGTTATGTAGCATAACAGTCAGCCATTATTGCCAGCTATTTGTTATAACGATAATATCAGCTAATTATCGTGTTGTAGCTGTGTTTGCAGGGGCAGAACCAAAATTTCGACTTAGGAGGGAGCCAGAATTTCGACTTATATATGCAGACTAAAATTTGAAAGTTTAAAAATCTCAAAAAATAATATTGTATTATTTTATAGTAGTATTTTTCTAAACATAAATTTTATCAAATACTGTGAAGAAGTAATTTTTTCTTCAAAAAATAGTAAGCAAAGATTTTTCATATTTGAGCAATGTTTTATTTGTGATTTTTCGACTTCTAAATTTGCTCTAAAAGAAAAAAATTATAATTAAACTGTTTGAACAAACAATTAATAAACTAAACTAGATAGTATTTAGCTATATTAATTGTATTTGAACTATTTTATTAAGGGTGCAATATGTTATATATTAACAAAATTTAGTATATAATTGAAAAGATCTTCACACAACTTCAAAATCATTTGGGGGCCAAGCCCCCCTTATCCCCCTACTGCCTCCGCCCCTGTGTGCATGTTTGTGTAAATTTGGACAACCTAGCATTTGAGGTGCGATAAAACTCAAAACGTAACATGATAACCTGCAATCCAAAACACCAGTTAATCAATGACTTTAATTATATATGTGGGAAATAATGTTATAAGTTCAATGTTAGTTACGTACACAAGGAAAAAAAAAAATCATGTCCAAGAAATTACAAAGTCTAATTGTTTAATCAATCTACTACTCCATGCAATGAAACAGAGAGAAGTCCACATTTAATTGTTTCATTTTTCCTATACTTTGATCTTTCTTTAGGTTTGCTGAGGTGTGGAAAAAGCTGCAGGTTGAGGTGGGTTAATTATCTGCGAACAGGTATCAAGAGGGGCAACTTTTCTAAGGAGGAAGATGAGTTGATTATCAAGCTTCATGCCAGTCTGGGAACTAGGTATATCACCATAATTTAATAACCATATATTCAATGAGTTACCTAGCTAGTGTTTAAAGTTAAACTGCAAAGAATATAATTGTCTAAGTAACATGAGAAAAACAAAAAAGTAAATATGCATGTATATATGGTTATATACTTTGGGAATGACTTGCTAAACATCCCACTAAATTATGTATAAACTTGCTACCTGTTTAAGGAAACATCATATTTTATATAATTAACCTTTATTGTGTACGTTAATCATTATAATTAGGTGGTCCATGATTGCAAATCAGCTTCATGGAAGAACAGATAATGAGATAAAAAACTACTGGAACTCTCACCTTAGCAGAAGTATAGATACCTACTACCATCAAGTCAACATGGATACAAATGCCCAAAGCTCGCCAAAAAACTGTGATAAAAATAGTGAGAAAGAATCTCAAACTACAAACAAAGTCGACAACGCTCCAAGTCCCCATTGCTCTAATTCAATTGGGAAATTTGACGGAAAATTGTGCAGTTTAGTTTCGGATATGGAAACTAACAACGTGCAAAGTGAATTAACAGATAGTGATGAAGTGTTTTGCACCAGGATGGATGATGCATTCGATAGGCCTTTTAGCCCAATAAAAGTTGATAATTTGGAGTCTTTATATTTGGAGCCCATAAAAGCCCCTAGTGAATATGCAAGTATAACTGGTGAGATATGCACAAGCAAGGATGCCATGGAAAATGGACCCTATTTTAGCCCAGAATTCAGTGCCATTTTCAGAGATTTGGAAAGTTTGTTAGATAATAATAATGATAAAAAGATAGAGCATGGAAATAATAGTAACAAGTTAGGCGATGTACATGATAGTTTACTTGTGCAAAGAGGGTTGGGGATGGATGAACAATTTGGGGACTTGGGGTGGCTAGATTTCCCTTGGGACTTGGATCTGTGGTCTTCCATGAGGTTTGGGGAGGATGAATCGTTTTTAGAATGAGAAATGATCATGATTTTTTAACTTTTACGATGAATTATGAACCGATAAATCAGTGATATATGAAATCATTCTTCTGACAATTGCAAATTAATATTTGTTTTGTTACGCTAAAATCTAAATACTTAAAAATTTTGTTGTTTTGGTTTTACATTTCCTTTCCCCACACCTTAAAAACACTGACTTCTTTTTTTTTTAATTCAATTGAGGAGACGATGTGCTAGCATTTTTTTTTTCGATATATAAATTAATATCGGGTCTAGCTCCGCAATAATTAAAAAAAAAACTTCAAAGAATTTTGAGTCGAATAGACTTTCCTATAAACTAATAACCATAAATGTTAGAATTAATTACTTTGAAATATGGCCTCTTTCCATCCTGAGAAGATATTTGCTTGTTTAGTGTTGCACTATTTATATGGTCATATCAATTTTGTTAGGCCATTTATTAGTTCATTTTAGGCGGCCTGTTTTAGATAGTCTCAGTGTAATATTTTTATTTTTAAGTTTTGGTTGGAGCTTCATTCTGAGTGCTACTCCTAAAGTATCTTTAGGTGCGATTCATTTAAATAAAGGAAACTTAATGTATTGAAATATGAATAGATATTTATATTCTATCATTCAGTATGGGTTTGATGATTAAATTCAATTGAGAATAGTAAAAGGCTTTATAAAATTGCAACATTAAATTATTAACTACTTATATATTATTCATGAGGCAACATTGAAAGCCTATTTAATTTGGTCGATAAAAAATTAGTTTGAATCCACTCGAAATTTGATACATGACTAACGTGTTGTGACGGTGAATGCAATAATAAACTTATATATTGTGTCTTTCTATGAATGAAACAAAACTTAGTACATACGAAACACATATTATCGTGTGTTTTTTTTTTTCTTTTTTGACGTTTGAATTTAATCATATGTAATTGTCCTGGTTGCTAATTAATTTTATAGCCTTTGCTGATTTAGAGAGATTATCATTAGAGTCGCTTAAACGTGGGAAAATGAGAGGAAAATAAAAAACAGAGGTTCTGATGGCATTTTCCTGTTTCTTATTTGCGTATGAATTTAGTATATTTTAACTAAAATAAACTACTTTCTCAAAATAATATACGAAAGAAAAATTAATGCAACTCTAATGAATTATGGTTAAATTATAAGGAATTGAACTAGTTAAGAAAGAAATATAGCATTTCAAATAGCTGCAGATGAAAATAAAAAATAAAAAAACAATTCAAGGGTATAATTTTTTATGATAAATAAAAAGCCTTTTAGTGTCAATTCAAAATTTTGTTCCCTGAGTTTCTCATAGTCCTAATAAACCCCAAACTCAGTATGTTTTAGTCTTAACCCACTTTTATTCTATTTTCTGTCTTTAAATACTTGGGCACTAATTTAAACAATATATAAAATAACTTCCCCACGATTTGAATTATACATAAGTGAGTTGGGTCGAACTCAATTATTGTTTATTGAACTTGAGTTCTACGATTACGAAACTACGTAAAAAAAAAAATTACTATAGTTATGATTTTGGATTTGGATCAATATAGATGCAAGGAAAAAAAAAGAGTAATGCTAGAATTAAACATATAGGACGTCAAACACGATCCAAACATAGTACATTAAATTTCAAACGGTCGATCCAAACCGCTCAATATGATCTCTATATTAAAATATCTTTGATAATCAAATTTTATATTTTTTCATATTTTCTAACTATTTTTTTCGAATTTTCAAAATTGAAGGGTTCAGAACTTTTTAGATTGAGCATATTGAAAAATTCCAAAAAAATAGTAAAAAAATTGAAAAAATATAAAATTTGGTCTCCATGAAGATTTTATAACACAGAACAATTTGAGCGGTTTGGATCGGCCATTCCAATTTTAAAAATTAAAATTTCATCGCGTTGAACAAGTGTACGTGTCCTATATGTTTGACACTAGCAACTCCCAAAAAAAAACTTAAATAGAAATAGCGGACAAAAATTTTACTTTATTTATAATTTACTTCTGCATGTTAAAACTAAAAGTACATTATCATAGTAATAATCAAGTAGATTAGCGTTGACTGACTAGAAGGAAAGAACTCGGAATTTGCCACTGTATGCACTCTCTCCGTTGAAGCGTAAAGAGAGTAGCACCAACTCCAATAGTACCGCACAATCAAAGAATCTCTACAAATTCTGACAGTCATATTTAAAATCGTCGGTTCAGATTATCCTAACAAGCCAACCAATCATCCAAAATGTTGGAGAGGAACCCAATCCAATTCAGATTCCCGCAGAAATCTGAACCACCGAAGAATCCATTTTGTCCAAACTGGAGAAGAATCGAATAGAATAACATATGCAAAGCATCTTCTCGACTCCCTCCGTCTGACCGTCTCCGTCTCTTCGGATTCGGGTTCCATTTTTTTTGTTTCTTAACTGCTCGTCGACGCCTCCGCTAGTACCTTCTTCTCTCTCTCTCTCTCTCTCTCTCGCTTTCGCCATGGCTTCCACCTCTCAATCCGAAGCAATCAAGGTACACAGTTAACACTCTTCTCTCTTCTCTTCTCGTTGACAACAACGAGCGTAACCTACTAAACCTAGCTCTTTTAGCTGGTAAACCCTACTTAGTGAAACCTCTCGTAGCATCTCGCTCTTCTTTTCCTCTTTGTTTTTGTTCTCTCTTATTTTAGTTCGAACTAAGTATGGTGGGTCGAAACCCTTTTGGGTCTTTTCTAATTTTTTTGTTGTTAAATTTAAATTTTTTAGGGGGCGAAAGTGTTGATGGTTGGTGCAGGAGGTATAGGTTGCGAGCTGCTCAAAACACTTGCTCTATCTGGATTTCAAGATATTCACATAGTGAGTGAACCTCTTTAGGGGGTTATTGTTTATTTATATATGTTAATTTGAGCTTCTAGTTAATTACTATTTACCTTTTTCATCATGCATCTTATCTGAATTGTCAGATTTTAGAAATCCTTCGTGTAGGTTGTACTATATATATATTTTTTTTTACTAAAGGAACTTTTATAGAAAGATGAACTCCTAAAGCCGAAAAAAATTGAATAAATTTTGCAATTTAAATTTCATGTGTGAACTTAAGCTACAACAATTTTAAAATTTTGTTCGATAGATATGGATACTGTAGAAATGACTGTACTTGATTGTTTCAATTTATATTGACAATTATTTTCTATTGCCAATTATCAGATAGATATGGATACTATAGAAGTGAGTAACCTGAATCGGCAGTTTCTCTTTCGTCAGAGTCATGTTGGTCAGTCTAAGGCTAAGGTACATACCTTTTCATTGATCTGTGTTCACTTGTTGCCATACCCGGTCTCAACACTGTACTGGTCGGGTTCTGGGACGCTAAACTGTTGGTTGATACCTGACCTTTCATTTTTGCTTGAGCTTTTAGATGATCTAAGCTTAATTGAGGATTCCAGTAGCTTTTAATCCAAAAGAGTAGTTCTCCATTGCTATGATGGTTTACTGGTCTGGCTTAATTACCAGTAGTTTCATCATTTAATTTAGCTTAATTAAGGTTTAGCTGAATCCTTCTCTCTCTCTTTGCATAGGTTGCCCGGGAAGCTGTATTGAAATTCAGGCCCCACATTAACATAACAGCATACCATGCAAATGTGAAGGATCCACAATTCAATGTTGAATTCTTCCAGCAATTTAATGTGGTGCTAAATGGGCTTGATAATCTTGATGCGAGACGACATGTCAATAGGCTCTGCCTCGCTGCTAAAGTACCTCTGGTTGAAAGTGGTACCACTGGTTTTTTGGGTCAGGTAACTTTTTTCCTTTTCACCATAAGTCATGCATTGATCGATTTAGATATTCATCTGATAGATGTCAGTATTCTGGGATACCAGTCAGCAGAACTGTAGTCCAAGCAAGTAAACTTGTTACCTGGTTCCAATCAGTTGTGCAAGAAAGGCATTTTAGTACCCTCACTGAGACTGTACTGAATTATGGTATTTGGACCTTTATTATGTCTGCATTGGCCGAAAATAACCTACCAGGAGATTCTAAGGAGGCTAGTCAGGTCACAAATTTTTTTGTACACAATGAAAAATTTATATACTATTTACCTTGATCTTGAATTTGTCTTTTTGCTATAGGTAACAGTTCATGTAAAGGGTCAAACGGAGTGCTATGAATGCCAACCAAAACCAACTCCCAAGACCTATCCTGTCTGCACAATCACTAACACCCCATCTAAGGTTGTATTTGCATTATTTTGTAAAATACTGTTATTGATCTTTGTTTTATTTTTAGTTTACTTTCTTTTTTTTTATTCACATTCACATTCCACAAAAAGTGTTAGTATCTGTATGGTTCCTTATAGCTATCATTTTATATTGCCTACAGCAGAAGGATTTAGCTATTAAACTAACGTTGGGCCAAGTAAAGATTTTTTACGTGGCCTTTTATCACCTACTGTTCTTGAGTGTTGACAGAAAGAAATTGCTTCCATTTATATGAAATTAGAGGTTAACATGTTTCCTGGTTGTAATTTAGTCCAATCTGGTATGGATGATATCTGATAAAGATATGCAAAGAGTTATCAAATTTTAATAGCATATAGGTTCCTTAGTTACAGTATTTCAATAATTAAGTCATATGTGAATGTCTACAAAATTGTTTTGTATTAATTACAAGACGTGCTAGATATTATTCACAAAGACATGGGTAATATTGGTGGAGTATGTAAAAGTGTTTGACATTTATTTGTGCCAAATCAGATATGCTAAGTTCTGATACTTTGTTACTCAACAGCTCCTAATCTCTATAAGATAATTTAATGTGCAATTCTGTATTTAAGTTTTTTTGGCTAACTTTCTCTGCTGCAACAGTTTGTCCACTGCATAGTTTGGGCCAAGGAGCTTCTGTTTGCAAAACTATTTGGTGACAAAAACCAAGACAATGATCTCAATGTCCGCCGCTCATCCAATGATTCAGATGGGAATGGCTCATCAGATGCGTCAAAAGATGTGTTTGAACTAAGCCCACATGAGTCTCCTGATCAGTATGCACGAAAGATATATGACCATGTCTTTGGCAGCAATATTAAGGCTGCACTGTCCAATGAAGAGACCTGGAAGAACAGGAAGCGGCCAAGGCCTATTTTTGTAAGTGATGTACTACCGGAAGAAGAGAGAAATGGAGGTGTCCATTCTGAGGATGGCATGGGGTTGATTCCATCAGCAATGGGATCACTTGGGTTGAAGAACCCCCAAGAGATTTGGAACTTATCTGAGAATACAAGGGTGTTTTTGGAGGCGGTCAAGCTGTTCTTTGAAAGAAGAGAAAAGGTATGATATGGTTATTGGTGATATCCTTTTCCTTTGTTTCATTTTTATGGTTGTCTTGTTAAAAACTTATTGTAAAAAAGTGAGTGATGATTATGCCAAGTTTGGTGAGTAGCAGGTTTCTTCCTGTTGTTGATACCAACTTTTATTTCTTATTTGCTTTTTTTTTTTTTTTGGTTTATTTATTCATTTGTTATTTTCCTAATGCTGATATTGGCTGGTGCTCTGATTATCTGATATGCACTGAATATAAAAGCACAGAACCCCACAACCTGAAGTTCAACATAAGTGTATTTTTACAACGAATAGTGAAATAGATATGCCATCACTTGCCTATCATCCACAAGCACACATCCATACACAGCAAAGACTTGTAAATTACAAACATACAGGAATGGGCATAGATGCAACTGTGAAAATAAAGTGACTTCTGCTGTCAGAAATCCTACTGGAATTTCATGTACAGAGTACACCATTTTCAATGCTTTGTTTGATTACCAGTCCTTGCTGAAATATGTAATTTTTGGCTTTTTGTTCTTCTAGGAAATTGGGAACCTGACCTTTGACAAGGATGACCAGCTCGCAGTCGAATTTGTGACAGCTGCAGCAAATATTCGTGCATCTTCTTTTGGCATCCCTCTGCAAAGCCTGTTCGAGGCCAAGGGCATTGCTGGTAATATAGTTCATGCAGTGGCAACAACAAATGCTATTATTGCAGGTCTTATTGTTATTGAGGCAATTAAGGTGCTATCAGGCGATTCTAAGAATTACAGGTAACTAATTTCTGTTCAATCCTTTTGGTGTTGTGTGTCATGTGAAGACCTACAACAGGGTAGTTTGTAACCCTGTTTGAGCAGGACTGCATCAAATTACACCCAAGTCTGTGTGGTTGCAATAATCGTTAACACTCTTGTACGCAAAGAAGTTGTAAACTGTCCAAATTTGTTGCAAGTACATGCAGCTCTTAGTTTGGCAGAATGGAAAAAGTGCAGTGAAAGTTGTGAGAACTTTTCTCTCACGATAATAAGGTTTAATGTGAGAAATTCAATTCTTTTTACCTGGATTGTAAGGCTTAAATAAGTCTTGGTTTTGTTGGCTATTAAGACTTCTTTAAACACACAAATGTTATTGTGTAATAAACAAAAATTAAAAGTATTTTTGATACATTTAACATGTGCTAATATATATGCTGGAATTTATATTCAATAACCTTGTATGATTAAAAAAATTAATGCTTGTATACAGAATGACCTATTGTCTGGAGCATCCAAATAGAAAGATGATGCTTATGCCAGTGGAACCATTTGAAGCTAACCCTTCTTGCTATGTTTGTTCTGAGGTACTTAATGGTTTCCTGTACTATTTTCATTTGGAATTACTGTGCTGCTTTGCCTTGGTGTTAGTATTTAACGTCAATGAGCTTAGAGATAAACTAGTTAGGCTTATATAAGCCATAGTGAACTAGAAAAAAACCATCTATTTAGCCTTGGAGATAAACTGTACCTCCATCGGGTAATTGAACAACTAAAGGGCAACGCAAAAACCTCAATCTAGCCTTATCATTATCAAGGTAAATTCCAACTCGTACAGGATGCAAAAGAATGTGAGGTGTAGAGGGCTCTAAACTTTTAATATAAAAAAAGAAGTTTAAAGCCTTTCGTCCCAAACAAGTTAGGATAGGCTAGAAAGGACATCCTGACCATGGTCGTTTCTTTTGTATATGACTAGATTTTTACACTGGCTTGCCAAGCTATCACAGACATGCGGAGCTTAAACCTTTGACCTCTTAGAAATCAGCCTAGTGCTCTAATCACTTGAGCTAGTAGGCCACATTTCTTTTATATAAATTGTTTTTAATTTGTTTATTTACTCCATTTATTTATTAGACACCACTTCTGTTGGAAGTGAACACTGCCACAACCAAACTAAGAGATGTGATAGAGAAGGTAGTGAAGAGTAAGCTGGGCATGAATCTCCCTCTAGTCATGCAAGGCTCAACACTAATTTATGAAGAAGGCGATGATCTTGATGCTGATATGCTTGCCAACTATGCTATCAATCTTGACAAGGTTATTTCTGTACCATTATCTGTTCAGGAAAAAGAAAATTAAAGGATAGATGAGAAGAATACCCTGTAGGCTTCTGATACATGAAGAAAATCTCAAGTCCATGAATAAACAAAATGTATATTCTACTTGTATGAAGGATGTTTCATGTTTTCAAGAGGAAAATTAAGAGAATTGTAAAAGCATGTAAGAATAACATCCTGGGATGGTAAATTTTGCATTTATTGGAGGACCAGACTTGTGGATACTGGTACTGTACCTCTTAAGCTGAAATTTTGTTTCTTGCAGGCCTTGAATGAGCTTCCTACACCAGTAACAAATGGTACTACTCTTTCAGTTGAAGATCTCCAACAGGAACTAACATGCAACATAAACATCAAACACAGGTTATTTTTATTGTCCATATGTTGAATTGGCATATTACCAGTCAACCCAGTACCGAACTGGAATGGATCTGTAAAATGTGTACATGACATATGCAAGTTGTACCTATATGAGACCCGACTGGTATGGCATGTGTAGACTAGACTTTTAGGGCCATCCCGCCACGAAATACTCTCCATGTGGTTTGTGAGTCTTGTTTTCCAGTTTAGTACCAGTATCTTATGTCACTAAGTGCTATGTTAAATCATTTTGTTTAACATCCTTGTTTATATTCTGTGTGCAGGGATGAATTTGATGAAGAAAAAGAACCTGATGGCATGGTCCTGACTGGTTGGTCAGGCCCCAACACAAAACCTGAGAAATCCAATCCTTCAAGCAATGGCGAGAGCTCTTCAGCAGCTGGTGCAAAACGTAAATTGGAAGAAATCTCTGATTTGAATGGAAAAAACAAGGGGATTGCACTGGAAGTCGAGGTAAATGTTGTAGATGATGATGTGTCAGTGCTGAATGAGTTCCCGACGATTAACAAGAAAACGAGGGTTCAATAGTGGAAAGGATGCTAAATGTGACTTCACCCTTGATTTCAAGTGCAGATAATTTGCTGATGCTAAGCTGCTAACACATTGTTGAGTGGTTTTGGTTTGATCGGTTCTGTTGTAGGCTTAGTCTGTTGTTGTTGATCTTTGACACTTCGTCCATGCAGTTAATTTTGTAACTCAGGTAATTAGGTACCCTACCTCAGGAGGTTTCGTTAGTAATGTTTAATTTGCTGGTAATGTTGTATACTTGCAGGCCTTGAGAAATGTTCTTTTGTTTTTGTTTACGTAATTAAAGGAGATACAATTCGTGTTGCAAAAAGAATTTAAATTAGCATCCAATACAGTAAGTTTATAAAATTATGCAAATTTCTTATTCGTGCTTGGTTCAAGCGGTTATTCAGTAGGCGACTGAAGAAAAATCATTTCGGTATAATTTTCCTTAGCCATCGGTTTCGGTATGATTTTGAAGCTAAACAATAATTGAGGAATTTTTCTTAAAATAGACATGATTGGAGTTTTTTTGTAATGACACCATTTCGGAAATAATTTTGGGCTATAATAAATGATCTCTCGTTTCTTAAAATAGACATGATTAGAGTTTTTTGTAATGACACCATGTCGGAAATAATTTTGGGCTATAATAAATGATCTTTTCGTTAAAAGAATAATTAAATGCTGATATACGAGTTCGATTGACGGATAATACTATCTCGTAATATTTTGTCATTGACATATGGTACAAGATTCTTTTGCAAATCATCACGGAAACAAAAAGATCAGGATGTATGAGAAAAATTAAATAAAACTCAGTAAAAGACTTTTTTTTTCCTTTTCCAATTTTTATTATGATTATTAATAACAAATTAATCCAACAAACATCATAACTAAGCCAACTTCTATTAAAATAAGAATTATGATATTTTTATTTAGATAAAATATGTTAAAATTGTTATTATAATATAAAAGCAAACCAGTTATTTATTAATGATATAGATTTATTGATTTATTTTTAATATGTATTTTTTAATAATCAACAAAATTTAATTACACAAAAAAATTCATAAGAGATCTATATAAATAATAAAACGGAAATTACAATTTTAATTATTATTTTTAATTAATTTTTTATATAAATTATTATTATTAATAAATTTGTGAACTTAATAACATCCAAAAGTTCGAATATATCGTCCCTTTGAGTCAGTCAGGAACTTTTCGACTTCTGTACATGTTTACTTTTGTCAATTCCATTTATAAAAAAGGAGGATTCCGAAAGGAGCCCAGCGTACTGCGTACATCAAACAATAAAGGGTGCCATGTGATGTGGGGACACCTAAAAGTCGTTCGATTAACGGGTCTACCTCCGACAAACCTGTTTGTTTTATTAAATCCGTTAATCGGACGGCGAAAGCGTCTATCGGGTCGGATCTGTTTTGGTTTGTTGGTACCCGATCCCGTATGCTTCAAAGAAAATCCCTATTTTTGTTTTTTTAGCTTTATTTCGGTCTCTACTTTGGATTTCTGCGTAGAAGCTGAGAAAGAGAGAAGAATAATGGCGGAGGTGGCGACTGCGACTGAGGAAGGAAGATGGAGAGATGTCGATAGGTTGCTATCTCGCAATGGAAATCTCGTCTCTGCTCTATTCGATCCCAGTCCCACTGTCAGCTTTCTCTCTCCTTTCTCTCTTCTCCCTTCTCCGCTCTCTCCTTCGCCTTTTCTCTAGTTGTAGGGTTTAGGGTTTAGAGCTTTTAAACTTTTTATTGCAAAAGCTGTCGAGGTGTTGGTATTGTAGGTGCTACGAGATATTTTAGGAGTGTGCTTGTTTGGCTGTGTCACTATGTGTGAAGTCCGGAATCTAAAAAAGGATAATCAAACCTGAATTGAAGTTTTTAAGGACCTCCATGCAAAAATGGCCATAAGAACATTTGAACTGGGTGGGTGATCATATAAAAAAAGGTTAATAATTAGTTCTTATAAGAATACCAAAAGTAAAATGGTATTCTTTTGATTTGACTTTTATTTAGATTTTAGAGTTTTATTTTTTCCCCTTTTGAATGATCTGGTAATGTGACTGATGCAGTTGAGAGAGGATATCGGGGAGTATGTAAAAGTTCTAGTGGTTGGAGCTGGAGGTCTTGGCTGTGAGTTACTGAAAGACCTTGCTCTTTCTGGTTTCAAAAACATTGATGTCATCGACATGGATACCATTGAGGTCTCAAATCTAAATCGTCAATTCCTCTTTAGGTGTAGCTTTCTTTCTTCTTTTATATACTTTTGAGGAAACCGTAATTTTAATTTTGCTGAGGATCAATGCTTAGAGATTATTTTGATTTTGGTCCTGGATGAGTTATATCAAGTGTTGATATACTGTCTGGTTCAGTATTGGAAAAAATATGTTTGAACTTAGGTATGTTTTGATGGTAAGACAGATTAAACGAGAGGTACTGAATTAATGTAGTTTGGTAACAGAGATCAAATGGGAGGTATTTTTAAAGTTTTTGGTTCTGACCTTGAAATGCACATAGCCTGGACACCTGCGACAAAGTTTTAATAACTCAAATATTCATAAATGTTAAAATTCTGGAGTGGTCGTACTAAATCCATATTAATCCATATCACATTGTTCAGTAGTTATACGATTCATATTTTTATTTTTATGTGCTACTGATTTTCTTATTGTTAACAATAGGCTTCAAGATGTGGGGAAGTCGAAGGCTGAGGTAGCTGCTAAACGGGTCATGGAACGGGTCAGTGGTGTAAATATTGTGCCACACTTTGGGAGAATAGAAGATAAGGAACTCGATTTCTATAGCAACTTTCAGATAATTGTGCTGGGTCTTGATTCAATTGAGGCTAGGAGTTATATAAATTCGGTTGCTTGTGGTTTTCTTGGTATTTTTTTTTATTCTTTCTCATTACTTAAGATACCAATTCTATGGTGACAAAATTCTATGTTCTATATTTTTTCTTTTTCTTGCTTGGTCCGTCTTAAGTGTGGTTAGGGTAAATTCAACTAAATTTGAATATGTTTGGCAGAAGAAATGCATCAGTTGTGCAGTTGAGCATTTTGTCATGCCAAAGTGGTGTATAGATCTATTTGTGAATTGGGTCCAGTTTGGGTATATTTGATTTGAGTCACAGCTAAAATAGGTTCATGTGGCTTAATTGCAAATTGAGTCATGGATTATCTCTCCCATGTGATTGATCGTTACTTGAAGCTTAAATGCAGAGTTGAGGATAAGTTTTAGCTTTTACTATTCTGAGGAGAGCGAAGAGCTGAATTCCACAATTAAGTGTTGTTAGGCTAATTTGACTTGAGTCGATTTGGGTTAACTTATCTGCATAGTGCAAGTTTTTGATAGTCTCTAATTGAGTCTTACATTGCAGAGTATGATGCTGATGACAACCCATTACTAGAGACAGTGAAGCCGATGGTAGATGGTGGTACTGAGGGCTTCAAGGGGCATGCGAGAGTGATTCTGCCTGGTACCACCCCATGTTTTGAATGTAACATATGGCTATTCCCACCTCAGGTCAAGTTCCCTCTCTGTACACTTGCAGAGACTCCTAGGACCCCTGCACATTGTATCGAGTATGCCCATCTCATCAAATGGGATGAGGTATGTTTCTTTAATCTTTTAGGTATCTCTCTTTAAATTATTTTTTTTTTAATTTAATGATCCTGGTGACCAATTTGGAAAGAGAGTTCCTGTTGCATTTCTGTGGTTCATACACAAGAATTGTTTATATTATTGCAAAACCAATGAGAAGTCCCTAATTGAGCACATTTTTCCTGTTTAAAACTTAAAATATAGCATTGTAACAATCAGAAGATAATCAGGGTTGTGTTTGGGTTGGTCAACTTTGAAGTTTGATGGAAGCTTAATAATTTGGATTTTGGATTGTGAAATTTGAGTTTTTGCATCTTTTATGACAGGTGCATAGTGGGAAAGCTTTTGATGCTGACAATCCTGATCACATGCAGTGGGTCTATGACGAGGTCTTTTTTCCTTTTAGTTTTGTGTCATTTTATTTATTGAATTCTATGTTATTTTTGTATATATTATAACTTCTAATTGTAGTATGTTCCGTTGACGACAGGCTTTAAAGAGGGCTGAGCTTTTTGGTATTGCTGGAGTAACCTATTCCTTGACCCAGGTATACTAAACTTCTGCTTAAGGCTTACTGGACATGCTGGTGCTGGTAAATGGCTGGCTTTGTACCAGCTGTGGATCATAAAGATGCTAGTTTTGTTTTCTGTTCTGTACAGTAGTTTGCATCTAGTTCTTGTTTGTAGGTACCACTGCTAAACATGACCTTGTACAGTATCTAGTCCAAGAACTGAAATTCTTGCTTTTATTTACCTACAATCAGGGAGTTGTGAAGAATATTATACCCGCCATAGCTTCTACAAATGCCATTGCATCGGCTACATGTACATTGGAAGCCTTGAAGATTATCTCTGGCTGTAGCAAAACTTTATCCAATTATATGACGTAAGTCTGTTCTTAATTTTTGGTACTTGTGTAAGGTCAGGTGTTTAAGCACCAAAAATTTGAGCACAAAGAAACAAACTAACAAATAATGAAAACACTTATGGCCTGTCTTGGCTTGTACTGCTCTGTATATACTGATAATGCACCAGTGTTGACCTAACTGGTTCCCAATTGCGATTCAGATGGGTTATGTGACTGCTATTGAATATATTGTATTATTCCAAGAAGCTTCCTTTCCATTTTCTTACATCAATGCTACTGTTACTTTAGGTACAATGGTCAAGAAGGAACTCATATAAAAGTAACAGATTTTTTTAGAGAGAAAGACTGTCTCGTGTGTGGGCCTGGTACTCTCGTTGAGTTGGAATCTTCTGTCACTCTTGCTGAGGTAAAAATGTTCTTTCTATCGTTTATTGCAAGGAAAACATCATAATAGGAACTTCACAAAAAGGAAGATGTCTATGTAACTTCACATAACCTGTGAAGTTTCTGTCCTCTTGAAACTGCCATCTTATCCATACTTTTCCTGATCCTACACTTGACCAAGTTGGAATCTAAAATTTTAAATTTTATCTTGGGAACAAATTGCATAAATGGTCCTTAAAGTTTAGCTTGTTATCAAATTGGTCCTAAATGTTTGCAATTTAAATCTGAAGTTGTTCGGATTATTTATGCAACT
The DNA here is from genome assembly GCA_028095005.1 of Rhynchospora pubera. Lineage (NCBI taxonomy): Eukaryota > Viridiplantae > Streptophyta > Magnoliopsida > Poales > Cyperaceae > Rhynchospora > Rhynchospora pubera. Next base: position 257,291,895 of record CM051461.1, on the reverse strand, counting down.
TAGAGCATTGCTAAAAATGGATGCTTTGAAGGAAGGGCCAATTTGGTACAAAATGAAACTTTTAGGCACCAAAATGAGAAATAAGTTGATACTTTTCAGGACCAATTGTTGGATAATGAGTTAATATAGGTATCTAGAAGATATCTTCACTGCTTGCTTTACTGAAATATTGGATTCTATATCTCAAAAGAAATGATCAACCAAGAGTGCCCTTTTTATTCATATTTTGGATTGGATGATCATGTATCTTCTGGATTCAGTATCCGTTCCTGTGGTAGTGTGCCTTGTTTTCATTTTGGATATAGCACTTCAATTGTAGGGAATCGTTCTTCACATAATCCAACTACTTTCTTAAACATACAATAATTTCTTATTCTAATTCTCTTCACCTCTCTAGTTCATAGAACAACTGGAGAAACACCCTGATGTACTAATGTCAAAAGCTAGTGTTACTCATCGGGGCAACAATTTGTACATGCAAGCACCTCCAGTTCTAGAGGAGATGACCCGCTCTAACCTGAGTCTCACATTGTATGATCTTCTTGGGAAGGTGGCGAAAGATACAGTACACGTAAGTGGCATGGTAGAGAAGAATGGAAAGAGGACATCCTCTCTTAGGAAATTGCGGGTCTCCTTTAAAGGGGTCAGTACGGGGCCCACTGACATGGACACGTGATACGAGGGATACACTACCAATTTTGGAAATTGACTTTACGGTTCTGAATTGAATCCTCTGTAACTTTTGCTGCTTTTCATTTCTCTTTTTTTTTTAAAAAAAAATTGCGGTAACGTCAATCAACTTGGTATTTTGATGGGACTGGTGTCGTTTTACCAGGGTATGGTTGTTATTGAAGTAGTTAGTACTTGATACAGCTTATAGTTTGAATGCGTTCCACAAATGATCACATGCATCCATCAGTAGCAATATTACATAGGCAAAAGCAAAATACGAAGGGGGGAAAAAAAAAATCATCCATGTGCAATCGCTCCAGGGAAAAAAAAAAAAGGAAAAAAGGAAAACACTACCTTACATAATTTTACTGAAGCTTGGAGTAAATAATTTATGGATTACATTTATGAAATTGACAAAGAGTTCTGATTGGCAACATTGCAGAAAACAGTGTGTATAACCAATTAACCATATCTTGAATTGATTGCTGGTGTATGTATGTCTGATCATAGTAGACCCCGGTCGCACTAAAATCCAACTTACACAGGATAATGACGTCATTAGGTCCTACCTGTTTTGTTGTGACGTCATTGGGTAGTTTACTTATTAGTTATTATTACCAACTTGCTCGCTCGTTACATGTTTTAAATTGTTTACATAAAGTAATAAGCAAACTCCAAATTGTAAACCAAAACGTTTTTGAAGATTATTAAGACTTGTTCAACAAAATGTGAGATTATATAGTTAAGGAACTTGGACTAGTAATTTTACTATTACAGTAGATATTTATACTTTTTTTTTTTTGAAGCAAAGTAGATATTTATACTTCGATCCCGACTTTATACTATTGAAACATGCATATAAATTTGAATAAAAAAATGTTTAATTGAGTAACGAACAGAGCACTGGAGAAATTGACAAAAATATGACCCGAGTCCGGAGCAGAGATAATCCAACGATAAAAATCACCAACGAGAAAAGCAGAATTATGAAATGCGTATGTCAAAAAAATTGATATAGACGGGAAAAATTTTCTTTAAGTGATAAGGTTAGCCGAAAAACACACGAATTCTCCTAGTATTAGATTTTTCTCTCTCCGTACACGTCATTTGATTATTCGTTTGACTTAATTTTTGTCCTGCTCGAGTTGGAACTTGAGTTTGAACTTTGAAATCATTTGACTTCGTTTGACTCTAACTTCTAATTAAGTTATTCAAATGTATAACCAGGAAAATTTATTTGAGCCTCCACAAAAATATGGAAAATTCAATGATGTATAAATTTCAATTATTACCTTACAAAATAGTTTAAATAATTTTTCAAAATTCATAATATTTTTCTTCGTGATTTCATAAATGTGATTAGGTTTTTTTATATTTCACGGAAACATCAAATTAATTTGTGCATGAAATTTTATGTACGTACTCAAAAAATTATATAAAAAAATCCAATGACATTAAATTTTCATATTTGGACTATTAAAATATTTTACATACCTTTTATATTTTGAACAATTCTTTTATATAAACGGATCTCCTGAATTCTTTTTGTTTTCAGAGTTTTCCAAAATTTATTTTTTCAACAAATTTTATATGCAAGTGATATCAAATTTTCTAATTTTGAACTTTTTGAATATTTAAATAATTTTGCAATCCTATGAGATTTTATACATGTAATTTTAGAAAAATGTATTTGTCATCTATTTTTTTTTTGTTTAAAATTTTATCATATACATTATACTCAAATAATTATATAGAATTCAGTGGTACTAAATTTTTCATTTTTCAACTGTCATAAGTATTTTATATAAATTTCAACACAATAATTCAAGTAAATTTGAACACTAATTAAGTGGTACTAAACTTTTTCATTTTTTGAACTTCCAAAAGTATTTTATATGCTTTATAACATTTTATTTTATTTTATTATTTAATTTCATTAATTTAACGATTTTGTAAAAAATTTAAAATATTCAAATCATCGGTAATCAACAGAAAAGTAAAAGCTGACAGGCAACGTGCAAAATTAGCTCTAGTTTAATATTTGAGATATGATAAAATCTGCCACAACTGATGGATGGACCCATCAGCTGCAATCATATCTCAACTTTTAAGATTGTAATGGCTAATTTGAACCGTTCAATGTGTTCTCCATATTGAATTCTCGTTGGAGACCAAATTTTACATTTTCTGATTTTATTTATTTATTTTGAGATTTTTTAAAATCATAGTTATTAACTATTGAAGGGTCCAGAATTGTTTAGATTAAGAATTTTGAAAAATACCAAATAAATACTAAAAAATTCAGAAAAATATAAAATTCTGTCTCCAACCAGATTTCAATATGGAGAATACATTGAAATTGTTGATCCTTGTTTTGTCTCATCCGTCAGTCGCGACTGATTTTAGCCTATCTCTATTTATCTTAACCAAAGATGAGCTATGAGATACAGCTTTCGACAATTTCTGGGAATAACACAATTGAGTAAACAAGGATCAAACAAAACAGAACAATCTCATTTAATATGTCAGCTCCATTTTTGGGTAAAGGACCTAGATCTGAGCTTGCCCGCCGAGAAGCTGTCAACCGAATTTATTTATTAGAACAAACTTGGTTTGCAAAGTAACTTTTGTAGATATATTTAAATTAAATTAAATAGTTATAGTAATGATAAGGATAAGAAGTAGGTATGGTTCTTCTTTAGGGTGCGTTTGGATAGATGTGGGAAGAAGGGAAGAAGGGAAGAAGTATTGGAAAGTGTGTAACTTTGTGAAGAGTTTAGATTGTTTATAATTTTTTTTCTTCTTCTTCCTTCTTCTTCTTCTTTCTTCCAACGATCCAAACGCACCCTTAGGTACGATCCAATCTTGACACTGAAAACTCTATTCAACCACCGATTAGAGCGTGCAATTTGGAGACTTACATTACTACATTCCACATGAAAATTGTACTTTTCCTCATTTTGGGTGCGTTTGGATAGGTGTGGGAAGAAGGGAAGAAGGGAAGAAGTGGGAAGAAGTATTGGGAAGTGTGTAACTTTGTGAAGAGTTTAGATTGTTTATAATTTTTTTCGTCTTCTTCCTTCTTCTTCTTCTTTCTTCCAACGATCCAAACGCACCCTTTGATCCTAAATATGGGTTGGTTTGCAGTGTGTGTGGCATTTGTATCAAAGAAGTAGATAAAATTTTAAATTTGTTAGGAAGCTTCCATGAATTGGGCCATATTAGCGGGACATCATTCTTAATTTGGAAAGCTAACAAATTTGTTTAGTCTAAAGCACTTGTAGCATCATCCACCTTATTATTATTATTATTATTATTATTATTATTTTCTTGACTGAAAGCTGGTCGTTGAGACTAAGACAGTACAAATTGAAATCCAAATCCTGTGGCGCGCGATACAGGCCCTCCGATCAGATCTCAATGGATGAGAGAGTCCCGTGCATGTAACAGATTGTAAGGCCCGAAAAAATTGAACCCGTTCAGATCTGATCGGACGGTCCATGTGACGCGCCACAGGATTCGAATTGGTACAAATCAGACTAATTCACATATTAATATGTGTGAAAATTTATGTTTATAATCCTACAAAATTCAACGCTCAGTCACTCACTCCAATCAATCGGGGCAGACAACCGCACTTTGGTGTTCGACAAAATGCCTCAACGAGCTATCAAGTATGCCGTGGTTCGTACTTCTTCTTTTTCCTAACCTAATAATATATGTGTACACGTTGATGTAACTTGTTTGTTATTAGATTTTAACTTGTTGTTTTTTTGTTCTTTGCTAATAAATTGTTTATATAATAAGTGGGCAATGGTAATAAGTAGATACTACTACCAGTGGCGTTGTTGATTTTTTTTTTTTATACGGATTTTGAGATGTTTTTATGTAAGTAAATTTCAACACTAATTCAGCCGCAATTTTTTTAATACACAGATTTTAAATTGAATATTTAATAATAAACATAATAAATAAATAATTTTATCAATAAACATGAAAGAGCGCTACTGATAGGGCGCATTGGCGGCGGTGCCACTCCTATTGGTGCACCTACCCATTCAGACCCATTTCGACTCCGTTCAAATTTGAAAAATTTTAAATTTTCTACCTCTGCAGTCCAAGTGACGCTTCCTATTTTTGAAAAACATATTATTTTTAAAAATAAATTTTTTTGACAGCGCCGATTAGGTTGGCGTGTTAATATATTTAAAAATTAATTTTAATTATTATTATTTAAAAAATATATATTCCTATTTTAAAAAATGATTTTGTGTGATAGAGGCACGTTAATATTTTAAAAATAAAAAAAATTATTATCATTTTTGAAAATTAATTTCTCTTGAATAGGGGAGCGCCATTCCCAGTGGCACGGCTGTAAGAGCGCCGGTTCCAGTGACGTCTTGACATGTTTATAATCAATTTTTTTTATATGTTTATTATTAATTTTCAGTTTCAGTAATGTTTGTTAAAAAATTTACGGCTAATTCAGTGGTACAAAACTTTTTCTTTTTTTGAACTTCCAAAAGTATTTTATATGCTTTATAACATTTTATTTTTATTTTATTATTGCATTTCATTAATTTAACGATTTTGTAAAAATTTTAAAATACTCAAATCAACGGTAATTAACATAAAATTAAAAGCTGTCAGGAAACGTGCAAAATTAGCTCTAGTTTAAAATTTAACTAAAGATGAGCTATGAGATGTACCTTTGAACAATTTCTGTGAATAACATAATTCAATTAAACAAGAATAAAACAAAACAGAGCAATCTAATTTAATAAGTCAGCTCCATTTCATATGGCCTAGTTCTGAGCTTGCTCGCCAAGAAGCTGTCAACCGAATTAATTAATTAAAACAAACTTGCTTGCAAAGTAAATTAAATAGTTCTAATAATTTTATTAATAAGAGGTGGTTATGGTTCTTCTCTACGTACTATCCAATCTTGACACTCAAAACTCTATCCAACCACTTGTTGCAGTGTGCAATTTAAAGACTTACATTATTCCACATGCAAATTGTAGTTTCTCTCGTTTTGATCCTAATCATAATGGCTGGTCTGTAAGAGTCGGATTTAAATTAATGAAATAGATGAAAAGTTTTCAAATTATACCGATTTCATGAATTTGGAATGCTAACAAATTTGTTTAGTCCTAAACGCTTATAACATCATCCATTTTATTTATTGTATTTTTTCCCTCTTAACTGAAAGGAGGTGGTCGAGACCAAAGCAACACAAATCGGACTGGTTCACTAAATTGTGAATTTTAAAAGGTAAGGCGACCACCAGGAAATTCATATAAATAATCCTACAAAAGTCAACACACTCTCTAATCATTCGGGGCAGCAATAACCACACTTTGTGAAAAGCTCCACAAGGTGTTCGATAAAATACCTCAACGCTATCAAGTATGCTGTGGTTCGTATATATTACTTCTCTAAACAACTACATTTTCCTAGATAATATGCACACTTTGATCATTTATTCATTTTACTTACATTATTATTATATTTTTGCTAAACCTCAGGTAGATGCATTTACTTCTGAGGCTTTCAAGAGAAATCTAGCTGTAGTACTCTAATGTGGATGAAAAATAGATGTTGTCTGTTACCAAGTAGAACCCTTCAGCACATCAGATCTCGCATTGGATCCTACCAGGATGAGACGAGGGTCCATCAGAAATTACAACAGAACGGGAGGAGGAGGTCCAAAGGAATTCCTTGTCTGGGAGGACACAGGAGCCAACTGAGAGCTGGAGCAACACCATTGACATTGTTCCAGGATGGAGATCGACAGTGTAATGAGTCAGGCACCAAGTCACTACAATTCCAATGACGAGCCTCGGTAAATTTTCGAACACGACATCGTATCCATTTCTGTACTGCATCAGGCGAGTTTGTGAGAACATAATGTACGGCTTATGGGCCCACAAATACATGGCCAAGTTGAGTAATGTGGTTCATGGTTAGGTGGTTAGGGTTAAGGATACCCGACGGCGGAGGAAGAAAGGAAGTTTGGATTGTAGGAGCTGAGAATTATGATTTTATGGGTTGGTATTTATTTAGGAGAGCGCTGTCTTTTCAGGAACAACATCCTCTCAGCTATGGGTACGATCGTCCGATGGATGATGGGTGCCCACAAAAGATACTTGATGAATCGAAATTCTTAATGGACCGACTCGGTCCATTAGACAGCCCACGGTCTCTACTCTCAAAATGGAGAGTAACCGATATTTTTCCGATGTGATTTAAATCAAAAGTCATTTAATTTTCCGTGGTTAACAAAATCTTCACAAATGAAGAATGTTTTATCTGTTAAAATAAATGTAAAAGCACATATAAAACATAGACATTTTGCGACAATAATGATTTCATTTATAAACTATAATTAGTTCTCTCCAATATCATAGTAAAATTGAATAAAGATGATAAACTTTTCTTGTTCGTTTGTACATTTACCATTGAATAAAAAAATGTTCGATTTATACACCACCCAAATAACTTAAAAGTACAATTCTGTCACATTTGCTCTTTGGCTAGTAATTTAACATTTGGATGACCACCCCTACAATTCAAAAGGTATGATTCTTCACACCTTTTGTATTTTGTTTGTCAATTAACATTTGGAATCTTCATCGTTTTCAACTGAGTGTCTCCATTAGTAAGGTTAGTATTGATTGGCTATTTGAAATAAATCAGAGGACTACAAAATAATTAGGTTGCAAATTTAGATAGCTCGTTCGTACTTATTTTGAATTTAGTTTAAATCTTATTCGTTTGACTTAATTTTTGTCCAGCTCGAGTTGAAACTTGAGTTTGAAATCATTTGACTTCGCTGACTCTAACTCGACTATAGAACTTAACTTCTAATTAAGCTATTCAAATTTATAACCAGGAAAATTTATTTGCGCCCTCACAAAAATATAGAAAATTCAATGATGTATAAATTTCAATTATAACCTTACAAAATAGTTTAAATAATTTTTCAAAATTCATAATATTTTTTTCCTAATTCCATAAATCTGATTAGGTTTTTTAATATTTCACGGAAATATCAAATTAATTTGTGCAGGAAATTTTATGTACGTACTAAAAAAATTATATAAAAAAATCAAATGATATCAATTTTCATATTTTGGACTATTAAAATATCTTACATACCTTTTATATTTTGAACATTTTTATAAACGGATCTCTAGATTTCTTTTTGTTTTCAGAGTTTTCCTAGATTTATTTTCTCAACAAATTTTATATGCAAGTGATATCAAATTTTCTAATTTTGAAATTTTTGAATATTTTAAATTATTTGGCAATCCTATAAGATTTTTATACTTGTAATTTTAGAAAAATGTATTTATCATCTAAATTTTTTTGTTTAAAATTTTATCATATACATTATACTCAAATAATTATATAGAATTCAGTGGTACTAAATATTTCATTTTTCAACTGTCATAGTGTTTTATATAAATTTCAACAAAATAATTTAAGTATATTTCAACACTGATTCAGTGGTACTAAACTTTTTCTTTTTTTGAACTTCCAAAAGTATTTTATATGCTTTATAACATTTTATTTTATTTTATTATTGCATTTTATTAATTTAATTAACATTTTGTAAAAAATTTAAAATATTCAAATCATCGGTAATCGACTGAAAATTAAAAGCTGACAGGAACGTGTAAAATTAGCTCTAGTTTAAAATTTAACAAAAGATGAGCTATGAGATGTACCTTTGAAGAACAATTTCTGTGAATAACATCATTGAATTAAACAAGAACAAAACAAAACAGAGCAATCTCATTTAATACGTCAGCTCCATTTTAGGGTTAAGGACCTATCGTTTTATTACTTTCATATCGCCTAGCTGGCTAGTTCTGAGCTTGCTCGCTAAGAAGCTGTCAACCGAATTAATTAATTAGAACAAACTTGCTTGCAATGTAAATTAAATAGTTCTAATAGTTATATAATAATAAGAGGTGGTTATGTACTATCCAATATTGACACTCAAAACTCTATCCAACCAGTTATTGCAGTGTGCAATTTTTATACTTACATTATTCCACATGCAAATTGTAGTTTCTCTCGTTTTGATCCTAAACATAATGGCTGGTCTGTAAGCGTCGGATTTAAATTAATGAAATAGATGAAAAGTTTTCAAATTATACCGATTTCCATGAATTTGGAATGCTAACAAATTTGTTTAGTCCTAAACGCTTATAACATCATCCATTTATTATTTTTTTTCTCCTGACTGAAAGGGGGTGGTTGAGACCAAAGCAGTAAAAATCGGACTAGTTCACTAATTATGTGAATTTTAAAAGGTAAGGGGACCACAAGAAAATTCATATATATAATCCTACAAAATTCAACACACTCTCCGATCATTCGGGGCAGCAAATAGAAATAACCACACTTTGTGAAAAAATCCACAAGGTGTTCGATAAAATGCCTCAACGAGCTATCATGTATGCTGTGGTTCGTATATATTATATTACTTCTATAAACGACTCCATTTTCTTAGCATAATATGTACACGTTCAATGATCATTTATAACTTTTTTTTTTGCTAAACCTCAAGTAGATGCATTCACTTCTTAGGCTTTCAAGGGAAATCCAGTTGCAGTTTGTTTGTTAGAAAAGAACACTGATGTGGATGAAAAATGGATGCTATTCTCCAATTGGTTCTTATGCGAATGGTGTATCCAGTGGTTTACCCCAACAGTTGAGATAAACCTCGGTAATATATTCTGATAATTACTAAGCTATGATGTGTATTTCTTTGTTACACAAATATTTGTACCTATCTGCCCATTTGCTCAGCTTGCTCGGACATACCTGACACGGTTATAAAAACGCAATTCCAATCGATGACAATATACCTATGTATGACGTGACCCAAAGTTTCAAACAAGAAAGAGTACGATACACATTCTTTCATTCATTATTAAACAAGTTTAGATGCTAATTACTAGTCTTTATTCACCATAGAGGATTCAATGAGCTGCCCTTACCACATCACTAAACCTGTATGTCATGTCAAGGCTCACCACATACACACCTACATTACCAGTACGAGGCTATACCACTGGTTCAACACATTTCTTTTTCCTCTCTATTTTTTGGTTAATTGTGAACCAAAGGAAGGATATGTCTCCATATACCAAATACCATATAATCTGAAACCTCGGCCTGAAATTTAAGCAAGTAGATACAAAGAAGTTTTGAGGTACCTGTCACATTTTTTAGGTACTGGTGTATATCACCTGAGGTATAATTTGACCGAACACCATGGTTTCGTTTGCACAATCAGCAAAGCACTATATACTATTTTGATTTTTTTTTTTTTGAAAGTTTAAGCGCCCGTAGGCTTGTACTAAATACTTCAGAAGTTTAACGGATCCATACAGAGATAAAACTAAATTACTTTACATAGCAAATCACCCCGGAAAGAAAAGGATATGTTAAAAACATAGAACAACACTTAACATTTCCTTATAATACAAATAAAAATTGGGATGTTCACAAAATGAAACTACTTAAGCCTTCATGCAGCCCGACTCCATTTAAAAGCAACCGGCAACAAATATGTGTTCTCCCCTCCGTCAATTATAACGCCACATCTTTCCCTCCTGGCTTGATTCGCTAAGGAATGTGCCTGCCGTACATGCTCCCTCCTTGCATATCTAAGTGTGACTTGTCGATGCTGTTGCATGAAAGTGAAACACCCTTGCAAAATCGTTGAAGCATGCCAAGAAGGGATATTCTGCATATCATAAATGTCAATACTCTGCACTAAATTTTTTGAATCAGTAAATATATGTATGGAGGTACAGATAATTTGGAGAGAGTTTATATGATTAAGAGCATTTAATAAAGCTGTGGCCTCTGCTGTGAAAGCGTCAGGAGCAACACCAGAAAAGGATTTTGCCGAGTGAAAAGTTCCATCAGGCTTATAAATCACACATGTTGTTCCAATGTCATTCTTCTGATCCCATGAACCATCTAGAATAGCCAGAGCTGCTCCAACAGGTAATTCATAATGAGTTATAAAATCTCTCTTCTTTCTGCTTACTCCCTGTATCCCATTGGAGACCATCGTGGAGGCTTGAGATTTGAGCAGAACATTTCTCACCTCAAAAGGTACAGCTCTGAAAATGAACTCACATCTAGCTTTCCATACCTGCCACATCATATTGAGGAACAAAGCTAACTGCTCATGTTGAAGATTTTGCATTACATTTGGATCTTGCACTCTGAAACCCAAAGGTGAGGCAAACCATACAGCTTTTGAGGAGGGACATGTAAAAATGAGATGTATAATATTCTCCTCCTGCTCCCCACATCTTGCACACACCGGGGGTACATTTGGAAATATACCATTTAATTTTTTTGCTGTGAACAAGGCATTATGAAGAACTCTCCAAAGAAAAGTTATAACCCTTGGTTGTACCCCTTTTATTTTCCAAATTTTTGCCCATAATTTACTGCCATTTGCGTCCTGTTGGTCTTCAGCCTGAATTTCATTTCTCTGGAGTCGTTTTACCATCCTCTTGTAGGATAAATTTGTATTGTAATTACCAGATTTGTGGGGCAGCCACAAAAGCCTATCTTCTTCATTTGCATAGATCCTAACATTTTGCACAATAAATTGCATTGTTTCTGTGCCAAATACTCTCTCAATTTGTATTGGGTCCCACGCAAATGTCCCTTGTCTCATCAAATCAGCAACTCTCTTACCATTATCCCTTGATTGTGTTGACTGCAAATGCTGCCATCCCATAAACCATGGTGATCCTACAGCTTTTATCTTGGTGCCATCTCCTACCTTCCAGAAAACATCCTCTTTTAGCTCATCTCTAATCTTCAATATGCTTTTCCAAAAATTACTCCCTCCTCTTGTATTTGAAACATTCCAGAAACCAATTCTAGAACAATACTTGGCTTTCACAATTTTTACCCATAACTTGTTTTTTTCAGAAATCAATTCCCAACTCATTTTCATTAAGAGAGCCTTATTAAAAATTTCCAGGTCTCTTATTCCCAGACCCCCTTTTTCTATCGGCTGACAAACTTTCTTCCAAGAAATTGGGGACAGGTATCTTTCTCTATTATGTTTTCCACATAGAAATTTCCTCATGATTTTGTGCACCTCCTCATAAGTTCTCTTCTGCAACATTGTGGTCATCATATAATAAATAGGGAGCGCATAAAAGACAGACTTCAGCAATACTATTCTACCTGCAAGAGAGAGGGTGTTCATTTTCCATCCTGCCAATCTTTTACCCATCTTTTCGATAATATCTCTATGGGCTAGTTGAGGTGGCAACTTCTGGCAAGATAAATGCACACCAAGATATTTTTCTTCAATGTCTGCCTGAGTAACCTGCAACTGGTTCATTATCTGATTTTTTACATCTTCCCCACAAACTTTACTAAACCATATTTTTGATTTTGACGGGTTTAAGCTCAACCCAGACATCTCTCCAAATATCTTCATGGTTTTCTTTATACAATGCACCTCATTTTGATTTGCCTGACCTAGAATAATTAAATCATCTGCAAACAAAATATTTGAAATAAAAGGCGCCGTGCTTGCTAACTTAATGCCCTTGTAAGCCCCTTGGTGATGCAAATTTTGAAACATTTTTGATAGCACATCCATTGCAAGGATGAACAAGAACGGAGATAATGGGCATCCTTGTCTCACCCCTCTTTGCGGTGTTATAAAACCGTCCTTTTGCCCATTAATAAGAAGGGATATAGTACCACCTCTAATACAATTCATTATTAAATTAACCACCTTCAGAGATAAACCTATCATAAGTAAGGTTACTTCAATAAAGTTCCATCGAATTTTATCAAAAGCCTTACTAATATCAGCTTTCATCATAAAGGCTTTTGTGTGGAAGGAGCTATTCGAGAAAGAATGCAAAACTTCCCTTACTAGTATAATGTTATCCATAGTCCCCCTCCCTGTTAGGAAAGCAGATTGAGTTTCACCAATAATTTGGGAAATATATGGCTTTAACCTTTCTGAAATAATTTTCATTAAGAGTCTATATAAAGTGTTTCCCACAGTAATTGGTCTAAACTCTTTTGGTGTCTGGGGATCACTTGTTTTTGGAACAAGAACAACCACCGATTTCAGCAAATCATTTGAAACTACACCAGTTATAAAAACTTTTTGAATCATATTTGTCACATCTTTTTTCAGAAAAGCCCAGTTTATTTGTAAAAATCTAGCATTTATCCCATCTGGGCCTGGTGCTTTATCCGGGCCCATTTTAAAGAGCACTTCTGTTATTTCATTTTCATCAGGTGCTTTTTCTAATTTTTTGACAGCCCAATCCGGGATCTTCGACCCTTGATGTAAATTCCAATCATAAAACCAGTTTTTTATGTATTGTGTTTCAATTTGTTGGTCATCCAAAAAGAGATTCTTAAAATATCTTACAAACACTCCTCTAACTTCTCTATGATCACTCACCATCTGTTGATTTTCATTTTGTATAGCCAAAATTTGATTTTTCTGTCTTTTATGAGTTGCCACTATATGGAAAAATTTTGTACTTTTATCCCCATGAATATCCCAATTTAGTTTCGCCCTTTGTTTCCAATAATCTTCCAATTGATCTTCTGCCTTTTCATAACTTTTTTTGAGGTGTATTTCTATTTGGGTTTGTTGCTGCTCCGGTGGTAATGATTGAAAATTTGAGATTTCTTCCTCCAGCTTCTTAATTTTTTTCTGAGGAGTCTGCAAATTTTTTGTCCAATTTTTTAATTTTTGTCTAAAATTTTTCCATCTTTGGTCCCAATTTTGATCTGCAGTTTCATTCCAAGTTTGTTGACACACTTCCAGAAAACCCTCTTCCTTAAACCACCAGTTTTCAATTTTAAAATCTTTTGTTGGAGGGTAAAATTTTTCAGTGTTTAACATTATAGGGGCATGATCACTGTAAATCCTGGGCAAATTGTTTAGGTAGGCTTGATTGAAATAACTTAACCAAGCAGAAGAAACCAGAGCTCTATCAAGCCTCTGAAAAATAGCTTTAGAACTATTTTGTTTATTGGTCCAAGTGTAAGCCGGGCCTTTAAAATTCAAATCAATTAAGCCCATGTCATTTATAAATTCTCTGAAGCCCCTATTATTTGAGTTCTGATAGTCACTCCCTCCATACTTATCCCTCGCTCCTAAAATGGCGTTAAAATCTCCAATCAAACAAATTTTTTCCTCTCTTTGAATAAACATTTTTATATCACTCCATATTTTGTAATTTTTTGAGTGATAAGGATCTCCATAAACTGCTACCATAACCCAAGGTTGTTTCCCTCTTTGTGTAACCCAAGCAACAATATAATGTTTATTATAAGCATAAATTTGTAAATCAATTTCACTGTCCCACATCAAACACAAACCTCCAGCTTTTCTTTTTATTGGTGGGACAATAAAGAAATTATCTAAAGGGAGGTTTCTTACATAATTTTCTGCTCTTGTTGTTGACACCTTGACTTCAGAAAGGAACAACATTTTTGCATTGGTTGCTTGAATAAGTCTGCTCATGAACCGTCTCTTCCGCGGCCCTCCCAAACCGCGGCAGTTCCATGCAATGATCCTCATTGAGACGGTGGAGGCGAGTTTGGGTTCGCCTCCCTGGCCCTCTTCCTGTTTAAAGGCTGATTATCCTTCTCTTCCTCCAGCGATCCCACATAAATCATCATCTAGTTTTGTATGTTCTGGCTTTGAGTCATGTCACCAGCAGCTCTCTTCATGCCTCCTTTATTGAGGAAATTTTCTTGACTAAGGTATCTCATCTGCCTTGCTTGCTCCTCTTCACTTTTTGACCAGTCTTCATGTATCTTTTGTTTATCTCTACCTCCATCAAACCCTTCTCCAGAATTTTCCCCTCCCCTTCCCATTGAGTCCAGAGCATTTTTTGTAGAGGATCTTATGATTGGCACTTTTGTTTGATCAATTATCCATGGTTTGAAATTAGCTTCTGGCATGTTCCATAGCTCCATCATGCCCTTAAACTTTTCAGATTCCTTCATCCTCAGATACATTCTTCTATCCACACATTGCTCCTTGACATGCCCAATTATGCCACAGTAGAGACAAATTTTTTTAACCTTATCATATACCAAGTAAACCTTGTATTTTCCTATGACTTCATTTTCCAAACTCAGGGTATGGAGCACTGGTTTTTTGAGTATTTTGACACTTTGAATTTCACAGGTTGATCTCTGTGGACATGGAACAGTAGCAGCATCGCACTTCCTGTTCACATCAGGTCATGTAAAACATGATATTATAAAAAAAAAAACCAGTAGCAGCATCGCACTTCCTGTTCAATTTAAGGCGGGGGCTTGACCCCTGTTTTTCTTCAAAAAAAAAAAAAAATCAAATTTGTTGCAAAAGTCGGAATTGTAACTGCCAAGAAAGTTCTCAAAGCAGAAAATCGAGAGAAGTTCTTTGTTGAATTGGACTTCCCTATAGGGTTAGAAATAAATATAGCTAGTTTGTATTTGATTTGAATTTAGTTTAAGTATAATTCGTTCAATTTTAACTTTACCTAGCTTGAATTAATTAGAATTTGAAACCATTTGACTTTTCTCACTCTAACTTTACTACAAACAACTTAATTCAAATGTATAACCATGAATATAATATAAATGTCCACCATGGATAAAATCACGAAGTTCTAATAACTGAACATTTTTGTGGTGAAAGTCCAATTTGAGCCTTAATTAACAACTGTTCATAATTTGTACGAAAAGTATATTTTTCAGCCAATATAAAATATGTAATCTTACTTGGTAGCCACTATCTAGTTATCAAAATATATATATATATATATATATATATATATATATATATAGAGAGAGTTTAGCTACGGTGAGTCGCGACCAAAACTCCTAGATCTAGATCAAAATGACCGATCCAAACCGTCCAATATGATCTCCCTATTGAAATCTCCATGTAGACCAAATTTTTCATTTTTTCGAAATTTTTAAGTATTTTTTTCGGATTTTTTAAAACTGATGTTTTTGAATAGTTCAGAACCAATTAGATTAACGATTTTCTAAAATTTCAAAAAAATACTTAAAAATTTCGAAAAAATGAAAAATTTGGTCTACATGGAGATTTCAATAGGGAGATCATATTGGACAGTTTGGATTGGTCTATATATATATAAAATATGTAATCCATTGCATAATTCGCCTAATACAAAAAATTAACTGATTGAGAGCTCGATCCGAATTTAAATTAGCTCAAGTTTACTTGCTTAACTAATTTTTAATCCAAATTCAGCTTGACTTATAATGAAATCAGCATTAAAAAAGGAAAAAGTAACACAAAATTTATAATCAAATCAAGTTAATTAAGAGTTATAATTAATTCTCTCGAGCTTCGCATATTTGCAGCCCTCATCTTAGTAATATAAATCAATTAAAAATGAGCAAAAGTTCGGAATTGCTTGGCCATACACTTATTGAACAAAATGTATGATTATATAAGTGAGCATTAAAGTATTGGCACACTTAATCCTACAGAGTGAACATTGTTATAAATGTATTACGCGCCTATCATAAATGTAAGGTTTTTCTTATTTAATGAACTATAAAGAACTAACAATATTTATACGAAATGTTTAATTTTTTTTTTGATGAAAATACGAAATGTTTAATTAAAAGTTGTACCCAATATTTGTACTATTGAACTATGAAATAACCACCAACTCATCATTTTTAATAGATATGATATTCATGCGCAATATGGAGATCACGTCTATAATATTAGATGTCAAAATTAAATTTAAGGTTTTTTTTTAAAAAGAAATATTGTTAAGATAAAAAAATATTCAAATTATCACGCCATTTTAGTTAAATCCATATATCTTATGGGTCGTCATAAGATTTTAGTCATATGAGTTATGACTGAATCATCAGCATGGTATCTTAAAACAGAACATACAATACAATACACAACAAAAGCTTAGTGGGAATACTTAATTGTTACATAACATACCACTGCTTCTATATAGTTACGAAAAATCATACATTACGGAGGGCTCTAATTATGCTAAAAATTAAATAATAAATAAGAAATAGAGTGAAATTTTAGTAATAAATTTTGGAACAGGTCTTCGGTGTTTTTTTTTTTTAATTTACCGTGCACCATGGATATTTCAGATTATAAATAAGCAAAGTTTTATTACTTTCCTTTTTTATTATTTTTTTAGAAATTCTAGATAGCGGCTATCTAGTAAGTTTACTTTCATATGGCCAAGATGTGAACTTGTCAACCAAATTTATTTAATATCAAACTTGCTTGCAAAGTAAATCCGGTCCAAATATGTCAATTAAATAATAAGAAGTGGTTGTGGTTCTTATCTATGTACTATTACTATCCAATCTTGCAACTGAGTCTACTCAGAACTCTATTCAACCACCGACTAGAAGTGTGCAATTTGGAGACTTAAATCACTAAATTCCACATGAAAATTGTAGTTTTTTTTTTCTCATTTTGATCCTAAACATAATTAATGGCTGATCTGTAAGCGTGCATTTAAATTAAAGAAGTGGATGAAAACTTTAAAATTACACCGAAGTTCCCATGTTTTGGGAATGTTAACAAATTTGTTTAGTCCTAAACGCTTATAATGTCATCCATTTTATTTATTTATTACTTTTTTTCCCCTTGACTCATAGGTTCAAATAGCGGTCATAGCAGCCACAATAGCGGTGCTATTTGGTACACCGCTACAACACTACAGATTTAGCGGCCCGTCCGATAGCGGGAAATAGTGGTGAAATAGCAGAATATAGCGGGTGCTATAGCGGTACAATAGTAGAAAGAGCGGTGCAGTTTATAATTTTCTGATATAGCAGTAGTATTTTGGGCATAACTTTCAAAACTCCAATTGACGTGATTCAAAATTCTATGGAAAGTTTACAAAATTGGCCACAACTTTTATGTTTTGAACATTTTCAAATTCTTAAAGGTTAATGGTCAAATATGCATAGAAAATAAATATAATTTTAGTTAGCGTTAATTAGTTGCTTGAAAACATTTTAATTTTTTATTTTGGACTAAACTAGATCTTCAAAAAACACTTGTATGTGCAAATCCGCTATGGTCCGATAGCGACCTCTAAATACCTGCTATCCGCTATCCGCTATGACATTAGCATGTCCGCTACGAGTCTGCTATCCGCTATTTAAACCTTTGCCTTTGACTCAAAGGGGTTGGTTGAGACTAAAGCAGTACAAATCGGTAGGCCTGTCTAACGTCCACGACGTACACGGAAAATAGAGATTCCGTTATCTGTTCCGTTGCAGAAACGGTACATACCAGCAATTTCGTTAGCCGTTCCGTTTGGACGGAACGTAACGGAACGACTAAAATTGAACTATATACCACACAAACGAATGACGAAATCCGTTCCGTTATCCGTTCCGTTTCAGAAACGAAATACAAATCTGTACCGTTAGCCGTTCCGTTGGAACGGAACAGCCACGGAATCACGTGGACGAATCCTCCGTCTGCAGGCCTACAAATCGGACTAGTTCATTTGTGAATTTTAAAAAACTAAAAGTTAAGGGGACCACCAGAAAATTTATATATATGGTCCTACAATATTCAACGGGCTCTCAAATCAATCAATCAGGGCAGCAAGAAGCCAACAACAACTCTTTGTGAAAAGCTCCACAAGGTGTTCGATAAAATGGCTCAACGAGCGATCAAGTATGCTGTGGTTCGTACTTCTCTAAACGACTCCATTTTCCTAGCATAATATGTACACATCAATCATTTTATTTACATCTTTTTTAAATCCTTAGGTTGATGCATTCACTGAGGAGGCCTTCAAGGGAAATCCAGCTGCAGTTTGTTTGTTAGAAGAGAACGCTGATGTGGATGAAAAATGGATGCTATCTGTTGCCAAAGAGTTCAATGTCTCCACTTTGTTCTGATGCACATGATATTGAGAGTAGTGGTGATGGTGCGCCTCAGTTTCGTATCTGGTGGTTTACCCCAACTGTAGAGGTAAATCTCAGTACTATATATTGTGCTGAATGCTCAGATATTGTGCGTATTTCTGTGTACCTCAGTACCTGCCAGTCAGTGCACATCCATACCTTGTTTGGACATACCTGAAATGGCAATTTTTAATTCCAATTGTTGGCATTATACTGGTGATGCTTTCACTCAGACCTTTTACCGAGCACTTTGTGTGCTTTGTTGGATTAACCTATGAATTACTCAGAAGTCAGAACAATCAAGATAGCGTACAACACATATTCTATTTTTCATTATTAAACTTCAAATTAGTCAATCGATTGCTCATATTCCTGCACTTTAAAATAATTAGACTTTATCCACTGTAGAGGATCCACCGACTTTTCCGTACCACACCACTATCCCTGTGTATCTCGTGTCAAGGCTCATCACATACACACCTTCATTTGCAATACCAGCTAATTGATAGATTAATATAAAGATATCATGAGGTTGTCGAACAAACCATGGCTAGTAAAAGACCATACCACTGGTATTCAGCGCCTTACCACTCTTTTTTATGGGTGAACTGTGAACCAAGGAATGATCTGCCTGCATAGCCAAACACCATATAACCCAAAACTTGGGCCAGGCATTTAAGCCAAGTAATTAGGAATAAATGCCTGCAAATCTTTTGAAGGTACCCATTACAGTTTGAATGGTACTGGTGTATACCACCTGAGTACCTGACAGATAATTTTACTGCACAACTTGGTTGTTCGTGTACAATCTGCAGCACTATATACTACTCTAACACTTTGAAATTTCCTAGGTTGATCTCTGTGGGCATGCAACGCTAGCAGCAACACACTTCTCACGTCGGATCTTGCAAAGCATGATATCGTTAAATTTGTTGCAAAAATTGGAATTGTAACTGCCAAGAGAGTACCTAAATCAGATTCTACACTGAAAGAAACTCATGAGAAGTTCTTTGTTGAATTGGACTTTCCTGTAGTTCCTATGATGGGAGGTCATGCACTTGAACCATCACTTCCTAAGACTCTGAAGGGTGCATCTGTTGTTAATGTTCAGAAAACATCTGCTGATGACTTACTGGTACTTCAATTTTTCTATTTTTATATATATTTCTTTATTTTCCAAATTCTTTTATTCTTATGTTTATCTTCAGTTCATAAGGCAATCAAGTTCTAGATTGAGATATTGTTTTACAGGTAGAGCTCTCTTCTGGAATAGAAGTTGCAATGCTGGAACCAGATTTTGAGGAAATCAAGAAATGTGATGGAAGAAGAGTTATAGTTACAGGACCAGCTCCTGACGGGTCTGAATATGACTTTTTCACTCGAGTCTTCTGCCCCAAATTTGGACTTGATGAGGTCTTAGTTTATTACTATTATTAATATTAATATTATTATCATACTTTTAGAATCGTAAAATGTATCGTGTATCGATGGATTTAGTATCGAACCGTGTATCGTGTATCGTAACGAATCGTTAAAGATACGTTAACAATGATATGTTCATCCATTTAGTCATCATTAGGTGGAAGTATTGGTTATTACTGTATAATTTGTCTAATTTATTTGAGTAACATCATCTGCGTAATTTATAAAATTATATTGTAAATTACTGTATTATTATTAACATTATTATATCATTTTTACTATATAAAATATAAAAATTGTAGTCATTTTAATCATTATATTTGTACTTGTATAATATTATATTATTATTATTTCATATTCATTACTAATTATTATATTGTTTATAAAATATTATACTATATAATATATTAGATTATAATTATCATAATTATTATATTGTATTTTATATATTATTAATTTATTATACTATGTAACTTATATAAATTATAATTAGTATAATCATTAATGATTAATAATGTGGATTATATAATATAATTATAATTATAATATATCTGAAAGTTAATTGGTATAGTTGGAATATAAATATCTATAAGCCCACTTGAGCCCATTTCTTATGTCCAATTAATATGGGTCCCACCTGTCAGTTTCTTCTCTTTCCCATTCACATTTCTTCTCCTCTGGGCTCTGGCGCACGAAGAAAAGCGGCGATTGGTTACTACCGTATCGTTCGTATCGCACGATTCGATACGATACGCGACTCGCTCTCCGTCTCGCTCGCGATTCCGTCGATTCCCATCGCCATCGATACAAAGCTACGGTTCGTCTCGATAGGGGTTTGACTCGTAACGCTACGTACGATTCGCACCGTGAATCGTACGATACTAAAATGTATGATTATTATTATTATTATATCAATTCATGCGTCTTCCAAGTTCCATTTATTATAAATTTTACATGGAATCATGGCTGCTACTGCGCTACTGGCAATTAGATCCCATATCATCCTGCTTTCAGTTATCTAACCTCTGTATTCTTCGTAGGACTCTGTTTGTGGAAGTGCGCATTGTGCCTTGGTGCCATACTGGAGCAAAAGGCTGAACAGACAAACCTTTACTGCTTTCATGGTATGCTATACATTCACTATCTAAGTTAACTTTTTCTTATTTCATGGTCCCATGGGGTTTATTCATAAAATCTTAACCGAAGTTTTTAAGACATGTATAAGAGGTATGTCATTATTTTTATATTTTTTCAGGCTTCACCTAGGACTGGTGTGTTATATGTAGAACTGGGAGAGAAGTCTCAGAGAGTGCGCATCCGTGGTGAGGCTGTGACGGTCATGCTTGGAACTCTACTTGTTTAATGATTTAGATTTACTCTCATTATTTCTAAGATGAATTGGATGAATATTGTCTGATAAATTATATTCTGGTAAGAGAACCATTTTATGATTTTCGATTAATGCTTATGAAATAATTGCATGTTCTGTTAACATGTCCTAGTGCATCATTAGGCGTTTGCCATCAAATTAGAGCTCTTATTTGTTTAAAAACGGAGCATATGGATGTTGTTTTCTTTTTCTGAATTATAAATATTTAGTTAGGTTGAGTGAGTGAAAAAAATTAAGCATGTCGGACTGTGGTCTTCATGCATGTTGGCCTCTGTTACTCATTTATCATGTATATTTATAAAACTGTTATATATTGCTGGTTCTTATAAACGAATTTTTTTTATACTGTTGGTTCAAGGGAGCAGTAAGTCCATGTACCCTCCCTCTTTGAATTGTTTAAATTGATATGCTTTTTTACTTTTCTCATGCTGGTGTTCTACTTTACTTTAAAACTTTATACTGGAGACAGGATTAGTTTTGGTTGATCCTTTTTCTCAAATCGCTTTGCTTTACCATATACACTTAGCCTTACTCCTCTTCAAAGAAAAGAATATGCTGTCCTGAATTAATAAATGCCAAACCATCACTTTTGCATATAATGAACCAATCGCGCCTTTTTCAAAAATTGAAATCAAAGGGGACCAACAACTGAAGCTTCCACTGTCTTTTTTCAATCAGATTTATAGGAAAGGTAATTAGTTAAATCAGATCAGTTAATATATTAAAGATAATTAGCAGTTGCGGCTGACAGCCTATATAAGACGTAGATCAAATTTCCTGGTCAAGATAATCTAGTAACGCAATGCTACAAAAATCTTTTGCAAGTCATATTATTCTCTAAGTCACAGAATTGAAAAGAGTAAATGTAATTATAAAAGCTGGTCCCTTACCACCTTGCTTTATTTACTTCACGACACTTTTGCTTTAGATCTTATAGAAGCTTCTTCAAAACACTTTCGTCCTTTTTAGTTACAGAGAGATGAACCCTCACCAACACACAATCTCACAAACACATCTTTATTCCCTCAACTTTTCTTAAAGACACACTCTCGAAATTGTAATCACCAACTTCCCTAACACGATCTTTTCTTTTCACTGAGCTTCCCAGAAATCAGTTTCAATTTTCAAACAAATTAACAGACAAACAATCCAGTGAACTTCCATGAAGCTAGTAGTGCAAGTTATTTCTGCTCATCACCTGATGCCTAAAGATGGCGAGGGCTCGGCAAGTGCTTATGTCGAAGTCGACTTCACCAACCAACTCAGCAGGACCAAAACCATACACAAAAGCCTAAATCCTGTTTGGAACCAAAAGCTATCATTTGACATTCCCAATACAGAGACCTTGAAGAGAGAATGCATTGTGCTCTCAGTCTATAATGAAAGGCGGTTGTTACCAGGTCGTGATTTTCTTGGTCGAGTGAAGGTTAGTGGGTCATACATTGTCAAGCAAGGAGAAGAGACGACATGGAAGTTTCCTCTGGAGAGCAAATGGTGGTTTTCTCCTGTCAAAGGTGACATTTCTCTAAAGCTGTATACCTCTGATGAGCCTGATGTTAAGCATCTCCCTATTGTCCCCAACTTAAGTCGTGATATTTCAATTGCTGACACATCTCACTGCTATAAGAAGGTGGTGGTAACCGATATCAATCTATCTCGATCAAAAAAGGAATTAAAATGTAGGACTAGGAAAAATTTGAAAGCTCAACCTGAACCTGAACCTGATCCAGAACCAGAAACTGAACCAGAACCAGAATCAGAATCAGAATCAGAAGCGGGGCCTGAACCAAATCTTAAAGTTAAAACCCAACCTGAACCAGCTAAGGAAGAAACCCTAGGAGAGGAAGAGCAAGATGAGTTGTTAAAAGAACCAATTGAAGTGAAATTGGAGACAACATGCCACATGAACAGGCAACAAGCAGCACCCCCACAGCCCTTTCAGTCTTTTCAGAAACCAGTTCCAACGGTAGTACCAGTGGTTCCCATCATGCCATACCACCAGGTTCCTTATACCCCTGCCCCACCAAATCCAAAAACCACATCAAGTGACTACAAGTTGCACGATAGCGGCACTGACCTTGGTTATAAATCCACTATCATTGGGACCCAAAGTCAAGTTAGCAATAGAACAACCAGCACTTATGACCTCGTTGATCAAGTGCAATATTTATTCGTACGCATAGTCAAAGCCAGGGATTTATCTACAAATTCTATGATGGGTACTTGTGACCCGTACATAGAGATACGGCTCGGAAACTACAGAGGAGTGACCCGCCATTTTGAGAAGCAGGCGAGTGCAGAATGGAACCAAGTGTTTGCTTTCTCCAAGGAGAATGTCCAATCAACAATGCTTGAAGTGTTTCTAAAAGACAAGCAATTGGTAGGCCGGGATGATTATATAGGCAAGGTGGTCTTTGATTTGAATGAGGTACCAATAAGGGTCCCACCTGATAGCCCATTAGCCCCACAATGGTATAAACTGGATGGGAGATTGAATAGAGGAGAGGTAATGCTCGCTGTGTGGATTGGGACACAGGCTGACGAGGCTTTTGCCGAGGCATGTCATGATGATGTGGCATCCGTGCAAGGCATGGAAGCAGTACAATCCACCCGTTCAAAGGTGTACTTGTCACCGAAACTATGGTACTTGAGGCTAACTGTGATTGAAGCGCAGGACATACAGCCGTGTACAAGCAAGGGAAGGTTTTCTGAATTGTTTGTGAAAGCTCAAGTGGGGACTCAAGTGCTCAAGTCCAAGATTTGCAATGCTACAATTGGATCAAATTTATATTGGAACCAGGATTTGTTTTTTGTAGTTGCAGAGCCATTTGAAGAATCACTAGTGATCACAATTGAGGATCGTGTAGATCCAGCAAAGGATGAGTTGCTTGCCAGGTTGGCATTGCCACTGTCGGTGTTTGAAAAGCGAATGGATCACCGGCCTGTGAATTCCCAATGGTTCAATCTTGAGTCTTTCAGCTTGCCGCTCAGCTTACCACAGCAACACAGGTTTGCAAGTAGATTGCACCTGAGGGGATGCCTTGAAGGTGCATACCATGTGATGGATGAGTCAACCATGTACATAAGCGACACTCGACCAACTGCACGGCAGCTATGGAAACAACCAATCGGGGTGTTAGAAGTAGGCATCCTAGGGGCACAAGGACTCATACCAGTGAAGCAAGCCAATGATGGCCATAGTGGCGCCACTGCCGACATGTACTGTGTGGCCAAGTATGGCCAAAAGTGGGTCCGTACAAGAACAGTCATCGGTTCCCTCAGTCCTCGTTGGAATGAACAGTATACATGGGAGGTGTACGACCCTTGCACAGTTATCACTTTTGGAGTTTTTGACAATTGCCATCTTCGAAGCACTGACAATGTGAGCAACCATAGGGATATAAGAATCGGCAAAGTTCGGATCCGCCTGTCAACCCTTGCAATGGATCGAGTACATAGGCATTCATATCCTCTTGTCACGCTGCACCCTTCTGGAGTGAAGAAATTGGGCGAGTTACATCTAGCAGTACGGTTCACATGTCTTTCTCTATCCTCTGTGGTGTGCCTCTACACTCAACCGCTACTACCCAAGATCCATTATATCAACCCATTGACTGTTGTTCAGGTGGAGCACCTTCGGCATCAAGCAATGTATATAGTTGCAGCCCGGTTGGCTCGGGCCGAGCCGCCTCTGAGAAAAGAGGTAGTGGAATACATGCTCGATGTAGACTCCCACATGTGGAGCATGAGGCGAAGCAAGGCCAACTTTTTTCGTGTGATGGCAATATTGTCAGGTGTAGCGACAATTTCTCGGTGGTTCAATCAAGTGTGCAATTGGCAAAACCCAATCACATCAGTGCTGGTTCATGTATTGTTTCTGATACTCATGTGTTATCCTGAGTTGATCATGTCGACCTTATTTCTGTACATGTTCTTGATTGGGATATTGAATTATCGGTATCGACCACGAGGACCACCACACATGGATGTGAAGCTGTCGTGTGCTGACACAGCACATCCTGATGAACTTGATGAGGAGTTTGACACGTTTCCTACCTCCAAGTCGCCTGATCTGGTAAGGATGAGGTATGACAGGTTGAGAAGCATTGCGGGACGGATACAGACAATCGTGGGTGATGTGGCAACACAAGGAGAGCGGGTTCAGGCTTTGCTGAGCTGGCGGGATCCTAGAGCTACTAGTTTATTTCTCATATTTTGTCTCATTTCAGCTGCGGTGCTTTACGCGACTCCTGTTCGGATTGTGGCACTCATGGTTGGCCTTTACAAGTTGCGCCATCCACGGCTAAGGAGCAGATTGCCAGGTGTACCGGTAAATTATTTCAAGCGGCTCCCTACCAAGGTCGATTGTATGTTCTAGTTTGGATTAATTATTGTTGGTTTATTTGATGTTCGTGTTTTAATAATCGTTGTAAATTATTTGTTGTCTTACCATTGTTGCAACGGTTTGAATGTACTATTTACTAAATTATTGGCAATGTCGTTGTCCTAGTAAAATTATTATTCTTCCAGGAATCCTCAAACATAGTAGGCTAGGCCACAAAGCATTTTCCATGTTACGCAACTTTTTTTCACCATTGTACTAGTGCCTATTTCTTATTTTTTTAGTTCTCTTATTTATTTATGTTTACAAACAACTGATTATACGACTTTATTAGTCCTGAATTAACCCCCCAACAGTTGGAGAAATATTCATTATAATTTTGATATCAAGTCCCATTCATACAATTCTCATATAAGCAAAGCACAGAGGTTAGGTTAGGGTGGATATGGGCCCAAAGCGCAATGGTCTAAAAAAGTATCTGAGCCCCAATAATCTACTGAGCCCAAGTCTTCCATCCAGTTTTCAGCTTTATAAATGCTGAATGGTCCGTATTTTTAAAAAATAATACTAAAATAATATAATCCATTAAAATTAATATCAATATAATAAGTTTAATATAAATAGTATCACGAGATCGGAATCCTGGATTCCGAACGTTAGATCGGAATCCTGGATTCCAATCTAACCTTTACTTTATATATATGGGTTTCCGATCTAAGGAGACGCTACCTTCGCTCGCTTGGACGCTCCTTTCCGCGCGAGAACAGTGAGTTTTTTTTATTTATTTAGTTTATTAGTTTTTAATTTAGTTAATTAAATTTAAAAATAGGAAAAATATTGAAAAAATATTTAAAAAATTTGAAAAAATCAGGAAAAATAAAATATAAATTTATATGTAATTTATTAATTATATTGGATTTTTTTTGTCTTTTTATTTGTTTATTCACTACTTAATTAATTAGGAAAATAGATAATAAATTGTAAAATTATTTTAAAAATACGAAAAAATAAGAAAAAATTATATGAAAATTTATGTGTAATTTATTTATTTTTTTATTTTTTTTTGCTTTTAATAATTAAGATTTTGATAATTAAATATGGGAAAAATTAGAAAAATGATAATAATTGATGGTATTAATTAAAAATGTAGGAAAAAAATTATTTAGAAAGAGAGTCTTTCTACTCCAGGTTAGCTTTTTTATATGTTTATTTTATTATTTTTTGAATAGAAATGTTTGTGAATTGCTTGTAGATTGATTGATTGATTGTAAAATTGTGAAATACAATGATTGTAAAATTGTGAAATGCTTGTGAAATGCAATGTTTGAATTATTGATTCATTGATACTTGTGAAATGGTTTGTGAAATGCAATGATTGTAAAATTTGAATGATTTATTCAAATTGGGTTGGGTTGGGTTCAAATTGGAATGAAATTGGGTTGGGTTGGGTTCAAATTGGGTTGAAATTGGGTTGTAATTGGGTTCAGATTTTTTGGAAAACTCTCCCGGTACAGGGGAGATGCTGCCGAAATTTTGGTAGATTTTATACTTTATTAAATTTTAATTGCAGTAACAGTCGAAATGCCACCGCGAAGAAGAAGACCAGAGGATCCACGTCGATCCACGAGGCGTGGAGGAGATCCTGGCGCATCTACATCAGGAGGAGATCCTGGCGCTTCTTCATCTGCCCCCCCTCCCCCCCCCGTTCCTCCTCCTGCTGATCAGCTTCTGCATCTCAGTCAGTCTGAGCTTCGAGGCGTACGAGTAAGTTTTTTTTATTTATATAGTTAATTCTTTTATATATATATTTTTAATAGTATATATAGGAAATAATTTATTTTTTAAATTATTTAGGGTATAGGGTTTAGGGTTTAAGGAAATAATAATTTTTTTATTTATATAGTTAATTTTTGTATATAGTTAATAGTATATATAGTAAATAATATGTTTTTTAACTTATTTAGGCGTGGACGCCGAAATGCATAAGGCAAAAATGATACGAACCGAGGAGGTGGACCAGCGTCTTGTGACATTGGGCCTTATTCATTTCGTTGAGTTAGGTCACATGCCATTAGATCGTTCCATGATACAGGGTCTAGCCATGTTCTGGAAGCCCGAGACCCACACGTTCCACTTTCCCCGCGTAGGCGAGATGACCGTTACTCTTGAGGTATTATTTTTTCCAAGTTCTGTTGGTACCTATTTATTTATTTATTGTTTTTTTTGTTGTTTAATAAAAAAATGTAAATAAAATTTGCAGGATGTCTGTCACACCCCGAGTCAGTTTTAGACGACTCGCGAGTGCATCTTGACAACCCGCCGCGTATTTCTACGCAAGGCGAAACATACATCACATACATACCAATAATCTACTCATAAATGCCACAAAACTTTGTTTATTCAAAGATAAAAGAGTTTGACAAACGACAAGGACTAACATGGCGAGTTGAAAACGAGACTCCCATGCTAGTTCATTGTATCAACGTAACTACTTTAAAAGCTAATAATACAATTAGTGGCATTTATTTGACCCGCTTGTTTTCTTCTCTTTTCTTACGAAATCTCTAACACACCGTCTTCAATACCTGGAACCCATATAACATGGAGAAACAACGGATGAGAGACTGAAATGATCTCTCCATGCGGTATTCAGTTCCAGCCCGGAGAGTTGTGAAATTTAATGAAACATGCAATGACAATCAACACAATAATTCTTTATTCACAACATGTTTTCCTAAAAAATATATATATATATATATATATACATGCCATGATAAAGAATACCTCAACAAAAATATAATGCAACTTATCAGTTTAATATTTCCACAATTTCTTAATGTTTATCATTAATTTCCTTTCACATGATAACACGTCACGATTTCTATGTCCACGAGATTGGCTACACGATCATGAACCCAGGAAGCACATTTGTCCGTCGCGAACAGACTTCTTCTGGGGAGCGCGCTAGTACTAGGGCCCTCAAGCCAACTTTTGGTACCACGATTATTTTCCACTTCACTTATCATTTACAATGTAATATATATTATCTTCTCTGTTAACACTACCACTATGCACATGCAATCTAATATAATGACCATGCAAAAATGACCATGTAACTTCATGTTCCCTTAACTTTATTTATCGTACAACAGATAATGCATTTATAAAATAATGTAACCACTAATACTAATAATGCATTTATAAATAAATGTAACCACTAATAATAATAATGCATTTATAAAATAATGTAACCACTAATACTAATAATGCATTTATAAATTAATGTAACCACTAATACTAATAATGCATTTATAAATTAATGTAACCACTAATACTAATAATGCATTTATGCACCATGTAAAATAAAAATACGAACAGAGTATCAAGTAACACGAAACATATGATTCTAGTTTGACTATCTAATATATATATAAATCAATTTCACAACATAATCAGGATCCGCACCTGACAAGAAGATGAATTCGAGAACAATCATCCGAACCAACTTTCGAGCCGCCACAGTTCTTAAGAACTTGATCATTTACTCCTATTGTCAATAATTAAGTAATATTTAATTTAGTGTTAATTGATCCTCCAACTTATGTCAATCACCAAAATTCCAAACTAAAATATTAAAGTCCAGATTAGACCTTAATTAAAATTCCATAAATAAATATATCTGCACCTTACCAGGGTTTGACCGAATATATTAGACTTTAACAAATTCGAAGGATGATACATTAATTTGTTTTCAAAACCAAATAGAAAAGTAGTGAATGTCTTAATATAAAATACTGTACGTACTTCCAAAAATTAGATGGGATACTTAATAAATTATGAAAGAAATAAATAAAACAATTAAAGAAGGGTTTATACTTACAGTTTTAAAAACTGATAAAATTTAAAAAATGAAAAACATGAGAATTTTATCATTAGTATTTTATTAAGGACATAAACAAAGGAAACATTTTAGATATCAAAATTTGGTGTTACCAAGTAACCAATACAAGAAATGTGAAAAGAAAAAGAAATGGAAAGTACCACAAAAACCGGGCAAGAGTTCTGCTTCACAAATTTTCTCGACGCGCAGAAGAAAACAGAGTAGACAGAGTACCGAGATTGGAGCGATGTAATAAAATTTGGAAACGAATTAACATAGAGAAAATATAATATAGATGAAAGGGTGTATCCATTAGAAGTTTGGATCATAACCGATTTAGTCGGTTATTTGATGGACCAACAGAGATCAAGAACTGAAATTGAATATAGTATACGAGTCATATATATGGAATTTTGTATTTTCATTTGTTCAATTATTATATTATATATATTTTTTGCATGGCTTAAAGACAAGCCAATAACCAATAAGTAAATGAAACTGAATGTGTAGCGGTTAGGACTTTGGAAATAAGAGAATTAATATAATTAGAATACGACATGGGAAATATAAATAAATAGTTATTAGTTTCCACTCACAGACATTTTTAATTCGGCTAACACTAATTCAATAAAATGGTCAATATGTGAACTATGAAATACACTACCCCTTCAATTCGACCATCCCAAAAGATTATTAATGATATTAATTGAAGTTAAATATCATGGTTCAATGCATACGGCAAGAACACCACACTTGAACTTCTCAAATTATATTAATTAATGTCAAAGGTCAAAAAGATATCTTTAATGCAACATATAAAACACTCATAAAAATTTTAATAAAATAAAGAGCATTTTAATAATAAATTAATACTTTGATAAAAATATAGTTTTACATTTTGTTAAAAGTCTAGATTGTTACAATGTCGTGATAAAATAAAGAGCATTCTATCGTTCGGAATCCAGGATTCCGATCTCGTGATACTATTTATATTAAACTTATTATATTGATATTAATTTTAATGGATTATATTATTTTAGTATTATTTTTTAAAATTTCGGCTGAATGGTCAAATGGTATACGGCCCAGTATGGGGTCCAGCTTTTACACTGCATAATTCTGGTCATTGCTGGCTACCAATCGCCAATCGGCAATCGGCAATCACTTAACTCCTAAGTTTGTTCATTGAACTTTCAATTCAACACGGCTTTATACCAGGCCAATGACATCTCCAAATATTAGACATCGCTTCAGACGATAACTACAAAATTGTCGCCAAAACAATCTGTGTATCCATTTCTCCCCATTCAATGTTATTTATATGATAACTACCACGCAAAAGTATCCTTTGAAATTAACTCCTTCAGATAAAGCACCTTTTGCTTCTTTCATTCTGGTCATTATTTTGCAAATAACTTGCAAAGAGAAATAACAGTTGTTTTGGGTATCTGGGTTTATGTTATTACAATTGCTTAAACAATTAGGAAACCTCTAATCCTAAAATTAAAATTAAACAAAAAATTTGGAACTAAGAAATGGGAAGGAGGATCTCTTTGTTGGTCTTTCTCCTCCCTTTGTGAACCTCACATCTCTTCCTCCCTGCAGCAGGGGGGTTTTTACAAATGGACCCATCAATTTCTGTAACTCCACATACAGTCAGCCATGCTTGTTCAATTTCACATCCTTGGCCATTGTTGTTTAACAGTTTCTCCTTTCTTGTCTCCAATATTCTCCTACCTTTGTGGTCTTCACACCTTTTTCTCCCTTTAATGGGTATTTTTGCACAAACACCCCCATCACCAAGGGCAATTCCACAAGTATTTTCAATTGGCATTGTTGTGTGAGAAATTTCAGTTCCAGGTTCAATTACTTGAGGCCGAGATGTACCAACTTTGCGAACCTGGGGGATCATATACTCGTCAAATAGAACACTATTGTCAATTCTCACTCCAACCTGTTTTTCATAAAACAATATCTTCTTCAACTTCTGAATTTTTTGAAGGATAGAAGAAGACCTCTGACTGGTGGATAACTTTTTGTCTAATTTTGACAAAATTTCTTCACGCCGACAGGAACCATTATAGATTTGATTCCATGCATAGTCGAAATAGTTGAGGAGTTCTGCCTCTCTTTTCTCAGCTTCTAGTTTGCTTTTCATCTACAATGCAAGCATGAAGCTCATCAGTTAACAATCATGTTGATTTGCAGGTTTCTTGCAAAAAAATGTTCTATATTGCTTGGTATTGGAAAAATGGCCAAAATTTATTATGTGATAAACTTTTGAAGATCCTATTATTTTCCTTTATACCTCTATATATATGAATTACATTATTAGAGGAGTTGGTGTGACATTGTTTGTACTTTGTACAACCCCTATGGAAAACTGAACTCATATAGTACAGGTATGACATCCATCCAAAATAGCTGGTACAGCAGTAACCTTATCTTTCAAACACAAAAATCTTACCTCACTCAGTCAAATGCAGATTGAACCTAAAACTGTCTTTTCTTTCTAAACTCAAAAGTGAATTGAACCCAATGTGACTAAACCTGAGTGGCTGAGTCAATTAGTGACCTGAGGTGACCTATACTAACAGAGGAAAAGCCAATCAGACCTAATTTCTGTGCAATTAGAATAAATGTGGACTGTAACAAAAACCTTACAAAAAATCTGACCTAAGCCACCCAGGATGACAGAAAAAAATGCTCAGTCTGACTCCCAACCAAATTCACATGTATATATATCTGAGATGACATGAACCCAAAACTCCAAATACCTGGAAAGCAATCGAACTCAACCTAAACCGTATAAAATGACCAAACACCAAATTGATCTGAACCCAAAAGACTGATGACCCAAACTGACATGAAAATGACCTCATTTGAGGTTCTAAACAACTGAGACTCAAATTCACCAAAAGTAAACATTAACTGAAGCAAGAAGTAACTTGAGCTAATTATCCCAAGACATGAAGTCTGCAATAAGACCTTCACTTAATTTTACAGAGCTAACAATTTGGTTTTCAATTCATTCTTGAGAAGTAATTACTTACTGGGACACATCTGTAGGCAATGGAGAAGCCCAGTGCAAAGACCTCCCGAAACAAACCCGGCTCTTCTTTGACTTGCACATTTTGTCCCTTCCCAACATTGTCCACTTTACCACATTCCAAATGGGACCCGGTGCGGCCATAATGCTGGAGCCTTGTTCTGACATTGTCAGCTTGGCCCAAATAAACCACCACAACATCCTTTAGATCATCAGATCGAGTTGTTGCACAGATGTTGGTACCAGGTTTCACAATGCCTAGCTCGTACAGACCAGGGAAGTTCTCTGGAAGGTTGTGGATCATGTACCGGCGGGCCCCCTCTTTTCCCAACCAGTGGTCATCCCAATCAGATGGCCCCACAAGTATCTACCAAAAATTAGACACCCAAAGAAAAATAAAGAGAACCAATTGTAAACAAACCAATACTTATGAACAAGAATAAAAAGGTTAAAAGCAACTTCTAATTTGCAAGATCTGAAAGCTAGTTTTCAGTTCAAATTTAACCAACAATATTTTAACTCAGATACAAACAAACTATATCACTTTTAACCCAAATCAGTAATTATTAGTAGTATTTCAGTAATTGAGAGTTTGAGAGAGGTGTATAATTTTGGAACTGACCTTCCAAGGAGAGAAGAAGGCGTCGTGCTTTGTGCGAGAGCACTCCTCTCTCTTCACTCGCCTAATTATCTTCTTCTCCATGATCTCTACCAAGTTTCAGCACGGCTCTCCCCCATTGTTTCGTAGTGAAATTGGAGAAGAGATTTATTGAGGATTTGGTTTCTTTCTTGTTTCTTCAGTCAATTTGTTTTTGTTTTGGCCCCTAACGGCGCAGCCGAGGAGCGCTCGAATCTTTTGGAGAGTTCAAATTGAAATTTTTGGGAATCCATTCTTTTTTTCGTTTTTAGTTAATGAAATATATTCTTTAATTTCTTTTTCGAGTCTATCCAGCTATAGGTAGCCAAAATAAAATAAAAATGGAAAATTGATATTGAGTCCTGAACTTTTCTAAAATTACCCAAATTAATTTTTGAGTTTTCTTTTTATATCAAACTGTCATTGAAGTGTATAAAAAATATCAAATGGTAGCTCTTAGAATTTAAACCGTATAAACTCAATCGAATTTTAGTGGGGGGGGGGGGGGGGGGGGGAAAGAATACTGAGATAATCCTTTAACTTCTGTGAAATTAATCAAATTATTTTTTCCAACTTTGCTCGTTACATATCAAAGGATTAATTTGGTGCAAATAAAAGTTCGAGAACAAACTTTTGTCATCTTTTCAAAGTTCAAAGACCAAATTAGCTTTCTATTTGAAAGTTTATAGATGTCAAATTGAGGCAATTTTAGGGATCTAAACATGAAATTTTTTTCCCTAAATTAAAAGAGCAATGCTCTTGCGCTACAATACATATTTAGTGTTACTCTTCATAAAGTTACATACTTTCTAATACTTTCCGTTTAAGAATAGACTATTCATCTTATTCCTAAGCAATCCAAACGGAGCCAATAAGAATATTATATTTGTGGTTGCGGTGGTTTCTTAATGCAATGTCCACTATGCAGTGAAAATTAAAAGAGAGAATATTGATCGACTAGTACTATACCATCAAATTTTAATGTCCGAGTGTCAAATGATGGATCCAAATCTTTAAGGCTATGATCGGAATGAATGTTAATAAGATTTCAATTCATTTCAATAGAATAGAGTTCAAAAGAAATTATTTTCAAATCAAATTTGATGATCGGAATGATGTGAGATGAATTGAAAAGAATTGAAATTTAGCGATTGAAACCATATAAAAATGGAAAAGAAATGATTATACCTTTTAAAATTTGACCAATTTGTCCTCGTACATGTCTCTTCGATACATATATACGATATATATACAAAGATGTTGCCAATATTAAAGCAATGAAAAAGACTTTCCCTGTAGAATTTGAAAACACCGAGGCATTAGCATAATCTAATATCAAGTTTTTAACAGCTAATAATCAACTTTACAAAACCAAGAACGACAATAGCTGAAACCAGATTCTGGCACCACTCCAATGCTTAAAATGAAAATTTCGATCCATCCTTAAAATAGAAAACAATGCTCCAATTTTGAACCAAATTCACCCATAATCTAATTTCGCACAGTCCAATGCTTGAATGAGGTCGTGAAGGCTATTGAAGGTACAGAGTAATTTCCATGGACTGAACCAAATCGCAGGAGAGAAGTTGAGTATCGGAAAGAACTAGAAGGGCAATTTGGTCAAAGGGACACGAGAGTATCGGAGAGTGTTGCTTGCAACACGAAATCACGCCAAATATCCATGTTTTTTACGAGAATTCGGCAGGGCAATTTTTTCTCGCCAAATCATTAGGATTGAAATCAATTCTCGGCACCGTGTCCATTCCGATCAGAAGAATCAATGAAAATAGAATTCCATTTCTAATTCTTGCGCCAATTTTTCCATTCCGATCAGGCCCTAATTAAATAGACATATTGAAACTCAAAGAAAAAGTTTTAAATTTGTGGGATACTCTAAACTTTTTAAATACATTAGGTTTCTCTATCTATTTTTTTTTTTTTGAAATAAGTGGGCCTTAAAAGCCCACCACTTTCCATTCAAAGAAAGCAGCTTATTACAAAAACGGAGCTGATAACTACAATCAAAGGTTCAGACAATCAAACAATCAAAGACTAAAAATAGAAATTTTCGCTAATTAATTTTTTCCAAAAACAGAAAGCGTCTCCTTCTCCTTTGTTCCTCCTCTCACCCCCGCTTCACCCTCTCTCCCGTAGCACTCACGCGCATCTCCCCGTCGCCGTCGCGCCATTCCGTTGTCGTCGCCCTCAGCCGTCGCGCTATCCCGTCACCCGTCGCCGTCGCCCTCAGACGTCGCGTCATCCAGTCGCCGTCGCTCTCAGCCGCCGTGCCATCTCGTCGTCGGCGCGCAGCCCTGCTGTTATCAGAATCAGAAATTAAATATTATTTACTCCCTCAGTTATATTAAATACTTCCTTACTACTAATTATTTACTCCCTTATAGTTTTTAGTTACTCCCAAGCAACAGTAGAATCAGAATGTTATTTACTCCTTTATAGATATTAGATACTCCTTTTATACTAGTTATTTACTCCCTTATAGTTATTTAGTTACTCCTAAAGAACAACAGAATCATATATGAATATTATTTACTCCCTTAGTTATATTAAATACTCCCTTAATACTACTTATTTACTCCCTTATGGCTATTTAGTTACTCCCAAACTACAGTACAATCAGTTCTGAATATTATTTACCCACTCATACATATTAGATACTCCTTGTATACTAGTTATTTACTCCCTTATAGCTATTTAGTTACTCCCAAACAACAGTACAATCAGATATGTATATTATTTACTTCGTTGTATATATTAGTTACTCTCTTATACTGATCAATTTCCTCCCTTATAGTAATTTAGTTACTCCCAAAAAAACAGCAGAATCAGATATGAATGTTATTTAGTCCCTTATACATATTAGATACTCCCCCACACTGATTAATATCATCCCTTGTAGTAATTTAGTTACTTCCAAATTGTAACAGAACTAGATCTAAACCTCTTTTCTCTTCTTATCCTTTCTTCTTCCTCAACCAGATCTGATCTAGGAGAGGGAGCAGTGAGGGGAGGCGGAGGTCAAGGTGAGACGGAGGAGACGAGAGGCGGAGGAGAGAAGAGGTAGATGCGAGACGGAGGAGAGGACATGCTGAGGCGGAGGAGAGATGAGGCGAAACAGAGGAGAGGTTGAGGCGGAGGAGAGTATAGGCGAAGGAGAGGTTGAGATGAGGCGAAGGCGAAGGCGAAGGCGGAGGCGAGACGGAGGAGTGGTTGAGATGAGACGAAGGCGAAGGCGGATGCGAGATCTGAATCGGAGATTGTGAGGAGATCCATTTGAGAGAGAGGAGACGGAGAAGGCAAAAGAAAGGGAAGGTGAGATGAGGGGAGCGTGCACGCTTGATTGTTTGATTGCGTGAATATTGATTGATGTAAGTAAATCTCTTACACAAACTGGTTTCTCTATCTATAACAATGCAATAAGTTTTTTTATATGTAAACGAATTAATTAGGTAATTTTGAATTAGCAATTTGATGAGTCTGAAATCCGCAAAAAAAAAAAAAAAATCAATCAATCAAATTGAATTAGCAAATTACTAATTCAATCAAGCACCACAACAAAATGTCCCTTGTTTTTCTTCCATCAATCGCCAAAACAAAAAGACATACCACGACACCAATTTACCGGGATCTTACTTTTAATGTTTACTGGATGATAGCCAACAAACAACTTTATTACGAAATAAATTTTTTTAATTATTTTATAAAATTATTACGCCAAATCCTAAGGTAACAGAAAAAGAAAAGAAGCATAAATGGCAATCAAATACATGAACTCTGAAGTTGGGTCAATTGATGGCCAATGTCAATTCCTCTAAAAAAGGAACTCTGAAATTGGGCCGCTCTGAGTTTAAAATAATGGGCAGGATGCACATAGATAATTTCATAACTCAGAGGTCGCAGCAAATTGTGCTTCCAATTAGTTGTTACACTTTCATGGGGTTGCTTTCCTGTTTCTTCACCTCATCAAGTCATCATATATAGTCAAAAGCTAGGAACAAATTTCCAGTTGATAGATACATAATGGAAGTTTTGGGCCATAATTGCCTGCCACAATAATACAATCAAGCAAACTTCTCGGTGGAATTCCGAATTCCACACTGCGTCAACGCTCGGAATAAAGAACACGGCATCTATAAATAAATTTATATGAAGGTTAATCATATAAACATTACTCATGCCCTCAATCGTCCAATAGTCTTTGTCGACTCATTTTACTCATAAAGATTCTTTTCTCATGAAAAATCACAGCAGAAAACACATCTACATGCCTACATGCAAGCCTCTGTATATAAGAACGAGCACTGGAAAATCTTCTTAAACCAATTGATACTTTGGTAGATTCTCCCACTAATTAAGATGCATAATTTGTTACCCAATATCCTCGTTTTCCTCTTAATCATTCAATACTTCTCAGCAAATTGCTGTCTCGAGCATGAGCGAGATGCACTGCTCCAATTCAAGGCCGAAGTCGGTGATATGAGCAACAGATTGGATTCATGGCGAGACAACAAATGCTGCCATTGGGCAGGGATCACATGTAGCAATCAAACAGGTCATATTCTCAGGCTTAACCTTCGAACTACAACTGAATTGTATGATATCGATGGAGATTTCATCTCTTATTGGAACAACCATAGCTTGACAGGCCAGATCAGCCCCTCTTTGATATCCCTTAGTGATTTGAAATACTTGGATCTCAGCTTCAATAATTTTAGCGGAGATAAATTTCCTACATTTATCAGCTCGTTTAAAAATTTGAAGTACCTCAACTTGTCTTATACAGGCTTGTCAGGTACGATACCTCCTCAGCTTGGGAACCTTTCTAAATTGTTGTATCTTGATCTTAGCTGTGAACCATTTTCTGGTTTTATATTTGAACAACCATACACGGTGGTTATCTAATTTGAGAACTTTAAGGTATATGGACATGTCTGGAGTTGATTTCAATGATTCAAATGACTGGGTGGGATCTTTGAATAAATTACCATCACTTGAAGTGTTGGTATTGTCCAAAAACAATCTTAACCAAATTTCTGATGCACTTACCTTTGTGAATTTTACCTCCCTCAGAGTGCTTCATCTTTCTTATCAAAACTTCAATAGCACCATACCAAATTGGTTAGGGAATTTACACAGTCTGACTGATCTAATTCTATATTCTTGTAACCTAGTCAGCCCATATCCTGCTACACTAGGAAATCTTACTTCTTTAAGAAAACTTGAACTCGATTATAATTCACTTTATGGAATGATACCACCATTACATGGTCTAACAAAATTAGAACAGCTATCCCTGTCAAACAACAAAATAGGAGTAGATGTTAGGTTGGAAGTTGTCAAATTACACGTGGCAAAAGCTTGAGTATTTGGATATTTCATCAACAAAGTTTGCTGGGACAATACCACTTGATGTGGGAAACTTAACAAATGTTGTTCAACTTGATCTTAGTTATAACTATCTCAATGGATCACTGTCAGAAGCTCAACTAACAGGTTTGTTAAAACTTAAAACTTTAGAACTCTCGGGAAACAACATAACTATGTTCCTTGATAGCAACTGGACCCCTTCTTTTCAACTCAACAGCATAGGGTTGAGGTCATGTAAACTAGGGCTAAAGTTTCCATCCTGGCTCCAGAGACAAATAGAAATTGAGGATATAAATCAGGCAGAGACTAGAATCGATGACAATATACCCAGTTGGCTCTGGAGATTATCTTCACTTCAGAGTCTTAATTTGTATAATAACAAACTTAGAGGGAATTTACCAGCCAGCTTGGTACACATGACAAAACTAAGGGATCTGGTTTTGAGTAATAATCAGCTTGAGGGTAAAATCCCATTTCTTCCGAGAAGTCTAGGGGCACTGAGTCTTTCTAATAACTCCTCATCTGGACAACTGCGAAAAAACTATAAGCCGCGACATAAGAAGAAGTCGGTTTTTTCAAACAATCTCACTGGTGAAGTTATAGAATTATTTCCTTGTGGATTGTCTAATTTGTGGTATATAGATCTGTCAAGTAATAATTTAACAGGTCATCTTCCTCCCTGTTGGTCAAACATCAGCCAAGAACTAAATTTTGCAAATAATAAGCTTTTTGGAGCTGCACCTAGCTCTTTGAGTTGTTCAGAGCAACTAACAGTTGTCAGTTTTAACAATAACAATTAAACATGAGAGTTTCCAATTGACTTGAAATTCTGCAGTGGTTTGCAATTCCTTGATCTTGGTGAAAATAAATATTTTGGGGGAATACCAGATTGGGTAGGAGAAAATTTGCATCAACTGACATATTTAAGGTTGCAATCTAATTTATTTTCTGGTAATATCCCATCCACGTTGACACGACTTGAATATCTTGAAGTTTAGATCTTGGAAATAACAACCTTTCTGGGCCATTGTCCAGACATTTGGATAATTTTATTGATATGGCTCGGTCATTCCACAATATTGATTTAGATTCTAGTGAGATTTTACAAGCAACGACAAAGAGGTTGAACCAGGTGTATGATTCTAGCAATCTGTATTCTTGGAAGAGTATTGATTTATCAAACAATAATCTCACTGGTGAGATACCTAAGAACATAGTATTCCTTAATGGTTTGCTGAATCTAAACTTATCCTACAATCACTTAATAGGAGAAATCCCGTTTGAAATCGGGAATATGACATCCCTGGAGTCACTTGACCTTCACATGAATAACCTGTCACGGGCAATCCCACAGAGTATGTCGGTTTTATTTTCTTTGGGAGTGCTCGATTTGTCTTGCAATAATCTATCTGGGAGCATTCCAACTGGGCGTCAATTGCAGTCACTTGATGATCCATCCATCTACAGTGGTAACACAAACCTTTGTGGAACCCCACTAAAGACTAGTTGTGAAAGCACTAGAAGTTTTCCTGAGGGTAATGGTAACAGTGATACCAAATCAAGGCATGCTACTGGCAGGGACAAATGGTTTTACTTGTTTATTGAGTTTGGATTTGTGGCAGCATTTTTTGTGATGTTTTTCATCCTACTCTTTAAAAGAAACTGGAGGTGTGCTTATTTTAAAATGGTTGATGGCGTCTTTGACAGATTTTATGTTCTGGCAGCATTAGCATTTAAGAGGTTGTGAGAGAAACAAGCCTAGAGAATCGACAGTCGATTTGCCAAAAGACCAAAGGGTTGATTTGCCTTACAATAATCATTTTGCTAGTATGTTTGAAAAATAAACTAGTGCATTACTTTAGTACTTCTGTTGATTATCTCTTAGAGGCTATTCCTTCCTTGAAAAATAATCATTTCTTTACCTTTTTTTGATACTCTTATTGGACAGAAATTCATACTCCTTGAGGTTATTTCTTCGTTGGCTCTTATCAATGCTTTCCTTATCACAATTGCTTTAGGTTATGCTCGTTCCAATTTTTTTTTTCTCTCATTAATGTGTATATGTATTGAAGTATGTTTTCTGTAAGAAATGCCAGAAAACATACCTATATGTTTTGAAATATCAAATCATAACTCCCAAACTCCAGGCGCAAAACACATGATATATTTGGTGGTCCACATATAATAAAGAAACGGTAAGTAAGAACAGAAAATACTTTGCCAAACTGTATCAGGATGTTTTGTCTTCATCCAGCAAAAACATGATCGAAAATTGTTTAGCAAACTATAGTAATTAAGTAAAGAAAAAGAAGCT
Source organism: Rhynchospora pubera (assembly GCA_028095005.1). Lineage (NCBI taxonomy): Eukaryota > Viridiplantae > Streptophyta > Magnoliopsida > Poales > Cyperaceae > Rhynchospora > Rhynchospora pubera. The sequence continues at coordinate 257,250,822 of CM051461.1, read as the reverse complement.
CATAGAATCTGAAAAAGAATAATAGCTCAAGAAAATTTACGGCAATAATCCTAAAATTTATAGCCTAAATAATACCAACTGTCAAGTACTTTAGCATGTTCTATTAGGTCTTTTAGGAAAAACGGAAACCTCTGTTAGAACTTTCATCGAACACCTCACATGCATAATGTTTAGTAGAGCACAACAGTCGACCAGGTCTGAGTTTCGAACCCACAACAATATATATAGCTAGATGAGTAGATGGTTGCAGTTCTCCTGACAGTAACAACAAGGCAAAGCTTGGTGCTGATTGGGAGATGTTGGGCCGGGTTCTACTTGTTAATCGGGCTCTCCATAGTTTTTTTTTCTTTCAGGTAAAGGATAATTTATTTTGGTAATCACATTAAGTAGTAAAAATAAACAAAGTTTACTGTTGTACCTAGTCATAACAAATACTGCTGATCTTGAGCATATATACCAGTAATTAAAGATTTGAAAGTAATCTTGGCAGCAGCTGCCGAGTGGATTAAAGATTTGAAAGTTAACTAGTCAGAGAGAGCTGGGGCAAGATTTGAAAGTTAACTACTGATTGTAAAAGCTTTTAACCGTTTGACCCTCAAAAAAAAAAAAAAGAAAGCTTTTAACCGTTTAATTAATTGAATTGATATTTTTTCCTAACAAATCCAACAGGCTTCATACATTTATCAACTTATAAGAGGCTTAAATTAATTTTTTAAATCTAAAAACTCAAATTAAAAAATTAAAATTGTACAGTTAATTAGATTGGTATACTATTATAATTATTTACACGATTTTCATATTAAAATCTACATGAAATTGATGGGGGGGGGGGGGGGGGGGGATCTTCAATTACCCGTGTGGCCAGTGTACATCGATTCATATTTAGTTATTTTATACTCGTGACGGTGCAGTTTTCCTTATGGGGGAATTCCATGATTTTTTTTCCTTTCTTTCTTTGTTTCTTCTTTCGCTTCACGGCAGACCACAGAACAATGGCGCACAAAATCATTACAATGGAAAAAAAATATATCCATCTCACGAACGGAGATAACATTTCTGGGGCGTTGCTTTCCCCACGGCAACACTTTGCAATACACGGTAAAATATTTTATTAAGACAAAAATACCCTTTCGTTATTTTGTGTAATATGATCTTTTGTCGAAAATGCCAGAAAGATTTTTATTCTTTCCTTTTCAGATACAATGATGAAGAGTTGCTTTCTTTCTAATTTTGACACAATAAAATATTTTTTAGCGGGACTTTTTCCCGGGTCTTTTTTTATTCTTCTCTACTTTATAAATGCCACCACACAAATAAAAATAGAACCCTTTCATTTGGGCGTTATCAAAGAAAAAATTGGAAGAGAATTTTGTCAAAAAAAAGTTGAGAAGAACTATCACAATTACAGAAGATTTGCACATCAAAAATTATCTCCGTCAGGTAACGAGGAATTTTTCTCGTACTGTTTTTCTATACTCCATTTGATAGGTTTCTAATCCATATTAATTAAAATTAAAGGGGGAAAAAAGAGACGCTTGTAACATGCAATTGCTTCGTATAGAGAACATAATACTTGTGTAAGTTTATAAGTTTATGAGTGTCTCCTCTTGCTTTAAGTTTATGAGTGTCTCCTCTTGCTCAAAGCTGCTACTTTTATCCAATCGTGACTTCCAAAAATATGCTCCACTCCTGTGAAGTTCTCTCTATTATTATCTGCACAGATAAAACTAAATATCAAATTAAAATTGATAGTTAGTAATACTAACTAGTTTTTTACTTATGTACAGATGGATCCAAGCAACGAAAATCAACTAGTTTCTTTGAAGTTTAAAACCCGTAACGAATTGCTTGATTGTGTTCGAGTTTTTTACTCGAAAAGAGGCTATGCATTGTCTATCCTTCACTCAAAAGCTGAAAAATATGTGGCGTTGAAATGTGATAGAGGTGGCAGCTTTCGGGGTACCCACAACCATTCAAATGAACAAAGAAACAAACAGTTTACAACAACTCGTTTGATTAAATGCCCATTTCAGTTATATTGTAAAAAGCATAAGGAAGGTAAATGGACAATTGAGATAAGGAACAACTCACATAATCATCAGCCTTCAAATGATATTTCTGGCCATCCTTCACTCTGCCGGCTAGCCGATACTGAATTGCAGGCTGTAAAACATATGACAAATGCCGGAATTCAACCAAGGCAAATTCTCTCATCACTTCGACAAAGCAATCCAACCACATTAGCTATAGCCAAAACAATCTACAATGCCAGGAGAAAAATTCAAAAGGATAACTTAAAAGGTAAACAATGATTTAAGTATAATTTTAAGAGCTTTAAAAATTTAAATATGCTTACTCAACAATTGTATTTATTTACATTTTATTAGGTAAATCAATGATTCAAATATTATGTGAAGAGCTCGGACAAGGTGGATTCAAGTTTAACCTTTTACGAGATGAAGTTGGCCATATTACTCACTTCTTCTTCTCTCATCCTCAATCCATCTTGTTAGCCAGAAATTTTCCACATGTGTTTGTCATGGATTGCACCTATAAGACCAACAAATACAAAATGCCATTACTTGATATAGTTGGTATTACTAGTTTCAACACAACATTTTACTCTGGGTTTGCTTTCCTAAAGAAGGAAAGAACTGAATACTATGTTTGGGCTTTACAAATGTTCAAGAAGACTCTCCAGCATGAGAATCAACCATCAGTTATCATTACAGATAGAGAACAAGCTCTAATGAATGCCATATCAACTGTTTTTCCATCAGCAACTAACCTCCTTTGTATATGGCATATAAACAAAAACATAACAGCAAAGTGCAAACAATATTTTGAAACTAAGGAGAATTGGGAGGAATTTGAGTCTGATTGGAGAACTGTCGTATACTCGTCTTCAATTGAAAACTATATTGATAATTGGCAAAGGTTTGAATCAATATACAAGGAGAAGAGAGCTGCTCTAGCATATATAAAAAAAACTTGGTTACCATTAAAGGAGAAATTTGTTAGTGCATGGACAGAGAGATATTTACATCTCCGCAATCGAGTATCATCAAGAGCAGAAGGAGCACACAATAAGCTCAAAACGTATCTACAAGTATCAACAGGTAGAAGATAAATAAATTATTGATTTGAATCAGTGTACTCAATTATATGTTACTTATTGAAAGTATCACAAGAAGATGTGAATCTGTTTACTTTTTTTTGTAGAAGAATCTTTTTACTCAATAATTATACCTTTACATTCTAATAGGTGATCTGCAAACTGTCAAGAAGAAGATATGCCTAGCTGTTGAGAATGAATTTAATGAGATAAAAGTGCAACTTGCTAGGGAAAAACACCAAGTGCCACATGATTGCAATATTCCATTTTTCAGAAACCTCATATATCATATCTCACTATTTGCACTGAAAGAGTTGCATAAACAATATGAGATGGCAAAAACAGGTACTATGCAACCAATTTGTACTGGTCATTTCAAGGCAACAATGGGCATGCCGTGTGCACATCACATGGAAAATTGGAAAACTGGTTCAATCTCTCTTGATCAAGTACACCCACAATGGAGAATCAATACTAGAGAATTGAATAATTTTGATAATAATTCAAGTGCCCATCATGAAGACCAAATAGATGATATACTTGTTAATTTTCGTAGGGAGTATCTCAAGTGGCATCTTAACAAAAAAAATTGGGCTAAAGAAAAAATTCAACAGATTACCAACCAATCTGATGTGCATTTTGAACCAACTATCCCATCCCATGAAAATAGATTTCAAGTTGCAAAAAAACGAAAAGTGAAGAGTTCTACCAGAAGGGATCCGTCACAATTTGAGATTGTCGAAGCAAGATGGCAATCTAGTTCTTCAAATGGAGTTACTCATTCTAGCCAAAAGCACCAGGAAACTAGCATAGCTTCTGTAGAATTTGAAGTTCCTGCATCAATATCAGATGATGGCGTAATTGATTGGATTGACCTAAATATGTGATACTTAAATATATGTCATAAAATATTGTATTTTTTTATTTTTAGTAAAATAATTGCTGACAATCAATGAAGTATTGCAAGTTATAGTAGTATATCAAAATTAGCACTAGATTTAATTATTTGATAAGCATTTGGTTTGTCCTTCATCAATTAATTTGACTGCATAATAGTTAGATGAAGACTGCATAATAGTCATCAGAGAAGCAGCTTCTTGTATCAATTGTGTCCTCTCTGGAGCCGGTCGAACTCATAAAGAATTGAGAAGAAGATGAGCAGCATGAACTGGACCGAAGCAATGCAATTGGATTTAAAAGTTTAGCTTCAAATATATAAAATTAAAACCAAAATAATGCAATTGGAACAAGCTTAGTCTGTTATACCCTATAGTTACCATTTTTTACTCCTAACAAGCAAAATGCCACTCCAATTTGCTTTTACCTTCTTACTAGTTTTGGTTCTAGAAAGATAATATTGTCCATCTGGTGGCTAGTATACATGCATGACATTAAAAATCCAAAAAAAAAATGAAACATAAAGCGTACTAGTAGGATCACTTGTAGTAGAAATATTAAGTTGTTTGGCACACTTTGTATGGAGAAACCAGAAATATTCACTGCAAATATGTGGAGATGCTCAGCTTGTATCTATCAATCGTGTGGCACACCTTATCATGCGGAGGTTTGCAACTATCAGTGAAGATGTTCCATTTCGGCTCCTCAGTAATTGCAGTATACTGGACTGGACAAGATCCAATTTGCTCGAGGACAAGGGAAGAGACTATGACGGCGCATCTGCTGTAGAAGGAACGTTGATTGAGGAACACTCGAGAAGGGCGCGACGCGAACAAAGAAACAATTTTGGTTGGGAATGGTCAGAAATTGAGGAAGCCACGAAGGGCTGAGGGTTGCGAGGAATAGTGGGGGGAGAGAAGTTTAGGCTGGACTTGTGTGGAGATTGGAGAGACGGAGAGTTCGAGATAGGATAAGGGGTATTTTTGTCTTAATAAAATATTATACCGTGTATTGCAAAGTGTTGCCGTGGGGAAAGCAACGCCCACATTTCTGGTGTAATTTTTTTTTAGATAAGATTAGATGGGTCAAGTCCTCGAGTCAACTGAACGTGCGTTGTTCTTGGCCACCAGACAGAAACGTCTCTCTGGTTCTTGGAACTGCTGTTCTGCATATTCCACACAGATAGAGAGGAGAGTTTCTGAGAGGGAGGAAGCCATCCGATTGCTTGCTCCAAGCAATCGGATTACACACACGAGTCGAGACCGGCAAGTGGAAGCGTGGAAAGTGACGCCAAATCCTAACGTGAGGTTGTGGTGTACCGGTCGCGTACGGAGAGAGACAAGGCTGCAGAACCGAACTCCGACAAGAGGGTCTAGGCGTTCGATCATTTCCGCTGCGGTATATCTAATTCTCTAAGTTATTCTTATAGGTTAGATATGCATATAGGTTTATACTTAGTTAAACCTTCATTGATATCAGAGCCATAAGGCTTCTTGTCGAAGTTATGGATCTGTTTAAGCCTTAGGACACCATGGTTTTGGTAGAACAAGATTTGGTTAATGGTTTTACTCTTTCAAACCCTATATCCAATTTTTACGTGTTTTAACACTAGATCTCGTAGGAGTTCGTAGCAAAACACTGTAAATGGTCAAACTAGGGTTGAGTAACCATGCTGGTACAGAGAAACCATCTGAGGCACCCCGTTTGCGGGAATACCAAATTTAGGGTTTCAGCCCGTCAGAATCAGAGGGCCGCTGGCTGGGCCAGCGGGTCGCAGGATTCTAAAGTGCTGACAGACAACGTAAGGTTGTTCTGTATAACTGTCAGACAGATCGCTAACTGGGTCTGCGGGTCGTCTGAACAGAAAATTGTGACCAGTTAGAATCTGTCATTTTCTGTGAGCCGCTGGTAGTTTCGGCTGATCAGCGGGCCGCCAGACCTGAGACTGACAGTTGAAACATATTGCAACCAGAATCTGATATGACCAACTTAAGACCTCCCTCTTTGTCCAACATGGTGTTTCAACTATCCTGAAGATAGTAACATGGTTTAATACCTTTCTTTATATGCACACTTGCATAGAGAGTGATGGTAGGTATTTATACCTCTCACAATTGTGGGCGTGTTTGAGTAATGACCCGGGGGTCATTGACTCGCATGCTTAGACAGCACAGTAGGGTGAATTTGGACCTAAAAGAACTGGATTTCTTGTCCAATGTCTGGACTTTGCGCCAATCGAGTTGATTGGGAGAGGATACGCTTAGTATATGAGACAGGATTGGTGGCCATGGTTGTCATCTTTCGGTTATCATTGCTAGGATGTGTCATCTCTTGGATCGATTCAAGGATTGTGCGGTGAAGTGTAACCATATGTTATAACTCTCTAGTTATATCATAATTGATGATGCTAACATGCATACTTGTGCTTTGTCTCTATTTTATAGAAAGATGTCGGCAAGTAAGAACATAATCTCTGATCTCAATGCTGGAGAAAAATTGACGAGTAACAATTACGATGTGTGGCATCGTAAAGCTCAATTTCTGCTTGAGATGCAGGATTTGTTGGAGCCATTGACTAGAGAACTCACGGAAGCCGAAATGGCCAATCCAAATAGAAATCGAGTCATTGAGGAGTTCAAGAAAAAGGATCGTGCCGCTCGCATAACGTTGCTGAGTAGCATGTCCAATGATGTACTCTTAAGGTTCGAGAGGTATCGCACCACAAAAAAGCTGTAGGATGCGGTGAAGCTCCAGTATGGTGGTACTTCAACCACTAGGCTGCGCCAACTCACTCTTAGACTATATGGCTATAAGAAGCGTCCCGAGCATACCATGTGGGAGCATATCTTAGCCATGTCTAATATGATAAGTGAGCTGACTCAAGCGGGTCATGTCTTATCGGATGAGCAGCAGGTTCAGGCTGTGATCTGCTCTCTACCTCGCTCATAGGAGCATTTGAGAGTTAACCTCACTCACAATGACAACATTCGCACTTTTGACCAAGTGGCGCGTCATGTGGAGTTGGAGAAGGACCGCTTATCGGCCGAGAAGGCTGAAAAGGCTGCTGGAGAGGCAATGATTGTCGCCTCAAAGAACTCGCAAAGGAAACCAAAGAAAAATTCCGGTTCCAAGAAAGTTGCAGGTGGCACTGGCGTGGCCAATGCAAAGATTGACAAGAAGTGCAACAAGAAGCGCGAAAAGGGGAAGGAGAAGCCCAAGGGGGCTTGCTTCAACTGTGATCAGATTGGACATTTCGCTCGTGATTGCACGAAGCCGAAAAAGGTACTTTCTAGACTGAGCAGTGTTTCTGTCTCAGTACCAGCGGGCCGCTGGGCTGACCAGCGGGCCGCTGAACTCCCCTCTGCTTGTGATTCAGCTTTATATGTGTCCAGTTGCTTTATGCTTACTAATAACAATCCTATTTGGACTGTTGATTCTACAGCAACTGACCACATAGCTAGGGATCGAACAACATTTGTGGACTATCGTCACATTCCGGCAAGGAGCAAACGCATTTACATGGGAAATAATAGTAGTGTTCTCGTGCATGGCATTGGCACTTGTGAGCTAATGTTTCGCAATGGACATAAATTAGTTCTCCATGATGTGTTGTATGCGCCTGATGTGAGGCGAAGTCTTGTATCTGTTTTAGTTCTTGTCAAAACTGGATTGCGTGTTGTTTTTCTTAATAATTGTGTTGAATTGTATAAGAATTCTGTTTTACTTGGTAATGGATTTCTTGAGAACAATTTCATGATTTTAGACGCAATTGATGGCTGTTCTTCTTTCTCTTATGATGTTTCTATTCTAATGTTAATTCTTATGTGAATGATAACATGTTAATTTGGCATGCTAGACTTTGCCATGTGGGGCAAGATAGGATGACTAGATTGGCTAAGGTTGGACTTTTGGGTCCCTTAACCAATGTCTCCTTACCTCGTTGTGAGGGTTGTCTAGCGGGTAAAGCTACCCGAAAATCTTTTGGTAAGGTTATTCATGCCACAACTCCTTTGCAATTGATACACTCGGACATTTGTGGTCCTTTGAGTGTTAGGGCTCGACATGGTGCCTATTATTTCATCACATTCATTGATGACTATACACGTTTTGGTATTGTCTATTTGATCTCCCACAAGTCGGATGCACTAGGTTGCTTCCAAAAGTACTTGGCGATGGTTGAGAATCAACAAAATGGACTTGTCAAACCTCTTAGGACAGATCGAGGTCGAGAGTACCTCTCGGATCAATTCAAGAGCTTGTGTGATGAAAAGGGAATCGTTCATCAATTGACAACTCCCTACACGCCTCAACAAAATGGTGTTGCTGAAAGGCGAAATAGGACCTTGTTGGAGATGGTTAGATCTATGATGGCACAAGCAAGTCTACCAATTTCGTATTGGGGAGATGCGCTGTTGACCGCCACATATGTTCTAAACCGTGTTACCTCGAAGTCCGTGGCAGCCACCCCTTATGAGTTATGGACTGGACGAAAATCGAATTTGGGTAATCCCCATCCATGGGGTTGTTTGGCCTATGTCCATGATACGTCTTCCATAGAGAAGTACCCTTTGACTTTTGACTATGTCATGAGAAATAGGGTCAGGGTTGCTACTTTGGTGTGTACCCTATGGTGATGTATATTCCGCCTGCCGGGGCATTGCTGGGCAAGCGACTGATTTCGTTTTGAGTCTCATGAGTTAAAAGGAAGAATCGACTCATCATGCACAAATGATAGATTTGTTGGTGTTCAGGATCCACCAAACTCGTCATATGGACTGAGGTTGGGAACATACAACAAACTAAGATTGAGAAGGAAAAGACATGTATCATTGAATGGTCGATAATGTCTAATCTAGTGCGGATTTGAGTGATTCTAAGGTACTAGTATACACATTGAACTGTTCTTTTTATAAAAGGGTAGATGCTCTCTCGCTGGCTTTGAATTTATTTAAAGTGAGGCTTTTGAGCTCCCGCATGACGGGTGTATGCGCTGGTCGCACGTTCCATTTGCCGTATGAGGTCTGGCTCAGTGTTTGGTATAAACGTCTCCAAGAGGGAGATGTTGGAAAAAGTGTGTGGAGCCGTTCTCTGCGGGTCGCAGGCTGGGCCTGTGGGCCGCAGATACTGAATGACCCAGTGGGTCGCAGACAAGGCCTGCGGGCCGCTGGTACTGGGATCTGAATAGACGTGATCTGTTCAAATCAACTCCTATATATACCCCTCTAAACAGAAACGTCTCTCTGGTTCTTGGAACTGCTGTTCTGCATATTCCACACAGATAGAGAGGAGAGTTTCTGAGATGGAGGAAGCCATCCGATTGCTTGGAGCAATCGGATCACACACACGAATCGAGACCGGCAAGTGGAAGCGTGGAAGGTGACGCTAAACCTTAACGTGAGGTTGTGGTGTACCGGTCGCGTACGGAGAGAGACAAGGCTGCAGAACCGAACTCCGACAAGAGGGTCTAGGCGTTCGATCATTTCCGCTGCGATATATCTAATTCTCTAAGTTATTCTTATAGGTTAGATATGCATATAGGTTTATACCTAGTTAAACCTTCAGTTTCTACAAGAAAAAAGTAGCTATATGAAAAAAGACTACTTTTTTTTTAAAAAATAATAAATAAATAAAGAAACAAACTTTAGTAATATTGTAACCGAAATAACTAATGCCTTTCAAACTCTTTGGTGACTCTCAGTATAAAATCTATTCATGATAGAAAATCACTAATCAGTCTCCTTAAACTTCCAGAGTACCTTTTTTTTTTTTTTTTTGAAGAAAACAAAGGTCAAGCTCTTATCTTTCTATTTAACTAAAAATATAAAAGTTTGTTAGCAAGTAGATAACTGAAAAGAAAAGAAAATCCATATAAAAAAAAAGATAAACAAAAGTACAATCAGCTTTGCCTCTAATTAATGATTCTTTATTTTCGTTCTCTTTATTACCAAACTCTATATTTCATTGTATTTGGATAGAGAATTGCTCACAACGGCTATGTCATAAGCATATATTTTAGTCACAAAAGGAGTGGGAGATCCATACAGTTACTCAACAACGGTTATTCTAATCTTTACACATGCGCCAAGGATTGCTTTGGTTTGTAAATTCTAGTTCATCGATCTTCCCTTCCATTTAGTCAAAGGTTGACGTCAATTTCCTCTCGCTTAATATTTGTTTAAACGTGTTGGACCATAATTGACTGCCAAAACAATATGTATTTTTTTCGAAGGAAGAATACAGCAATCTAGCAACATATATCAAGCACATTAAAAAAATTGGTTACAACTTGCATTCGTTAAAATCAGACTCAAGTTTACGGAACTTCTCCTTGCTATTCCAGACTGCGTCAATAATGCTTTGAATTGGAAACAACACGGCATCTAGTAAAATATATATTTACTGAAAACCTGTTGGCCAGTCTTGGTACAGGGATTATAATATTCATTTTTATACAATTGGTTACAGGAAATCTTATCCCAAACTGCAATATTTTAGCTCATACAGTGATATTTACGATTGATATATTGCCATAAGCCTACAATCTTATTATAGTTGATGAAAAGCGAGATATAATACTATGCATAGCATCAATTGATTAGTATTTGTTTAAATTATAGGTTGGTAATAGCCAACCTGTAACTTTATTAACGAAATAAACGATTTTTTTTCCCAAAATGATCACATCAAAAGTCAAATTATAAATGAAATTGATTACTGTCATTTGCAGTTTTATCATTTGTCATCACTTGAATAAAGTGAACACATAAAGTAGACAAGATAAATATATAAATGATTAAAGTGAACACACACAAATAAATTAATAAGTTTAATAAAAAAAAGTTGAATATGTATATAAAAATTTGAACAAGAGATGACGAAACTTATTTGTTTGTATGTGTTCACTTTGAACATCAATAAGATGGCCTTGTCTATTTTATATGTTCATTTTGTTCAAACGATGACAAAACTATAAACGAAAGTTATCATTTCTCATTTCAATACTGTATCCTAATCCCCATTCCAAGCATCCTAATCCCCATTCCAAGCATTGACTCAGTATGGAATTCCACGGTAATTAATCTCTTAATTAATTTGAACACATGAACCATCGTCCATCTTTAACGAACATTTTTTTTTCAGGTAAAAGCCCGTAGGCTAAAACTATGATTAATAAAAGTCTTACATGAAGTATTACATATCCAAGTATACTTCTTTAATATATGGCAACATACAGTATCAATCCAAACTACGTACCTAACTTATTAATACACATATAAAAACACACAAAATTAAATAAACTATAATTACAATACATAATTGTTGGAAATTAAAATAAAATAAAAAGAAAAAAAAAATGAAGGTTCGAAAGACTTCCGGCATGAAATTCTCCTTTTTCATAGGTTTCTTGTTCTTATGTCACTTTATCATCAAATAAAAATGCCAAAATTAGATAACCCCTCAAATCTTCTGCATTTGGATATAACCCCTCTAATATTTTAATTTGGATATAACCCCTGTAATCATGTCAGTAAAGGACGTAATCCCTTTTGATTACTTTTAATCAAATTTTAAATTACAAAATTGAGATTTATATAATTGAGACAAAAATGCCCGTCTCGAGTATAGTTTATCACGAATCAGGGAAAAAAAATTTGTAGTAAGATTTCTAATTAAAAAGGCTTCCATGGAAGAAAATAATCTCGCTGAGAAAAATAAGTACTATTTAAAGAGCAATTTCTAATTCAAAACTAATAAAGATTGTATGTTGGTCCCGAATTATTTGATTAGAACTTTTTTTGCGCTCTTTGAAGAAAGAAAGAAGGGAGAAAATAACCAAAAAAAAAAAAGAAAAATCCAACATGATGTTGAAAATTCAAACCAAACGGAAACGATAGTGAGACAGAGAGAGTTGAGAGACCATTTGTTTGAACTGGTCAATAATTCATCGTTTATAATATAATATTGTTTGAGGAAAAAAATGAAAGAGATTGAATTCTAGATCTCTGTTCGAAAAGAAATTATTGGTTTTGTTAAAGAATACGAAAGGCAGGGGGTTTGGAAGGGATGAGGATATTTTTATCTTAATTTTATTATCTGTTCTTTTATATTTAAAATTTAATTGAAACTATTCAAAAGGATTATATCCATAACTGATGTGATTATAGGGGGTTCTATTCAATTTTAAAAATTAGAGGGGGTTATATCCAAATGCAGAAGTTTTGAGGGGTTATATCTAATTTTGCCAAAAATGCTCATTTCATGGTTGTTAAAAAACCTGAAAAAATAACAAACACTGAACCATATATTTATTAAATGTTCATGAAAGAAACAGAGAGAACATTAGAAAAGAATGGTAGAAAGGAGAGAAGTTAGAAAATAGTTGAAAATAAGAGAAATGTCGAGAATAAAAAAGGAGTAAAAAATTATTAGAAAAAGAGAGAGAAGGCGAGATTAAAAAAAATTAAGTTAATAAATACTAACATAACAAATCAAAAATAAAAAAAAAGAATTATGGAGAAGATTTTGCAGAGGGTGTTGACGGAGGAGAGGCCTCAGTGTCTCCCACCGGTGGTGGTGATAGATTTAGTAGGATTTTTAATCGGAGCTGATAAATGCAATCAAGCAGTCAAGTAATCAAACAATTATATGTCAAAAATGGAAAAAAGCGCTGTCTAAAAAAGAAAAACGCGTTTTCTCCGTCCACATCGTATCGCTCTCCAAAAAATCAATCACCCCGCGTCACTCTCACCCTGCCTCACTCCCTGCGTGCATCCCTTCGTCCACACCTCTTTCGTGTCATCCCGTCGCCCGTCGCCGTCGAGCACTCCGTCTCCGTCAGCCCTCTCGTCGCCGTCGAGCACTCCGTCGACGTCGAGCACATCGTCGTCGCGTCCTCCCGTCTCCGTCAGCCCTCCCGTCGCGCCTTCCGTCGCCGTCACCCCTCCCTTCTCTATGACAAAACATTACTATAATCAGAAATGAATGTTATTTACTCCCTTACATGTATTAAAATACTCCCTAGTAGTTATTTAGTTATTCCCAAACAATAGCAGAATCAGATATGAATGTTATTTACTTCCTCACATGTATTAAATACTTCCATGTACAAATTATTTACTCCCTTGTAGGTAGTTAGTTACTCCCAAACAATAGCAGAATCAGAACTGAATGTTTACTCCCTCACATGTATTAAATACTCCCTTATAATTTTTATTTACTCATTTAAATCATATTAGTTACTCTCTTACGTATATTATTTACTCCCTGCAGTTATTAGGAACTCATTTTAATCAACTACAAATTTAAACATATTAGTTACTCACTATTACACTTCTTATTTACTCTCTCACAATATATTAGTTACTCTCTTACATATATTATTTACTCCCTTAGTTATATTAAATACTCCCTTAAACTACTTATTTACTCCCTTATAGTTATTTAGTTACTCCCAAATAACAGTACAATCAGTTCTGAATGTTATTTACTCCCTCGTACATATTAGATACTCCTTTTATAGTAGTTATTTACTCTTTTATAGCTATTTAGTTACACCCAAACAACAGCAGAATCAGATATGAATAATATTTACTCCGTTGTATATATTAGTTACTCCCTTATACTGATCAATTTTCTCCCTTATGGGGCCATTTGGATCGCTTAGGAATTTGGGTAAGTTGCAATTCCTAGGAATAAATTTATTGGAAAGTGTGTAACTTTGTGAAGAGTTTGGATTGTTTATAATAAATTTATGGTAGGAAGATGAAATTTTCCAAATTCCTTGGGGAATCCAAACAGCCCCTACAGTAATTTAGTTACTCCCAAAAAATAGCAGAATCAGATATGAATGTTATTTAGTCTCTTATACATATTAGATACTCCCCCAAACTTATTAATATCATCCCTTATAGTAATTTAGTTACTTCCAAATTGTAACATAACTAGATCTAAACCTCTTTTCTCTTCTTATCCTTCCTTCTTCCTCAACCAGATCTGATCTAGGAGAGGGAGCAGTGAGGGGAGGCGGAGGTCGAGGTGAGACGGAGGAGACGAGAGGCGGAGGAGAGGAGAGGCAGATGCGAGACGGAGGAGATTTGAGGCGGAGGAGAGGAGAGGCATATGCGAGAGGGAGGAGATTTGAGGCGGAGGAGAGGACAGGCTGTGGCGGAGGCGGAGACGAGGCGGAGGAGAGATGAGGCGAAACAGAGGAGAGGCTGAGGCGGATGAGAGGGTAGGCGAAGAGAGGCTGAGATGAGGCGAAGACGGAGGTGAGATGGAGGAGAGGGGAGCGAAGGAGGTGGTGGAGATCTGAATCGGAGATTTATTTTTGTGATTGTGAGGAGATCCATTTGAGAGAGAGGAGACGGAGAACGTAAAAGAAGGGGAAGGTGAGTGTCGCGGCTTTTTCGTCATTATTCTCCTTGAAGGGATTTCTCGAAGAACAATGGGAACATAGCCTAGATTCACCTCCCTTAAGGTTTCGATCTCCATGGCGGGTATCTCTCAACACAAGAGAACCCTATAAAGAGTCGCTACTTAAAGAAGTTTCTTGATTTAGCGGGTCCTTTCCTTCCAGTAGGCGCAAGCCCCTACTGTTAATTACCCCGTAGTTGCCTACGAGAACCTCTGATTAAGGGACGTGGAGGGTATTGACGTAATGGGCTAGGAAAAGAGACTTATGGAGTGCTATAGTGGAGGACTTAATTGATGGTACCAAACTCAATGGACGGGACCCAATTAAGGATCGACAAAAGACTTCTGCCTTGACCAAAAGAAGGGAATGGATTCTTGGTTTAGAAGAGGTTTTTGATGGGTTAAAGGGAAGGCTTCACTGGAGGATATTCATGGTGAACTCTCGGGGCTATGACTGGCCTTCTTGTGAGAGTGAAAAGAGTTTTGCAACCTTCGGGACCTCTTGGGCGGCCTCGAGCGAAAGCTGGTTCTTTTGCAACCCTAGGGACCATCTTCATCGGTCTTCTTAATAAGAGTTGGTTCTTTAACGACCCTAGGGACCATCTTCATCGGTCTTCTTAATAAGAGTCGGTTCTCGGGATCATCTTAGTCGATCTTCTTGTGAGAACAAATAAGTTTTGCAACCTTCGGGTCCTCTTTAATGGCTACTCGACGAAAGTTGGTTCTTTTACAACCCTAGGGACCATCTTCATCGGTCTTCTTAATAAGAGTTGGTTCTTTTACGACCCTAGGGACCATCTTCATCGGTCTTCTTAATAAGAGTCGGTTCTCGGGATCATCTTAGTCGATCTTCTTGTGAGAACAACAACAGTTTTGCAACCTTCGGGTCCTCTTTAATGGCTACTCGACGAAAGTTGGTTCTTTTGCAACCCTTGGGACCATCTTCATCGGTCTTCTTAATAAGAGTTGGTTCTTTAACGACCCTAGGGACCATCTTCATCGGTCTTCTTAATAAGAGTCGGTTCTCGGGACCATCTTGGTCGGTCTTCTTATGAGAACAAAAAAAATAGAATTCTTTGGACGAGGGGGCCCGTAAGAATTCATTTTCTGAGTCATCTAAGGTCGATCTCAACCTTAGTGAGAGACTTTTCCTCAAACGAAGAGGTTTTGGCTTTGACTTTGGATTTCGTGTTTTGGACTTTTAATTTCTGGAGTTTCACTTGAGATATTTGATGATTTTATCCACCTTGGCCTTTGCACTTTTTGACTTTTGAAAATGCTTTTCTATTTCAAAATATTTGTATTTGAAGATATTTGATCTTAGAAGATAACGTGTTCGAAATCCTTTAGATTTTGAAAATATTTCTAATCGAGTATACTTAGCTTTTTGAAAATAGTATATTTGAAACCTTGATTTTGAAAATTCTTAGTCTTTTGCGAATGAGTTTATTAATTCTCTAAAATTCGCTTTTAAGGTAAAAATACTTCAAAAATACAAAAGGCCGCTACCTTGACATATTTTCATATCAAAGTATCAGTGAAGCAAGTTTATTTTGATTTTTAGAATTTTATGGATGTGTCGTTTGTATTTTTAGGGGCTTCCTACTATTTTTAATGATTTTCTAAAGTTTCTGCCTATGAGTCTTTTTTTATTGGGCCACGTCATCAAATTGAGCTGAGGTGGCAGCTGACTGGGCTCGTTGGATTATCGAAAGAGGACCTTGTTCGAGTTCCATTTGGGCCTAATCTGGGCCTTGTCTTGAACCGAGCTTCCTTGCTTTATCCCATTAAACATTTCCTCTTCTGTCAGGAATTAGACATGTGGGTTTTACGGCTGCGTTCGCCACAAAAGATCAGACAAAGAAAGGTGCTTGAGTTCGAATGAAAACGACGGGTGTTCTTTCACTGGTTAACGGGTTCGCCTGAGACGGGTTTGGATCCGTTTACGCCTCCGGCCGTCGCAACCATCGAGGAATATTCGTATGGCATCGTGTGATCGAGAGGAAACCGAAGGTGGGATCTTAATTAGAAAATCAATGAGAGAAACAGCAGGTCAGGAAGTATCATCAAATTGTCACCATGCAGTATAGTGATTCACCTGTGTTCTTGTATCCTACAGATCCTTATATTATTTAGCAATTTCAGCTATGATAACTACAAACAAACTTTATAAATTTCTACTAGAGTTCATCAAAGTGGCGGCAATTAAAATCATTCCATTACAAAGAAGCAAACCATGAACTTGCTCAAACAGAAACTTCACTTTGGTCCCTAGCTTACTACTTATTATTTGGTATATGCAATTCTCATAAGATGTAACTATTGCAAGATGTAATCCACTACAGAAAAGGAGAAAAACATAAGGGGACTGTTACCTTCCTTACTATCAAGTTTCAGAAATTTAAAAGGAAAGGGAAGAAACAATACCAAATTTCAGTTATGATATTTACAAAGGAACACCTAACTATCTTATACTGCTACCCGACTTAAGGATTTGAACTTTTACATAAAGGACCTCAGAAACTATCCTAATTTTGAGATGGTGAAAAACACAGAATTTTCCACTTCTCATGAAATCTGAGCTATGCATCAGGATTTTCACACGAGGTGTACTCATTCTTATGTTCAAACTCAACTTCAGAGTGGCTCAGCTACGCTTAAGACCACATGAGAAGTGAGGGGTGTTACTCTTCCCCATGGCTACTGAGCTAGGCTCGAGACATCCATGAGAGAGTTTGTGAAGCTTTTCCATGTCGTGGCTGAGCTATGCATCAGACCAAGACTAGAGGATCAGCTAGATCATTTGTGAAGGAGAAGACAAATTGAACTTTTGAAGGAATGCAGTAAAGATGAAACCTTTGAAAAGGAATTAACTTCACCTTCACCATGACTGAGCTATGCATCAGACCATGGTAAAAGATGAATCTAACATGCAAAACAGAAAAGATATCTATCCGATTGTTACATGAAAAAGAACAAAAGGGAGTTCAACAAGATCTATACAAGAAAGTCATATGATTTGATAACCAAAGAAGAATTAGCCTAATTACTGCCACGACTGAGCTATGCATCAGATCTTGGCCAGAGAAGAATCAAGAACGATATGAGAAGGGAAAATTGGACCAAATTGATTTTAGAAACCAAAGGAAAGAAGTTGAAAACGGCACGTAAGCCTCATCTCCGCCATGACTGAGCTATGCATCAGACCATGGCTTCGAATCGAGTCAAGAAAGGGGAAGAAGAAGACTAAACAACACTACTTCAAAAGATTCGAAAAGAAACAAGAAAGAACAGAAAATAACCAATGCCAAATCCGATTTCAACAAAATTCAACTTTATTACATCAAAACCTTACAAAATTCAGCACAATCCCGATTCATTCTACCTATCTTACCTTCCTTCTTTACAAGATTTCGTTTACAGCTTCTTTATTTCTGTTCCTCCTCTCTCTTTTTACAATGCTCTCTATGTGTTTGTGGAAATGCCTAGTTTCTCTTTCTGTCTAACTAAGTGTGTGTGCGTGAGTGTGTGGGTGTGCCTGAGATCTGAAACTATCCAGTGGGAGAGAGAAGGTCCCCGAATGCTTGGAGGAAGGGGGTATTTATAGGCTTCTAGTCTGGGATCCTTCCTCAAGAAAATATCAACTTTCATTTGTGTTAGAAAGTGTGCTAATTTTCATTTTTATGCTAATTACCAATTAATTAACCAAGCAAACATAGCACACACAAGATCTAGTACACAAGCTATTCAAACACACAAGAAAAAGGGGAAATCGATACCTCCCGCGAAATCGTATTCGCGGGGCTCGACCAAGGCATGGGAATCGATGGCGTGCCTTCTCCACCGTCTCCACCACGTCTCGTAACCGCCCTCGAGTCCACCAAGGAGGATTAATCACGTTCTACAAGGTACGTGCTAGCATACCCAAAGAACAAGCCTAATCCCTATGGTTTTCTCTCTTGCATCAATCAACAACCTTGATTTAGTGGAGAGAAAATAGCTCAACACATGAGCAAAAAAGAGGGAGAGAAGAGGAAGGTGGCGGCCTAGAATGGGAGGAAGAGAGGAGAGAGAAAAGTCTAGGTGGAGGCTCTCATAAGTGGTCCTTATATAGAGCACAAAACCTAATTGACCTCTTGCATAATTACAACTATGCCATCCAACCTACCACCATAAATGGCTGCCACGAAATGGGCCTTTATGGGCCATTAAACCCCTTCATTTGGACCATTAATTCATATAATTAAGGTCCCTCAACTTTGCTCTTTAATTGGGCTATATATTTGCTATTTAAATAACGACCCAATTAATCAATATAACCATTTATATTGATAAGTGTTGAACTAAATTAATTATTAACTCATTAATAATTATTTTAGGATTAGTTAATGCATTAATTTATTTCTATATGATCCATTGACTTAATTAATTATAACGGTTTGCAACGGTATATAATTAATTAATCAATCTTATCATATTTCCACAGAACCTACTGCTGTGAATAAATAAATAATGCACTGTGTGATTAATGTCCTATTTGTGTGACCCTTTGAGGATTTATGCTATGTTGGCCATGGAATTAAATCGTTATTTAATTCCAATAATCATAAGCGGTATCTAGCAACACGTTATGACTCCCAATTCGCATAAATAGTGTACTGCTACAATATTTCAATCCTGCATAAGAGAATAAATATGTTTCTCTATTTTGATTCTTATGTCGCACGATATCATCGTATAATCCAAGATAGGAATGTGTCATTCTTGCAGATTATACGTTTCTTGATCTAGAGATAATTGTATAAAGTTGCATGCAAACAATCTATCTCCATCAAGGGGCCCAAACAGATATCGTCACTCACTAAGTGAATTAATGAGGGACATACGGTTTTCTTGATGATTAACTTTTCCCCGCACAATTCAAGAGAACATAAATAAAGTCCGTATAGCAGTCCTTATCGGGAATCAGCGGTAGACAGTATTTATTGAACCTATCCTCATGTGGAAAAGATAAACATCTCAAACTTAGAACCAAAATCACAACGAAATAAACAATGACACATAACACAATCCATATGTTTATTTCGATGGGTCAAGTCCTGTGCTATGTTCCATAACATACACATATGCAACTAAGTTGGTAACTCTTTACCTATGATTAGTAGAACTTAATCATCACTTAACTTGCATACTAATCTTTTATGATAATTAATGTTCCTTGTTAATTATCAAGATTATGGACCGTTTAGATTTATTATTGTCATTCTAAAGAATGATCAACAGAGATCTACAATTCAGATCCTCAACCTGAATGATCTGTCAATAATAAACCTAGGAACAGATGATAAAATCTCATCCAAAACATAAACTAATAATTAAGTCATTAAATTATTGACTTCTAGGACATAACTCTAACAATCTCCCACTTGGCCTAGAGTCAATCAGTAGTGACTTCTAGCCAACGAAGAATTGAGAACAATGTCATATATCTACATATATACATGTCTCGGACCTCAAAATAAATAATACGCTTATAGCTAGTTACTCATACGTCCACCACGTATGGATGCATAACTGCATCTCGTATACTGCTCAAGGTAGAGGTCGTGCTAGAGTGTTCGCTGTGTTCGCGAACCTATCCAAAAATTGTTTGACTATATATATATATATACTCCTATATATATTCTTGATCACCATCATATGATATCAAGTGATATCGTTATAGATCATATTTGAATCTCCAATGTAACATTGGGCTCTTAGGAGTAAGTTATGGTTCGAGATGCTTAGTACCATAATAACTCAACTAAGAAATCGATCCGAAATAAACTTCTTTTATTGCTTCACAAGTTGCTATGTATTTTGCTTTGGTGACGGAAACGGTTGTAATATTCCATTTAGAACACCTTCTAAATTTACAACACCACCTTTTTAGCAAAATACGTAGTTCAACTGTGATTATATCAATCTTTCGAAAAACTAGCATTAGTGTAATTAACTTACACGAGCTCCTTTTAAGAGATGAAACATTATATCACTCTTTGTCATAAGGTACTCGAGGATATCCTTGACTATCGTCCTAATGTGTCTCTCTTGTATCCATTCGACAACTGTTTGTCATATCTTTTGGATACTACACATTGGGGCATATGCATAAATATGGCGTACACAATGAAACTCATAATGAAGGAATGCTTGAACTATTTCATGCACTTTCTCGAATCGAGTTGCAATAGACCGAGTTAAAACACTCAAGTCATGCCATGTGACGTATAGTTAGACATCCTTTCTTGGAGTGTAACTTTCGTGTTTCTAGAACACTTCGTCAATATATGCATATTTGCTCAAACCTAACATCCATCATAATCTATCTTTATAGATTTTGTTTTCTAGGATTAGGTGACTTCGCCCAAGTTCTCATTTGAGAAAGCATTCTCCAAAGAGATCTCGACAATATTCATTTTCTTAATGTTAATGTTATTCCCAATTTAATGAATTGTTATCTTGAACAATACAAGTAATACAATTATGCTCCCACTGAATATCTTGTTTATACAAGATACTTTTGACGAAGTTCAACTCCTTGACTTCCTTGTCAAAACTTTTATTCCAATCTCCACAACACTTGCTTTAATCCATTTATGGATCCTTGAAGCATGCGTATGTTTTTAGCAATACATAAAACCTCGATTTGTGTCAAATGCACAACATCATCCTTCATTCATACGAAGAAGGCGGTTTTATGTGTTTTTCCATATATCAATATATATGAAATACAACTATTGCTAGAATGATCTTTATTGACTTTTACATAGCCACAAGCAAGAGGTTGTGCTTTGTACGTAGTCAACTAGTCATCGACTTAGACATAGCTACAAGCGAGAAGCCGCGCTTTGTACATAGTCGATTTGTTATCCATGTCGATCTTTCCTTTTGAAGATCTAAAACGTTCTTGATGGATTGCTCCTTCATGAACGTCAACCAAGGTCTATACCTTGTTGTTATACATGGATTTTATTTAAAGATCATATGAATTCAAACCATATATGTGGAGTCGGATCGTTCCATCGTTTTTTTTGTTTATCAACGGATTCTCATATGCTAAGTTTGAGAATGTCGTGAAGCCAATGCACCAAACGGTTTAGGCAATCAACTCTCGTTGATCTTTTGTAGGACTGGTACTTGAGGTTCATGAACTACTTCCACAATGAATTGTTGAACGAGTTCTTGACTCCTCATATATTCCATGAGTTTCTCGAATCATCATCAACTCGTGATATGGTTGAGTCCTCATTGGAAGGAGCGTACTATTAAACTTCTTTTCAAAACAACTTGTGAATGAAGTTCCGCTCAACTCCCACTAAGCACCATGTATGGAGTGACAAGTTTCCCATAAGAGTACTTCTTGTAGTGACGCATAAACTCCTTTAATGCTCACTTTACTCCCACTACTTCTTCTTGAGAATTTCAATTCATCAAGACTACATTATGATTAGCAACAACTACTTTGTTCTTATCATATTCGTGGAAGTAGTGCCTTTTAATATAAAGCATCCTACAAATATATAGTGTCTTATTTGGTTTAAGCTTACAAGTCCACAATACTTGAAATAAGCTTCTCAACACCAAATCTCGAGAAGTATTATACTTAGAGATCAAAATCTCGTAAGAAACCTTCCTCAATAGACTTTGATGGAACACTATTCAGTGTAAACAATATTGTCCTCAAACATAATTCCCTAATACGAGTCGAATAAGTCCATTTGATTTATTACCGATCGAACTATACGAAATATTGTTCGATACCTCCACTCTTGGACATATTATTCCTCATGGAGCGAGTTGTGAAACTACTTTCATACTCTTTAGGCAATATTTCAAATCATGTGACTTAACTATTTATTTACCACGATTAATTGTAAGACTTCTAATTTTCTTGAACGGTCTTTTAAACTTCACTCTTGAACTCCTTTGAACTAGTCAAAAGGTTCATACTTATACCTTATCGAATACAATGATCGCTGGTTAAGTAGTAAAGTATCAACAACCTTTCATTGCACAAGTACTTATAGGTCTTCATACATCGATATGTATAAGTCCTAATCAAGCCACTTGTCCTTAAACCTTTGTAGGTTAAAGGCGCTTTTGTCATTTAACAAACATGATTCGCATACCAATCGATTTGAAATCGAATTGAATTACGAGCTCTATGTTACGTAGACTCTCGTAATGCGATTCTCGTTTATGTATGTGACTAAGCGGTTATATATAACATGAAAGTCAAAATACTTTATGTTAAGTCTTACGCATCCTATTTGTCATTCAAAATTTGTTTATCTATTTCAAGCAAATTCAATCAAGATGCATGAGATCATATAAACAAATCTATAATAAAAGATCTTGTCTTTTACAAAACATAATCATCCATCATTAAATATGAAATGGAGATATTATGAGAGGTTTTAGAATTAAGGTATGCAACCTTCAATTCCTAAACAAACTCTTTAATAAAGATAACTCTACGTATTCAATGGTAATGACTTAAATGAATAAGTCATCTCTTATACGGAGTTTACTTTACATCTCTCGAACATTCTCTTATTCTTCATTGCCAACACATTTCGTTAAATGCGAGCATATGAACTAGTATCAAGTTACTAGTGTGAATTAGAGATAGTGAGATATTTTTGAACGACAAATACTTCTTAGGATTAGAATATCACAATCATGGTATTTCGGACAACCTTTCAAATGCCTCCCATAAACGGCAAATGAAACATCTCATGTGACACATGGTCATCAATGAGAGTCTCGAAATTTCAACTCATACATTGGTGAAGTATTTCTTGAATACTTAACCAATTACCTTTTTCACCAACAAGTGTGCGTAAAAGGTAACGTTATATCCTTCATAATTCCAAAGAGATCGTATGACAATATCAACAATCCTTGATATCGGAGATTAATATCTCTAGTCATCAATTAGTTACTTCAATCTTTCGATTTGTAAGCTAATGAAACATTCATATAACTTCTTTTAAAAGAATAATCTCTTGGTCAACTCATATTCTTTATACTCAATCATAAATGATGGAGTTAATATCTACTTTCTCTAAGAACACTTTCTTGAGTAAGCGGATGAGAACGTACGAGTTACTTTTAGTCCATATGAATTCGCTAATTCAAAAAGGTCTAGAAATTTCAAATGAGGATATTAGCCATACGCTTTATTGAATAACTTTTCGCCAAAAGTCAATCAATCATCGCAATGCTACGTTCGGGTAGTTTGAGGAAAGTTTTGGGAATTGACATACTCAAATTTCTCTTCACTAAGATCGTGTCTTAGGAATCGGTATTACTTCTTTAAGTAACTACCTTTTAGAAACGAGTTTGTTCATTTTTCAAAGATTGATCGCAACAAAATTAACAATTTTAACATCTATAACAAAATCAATTTACGGTCATTTAGTTTATGCAATTGTTTTATTTATAAGAAATAAAACTCCCACTATATTTATTTAATGTCCCTAATATAGTAGGTTTTCCAAGATCCCTATTTTCGTTGAGATGGTGCTAGCGTCGGCGTGACACCAAAACAACTAGATAAGGTAGGTTCTCCAACCAATCATTCCATATGATTCTTGGTTTGTGAAATATCACATGTACATCCACAAACTTTGCCCCGATGTCCAATCCGATTAGAAAACATCGTTAAGTAACCTTTCTCTATTTGCTCCTAGTAAATCCGATTTACACCCCGACACGGATGATGGAACACGATGTCCCGCGTCGGCGAGAATGCATCAATGAACGATCATACACGTTAGAAGGGGATAGAGAGAAGGAGGGCGATTTAACTTAATCATGTTTTGTTTGGGACAATCAATTAAGTGACACTTGAATGGTGGTCATGTAAGCATACACCCATACCTAGCCTATGACAATTCATAGCAATCACAAGCAATCACATATAAGCATCTCATAGTTGTGGGTTTGTATGGCTCCCGCTTGCATTAGTTTCGCCACATCGTCCATGGAGCAAAACTAATCTAATCCTTGTCCCTTCCCACTAAATTCTATAAGGATCTAAATCCTATATAAAATAAAGGTGCAAAATACATGTGAAAACATCCTATTCCCTTCCTATCCTTAGGGGCATGCAAGCCTCACAAGTTACATAAAAAATTAATCAAAAATTAATTAATGGCACCAAAGGCCGCATTACAAACATTCACACATGCATTCATTTACAACCACAAGGCATTGAGTCTTGAGCCATACTAAACCCACTATCCACCTACAAAACAAAGTTAGCACATACAAGAACTTTGTTTCCAATTAACGATTTTCAAGCATCTTTGCGTATGGTTTGCTATAAGTGAATTCCGTGTACAAATCCTCAATTTTAAACAACCAAAATTGTTTAAATTCATTTAGAAAGTTCTTTCAACATCCCATAACAGAAAGGAGATCAAACAAGGAGTTTTCTAATTAAATTCAACTAGTTTGAATACTTAGAAAAACAGTAATTTACCAAAAACGTAACTAATGGAATCCAACAAAAACAACAGTTTTCGGTCTCCAAAAATTCTCAAATAAATTACTTAAGCTCCTTATCATAATTGTGATTACCAGTAAAAATTTCAAGAAGAGATCTTAAACCATCTGGGAGAATAAAAAATGACAAATCTCTTACAAGTGCACGAAACACCGTTATGAGATTTTCAGCTTATCCTCTCAACCATTTGGTCTGTTAGACCACCTTCTATCCAGTTTTTATATATACAATATACATAGAAAAACTTGTTTAGACTACAGGCTATCCATGCATGAAAAGAAAACAACCAAGTTTAGTTCAATAATATTAAGTTACAGCCTAAACAATCAACAAATTCTGTACTGGGACAGACTGTCAATCGAAAGGTTTTAACCTAGTTGAAGGTCCAAACATCCACGAAAAATTACGAAATTAATTTTTCTGAAATCCTAACTCAAAATAGAACAACTCCATTTAAACAGAATTTTTAAAGGAGTTCTCAGTTGGTACAGTTTATTAGAACAATCGATTTGCTCAATAAACTGGATCTGACAAGATCTTCCTTTTCATACTTGAAAACCCACAAATTAATCCGAGTCATGCAACAAATTTTACATGCTCAGAAAGAGCTTCAAGTCCTCTTTATTTCTAGCCATAGAACACTGGTACTTATATTCAAAATATAAATCTTTCAAGCCATTCAAACAGGACAGTACGAGCAGAAACTGGTTCTGCGCACTGTCGCCATTTTATTCACAGTAAATCCATACTAATTCAGACAAATGTGAATCTAACGCCAAAAGAATCACAATCCACAGATCTACAACTTTCATGTAGATGGAAAAAACTTTCAGAGAACTTATCAAAGCGAAAAACGCGAAACAACACAGAAAATACCATTTCCAGACAGCAAACAAACGCATCATCTCTACTAATCCGTTAATTAGCCAATTTCTCTTAATTAAGTGTTAAAATAGCTTAAGTACGACCATGTGCTCTGATACCACTGTTAGAAAGTGTGCTAATTTTCATTTTTATGCTAATTACCAATTAATTAACCAAGCAAACATAGCACACACAAGATCTAGTACACAAGCTATTCAAACACACAAGAAAAAGGGGAAATCGATACCTCCCGCGAAATCGTATTCGCGGGGCTCGACCAAGGCATGGGAATCGATGGCGTGCCTTCTCCACCGTCTCCACCACGTCTCGTAACCGCCCTCGAGTCCACCAAGGAGGATTAATCACGTTCTACAAGGTACGTGCTAGCATACCCAAAGAACAAACCTAATCCCTATGGTTTTCTCTCTTGCATCAATCAACAACCTTGATTTAGTGGAGAGAAAATAGCTCAACACATGAGCAAAAAAGAGGGAGAGAAGAGGAAGGTGGCGGCCTAGAATGGGAGGAAGAGAGGAGAGAGAAAAGTCTAGGTGGAGGCTCTCATAAGTGGTCCTTATATAGAGCACAAAACCTAATTGACCTCTTGCATAATTACAACTATGCCATCCAACCTACCACCATAAATGGCTGCCACGAAATGGGCCTTTATGGGCCATTAAACCCCTTCATTTGGACCATTAATTCATATAATTAAGGTCCCTCAACTTTGCTCTTTAATTGGGCTATATATTTGCTATTTAAATAACGGCCCAATTAATCAATATAACCATTTATATTGATAAGTGTTGAACTAAATTAATTATTAACTCATTAATAATTATTTTAGGATTAGTTAATGCATTAATTTATTTCTATATGATCCATTGACTTAATTAATTATAACGGTTCGCAACGGTATATAATTAATTAATCAATCTTATCATATTTCCACAGAACCTACTGCTGTGAATAAATAAATAATGCACTGTGTGATTAATGTCCTATTTGTGTGACCCTTTGAGGATTTATGCTATGTTGGCCATGGAATTAAATCGTTATTTAATTCCAATAATCATAAGCGGTATCTAGCAACACGTTATGACTCCCAATTCGCATAAATAGTGTACTGCTACAATATTTCAATCCTGCATAAGAGAATAAATATGTTTCTCTATTTTGATTCTTATGTCGCACGATATCATCGTATAATCCAAGATAGGAATGTGTCATTCTTGCAGATTATACGTTTCTTGATCTAGAGATAATTGTATAAAGTTGCATGCAAACAATCTATCTCCATCAAGGGGCCCAAACAGATATCGTCACTCACTAAGTGAATTAATGAGGGACATACGGTTTTCTTGATGATTAACTTTTCCCCGCACAATTCAAGAGAACATAAATAAAGTCCGTATAGCAGCCCTTATCGGGAATCAGCGGTAGACAGTATTTATTGAACCTATCCTCATGTGAAAAAGATAAACATCTCAAACTTAGAACCAAAATCACAACGAAATAAACAATGACACATAACACAATCCATATGTTTATTTCGAT
The DNA here is from genome assembly GCA_028095005.1 of Rhynchospora pubera. Classification (NCBI taxonomy): domain Eukaryota; kingdom Viridiplantae; phylum Streptophyta; class Magnoliopsida; order Poales; family Cyperaceae; genus Rhynchospora; species Rhynchospora pubera. The sequence continues at coordinate 257,223,418 of CM051461.1, read as the reverse complement.
GGGTCAAGTCCTGTGCTATGTTCCATAACATACACATATGCAACTAAGTTGGTAACTCTTTACCTATGATTAGTAGAACTTAATCATCACTTAACTTGCATACTAATCTTTTATGATAATTAATGTTCCTTGTTAATTATCAAGATTATGGACCGTTTAGATTTATTATTGTCATTCTAAATAATGATCAACAGAGATCTACAATTCAGATCCTCAACCTGAATGATCTGTCAATAATAAACCTAGGAACAGATGATAAAATCTCATCCAAAACATAAACTAATAATTAAGTCATTAAATTATTGACTTCTAGGACATAACTCTAACAATTTGATCTCAGCCGTCCATGCTGAAGCACACGGATCGACCCTTCATCGGAGGGCTGAGAGGAGGTCGCCTTGTGTTTTCTCTGGTTGGTCAACAAGAGAGATGAGGAGGTTTGACCAAGGCCGTTAGAGGATTTGTTGCAGCACCCATTGATCTCAGGCGTTGATCCTTTGGGGCTCAATCTGACGGCTGTCGTTGTGTCGCAGTGGGGACTTCGAGATGGTCAACAGGCGCTGAGGCGAGGCATTGACCCAGGCGGTTACGAGTCTGTTACGTGATTCCTCTTCTTCTCGCGTTTTCTTCTCTTTTTGTTCTTTTCTGTTGGGGAGGGAGAAGGCTCTTCACGCGGGCCCCATACGTCAGGTTTAGTGAGGCACAAACCAGCGCCTCTCTTTGCCTTGGCTTTGCTTAGGCTCGGATCACGGTAGACCAACTGAAGTTATTCAACTCTTTATGCATGGTGTACGAAGAAACATGTGCTGCCAAGTTGCTCTACGTAGGAGGGGAAGTTTGAATACTGAGCGCCTCTTTCTCCATTTCCGTCATTCACTTGACACCTCCATTCCTTCTTCTAAACTAAATTTTTATTTGTTGCTGAAACTGAATAAATTGTTTGGGGTCTTTTCCAATTGAGTTTTCGTATGAAATTTGGTGTGTAGATTCACAAAAATATGCAGAATCCAGTAGAATCAATAATTTTCCAAAAATACCCCTCCTCCTATTTTATTTAATTTCTCCAAATTCATAGGCTTCTTTGTATAAAATGAAAATTCTGTAGCTCATTTGACCATTCTGAAAGTACCATAATTTTCTTCATCATCTCTTTAATTTTTTGGTATTTTTCCATAATTTTTGGGATCCATTTACTATTTTTCATGATTTTCTCAAACTTCTCGTAAATCGGTCTGTGTCTCCAATCGCGAAATTTTAGGGTCAAACAGTGAGATGAGAGGAGCGTGCGCGTTTTTGATTGTTTGATTGCGTGAATACTAATTGATGTAAGTAATTCCCCTTTTTAATTACACAAATCAAATAACGAACTTTTTTTTTTCGTGCTTGGAAAGATGTTACTGGATTATAATATGCACCCATTCAATTATTATGGCTCATAACGTCCCACAAGTATAGATTAGACCTTGACGGTCACCGTCACAAAAAAAAAAAAAAAAACTTATCGACCAGAAATTACACAGGCCCAGTTATTGACTAGATAAAGTGAAAGACTGAAAGTAAACTACAATTGGTGTTGACTAGATAAAGTAAACTATAATTTATAAATGAAAGCAACCTCCGCGACACTTCAAAAATAATAATAATAAATAAAGCAACCCACCGCCCCACGACACTTTAAAAAATAAAAGAATAAATAAAATAAAGCAACCCCGGCCCTCACGACACTTCAAAATAAATAAATAAATAAATAATCGGGCTGATAAAGATTATCCTCTAAATTTATCATCCCATCATCCTCCAATAGTTAGATTAATTACATTCCAAAAAAGAAAAGAGGATGATGGAAACGATGGGGACGATGAATTTTTTTTTAAAATGTCATTAATGAAGCTTCTCCCTTCATTCTATCATCCTCATCATCCCATGCTTACTTTTTATTTTTTTTACCATTCTCTGAATTTTAGTAACTGTTTTAGTTAATATTTTTTTTCAGAATTGTTAGTTATTTTTCCAGAACAGCTACTTATTTTTCTAGAACTGTTAGTTATTTTTTCAAAACAGTTAGTAACATTAATCATAATAGTCCCCTGACTCCCCCCTCTTCCCCTCTGTTTACTTCTTCTCTCCTTTTCTAGAACATTTTTTTTCTGAATACTGATTGTTCTAAATTTCTAATAGAACATGAAGTAGAACAATTAGCATTTTTTTCCAGCACAATTATTTTATTCCAGAACAACTAGAATAGTTAGTAACATTAACTAGAACAGTTAGTTATTTTTTAGAACAATTAGTAATATTAACTAGAATAGATTACTAACTGTTCTATTTGATATATCTAACTGTTCTAGTTAATATATGTAACTGTTCTAGTTAATATATATAACTGTTCTAGTTAATATCGTAACTGTTCTAACTTTTCCAGCACAATTTTTTTTTCCAGCATATTTTTTTTTTCAAGACAACTAGAACAGTTAGTAACATTAACTAGAACATTTAGTCTTTTTTTTTTAGAACAGTTACTAATATTAACTAGAACAGTTACTTTCGGAGCTAGAACAATTGTTTATTTAATTATAACAGTTAAGAGGGAGGGGTGAGATGGGGGTGTGATTTTTCTAGAATATAGTTATTTATCCAACAACAACAACAACTACTACTAAGTCTTTTGTACCAAACAAGTTGGGGTTGGCTAGAAAGAAACTCAAAAAGAGAACACATCTAAGAACAAAAAACAAAACATAAAAAATACTAATAATAAGACTAGTCATACTAAAAATAATACATCTAATAAAAAACAAAACATAAGAATATTTAGTTATTTATCCATAACAGTTAATTATTTTTTCAGAACTTTTCTATTAACATTTGAAAATGAAACTTAATTTAAAAAAAAACAGTGAAGTAAGGAGGGAATTCGAAATATAAAATAAATTATATATTGAATATTATTGTTCCTAAAATTTGTCAAACTTCAAAATTACAAGTTACTCCATTTTCTCATCTAAAAATAATGAGTGCTCATGTCTGTTCATGTCAATGAAGGAAAAGAAAAATATATGTTCGTGTTGGGAAAAAAAATTAAGGGTGTTCCGATCAGTTAATTTATTTTACTTTTAATTATATACTAAAAAAAGAAGGGATGAGGATGAAGAATCATCCACTGGACTTTCTTATTAATGAAGACATACTAAATAATTAATGAAAATTTGGAAATGATGAGAATGATATAATCTATAGAACGATAGAAAGCAATTCCCAATAAATAATGCAACCCCACGACACTTAAAAAGAAAATTGTTGGAAAAAGGAAAGCAATCCGACGAAAGTGCAACAATAAAAGGGTCTGCTTCTGTAATTGTATTATATAATTAAATTGGGCCTAGTATTATATAATTAAAAAGCCCAATTGATATGGGTCATCAAAGTATTTATAACTTGCCCAAATTCATCCGGCACTTTAAAATCGGAGAAGCACAATTTTAAAAGAGAAATCTGCAGTTTTGTAGTCGATTGTCATCGTTTAAACAAAGTGAACACATAAATAGATAAGATGAATATATAACTGATCAAAGTAAATACATACAAACAAATAAGTTTTGCCATATTCTTGTTCAGATTTTTATATTTATATTCAACTTATTTGTATTGAACCTATTTATTTGTATCAATTCACTTTGATCTTTTTATGTTCACCTTGTCTATTTTATATATTTATTTTGTTCAAGTGATAGCAAAACTGCAGCAGTAATCAATTTTCTTTTGAAATTAATGTTACATATAGTAAAATAATATATACATTTTAAAATTTCAAGATTCTTAATAATTTTATTATTCATATTCTCAATCGTCCAGTCGTGTATTTGTTTCCTCATTTTATTTTGATCAGACGGCTCATAATACCGAGGTCATACGTGATTTATCTCACGATCATAGCACCGACAACACCTACATGCATGCCTATATAAGAAGGGCCACTTAAAGATGTTTTCAAACCACTGAAAAGCCCTCTCATTGATTTAAGATGTGCCGTTTATTACCCAATTTCATCCTTTTCCTCTTAGTCATTCAAGCCTTCTCGTCAAATTGTTGTATCGAGCATGAGCGAGATGCACTTCTCGAATTCAAGGCCGGAGTTGGTGATATAAGCAACCGATTGGCTTCATGGAGAGGCAACAATTGCTGCGACTGGGCAGGGATCAGATGCAGCAATAAAACAGGTCATGTTGTCAAGCTTAACCTTAGAAATACTAATTTTACATTTGATGATATCTATGAAGATTTCATTTATGATTGGAACGACTATAGCTTGACAGGCAAGATCAGCCAATCTTTGCTCTCTCTTAGTGATTTGAAATACTTATATCTCAGCTACAATAATTTTAGCGGAAATAAATTTCCCGAATTTATCAGCTCATTTGAAAAGTTAGAGTACCTCAACTTGTCTCACACGGGCTTGTCAGGTATGATACCTCCTCAGCTTGGAAACCTTTCTAGGTTGTTGTATCTTGATATTAGATATGACTTGTTTTCTGGTTATATATTGAACACCCAGACATGGTGGTTATCTAATCTGAGATCTTTAAGGCTTATGCACATGTCTGGAGTTGGTTTCAAAGAATCAAGCAACTGGGTGGAATCTTTAAATAAATTGTCATCACTTGAAGTCTTGGTTTTGGCTGACAATAATCTAACCCAATTTTCTCATGCACTCACCTTTGTGAATTTCACCTCCCTCAGAGTGCTTCATCTTTCTTATCAAGACTTCTATAGCCCCATACCAAATTGGTTGGGGAGTATACACAGTCTAACTGATCTAATTTTGGAAGATTGTAGCTTAGTGAGTCCATATCCTGCTACACTAGGAAATCTTACATCTCTAAGCAATCTTGCACTCGATTTTAATTCACTTGATGGCATGATACCACCACTACATAGTCTAATAAATTAAACGATTTATCTCTAAGATATAACAATATAGGAGGAGATATTAGGGAGTTGATGGGAATGCTGTCAAATTATACGTTGGGAAAGCTTGAGGATTTGGATATTTCAGAAACAAAATTAGCTGGGACCTTGTCAGGATGGATAGGGGACATGACGAGTCTAAGATATCTTAACCTCAACTCTAACAACCTAAGTGGCATGATACCAATTGATATTCGAAATTTAAAAAATGTCGTTCAACTTGATCTTAGTTGTAACTCACTCAGGGGATTACTGTCAGAAGCTCAACTAAGTGGCTTGTTCAAACTTAAAACTTTAGAACTCTCAGAAAACAATATCATTGTTTTCCTTAATAGTAGTTGGACTCCATCTTTTCAACTCAAAAGAATAGGGTTGCGTTCTTGTAAAGTAGGGCCAAAATTTCCTGCATGGCTCCAAAGACAAGTAGAAGTTGTGTATCTAGATTTGACAGACACTGGAATTGATGACACAATACCCAGTTGGTTCTGGAGCTTACCTTCGCTTCAGACTTTTGTTTTGTCAAATAACAGACTTAGAGGGAATTTGCCAGCCACTTTGGTACACATGACAAAACTTGAGGATATGGATTTGAGTAATAATCGGCTTGAGGGTAAAATCCCATTTCTTCCCAAAAGTCTGAAGTCACTGGATTTTTCCAATAATTCCTTTTCCGGAGAACTACGAAAAAACTATAGGTCACCATATAAGAAGAAATCAGTTCTCTCGAAGAAACAAACTAGTGAAGTTGTAGAATTGTTTCCTTGTGGATCAACTAGTTTGGTGAATTTGGACCTCTCGAGTAACAATTTATCAGGTCATCTTCCTCCCTGTTGGTCAAACATCAGCAATGAGCTAAATCTCGCAAATAATAAGCTTTCTGGAGCTCAGCACAATTCTTTGAGTTGTTCTGAGCAACTAAATGTGGTTAAGCTTAATAATAACATTTTAACAGGAGAGTTTCCAATTGATTTGAAATTCTGCAGTGGCTTGATATTCCTTGGTCTTGGTGAAAATAAATATCATGGAGAAATACCAGTTTGGGTAGGAGAAAATTTGCTTCAACTGACATATCTAAGGTTGCATTCCAATTTATTTTATGGTAATATCCCATCCACCTTGACATGCCTTGAACATCTTCAAGTGTTAGATCTAGGAGATAACAACCTTTCTGGACCACTGCCCAAAGATTTGGATAATTTTGCTGCTATGGGTCTGTCATCCACCCCCATTTATGGTATAACTCCTAGTGAGAGTTTACAAACAATGACCAAAAGTTTGAATCTGGTGTATGATTCGAATAACCTTTACTTTTGGAGGAGTATTGATTTGTCAAATAATAATCTCACAGGCGAGATACCACAGAACATAGTAGCTCTTAATGGTTTGCTGAATCTTAACTTATCCCATAACCACTTAACAGGAGAAATTCCATTTGAAATTGGGAACATGACATCATTAGAATCCCTTGACCTTCACATGAATAACCTGTCAGGGACTATCCCACAAAGCATATCAACATTAAATTATTTGGAAGTGCTCAATTTGTCTTACAATAATCTCTCTGGAAGCATTCCATCTGGGCATCAGATGCAGTCGCTTGATGATCCATCAATCTACAGGGGTAACCCAAACCTCTGTGGACCCCCACTAGAGAAGGGTTGTGAAAGAAGTGGGAATTTGCCTAAGAGTGATGATAAAAAGGATTCCAAATCAAAGCATGCTGGTGATAGGGACAAGTGGTTGTTCTTGTTCATTGAGTTTGGGTTCGTGGTAGGATTTTTGGTGGTGTTTTTCATCCTACTGTTCCAAAAAAATTGGAGGTATACTTATTTTAAAATGGTTGATAGTGGATTTGACAAGCTGTATGTTCTTGCAGCATTAGCAACAAAGAAGTTGCGGGAGGAACAAACCTAGCTAGAGATTCAGCGGTCAACAGTCCCTTTGATTGTGTGTTTGAAAAATAAAGTAGTACTTCTTGGGTTGCAATTTAGTGCTTTTGTTAATTTTCTTATAAGATAGGCTTAATTTTTTTTTTATTGGTATATTACTTCAGCATGTATTTGTAGTGATCACATAATGCCAGAACACATGTATCTTTTGAAATATTAAATCATAAGTCCCAAACTCTAGGCATAGAAGCACAAAACACATGATATATTTGTTGGTCCATGTATACGTGACTGAAATTAAGAAACAGTGAAAATAAGATAGTTTACCAAACTTTTAACAAGATTTAGCTTAGTTAAGCATTAAAACATCGAAAATAGTTCAGCAAACTAGATTAATTTAAAGAAGCTAATATATAAATCTGGTAAAGAATTAGCTCATAACTATTTTCTGGTACTTAACACTCGTATTATTTATAACCCAAATAGTACAAAACTGCCAAGTACTTGAAAACCTCATTTAGAACTTTCATCGAACACCTCACATGCATGAAATTAAGCAGCCGAAAAAATCCAGCCAGAATTGAGATTGGGTTACATGTTTGGTTCCATAATGTACCGGTTACAACAGTATGTACCTACAGATTTTGGAGCCCCATTGTAGAATTAATAACTGTTGCAATAAGCAATATATATAGTAATCTTGTGTTAATTCTACTGATGGTAACAAGAATGCAAAGCATGCTGCTGATTGAGAGAAACAGAAACTGGGGTTGTACTATTTAATCAAATTCTCCAGAATTTCCTCTTTCAGGTAAATTAAAGAGAAATTTATTTTGGAAATCACATTAAGTATACAAAATAAGGAATGTTTACTGTTGTCCTAAACAGAGCAGTAATTATAGATTTGATAGTTCAGGCAAGTAAAGAGAATATGTCAAACATGTACATAGCAATAAAAGGTCGAAAGAAGCCCACGTCAATTGTACATTGTCCGCCTCAGATATAAGAATCAAAGCTGGTCTAAGATTTTGTGACCGAGAGTCGTATTGATTGAAATAGTTTTTATCTAATAAATAATTAATGATATTTTATAGTAAATCCGACAGACTTCATAAATAATTAATTAAACGGCTTAAATTATTTGTTTTAATCTAAAAGCTCAAATTTAAAATTAAAATTTTACAGTTAGATTTGTACTATTATTGTTTATTCGATTTCCATATGGAAGGCTACACGAAACTGATGCAGAAACAAATATAAAATTACCTGTGTGGCCAGTGTACATCGAGTCACATTTAGTTATTTTATATTCGTCTCATATTATGTTAACCCAAAATCCTACAGAAAAATAATCTCAGTTTTTTTTTCCAATTTTCTACCGAGAATCCCTTGCAGTTTTTTGTGTTGAGGGATTTCGGTATTCTTTTTCTTTTTTTTTTTTTATTTGCTTTACAGCAGACTACAGAACAATGACGCAGAAAATCAATTCAAAGGAAAAGTATATCTAGCTTACGAAGCGAGGAACATTTCTGGTGTAAATTGTAGCTCATTTTATCTCCATCTACTCTATAGATTAGGGTGCGTTTGGATCGTTGGAAGAAAGAAGAAGAAGGAAGAAGAAGAAAAAAAATTATAAACAATCCAAACTCTTCACAAAGTTACACACTTCCCAATACTTCTTCCCACTTCTTTTCTTTTTCCCACACCTATCCAAACGCATCCTTAGTCAGGAGCTGGACAGTAATTTGCTAGCGTGTTTTGACCTCTATCTATTCCACCACATAAAAAATGTATGTTAGACATTTGATGTCCGTTTTGGACCATAATTGAAAAAAAAAGGAGGCCAGCAATTTAAAAAGAATATTTTGAAATTGATATTTTAAATTATAATCCTTAAAATTAAATTTTTTAGGAGGAAAACACAGCAACTCATAGAATATTTTGAAATTGATATTTTAAATTCTAATCCATAAAATTAGATAAATACTAATAACTAAATGGAATTTTATGTGCTCTTTAATTAGTATTTTATTTAATATTAAAATAATATTTTTAATAATTTATTTAAATTAATATCAATTTGTTTATTCTTAACTCACCATCCAAACAACATTTCTTATTTCTAGAATAACATCTTCTTAATCTTTCCAAAATTACACACTTTCCAATATTTTCTTCCTAAAATTCTTCTTCCTTCCTTATTTCCATACCATCTAAACGGCCCATTAAGTAATTAAAGATTTGATAGTTCAGTAAAGAGAATATGTCCCAAAAATTTTAAAAATAATATTAAATTAATATAATATATTAAAATTAATATCAATATAATAACATTTTTTTTAAATAGTATCACAAGATCGGAATCCCAGATTCCGACGGCAAGACCTTAGCTTTTTAATTTTTTTATATATTATTTATTTATTTATTTATTTAATTTATTAATTAGTTAAATAAATAGAAAAATAGATAATATATTGTAAAAATATTGAAAAAATATGAAAAAAATCAGGAATAATTAACTAAATTTTATATGTAATTTAGTATTTTTTGGGAAATTTTTTTTCCTTTTATTAGTTTATTAATTAGTTAATTAATTAGAAAAATAGATAATATATTCTAAAAATATTAAAAAAATATAAAAAAAATCAGGAATAATTAAACAAAATTTTATATGTAATTTAGTATTTTTTTTGGGAAATTAAATTTATTTTCCTTTTAATTAATTTATTTAATTAAATATAAATTTAATTAATTTATTTAATTAAAAAATGAATAATTAAGTATAAATTTTTAATTAATTTACATTAAAATTATAAATTTCTAAACAACCATTTGATATGCGTCCCGGATGTCGTCCTCTGTATATATTATTTTCATATTATATATTAAACAATCATATCGAGTCTCATGATCAAGGAAACACTTTCTGGATTGCGTTAGAAAGGAATCACACGAGATTGATGTTTTACTGAGACGGAGAAGAAAGACTAAATTCACTTGATTTACTGTATTTCTCTTTTTAATGATTAATTTATGATTTTAAAAACTTTTTTAGTAATTTAGAGTGGTTTTTAGGTTTGCAAACTTTCAAATTGAATTTTGGAGGTCCAGAGAGCGTTTTTTTGCTTCGAAAATGGTCGTTACGGGGTTTCACTCCAATAATATGTGCAGATCTCGTCGCCAGCTTTCCGGAATGTCCTCGTTTGCACCAAACGGACCTTCCTATCAAAAGTTATGCATGTTTAAAGTTTTAATGTTCAAGTTATGCCTTTGTATCCCTGCAAATGCAGAAAGGATTATGCCTTTGTATCCGGCAAATTCTGAAAATTTATAATCCTTTCTAAATGGTACAATTCATTTAATTAAATAAGTTATAAAAATTTATATTTTCATTAAATAAATTAATTAAAATAAAAATAAATTTAATTTTTCCAAAAAATACTAAATTACATATAAAATTTAATTTAATTATTCCTGATTTTTTCCATATTTTTACAATATTTTTACAATATATTATCTATTTTTCTAATTATTTAACTAATTAATAAATTAAATAAATAAATAAATAATATATAAAAAAATTAAAAAGATCGGATTAAATAATATATAAAATAATTATTTTCTAATTATCTCGAATTAGAAATCCGATCTTGCGTTCGGAATCTGGGATTCCGATCTCGTGATACTATTTAAAAAAATCTTATTATATTGATATTATTTTTAATATATTATATTTATTTAATACTATTTTTAAATTTTTCGGGAATATGTCAAACATGTACCCAGTAATAAAGGGTCGAAATAAGCCCACGTCAATTAAACATTGTCCGCCTTGCTTGTAGATAATATATAATGTCGAAAATATGGGAATCGAAGATGGTCTAAGATTTTGCGACCGAGAGTCGTGTTAATGACTTAATGGGTGGGTAATTATGCAAGTCGAACAACGTATAATTTGGCTTGAGGTCTGGTATGAACCTGTTGTAAATTTATTTAACTGTTTAATTGAAATAATAGTTTTTATCTAAAAAAATAATAAATGATCTTCTTATAGTAAATCCGACAGACTACATACATAATTAAATTAAGCGGCTTAAATTATTTCTTTTAATCTAAAAACTCAAATTTGAAATTAAAATTTTACAGTCAGATTAGTATTATTAGTGTTTGTTCAATTTTCATATGGAAGGCTACACGAAATTGATACAGAAAAATATCAGAAATTATCCGTGTGGCCAGTGTACATCATCGAGTCAAATTTAGTTTTTTATACTCGTCTCGTACTCTCGTGATATGTTACGCAAAATCCTACAGAACACTTATCTCCGGTTTATTTTTTCCCTCAATTTTCTACGAAGAATCCCGTGCAGTTTTTCGTGTCGAGGGATCCGTGATTTTTTCTTTGTTTTTTGATTTGTTTCACAACAGATCACAAAAGCAATGACGCTGAAAATCATTAGAAAAGGAAAAAGATATTTATCTCACGAAGCGAGGTGGGTATTTCTGGCGTCAATTGTAGACTTGTAGTTGTAGTTCATTCTCTCTCCACATCAATCGCATTTATTAGTCAAGAGCTGGACAGCAATTTGTTAGCTTGTTTTCTATCGATTCCAAAGTTCCACCTATAATAAAAATAAAAAATGTATGTTGCATATTTGTTGGACGTTTTGGACCATAATTGACTTTATTGAGTCAACTCTATTCTTTCCAACCACGTCATAAATTATGGGTGTGTTTGGTTCGCTCACGAACTAGGGATGAACTAGGGATGAACAACGGCCCACGAATAGGCCCACGAACAACTCCTAGTTCATGAAAATTGGGGGATTAGGAACTAGTCAAGAAGTTCGCGAACAGTCTAGTTCGTGGGTTGTTTGGTTCTCGCGAACTAACCTAGTTCGTGAACTTCTAGTTCACGGATGGTGCCAAACACACCCTATGTGTTCACAGGAAAATCCTTTTCGTCAAATTTTTCGAAAATCGTATTATATAAATAGAGAGAAGGGTCGACATTGCCATCTATTTTTTTTTGAATCATTTTTCGAAATACAAAATTTAATCGTTCAAAGTGTTCATCATATTAAAATATCTTTAAAAATTAAATTTTATATTTTTTATTTTTTTGCTATTTATTATGATATTTTCAAAAAAATTATTATAATAGAAGTATTTGAAGGTCTCCAATTTAAAAATATAATAATAATAATACATAGATAAAAAATTTAGAAAAATATAAAATTTGGTCTTCAATGATATTTCAATATAGAGATCAACTTGAACGGTTTGGATTGACCGTTTGAATTTTGTATCTCGAAAAATGATTCGATGGAAAATGGATGGCAGTTCCATTGATGTTACTTTAGCCATTCTCATAGAATATGTATGTATGTATGTATGTATGTATGTATGTATGTATGTATGTATGTATGTATGTATGTATGTATGTATGTATGTATGTCTGTGTGTGTGTGTGTGTGTGTGTGTATGAGGATTGCTAAAATACTATGCATAGCACGGATGGTCTTCATGCTACGGATTCGTTCTTGAATTTCATGCTTCAAACAACCGATCCGAACCGTTCATTATCTTCTTCGTATTGAAATCTCATTAGAAACCAAATTTTATATATATTTTTTATTTTTTTACTATTTTTCTTAGAATTTTGAAAATCACTGTTATTGCAGGGTCAAGAATTTATTAGATTAAATATTTTAAAAAATCTGAGAAAAATAATAAAAAGTTAAAAAAATGTAAATTTTAGTTTCTAATGAGATTTTAATATGAAGAAGATAATGAACGGTTCTCTTTCAAAAATCGTGCAGATCTGTGCGATAAATTGGCGCTGAATCGATTAGAACTCTTCCGTTCCGTCTCATCTCTCTCCGTTAATCTTCTCTCTCTCTCTATTTTGCGTCTCCCTCTCTTTGAAATCAATTACCAGACTGAGCGAAACCCAAGAAACTCTAGAGGGGATCGGAGAGCATCAGTGCCTAGGCGTGAAGTACAAGGAGTAAGAGCATCAGCGTTCTGGGCGCCTTCGATTCTCAGATCTGTTCCATTTTTATCAGACAAATTAATAGTGCACAAGTATATCCATATAAATTGAAATTAACAGTGCATAAGTATACAGAAGGTATACTAGCAAAATTTAAAATATACAAGCCAAATCAAAACAAAAATTTTGCCTTCGCTGCTCTGACTCTTCACTTATCTCCAAATTTGTCTCCAAGGGCCTAATTAAACAATAGAATGAAACAAAAATTAGTATATGTGTCTCTAATGGCCTAATTAAATAGAAATCAGTACATATGTCACCACTGACGGATCTAGGTGTAACAAAGGGGTGTCAATGTCACCCCTATTTTTTGAAATAATATTACTACATATGAATATTTATAGTTATAAAATGTAAATTTGTTATATGTACTCTATATTTGAACCCCATAAATATTTAGATGATTTTTCATTGGTGAACCCCATAAAATTTTTGTAGTCTATTTTTTTTGTGAGGTCTTTTTGGATCGATTAACAATTTTTATTTGTAAAGAATTATTACCATACAAAAAGATCATTTTTATAAACCGAAAAGAGAAATGTAGTTAATTTTTTTTAGTTCTTGTTTGTGGACCTTTCAATTAATTAAATAGATCCAAAATATAGGTCGAACATAACTATGATGGATAACTTCATAAGCAGCCTAGCCGAACAACTACGATGGAATAGAAAACAAATAAGAAAAAATTGAAAAAAAGAAGAAAAACAATTATATAATTAAAATAGTACTAACAAATATTAATACTAATTAAAAAAAAAATAAAAGGTATTGTTGCTCAAAATTTACCCTTTTTATTTATCAAGTCAATTCTTTTATTTTCTAGTTAATTTATGACATACTGAAAATTCTAATTTAAGCATGGTTTTAAAATGCGATTCATGCGGTTTAGCGGTTGGGTGATGATTTAGCGTTTATCAGTGATAAAATGGAAAAAAAACGGAGTTTTTTAAAAGCTTGAATTTGAGTCAAATTCAAGTTTGAAACATATCCAATTTGTAGGTTGTATCATGTTCTTCTTATGACAAATGTCGAAATTTTTTTTTATATATAAAATAATATTTTTATTTAAATATTATTAATTTATTGAATTTTTTTTTCAAAATTTTCTAACTTCGTCCAGGTGAACCCCCATTCAAAATTTTCTGCCTCCGTCCCTGTATGTCACAAAAGATAGCAGCGTAAGAGGCAATTCTTTGTGAGAAAAATAACAGAAATCTCTGTAACTTTAATTGTTCCTTCTAAAGCTGATATAATGATCAATTCTTTGTAACTTTATTGTTTCTACGGGCATTCATAAAAAAAAACAAATTTCAAAAAATAAAAATAAAAAATAAAATAAAAAAACAGTAATACTAATCGTTTGATCTAACTAAGAAAATTCATGAAAATCAATATAAATAGTGAAATTATTTCAAACCTTAAAGAGGCGCTCTCAGACATGAAGAAAGGCGTGCCATAGGAGAGATGAAGCAACCGTGATAAGGCAATGTTGAGGACGAGAGAAGAGCTGTGGCGCTGATAACGAGAGAAGAACTGCGGAGGAGAGAGAGACAGAACAGGTTCGCTCAGAGGCGCTGAGAACCTGAGGCGGTGATGCTCTCCGATCCACTCTAACTTTCTAGGGTTTGTGGAGGAGTTCTCAGATCTGAACGATTTTAAAGAGAGGAAGAGAGAGACGAAGTAGAGAGAGAAGAAAACGGAGAGAAAAGAAACGGAACGGAAGAAAATTAATTTGATTCAGCGCTGATCCATCGCACTGATCTACATGAATTTCGAAGCGAATCAAACGGTTCGAAATGTGACTCACCAGAGAGTCCGTGAGTCGCGACTCACCATAGCAAAACTCTCTCTCTCTCTCTATCTCTACTATATTAAAAGCACCAATGGAAAAATGTAACATCTCAGGATACAACCTTGATCTGAACAATCTGCACCATTAATTACTTTTAATTTATAATCTGAACCATTAATTGTTAAAACAAATATTTGATCAGTGGTCCGGATTACAGCGCAGAACGAAGAGTGTTTTAATCCTTGGTTCGTTTCATTTGATCGCAACGCACAAAAACGCGAGCAGAACGAATGTTCTCTTATTATAATGGTTCTCTGATTCGATTCCGTGTGAGACTGAGAGCGATATTTTTTTTCAATTTTCAGCGCCTTATTTACTATTTTTTTTTGGAAATAAAGAGCCGCTTATCCTCTGGACCCCTTCTCCGCTTATCCGCTTATCCTCTTCATCGCCCCCATCCAATGATCCATCGTTCCCCCATCCAACGATCCATCGGCAACCCCCACCCAAGTCCACGGATCGCCACCCCCCACGAATCGCCACCTCCACTCGAGAGTCCTGATGCGTATACTATTTTGAAATTTCAATTTGGCGCTTGCTTCCCTATTTAACCGTTGATGCATAAACGACAGCTGTTCCAATTATGGCACCTCCTCGCCTACTGGTGCGTCTCTCTCTCTCTCTCTCCTCGCCTGTAGTAACTAATACATTGGTGAATTAAGAATAGTAAGAGTATTGGTTAAGTAATTGCTTCCAGTAATTACTGAAAAACAAGAAAGACTTGCGTGGCTTCCATTTAGATAACCAATACTGTTCATTACTTGATATTGGTTAAGTAATTGCTTCCAGTAACTAATACATTGGTTTGATTGTATTGTTCAACTCTATATAATTGCTTAGCCGTCCCCAATTACTACAAGTCCAGGCAAAGTAATGATCCAATTTATTAGTAATCTGTCAAGATGTAGGAATTAGAAACATGTGACTTCTTTTCAAATTGAACTTGTTCTTTCCTCCTACAATTTGCAATTTGTGCACAGGCAGTATAACATCTCCTCTAATATTTTTTTGTTACTTTCAGATCTGTCCAGAGTTCTACAAAAAGGCTTTTAATACTTGGTGGCAAGCCATCAAGGCATTTCAGTTATGCACAGTAAGTATTATAGGACTCTCCTTTACCTTTCCTTTAATGGCTGCTTGTTTCTTAGTTGTTTTCATCATATTCTGAATTTTTACATTAAACCAATTTGATTTGATAATAAAATTTTCAAGAAAAGGGGTTGCTACCTAGCACGGATTCTACTGTGTCATTTTACTTTTCTGCTATATGTTTTGAATTTGAGCGAATTTTTGGTGAAAAAAGATATACGTTGGACTGTTGGTTCATTCTTTTTTTTATATACTTAATTCTTTTTGCAGTAGTGTGAAATTTATAGTAATTCATTTAATGTTTTCTTTAGGACTGTTTTCTCTGCTATGTGTCTGGCATAATTTTGTATTTTATAGGCCTAATTGTGTTATGATGTGGCTAGCAGGGAGATGCATTGTTTCTTTCTCAATGGACTTGTGTTGTTCTTTTGTTGAACCTTTGTTATTTATATATTGGCTCTCTTTCAGTACCAAACATCCCCCAATTGAAATGTGGGGTGTTTATTCTAATTTAGTTTTTGGATGGGAATGGGTTTATAATTGTTGGCTTCTGTTAGCACTTCAGTTCGCAGTTCATGAAAAGAAATATATGTATTCTGCTTGATAATAAATATATAATGTCTAATTGATTGTAGGATTTGAATAATATGATGCCTATATACAAGCAAAGTCAGATATGTATATCAGATATGTATTGTGCAATGTATTGTTATTTCTAGCTCTTATGCTCTAATGGTGTAATTACACCATCAACGAGAATGCATATGCTCTTTTATTGATTGGGACTACTGCAGGAAATATTAGATCTCAAGAAAGCATTCGGTTCATAAATGGAGCAGCTCATTCTGGTAAAGGAATTACAAAAGGACATTAATTAGTCAAGTTTCTTTTTCTTTATAAAATATGTTTATTATGTATGCAAATGAAAGTACTATTTTTCTAACCGGCCATACAACTGTAATTGCTGCTGGAAATAATGGGGTACCTGTTATACTGCATGGCCATGAGTTTGGTGAAGCAAGTGGCATGGCTCCATATGTGTCAGGTCAGTGATTAACAGGCTATATGTGCAATAAAGTTTTTATTAATGTCAACATATATCTGGATGCGATGCTTATTGATGTCTTATTTTTCAGCAAATACTGAGCTTGCGACAGTCTCTACAAGGGCTTGTCCAGTTAGGTCAGCAGAAATCAAGCCTGCTACTTCCATAGTCTGGAGGAATGTTGTCACAGGGATCATGTGGAAAAACATATTTAACAAACTATAAGCGCATGGAAACTATAAAAGTAAAGGCATATGTTTACCAACCTCCACACAGGCGTACATACTTGATACTTATACTTGATATCCTTGTACAGTTGTACTGGCATTAGTCTCTACATTGAACCGATTGGGTCTGGCATTATCAAGCTCCTGACCTGATTTGGATTTCAATTCAAAATTAAGGCAAAATCCAGGATTTTGACTCATATAATTAAGCAAATTGTTTTTAGTTCCCTAATTTCTATTTTTCTATTTTGTTACATGACTTGCGTTATCAATTTTTTGCATTATCTTTTAGATAAAAAAGGAAAGCACTTAATTTCGAGCACGTAGCGTGGTAATTCTTTTTGCCAATTAAAAATGCAATAAAGGAGCTGAAGGTATCCAAGGCAACGTTGAAGTTTTGTTGTCGCGAGCTGGGAATATCCAAATGGCCGTATAGAAAATTGAAAAGCTTGGATAATTTGGTGCAAATTGTATTGGATATTGCGCTTCCAGGATATTCCAATATATGTCAACAACATTAGGGATGAGATTGAGGCAATCAAGTTTGATCCATCTCTAGACTTAAAAGATGAAATTGAGCATCTCAGGTAGGAAATTTAGAGCCTGAGTTACAAGCGCCGTTAAGATGATGAATGGTTGCCAAGTAAAGTTAGTTTGACTATTGGTATTTAAATAATATGTATTAGTTAGTTAACGGCAATTTATTGAGTTCATTTATTTGGTTTTTTATTTTCTGGAAAAATGTTAATTTAGTTTACTTTTACATGCTTGGGCAATTTATTCTATTAGTTTATTTATTTATTTTTTCTTGGGCAATGTTAGTTCTTCAAAATGATCACATCCTCCAAGTGACAGGGCAGTTGCAAAATTTGGCAACTCCCCATTTGTTTTTACTGCTATATATAAAAGTTGCGACTGTTTGTATCTCAGCAAAGATATCTCCTTAATACAATATGTACTTTAATAACAATCAATATTATTTTGTCAGATTCTATATGATTTGTGTCTTTTCATGAATTATTGTACTTCAATAATTTCTTTCATAAGGTTTTAAATTTCAGTTGTTTACTATCTGATGATTAGATACTGTGCTTCAATAATATTACATATGAAATTAATAGCATTTTTTGACTTTGATATGTCACACTTTTGGTAAAGAAGAAAAGTTATTCTGTAATTGAGTGAAGAAATAAGGACCAAATGATAAAATATCAACTGAAGCTTGCTAGAAATTTTCAACGCCTGGGGATTAGTTGATTATTAGATGCTTTTCTTTGTTGATGATGATTTACTGGTAAGGGTACTGAGTGCAGTTTGATATCAACGTATAAGTTCTGATATACTTTATTACTTTCTTTAATCATAACGTATAAGATTGACTGGAAATTTGTATTTTAAATGTGCATATTTATATAGCATCTATTACCTCATCGGTACCACCCTACTTTCCTGTACCAGTCACTCGGTGTTCCCATCAACCCAGACCGACGCACAACAAACCAAACCCAGAACCATTTTCTCTTGACTATCACGAAGCTATAGAACTTATTTGCACGTCTTGCTGTGGTTGAAACTGACCGGAAGGATTTAACGGGTTCATGCCCGACTTAACAACGGAACCCGCTAAATAAATGATAATTGGCAGCTAATTGACTTATATCTATCATCATTTTCTTATTAAATAAATTTCTATTTCTATTTATCTATGTTAACTCAGCTTAGCATTCGAATAGATAGTTTAAATTATATCCTCTTGGACAAATAATTGCTCAAACGGAATTAGAAAAAAAATTAACGCCTTTAATCATAAATGTAAATGCCTCTGCATAGTAATCATAATCCTGGAGATTTTTTGATTAAAATATGCGTGAATATTTACAACCATGATCATTTTTTTGTTTTTTAAATCAAAATAACAAAGTAACTAAACTCGTCTATCCATGTATATAATTTTTTTTAATCAAAATGACCAACTAACTTCAGTTGATCTGTTCATTTATTTTTTAAATAAAAAATAATAAATTAACTTGCAGCGGGTCTGTTCAGCTTTTTTTTTTTTTAATCCGTCCACACATTGGGTGGGCACTGCTGCTAGTATATATATATATATAGAGAAATGCTAAAATACTATGCATAGTACGGATGGCCTTCGTGCTACGAATTCGTTCTTAAATATAATGCTTCAAACAACCGATCCAAACCGTTCATTATCTTCTTCATATTGAAATCTCATTAGAAATCAAATTTTATATATTTTTTTAAATTTTTTACTATTTCTTTCAGATTTTTGAAAATTGCTATTATTGAAGGGTCCATAATTTAATAGATTAAGGATTTTAAAAAATATGAGAAAAATAGTAAAAAAATAAAAAAAATGTAAAATTTGGTTTCTAATTAGATTTCAATATGAAGAATATGAACGGTTTGGATCGGTTGTTTGAAGCATTATATTTAAGAACGAATCCGTAGCACGAAAGTCATTCGTGCTATGCATAGCATTTTAACAATCCTCTATATATGTAATGACTATGGTACATCCTAAAGCAAGGATCAAGTCGTACTTTAGAGTTATTTTTCAAGATTCAAAATTCCAACATTTAATCCAAATGTACAATATATTCTCCATGTTGAAATATCCTTAGAAACAAATTTTTATATATTTTTAAATTTTTTCACTACGTTTTTTCAAGTTTTACGAAATCCTTAATCTAAAACATTATGGTCCTTCATTTATACTTTAGAGTGTACCGTAATCATTCTCTCTATATAAGTATTATATAAAATTTAAAATTTCAAGATTCTTAATCATACGGTATTATTCATAATCTCAGTCGTCCAATAGTATTTGTTTGACAAATCGACAGCTCATAGTTAGCACCGAGATCATACGTATGTGAGTCGTCTCACGAGGTCATAGCATCGACAACACCTACATACATGCATATGCCTATATAAGAAGATGCCCTGGAAAATGTTTTCAATAACGGTTAATAGATATTCTATCATTAATTCAAGATGCATAATTTCCTACACAAAATCCTTGTTTTCCTCTTAGTTTTTCAAATCTTCTCGGCACATTGTTGTATCCAGCACGAGAGAGATGCACTCCTAGAGTTCAAGGCCGGAGTCCGTGATATATTCAACCGATTGGATTCCTGGAGAGGCAACAAATGTTGTGACTGGGAAGGGGTCAGATGCAGCAATCAAACAGGTCATATTGTCGAACTTAACCTTCGAAATACCAACTTTGAAATTGGCATCGATGAAAATATCGATTATGACTGGAACTACCATAGCTTGGCAGGCAAGATCAGCCCATCTTTGGTATCCCTTAGTGATTTGAAATACTTAGATCTCAGTTTCAATAATTTTAGTGGAAATAAATTTCCTGAATTTGTTAGCTTATTTCAAAATTTGAAGTACCTCAATTTGTCTCATACGGGATTGATAGGTATGATACCTCCCCAGCTAGGAAACCTTTCAATGTTGTTATATCTTGATCTTAGCTATGACGTGTATTCTGGTCTTACATTGAATTCCCGTGACACATGGTGGTTATCTAATCTGAGATCTTTAAAGTATATGGACATGTCCGGAGTTAAATTTAGAGATTCGAGTGGCTGGGTGCAGGAATCTTTGAATAAACTACCATCACTTGAAGTGTTGGTTTTGTCGGACAATGGTCTAACCCAAATTTCCAATTCACTTACCTTTGTGAACTTCACCTCCCTCAGAGTGCTTCATATTTCAGATCAGAACTTTAATAGCACCCTACCAAACTGGTTGGGGAGTTTACCCAGTCTCACTGATTTAATTATGGAAGATTGCTACCTAGTCGGTCCATATCCTACTACACTAGGAAATCTTACTTCTTTAAACAAACTTGCACTCGGTTTGAACTCACTTGATGGCATGATACCACCACTGTATAGTCTAACAAAATTAACTCATATATCTTTACGATACAACAATATAGAAGTAGAAATTGTAGATTTTTTTGACAAGTTGTCGAATTACACATTGAGAAAGCTTGATTATTTGGATTTGTCATCAACAAACATGGCTGGGACCTTATCAGGATGGATAGGGGACATGACAAGTCTAAGTTTTCTTAGCCTTTCTAGTAACAACCTGACCGGTACAATACCAATGGATTTTCGAAATTTAACAAAACTTGTTCATATTGATCTCAGTTCAAACTCACTCACAGGATTACTTTCAGAAGCTCAACTAAATGGTTTATTAAAACTTAAATATTTAGATATTACAGAGAACAACATAACTATTTTTCCTGATAATAATTGGACTCCATCTTTTCAACTGAATATCGTATTTTTGGGTTCATGCAAACTCGGACCAAAGTTTCCAGCATGGCTCCAGGGACAGGTGGAAATTGAGGAACTAAATCTAATGGACACTGGAATTGATGACAATATACCCAGTTGGTTATGGAGCTTTTGTAGCCTTTGGAAGCTTTACTTGTCTTATAACAGACTCAGGGGGAATTTACCGGCCAGCTTGGTACACTTGAAACAACTCATGATTATGGACTTGAGTAATAATCGGCTTGAGGGTGAAATCCCATTTCTTCCAATAAGTTTGTTTTCATTAAGGCTCTCCAATAATTCTTTTTCTGGACAATTACGTAAAACCTATAAATCATCATATGAGAAGAAATCAGTTCTCTTAAACGATCTGACTGGTGTAGTTGTAGAATTGTTTCCTTGTGGATTAACTAATCTGACAATCCTAGATCTCTCGAGTAACAATTTATCAGGCCATCTTCCTCCCTGTTGGTCAAACATGGGCGGACTACTAATTCTTGCAAATAATAAGTTTTCTGGAATTGCACCCAGCACTTTTAGTTGTTCAAAGATACTAAGAGTGGTTAATTTAAACAATAACAATTTGGCAGGAGAGTTTCCAATTGATTTGAAATTCTGCAGTGTTTTGGAATTGCTTGATCTTGGTGAAAATAAATATACTGGAGAAATACCAGATTGGGTCGGAGAAAATTTGCATCAAATGATATATCTAAGGTTGAGATCTAATCTATTTTATGGTTATATCCCATCCACTTTGACACGCCTTGGAAATCTTCAAGTCTTAGATCTTGGAAATAACAACCTTTCTGGACCTTTGCCTAGATATTTGGATAATTTTACTGCTATGGGTCAATTCATCTCTGCCAGCCCTGTCTATTATGATGAGAGTTTACCAGCAATGACCAAAGGGTTGAACCTGGTGTATGACAGTGTATTGCTTATGATTTGGAAGAGTATTGATTTCTCAAACAATAATCTTACTGGTGAGATACCCCAAAACATAGTAGTTCTTACTGGTTTACTGAATCTTAACTTATCCCACAATCACTTAACAGGAAAAATCCCGTTTGATATTGGGAACATGACATCTCTAGAGTCACTTGACCTTCAGATGAATAACCTGTCAGGGACTATTCCACAAAGTATGTCGCTTTTATACTCTCTGGAAGTGCTCAATTTGTCTTATAATAATCTATCTGGGAGCATTCCAACTGGGCATCAATTGCAGTCGCTCGATGATCCTTCAATCTACAGTGGTAACCCTAACCTATGTGGACCCCCACTAAAGATGAGTTGTAAAAGCCCTAAGAGTGATGACAACAATGATTCCAAATCAAAGCATGCTGGCTATAGGGACAATTGGTTCTACTTGTTTATTGAGTTTGGCTTCGTGGTAGGATTCCTGGTGGTGTTTTTCACCCTATTGTTCAAAAGAAACTGGAGGTATGATTATTTCAGAATGATTGATAGTGGAATTAACAGGTTACATGTTCTTACTGCATTAGCACTTGAGAGGTGGTCAGCGGAACGAGCTTAGAGATTCCATAGAAGACTGTCCTTGTGTTAGTACTTAGTATAGTATGGTTTGTGTTGCATTTTAGTACTGCTTATTTGCTGTAATCCTTTTTTTAGCTTATTTTTTCGCTTTTGTGTACATGTATTGTTTTGTGGTGAAATAAAATGCCAGAACGAATATATTTTTGAAATATCAAACCCTGTCCCCAAAACTCTAGGTAACAAAATACCAGATATATTTGGTAGGAATCAGAAAATAAGTACATGAAATTAGAAAAAAAAAAAACAAATGAAAAAGAAAGAAAGAAAAAAGAAATACACGAGGAAGATATCCTAGGTATCATTAAAAAAAAATAAACTAAAATAAAACGATAATCCTATAAATCTTAACAGTGGAGGCTCTAGAGAAGCATAGTTGTTCCACAAATAGGATTAGATGTTGCAAGGTCGAATTAGAACTCCCGAAAAACCTTTGCATTACTCTCAAACTGTTTATTTTCAAATAAAAAATTAAATTGTACTACAGGCGTACATGTAATTTTTTTTTTTTTCACTCAAGTAAATTGGTATTATATATAGAGTACCATAGAGGCATAGACCCAATCAAGTAAAATAAGACCAATCAAGCCAAACACAGGAAAGATTGATCTGCAATACGTATTATTTTGACTGATTGAAACAAATTAATAAAAAAAAACGAATGTGTTTTTTTAAGTACCTTTCTTTATTACAAAACATGCATTCTACCTCAAGGGGGGAAAAAAAAAGTAACAAAAACAAAAACGTAGAGGCTGTTCAAATTTGATCTAAGATGACCTCAGCACCAGATACCTTAAACTCAGAAGGCGCTTTCTCCACATTCAACGCTTTGATCTTGCCATCCTCCACATATGCTGACCACCTTCACAAAGTATACAATGTTACCTAAATTAGTCCCTAAAAGTTTCTTATGCTTGTTTCTCCATTATAATTATCTTGTATTGCTACTTCAATCATGTCTCGGTCAGAAACAAACACATGCCACAGAACTGGACATTCCAGCTCAGTTTCAGTGAGGATACTCACAAATTATTTATTTTCAATATATAACCCCATGAATCCATCCCCAATTCCAACTTCTTAACTCCAACTACCCAATCCCACAGCAGCCAACCTTTTTATTTCTGTTTTCTTCCCATGGCCAAATAAATATCCTTAATTCATTCACTGAGAAAGAAGTGCCATGTTGAGCAGTTTCAGTTTTTTTCTTTCCATTGAAAGAGGCAAAGGGGATGTTTACCATGTCAAACAAATAGGCATATAATGAATGATTTTCTTTGGGGTTTTGAAAGGATTTATATCATAAATGTTGTCCTGTTAGAGATGGGCAATATTTGACAAACAACAACTCAGGTGCAACCCAAATAATTTTGCCGGATACTAGTCAAAACAACCTGTATTTAACAACCCTTACCCTAATAACTAGAAGGGCTCAAACTAAAATCACAATGACATGAAAACCTACATCCCAACTCCCAAGTCCTGTAGTGGCCTGAAGTCAATGTAACATGACCTGAAGGAACCCCAGAACCAACCCAAACTTAACTTGACGAAAAACAACACATCCATAACAATGTTTACAACCTATAATTTACTTATATAGAACAGCAAGAGAAGCAACCTATGAGAGCGGGGCCCAAGCAAAGCAGCAGAAAGATCAATATCCAGCTCCAGGCTCTTGTGGAACTTCCCATCAAAATCCCCATAAAATTCAATCTACAACAAATCAGAAAAAATCAGCCTTACAGTTAAGAAAATTTGTAATTCTGGATCAAAGGAACAATACCAATAGATTGGTATTTTGTTTATTTCAAAGCCTTCAAATAAATAAGTATGTTATGATTGCTTACCTGAAAATTCCAATTTCTGAACTAAACCTTATCCACACAGTGGTTAAGTTAAGACATTTGCAGACTACACAGTAGATTTTACTAGACATCCAAACGCAACATCATTTTTTCTACCTGAACTAAAACCCCAGCTGGTAACTATTTTCCTAAATGAAATTGAGAGAAGTCTAGACTTTAAAACTGCAATGGGAATTAAAATCAAACTCTTCATAACAAGATATGTCAATTAGACAAGGCCAGTGTAACCCTTTATAAGAGAAACTTTTGCTTTAGTGATCATTCATCAATAATATTAAGATTTTGTTTACATTTGACCTCACCAAAAGAAAATAAAAGAGGGCTCATTAGGTAAAGGATCAGAATTTTATTAAATGCAAAGAACAAACAACTACATATTCTTATACACAGATCCACTGCTTGGTTGTAAGCCTACAAAATGATGAGCAGGGGCGAAGCCAGAAATGTGAAAATTCTATATTGAGGGGGGCATTCTACATATTTGCTCATATAATTACTAAAATAACCTTATAACTATTAGTAAAATTCAGAAATGAGTGGGGGCCAAACCCACTAGGTCCCCCACGCTGGCTTCGCCCCTGATGATGTGTGTCATAGAAACTTGCAAGTACACTTATGTAATTTGCAAAATGTACTTATGTAACATCCTCACTCAAGATACTTGCGCTGGTTAGTCTACAGTTAATGGTTCAAAATACATAAATAATTAAGTACACTAGAAAACGATCTCACCGCATCTTTGGCCTGGAGTTTCTCAGCCCAGGCATTCATGGAATAAGGATCATTCACAGCCACACAAATAACAGAATTGACCCCCTTTGCTTTGAACTTATCGATATTCTTCTGGTAGCTTGGCACATGTTGTGCTGAACAAACTCCTGTGTAAGCCCCCTGGTACAATGAATTTGCATTATACAACAACCGAGCTAGCCAAACAGTAATAAGTTTTAGGCGGTACCAGATATCAACTTTATTATCCATATTGTAAAGTGGGCATGAAGAGGGTTTAGTATTAAACTCACAAAATCTTAAGCAAAGTTACAAAAAATTTTCAAAAACATAAAATAAGAATATAAGATTTTATTGTAGACCTATTGACAAACATCAAAACTTATGTAAGTTGAATGCATCAAACGTCATTAATGTCAATACAGTTGAAATTTCAAGAAGTTTGATAAACAGTCGAACAAGCACAATTTAGACATCACCAGTTTGGTAATAAGCAACCACCGCAGTTGTATCCAAGATGTTAAATTTCAAATTTACACTATATGTCTGACAATTGTCAAGCCTATTCTCAATGCAACCTAATCCTTCAACTTAAACACAGCAAAAATGAGATGCATCCCTACGTACCTTACAAATGTAAGATGTGGGGCCTTTATTTGCCTAGATACATAGGGGCCGTTTGGATCACTTAGGAATAAGAAGAATAGCCTATTCCTATGCGGAAAACATTGGGAAGTGTGTAACTTTGTGAAGAGTTTGGATGGTTAGGAATAAATTTCCATCTAGGAAGAGGCTATTCCTCTTATTCCTAAGCGATCCAAACGGCCCCATAGAAAATTACTCATTGCCTTATGTGGCATCAGTAATATTACTTTTCACAAGAGAAGAGTTCAATTTTTGGTTTAGTACTAGCATTGACAGAGAAAGTAAATTGAAATGCGAAACTCACTGGTAAGCCAAAGATGACCACTTTCTTCCCCTGAAAAAGCATCAAATTGAAAAGGTCAGATTAGCCTCAAGAAGTGAATTTCAGTAACAACTAGTCAGGTGCTCAATTAAAATAACATCTGTTTCTGATATTCCTCTATGTCCAACTTGAATCAATGCATTTCTCCAATACATTTGTAATAGTTCAATTAGCCCCATAAACCCAATATAAGACATCCAACTGACCAGCAAACACCCAATTACAGAACTTTACCACAATAAATTCTAAAAAAGCTTTTGCAGCTGAGCACACACTGATGAACTCTTTGCATTCACTTGGCTATGTGATATTCATGGTTGTTCTTACTAAAATTAACCAAACATGACCCAGAAGCTACCATCACTGAGTAACAGACTTCAATTTTGAAACCAATGCAACACTACAACCACCAAAAATGAGGAGAAATTGGAGACCTGAAAGAGGTCATTGAGAGGAGTAGTGGAGAAATTGGAGGAGACGCCTTCATCCCAAGAGCGAGCTTTCTGGAGCGCAACGTCAGGCGCAGCCGCCACGATGTCGTCTCCGGAGGCCACCTTCGCGAACCCTCGACCCCACATCGCCGGAGGGAACCGCCTCGCGCCTCTCACCAACGCCGATGCCATCTCTGTCGCCTCTTGCGCTGAGGTTTTGAGAATGCAATGGAAATAGTTTTAAGTTTGATTTTTGTGTTGTTTGGTTGAATGTGGTTTCTCTAGAGATTTATTATTACTTGATGAAATATTCCAAAATTCTGGGTATCAGTGCAGTGTGCACTGTACATAACATTAATAAAAAAAATGAGATTTATTATTACTTGTCAAAGAATTTATTTTGCAATAATAAACTTGTCAATATAAAAAAAAATTCGTGGAGACTTTAATTACTAATTAAACATTAATAAAAATATCAAAAATCACCTACAAAAGCCAATAAAAAATAATATCATTATTGGGTGGAATCCTGTGTGTGTTCATAACTGGGAATAATTCCGTGTTCTCGAATGGAATAATTTTTTTTTTAAGAAAAACTAGATAGTGCCTATCTAGTAGGGAGATAGCGAATGGAATAATTTACTATGGGTGTGTTTGGCAACAACGCCGAACTAGTAGTTCGCAAACAATTCTAGTTCGCGAGTGCCAAACTACCTATGAACTGGCGCGAACAAAGAATTGTGGGCTTGTTCTTAGTTCCTCGATTTTGGGGAACTAGAGAAGTTATTCGTGAACAAGATGTTCATCTCTTGTTCACCATGTTATTTTATTTCTAAACAAGGAATCTGCCACCATTTATATATTCCGTAACTCCAAATAACAAAAATAACTGTTGGCTTGCAAAATTCATGACTTACGTTATCCGAAGAATATTATCAAGACAACTACCAAATTCAAAATTGATGAAAACAAGTGATATGAATATTTGACCTTAAAGGTGCTTGACCCATATTTTTCCATGATAATTAAGGGTCAAGTTATCCAACTTATTTCAATTGTAAATGTGCATAAAGAACTTCAGTCGGATTTCGACGCTCTAACCTCACACTTGTTGCATTTCTAGAGAAGACATGTATTTTTTTTTTATTTATGTATCTAAATGAAGTCAATAGTTTTCATCAAATATAAATGAATGTGTACATTAATTAATCCAAAGTATATTGAGTGAAATCAGAAAATAAGAACATGAGCTTCATGAATTTGTGTTCTTCTTTGTTATCAACCAGCGAGCAACATCAGCTTAGTTACCAATATAGAGCCTTCCTAAATTTAATAATTCATACAGTAATCGTCCAGAAAATGCTTCTCACAATGTGCATATTCGTTTAAATGATTTCGTACACATGGTAGTATCCTCCAACAAATACAAAATTGGACACCAACTGGAGATGGGCAACAAATGTACAATTCACTTTCATATCAGCGATGCTTTTTTTTTTCTAAAAAAAAAGGTTGATTTTGGAAAATCAGAACATAAAAAAATAGATTTTATAGTTGAGAGTACATGTAAGGTTATAAGGATATTTAATGTCCTCAGGCTTAGGTCAATAAGAAGGGTTCAAACAACATAAAATTAAATCAAGACAGGTTGGAATTGTATACACAATTAATGACTGAGAATGAAGCCGAACTGTGGCTGCTAATCTCAATGCTTCCTCCACTGGCAAGGCAAACTGGTTTTCATATGTAAATAATCTTTCATGTAATTTTTTTTTTTCCTGTCTTCTGCTTTGAAATGAACACTCAATTAGTACAAAAGAGCATGAGCCTCTCTTTTATTTGAGAAACAGATAGTTCCACAGGTTAGTTAAATTGTACCCTTCAGGAGAAGGCCAATGTTTATTACAGGAATCAGGATTAATTAATTATATGCGGCATACCACATATCCTTAAACAAGTAGGGTTCCAACCATAACAGTGACAGCTTCACCACTGATGCGCACTCTCTGAGATTTCTCATCCAATTCTAGGTGCAATACACCACTCCTTGGCGAAGCCTGAAAGAATGAAAAAGAGAATTTTGAGTCGAGCAATGAAAGTTTATTGAATTATTATATAGTGAATCAATGGCATACCATGAAAGCAGTGAGGCTTTTCTTTTGAAGCTTTCTACTCCAGTACGGCACCAAGGCACAGTGTGCGCTACCACATACTGGATCCTGTTAGTGAGTGCAATAGAGAGAGATATGAATATATACAGAATGCATGAAGATTAAAGCAAAGCATCAATGACAAAAGATCATTAGCCACAGAAAGCAACATAATAATTTTGAGTTAATGACCTCATTAATGCCTAATTTGGGGCAGAAGAAACGGCTGAAGAAATCAAAACCAGACCCATCTGGAGCTTGCCCAGTAACTATAACCCCTCTCCCTGCACATTTCTGTATTTCATTAAAATTGGGTTGCAGCTCTGCGACTTCTTTTCCAGATGACACCTCTACCTGTATAAAAATGTAATAATAAGACAAAAGATTTTACAATGTGACAATAGTCTGATCTCATAAAAAAAAAATTAAAAAATATGCAGAAGAAAGAATAACAGAAAAATAAAGGATATTACAATGAAGTCATCCGATGCAGTTGTTTTCAAAACATTAACCACAGACAAACCATTCAGGGTCAGAGGAATCGAAGGAAGTTCACTTGCATTGCATTTGACAACTTGATCAGCAGGGAAGTCCAATTCAATGAATAACTTCATATCTTTTGATGCAGATTTTGACTTGGTTACTTTTTTTGCAGTTAGTAAACCTGATTTTGTGATGAACTCTACGATTTCATGTTCTAAAAGAGCAGACGTGAACAGGAAATGTGCAGAAGCTAGTGTAGCATGGCCACAGAGATTCACCTAATTATAAAACGTCAATAAATTTCCAAAAGTAGAAGAAATTACAACTAAAAATTGATGCGGTTGAGATTGTAAATAACCTGTACAAGGCTCCACGGCAGTCACAAATAGTTTTTATTATCTATTTGTAAATTTATAATACAAAACTCTTATCAACTATGGAATGTAATAAATTAGAATGCGAGTATGTTTGGTAAGGAGACAGGTGAGAATAAATAAATTGACAAATAAAAAAGTCCCAACAAAATATAATAAGAGAACCTCAGCAACAGGAGTGAACCAACGGAGGCTGAATCGCGGGATATCCACACTTTGATTGGAGCTGTTAGGATAAGATCCAACGGCTGAGACCACACGAGTTAAGAAGCAAGTCTCAGAAATGTTAAACTCTTTGGCGACAGAGAGCATCCAGTGCTCATCCACGTCAGCAGTCTCTTCTAACAAGCATACGGCTGCTGGATTCCCCTTGAAAGCCTCGCCAGTAAATGCATCAATCTGAAATTTAATATGATAAAGATATCTAATGAAAAAAAAAGAATTAAATTAATAAGAAGAAAATATTCCTGTATATTTCAGAATCTGATGTTAATCACCTTTTCTTTTTCTCCATCTACAACAGAATTGGACCTATATTATTTATGTTTTAGATTATGTATTTTTGAAAAAAGGTGACTTTTGTACTTATCCAGTTCGTTGAATATGAAACAGTCGATTTTTACAGTTCCTATCCTAATCTAAAACTATAAAAAAACTTCCTATTGAAACTAAGTCTGAAGATCCAAGGGATTTCAATCTGACCCTCAATTCACTGAACCTTCCAACAAATCTAATTTCAACTTGATGTACCAGTATTGGTACCCACAATAGTACCAAGATGCCAAACATCCAAAAAAGCAAAACTAAGCAAGCAGGTTGGTTCATACTCACAATAATAGCAGAATAGAACTTATTTCAATCAACAAGAGTCAACTTTTTTTTAGCCATATTTCCGCACTGATATACAAATATTCTGGCTAGTTAAAGAAAATGAGGATGGAGATAATTTTCTAGGTTAGAGTAAAACTAAAAATTTATTATTTCCAACTCTAGCTTCCCCAAGGAAAGATGGGGAGGAAGAAACACATACCACAGCATATTTGATGGCTCTTTGAGGCATTTCCGCAAATAACTGGTAGGGATCAGCTTTCTTGGCAGGCGAGTTCTCCGAAAGTGGAAATAAACAAGCACAAAATTTGTGGGTTTCCTCTATTAGGTAATGGGGTTCACCTCCAAGGTCGATCAGGACCGTTAGTTTCACACATCAGATGGTTGTGTTAGGTTTCTAACCAATCAGGGCATTGGTGTCCGTCCGATTTTAGTGGTGAGATACGACATCTTATGTGAACCGTTGGTTATACAATAGACACATTTAATTTCAGATAACCAGCGAAATGTAATATGCATTACATGTACGCCATTAACATGGAAATAAGATTTTAAAATGTGATTCACACCATTTTGCAAATTAAAAATCTGACGGTAATTTAGCGCTTAGTACTTTTATCGGTGATAAAATTATCGATAAACTACTATATCGACATTTTACATTGTAACTTCTTAATTCAATTATTTCTGTATATATAACAAAATAAAGACTCGTATAACAAATTTTTAACTCTCAAGAGAGCATTTGTCAACACAATTATTAAATTTTAAATGTACACTTTTATTAATTATTATACAATTTGAACAAATTGTTCAATTTGTTGCATAGTCAAGCTAAATTATCTTGGATAAAAGTAAAAGTATGATAGAAATATTACGCATTATTGCTAGAAAATTGATATTTCAATTTTGTCAGTTAAAAGTTGTTGAAAAATAATAAAATTTAATACAGAATTTGCTATTGCAATTAAATAAATTAAAATAATAAAAAATTACATTTTCGATATTTTATATAAAAAATGTCTTTTTGAATATATTTTAAATCAATTTTAATAAATAACCCTGACATTTTCATTACAAATTTTACAATAATTGCCGCACCAAAGTAGAGCTCCACACCCGAAATTTTAAAAAATAATATTAAAATAATATAAACCAATAAAATTAATATCAAAATAATCAGTTTAATATAAATAGTATCGTAAGATCGGAATCCTGGATTCCGAACGTTAGATCGGATTCCTGGATTCCGATCTAAATGATAATAATTGATGGTATTAATTAAAAATGTAGGTAAAAAATTGTTTAGAAGAGAGTCAATTTCTTTCTACACATTCATAGATTAAGGCCCAACTTAATTGGATCATATTTCGGCCCATGAGGCCATGATCTCTACAAACCTGATCCGAAACAAGCAAATATATCTTTTTCGAATATTTCTCGACCCGCACAAATCACAAACCTCTTCCTCTTCCTCTCAACTCCGACAAACTCCCCCACTCAACAATGGCGATTCTCCTTCTCTCATCAACCCTTCCTATACTCGCTAGCAAGCGCCGAGCTTCTAGAAGGAAACCCAAACGAGCCGCATTCCCTCGGCGCCTCCTCAAGCGCGCCTTCACCTCTCTCGCCTCCTCTCCTCTCATCTCCCACCTTCCTCCGCCGCTGGATCTCCTTCCTCCCTTGCTCAGCGCTCCAAGACGACGCCTCGGGTCCTCCAGAGCTCGACCTCTGTTTCTCCTCCTTTCCGCTGCGTCGGGTTCTTTGCTCGGGTCGAATGCGAAGGAGATAGCTAGGATAAGGCTTCGGGTTGTTCTACCAGAGATGGGAAGTGCAGCGGCTGGGTACTTCTTTTTAGGGTTTGTGTTGTGTTTCTTGATCTGTCAAGCATTCGTCTTTGGCCGGAGGAGACGGAGCGGTTGGAAATTCTAATCTTGAACTTGTTTTATTTTCTCTTTGAATTCTTTTGGGATGGTGTACAGTTGTCAGATCCCAATTTTTTCTGTTCTTGATTTCTTTCTAACTGATTTGAGGTTATACAAATTGCATAAGTTTAGGGTTTTATTGAGGAAAATGATTTGTCGGGTTCTTTTTTTTTGTAAAAATTTTTGTGAGGTGGATGTAGGCTGATGATTGTGATTTGTGACATTCAAATTTTGTGTTTTTCTGGTGATTGTGTGTTAAAGCTATACTGAGATTGATGATTAGTACAAGTTGTTATAAAACCAGGGTTACATATTTGTGCCTGTCTGGTCTGGTTTAGGTTTAGTGCTAGCATGATTATATGGTATGCTGATCAAAGAGTTTGGTTTTGTTTGCTTTCACTTATCAAAAGTAAGATAACAATCATAAGTCAAATTACTTTACAATTTTGATCTATTCTAGAACAAATAATTAAACAAAATTATCAGACATAATGGGCATACCCACAGAGCATTGCCATCTTGCTTGATAGCCCAGTAATTTCTGCTGGCAACATGCTAGATTTCTTTAATAGAAACAACACCACCTCTGTTGCTTTTGTTGTTACAATCCGAATATCTCACCACAACATGTCTAACATAACAATCAATTTTATTACTTTTACCAGCAATTCATGCCAATTGCTAATTACCAGTAGTCTCAGCTTTTGCCACATTTTGATATGGTGGTAGGAGGAGAAAATGTTTCTTTATTTGTTGATGAAAATCATACTGCAACCTGCACCTAAGACAAAAACATGCCTCAAGTTTTTAGTTCTTCACATAAAGAAGCGATTCTGATTTATTCTATCATGTGAAACCTGATACTAATAATAAGAACTAGACAACTAGTGGTTAACATTCAATTCCTGTTTTATCTGTTGTGTTTTAGTTATATATACATAAGAGCACTCTTTGGGATGGTATGGAGACGTGGAGTATTTGCATTTTATCTGTACTGTTCAAGGAAATTCCTATCACCAGTAGTGATACACTGCAAGCACTTGCTGTTACATGTAACCTTACCTGAGTAACACAAAAATAGCATGATATGATAATGTATTTCTCACAGTGATTTATGTGCATCTGGCCATGACCATATGTAGTACGTATGTGTGTGGTTGTTTGAGAGAGAGAGAGTTCATTCCTTTCTACTAGAAGCTCCTCTGCTTAGAAGATCATTACTTACGGTCTCTGGTTTTATCCTTTTTCCATAACGTGTTCCAACTGAGATGGTGGTCATATGGAAACGATCATCTTTAGTTTTTGTATACAATATTAATGATGAGAAAAAGCAAGACTCCCAAATTTTACTATTCAATTGCCAATTTATCGAGTCTATGAACAACTGATATTACTTGCACAAATTTATACTTTTTATAATCTACAGTGTGCCAAAATACCAACGGAGTTTGAATCCATTATCCATGGGTATTTGGTATTGTTCTGTCTCGTTTGTTGAGACACTCAGCATATAGCTGCAGTATAAAACCCACTGTTGCAAGTTACCATATATTTCATTTATTGTTGAAAATCTTCAAGGATATTGCTTTCTAAAGAATAAAATGGTATAGACATTATAAACGTAAAATGCTACTTTGCTAGAGGGTTTCTGATAAAGAATAGTAGAAGAAAATGCGAGATTATAGTATGGGTTGTTCATAGACCCAATAAATTGGTAATTGACCTAGAATTCTGCTGATTACATAGCATATTCCCATCACACCACCCAAATTGACCAAGATAAAGTTTGATTGCTTTCTCATACCTGTCATCTCAGAATAAACTAGTGCACAGGATATGGATAAAACCCATAAGCCCATAAGGATGCTATAGGAGAAGAGATGCTAGGAGACGAGGGAATAAGCTGTTCTTTGTCAGATATCTTTTGGTGGTGTACTGAGCTTGGAATATGTATGAATTATATAGAGGAGATTTGGTGTATTTCATAAAACTATATAAAAAAAAAAGTTGCACGCAGTTCAGTACTAGTGCCGTATATATTGGTGCATGGAGATGTGCGGTGTAGTTGGCATCCACATTTAAAATTGCAAAAGTCAATTAAATACCTTGATTTAAATTTTACTAATTCAAAACCAATATATAATATATAAATTAAATAAAGGGTTTGAATGTATCACATGAACCTAGCCTCGGGAATTTACCAAATCCACTTTGAACTTTTTACAAATACGGAACTACTACATAAAGATGGAAACTACATAGGG
Source organism: Rhynchospora pubera (assembly GCA_028095005.1). NCBI lineage: Eukaryota > Viridiplantae > Streptophyta > Magnoliopsida > Poales > Cyperaceae > Rhynchospora > Rhynchospora pubera. The sequence continues at coordinate 257,188,398 of CM051461.1, read as the reverse complement.
AATATCTCATATAATATGCAAAAAGATAATTTTCTAAACAAAATAATTTAGTCATTTCTTTTTTTTATTTGATGAAATTAAGGTGATACAAGTATACCTATTCAATCCACCTTAGCTGGCTTCAAATCATGCTTTTCAGAGGGGAGCCTGGCCTGGCCATCACTAATTAAGTAATATTTAAGTTACATTTCTAGAATTTTATTTGTCAACACTATTATCTTATAGGACAGTTTGCAATTTAAGTTTTCATTTAACTGTTTTGGATATGAAAGAAATGTAATTTATTGAATTATATTCACTGCTTAATATTATTTTCAAATATAATAAAACGATGATGGACAATGGTAAAATAACTTCAGGATGTTGGTTTCGGAAAAAGAAATTAAAAAAAAAACATATTCATGTATTGTTAAATTTATAAATTATTTTAGTACAAAATTTTATAAAAATTTAAATATCATTTAATTTTCTTATCAACAAACAAAACCTACACTACTAAAAATATAAAGCTTGAATAAAATTTCATTATCTTTCATCTCCATATAATAGAAATAGGTTAAATTCAGAACATTGAGCTTGAAAATTAAAAAAAAATCCCTTTTAGTAAATATGGAAAGTATTAGGTGCCGTTATTAATTAATAGAAAGCGTCAAAGTTTTTTCCCGTTTCCATAAGGCTTAATTTAACCGGGTGATAAGGACCATCCTCAACATCCATCATCCCCTTCATTATAGTGGGAACACACTTTAATTTTTTCTATTTTTGGTCCACATTATTTCTCTCTTTCTCATCCTTTCTATTTTTTGTCCCCACTGTTTCTCTTCCTCTCATTCTTTCCTATTTCGGTCCCCACTATTTCTCTCCCTCCCATCTTCTTCATTTCTGGTACTCATATTAACTACAACAGTTAGTATCCAAACTACAACAATTACTTATATTAACTACAACAGCTATATAAATAACTTTAATAGTTACATGTTGGTTAAACATTTTCTCTCGATTTGCCGATTTGCAAAACAACACCGAAACCTTTGAACTAACATCTCTTTTTAGTGTTTTATAGCTAAATTTATTGAAGAATGGATTAAAGCAAGTGTGGCACTTAGTTTGGAGCTTCAAGAGATTGCTTTGGTCTAGTTAGAGTCAGTAATTAAGGTTTAATTAAACTCTAAACTAATCTCAATCAATTTGCTGGTAAAATGCTCAGTTTTTCTGTCCAGCGTCATACAACGCCAGTTGCCGTTACACAACGCTGAGTTAATTCGATTTTAAATTGCAAAATCTCTGACAAGGTTGGAACAGCGTTACACAACGCTCAGTAGCGTTGTGCAACGCTAGTTCATTTGCTTTTAAACCAGTTAAATCCTTTTTCCCCTTGTCAGAACGTTGTGCAACGCTAAGTAACGTTACACAACCTTTCCACCACTACGTTGTGTAACGCCACTCAGCGTTGTACAACGCAGTATGCAACATGCGTCTCTGCATTGCTCAGACATCGATCTGCATCGATGCTGCATGCATGATGCCATGTTCCATACATTGTTGCGTTGTGTAACGCTCTAAAATTCGCTCAGACTTCGCTCAGTTGCTCTGGTCGCGTAGAGCAACGCTGAACAGCGTTGTGCAACGGCGTCGTTGTGTGACGGCAGTCAGCGTCGTATGACGTTCTGACAATATTGTTTGAGTTTGTCAGTTCTGCCTTATTCTCTTCTTGACTTCGTTGTGCAACGCTACCTAGCGTTACACAACGCTCTGACAAGTTCCAACAGAACTGTCGAGGTTCTGCTTTGGATTCTGCTGAAGCGTTGTGCAACGCTATACAGCGTTACACAACGCTCTGACAACTCATAACGTTATTGTCTGTGACCGTTTGATTTTTCAACGGCTATTTCAGCGTTGTACAACGCCATATAGCGTTGTATAACGCCAGAGTCTGTTTTGACTGGTCTTTGGAGCTGTTGGCGCCCTCTATATATATGGGGCCTCTTGGAACTGTTTAGATACTTTTGAAACCCTTGAAACTCCTCCCTTTTGAGCTCCAACCAGTTAGACATTACTCTCTCTTGTGTTTGAGTATTATTTAGCAAAATCATTGAGATTAGAGTGTGCTAAACCAATCCATTAGTGTTAATTGCTAGATTTGTTGAGTGATTTGGTTAGAGCCTCAATCCTTTGTAGTGTTTGAGCTTGTTCAATTGAGTTAGGCCAATCCACCTTGAGAGTGATTGTAACAAGGTGATTTGGTTCGAAGTTGTAGTCCCGTTCGTGTGGAATTGAACGGAGCGCGCCCATTTCGAGGTTGCGAAACTCCCGGAGACGTACGACTAAGGCTAGCTCTTCCTAGCGGGTCGGAACTCCGTAATACATCGCGTGTTCAATTTCTCTCTCTCTTTCTCTCTTTATTATCTTGCTACTTGAATTGCTTGTGCTTTGATTGTTTGTATTAGACCAAGTTTGAATTGAACCAAATATTGACCATACCGGTTTAGAAATTCGTTTTTGTGCCTATTCACCCCCCTCTAGGCCTAATTTTAGGGACAACATTACATATATAACATATTAACTTCTACAATTATATATATAACTTCAACAGTTACACATATAACTTCAACAATTATATATATTAACTTCAATAGTTACATATATAACTTCAACAGTACATATATAACTTCAATAGTTATATATATTAACTTCAACAGTTACATATATAACTTCAACAGTTATATATATACATAAAGAGAAAGCCTTCAATCAAAGCGCTTTGACCGGAGTCTCAGTTAAACCCCGTCGGTTCTCAAATTTGAAAGTTCAAACGACCGATCCGAACCGTCAAATATGATCTCCATATTGAAATCTCCTTGCCGACCAACATTTTCATTTTTTTAAATTTTTTAAGTATTTTTTTCGGATTTTAAAAAACAACAATTTTTGTAGGGTTCAGAACAAATTAGATTAACGATTTTTGAAAATCCGAAAAAAATACTTAAAAAATTTAAAAAAATGAAAATTTTGGTCGGCAAGGAGATTTCAATATGGAGATCATATTTGACGGTTCGGATCGGTCGTTTGAACTTTCAAAATTGAGAACCGACGGGGTTTAACTGAGACTCCGGTCAAAGCGCTTTGATTGAATCCATTCTCTATATATAAATACTATTACGAGAAACAGTGGTTATATTAAATTGAATGCAACAAATGCGAAGGATGTTGGTTGATACTAGGGCACGTGACATTAGTAAGAAATGTAAATTTTGATTAGGATATGCATAGTAACAATGTAATTCATCACGAGAGTGAAGTTTTACGGACCGTATGATATGCGTAGTAACAATGTGATTTTGACTAAAATAGAGATGATGTGAGCACGATTTTGACTAGAGTGAAGTTTTACGGGATGCGCAGACTAAAACAAAAAACGCGTAATTTGAGGGGATGATATGGGATGAGAGGATTTTATCATCCCTGGACTTTCTTATTAATGAAGATATATTAGATAATTAATGAAGATTTGGGGATGATGGGAATGATAGAATTTATGGGATGATGGAAAACAATTCCCTTAATTTAACTAATATAATTCCGCTAAATTAATGATGCCGCGAGGGCTAATTCTCGGGGTTTTCTTTGTTAAAGATACACAGACGATACCATCTCTTCTTCAGTCTTGTTATAAATATTTTTCAATCAAAGATTAAATTTCTCGTAAATCACCAGACTAAATTACTGGAGGCATTTATGACATTAAGCAATACCTGTTCATTTGTATTCCTCTTCAAGCTTTTTCATTCAATATTTCCCTTCATTTTTTGGAAATCTTTCTTAAAATTTCAGTTTGTGCAAGGTACACAAGGAGAGAATCAAACTGCATTCCTTTTTTTAAGATGAAACACTACATTGCACCAACAAATTTTAAACCTCCATTAAACCACTGCCTCTTTCCCCCCAATTTTCTTTCCAACTGTCAAATTGATCACCTTCCCTCAGATTGATCGCCTTCCTTCTCTCTCTATTGCATGGAGAGAATCAATTCATCACCTGAGAGAGAGATTAGAAGTAATATGAAGTAGTCGGGGCGGTTCTTAAAAAAGGTTAGAACAAGACGCTTCAAGCTATCATCAAAGAAAAAGGAAAAGTTGAAGCGACTACTTGAAGATTATGGCACGCAATTTGGAATCTCCATGGCTCACGCTGAATAATTCAAGGCTCCATCTAGTAGCAACGAAAACATTGAACCTTTCTATTATGCTTTTTTCTTTTTTGTGTTTGATTGTGAGTCGATTTAATTTTGTGCTGCACTACTCAAGGGTCTCTCAGGTAGCAATGGAAATTGTAATTTCAACAATCTTCTTATTTATTATTTACGTTTTGAGTAAATTTTGGGTGATTTTTTTTTTTTAAACTAGCAATGGAAATCTTCTTATTTATTGTTTACGTTTTGAGTGATTTTTTTACTCAAGGGTCTCTCAGCCACCACTTCTCATTACCAAGGTAATCAAGAAGTACAAAGTTATCATTACAAACCAAAAATAAAAGTAAACCGGCACTGGTACCGTTTAGCCATTGGTACCAGCGCCTCCATCACTAATACAGACATCTGTGGCAATAAAAGTTTGCATAGCTAATACAGATTTATAAAGTTCATCATTTATTACACACAGAAAGACAAATAACCATTCAAACAGCATGAATCAATTGCAATGCCCCTTCATTCTCCATCCCTCCTGTCAGTTGAGCCGGTACAGGTGCAATATCCTGAAGTAACCCTAGTATGTCATCTTTGAGTGAGCCCTTCCACAAACCTGACCAGTAATTGAGTAATCTCTTTAAATCTGACATATATCTTTCCAATGTTTGGCTATGTTTATCATTAAAGCTACTGTCATTTCTTTGTTTCCACATCAACCACAAAACCGCAGCGCAACAATATCTAAATGCTTCTGGTTTTCGTGCCTGATCAATAATAACAACCAGATTTTCTAAACTATGAGGTCTGGTCTCAATTTGCAAAGACCGTAATATCTGTTGTTTTAAGCTAGTCGTGTCAGAGTACTGACATATCTTATTTGATGCGATGGTATACCGACTCAAAAGGGTGTATTGTTTTGTTAGTTTTCAAGTTTTTAGTAAGATACTTATTTCCTTGTTTTAGAGATTTACATATCAGTTGTAGCAGCGATTTATTTCTGTTCTTGATTATTGTTATTTTAGTTAAGAATTGTAATAGGATATTTTTTTTACCATGTAACAGTTAATATAAGTAATGAGAAAAATCAGAAAAGGTGTAGCAGTTTTTAACGCACCACAAAAATTATTTCTCTTCTCTTCTTGTTTTACTGGTATTCGTTCTAGTTTCTGAGACCTTGATCTAACATTTGGTATCAGAGAAATATGGAAAACAGTGACGACGAGACAAAGAAGACTGCACCATTGAAAGTAGTGGTGAAAGGAGGTGGGGTGCCAATTCAGTATCCTATGTTGAACAAAGAGAATTATGGTTTATGGGCCATAAAAATGAAGATAATCATGCGATCCCTGTGTGTATGGGAAGCAGTGGATGGTAATGCATCTAGCGATACAGAGAAGGATTATGGTGCTATGACTGCAATTTCTCAAGCCGTGCCAGATGAAGTGATGATAGCGATTGCAGAGAAGGATTCAGCAAAGGCAGCATGGGAGGCAATTAAGGAGATGAGCATAGGCGAGGATCGTGTCAAGAAGGCAAGGGCACAAGTCCTAAAGCGGCAGTTTGATCGGTTGGTCATGGATGATTCTGAAAATATCCATGCTTTCTCTCAGAAACTCACCGGCACAGTAAGTGAAATTCGTTCACTTGGAGTAGAATTGAAGGATAGTTCTGTTGTTGAGAAACTTTTTGGGGCTGTTCCTGATAGATTCCTTCCTATCATTGGTACAATAGAACAATGGGGAGACATGTCAACTATGTCTGTTACCGAGGCGATAGGGAGGTTAAGAGTATTTGAGGAGAGTCTTAAAGGGCGGCGACAATCCAAAGAGGAGGCAGAACAAGTATTGCTCACACGTGCACAATGGGAAGCACTTTCTTTAAAAGACAAGAAGGTTAGTGAAGGCTCTGGTAGCGGGCATGGTTATAACCAAGGTAGTGGTCGTGGAAATGAAAAAGGAAAAAGGCCATATAAGAAATTCGACAAAGCAAAAATTAAGTGCTTTAATTGTTCAGAATATGGTCATTTTGCATCGGAATGCGACCAACCTAAGAAGGAGAAGGTATATGTGGCTGAAAAGGAGGATGAAGAGCCAGCTCTGTTGATGTTAGAAGTAAGCGAATTGATGGAAGACAAGGTAAAAAATTCTGCTGTTGGAACAAAAATTGAGAAGAATATCCAGCTCCATATTAGAGTGGATAGAACAAATGAAGGGAATATTTGGTACCTTGACACTGGTGCTAGCAATCATATGACAGGATGCAAGAAGCACTTCACGACACTAGACACATCTGTTGGAGGAGAGGTCAGATTTGGTGATGGCTCTGCTGTGTCAATTGGAGGTCGAGGAAATGTATTGATTAAAAGTCGCACAGGTGAACACAAAGCGCTGGCTGATGTGTATTATATTCCAAAGCTAACTAGTAACATAATCAGTTTGGGTCAACTCGAGGAGAGTGGATGTAGAGTTGTGTTGGAAGATGGCTACCTGCGTGTGTTTGATCGAAATGGACAGCTGCTGATTCGAGTAGAACGAGCGAGAAATAGATTGTATGTTCTTAATATCAATACTGCACAACCTGTGTGCTTGATGGCGCGTCTTGACGATGAAGCTTGGAGATGGCATGCACGTTATGGGCATATCAATTTTCAAGCACTGCATAAGCTAAGTCAGGAGGGTTTGGTTGAAGGCATTCCGCTAATTAAGCATGTAGATCAAGTGTGTGATGGCTGTGTCATTGGAAAACAGCGGCGCACAACATTTCCGCAGGCTTCGCAATTCAGAGCAAGTGGAGTGCTAGAACTGGTTCATGGAGATCTATGTGGCCCGATATCTCCATCAACACCTGCTAGCAACAAATATTTTTTATCGATGGTTGATGATTTTAGCCGATATATGTGGATTGTGTTGCTGAAATCAAAAGACAAAGCCTTCGAAGCCTTCAAGGAAATCAAGGCAGCGGCTGGGCTAGAAACAAACAAAAGCATGAAAGCATTTCGCACTGACCGTGGAGGTGAATTCAGGTCAGATGAGTTTACTAATTTTTGTAAACAAAAGGGAATCAAAAGATACTTGACTGCTCCTTATTCTCCTCAACAAAATGGGGTAGTCGAGCGAAGAAACCAGACGGTTATGGGTATGGCACGTAGCATGTTGAAGAGTATGAATATGCCTGCATATTTTTGGGGAGAAGCTGTGACAACCGCGGTATACATTTTGAACAGAGCACCAACCAAAAGTGTGATTGGAATGACACCTTATGAAGCATGGCACAAGCGGAAGCCGACAGTTCATCACATGCGTACTTTTGGATGTCTTGTGCACGTGAAGGAGGTGAAAGGTCATATGGAGAAACTTGCTGATCGTAGTTCTTCAATGGTGTTTATTGGATATGAGAATGGTTCTAAGGCATATCGAGCATATAATCCAATCACTAAGAAGGTAACTATAACTCGTGATGTTGTATTTCAGGAAGGAAAAGCATGGGACTGGAATGAAGCACAGAACACGCAAGCATCTTACAAAGATGTACTTCATATTCCCTGCCAACAAAGTTCTGAAGTTGCATGTGAAGAAAGAGTTGGTGAACATGAGTCACAGATGACACCGACTACCATGACTCGAAATGAAGTGGAAAGTGAGCAGATTGAATTGGAGGAACAAGCAACAGAAACACCAGTATGAATGCGCAGTTTGCAGGAACTTTATGAAGAAACTGAGCCAATAGAGTTGAATTTCAGTGATTTATGTTTGTTGGGTACAGAAGAGCCAAATACATTTCAAGATGCTGAAAAGGAGGAAAGTTGGAGACATGCCATGCAGGAAGAGATTGATTCTATCCGAGCAAATAAAACATGGAGTTTGCAAGATCTTCCGTTTGGACAGCAGATCATTGGGCTGAAATGGGTTTACAAATTAAAAAAGGACTCTAATGGAGAAGTGGTGAAACATAAAGCACGTCTGGTGGCGAAGGGCTATGTGCAGAAACAAGGAGTTGATTTTGAGGAAGTATTTGCGCCAGTGGCTAGAATGGAAACAGTGAGGTTGTTAATTGCTCTTGCAGCTCAAGAGGGATGGCGACTACATCATATGGATGTCAAATCGGCATTCTTAAATGGGGAGTTAGAAGAAGAAGTGTATGTGAGGCAGCTGCCTGGATTCGAGGAGAAGGGAAGCGAACATAAGGTACTGAAACTGCATAAGGCCCTTTATGGGTTGAGACAGGCCCCGAGAGCTTGGAATTCAAAGCTGGACAAAACAATGATTTCACTTGGTTTTGAGAAAAGTTCAGTTGAGTATGCTGTATACAAGAAGAATAAAGGGAATGATTTGTTGCTTGTTGGTGTCTATGTGGATGATCTGATAATAACAGGAAATTGTGAAGATGTGATTGCAATGTTTAAGCAACAGATGAAAGATTTTTTCAAGATGAGTGATTTAGGTCAGTTGAGTTACTATCTTGGCATAGAGGTACATCAATTGCCAAATGGTATTTCAATATGTCAGGAGGCATTTGCCCGAAGAATTCTTGAAGAATGTGGTATGGCCGATTGTAATCCAACTCAAGCACCAATGGAAGCAAGACTGAAACTGAGTAAGAGAAGCTCTGTGCCAATGGTGAATGCAACCGAGTACAGGAGTATTGTGGGTAGCTTGAGATACCTCACGAATACAAGGCCAGATTTAACTTATTCAGTTGGAATAGTGAGTAGATACATGGAGTCTCCTAGAACTGATCATATGGCTGCTGTAAAGCATATATTGAGATACATCAAGGGTACTCTTGGAAAGAGCTGTTATTATGAGAAAAGAAAAACAGAAACAAGGTCATGCTTGCTGGGATATAGCGATAGTGACATGGCTGGAGATGTTGATGATAGGAAAAGTACAACAGGGGTTGTGTTCTTCTTGGGTTCAAGCATCATCAGTTGGTTTTCAAGAAAACAGAAGGTAGTGGCACTCTCATCATGTGAAGCAGAATATATTGCAGCAGCTTCTGCTGCATGTCAAGGAGTTTGGTTAAGGTTTCTTCTTGCTGATTTGTTGAATCAAAAGCCAGATAAGGTGTTGCTCAACATTGACAATAAATCTACCATATCTCTGTGTAAGAACCCAGTGCAACACGACAGAACTAAGCACATTGACACACGGTTTCATTTTATAGGGGAATGTGTAGAAAAAGGAAAGATTATGATCGAGCATATCGGGACAAAAGATCAACTCGCAGACATTCTGACCAAGCCATTAGGAAGATTAAAGTTTCTGGAAATGAGAGAGAGGATTGGACTACGCACAGTCAAAGGTGACACGACTAGCTTAGGGAAGTGAATGTTGTTTTAAGCTAGTCGTGTCAGAGTACTGACATATCTTATTTGATGCGATGGTATACCGACTCAAAAGGGTGTATTGTTTTGTTAGTTTTCAAGTTTTTAGTAAGATACTTATTTCCTTGTTTTAAAGATTTACATATCAGCTGTAGCAGCGATTTATTTCTGTTCTTGATTATTGTTATTTTAGTTAAGAATTGTAATAGGATATTTTTTTTACCATGTAACAGTTAATATAAGTAATGAGAAAAATCAGAAAAGGTGCAGCAGTTTTTAACGCACCACAAAAATTATTTCTCTTCTCTTCTTGTTTTACTGGTATTCGTTCTAGTTTCTGAGACCTTGATCTGACAATATCCAATCCCACACTCTTGCATTTGGGATACATCTGAACAATACATGATCTATGGTTTCTAGGTTGTCACAACAGCAATTAGCAGCATCTAGGGTCCCCATCCCAACCCCTAAATTTTGGGTGATTTTGCATAATCAGGGATCAACAAAAGGGCTTTTACTGCAGAGGAGGAGAGATTAAGTGCTCTGCTGAAAATTTTCAGAATTGACTGGCCTCTAGTTGCAAGATTATTTCCTAGCCGAGACCACAACGATGTTGAGATCCAGTGGTGAATGTTACTAACAAGAAACTACTTTGAAAAAGCAATTTCCACCATAAAGAGGAAGAGGGAGGAAGACAGGAGAGATATCGGGTGTCATTCTCAGGAGATACCTATCGGATGCGACTAGAATAGCGACAGGTCGGGTGTTACGGCAAACAATACCTCTGTTCCGTTATCTGGCTTATGTTCTTCATGTAGCATTCAGACCGAATGACTCTATCAAATTACGTCGATACTTCCACATATTACGGGTAACGTAGGAGATATCTCACTGGAACCTCTATAGTTTTACAAGGGGGTGGCAGTGGCACCACAGTGAACTCCAGTGGGATCCGTTTGAGAACTGATGAAAATTCGTTAAGAACGGAAGTCAGTTTTTTAAGACTTTCTCCACTGTCCTTTGAGAACGGGCCTCATCCATTTAGAACGAAAATTTGGCTCCAGTGAGATCCGTTGAGAACGGATGAACGTCCGTTAAGAACGAAAGACATAGAATTCAGTTTTTTAAAACTTTGTGCAGCATCCGTTGAGAACAGATCTCATCCGTTTAGAACGGATTTTGGCTTCGGGGGGGATCCATTGAGAACGGATTAAACCGTTAAAAATGGGAAGTCGTAGAATTCAGTTTTTAAAACTTTGTGCAGCGTCCGTTGAGAACGGAGCTTATTCCGTTTAGCGTGGAATTGGACTAATGTAGGATACGTTGAGAACGGATAAATGCCATGAAGAAGGGAAGTCAGTTTTATAAAACTTTCTGCGCCGTCCGTTGAGAACGGATCTTAATCAGTTTAGAACGGAACTACCGATGATGCTTCCATATGAGCTACAATCCAATTCCAATCTCATCTTCTCTAGTCGCATAAATGAATAGCCCGCCAGTTTCATACTCTCCTGCTTTGTTATTCATTCCTTTCTCTTACATTGTATATACCCTACAACTGTTCGATAAAATGCCAATGTCAGTTCAGTTCAGCCCCCTCAGTCACAGTTCAGTTATGACTCTATTCGAGAACCAGCTCTTGATCTAGTGGCAAAGAGCAATGCACCTTGACTCCTTGAGTGAAAGGTGGCAGGTTCGAAACCTGGTGGGGGGTCTTTCATAGACATTTAATTTTAAAATAAGTTGGGTGGCTTAGACCTCCAATTTATCTTCAAAAAAAAAAAAAAAGTTATGACTCTATTCACCCTTAATCGTGCCCTTGCCATGAAATGTCTTTGGAAATTGGCTTCTAATTCAGATGCTTTGTGGACAGCATTAATAAAGTTTCAAGTTCCTATCTCGAGGATTTCTTTAGAATACCACTAGGAGCACCTGATGCGTAAGGTCATTCAGATGCTTTGTTGATGAATCGTTTGAGGTGCCAGAAACAGGTGGATGGGCCTATATTATTACAGAAAAAGATGTGCTTATTGAATATGAGGTCACAACAGGAAGGGTCTCATCTGCCTTGTAATCAGAGGTTGCTGCAATGCACGCCACTGTTAAAGCTGTTCTCAGCCGAGGCATTACATGATGTGAATTTTATACTGATTGTCTTTCATTGCAGCTGGTTGTAACTGGAAAATCAGAGCCAACACTGGTGGACTGGCAGGCATATCAAATGTTGCTTGATATTATTCTTTACTTTAAACATAACAGTGGCTTCAATTGTATCCATATTGATAGGCCGCACAATAGTTTAGCAGATTTTCTAGCCATGTTTAACAGGAAGAATTCCATAACTTACACTGGTTACACTTATCCAATTTTTCCACGTTTGGATGTTGGCTGATTGCCTGATTGTATTTGATCAACATTATGTTTTTAATACCATTTGCATACGGGCTTACTATTAAAAAAAAAAAAAAAAGTTAAAGACTTAAGAACACTTTGAGGTTCGCGTCAGAATATCATAGCATTAATTAAAGAAAAATGTAAACTATGAAGCTGTATAAGAACGGAAGCCACAGAATCTAGCTTTTTAAAAATTTCTAGACAATTCGTTGACAAAAGATCTCAGTCAGTTAAGAACGAAAAACCAAGCAATTTGATTGATCGGATTTTACAGCTTTAAGAAATTACTTTTAATTCAACTTTTGATCGATGTAATTCAAACATTAATTTTAATGTCAGCGTACAGCTTGATGTAATTTATGTACTTTATTTTTTTCAATTTCATTTCATCTAATAGCATTCTAGTTTATTTATCTTAAAAATGTCAAACAATTAATTTGTTTATTTATCTTACAATTAACTTTTGATCGCATGTTCAATGTGTATCGTGTAAAGCAGATATGGCGGCATCATTCTCCACCACTTCCATTCAGTTGTCCTACCTAGGTGGGGAATATTAAAACCCGACCCAATTTCGTACGTCCAACCCACTGAGTGTTGATCCACGAGCAAACTTCAAGTGCTTCTACAGGAGTCAAATCTCAATAATAAAGAGCAAAGGAGCTGAAGGGAAGAGGAAAAAAGCATGAAAAGGAGAGTCTTATATATATTGAAAGCTATGTTGCACGGGTGCGGGGTGCGGGTGCGAGGATACGTCATACGATACAATAGTATATATAAAATAATAAAAAAATAATATATTTTTGTAATTTATATATCTTGTAATAAAACAAACTAATTTTGTAATTATATATATATATATATATTTGCAATTTATATATTTTTAATTTGTAGCTAACTTCTGTAGTAAATAATTTGTACAAATTAAGAACAATTTAAGATAGTTTTTATATAATTTTTAGATTCTAAAATTTTCAAAGTGAATTTCGAAGGTTTTGATGGTATTTTTTTGCCCCGAAATTTCCAGATTGTGGTCATATGTCCAAAACGGACATTCCTATCAAATGTTTAAGCAGTTTGAAGTTCTAATTTTAAAAATGTATCTCAACTAGGGGTGGAATCAGGATCTTAAAATAGAGGGGGCGAAAATTTATAGCATAGATCTTTTTGAGTTTTTAGTGTGCCAAATAAGAATTTTTAAAAATTTTAGTAGTATAGAATTTTCAAACTTATAAGGGTCTTTTTAGAAAATTGACATATGCCAAGCATACTTTGGAGTGCACTTGGTTTCGCCCTTGGTCCCAGCCGTATCCACCTAATCCGTCAGTCAAACACATTAAATAATTGAATTTGCCACGTTCCAATATTGGTTTCATAAGATATTTGACAATTTGAACTTTTAACTCTGGTAAAACATATGGTTAATTAACGGTTTACATTAGTTTAGGAAAAATCTACTGTACCTTTGATTCCCAAGATGTTTTCCAAAGTACTTGTGAGATGCATGTCTCTTCAATTGCCGTCACTTATCGGCAACATTCAAGCAAGTTTCTTAGGGAGTGCCCATAGATTCATGAGAGTTTCATCTCTGCAAGGAAAATGATACATGTTCACCACTTAAAAACATTTTCTGAACCGACCAACAGCCATTTCCATTTTCACTTATTTGGTATAGCATCGGCAATGGTTCTGAGTTCAGCCACTGTTCTAGTGTTACGTGCACGTGCTAATAAATTTGAATCCTAGAGAGTAATCCTTGGAAGCATCGGCTTCTCTTGACCAGGAATTAAGCTCCAGTGGAATCCATTTGAGAACAGATGAACATCCGTCAAGAACGGAAGTCATCGAATTCAGTTTATTAAAACTTTCTGCACCATCTGTTAAGAACGGATCTGAATCTGTTTAGAATGGAGTGAAATTCGAGAGGGATCCGTTTGAGAACGGAAGTAATCTAAATCAGTTTTTTTTTAAACTTTCTGCACTTCCGTTGAGAATAGATGAAATATGTTAAGAACGGAAGTTAGTTTTTTAAAACTTCGTGCAGTATTTGTTAATAACGGATCTCAATCCGTTTAGAATTGGACTCCAGTGGGATCCGTTAAGAACGGAAGTCAGTTTTTTAAAACTCTATGCAGCCTCCGTTGAGAACTGATGTCAATCCGTTAAGAACAGTTCAGATTTTTAAAACTTTGTGCAGAATCCGTTGAGAACGGATGTTTGTCCGTTTAGAACGGAATTGAAGTCCAATGGGATCAGTTGAGAACGGCTAAATTCCGTTAAGAACGGAAGACATTTTTGTAAACTTTCTGCACAGTCCGTTGAGAACGGATCTGTATCCGTTTAGAACTACGGAAGTGGTTTATTTGTCTTGGTCCTTTTTTTTTCATGGAATATGCAGTCGGTGAGTTGGAAGAAGATACGGACGGGAAACGAGCAATGCATATTCATTATTCAATGATGATGCTCCCATATAAGCTACAATCCAATTCCAATGTCATCTTCTGCTCTCCCTCTTCGATTTTACTCTCCTGCTTTGTTATTTCTTCCTTGTTTTTCTCTTATCCCTTACATTGTATATACCCTACAACTGTTCGATAAAATGCTAATGTCAGTTCAGTTCAGTTTAGTCCCCTTCAGTCACCGTTCAGTTATGCCTCTATGTTTGTTTATTGGATTGTGCCGTTACTCTTTCTCTCTCTCTCTCTCTCTTCATTTTCCTTGCTTATCACAATCTCAAAGAAATCTCACTTTTTCCCATTTGTTGGGTCAGCAGATTGGTTGTGCCCACAGATCATGAGAATTTCATCTCTGCATGGGAAATGATTCACCTTCACCACTTAAAGACCTTTTTTCTGACCCGGCAATCATCTGAAGTTGATTTCTATAAAGCTTTCGACACTATAAATTGGCAGTTTCTCTTTTAGGTGCTCGATACACCAGCTTTACCACCACTATTCACTTTTTGTAATCGTTCTTTATAACAACAACCTTCTCTTTGGTGGTTAACAACGTAGTGGGGCCCTCATTTCACCATGAGTGGGGACTTTGCTAAGGCGATTTGCTTTACCACCACTATTCACTTTTTTGCCAATTGTTTACCTGGCTCTCCATCTGTTGGCTTCCAGACCAGACAAGGCAACTAGAAAGGTCAATCAATGGCCTTTCTGTTATGATTACTGGGTTGCTGGCAATCAATTCTTCATTTATTCTGCAACAAGGTCAATCAACCATGGTTTACTCTAGCATCGGCTTCTCAACATCTCTTTGTTAGACCTTTTTAACATTACAAACGAGCCAACTCTTCAACAGATAAATACAAGGCCTGATGGCATCAGATGGAAATGGTTGTCAGATGCGTCTTAAAGCTAATTAATCTCATTACTTTACAACTTGAGAGCTCAGACCGTATCATTTTTTTTTTTTTTTTGAATAACTTGTACGAAGAGTAAGTCTGACGCTGGGCATAGGATATAACCTCTTATGAGTTATGACTAAAGATTAACCCAAAGTCACAGACACAAAACTACTGTAGTGTGCGTGTATAGTTTTGTGTCAATCACCACACATGGGAATAATTTTAACTTCTCCAGAAAAAAGAAAAGAAAAGAAATGCGTATAATCTTTCCTTCACTTAGAAGAAACAAAGTTTGTGCTTATTATTTTCATCTGCGTACATTTCGATTTTGGCTGTGCGCCTGTGCTTGTGCCGCTGTGAAAGGAGGTTCCATTCGAAATTGGTTTGTGAATGATAAGATTTTGCTGCATGCTATCTAGAACTCTCAAAGTACTGTTATTATCATTTTCTTTGAAAACTTCCTACATCCTGTAGGTAAGAAAAAATGTATCTCTCAGAGGCTATTGTCCTAAAGTGGCTATTGTGTTAGAAATATCCAAATCCCAAGTGATTCGCATTATCAAATGCAGATGAAATTCGGGACATGGGGGTACATATTCTCAGATCTCAGAAAATTCAAATACAGAAATTGACAGTGTTACCCTTCTTTCAAAGAAATACAACAAAGCATAATAATACCAGACAATCCAAACAGTACTACACAATTACACATGCCAACACGCAGGCAATGATATGCTTAACAGCCGATGTATGGACCTTTTTGGGGAAAAAAATATGCAAATTTGTGTCAAATGCCTAATTGTCAAATTGATAAGAAAACAGTCACCAACACCGGATCATATAACCCCCTCTAAATCAAATTGAACCAATTAATTGCATCCAAAAAATGAACAAGGTTTGCAACAAGAATAATGCTTGCAATTTCTGGGAGCTTGTCAGATCTATGTAAAAAGAATTCAGTTGACATGAACAAATTCATCAAATTTAATGATTCTAGCTTAGGTGTCATGATATGCGTCATATTTACTTTGGATCAGAGCTTTCATTCTTGAAGCCTTCAAGAATCAAACTGCAATTGTTCATAGTACGTGCGTCTAAAAGACTGTGATTCCATAATTTTATCATAAATAACCTCCAACACCTGGAGAAAAAGGGAGAACAGGTAAATGGAGTCAACAAGATAAAAAAAATATATATATTGAAAGTTACAAAGCAGCACCGGAATAATATTAAAAATTCATATACATTCCATGGAGCAATAGTTGTATATTCAAGATGTGTTGGCCTAACATACCAACCCTAGTTCCAATCAATTAGCTAAAGCGCTCGTTTAGTATTACTGACACGAAACAGTACTAGAAAAACTGTAGAAGTATCATTACAAGTCCACCCAAGAATGCAAAACCTCACCCTTGACCACTTAAATTAAATTCAACCTATGTGAAATTCAACAGACAGTAACATACCATAGCAAAGAGGGAGCTTGCACAAGATCCTTTCCATGGAGCCTTGAGAAAGCCTCACATGCCCATGGGATGTGCCCATCAGCCAAAACCCTTTGAACAAATAAAATAAATACATAAATAAATAATATAAATAGAATAATAATAATAACAAAAAAATAGCATTAGGAAACCAAAACTTAGATACAATTTGCACATGTAACATGGATTTATTATGAAAAGCCCAACAGCAGAGAGAGCTACAGATGGCACAGATAAAAGAGCATTTGGACAAAGCAATTACCTCTGTTTCCGGACAAAGGAATTCCAAAGATGCATGATCTGCTTCTCATCTTTTGTCACGTCCACAAAATCATCAAGCATCTGCAGAGATTATTTATCATTTTTACTATTAGTGTTGCATATTAGTTTTACACTTTGTGTGGTTAGCAAAACAAGGCAATCAATTACTGACACGACGGTCTTCAAAATCAGCAATGTCATCATCAACTTCATCTTCACTGTCGCGGTCCGAGAATACCTGCTCTAGTGCCATTGGCTACAGAAGGATTGAACTAGATCATTAGGACTTATAACATAATGAAAAACAAAAAAAAATGATAGATATGTTAATTATATGGGGATATGGAACATTTGGATAGTGACTATAATTTTTCATTTCTACATATTCATAGCATGTAATGGACAATCCATCCTACACAAATATAAAAGTCTGCACCAATCATAGAAATGCTTAGCATAACTGGATCCTAAAGCTTTGGGATGGTGACTATAACATTTTATTTCTACAGAGTCATGTCAAGTTCAAGGGAATTAAAAGATCTGCACTGCTCGGTATCAAGTTGACCATTACCTGAGCTCTGTGAGAGTGGAAAAATTGGCGTTTCTGTAGAAGTGCTCGGCTGTTGACAAGATAAGAAGGAAAAATGATATAGTATCAATAGAAGCATTGGACAATGACGATGAACACAATAATAATGAGTGATACAGTAACAGAGAATATGATAAACATGGTGCTAGCAAATTGATAAAATGATTGCAAGATGTAATAAATAGGTAGCACCAGTGTCAAGAGATGAAAAGATGCTGGTGAGTGATGTGCTAAGTTTAGGGCTACAACTGTTCATTCTTGTAGTAGTGGGGGATATTAGATTTGTATTTTGGGTTGCTTTTCTATAATCGAAAATAGGTAGAGCACTTCTCTACTTATTTCCAAAAGATGATGATGATCATCATGAAATTCTGTGCCATATTTTTTTTAAAAAAAAAAGAAAAGAAAAGAACCTACTTCCTAGGATCAGCTCTTTCAACAGATAATTTTCTAGTCTTCCCAAATTGAAGCACAGTTGATGGTGTGAGGTTACTTCCAGGTAAAGTCTGAGCCGTATCATTTGTCACAGAAAGTTGCGCTGACAATCATATATTAAACATTAATTATTAATCTAGTTCACAATAGCACACCAAAATTAATTTATACCAGGCAATTTACTTACAAATGAACACTTTGAAAGTAAAAAAAAAAAATCGCTTCTAGTTGGTATCACCACAGTACATACTCATTGTGGTCTAGCATCTTAAAGGATCTTCATAATGTACCACATACATATGTACATTGATAAATTGTCCAGCATACATAGGTACAGTGACAACTGACATTTTTGCTATAATATTATATGCAAATCCTAACAGACTCATAAATCATTAACCCTTCATGATTTTTAACCCTCATTCAAATGAGAAAAATGATAGATTTTCGCATATACAAATATATATATAAATAGATAGTTAGATAGATATATAGGGAATGGATTCAGTCAAATTGACTGGACTTCCAATTAAATGTGATCTCCACGTTGAAATCTCCTTGCAGAGAATTTTTCCTTGTTTTTTAAATTCTCTTACATTTTTTTTGGAATTTTTGAAAATCTTTGAACATAGCAATATTTTAAAATGCAAAAAAAAAAAAAAGAAATTTGGTATGTTTGGAGATTTCGATATGGAGATCACATTGAAACATTGAACGATTTGGATCAGTCATTTGAACTTTCAAAATTGAGATCGGAAGGAATTCAATTGGGAGTCCAGTCAAACTCAATTGATTGAATCCACTCCCTCTCTTCCCCTCCCCCCCTCTCTCTCTCTCTATATATATATTTAATCAACCAAACAGTCCTTGAAGTATCACAATTTTCCTTTTTTCGACCTTAAGAGTTCCAAATTTCCATTTTTTGTCACCAAAAAATTCCTAATTTGTAACAAATTGATTTTGTTTAAAAAATGGACAAAATCCACCATCATGGCATAAACATGCTGATTTGATGACTTGAATGCTGAAATTGATGCAACTTTTGATTTACAGTGTGTCACTGCTGCAGTCATTGTCCACAAGAATAACATCATTGATAAAAGATCATATGGCCATCGATTACATCATCAAATGGTCAGGTATGGACTAAGAACATTGGCATCAGCATCCACGTCATCAGGAGTTCATATTACCTAGCCATCTTTGATACACCTTCTCAGGACTGATTTTGTACAAATTGATGATATTAGGGACCAAAGCAGGAATTTTGAAACTTTAAGGCCAAAATGGGAGAAAAACCGTGACACTGACCCTTAAGTGCATTTTACTCTTTTTTTCTCTCTTTTTACCAGCAAGGCTGTGTGAATTTGCAACAGGGCCATGGGAGGAGCATGTGCCATTATCTTTCTGCAAAAAATCCTCATCCATGCACACCAAGGTTTCATCAGGAGAATTGGACTCCATTGCATGCAGATGCACACGACTTGTTCTCTTATTCATGCTTCCTAACCTCCTTCGCCTCCTATATCTTGAGCTGACCCAACAAACAGACACAAATCACCTTAACACTGTAGATAGTATAATGCATGTATACTATAGGAAAGATGAATTTTAATTTACCAGTAAAAGAAGGTCTGTAGTCTTGGATCAACTCCTTCCGCTACAAGCTGGAAATGATTTTTAGACATTTAAGATAAATCCTCCTTTTAAGTTCAATTATGCTATTTAAGTATAACATATGGTTTAGAATCAGCAATGTTAAATATTGTACCTCAGATCTCCAAACATCTGTCTTAACTGAAACATTTACTGCCTGGTATTCTTCAGTAACCTTCAAATAATGGATCAAAAAGCAGTCCAAGAAATTATATAATGAGAATTGGAGCTTCATTACAAGTTAGGCTGGAAATTACAGGAGTGTACCAACCAAGAACTCAAACTTGAAGAGATCATGGCATGCAACTAAATGGCATTTTAGACCCTACAAAATATAGTAATAGCAAATTGATATCTCAGATGCTCAATAGTATTTATGCTAATTAATGCATGTGTAAAAATTTTGTGAAAAGAGATCAAGGACGCTAATAATTTACCTTAAAGCTTCCGCATTGTACCAAGCAAAATGGACAAGCAAAATCTTCAGTAACTGTTTGTGAAAAGATTACATGAATGTAAAGGTGAATAGAAACCAATAGGAGCAAAATGATGTGGATCAGAAAGCAAATGTAACTCTGAGAGAGAAAGCTCAACCTTCAGTTCTTTGCAATGTATTATTGTAGTATCGGTAGTTGAAAAGAACATTGCCAGCTCTCAACCTAGGTATATAAAAAAAAAACAATAGAGAAGAGATCAATCGAATAGCTCATGCAGAGGAAGAAATGTAATGGAAACTGATTAATAATCAGTGCAATGGCTTGTATATTGTGAAGGGCGATTATGTCATTTATTTTTTACTTTTCCTGTAAAAAATATACTAAGTACTAAGGAGAACAATAAAAATTAAGAAATATAACATCCATGACTACCTTAAACAATATAGAGCCACCTCATAAATTCTGATAATATCAAGCATATCTAAAACAAACTAGGGATACACAGGTGACTTCCCCACAAAGTTACTAATGTAAGCTGTTTACCTCATAATATGAGGCAATGATGATGCGGGTATGTTTTCATATGAGTAAGAATCATATGGGGTACGCTCATTTGCGCCAACTTCTACAGCAGAAAGGTTCACTTGCAACTGAAAGGGGCCCTTCAGTACCAAAAAAAAAAGTTATAACTAAAACAACCATTATCATTATATTGAATTCAATATAATTCAAAAAGGTGACTGACAGAAGCATCTTGTTTGTGGGCATGGAAAGTAACACAGTTATTTTGCTCTAGAAACTTGGGCTGCAAGTAAAGAGTTTCCAAAATATATGAGATGAACGAGTCATGAGAATGAGAAAACATACAATATTCTAAGCAGTTCAACAACACCATGGGAAGTAACCATAGTAGGGACTTAATTAGGATATATGCATATGCACCATAAAGTTACGAGTATTTCTTGCACACCGCTACCGCTTTCTCTTCATTTGGTTACCCAATTTAAATAGAATTGAATGTCCCAACAGAAGAAACAGATCAAATATATATTGCACCAACAATTTGCTATTTCCAGCATCTTATTCTTTTTTTTTAAAAAAAAAAGAGCAGAAAATAGAGAAAGATGCATAAAGTTTGCTCTAGGTGTCATCTCCTAGCTCTTTCCATACCAAATATATACATGCAATTGTTCCAAGCCAGATGTAGATCCTGACATGACATCTTCCAAGACAAGGGAAATGAAAAGTGCCTCAGAAAATTATTGTTATTGTTATATACTTATTTAATTAAATAGGTGTTTGATTTCTGCAATGCTCAAAATCTCAAGATCCTAACATTTTTCAGACATGAAGAAATGATATGGAAACATATAGAGGCTCAAGTAACATACCTCCAAATAGCTTGGATGCATGCTAATAGCTGAAACCATCTCAGCTTTGTGGCCCAAGCTCAACGTAACACAATTCTCAAGAGAAGAAGAGAGTAAACTAATAGGTATAGACCCCCAATAGCACTTCCCTTCAAGATCTATTCGGTAAAATCAATAAATAATTAAATTAAAGATACAGATAACAAAAAGAAGGGCCTTTTAAAAATATTTACAAATTAATCAACTAAAAGGATAGCCAATGTAACCACTGATTATGTGATTTTAATATAGTTGGAACCAGTGGCCCTGAGTCACTGCTTTTAAGAAAGAAGAGATAACAAATGATTGCACAACTGATGTGCATATGGAATTTTATACTTTTTTATTTGCCGCTGGCAAGGGTTTCATCATTTCAACAGAAAATTACTAATTTTTTTTGTCAGTTGTTAAAATTGTATGAAAATTGGTAAAGACATTATGCTACGTGGGTTATATATTTACTTGGCAAAGAAGAAGGCTGCCCAAGTTCAGCTTTTCCATTTTCAACGATGTTTTCCTCACATTCACCTTCAGAAAATTTTATATGTTAAAAGTACAAAAGCAAAGAGGCAACAAAAAAATGAACAAAATAATCAATGAGCTATATAATAGAGAGTAGCAATTCTTGTCTCTACCAGTGCTGACAATGATTATGTGAAGGTTGCTAGCCCTAGAATCAGTTGCAAGCCTTTGAAGGTCAGGAATTACAAAAGTGGCCTCGGTGTGATCTTTGTCACCAATTTCAAAGAAAGAGGTAAGCATGTAGGCCCTGTTAAGCCGGTACGAAGCAGTCTGCTGCAATTCAAACATTACAGTTATAATTATTTATGTTGATTCACATTTCATACACTCATTATATGGTTAAATGCTAACCTCTCCAATAGAGAACTCGGGCAGTGGTCTAGCCAAAAGCACGTATATCGGAAAGATAGTGCGTGATTGTATTACCTCATTTAAGTTTGATGAGAGAGAAACAGATACTTGAATTCTGCACATAAAAACATAAATTTACAATTGTTGAAGTCAGTCAAAGCTTTCTGTTCATTATCGTGATAAACAGTACAACATTTGGAACAAATGATACCGCACCAATACAGCATAATGCTGAATAAAATTCAAAGTTTAATCTTACCTCTTTTTAAGCTTCGCATGTATCTTGTAAAGGAGACATCGCTGAAGAAAATAAGGCTGTACAAAAGATCAGTAAATTGTCAACAGCTTTGCAGAAGGATATAGACTACAGAAAAAATCATGTATAGAAATAAGTTACATTTCTAGTGGTGCGGCGCTGAAGGATGTTGTAGAGTTCAACTGGCTTACAGTACAGCGAGAAGCTTTCTTCAGCAGCAAGTTGCTCCTCAGCAGTCAGATTAGCCCGTGACTGCTGTCGACACATTTGATCCGTCCCTGAATGGCTACAACTACACCCCAAATTCCTACATGTCAAAGTCGCTTGATAATTCAATTTCCTGTAGTTTTTATAAGGGCTTTTGCAAATTACACAAACCATTTTACAAGTTTGTGAATAATGTACAAAACTTTAGAGTAGCAATTGACAACAAAAGTCTTTGGTTGCCGATAGGGTCCATCAGTTAAAACAGAGGTTAGGTTGAACAAAGTATGACGAAGTTACCTCCAACTTTTTCGGAGAACTAAATATTGAACTGCTCGACCTTTAAAGTTCAATATCACACTTATACAGGGAAAAAAGGAGCTCACGAAGTATAGGAGAGAAACTATTAGTAATCAATAATATATTGAATCTTTGAGATGGACCCAACTTAAAGGTTGGATGTTATTTCCAAATAGAAATGTGATTAAAAATTGCAAACCCAACAACAGCTGACGGTTTTTTGCAAAGGAAGTAGATTTTTGACAAGGTTATTTAGGAGGTGAGAAATAGCATACGTTGTTTCTCGAACCGCCAAAGGGAGCCCTGGCATTGATTACTTCTATCTCATTATTTTCGAAAACAATTCATTCTGCAATGTAACAAGAGAGTCCTCATTCAAAGCATGATAATGCTAGAGAAAAATAAAGAATGCCACAATTCTCTTCTGTTTCCATTTATTAACTGGTTCTTTATAGACTGTATTATGAAAATCAAAAACATAGAGCAGTCAGTAAACAGTATTACATTACCAATAGCAATTCCAATTTAATAACCAAATGCTCCATAAAAAATAAAACACTAGCCGCTATCACATCAGTTGTGCCACAATATAATCTTATAAAGGTAACAATGATACAATGCACATCACTACAACATGACACTTCTTTTCTTACCTTTACTCAAAATCCAAACAATTCACAAACTCATTCATCGTCTCAAATATAAAAACTCAAGTATCAAAACAGCTTTGAAATATATTATATCCTAATTTAAAAAACATCATTTTGGGTGATTTTTCTTCTTTTCAGTGAGGAAGTTGTAAGCCTTCGCCTAAAACATATATGCTTAACTTCCTAAGGTAAATAAATATGGACCAGAAGGGATTAAAAAACAGACCTATAGAAAGGAGTCCGCAAGCTTTCACATTAAATCTTTAATCTTCTAAATATGCATAAATCTAATCAGACTGCTTCTCAGTAAAACATTGTTTGCACCCATAGAAATGCCTCACAACCAGAAAATGAAGTACACCTTGCAACCCCTACATAATAAGAAAAGGACATCTCAAAACTTTCTGTCTGGGCAACTCTTAATTTTTTTTCCCCCCTATATTAATAAGTCTGAATTTTCATCGCCTGTTAACTGCATATACAAACAACATTAGGGCCACTGAGTTCCTCCATCAACCCCGGTTTATCGTTTAGACTTTAAGAGTGTCATCTCATTGCAGAAATCAAACCAGCGTCTCTCCATAGAGAAGCAAAGACCCAACACGATCCATGATAGGCCTACGGTTTCCGGTTCAATTACCTCTAAAGCCCAATGAACATCCAAAAATGCTTTAATATAGCGCACAAATTGTAAGTACAAGCCTCAAACCTGCAGGCACAAGTGCCCCTGATTCCACAAATAGCACTACCATCAAGCCATAGCCACAGTAGTAGAGTAGAAAGATCTCAGAAATTTGTGTACAAATTATCAAAGACAGAACAAGAGCTGGTCAATAAAGGTCCAGCCAAACCCCCAAACCCAACCCCGTTCTATTGTTTGCAAAATCACCATATTTAAATTTAGAACCTTAATTGTCTTGTACCGTATCGAGCAGTAAATTGTTTGTTGCTACAATAATTTGAACAGCTCTTTCAACAATTCTGTTTGGTTGAGCTGAAAACGTTTGGAAAATAGGAAGGCAAAGTGTTTGTACGAAGGATAGAGAAAAGGAGGAGAAGCTTAGTAGCTTACTTACTTATTAGGTAGCTCAGGGTTGCTGATTCCTCCGACGCACTGTCGAATTGTTACCCGATTGATGGTCGGGAAAGAGAGATTTGGGGGTGGGGCAGCTAGCTCTAGCTCTGTTTATTTCGTTCGAGGACAGAAAAAGAAGGTAGACCGCGACGACAGGCTCTGCCTCTGCCTTTTAGGGCCTTCTTAAAATCATACCTGGGATTCGGTCCGTGAAGGTTCGTTCACCTTCAGACACTTTCGGTCAGGCAGGTAAACAGGCCTTTGGGCCCAATATTCATCACTAGAAACTTTGCATATTAAAATTGAAACCGAAATTTTAAAAAATAATATTAAAATAATATAATCCAATAAAATTAATATCAATTTAATCAGTTTAATATAAATAGTATCGTAAGATCGGAATCCTGGATTCCGAACGTTTAGATCGGATTCCTGGATTCCGATCTAACGTTAGATCGGATTCTCGGATTCCGATCTAACGTTAGATCGGAATCTGGGATTCCGAACAGTGCTGTAACTGCTCAAATTTGCCTTTTTCATGGTTTTATTGTAATTCTATTATAAAAATTAATTTAATATATGAAATTTTAATATTAAATTAATATATTATGAAATTTTAGTAATATATTTTGAAGATAAGATATTAAATTAATATATTTTATTTTACTTCTATTATAAACATTAATTAAATATATAAAATTGTAATATTAAATTAATATATTATAAAAATTTAATATTAAATTAATATATTATAAACATTAATTAAATATATATTTTGAAGAATGTTAGTATAATATAATTCTATTTTATGAATAATATTTTAATATGAATAATATTTTAATATTTAATGTTTTGATATTAATTTGATATGGATGGTTTTATTTTTGATATTAAAAATTTTCAATTATGTTAAATATTGTACATAATAAGTACATAATATATTAGATTTATTTCATTTAATAATTTATTTCAATTATGTAATAATTTATTTATGGTAATAATTATTATATAAACTTATAATTAAATATTAGATTTATTTCATTTAATTCATAATATTTATGTAATAATTTATTTTTATAGAACTTATTTATTTGTATGTGTTCACTTAGATCGTTTATATGTTCACTTTGTTTTATGTATATGTTCACCATTAGAAGAAGAATTGAATTTTGTAACCATAATATAGATTAGCACACTAAAATAAAAGAAAGGGAAAAATACATGAAAATCATAATATAATTTAGCACACTAAAATAAATGAACACACCAGGGTACTTAAAAACAAAGTAATAAATAAACTTAGAGATCTTGATCATCTACATGTTGCAGAATTTCCTCCCACCAGGGTTGATCTTCTTCCACATTCATTTCTTGTTGATTACTGGCACCATGGTTGTCGGCGAGTTGAGCTGCTTCGTTCCAAAAAGCCTCATCATTTTCTTGTTGATTATTCGCAGCCGGGTTGTCTGCGAATTGAGCGGCTTCGTTCCAGAAAGCTGCCTCGGCTTCTTGTTGCTCAATCTCAGCCATTCTAGCTACTGCAATTTTGCGTTGTTCATCTCTCTTCTTGATCTTGATTAGTCTCTCCTTAATTTTTTTTCCAATTTTTTCTTGTTGCAACCTCCGGCTCTCTTCGGCGGCCTTTTCTTCCATTCTTCTCCTTTCGAACCATTGTTCTTTCACTCTGAATTCGTCCGCCAATTAACAGCTCAGTATTTTTGTTAGAATTTTTCAGAGCGTATTTCATATTTTTGTAGCGCCAAACTTTTCGAATGTAGAGCTGTTTTTTCAGTTAAAAGTGTGACTATCTTGGTCCTTTGTCATTTTTGTTTTGAACAAATGGTAGGCCTAAAAATTTTGAAATTTAAGTTTACGAAAATTCGTCCGCCAATTAACAGCTCAGTATTTTTGTTAGAATTTTTCAGAGCGTAATTCATATTTTTGTAGCGCCAAACTTTTCGAATGTAGAGCTGCTTTTTCAGTTCAAAGTGTGACTATCTTGGTCCTTTGTCATTTTTGTTTTGAACAAATGGTACGTCTAAAAATTTTGGAATTTAAGTTTAGGAAAATTCGTCGGCCAATTAACAGCTCAGTATTTTTGTTAGAATTTTTCAGAACGTATTTTAGACGTTTTCTACCTCCAAACTTTTCGAATGTGTGACTATCTCGTACTTAGGTGTGATAGCGCCAAACTTCATATTTTTCAAAGCGTTTGTCGTACTTAGGTGTTTCGTTCTCGTTGTGATTGGTCCAAATTAGAACTCATAAATATATAAGTCATAAATATAGAACTCATAAATATATAAGTCATACATAAGTAAATAAAATATAAAATACAAATAAATCCTAAATATGTCCAGTACGGTGGATCCACCTCCCCTCACTAGGGGACCAAATATACGGAGGACCTGGCGGCTGACGGGGGTCTCGTCCGCGAGCAAGTCCGACATGTGGTGGACGATGAGCAATCTGAGGAGTGGAATGACGAGGCGGTGCACTAGAAGAAGAGGCTCCGCCATATGTCTGACCAAATGGACCATAGCTCTGACCGAAAGGAGATGGATGAACTGGAGGTGTGTACGGCTCGTCCAAATGTACCCCAATGGATGACAAAAAAGCATCACCCGGGCTCAAGATAGGCTCGCCCTGAGAATATGGTGGTGGTCCAGGTGGATACTGTGTCTGGTATGGTGGGTACTGGGTCTGGTACTCATAATGGGTAGGTGGGTCTGGATATGGACCAGGAGGTGGGCCTGGTGGTGTCGGTAACTCGCCAGTGGATATGGGTGGCTGTGTAAATGGGTGGATGGGCGGCTGTGTGGATGGCTGACTCTCCGTCCGTCTGCTCCGCACAATAGGCTGGCTGGGTCTCGGCTGATCAAAATATGTGTCCCAGTCGTGTAAAATAAACATCAATCAATCAATCAATTCACAAACAATTCTATTCAAACAATAATAAAATAAACATATAAAAAAGCTAACCTGGAGTAGAAAGGAATTGACTCTCTTCTAAACAATTTTTTACCTACATTTTTAATTAATACCATCAATTATTATCATTTTTCTAATTTTCCCCATATTTAATTATCAAAATCTTAATTATTAAAAGCAAAAAAAATAAAAAAAAATATTAATTACACATAAATTTTCATATGAATTTTTCTTATTTTTCCGTATTTTTCAAATAATTTTACAATTTATTATCTATTTTTCTAATTAATTAAGTAGTGAATAAACAAATAAAAAGACAAAAATATATCCAATATAATTAATAAATTACATATAAATTTTTTCTGATTTTTTTCTGATTTTTTCAGATTTTTTGAATATTTTTCCAATATTTTCCTATTTTTTTATTTAATTAACTAAATTAAAAACTAATAAAATAAATAAATAAATAATTAAATTAATAAAAAAAAAACTTACTGTGAATCCTGCGTGGAAGCGTCCGAGAGCGAAGGGCAGCGAAAAAATAGATCGGAAACCCCTATATATATATAAAGTTAGATCGGAATCCTGGATTCCGATCTTACGATACTATCTTTATTAAACTGATTAAATTGATATTAATTTTATTGGATTATATTATTTTAATATTATTTTTTAAAATTTCGGAAATTGAAATTGATTACTGTTACATCATCGCTCATCGCTTGCATCATTTGAACAAAGTGAACACAAAAAGTAGATAAGGTGATTATAAAAATGATCAAAGTGAACACATACAAATAAATAATTTCAATAAAAATATATTAAATATGTATATAAAAATTAAAAATTTGATGGCAGTTTATGTGTTCATTTTGTTCACTTTGATCATTTATATGTTTATTTTATCTATTTTATGTATTCATTTTGTTCAAGTGATGACAAAATTTGTAGATGGTGGTTATCATTTCTCATTCTTGCTGTGTCTGCATTTGTTAAGACGGACACGCTAACACTGATCACTAAAAAATACTAAATGAAACAGATGAAAGTTGATGAATGTTTAATTTCAATCCATTTTATTATTTTCTTTTATTTAATTATTTATTGTATGTTGTTATAAGCTATGATGTATTAATATTAAAAAATGTTAGTTTTGTAGGAAAGAATGGTCGCAATAGTTTTTTTTGCACCAACAGTTGTGTCGTATGATAGAAAACATAATTATAATATTATCATTTTGTATTTTTTTTTTCTTAAGTCCTATTGTATGAGTCAATAATCATATGGCATTATTAACCACAGTAATGCAACAAAATATCAAATGTGAAGTAGCTTGTATCGCCACTATTAATAACAGAGGCCTAACATTAAGTGTCATTGGTTTCAATTTTTATTTAAGCAAAAAGTATTTCTAAGAAAAGGCGCAGGCTCTACGCTATAAAGTAACGTTTCGCAGTAAAAGTAATACAATTGAAAATTAAACTATGCCTCTCTGGATATGAATGGACTGAAATCTGAAAGTTGGGTGACACGCACAGATTATATAGGTCGAAAACAAACATCTTTTTTCCAAAACAGTCAATACAAAATCTGTTCCTTATTGTTCTCTTTCTTTTTTAAGGCGCTCAGTATTTTGTCTACTATTATAGAAGATGAGCTGTAATGGTCTGAAAACATGATCATTGATAGAGTGATTAATTGTGTTACATCCATCATAGCTATATACAAAAGGAACAACAACAAATTATGCCTTTTGCATAACGCACCATATTCATAACTTTATACAAAAGTAAATCAGATGGCGAGCTGAGACTGAAATTGGTGTGGCTTCTCATCCATTTGAACATCCATAATCTCATACAAAGGTATTACCAGTTGTAGAGTTGTTTGCTATCTCTACCCAAAGACTACTACGACTTAAAAAGCAATGTATCTGTATATATAATGGTTTCTTTACTTTTTTCCCCCGGTCCCTTTGCATATCAATTGGGCTTCCATGAACACGTTGGAAAAAAAGTGCAGAAAAAAACAAAGGTATTTAGTAGAGCCCTTAAAAAGAAGAGCAGAAAAAGAGATAATAGACTCTGACATTTGCTGGAACTGAAACAGCAAAGCATAACTTAAACTATAGAGGGCATTATGGTCAAATTGGTTGATCTGCACCGAACTAAACAGTATTTAGCCAGTAGCCTTAATCAGTATAACATATTTCTAAACACTTAGACAAGTATGATTCCCTCCATAACAGTAGCAGCTTCGCCACCAATGCGCACTCTGTGAGATTCCTCATCTAACTCTAGGTGCAATACACCACTCCTTTGAGACGCCTGAAAAAGTAAAAGGAGAAACATTAGATGAGTTTTCATGTCTATTTCTGAATACTCGGAAAATTTTATGATGGCATGTTGGAAAAGAAATCATCAAATCTATACAATTAGATAAGGAATGGTCTACTACCATGAAAGAAGTAAGGCTTTTCTTTTTTAGCTTCTCACACCAATATGGCACCAAGGCACAGTGTATGCTGCCACACACTGGATCCTGAGAGAGAGAAAGAGAAACAGCAGAAACACAAACATGTTATACAAAATTATATCTAATTACAAGCCATGACAGGAAGGAAGTTAAGAAGCAAGAGAAACTACAAAGAGAAGTAAACAAAACCTCATTAATTCCAATTTTGGGGCAGAAGAAACGGGTGAAGAAGTCAAATCCACATCCAGCAGGAGCTGGTCCAGTAACTATAATACCTCTTCCAGCACATTCTTTAATTTCCCCAAAATTAGGTTGCAGCTTGGCAACATCATTACCAGAAGGAAGTTCTACCTAATTAAATATATAAAGTGAAAATTCCTTATGGCTCAATCGATTGTTTGCCCTAACAAAATGCCACACCATCAGACAAAAGAAACAAAGCTTACAATGAGGTCACCACAAGCAGTTGTTTTCGTGACCTTGACAATAGGCACTCCATTTAGTGTAAGGGGAATGGATGGAACTTCACTTGCATCACATTCAACAACTGGATCTAATGGAAAATCAAGTTCAACAGCAAAAGTCTCCTGTTTCAATGTTGTCCTGATAATCTTCCTGGCCATTAAAAGTCCAGACTTTGAAACAAATTCAATGGTGTCATGTTTTGCAAGATCAGTTGAGAACAGGAAATGTGCGGTTGCTAGTGTTGCATGTCCACAAAGTGGGACCTATAATTATAATTCAGGAAAAAAATGTTACAACTTGCAACAAATGAAACAAATTTGTAGATTACAAATGATTATACATGAAAGTTGAACCATACTGTTACTGCAAAAATTTCACCCATCATAGCCTTGTTATATAAGATACTGGCATACTTGTAAAAAAATCACATACATTACTATTAAAAAAGCATGAGTAAAAGCTAATATAAGCTCAAAGTTAAAAGGTGGTTTTAAAGCACTCATCGCTAACTAGCTTTAGTTTTCTAGGTAATAAATAAAAACAAGAGAGAAAACCTCAGCACCAGGGGTGAACCAGCGAATGTTGAACCGAGGGATGCTACTGCTCTTGTCCTGGCCATAGGTTCCAGTGGCTGAAATCACAGGACTTAAGAAGGCTGTATCAGATACATTGAACTCTTTTGCAACAGATTGCATCCAGTGATCATCTAAATCAGCAATATCTTCTAAAAGACAAATGGCAGCAGGGTTTCCCTTGAATGCCTCCTTCGTGAATGCATCGACCTAATTTTTTTTTTAAAGGAAAAAGTTAGCCTATAAATTATGCTCTTCACTAAAAATCCTTGCAACTAACTAAAATGCATCTCAAAATATCAGCATTGCTTCCAAGTGTACATCTCCAGGCAATTACAAAAGGTACCAGACTAAAATCTAAAATACAAATAACAAGCCAGGCTTTCTAATTTGAACCAGCATGGAAATTTCGGTATAGCAGAACAGATCGTGTTCTTAATTGCAAATTTCAGTATTTCACTGGGGAATTATATTTGGCAAATTTTATTACCATAA
Organism: Rhynchospora pubera; assembly: GCA_028095005.1. Classification (NCBI taxonomy): domain Eukaryota; kingdom Viridiplantae; phylum Streptophyta; class Magnoliopsida; order Poales; family Cyperaceae; genus Rhynchospora; species Rhynchospora pubera. The sequence goes on along the minus strand of CM051461.1, from coordinate 257,156,573 downwards.
AATGGATTTAACAGTTCACAGTGCAAAAATTGATAAATAGTTACTGTAATCGGATATAAAAAGAGGAAAAGGTAAAAGTACAGACCACAGCGTATCTGATTGCTCTTTTAGACATTTTCACAAACACTTCGGAGGCTAGTTATTACTTGTTAGGTTAGGATCTAGGAAGAGGAACTGATGTACTTTAGCTTCGGTGAATCTTTTCCAAGAAAACAAATAACATTTAAGTCACGTGACCATTATGTCTGACTGATCTTGATCTGTACGGACGAAATTTTATGGTTCTAGACTCGCAGGAAATCTGCACCACCCAATTCACATCGGAGGGGTGAAATCAACTGTTCGATTAAGACCTGATGAGTGATGATTCCTTAGCTGGATCGTTGTTTGGTGTTAAGAGCACAATTCTAGGAGGAGCGATTTTGTGTGAAACTAGTTTTGTAGACGTGAGTGAAGTGAATATATCTGTCGCCTAAAACAAACTGAGTAAGGTAACTAAGAATCGAACTTTTCATTAATATAAGACTAAGAGAAGTATTAAAAAGTAGAAACTCATCAAACTATAAAATCTAAATGTCAGTACAATTGGCGTCCAATTCTTTTTTTTTTTTTTTGTCTTTTCTAAGACAAACCACAAAATGCACAATTGACAACATACTTGGTCACAGTTAATCTGTTATGTTATTTATGCCATGAGAGAGAAAAATAAATTTGTTGCTTGTTGGGTGAATTCTAAGACTTGTGAATTGTGATGAATGCTCCCAAATTTCTGACTGATGATTAATTCTCAGTTAATTGTTAGGAGTTCTCCCGCACCATTTCCTTCCATCAAGACGAGAAATTTTTTTTTACATCCTCTTCCTTTTCCTCTCTTCTATTCCTCAATCCAGATAGAGTGTAAAAAGAGGATTGCTAAAATATTATGTATAGTACAGATAGTCTTCGTGCTACAGATTCGTTCTTAAATTTCATATTTCAAACTATCGATCCAAACCGTTCATTATCTTCTTCATATTAAAATCTCATTAGACACCAAATTTTATATATATTTTTTATTTTTTTACTATTTTTTTCAGATTTTTGAAAATCCTTAATCTAATAAATTCTTGACCCTTCAATAATAACGATTTTAAAAAATCTGAAAAAAATAGTAAAAGAATTAAAAAAAAATGTAAAATTTGATTTCTAATGAGGTTTCAATATGAAGAAGATAATACACGGTTTGGATCGATTGTTTGAAGCATTATATTTAAGAATGAATCTATAGGATATTCCTTGTGTAAAAAAGATAAAAATAGTCCAAACTAAATCCACATATTCTCTCCTTCCCTTGAAAGAACACAAAAGTCAAACAGAGTGTAAAAAAGACATAATTCTCTAAAACAAATCCATATATTCTCTCCTTGAAAGAACACAAAGTTTGTGCTTATTATTTATGACTTTTTATCTGCATTTGTAACAAAATTTTTTCGGACATGCAAAAAGAAAAGAAAATTAATCAAAGTTGCTTTCTGCTAGTTCATGTTAGCTATATTTTGTAAAAGTTTTTGCCACCCAATCAGCTGGAATTGCAAACTTTGGACTGATTTAAGGTTGAATTTTCGAATTATTTCTAGGATTTACCTTTCTAAATACACCACATATGAGATAAATTATTTCTATATCATGAGTACTTTAATTATGATCATAAATTAAGTGGAAAGATGATTCATGCATTCTTGTAAAACAGAGGAGGAATAACTCCACAGCCCGAATAAATTCAGAAATGATCAAAATTTGGTCCTACTATTTGTTTTTCAAGAACTATTTCTTTTCTCAAATTAATCCAATATGAAACCTCCCTTAAAAAATAAATTGCACAGCATATAGCTCTTATTAGAATGAACAAACATAATTCAAAACTCTTAGACGAGTATGGTTCCGACCATAACAGTGACAGCTTCGCCACTAATGCGCACTCTCTGAGATTCCTCATCCAACTCTAGGTGTAATACACCACTCCTTTGAGACGCCTGATAAAAACAAAGATGTATTGATAGCTTTTCATGTCATATATATATTCCTGAAGACTGAAAACATTTTGTGATCAAACGTTGGTAATAAAATCATCAAATCTATGTAATTAGATTAGTGTAATAGTGGTCCACTACCATGTAAGAAGTAAGACTTTTCTTTTTTAGCTTCTCACTCCAGTATGGCACCAAGGCACAGTGTATGCTGTCACACACTTGATCCTGAAAGAAAGAGAGGGATTACGCAAAATTATACCTAAATGGAAGCCATAAAAAGGAAAAAAAAAAACTTAACTAGCTAGCAGGAGAAATTTACAAAATGAAGTTCGATACATATACAGAGAAAAACAAAACCTCATCAACTCCAAGTTTGGGGCAGAAGAAACGGGTGAAGAAGTCAAATCTACATCCATCAGGAGCTGGTCCAGTAACTGCAACACATCTTCCAGCACATTCTTTGATTTCCATGAAATTTGGTTGAAGCTTGGCAACATCTTTACTAGAAGGTAGTTCTACCTATATATACATGGAGGAAAGAAATCTTTATGGCTCAATTACATACCATACTCCATTAAAATATGCCACACCTTTAGACGAAAGAAAAAAGCTTACAATGAGGTCTCCACAAGCAGTTGTTTTCATAACATTGATAATAGGCACTCCATTTAGTGTCAGAGGAATGCATGGAAGTTCATTTACATCACATCTAACGACTGGATCAACAGGAAAATCAAGTTCCACGGTGAATGTCTCCTCTTTGAATGTCGGTCTGATAATCTTCCTGGCCAGTAGGAGCCCCCATTTTGAAACAAACTCGATGGTGTCTTGTTCTGCAAGATCAGATGAGAACAGGAAATGTGCAGTTGCTAGTGTTGCATGTCCACAAATTGGGACCTATAATTTCAAAAAATAGATATTACAACAGATGAAACAAATTTTGTAGATGACAAATGGCTATATAGAAAAGTTGAACCATGCTTCACAGTTATATTTTCATCTGCTATATCCAATAACAAGTTATACGCTGCTGGTAACAAAATCATATATTCTGAAACTACCACCCAAGAAAGAAAATTCTAGGTAATATATAAATGAATAATTAAAAAAAGAAAAACCTCAGCACCGCAATGGGCGAACCAGCGAATGTTGAACCGAGCGATGCCACTGCTCTCTTCCTGCCCATTGGTTCCAATGGCTGATATCACAGGGCTCACGAAAGCTGCAGCAGGGGCATTAAACTCTTGGACAACAGATTGAATCCAGTGTTTGTCTATGTCAGAATTCTCTTCTAAGAAACATACTGCAGCCGGGTTTCCCTTGAATGCCTCCTTCGTGAATGCATCAATCTGATTGTCATTTTTCCAACAAATGAAATTGTTTTTATTAATTGTAATTTATAAACCTCGTTAAAAATCATTGCAATACTGATGTCTTCGATGATAAAAAAAAATGTATATTTCCAGCCAATAACAAAAAGTACTAGACAAAAATGCCAATAACATGCCAGGAATAAATTGTGTATTTCCCCAAAGTGTGCTCTAAGTGCAAATTCTCACAGGGGTGAATATGTGGCAGTATTAATAACCATCTATCTGAAAGTAAAGTAATTGTAAGATGGACTTATTAGTGCAAATATCGACAGAAAAGAAAATGTAAAACAACAAACCACAGCGTATCGGATTGCTCTTTTAGACATTTCCAAAAACACTTTCCGGGGGGAGTTGCTAAGCTGGGAATGTGGAGTGAAACAAACACTTCCCTTTCCCTTTAGAGTTCAGTGCGCCTGGCGCGTTCTGACAACGCCGATGGGAGTGACGCGGGCACATGTTATTTCTTTTTTAAAATGTTTTAAAATTGAGTCACTGCTGGATTTGACAAGTCCCTGCCTCAGGGGCCGTACAAACACTTGCATTAAAAGATGTCCATCCCTGATCCCTCCCATGCGCTCCATTATTTATAACATATAACAACATTAAAAGATTGTGGTACCAGTTTGGGTTTAGAGATCCAAGTGCACTTGTGTTTGAGAAAAGGTCAATTTATGAAAGCTGAATGGGTTCGTGGAAATGTCATTTTGAAAATGCTTTCTCTAGGGCATTTTTTTTTTCCCTCATATGAGATATAAATGTTTTTCGTAGCTGTAAAACATTGTTTTTTTGCTTGAACAAAGTAGGTAAGCTTAGGCTACTTTTAAAAAAATAATAATAATAAATTCAAAGTATGGGTTTCTGATTTGTAGAGTAAATCTAATTCATTGGTTCATTTTGAAGTATGGGGGTTTCTTATTTGTAGTGTAAATTAAATTCATTGGTTCATTTTTTAAAATAACCTCACAAATTTCTTTACTGGACAAATTCATTATCATTTACTCATTGGACGTAACTTGAATTGAATGTTTATTTTATATTATTGTATATGGTGATATTTTATCACTAGATAAATCGCTGACATAATTGCTCGCGAGAGATTGGACAGCACAAATTTAGCATTAGTTGTAAAAGAAAAGGACTCAAAGATACTCATGATTGCTTGCCTTTGCCTCATGCGCTCCATTATTTATAACATAAAAACATTGAAAAAAAAAACATAAAAGCAACGGAGGGGAAAAAAAAGTAACATGTGCCTAGGTCTTGTCAATTTTCCGTTCCGCTATGGTGTTCTGTTCCATTCTGTCCAAACAAAACGTTAACCGGAAGAGATTTCAATTTCGTTTTTAAAAACGAAACAGAAACGGAACTGAAATTTATAAACGTTACTAAAACGGAAAACAGAATTCCGCTAAAATCAATGGTAAATGAAAGACGGAACGTTAAACGGAATGGAAAACTGTTACGTTTGACGAAACAGAACGTTAAACGAAATCAATTTCAATAACGTTGACTGAAACGAAACGGAAACGGAACAAACCTGTTCCGCGTTCCGTTTCAACATTTGACAGGTATACATGTGATCAATTTCAGTTACGTTGACTGAAACGGAACGGAAACGGAACAAACCTGTTCCGCGTTCCGTTTCAACGTTTGATAGGTATACATGTGCCCGCGCCAGTCAGCTTGGCTTGGCCCCACGAGCTGTCTGTGCCATTGTCATTGGGGCAGATATGCGTGCGCCACTGCCATTGGCACTGTCAGAGCGCGCCAGCATACTGACATGTTTATTGCTCTTATTATGTCTGTCGCAGGTTTTTAATTAAAATATATTTTTGAATTTTTTTTGTTTGAAAAAATCACGGAAATTCTAGCAAGCATGCATTGTGCTATCAGTTTATTCCCCATGTCTCGTTTGGATTGCTTAGGAATAAGGAAAAATAGCTTCTTCCTAGAAATAGCTTCTTTCTAGTCATCCAAATAGGTTAGGAATAATGAGAAGAATAGCTTCTTCTTAGGAATAGATTCTTCTAACAATTATATATACATAATTTCAACAAAATTAGCTAAATACTAATAGCTAAATGAAATTCTGTGTGCTCTTTAATTAGTACTTTATTTAATATTAAAATAATAATTTTTAATAATTTATTTAAATTAATATTAATTTGCTTATTCCTAACTCACCATCCAAACAACATTTCTTCTTCCCGGAATAACATTCTTCTCACTCTTCCCAAAGTTACACTCTTCCCAATATTTTATTCCAAAAATCTTTATTCCTTCCCTATTTTCATACCAGCCAAACGAACCTGTATAGGGCTAGAATTCTATTTCATTTTAAACTTATGAATGTAATGTAAATCATTTATATTAAGGTTATACCTACGGGCTTATGATGCCACATATAAAAAAAAGAATTAGTAATTGGCTTAGAATACCTCATGTACTCATGTAGTAAAATTTCACTTTAAACCTCAGAATGTGATAGGTTTAAATTTTGATTTCAGTTTAAACCTCATGTAGTTCTATTTCAGTTTAAACCTTAGAATGTTCTATTTCATTTTAAACCTCATGTAGTTAATTGCTCATGCTTATGACCACATGTAAAAATTCTGACTGATTTGACGGTAACCTAATTATATGAATTAATATTAAATATAATTACTTAATTAAATAAAGATCATTAATAAAGAGTCTGTTCTGTCTGAATACATGGAAATGTTCGTTATAATTTTCTGAGTATTTCTGTATAATTGCCATAGTTATCTGACGTCTGAAATGGATCAAATAAATTGAAATAGCTAATTTGCAAAATGTTGTCAGGACTTGACCACACAATTAGCCACTGGGTTTGGCCACAGAAGATATGGGTCTCATTTATTAAAACACAGCTCTTCGAGCTCGTGGCCTCTGTGCTCATGTTGCACCGTGGTTGGATGTCGTGGACTGCCATTGACTAGCCTGTAGGAGGGAGACACCTCTGTTGGTCTCTCTGACTTCCTTGATGTCTTGCACGAGGAGAGCTTCTCCTCTTCTCTTCGATCGATGGCGGTTGTTAGCGCTTTGATGAAGCTCCTCAGCCTTGCTTCTCTCTTCTCTCTCTTACTCCTTGTCAGAGGTAAACCTTTTTATTTTTTGAAAAAAAGGTGGCAGTTTCATTTTGATAAAATGAAACAGAATACCGGTAAACCTTTTTATATTGGGTCGAGTCGGGTATTGTTTGGGGTTTTCAGAAATTGGAGAAGAGGAGAGGAAACGAAGGCTGAGGAAGGTAAACGTGTGCTCACCTGTAGCTTTTCTCTTTCGATTGATTTCCAATTTTACTTGAATTCGTTGATCCTAATTTCTAGGGTTTTCTCTGTCAAGGTGAATTGTGCATGGACCTTGCTCTTTTCTTGATCAGCTTGTCACTGGTCTTTGCGTTGGTTTTCCTTGAGTCTTTGAGGAGGTTTCTCCATTCTCACGAGAGAGGTATAATTTCTGTCCCTTGTGTATGTATGCATGTGCTTGATCAATTGTGTGATGAACTGCTTGTGTTTGCTAGTACTAAAGCTGTTAGATTGACTAACATGAGTTGTCATGTAGTCTGTGTGTGTGGGGATCTTGATTAAGTGTGTATGAGCCATCTGACATGAGTTTGAGATGTGATGATTGATGGTATGAGGCTATCTCTGTGTGTTAGTGACTTGTTATATCCTTTGGTATGCATATATTTGCATAACTAATGAACTTAGTTATCTGAAAAGCTTTGGATACTAGTTGGAAACTAAGGTACAATGCATTTAGAGTAATTACATGTCAATGAAATTGTGTACTTGAGATAAAACTAGAACTGTGTTGCTATGAGGGTACTTGTTAATTATCATGCATATATCATTTGCTATCTGTGTGTTAAGTCAGTTGCATGAGTTAAAAGATTAGATGTGTGCAACTTATATAATGGCATACTTGTTTATAGGAAACTGGAACTGTGAGTATTTGAGATTAGTGGTTGCTGTGTTGATCTTACTGTTAGCAACTACATATGTTTAGTTGCATAAGTGGTGTTCATGTATATACTGTTAAGTGCAAGGAACTAATGTCTTTTCTAGCTAACCATATAGCTAGGTACTGGAGATGGAACTTGATTTGTGAAGTAAATAAAACTGGAACTTAGTGCATTATATGGAGACCCATAGGTCTGTGCATATATGGCAGTGACATGATATCATTTTTAGCATATAAACTGTTATTACTTCATGTATTTTAAGTGCATCAGTTTTTATGAGAACTGTTAGTGGTTAAATGAGTATTTGGATGCATGATTTTGAACCAAAATCATATTGGTACTTTGCATTTTTATGGTCTGAGCATTGAACTATTTGAGAAGACGTGCTAACAGTGACAATTTTGAGTTATGTGCAGATTTGAAACATTGCATATGCATTTGTCATTGTATTTGGCTTTGAACAGGTGATGAAATGGGTTAGGTGCATTGTTTAACATCCTTGGATGCCATATCAGTGAATTGAGTTGGTTGCATAGCTATTCTGGACAAAACATGCATATCTTGGGCATATTTGCACATTTTGGCATGTTAACAGAACTTAAACATGCATATTAAGCATGTAGGAAGGTGTATATTTGTGAAATAAACTTAATTGATGCTTGTACCATTTGTTGGTACCAAATAATGAGTTCTGGTACATGAAAATTTGCCTCTGGTATGAGTTTTGTTGGCTCAGGGATGAAAGTGTAAAGAAAAAAATATTTTCTGAGGGCTTTTTCGTAAATTTCTGAGGGCTTAACTGTGACATAGACATGATTTATAAATTTCTGTGGGCTTGTATGCAAATTTGAGAAGATTTGTTGTTTCTGTGGACTAAAGTGAAAATTGACATGGATATTGGATCGAATTCTGTCGATGGCTTATTGGGTTTTGTCGGACCCGTTACGGTTTGACACAGTCGACTGGGTCTGACCCGTTGTCATTCTGGGCCGTCGTTGGAATTTTTGAGTTGGGCCAAACATTTGGGCCAAGAAAAAGAAAAGAAAAAGAAAAAAGAAATTTGGGCTTTAATCTGTGGGCCTTTGAAATTTTTGTTGGGCTCCTGGAATTTAATAATTGTGGGCTTCTGAAATTTAATAAATATGGGCTTTGAATAAATTAATTTTTGGGCTTTTGATTGATTAAGTTTCAGATTAGCTAAGTTGTAATTATGCGGAGCTGATAAGTGCAATCAAGCTCTAAGGCAATCAAACAATCATAACTATTTTTGGCAAAATTTACTTTCCGAAAATGGAAACACGCTCCCTGTGAGACGCGTTCGAACGCGTTTGCTCCTCTCTATTCGCGCACCCTTCACCCCTCGTCACTCTCACCCCGCTTCACCCCTTTGTTCCGTCTCTCCTCTCTCTCACCGCTCGCCGGCGCGCAGCCTTCCCATCGCTGTCGCCCGTCGCCGTCACGCCATCCCATCGCCGTCGCCCTCAGTCGTCGCGCCATCCCGTCTCCGTCGCCCTCAGCCGTCGCGCCATCCCGTCACCGTCGCCCTCAGCCGTCGCGCCATCTCGCCGCCGGCGCGCAGCCCTGCCGTCGCCGTCACCCAGCCCTGCCGCGCAGCCCTGTTGTTATCAGAATCAGAAATTACATATTAGTTACTCCCTCAGTTATATTAAATACTTCCTTACTACTACTTATTTACTCCCTTATAGCTATTTAGTTACTCCCAAACTACAGTACAATCAGTTCTGAATATTATTTACTCCCTCATACATATTAGATACTCTCAGTATACTAGTTATTTACTCCCTTATAGCTATTTAGTTACTCCTAAACAACAGCAGAATCATATATGAATATTATTTACTCCCTTATTTATATTAAATACTCCCTTAATATTACTTATTTACTCCCTTATAGCTATTTAGTTACTCCCAAACTACAGTACAATCAGTTATGAATATTATTTACTCCCCCATACATATTAGATACTCCCTCTATACTAGTTATTTACTCCCTTATAGCTATTTAGTTACTCCTAAACAACAGCAGAATCATATATGAATATTATTTACTCCCTTATTTATATTAAATACTCCCTTAATATTACTTATTTACTCCCTTATAGCTATTTAGTTACTCCCAAACTACAGTACAATCAGTTATGAATATTATTTACTCCCCCATACATATTAGATACTCCCTGTATACTAGTTATTTACTCCCTTATAGCTATTTAGTTACTCCTAAACAACAGCAGAATCATATATGAATATTATTTACTCCCTCAGTTATATTAAATACTCCCTTAATACTACTTATTTACTCCCTTATAGCTATTTAGTTACTCCCAAACTACAGTACAATCAGTTATGAATATTATTTACTCCCCCATACATATTAGATACTCCATGTATACTAGTTATTTACTCCCTTATAGCTATTTAGTTACTCCTAAACAACAACAGAATCATATATGAATATTATTTACTCCCTCAGTTATATTAAATACTCCCTTATTACTACTTATTTACTCCCTTATAGCTATTTAGTTACTCCCAAACTACAGTACAATCAGTTCTGAATATTATTTACTCCCTCATACATATTAGATACTCTCTGTATACTAGTTATTTACTCCCTTATAGCTATTTAGTTACTCCCAAACAGCAGCAGAATCATATATGAATATTATTTACTCCCTTAGTTATATTAAATACTCCCTTAATATTACTTATTTACTCCCTTATAGCTATTTAGTTACTCCCAAACTACAGTACAATCAGTTCTGAATATTATTTACTCTCTCATACATATTAGATACTCCCTGTATATTAGTTATTTACTCCCTTATAGCTATTTAGTTACTTCCTTATACATATTAGATACTCCCATGTACTGATTAATATCATCCCTTATAGCAATTTAGTTACTCCCAAGTTGTACAGTGAGGGGAGGCAGAGGTGGAGGTGAGGCGGAGGAGACAAGAGGCAGAGGAGAAGAAAGACTGAGGTGAGGCGGAGGCGGATGCGAGGCGGAGGAGAGGTGAAGAAAGACTGAGGTGAGGCGGAGGCGGATGCGAGACGGAGGAGAGGTGAGGCGGAGGAAAGGAGAGGCTGAGGCGGAGGAGAGGAGAAGCGAAGGAGAGGCTGAGATGAGACGGAGGCGGAGGCGAGATGGAGGAGAGGAGAGGCGGAGGCGGAGGCGAGACGAAGGAGAGGAGAGGCGGACGTGAGGAGAGGGGAGCGAAGGAGGTGGTGGAGATCTGAATCGGATTTTGTGTTGATTTTCACGTGAGGTGGTGGAGATCTGAAGGAGGGGAGCGAAAGAGGGTAAAAGAAGGGAAGGGTGAGTCGAGGGGAGCGACTTGTTAGAGATATGTCCTAGAAGCCAATCATATTTGGCTACTTCTATGGTTTTATGTTATGGATGATTTTATATCATTTGTTCCTTGATTTATGTGTTGACAGTTCATTCAGGTTGAGGATCTGAATTATAGATCACTGTGATTCATTTAGTAGTAAATGACAACAATAAATCTAAAGCGTCCATAATCTTGATAATTAACAAGGAACATTAATTATCAATAAGATTAGTATGCAAGTTAAGTGTTGATTAAGTTCTATAAATCACAGGTTAAGAGTAACCAACTTAATTGCATATGTTTATGTTAATTGAACATAGTACAGGACATGACCCAACGAAATAAATATATGGATTGTGTTTTGGTGTCATTATTTATTTCGTTATGATTTTGATTCTAAGTTTGAGATATTTATCTTTTCCACATGAGGATAGGTTCAATAAATATCGTCTACCGCTGATTCCCGATAAGGGCTGCTATACGGACGTTATTTATGTTCTCTTGAATTGTGCGGGGAAAAGTTAAATAGTCAAGAAAACCGTATGTCCCTCATTAATTCACTTAGTGAGTGACGATATCTGTTTGGGCCCCTTGATGGAGATAGATTGTTTGCTAGCAACTGATACAATTATCTCTAGATCAAGAAACGTATAATCTGCAAGAATGACACATTCCTATCTTGGATTATACGATGATATCGTGAGGCATAGGAATCAAAATGGAGATATATTTTATTCTCTTATGCAGGATTGAAATATTGTAGCTGTACACTATTTATGCGAATTGGGAATCATAACGTGTTGCTAGATACCGCTTATGATTATTGGAATTAAATAGCGATTTAACTCCATGTCCAACGTAGCATAAATCCTCAAAGGGTCACACAGAATTGGTGTTTTAACCATGCTTGCATTATTTATTTATTTGCAATAATTGGTATTGCAAAATATGATGAGTTGATTAATTAATTAAATAGCGTTGTAGACCGTTATAATTAATTAAATCAAAGGGATCATATAGAAATAAATTAATGCATTATCTAATCCCTAAATAATTATTATTAAGTTAATAATTATTTATTTCAACACATATGCATTTAATAGGGCTTTAATTAAATAGTTAATTAAAGGCCCAATAGGGAGTCAAATTGGGAGCAACAAGAAGGGCCATTTAATAGTTGATTAAGTGGACCCAAGAGGCAAAGCACATAGCCCATAAAGGGCCCATAATGTGGCCGGCCATGATAGGTGGTAGGTGGGTGGCAAAGTTGTAATTTGATGGTGTGAGGTAGGTAGGGTTTATGCTCTATATAAAGGGGTATATGGTAGCAAATCCCCCTCTCCCTCTCTCCCACAAACCCTAGCCGCCCCCCTCCTTTTTGTGGCCGGCGCCTCCCTCCTCTCCCTCTCCATTAGCTCATGTGTTGAGCCCCCTCTCTTCCTCAAATCAATTAGTTCATTTGCTAGAAGATTGGGAAAGCTAGGGATTAGGCATTTCCTCCAAGTTACTAGCATAACTTGTAGAGGATTTGGTTAATACCAAGTGGACTCGAGGTGATTCGACAAGGAGGCGGGAGCTAGACGCGAGCACAACCACCTACAACCTAGCCGGTTCGAGCCTCTTGATTACTACATCAAGAGAGGTATACCTTGAACCTTTCTCTCTTGTGTGAATGGCTTAGTGCAAGATCCGTGTTTGTGCATGATTGTTTATGGATAATTAGGAGTATTTAATCATAAAATGAAAATTATGCACTCAACTAACAGTGGTATCAGAGCACATGGTCGTACTTAAGCTATTTTGACACTTAATTAAGAGAAATTGGCTAATTAACGGATTAGTAGAGATGATGCGTTTGTTTGCTGTCTGGAAATGGTATTTTCTGTGTTGTTTCGCGTTTTTCGCTTTGATAAGTTCTCTGGAAGTTTTTTTCATCTACATGAAAGTTGTAGATCTGTGGATTGTGATTCTTTTGGCGTTAGATTCACATTTTTCTGAATTAGTATGGATTTACTGTGAATAAAATGGCGACAGTGCGCAGAACCAGTTTCTGCTCGCACTGTCCTGTTTGAATGGCTTGAAAGATTTATATTTTGAATATAAGTACCAGTGTTCTATGGCTAGATTTAAAGAGGACTTGAAGCTCTTTCTGAGCATGTAAAATTTGTTGCATGGCTCAGATTAATTTGTGGGTTTTCAAGTATGAAAAGGAAGAACTTGTCAGATCCAGTTTGTTGAGCAAATCGATTGTTCTAATAAACTGTACCAACTGAGAACTCCTTTAAAAATTCTGTTTAAATGGAGTTGTTCTATTTTGAGTTACGATTCCAAGAAAATTAATTTCATAATTTTTCGTGGAAGTTAGGACCTTTAACTAGGTTAGAACTTTTCAATCGACTGTCTGTTCCAGTACAGAATTTGTTGATTGTTTAGTTTATAACTCGAACCTTTTGAACTGAACTTGGTGGTTTTTCTTTTCATAGATAGTTAGCCAATAGACTGAACTAGTTTTTCTATGTATATTGTATATATAAAAACTAATTAGAAGGTGGTCTAACAGACCAAATGGTTGAGAGGATAATCTGAAAATCTCATAACGGTGTTTCGTGCACTTGTAAGAGATTTGTCATTTTTGATTCTCCCAGATGGTGTAAGATCTCTTCTTGAAATTTTTACTGGTAATCACAACTATGATAAGGAGCTTAAGTAATTTATTTGAGAATTTTTGGAGACCTAAAACCTTTGCTTTTATTGGATTCCATTAGTTACGTTTTTTAATAAATTACTGTTTTTCTAAATATTCAAACTAGTTGAAATAAATTAGAAAACTCCTTGTTTGATCTCCTTTCTGTTATGGGATGTTGAAAGAACTTTCTAAATGAATTTAAACAAGTTTTGTTGTTTAAAATTGAGGATTTGTACACGGAATTTACTTATGGCAAACGATACGCAAAGATGCTTGAAAATCGTTAATTGGAAACAAAGTTCTTGTATGTGCTAACTTTGTTTTGTAGGTGGATAGTGGGTTTAGTATGGCTCAAGACTCAATGCCTTGTGGTTGTAATGAATGCATGTGTGAATGTTTGTAATGCGGCCTTTGGTGCCATTAATTAATTAATTTGTTGATTAATTTTTGATGTAACTTGTGAGGCTTGCATGCCCCTAAGGTTAGGATGGGAATAGGATGTTTTCACATGTATTTTGCACCTTTATTTTATATAGGATTTAGATCCTTATAGAATTTAGTGGGAGGGCAAGTATTAGATTAGTTTTGCTCCATGGACGATGTGGCGAAACTAATGCAAGCGGGAGCCATACAAACCCACAACTATGAGATGCTTATATGATTATTTTGTTAGGTTAGGTATGGGTGTATGCTTACACGACCACCAAACAAAGTGTCATATGAATTGTTTGTCCCAAACTAAATCGAATAAGTTAAATCGCCCTCCTTCTCTCTATCCCCTTCACGCCGATTGTCACTCATGGCGCGGTCCGCCCAAGCGGACGTCATGATTGCCAATTCGGTAGTCGGGGTGCAAATAGCTAAGATTTGCAAGGAGCAAATAGTGAGAAGTGACTTTTCGATGGACCCAACTAGAGTTTGGACATCGGGGCGAAGTTCGCTCATGCGAACCAAGAGTCATGGTAAGATGATTGGTTGGAGAACCTACCTTATCTAATCATTTTGGATGACGTGCCATAGCAGGTCCATTTTGATGAAAATAGGGGTCTTGGAAATCACTATACTTAGGGACTTTTAAAAGTGTAGTGAAAGTTTTACTTTTGTTAAAACTAAAAACATAAAACTAATTGACCTTTAATTCGATAATTGTTGTAGATGTCTTCCTCCTCTTTAACGCTTCGTTCTCTTCTTGAGAAAGAGAAACTCGCCTTTAACGGTGCTAATTTCTTGGATTGGCACCGCAACCTAAGGCTTGCCTTTAGGTTTGAAAAAAGGGAGTACCTCCTCTCCACTCCGATTCCCTCTGCTCCTAAGGACACCGATCCAAAGGATAAGCAAGAGGAATATGAGAAGCACGTCAATGACGACATGGAGATGTCGGTCTTGATGGTTGCGGTCATGGAATCGGAACTCCAAAAGGAGTTCATTGATAGTGGTTATGGAGTGTTTGAAATGATCACTCGTCTCAAGAACATGTTCCAAACCAAGGCCCGCACCGAAAGGGCCCGTCTCATCAAGGCCGTCGCCAACACTCGCTTGGCGGAGGGTCATGAAGTCGGGCCACACGTCATGAAGATGGCGGGGTTGTTTCGGCAGCTCGAAAAGCTTGATACGCCCTTTCCTACGGGTGCGATTCAAGATTTCATTCTCAACTCCCTCCCTCCGAGCTTCACCGGTTTTGTTGTGAACTACCGGATGAATGGCATGGACAAGAGCATGGATGATCTCCAAAACATGCTCGTTGAGACGGAGGATAGTCTCAAGAAAGAGAAGGGCCCAAAGGATGTTCTTGCCGTGAGTGACAAGAGCAAAAAGATCAAGAAGCGAGGCCGTAAAGCCAAGAAGGGCAAAGGCCCGGTGACGCCCCAAGGTTCGGCCAAGGGTGCTCCCGTGGGTTCCAAGAAGAAGAAGAACCCGGCCACTCCCGAGACCGTTTGCTACTATTGTAGCAACAAGGGTCATTGGAGGAGAAACTGCCCCAAGTACCTTGCCGACAAGAAGGCGGGAACCGTCCAACCTTCTTCTTCAGGTATATTTGTCATCGAAACCCTTCTCGCTACCTCTAACACCGATTGGGTATTCGATACCGGTTCGTGTGCTCACATTTGTCGAAATGTGCAGGTCCTAAAGAATAGGAGGCGGCTCGAGAAAGGTGAAGTTCAACTCCGCGTCGGGAATGGCACGTGCATCTCCGCTATGGCCATTGGGAGCGTGGATTTAACTTTACCTTCCGGTTTTGTGTTGGAACTAAAAGATGTATTTTTGGTTCCCTCTATCACTCGAAACATTATCTCTATCTCTTGTTTGGACATGGATGGTTTTGATGTTGTAATAAAGAACAAGTTGTTGACCTTGTTTCGAAATGATGTTCGTTTTTGTGATGCGCATTTATTGAATGGTCTTTATGTGCTTGATTCTAGCGGACTTATCTTGAGTGTTGAGAATGACAATAGGAAACGTAAGATTTCACATGAGAATGCAACTTTGATGTGGCATTGCCGCTTAGGTCATATCAATGAGAAACGCATCAAGAGATTACAAACCGTTGGTCTCTTGGATCAATTCGCTTTCGAGCCAATTGACACATGCGAATCTTGTTTGATGGGAAAGATGACCAAAGCGCCTTTTCCTCACAAAGGAACAAGGGCAAATGACTTATTAGACCTTGTACATACCGATGTATGCGGACCTATGAGCATTTGTGCGCGTGGTGGTTATTCATACTTCATCACATTCACCGATGATCATAGTAGATACGGGTATATCTACTTGATGCGTCACAAATCCGAATCCTTTGACAAGTTCAAAGAATTTAAGAATGAAGTTGAGAACCAACTTGGTCGAAAGATCAAGGTCTTACGATCCGATCAAGGTGGTGAGTACTTGAGCCATGAGTTTGGCAACTATCTAAAGGAGTGTGGAATCGTTCCACAACTCACTCCACCCGGAACACCACAATGGAATGGTGTGTCCGAAAGGAGGAATCAAACTTTGCTTGACATGGTTCGATCAATGATGAGCCAAGCCGATTTGCCTATGTCCTTTTGGGGATACGCCCTTGAAACCGCAACTTTTACATTAAACCGTGTTCCATCAAAGTCCGTTGAGAAGACGCCCTATGAGCTTTGGTTTAAGAAGAAACCAAGCATGTCGTTTCTCAAGATTTGGGGTTGTGAAGCTTATGTGAAAAGGCTAGTGAGCGATAAGCTTGGACCCAAATCGGACAAATGTCATTTCGTAGGATACCCTAAGGAAACGAAGGGTTACTACTTCTATAACCGCAACGAGAACAAGATAGTTGTTGCTCGTTATGGTGTGTTCTTGGAGAAAGAATTTCTCTCAAGAAGAAGTAGTGGGAGCAACGTAGTGATTGAAGAAATTCAAGAACCGCAACAACAAAGCATGCCTCAAGTAGGCAATGTAGTTGTTCCCAATATGGTGCCAAATGAGGTTGCACAAAATGTGGATGCACCGAATGAGATTGTAGCCGAACCAATTCCACAAGTTGTTGTGGAAGAAGAGGTTCACGAACAAGCTCCCTCAAATGAAAACTCAAACATATCGCGAGTCGATGATGTTGAGGAAGCACCTTCACTTGAAGTTCAAGAACAAAGTCCACAAACCGTTGTGGAACAAGTTCAAGAACCTCAAACTTCTACCCTACGAAGATCGGCAAGGCCAAGTCGTCCACCTATAAGATATTTAGGTTTGCACGACGTTCTCGTTATGGAGAACGATGAGCCTTTGACCGTTGATGACATGAGAAAGAAACCCGACTCCAAGGAATGGCTAAAAGCCATGGAATCCGAAATGCAATCCATGTATGACAACAAGGTATGGACCTTGGTTGACCTTCCCAACGGAGTAAAACCCGTTGAGAACAAGTGGATCTTTAAGAGAAAGGTCGACATGGATGGCAACTTGACCATTTACAAAGCACGACTTGTAGCGAAAGGTTACAAGCAAATTCATGGTATTGACTATGAAGAAACCTTCTCGCCCGTCGTCATGTTCAAGTCAATTCGGATCATGTTAGCAATTGCCGCATTCTATGATTATGAGATTTGGCAAATGGATGTCAAAACCGCCTTCCTAAATGGAAATTTGGAAGAGGATGTGTATATGACACAACCCGAGTGTTTTGTGGATCCAAAGAATGCTAACAAAGTATGCAAGCTTCAACGATCCATTTATGGATTGAAGCAAGCATCACGGAGTTGGAACAAGCGCTTTGATGAGGAAGTCAAGAAATTGAACTTCTCTCAAAGTGAAAAGGAACCTTGTGTCTACAAAAGGTTTAGTGGGAGCGTGGTTGTGTTTCTTGTTCTATATGTTGACGATATACTCTTGATCGGGAATGATATTCCCGAATTGAATGCAGTCAAGGATTCATTGAAGAAAGTGTTCTCAATGAAAGACTTGGGCGAGGCCGCCTACATCCTAGGAATCAAGATCTATAGAGATAGATCAAAGAGGATGTTAGGTTTGAGCCAAGATGCATATATTGACAAGGTGTTGCAAAAACACAACATGGCGAATTCCAAGAAGGGATTCTTGCCTATGTCACATGGCATTTACTTGAGCAAGACTCAAGGTCCGACAACGGAGACAGATCGGGAGTACATGAAGCGATTCAAGTATCCATCTGTAGTCGGATCGATTATGTATGCCATGCTATGCACTCGCCCCGATGTGGCACATCCGATTAGCGTGACTAGTCGATACCAAGCCAACCCGGGCATGGCACATTGGACCGCAGTCAAGAATATCCTCAAGTATCTCAAGAGAACCAAGGAGAGCATTCTCGTTTACGGTGGAGACCAAGAGCTCGTTGTAACTGGTTACACTGATGCTAGTTTCCAAACCGATCGAGATGACTCCAAATCACAGTCCGGCTTTGTATTTCTGCTTAATGGTGGTGCCGTAAGTTGGAAGAGTTCCAAGCAAGATACTACGGCCGATTCCGTCACCGAAGCAGAATACTTAGCGGCTGGCGAAGCAGCAAAAGAGGCCGTATGGATCAAGGAGTTCTTGACCGAGCTAGAGGTGGTTCAAAGCATCTCGGGTCCAGTGGATATCTACTGCGACAATACGGGAGCCATAGCTCAGTCCAAGGAGCCTAGGTCTCACCAGAAGACTAGGCACATTCTACGACGATTCCATCTCATCCGTCAGTTGGTCAATGACGGATGGGTCAAGGTCAAGAAGGTGGACGGTGCCGCGAACACAGCGGACCCTCTGACAAAGCCTTTGTCTCGAGCCGCGCATGAGTTGCATGTTGCATCCATGGGGATTAGGCGTATGCCTGATTGGCTTTGAGTTGTATCTTTTATTTAGGCGTTAGTATGAGATATGTATATTTGGATATTACATTGAGTACTATACACTGGCTAGAAGTCACTGTTGATTGACTCTAGGCCAAGTGGGAGATTGTTAGAGATATGTCCTAGAAGCCAATCATATTTGGCTACTTCTATGGTTTTATGTTATGGATGATTTTATATCATTTGTTCCTTGATTTATGTGTTGACAGTTCATTCAGGTTGAGGATCTGAATTATAGATCACTGTGATTCATTTAGTAGTAAATGACAACAATAAATCTAAAGCGTCCATAATCTTGATAATTAACAAGGAACATTAATTATCAATAAGATTAGTATGCAAGTTAAGTGTTGATTAAGTTCTATAAATCACAGGTTAAGAGTAACCAACTTAATTGCATATGTTTATGTTAATTGAACATAGTACAGGACATGACCCAACGAAATAAATATATGGATTGTGTTTTGGTGTCATTATTTATTTCGTTATGATTTTGATTCTAAGTTTGAGATATTTATCTTTTCCACATGAGGATAGGTTCAATAAATATCGTCTACCGCTGATTCCCGATAAGGGCTGCTATACGGACGTTATTTATGTTCTCTTGAATTGTGCGGGGAAAAGTTAAATAGTCAAGAAAACCGTATGTCCCTCATTAATTCACTTAGTGAGTGACGATATCTGTTTGGGCCCCTTGATGGAGATAGATTGTTTGCTAGCAACTGATACAATTATCTCTAGATCAAGAAACGTATAATCTGCAAGAATGACACATTCCTATCTTGGATTATACGATGATATCGTGAGGCATAGGAATCAAAATGGAGATATATTTTATTCTCTTATGCAGGATTGAAATATTGTAGCTGTACACTATTTATGCGAATTGGGAATCATAACGTGTTGCTAGATACCGCTTATGATTATTGGAATTAAATAGCGATTTAACTCCATGTCCAACGTAGCATAAATCCTCAAAGGGTCACACAGAATTGGTGTTTTAACCATGCTTGCATTATTTATTTATTTGCAATAATTGGTATTGCAAAATATGATGAGTTGATTAATTAATTAAATAGCGTTGTAGACCGTTATAATTAATTAAATCAAAGGGATCATATAGAAATAAATTAATGCATTATCTAATCCCTAAATAATTATTATTAAGTTAATAATTATTTATTTCAACACATATGCATTTAATAGGGCTTTAATTAAATAGTTAATTAAAGGCCCAATAGGGAGTCAAATTGGGAGCAACAAGAAGGGCCATTTAATAGTTGATTAAGTAGACCCAAGAGGCAAAGCACATAGCCCATAAAGGGCCCATAATGTGGCCGGCCATGATAGGTGGTAGGTGGGTGGCAAAGTTGTAATTTGATGGTGTGAGGTAGGTAGGGTTTATGCTCTATATAAAGGGGTATATGGTAGCAAATCCCCCTCTCCCTCTCTCCCACAAACCCTAGCCGCCCCCCTCCTTTTTGTGGCCGGCGCCTCCCTCTCCATTAGCTCATGTGTTGAGCCCCCTCTCTTCCTCAAATCAATTAGTTCATTTGCTAGAAGATTGGGAAAGCTAGGGATTAGGCATTTCCTCCAAGTTACTAGCATAACTTGTAGAGGATTTGGTTAATACCAAGTGGACTCGAGGTGATTCGACAAGGAGGCGGGAGCTAGACGCGAGCACAACCACCTACAACCTAGCCGGTTCGAGCCTCTTGATTACTACATCAAGAGAGGTATACCTTGAACCTTTCTCTCTTGTGTGAATGGCTTAGTGCAAGATCCGTGTTTGTGCATGATTGTTTATGGATAATTAGGAGTATTTAATCATAAAATGAAAATTATGCACTCAACTAACACGACTCCCCGTTGATTGCTTGATTGCACGAGTGTTGATTGTCACAAGTAATTCCCGTAATTATGTGGCTAATTCTGTTGAGCTTGATTAGACGTTGAACTAAAGACTTTGACCCAAGTTAAAATAGTCTAACTTTGTTGTGGCTATATTAGGAATATGATGAGAAGTCTGACTAAAAAATAAAGGATGGATACTGTGGCAAAATACTCAGACAAATCTGTTCCCACACAAAAATAAAAAAATGATTTATTATTATTTTGTCTTAATGATTTCTGAGTTTTAAATTTTGTTGTCGGTTAAATTTTGTTTTCTGTTAAATTATGTTTTCTGTTAATTCTGTCTTCTGACTCTCTGACTTCGATATTAGAAAAAAATAAATTACTTAACAATAATTCTGGAAAAATAAATTAACGTAATAATTAAGTTAATGAGAATTATAACTGAGGAACTTGGTACTGTAATCGTCAAAGTCAGGTATTTGTTAGTCAACTAGACTTACTCAGCAAAGTTTCACCAAGTGGATTATAGCAACGGTTAACTAAATATTAACGGAACTTGATCTATAACTTGTGAACAGACACAACTAGCGACCAGGACCATCGGATCTTTGTTAATATCTGGACAATCGGTATTTTTAATTTCATGCATAACATGTTGATACAAGTTGGAAATGCATTCTATTGTGCATATAGACCAATAGAACCCCAAAAATATAAACTACATGTTGTATGAACGTTCCGTTTGGACTGTTGAAATAATTATAGTCTGATCTAGCATTCATTTGTTATTTTGAAATTGTGTCAGACTAAAATACAAAGGACAGGAATGGTTTCGAAATTAGATAATTTGATTTGATAGTCCGCTGAATTGTTGAAAACCATTCAAGGATTCTGCCAGCATAGCAAGATTTGATTTACCTTGATTTATCTAATATCACTCTCCGTTGTTTCGGTTTGGCCACCGACCCAGTTAGGTTACTAGCACTATTTTCTTTGGTTTATTCCCTCTGTCTGTACCAACGGATAATTTCCTTGGTTTTAGGAAAAGTTCTCTCTGTATTTGTCTGGCCTCGAGAACTTGAGTGAATGATATATGAAAGGGAAAATTTTTTCAGTGCCCCTCAAAACTGAGGAAATGATGGATTTGCCCCTCAAAACTAATTTCTTCTCTTTTTGCCCCCCAAAATCAGACATTCTTTCTGAAATTACCCCTTTTTCTTTCTTTATAATATATTTAACAATAAAATAATAAAAACAGAAATATCTGACCATTGTACCCCTAAACTAAACTCATCCCAAATCAATCGATCAAAACCTCCGTCTTTCTCACTCCCACGAAGCCTCCTCCCGATATTCTCTCTGGCCTTCCCGCCGTACTCTCCGCGTAAGCACGAACCCTTTGTCTCTCCGTCGAACTCTCCGCCTAGTTCTTCTCACTCGCACGAACCTTGCTCTCTCCGCCTAAGCACCCAGACCTGCAACTCTGCCTACGCCTCATCTACTCTCAAACCACCTTCGTCGTTGCCTTCACCTCATCTCTCTCGTAAGTCGTAGCACTACGAAGCAAGCGACTGTCTATTCGCTGAAACAGGTATCTCTCTCTTTCTTTCGACAGTCGATTGTGAAATAAGATCATAACTCATGTTTAATATAACATTTTCATCTGATCCGTAGTTTACTTCATTAGATTAAAATTCTAATCTCAAGGCTTGAAGCCCATTTTCCTTGGCAAGCCTAGTTTACTGGCACGTCAGGAGCCATTTAACCTGATGCTTTGAATGCACTTTCATTCTTTTAACAGGTTAATAATCAAATCAAATTCATTAGTAAACTTGCTATTTTCTTCAATAAAGACACAAAATAGTATCACTAGTTAGTTTGTAGAATCAAATTCAGCTCATAAAAGGGTTCATTTGCTATGGAGTAATGACTGGCACGCTTTAAACTGGTTCAGATCTGCTTTATTATTTTTTTAATGACTATATTATAGAGGTTGCAATCTTGAATTTCTTATATCTTGTTGTCTAAATTTTGGCCTGGAATGTTTCTAAATTTGCATAAATTCTGTAAGTTAATTGGTCCTTAAATCTGCTAATATGTAATTTCATGAGAACTTATTTGTACATTTGCATGATCCATATGTGCGTGAAGTTCAAAATATGATATACATGCCTTTTTCTAAATTTACTAGCACAAGTACGTGAACCCGAAATGTTACTAGTACATGTACTGATATGAAGTATATGTCTTTAACTTTCTAAATTTAGTAACCATAACTGACATAGATCTGCTAACGTGGTAATTATTATGAGTTTTTAGTTACCTAATGTAGTGTATAATATTCCAACTTGCAGTTCTAAACTCTCATTTGAATCATTGATGCCATGTCCATCTTGTTACAATTATGAATTTGCAGTGACTGAAAGAATGCTCTCTCGGTGCTCGTTTCAAAATTTCAGCACCATAAGGTTGAATAGACCAGGTTTTACAAGAGCAGCTTAGCTTGAAGCAAAAGATTAAGACCAGCTGATATTTTGTAAGAAAGTTGAAGAAAAAAAACGTTGTTGTTATTATCTTGCTTAGCTTTATTATTGCACTTCTGATTTTTGTAATGTTGATTATGTTAGTGTTGGTTAAATTAAAATAAATGGTGTGTCAGTGTTATATGTATGGTTGTATTCTGTTTATTAACAAATATGCATTGTTACATTAGTTTCATTTTCTCTGAGAAAGAATGATGGAACAAGCGTGGGCAAGATATTTCACAGTTTTGCAATTGTTTATGTGTGCACCGAGTATGATGGAACATGCATGCGGTAATCCTTAACCAATTTTCAACAAAAACTAAGCATGGTCCTTTTAAGTTTTATATGCTTTTGGGAGGAAAAATTTAATAAAATAGAACGTTAATAGTAGTAACATTCAATTTTTCAATTTCCTAAATTTACAAATGCTTACGGGTTTATGATACCATGGGTATAAAGTAAAAAGGCAAAACCAGCTCTATGATTATAGGAATAACAAAACTCAGAAGAATTTGCTCACGATTGTGTTTATGACAACTGGTTGTCGGAACAGCACAATCTAATGAATATCAGAGTTACATTTATAATCAAGAAAAATCAGTGTCACACACCATTTAGGTACAACAGAAACATTTAGCTCATAATACTAACAAGTAACAAATGAAAGAATAACCAAACCTATTATAACAATTTCAACCCCTATTCCCTTACAAATCTCTACAGAGCAACATCGAACATAATCCTGAGTAGAGTAATCGCACCAAACAAATAGAGAAGTAATCAACAACACCTTTCTTTCTTCTCCTACAAGATTCAAGAAAAGTTAACAGAAGTTCAATTCAATTGCTGACCAATATGCAATGGAGCTGATGGAAAAATCTGAATCAGAGAAGGCATACTTCCTTAAACCTTGTTGAGTGACTACCAATCCCCCGACCATTTTTGTGCAGCAACATTTTGGTACATCAACGTACACTACTCTTTGAGTTGCTCTGCCAGTAGAGTCGATGGAAGAATCTGAATCAGAAAAGGAGAGGGTACCTCTCAGCACGAGGCTGAGGTATTGATCACCTACAGGCTGGTCCCACTGCTCAGAGCAAAACTTCACCTCTCCTTCCAACGAAGCTGAGGTACTCACCCACAGGCCGGTCTGCTTAGTGAAGCTTCACCTCTCCTTTCGACGAGGCTGAGGTACCCACCCTAATCGCGGAGGATTTGAAGGAGTGTTGAAATGGGATTGATGAAGATCGTGCAAGAGAAAGGAGACGTTTTAGGGTTTATCGAGAGGGGCAAGGCGACAGAGAGTGCAAGGGCGGAAAGTACGGTGGGAAGGCCAGAGAGGATATCGGGCGGAGGCTTCGTGCGAGTGAGAGAGACGGAGGCTTTTGATCGATTGATTTGGATCAGTTCAGTTTAGGGGTATAATTGTCAGATATTTCTGTTTTTATTATTTTATTGTTAAATATATTATAAAAAAAGAAAACAGCATAATTTCAGAAAGAATGGCTGATTTTGGGGGGCAAAAAGAGAAGAAATTAGTTTCGAGGGGCAAATCCATCATTTCCTCGATTTTGAGGGGCACAGAAAAAATTTTCCCTATATGAAATGATTACTATAGCTATGTATGGATGATAATGATTCCGAAATTTCTGTGTTGCATTGCATTTTGCAGTATGCCGGTTTTAGGACCGTTTCGACTGGTACCTACGGTATTAAATCTGTATCTGTAAAATTCTGAGTTAAAATTTTATTATGGGAATTAGTGCATTGCACGGATATGTACCAAAAACTGTACTGGAACTAAAATCCGCATTGAGAATTTATTCTCATCCGTTTGTTATTCTTTCCATGTGCCTCGATGGTCGGGGGTTCCAGGAGCGTCGCAGGCTTATTAGGTCACGTGCTGTTGCAACGATCGAGTGCTCTTTTGTTAAGTTGGAAGTTTACGTCCCAGCTTTGCGGTGTAATGTCGTTATGCTTCTCAATTTTGATGATTTGCCGAAAATATATGCTTATGATTACTTTGATTTTCCTGGTTCTGATGGTCCGGGTGATAGTGTTGTACCCGAGTGGGAACCACAATCGAACCCGCAAGAGGAAATTTGACGAGTTATAGGTTAACTTGTCAGGAAGTTGTGACCAAGTCCCTCTAGTGTTTTGTTTGTGAGTTTTATGGACCCTCTGCTACGGTGATGTTTTTGTGATGCCTTCTCTGCCTACGTAACATATGTAAGCCTGGATGATAGGATAGTTTTGGGTGGAACCCGTAAGCCTCTACTTGTATAATAAAGCTGACGAGATATATGATAGCGGTATGAAATAAATTACCAGGCTTTGATTATTTACAAATATTTAAATTGGGATATCTGTTGCTTGATTTGACGAGTTTCAAATACTGTACCGTTATCAACTTACAGAATAAGGAAAATATAAAGTAAACTTGGAAAATAGAAAGCTAAATTAATCTGCATATTCAATCAATTCTGCCCCATGCTGGCTTGAGAAGGACACTATTAATGTAGAATACTAGTGAAAGTAAATAGTCGGTATCATCTAATACAACTAGACATGAGTTAGATACACCGAAAATGCTGCGGAAGTGGTCTTGTCCTGGACTTCATTTGCCATTTGAGAATCAACACCTTATTCAGCCTCTTGACTCCTCCTATGCACTAGTGGAATACAACCACGTATAGGGCTGCAATCATACTGTTCAAAGTGCACATCGTTTTTGACTCAACTGATCTCTCCTATTTGAGAGAAGTGGATCTCTCCCTTTATTTCTATGTTCTCTCTTTCTCTGAAAGAAGAAGAATAGATAAAGACTCTGTGTTCTGTCTGACACAACCATAATAGATATAACGTATATCTATGAAATAAGCATCCACAAGTGAAACAACGCCTGTCTGGATACTTACGCAGACGGTCCGTTTGGAATCTCAAACGGTCCGTTTGGCTGAGTCTCCACTATTTCTAACAACTAGGTTTAAAAAGAACCGCGTTTTTAATTTGAAAGAAAAATTTCTCTTTGCATCTGGATGCAGTTTTTAATTTGAAAGAAAAATTTACTAAATTTAATTGGGAGCTTGGGGAATAATAATTGCTGAAATGGTCACACATCATGACTGCCCTTGAGGATGTGAATAAATAAAAATATAAACATTTGTTAAAAATATCTCTAATTGCTATCCGGACAGGATTACCTTCGAGTCAGAGCTTATATTGACGGATTTAACTTGGTACCAATTTTAAAATCCTCCTCAACAAGGCTTCCCTCGCTCTAGCAGGGGCGCATATTCTGGAAGCACATAATTTTATAATTCCAATTGTGCAGAGAACATTCGTCTCTAATACTTCTAAAAAAGAGAATTACCTCCTCTATAAATATGTACATATATGATGGGCAAAGTCCATTCCAAGCTCAATTAATACCCCATCAATTTAATATATATATATAGGCTCTCTCTTTATCATCTAGCATCTTTTCTCTTGGAATTTTTCTTTTGGCTTATTGTTTTTCCATCTCTGCTGCGACAACTAATGTACGGAAATGGCAGGTATGACACAAAAGCAATCATGGGTTAATTACTTTTATTTGATGAATGAATTGTGGTGGAGGTGAGTAGGAAATTTAATTTCAGACAATACTCTAGGTGAATTACCAGTGCATTGGGTCCATTAAGAGAAAATCATATTTACTTTTTCATTTCCGTACCATTTATATATTTTTTTCTTAAAATTTTCCACAGTTAATTAATGAATTAATGTGTTTAGAAGTATTTGTTATTCTTGATGGCCTCAATGTACTAGCAATTGCCTGAAGGATATCTAAAAGTTTGTCTCACTACCACTATTCACAGATTCGAAACAAAAATAAAACTAAAACTCAGTTGCTTTTTGTCATGATCGCCTACTTAGTTGTACAATAGTACCGTAGCAAATTTGGAATTTGTATAAAGCCAGAGACCAGTAAGCATCCAAGGAGAGGAGTTGCTAGCAGAAGGGGAATGAGCACTCTTTCATCCTTCATTGGGCTCACACTCTCTCTCCATGGACCACATTTCGGCCCAATTATGCAAGAAATATTTCTCCAGGTAGCGCTAGAATCCGAAAATTGATTACTACCCTCTACCCTCTGCAGTTTCATCTTTGATTGTCATCGTTTGAATAAAATAAACACATAAAATAAATAAAGTGAATATATAAATAATCAATGTGAATATATATAGAAACAAATAAGTTAAATAAAAATAAATTTGAATGTGCATAGAAAAATCTAAATAAGGATGACAAAACTTATTTATTTGTATGTGTTCATTTTATTCAAACGATGAAAAGCGATGGCAATATAAACTTCAAAGATCTGCAGATGCTCCGTGATCCGAACCATCCTATTAATGATGGATGCTCCGTGATTAATACTAAATTCATTGAAATTCCGTGCGACACGTAAAAATGTTCTTGTTGAAATTAGATCGGACGGTTTGGATAAAAAATCTGTAGAGGATGCCGGTCCGGTGGCGCTACACCATTTGGGGTGCATGTACTTGGTACATGCCGGGTCGGATCGTGGCCTGAGCCTCATGATTTGGTCTTGCTATATTGCATATAATTACTCCGTTTTGAATTAATTTCCCAGGTCTGTCTTTCTCCATCTCCTTCCACCTTGATTTCTATGATCCATATTTTAAACATCACTAGACACATAAAGAAAATAACGTAACATCATGTGGCGTTCGGTGTTAAAACCTCGGATGCAGTGTACTATATCCAACACTGACAGCAAATTCAAAAAATGTATATAGAACGCAATATGCATGACAAAATATATACCAATGAAACTTTCAACATGTTTATGTTTGTCAAAAAAAAAGTAACAATGTGAAGGTTAAAAAAATTATTTATATATTTTTTGTATAAATCTATTTGCATATATGAATGAATCCGGGATTAAAAATAATTAAATAATTAAAAACATGATTAAATATGAAAAATTAGACTTGTTGTGTTCTAACTTGTGTTTTTGTTATAGATAGTTCCGGTTCCGGAAAGAGCTTGTATGGAATCTCATGATTTCATTGTAAAATTCATAATTTGTTGCTAAATTTTTAGTAGAATCCATGGACTTTTCTATCTTCTCTTGTTAGTGTTATTTCTCTACGAAGATATTCGAATACAGCTCACAGTAATGTCTCTATTTTTATATATTATAAGCCGTGTAATATCCTGATTCTTGAACAGCTGAAGAGCTCGATTAAACAAATTTCCAGCCCCCAGCCTTTTCTTGGTTCTAAACTTGTACAACTAGGGTAACAACAAATTTGAGCCAACCACACTTGAGTTTAATCCTTCAATGTAGCAAGCCCCACATTTACATTTCAGGATATATATGGCTCAGATAAAGAAATTCTGTTCAGAAGGAATTTTAGCCATCCGATCAAGCTGTCTAATCTGATAAATTTTTTTTTCCTTTTTGTTCTCGATTGGTAAAGAACTATTCTTTCCCCTCTCACTCCATTAAAACCATTCCATCTTAAACCTTCTCACAGGCACCAATACCGTTTCCTTATTACAACTAAAACCTTCTTCGGCTCCGTTTGGATGAGTTCTAAGAATTAGAGAATAAAAGAATAAAGAAATAAATTTATTATAAACAATCCAAATTCTTCACAAAGTTACACATTTCCCAATACTTCTTCTCTTATTCCTCTTATTCTCACACCATCCAAACGAAGCCAATAATTTATTCAATTACGCATGTTAATTTAAATTAGAACTATCTTACAGTTTTTCTGGGTATAAAAACGCTGTTTGGTTTAGAATGTTTAGGTATTTTATGAGCTAATAATATTTATATATTCACAATTTTTTTTTATGTTGGAAGGCTTGCTGTGTGTGATTGACAAATTATGGCACCGTTTGGATGAAGGAAGAAGGAAGAAATTTATTATAAACAATCCAAATTCTTCACAAAGTTACACACTTCTTCCCACTTCTTTCCTTTTCCCTTCTTCCCACACCTATCCAAACGGAGCCTATAATATTCTACAATATTGTCAACTCGATCAGAAAGTAAAACATAAAGTAAACTTGGGATAAAGGGAATGCTAAATAAATTACATTTCGTGTCAATATATTCTACCTCAAGCTGGATTGCAAGGACATTAATGTAGAGTATTAGAATTTAAAAAAAATGGGGTCAATGTTTGTAATACATTAAAATCCAATAAATCATTTGTTCTTTGCGTCAGGATACAGTTTTTGGAAGAATTCTCACGTTGAATTTAATAGGATGGTTGCGGATATAATAATTGCTAAGTCATATACACTCTAGTCCTAAACAAAACTTGATATTTACTTCCATTAATTGTACACAGAATATCATCACATAATAAAATTCTTCTTACAAAGTAGTGGTAAATTTCAAAATTTCCAATTTCTTCCTTCGGACAAGAGGATAACAATTATATATGCATCTTTTTCTTTTCTTTTTTTATTAATATCCAATGTATAAGGCTTCACGTAGCTTGATCTTATTGATTTAATGGTTCGCACAGTGTTACATATATATGCAAATCATGTAATCATGTTAGCATCATGTGTTCTTATAATTTCTTCACTTGCAAGAAAAGACAAAAGTATAGTGGGAATCATTCCCTCGACTCTTGACTCACAGCGATCATTTCAACCAAAGTTAATAATACCTTCACATTTGATTCACTCAAAACTTAAATGTAATCATCAATATCACAAAAGATGTTGAGGAGGCACGAATATATATAATTCAAACAAAACATCCACAAATAATATAAAGACCAGAGCAACAATCGTTTTTCTTTCTTTTTTTTTTTCTGACATACTAGATAGCAGATCAGAGAAACAATCGTTAACATAATTTTGCGTAGTTTATGTCGAACATATCAACAAATACGTGTTGTGCCGTGTCGTGTCGTGTCGTGTCAAACACGCCCGTGTCCGATCATTTGTCGTGCCGTGTCGTGTCGTGTCTAAATTAATTCTAAGAGATGGACACGACATGCCTAAGGACACGGCACGCCTCGTGTCCTCGTGTCGTGTCGTACGTGCCGTGTCTTCTTTAAACGTGTCGTGTTTGAACACGTTTGAATTTCATAAAATATAGTTATATACTTATGCTTATGGATGAACTAGACATTCAAACTATGAAATTATCCTTAAAAAATAGACAATATAAGGATTTTTCTTATTATTTCGTAATGTTTACTCTCTTTGATCCTGATCATAAACTTGTTATGTCTCTTGGGTTGTGTCGTGCCATGTCTCGTGCCGTGTCGTGTCGTGTCTAGACAATTCGCGTGTCGTGCCGTGCCGTGTCTATTCCATCAAAGTTGGACACGACACGCCTAAAGACACGGCACGCTTAAGTTCTCGTGCCGTGCCGTTTTCGTGTTTTACCGTGTCGTACCACCTCCGTATCGTGTCGCGTCGTGCCGTATTCAGTCACGCCGTGTTTTTTTTTAGAACACTACTCTTGAGTGACCTTATTATGAGTTCCTCTGTTTTACCAAGACAGGAACATGCTGCTTTGCAAAATTTGTCCCAGATATGTTTGGTCCTGTTTTAGTTAACACCTAAAATATTTTCCACTCTTCATAAGTTATAGCTGCCAAATAATGAAAGTTAGGATTACTAATGACAAATAACGGGGTGAACACCTTTATTCATCCCGTTCGCAACGAAATTACTTTCAAAATTTTTTCACAGCGATCATTTCAACCAAAGTTAATAATACCTTGACATTTGATTCACTCAAAACTTAAATGTAATCATCAATATCACAAAAGATGTTGAGGAGGCACGAATATATATAATTCAAACAAAACATCCACAAATAATATAATGACCAGAGCAACAATCGTTTTTTTTTTTTTTTTTTTTTTCTGACATACTAGATAGCAGACCAGAGAAACAATCGTTAACATAATTTTGCGTAGTTTATGTCGAACATATCAACAATCGTTTCAATCTGTCTCGCAACTGGTAGAACATAGTTTTAATATTAGATTGTTGAGGAACATTTTGATCTGGGAGTGGCTCATTATTGGTATTGTTTAAACATGCAGCAACCTGTTGCTCTTGGAATAGGCTGGTATTTAGTAATAATAAGCATACCTCCTCCAAAGTATCGAAGTATGGAATATACTCTCCGCCCAACAATGACAGTTCAGGATGGACCTGTAAATTAATTCAATAATGGTCATTCCTCAATTAATACTATTTTCTTACATGGACCATCACAATTTCACAGCTCTTTTCCATATAAATGAGAGCATACATTTATCCCTATTCTCAAATTATTTAGACCCCGAATGTATTGTTTATATCCTTGGATTAATGATTTTATAAGAAACTAGGAATTGTATTACATATTTAAAACAAAGTAAGGTTTAAATCCCACGCATTGGAATGATGGACCTGTTACCTGTACAACGTGTCTATTCTATATCGGATTTTGAATTTAATAAGGCTGACCCAAACCATGCATTGAATTTAATAAGGCTGACCCAAACCATGCATTATTTTATTTTTTTATTACTTTTACATAGTTTATGAAAATTGTTGTTTTTAGACCGTTCATAACTTTTTGGATAAACTAGTGCAAATATCGTGCATTGTCGATCTATTTTATTTATCATATTTTTTATTTGAAAGCCTAAAAAGCCAAAAAAAAATCGTTAAGTTTCCTATAATTTTTTGGCTATACATGTAAATAAATAGAATAATAATTTAAAAGCTAAAGACATTTTTTCAAAGCAAATAAATAAAATAGTATGATTTCTGAAAATTATTAAAAATATTGAAAGTAAAAAAAATGAAAACTTTGTGTCAATGGATTGTATATAATTTTTGTAGGCATGTATATAAAATTTGGTATACAAATGAATTTAGAAAGCCCATCAAATAATAAAAACAAATGCGCTCTCTGTAGAACGGGAAAATGGAGATGTCCAATTGTTAGAAAAAATGCAGAGCAATTCTAGTGTAAAGAGGAGTGACTAAAAACTCGTAACTCGTGAGCTAATTCAAATTCGATCCAGAAAAAGCTAGGTTGTAAGTCGAGCCACACAACTCGAGTTGGTAGAACTCGAGCTAAATTAACTCGGTTGGCTGACAAATTGAGTTTGAGTTGAGCTCAACTCGACTTGCAACTCGTTAACTGACTCGTGACATGATAAATTTATATTTTAGATAATATTATCAACATGATTTTGTGAATATTATAGAAGTTATAAATTAATTCTAACAAATTTTTTTCTATATTTTTTTATTTAAGTAATTGTAACATACCACATAATGAGTTTCAATACATATTTTGTTTGTAATGAATAGAAAGAATATAAAAGACAATAATATTATTTTTTAATTATTGTATATGGAATAAGTTTTAATGCTAGAATAATACATGAATTAAATAAATAAAAAATTTGAAGGATATATGCTTATTTCAAGCTAGCTCATGAGCCACGAGCTAGATCAAATTAGAGACAAGTCGAGTTAAAACTAGCCTAAAAGACTCGAGATTATTTTTAACTCGGCTCAAGCCAACTGGAATTATGATGGAGCCGAATTTGAATTGTCTCCAGCTCGCTGGAACTCAATTTGAATACAGCCCTAGGGGAAACTGGGGAGAATTGGCCTTCCACAGTAAAAATCTAGACTGGTGGTGGACCCCCACGTGTTAACCGGATTCATTAAACGTTCGGATCTGATACGATCATTTGATGCGTTGTTTCAACTAAATAAATTAACCAACACAACATCTGTCACAAAACCACATAAGATCTCAAACACTGTCCAAACTACAGATTTGAACAGCAGAAGGGAGAGCCGTACTCATCCACTCTCTGTATATGTATATATAATATAATTGATTTTCAAAACACTAAAGAATAGTAAAAAGAAGTAAAAAATAAATATAAGAGATACGTTGAATCTGTGCATAGCATGGGAACTAACATACCTTCAAGCAGTTCACCGAGTCGTCCTTTAGTCGAATAATTTTCTTTTCACGATCCCAATCGATTGTTGGGGAATTTTTCACTGCAAGTAACATGTACAATTGCAGGTAATCACGTAAACGTTCTCGTAAAAAATCAATTTGAAAATTGCACTTCATTGAATCATTGAGGTCATTTTGGATCCACAACCATGCCTCGTCTGTCATGTCGCCTTCTGTCATATTACCATCTTGGCAATGCCTGAGCACTAAATTCAGAAATTTTACACCATGTTCTTCTCCCCATCCAGATTTGGATGCGTCAATATAACAATTGTCACTTTTCTCAAGTCTCTCCGGAGGCCTTTCAATTCTTCAACGGAGGAAGTAATTTCAGATAATAGGAAGAAATAATAGTAAATCTGCTGGACATTACATTGACGATTGTGGGCCATTCAAAATTACAACTGCAATTACTGAATTACATTATATTAAATAAGAATGTTATACACCCGCTTTTCAACTGCAAAATGGCCCGAAAAAATTAAAACTGACGTTACTGTTCACTCGAATTTCGATAATAACTATTAAAAATTAGAAATTTTAAAAATAACGTCGTTGGATCGTCATCTGGATTGACGAAATCACAAAACTCTTGGATCGTCATCTGGGATAACGACCCAACCTTGGATCGTCAATTAGGATGACGATCCAATTAGTTCTGTTTCCAACTTTCCAATTTCCAAACTTTTGTAACTTTTTTATTTGCAATTTTACCTTTTAGCGCTTATTATTGTGATTGCTTTCCAAACGCTTGATAAAATTTTGGCTATATTAGCTATGATATGATTGATCGATGTATTTAAGATCACTTAATGACAAGTATAAATGTGCCACTATATTATGGCCTTATGGGACCCACTAACTATGTACATGGTAAAGACAATTTCTTTCATCAATGAATAAGTTCAGAATGGTCCGTTCCTTCTATTTAAGAGAAAATCTTTGATGCTTTGCAAAACATATAATGAAATATAATTGAATATAATTGATACATATATATATAATTAGTGATTAGTAATTAAATATAATTGAAACTTCTATAATGAAATATAAGTACTTAAAAAAATTTATATATTAATATCTCCATTTAACCAAAACATTGCTTTTATCAGAATTCAAATACAATGTATGTACACAAAAAATCGATTTTTTTTTCTTTATGGAAGTAGCATCATAAGGTCATGTAAGCATGGAGATACTGTGGCCGATCATTTAAATGGTAAGGAGATGTTGTATAAGGAACCATCCATTGCTCTAAGTTGCTATTTAAAAAAAAAAATGTATGATAAGTAAAAATTTGCTCTTGAAACTTTAAAAACTCTGAACTCCAAGCCTGGTCGAAAATACTAATTGAAAATTTATATGAGCAAGCTATTTATAATTTCGAACCAACAGCTTAGCAAAAAATGGTGATTTGCATATACATCAACCACCTTAGCAATTAAATATTTACTGAAAAATGAACAATTGATTAATGCAATGGATAGCTCCCTTACGTACGGACTCAAGCATGAACCTAAAATTTAGCTTTGTTACGATGAGAACTTATAATTTGAAAAATTAATATATAAAAAACTCTCAAATGTGATAACTTCGATAAATTTGACATAGATTGAAAGGAAGAAAGGAAAAGTAAATTACAAAACCCACAGGCCATGTATAATCGACCTGGCACTATGGTGCCAAGCACAAAAAGAGAATGTGCCAATTTTGTTAATTTCATGAAACCAAATTTTATATTATTTTTATAATTTTTAACTAATTTTTTTTTCATATTTTTAAAACAATTACAATTGGAGAGTTAATAACAAATTAGATTAATGGTTTTCTAAAAATTCAAAAAATAGTTAACAAATAAATTAAAAAATATAAAATTTGACCATATTTTAATATAAAAAATGAATTGGAAAGTTCGGATTGATAATTTGAGATTCAGATTTTGTAAAAAAAATCCGAGGTAAATCAATTTTTTTTTTACTTTGCAAAGCATCAAAGATTTTCCCTTAAATAGAAGGAACATACCATTCTGAACTTATTCATCGATGAAAGAAATCGCCTTTGCCATGTACATAGTTAGTGGGTCCTATAAGGCCATAATATAATTTATATTTGTCAACAACGTGTCATTAAGTGATCTTAAATACATCTATCAATCATATCATAGCTAATATAGCCAAAATTTTATCAAGCGTTTTGGAAAGCAATCACAATAATAAAGGCTAAAAGGTAAAATTGCAAATAAAAAAACTACAAAAGTTTGGAAATTCGAAAGTTGGAAACGGAACTAATTGGATCGTCATCTTAATTGACGATCCAAGCTTGGATCGTCAATTAGGATGCCGATTCAATCTTGGGTCGTCATCCCAGATGACGATTCAAGGATTTTGTGATTTCGTCAATCCGGATGACGATCTAACGACGTTATTTTTAAAATTTCGAATTTTTAATTGTTATTATCGAAATTAGAGTGAACAGTAACGTCAGTTTTAATTTTTTTCGGCAAAATAGCTCCGTTTGGATCAAGAATAAAATTACGATTAGTTATTCGGACTAAAAAATATTATTTCTAAACGATTAAGAATATGTTTTTTGAGATCTAGAGTGTTATTTTTAAGTAGTCCAACGTCTAGATTAAATTTTTATTCCTGGAGTGTTTGGATCATCTTTGTAATATATATTAAGAAATAATTGGGACCACTTTTTAATCTGGATTAAAAAGATGATTCAAACATCTAGGAATAAAAATTTAATCCGGATGTTGGATCACTTAGAAATAACACTCTGGATCACAAAAATCTTATTCATGATCGTTTAGGATTAAAAATTTTAATCCCGAATAACTAATCCTACTCTTAATCTCATATGATCCAAACATAAGATTATGGGTAGGATTAGTTATTCAGGATTAAATCTAAACGATCAAGAATAAGCTTTTTATGATATTAATACCAATGAAAAAGTGGTCCCAACTATTTCTTAATCCACATTAAGAAGATGATCCAAACACCTTAGGAATAAGAATTTAATCTAAACGTTCAGCCACTTAAAAATAACACTCTAGATCTCAAAAATTTATTCTTGATTGTTTAGGAATAATATTTTTTAGTCTGAATAACTAGTCATAATTTTATTCTTACATGATCCAAACGGAGCCCTATATTAGACCAAAATATAGAAATATAGATTCACATATGAGTTACTTTATACAATGCTTATTAAGCTTCTAACCCATGCAGCAAGCATTTCGATCGACAACAAATTACGTAGAAAAAAAAAAACTAGAATCTAATTAACTTATTTTTAGTTTTCCTTATCTAAAGCCTCTTCCATTCGACATAATTAACAATATGCCCATTTATGATCAAATGTAGCATTTGATCTTTGAGTTGTAAGGATTTCATTGATCTGAAAGAAAGGAGGGATGACTTACTCTCCAGCACCACCACCTCTTAGCCGTTCAATAAGATGTATGGTGGATTCTTTGCGGATTCTATAAGAAGCAATACTCATGTCGTCTTCCAATTGTATGCCACAAAAAACTAACCTTTGTTTGTCAGGTGGGATACCTTCTTTATCATGCAATTTTTCTTTAATATGGGCAATTGTGTCTGTGGATTCGCATTCCAAACTTCTAACCTTGCCAGTTAGCATCTTTACAAAGATCTGCATTGAACTTCGTAAGCCTTCGATACTAATTAATCAAATATTTCAAGAAAAATATACATGATATTTTTGCTGATTCATCACTAACTCCGGCTAGTCAAGAAAAAGTTTGGCAACAGTCCTCTTCCAAAACAAGTAACTGTAATTACAGGAAGAAGCAACTGCATAAACTTTCATAATACATATATAATTAAGCAACAAGTATTGATGTTCTTATTAAATATATAAAAAATAACATAAATCCAAAAATAAATAAATAAAAGAAGAAGATGAAGATTAGAGAAACAAGAGTACAAGACTAGCAAGCAGTAATTACCGTATACGAAAATGAAGAAGGAACTTACAACTCTTAGGAGTGGCCCGTTTGATCTGATTTCTGAGAACTGGCGACAATATTACCAATGATTCGACAAACTTAGGAGACAAATTAATAATATTCAAGCTTGAGCCATTATTTTAGATGGGAAGGTATGCCATTTTAGAATAGCTTTGTATGATTGATTTGCACAGACTTGTACAATTGATGTTAGCAACTTAGCTTGTATATGTTTCGGGCATGAGATCAGTCAAAGCCCATAGATTATATCCGAAGGCACGTATATTTATTGGTAAACAATTAGGTCTGGAACTTGAGTTAGGACTCATTCATAGGAACATAATGTTAAGTCAATGCGGATTTTTAAATTTCGCAAAAAAGAGTTATATTTTGTGTAGGAAAACAGTATACCTATTGCCTTTCGTGTCGTCAAAGTTGAGATTCGGACAGAAAAAGCAATAAGAAGTACTTTTGTCTAATTAACACATACAGGCGTTAGAAAATCGTTAATTTAATTTTTTATGAATTGTTCAAAAAAATAGTTTTTAAAAAAATCGACAAAATACTTACAAAATATAAAAAATGAAAAATTTGGTCAGTAAGGATAGTAAGGATATTTCAATAGGGAGATCATATTAGACGGTTTGAATCGGTTATTTTAAAGTAGATATCCAATAATTTAAATTAGGATGCACCGAAACTCCAATTCATTAGTATGCACCATAAATTTTTCTCCATATATCAATACCCAAAATAGAGAGAAAATTAAAGAGAACAAAATTTTCATGGAAAATCCAAAAGCGAAAAACCAAGCGAGCTAATAACACTACAAATCCACTAATCAGATATTGCTTTACAATTACAAAGGCTCCGTTTGGATGGTGTGGGAATAAGAGGAATAAGGGAAGAAGTATTGAGAAGTGTGTAACTTTGTGAAGAGTTTGAATTGTTTATAATAAATTTGGAAGTAGGAAGAAGCTATTCTCTTATTCTTGCACCCATCCAAACGGAGCCAAAGATATCATTAAACTATCAAATTTTTTCCTATCTTTCCACACACTCTCTCTCTTTGTAATTTGAGTGAATTTGAACAAAAGATCCTATGAAAAGAGGAGTTCTATAATTTCTCGTTTTTGAGTGACGATGAAATTAATCATGTTTTGGTAGTATCGTTTGATGACGATCAAATAGGTCATGTTGAATTTTCTCGGAAAGATCCGGCTAAACCACTACGCTTTTGTGTTGCGCCGCTCAGATCATCAGATCCCACTAAAATATCAGAAAAAAATGTAAGGTTTGAATCGCACTAGAATATTGATTTCTTCGGTGTTCCCATACCGAGTCTAGCACTAGAATCGCCAATCCCTCGAAGTGGCTCGATATCTCAGACAGTTCGATGAAACTATTCAACTTTATAGTAAGAAATAAGTTAACATCATTATTTTCATATTTAAAAAAAAATGTAGACTTGTTGTGTTCTAACTTGTGTATTTGTTATAAATAGTTCTGATGCAATATGGTCTTGCGCACACTTCAATAAAATGGGTGTAATTTTTAATCCGACCGGCAGATCGGACCGAAATTTTGACAGAGTTTTATGGTTATTTTGGCCAAATCGTCAGCTTCGATTTGCGATCTGAGCCTTCTTTCATGGACTTTTAGGCCTTTTTTTATTATTTTTAGCAATTTTATGATTATTTTGGTAATTTTATGTATTTTCTCTTTCTAGGATTTCTGTATTAGCTATTTAAGACAGCCGTCATGGTTTATGGAAGTTTAGTGAATTTTGAGAATTAAAACTTTATTAAAAAATCTGATAATATGTATGATTTCTCAACCAAAAATCTATCTTTTTCATACTTTTTTTTTATCTTTCTCTATAGTTCGTGCATCAAGTTCGAGCTTATATGGAGTCTCATGATTTCATTGTAGAATTCATAATTAGTTGCTAAATTTTTTGTGGAATCCATAAACTTTTCTATCTTCTCTTGTGAGTGTTATTTCTCTACGAAGAAATTCGAATACAACTTACTATAATGTCTCTATTTGTAATATTACTAGCAAAAGATGCATGCCCACGTATATGGGAAATAAATAAACAAAATAATATTAGAAAATAAATATATATTACTCAATCTAGCTACTAGCGATATAATTAAGTAGATATGATACTCTCAATTTGTTTCCTTTTTAGATAAGAAACCAAATGATATTGTTATTTCGTCTAGTGATTGATATCCAATCACAGATTAAATCGATCGAATGATAAAAGATAGATACACACTAAATCTAGCATGTAACTATTTTTTAATCCGTGTTTTTATAAGGAATAGAGATAAGCCATGTTATATATATCTTGATTCTTGAACAGATGAAGACCTTGATTAAACAAATTTCTAGCCCCCAGCCTTTTCTTTTGCTCTAAACGTGTAGAATAGAAAAGCAAATTTTAGCCAGCCACACTTGAGTTTTTAATGTAGGGAGCTTAAATGTACATTTTTTAAAACATATATGGCTCAGATAAAGAAATTCTGTTCAAGACGATTTTAGCCATCTGATCAAGGTGTCCTGATCCAGGAACAATGCAGATTGAATACTGAAAGATTGCAGATCAGCTATGCTGTCTAATCTGATAATTTTTTTTCAGGATTGGTGCAGGTTCTTCTCTCCCCTTCTCAGTCCCATTAAACCCATTCTCATCTTAAACCTTTCTCAGAGGCACCAATACTTTTTCCTTGTCACAATTAATTAATTAAACCTTCTACATTTATTTATACATGTTGCTTTAAATTAGAACGATCCTTTTTTTTAGTTCTTTCTCAGAACCGAAATTTGTAATTTGTAACTTCTTTGTTTATTCAATTCATTTATGGGACTTTGACCCCTAATTTTCTTCAAAAAAATAAATTAGAACTATCTTACGGTTGGGTAAAGTGTTGTTTGGTGTAGAATGTACCTTCCTGAGGTATTGTATAGCTATAATCATATTTTGTATATTCACATATTTTTTTTCAAGTTGGAAGGCCAGCTGTGTGATTGACAAATTATAAATTTTATACCTTTGTCAACTCGAAGAAGCCTTCAAAAAAAAAAAAAAAAAGAATGCTAAATTAATTACATTTTCTGTCAATTCTGCCCAAGCTGGACTGCACGGACATTAATGTACCGTACTAGAATTTAAAATACTATATATGTCAATGTTTTGTAATACATTAAAATCCAATAAATTTTTTTGTTCTTTGCGTCAGTATGCAGTTTTTGGAAGAACTCTAACTTTGAATGTAATAGGGTGGTTGCGGAAAAATAATTGCTAAGTCATATATACACTGTAGTCCTAAACAAAGTTGATTTTTACTTCCATTAATTGATTCATCATTAAAAAATAATGCTTTTTACAAGTAGTGGTAAATTTTAAAATTTCCAATTTCTTCCTTCTGACAAGAGGATAACAATTATGCAGTTTGTTTTATTAATCCAATGCAAGCTTTCAAATTTTGCCGAAATAACGGTGTTATTTACGAAATTTCGATTTTTCGGACAAAAACACACCAACGTTACAGTTTTAAACCAGAAAAATGCGTAACGCGTCATTTCCAAAATAACGGCGTTATTTCGGCAAAAAAATTTCGTTTAGCGGAGAAAAAATGGAGATAGGAGAGACTATATACAATATTATATTATAGTGTTAATATTATACTTATACATAATAATACTGCAATAATTAGATATTAGTATATTACTTTATTAGATTATTAGCACATTCAAAAAATATAGAATTTCGACTTATATTGTAGTACTCTACACAAGAATATATATGAGTTTGACACAGATGTTGGTATATACACACCGTTTTTTCACCGAAAAAACGCTGCACCGTTAATTAAACTTCGGACCGTCGTACCGAGAAAAACACAATTTAAAAACTTGATCCAATGTATAAGGCTTCACATAGCTTGAGCTTGTTGATGTAAGGCCTCGCACAGTGTTAAGAGAGGCATGATTCTTCCATGTGAATTTGAACATTCAGAATTAG
Source organism: Rhynchospora pubera (assembly GCA_028095005.1). Taxonomy (NCBI): domain Eukaryota; kingdom Viridiplantae; phylum Streptophyta; class Magnoliopsida; order Poales; family Cyperaceae; genus Rhynchospora; species Rhynchospora pubera. Next base: position 257,115,402 of record CM051461.1, on the reverse strand, counting down.
AACTAGTTATATATATTTATTACAAATATATTCAAATCATTTTATCACTTTAAAAGCTGTGTTTTTATAATTTCATCACTTCAAGAAAGGCAAAAGATTACTGGGAATCATTCTCTCGACTCTTGAGCGACCTTAATGTTAGTTCCTCTGTTTTACAGCGACAGAGACATGCTGCTTGTTAAAATTTATCCCAGATATGTTTAGGCATGTTTTAGTGGATCTCTTAGGAACACGAGGAATAACCTATTTCTAAACGGAAAACATTAGGAAGTGTGTAATTTTGTGAAGAGTTTGGATGGTTAGAAATAAATTTTTGTCTAAAAAGAGACTATCCCTCTTATTCCTAAGCGATCCAAACCGCCATAATATATTTTCCACTTGTTGTAAGTTATAGCTGCTGAATAATGAAAGTTCGGATTACTAATGACATGAATTCAGTAGACATCCATATGTTTTACACTATTTATGCTTGACCTATGTTCAACCCCCATTTTCAACAAAATTACTTTCAAAATTTTCACGGCGATTATTATAACAAAAATTAAAAATACATTTTTTTTAAGATAAATTGGAGGTCTAAGCCACCCAACTTAATTTTAAATTAAATGTTTATGAAAGACCCCAGCAGGATTTCGAACCTACGACCTTTTATTTTATAAGGTGCATTGTTCTTTGTCATTAGACCAGTGGTGGAGAGAGTAGGGGTGCAGGGGTGGACTGCTGCACCTCTATGATTTCAATTTTCCCAATAGTATTAGTACTAATTTTGATAATATTATACATATATTAACCAATTTGTCCCCTAAACATTGAAAATTGCAATTTTAACCCCTCAAATATTAATTCCTGGCTACATTAGATATACCAAGAGCTGGTTCTCAAAATTAAAAATACTTTGACATTTGATTCGCTCAAAACTTAAATGTAGTCATCAATATAATTACGAAAGAATTATACAATCCTCACTTTTTTGAGCTGGCTGAAAATGATGTTGAGGCAACGAACATAACACAACCAAAACATGCACAAATAATAGAAACACCAGCGGAACAATCATTACCAATAGTTTTTCGTAGTTTATTTCAAACACGTCAACAAGCGGTTCAATGTATCTCTCAACTTGCAGAACATAGTTTTAGTATTAGAAAGTTGAGGAACATCTTGATCAGGGAGTCGCTCATTATTGGTATTGTTTAAACATGCAACAACCTGTTGCTCTGGGAATAGGTTGGTATTTAGTAATAAGCATACCTCTTCCAAAGTATCGAAATATGGAATATACGCTCCTTCCAAAATTAACAGTTCTGGATGAACCTGTAAATTAATTCAATAATGGCCATTATTCAATAGTTTATATTTTCTTATATGGACTATCATAAGTTCACAACTCTTTTCCATATAATTGGTAGCATACATGTTACATCGATCCCTATTCTAAAATTATTTAGACCCAGAGTCTAATTGTTTACATCCTTGGGTTAATAATTTTATAATAAAAAAAATTATATTATATATTTGAAACAGAGTAAGGTTAAAACCCAACACATTGGAAGGATGGACCCGTCCAACGTGTTTATTCTCTATCGTATTTCGATTTTAATATAACTGACCCAAACCGTTGAATGTAATTTTTGTATTGAGATCTAGAAAGAAACCAAAATTTATAATATTTTCTTTTTTTTATTATTTTTACATAGTTTTAGAAAATTATTGATTTTAGACCGTTCATAACTTTTTAGATAAATTGATTTTCGAAATTTAAACAATATTTTTTAGAAATTCTAGATAGCGACTACCTAAATTTAAACAATATTAAATGAGTAAAAATTATATATACGAAATGCGTTGAATCTGTGCATAACATGGGAAGTAACATACCTCCATGCAGTTCACCGAGTTGTCCCTTTTTCGAATAATTTTCTTTTCACGGTCCCAATCGATTATTGGGGAATTTTTCACTGCAAGTAACAAGTACAATTGCACATAATCACATAAACGTTGTTTTAAAAAATCAACTTGAAAATTGCAGTTCATTGAATTATTGAGGCTGTTTTGGATCCACAACCATGCCTCCTCTGTCATAGTGCCTCCTGTTATGTTACCATCTTGACAACACGTGAGCGCCAAATTCAGAAATTTTACACCATGCTCTTCTACCCATCCAAGTTCGGATGCGTTAATATAAGAAATGACAATTTCCTCAAGTGTCTCCGGAGGCCTTTCAATTCTTCAAAGGAGAATGTATAAGAAGTAAATTCAGTTGATACAAGAAATAATAAATCTAGATGTTCATTGACAGTTGTGGGCATTTGCAAAATTACAATGCAATTACATTATACTCAATCAGAATGTTATACATCCTATATATTAGACCAAAATATATGTTCCCATCTGATCTGAGTTAATTCATCCTATTCTATTTAGGTTCTGATCCGTCAAGCATGCATTCAGACGAGAAATTACATATTGAAGAGAACTGCTTTAATTAGATTTAATATTTTTAGTTTCCCTTTATCTAAAACATCTTCTGTTCGACATTAACAATATGCGCATTTGTGGTCATATGTAGCATTTGATCTTCGAGTTGCAAGGATTTCATTGGTCTGAAAGAAAGAAGGATGACTTACTCTCCTGGACCACCACCTCGTAGCAGTAGAGCAAGACTTATGGTGGATTCGTTGAGGATGCTATAGTCAGCAATTGTCCTGTCGTTCTCCAATTGTTTGCCACAAAAAATCATCCTTTGTTGGTCAGGTGGGATACCTTCTTTATCATGCAATTTGTCTTTAATATGGGCAATTGTGTCTGTGATTTCGCATTCCAAACTTATATCCGTTCCAGTTAGGCTCCGTACAAAAATCTTCATTGAACTTCGTAAGCCTTCAATACACAAATAAAATAATTCAAGAAAATTGTACATGATATTCTTTCTGATTCATCTCTAACTCTAGTCTAGAAAGAAAAAAAGTCTTGCAACAGTGCCTACGTTCTCTTCCAAAACACAGCCGTAAACTGTAATTACAGCAACAACCAACTATACAGATTAATACACAAGTAAGAAGCGACGATGCTCTCAATAAATAAATAGATGAGAAAATAAATCCAAATAAATAAAGGGAGATCATGACGATTACATGTACAAGAGTACAATGTTAGTGAGCAAACCAGTACATTGACCCGACACACAAATCACCTGTTGAGTGTGACACAGAATACAGTTTCTGAACAAGATTCTGGCAACGCCACCTGATACATTTCCCTTTGTTAATTTTCTGTTTTGTAATCTGTTACAATTGTTTTTGTATTGAGGTAGGCTATTGTTAGAAACTGTACAGTCTATAAATATAGGCTAAGAATTGTAATTCAGTGATAGAGAAACATAATAAAGATTGTATCTCTTTTTTGTTCTATTCTTCTTTCTCTCATCTTGAGGAAATCTTTACATGGTATCAGGCCAGAACAATGGCAACCACCACAACCCCGCCATTATCGACCACCACGCCACCACCTGAAATGGAACCCATTGGCGTTCCCCATTCTTCTCCCTCTTCTTCCAATTCTTTACCACCTCTCTCCAATGAATCAATCATTACACTAAACCTCCCAATTTCTGTGAAACTGAACAACTCGAACTTTCTTGCCTGGAAGTCGCAGATTCTACCTGTGCTTTATGGCTACAATCTGATGCCGTTCATCGAGGCCACTCCTCCATCTGCTACTGCTGTCTCAACATCCGGACAGATAGAGCTCAACCCGCAATACATGTTGTGGCATCGGCAAGACAACCTCTTGCTTGGCTGGTTTAGGTCGTCACTGACGGAGACAATCATGGCTCAGGTCGTTTCTTGCACAACCTCCTCTGACCTCTGGACCTCTCTTCTCCGCATCTTTACCTCTTCTTCCAGGTCGCGCGTCACTGATCTCAAACGCCAACTCCAATTTGCTTCCAAGGGTGCTCAATCTTGCACAGACTTCATTCAACAGATCCGCCGCCTCGCCGATGAGTTGGCTTTTGTCGGAGTTCCAGTACCTGACGAGGAACTCGTGTCCTATACTCTTAATGGACTCGGGTCGGATTTCTCTCCTTCATCACAGCCATCACTACTCGTGGAGATTCCCCTACGTTTGCTGAGCTTCATGGCCTGCTTCTCACACATGAATCGTATCTTCTTGACTTCAATTCATCGCAGCAACCAGCTGCTTTCAACACAAATCGGAGCTTCAACTCCAAGACCCGCTATAATCAAGGTCAGAACACCTCTCAAGCTCGACAGAACTCTGTCCCTGGAGTGATGGGTTTCAATGCAGGCCAATCTAAACCCAATAACTCTTTCCCTTCTCAATCAAGGCCTTCTGGATCCAATGCAAAGCAAGGAAATAGTGGTTCCAGGCCTCAGTGCCAAATTTGCTCTCGAACTGGCCATGTTGCAAGGATTTGTTATTCGCATTATGATGCTGACCCGATGTGGAATTCAAGACATACTAGTCAGGCTTACAATGCTCAAACTTCAGTTTTGCCTTCTCCACCTGACACACCTAACAATTAGTGGGTTCTCGACTCCGGCGCGACAAATCATGTCACCAATGACATCAACAACCTTTCATCCTTTTTTGCTTACAAGGGGCCCGACAAGCTTCACATAGGGAATGGTATGGGTCTCAACATCCTTAATATTGGCTCTACCTCTATTCCTTTCTTTTCTCATACTCTACATCTTAATGACGTTCTTCATGTGCCTCAATTTTCAAAAAATCTTCTTAGTGTCTCTAAATTACTTCATGACAATCCTCATATCTTACTTGAATTCTCTCATTTGTCTTGTGTATTTAAGGTCCTCCCCACCAAGACTATCTTCCTACAAATGCCTAGTTTCAATGGTCTTTTCACTCTCAATTTGCCCTCTCACAAGCCCCAAGCTTTCATTGGTGTACGCGTTTCCGCAAATATTTGGCATGCTCGTTTGGGACATCCCTCAAATTCTCTTACTCAAAGAGTGATTCGAGAATTTAGTTTACCTTGTATCTCCAATAAATTGGATTCGTGTAATGATTGTCATATAGCAAAATCTCATGCTTTACCTTTTTCTTCTTCTTCTTCTTCTTTTGCTACTTCTCCTTTGGAATTAGTACACTCCGATGTATGGGGCCCATGCCCAATTCTTTCTTCTAATGGATATCACTATTATATTGTTTTTGTGGATGACTTTTCTCGATATACTTGGATTTATTTCATGAAAAATAAAAGCGAGGTTTCTAGCATTTTCTCTCTTTTCAAGGCTCAAGTTGAGAACTTACTATCCACAAATATTAAAATCTTCCGTACCGATGGAGGTGCCGAGTTCAAACCTATCTCTCGTTTTCATCCACAAATTATCCATCAAACTTCTTGTCCTTATACTCCTCAACAAAATGGCTTGGCCTAGAGAAAACATCGCCATATAGTTGAGCTTGCTTTAGCATCAATAAATCATGCTTCCATTCCTCTCAAATTTTGGGACGAAATTTTCTCAAGCATTGTCTTTCTTATTAATTCAATTCCAGCAGTGAATTCCGCCATTCCTTTCGTCACTTTATTCAACAAACAACCCGATTTCTCCTTCTTACGGGTTCTTGGTTGTTTATGCTTTCCTCATATTCGGCCATATAACAATCATAAGTTAGAACCTCGTGCCTTACCTTGTGTATTTCTAGGCTATGCCCTTAATTCTAAAGGTTACAGGTGCCTACATATCGCTTCAGACAAAATTTATGTAACAAGAAATGTGCAATTTGAAGAAGGTCAATTTCCTTTTCGGGACACACCTCAGTCTGCTACATCAACTATGCCGCATGATATCAATACCACTTTGGCGCTCCCCATCATTCAAGCTGTTGCTGATCCTCAATTAAACCCTCCTGCCCGCTGCTCTGACCGACTTTCTAACGGCACACAAATTTTAAATGAGGCTGCCCCAACTCCTGATTGTACCATCTCACCCAGTCCTTCTTTACAACCTCGTACTTCACATGATCAAGCCCCTGTTTCTTCTCCACCAATTCATCCGCTGCCACCTGATCATGCTACTCCTCTTCAATCAGCTCATTCCATGGTTACCAGAACAAGGGACCATACACGCCGTGTCAGGACATTTCCTGATCATGTGGCTTTTCTCACCTCCTTTGATTCAGAGCCGACATCCTTTCTCAAGCTAACACGAGTCCTGAATGGAGGGCTGCCATGGCTGCCGAGATCGATGCTCTAGCTCGAAATAGTACCTGGACACTCGTTCCTCCACCCAGGGATCAACGCATTATTGGCTCAAAATGGGTCTATAAACTCAAGAGACGATCCGATGGCACAATTGACCGCCACAAGGCACGACTTGTGGCCAAAGGCTTTCATCAAGAGGAAGGAGTCGATTTCTTTGACACTTTCAGTCCAGTCATTCGCCCAACTACTATTCGCATTTTACTTGCCATTACTGTCACACAATACTGGGCGATTCGTCAATTAGACGTGCAAAATGCCTTTCTTCATGGCGATCTTACCGAAACGGTGTACATGCAACAACCGCCCGGTTTTGTCGATCCGACACGCCCCGATCATGTTTGTCTACTATCTAAGTCACTGTATGGTCTTAAACAAGCGCCGCGAGCATGGTTCAACAAGCTTAGCACAACCCTCATTGATATCGGGTTTCAAGCTTCTAACTATGACCCGTCGCTTTTCCTCAAACATTCTCATGACCATGTTTTGTACATCCTTGTCTACGTAGATGACATATTGGTTACTGGGAGCAATCGACAGTCTATTTCTCAATGTATTGCTATGCTTCAAGACCGTTTTGCAGTAAAAGACTTGGGACAGCTACACTTCTTTCTTGGTATTGAGGCTAATTTCACCAATGCCGGTTTATATCTAAACCAGTCCAAGTACATTCACAACCTGCTAGTTCGTGCTAACATGAGTAAAGCACGGCCTGTGACAACCCCTATCTCCACTGTTACTCCTCTGTACAAGAATGATGCCCCTCTCTTTGACGATCCGCATCTATACCGTAGTATTGTCGGGGCATTGCAATATGCGACACTTACTCGACCGGACATTTCTTTTGCTGTCAACAAAGTGTCGCAATACATGCAAGAACCAACTACAAACCACTGGGCAGCAGTTAAGCGAATCCTAAGGTACTTAGCTGGAACCTCTTCTCATGGTCTATTCATCAATTCCAAGTCATCGCTTGATATTCATGCATATAGCGATGCCGATTGGGCCGGCTGCATAGATGATAGACGTTCCACTACTGGGTGTTGTGTCTTTCTTGGCCGAAACATTGTCTCGTGGAGTGCAAAAAAGCAGTCTACGGTATCACGGTCTAGTACCGAAGCGGAAGATCAAACGTTTTTAATATATATGATCTTCAGAAGATCAAACGTTTTTAATATATATGATCGTCTGTAACGGTTATTATCTAATAACCGTTACAGAAGATCAAACGTATTTAATATATATGACATTCTGTAACGGTTATTAGCTAATAACCGTTACAGATTTAACTCTTCTGTAACGGTTATTAACTAATAACCGTTACAGATTAGTTTAATTTTTTTTTTGCTTTTTGTTTGTTTTCGTAAGCCTTCTGTTCAACAATTTTAAACTTTAATTTAGAACAATTTTAAGTTTAATTTAGAACAATTTAGAACAATTTTAAGTAGAACAAATAATAATTTTGAAATGTTAAATAATAAGTTCAACAATTTAGAATGTTAAACACAAATTAAAAATAAATTAGCTCATAAATTAGCACATATATGTTAAATTTCACCAATTAATGACCTGCAAAAAATAAAAATAAAAATAAAACTATTAATATATATAACAATTTAGCACATATATGTTAAGAATAATTTATATTAGTTTTTGTAACTCACATGTTATTATGTAGCTACTTTCTTTTTTTTTCTTCGTGTGTCGACCCACACGCCTTCGGTGTTATCTGTACGCCTACAACTGATCGATACTGGCTGTGATGTATCGTCGATACCGATAGAAAAAGGAGGTATTTCCTCGAAGTGGTCGTATGCTTCTTCATCTACGACATCACCAACGCCGACAATACGTCTTTTTCCTGAAAGTGGCAAGTAATAAATAAGATGAACATTTGTACTCAATAAGGTGAACATTGTACTCAATAAGGTGAATATTTGTACTTAAATAAGATGAACATTTACCTTGAAGCACAACATGTCTTTTCTTATCCGCCGGATCTTGAATGTAAAAAACTTGCATTGCATGCTTATTTGCAAGTATAAAGGGATCGTCTCGATAAGCCCTTTTATTGAAGTCAACAGTTATAAACCCCATTTTGTCTTTTTTAACTCCACCGTGACCGTTGTCGATCCATGCACACTTGAATAAGGGTATCTTAATTTTCAGGTAATCTAGTTCCCAAATCTCCTCGATCCACCCATAATAAGTAGCCGGCCTAACATTATCACTAGATAAAGCTACAACAGTGACTCCACTATTTTGCACGGAACTTTTACCATCCTGTTTCCTTGTGTACCAGGTAAATCCATTCAAGTCATACCCTTGGTATGTCTCGACCACGGAATCAGGACGTCTTGATAACCATTTCACGATTTCATCGACCTCTGTTCCTTCTTTCAACTGGGACTGTACTTTATCTTCTAGCCATTGGACAAATTTTATTTCATGCTCTATGGTAATCAAGTTTTCGGTGTAAGAAGGGTATTGTTCACGTAACTCGATTAGATGTTCATTGATGTAAGGCGCCACAATAGAAAGATGTTGGAGAACTTTCATATGTGCTTTGGTTCTCATTGCAAGATCCGGTATATGAGTACTAGCTCCAATTGTACCTGAAAGGTGAACATTTGTGCTAAATAAGGTGAACAAATATTGTGCTTTAAGTGAACATTTGTGCGCAATAAGGTGAACAAATGTGCTAAATTAGGTGAACATTTGTGCTAAATTAGGTGAACAAATATTGTGCTTTAAGTGAACATTTGTGCTAAATAAGGTGAACATTGGAAGTTAATGTATAACCTTTTCCTTCAAGTCTACCCTCATGTCGAGACTTTGGAAGACCGATTGGTTGTACATCATGCAAATAATCGGTGTAGTACTCAATAACCTCCTCGGCCACATATCCTTCCACTATGCTTCCTTCTGGTTTAGATCGGCTACGAACAAGCCCCTTCAATTGACCCATGGCTCTTTCGAAAGGATACATGTATCGTAGAAATACAGGACCACACATTTTTATCTCTCTAACTAAATGAATGGTCAAATGCACCATGGAGTCAAAAAACGATGGCGGAAAGTACATTTCCAGCTCACATAGGGTTAGTACAACACCTTCTTGTAACTTGTCCAAACTATTCGAATCAATCACTTTAGAGCAAATGGAATTAAAGAAAAAACACAACTTAGTGATGGTTTTCCTCACTTCTTCCCTTAGAATTCCTCGAATTGCGACCGGAAGTAACTGGGTCAGTAGGACGTGATAATCATGTGACTTCATACCAAGTAATTTGTTGTCCTTAATAGAAACCTTTCTTGATATATTCGAGGAATAACCAGTAGGAACCTTAATAGATTTCAGGCATTCTAATAAGTTTTTTTTTCTCTTGCTTTGATAAATTAAATTGTGCTGCAGGCAGCCAAGTTCGGCTTTTTCCCTTATCTTGTGCCGCTAGTTCTTGCCGGATCCCCATTTCAACCATGTCCTTCCTCGCATTTACGCCATCTTTAGTTTTCCCTTGAATTTCCAACATGCAACCGATCAAAGCTTCACATATGTTCTTTATTATGTGCATCGCATCTAAGCAATGCCTAATCTCCAAACTCTGCCAATATTTTCAAGATTCTAGAATATAGACTTCTTCTTCCATATCCCCTTGGGTATCTCATTTGCAAATTTCTTACCAAATTTTACATTAATGTCCTTCACCTGTCGATACACCCCTGAACCGGATAACGGTATTGGGGCCTTGTCTTTTTCTACAGTACCGCCAAACCTTTCCTTGTCTCGACGGTAAGGGTGGTTGCGGTTCTTAATAAACCTCCGGTGTCCCAAGTAAACATTTTTTCTGGAGTTTTTCAGGTACACAGAATGGGTGTTTTCCATGCAAATAGGACACGCTTTCGCTCCTTTATTCCTATACCCTGACAGGTTTCCGTATGCAGGAAAATCATTGATTGTGCAAAATATCATGGCACGGAGGTTAAACTCACTTCTAGAGTGTGCATCATATATTTTCACTCCATTCTGCCACAATTCACCAAGGTCATCTATTAATGGAGCCAAGTACACATCTATATCATTACCTGGTTACTTGGGACCAGAAATCAACAAGGGCATCATCATGTATCTCCTTTTCATGCATAGCCAGTGAGGAAGATTGTAAATACACAACAAGACCGGCCACGTAGTTTGCCGGCTACTCATGTTGCCGTAAAGATTCATCCCGTCTGTACATAAACCCAATCTCAAATTTCTAGGTTCACTGCCGAAATCTTCAAATTCCCTATCTATATTTATCCAATCTGGAGAGTCTGCTGGGTGTCTGAGCATGCCATCGCCTTTTTTCCTGCAGTCTGCTTGCCATCTTAACAATTTGGCATCCTTCGCGTTAGAGAAAAGCCGTTGGAATCTTGGTATTATTGGTAGATAAAACACCACTTTTGCAGCTGGTCCCTTACTACCTTCATCTTCAATTTGATCGTCCCTCGGTTTATACCGTGACGCATTACACTTTGGACATTTATGCAAGTCTCCGTACTCATTCCGGAATAATATGCAGTCATTTGGACATGCATGAATTCTCTCAACTCCAATTTTTAAAGGACATAACATCTTTTTAGCCTTATAAATTGAATCTGGCAACTGGTTATCTTTTGGAAGAAATTATTTATGTAATAGTTTGAGCAAAGATGTGAAACTCGCATCACTCCATCCATTTTTGGCTTTAAGATTGAACAGTTTGAAAACATTATTAAGTTTTGACAATTCACAACCAGGATATAAAGCTATTTTATCTTCTTCACGTAACATACCAAAAATTTCAACATTATCAACAAAATTTTCATCCACATTGTTCACAATTTCATCTAAATCGGCATTAAATTCTGAGTTATCTACATTTCTATCATCATCTACATTCTCATCATCAAATACATTGACATCATCAATTTCATCATCCAATGATACATTTTCTTCCTCATACACAGAATCCAATACATTTGTGCTAGTACTATCCCCCCCATTCTCTCCATGGAGTGTCCACCGACTATAATCCGGTTGAAATCCATTTATAATCAAATGAGCCTTCACTTCTTCAAAATTAGACCACTTCAACAAATTCTGACAAACACGACAAGGACAATACATTTTATCATCTTCTTTCATTTTCAAATTCTCTTTAGCACAAACCATAAATTCTTCAAGTCCTCTCAAAAATGTAGACGAGCATCGATTACTTGAGTACATCCACGTCCGATTCATCTGAACAATAAAATTTATGCAAATTATTAGGGTTTCGGACCAATTTGTCATATTAGGTTTTCGGACCGGTCACCATCCTAGCCCGCTCTTTGGATACTCTGTCTCATTAGCGAGCGTACGTTAGATGCAATGTGCTATCTGAGAAAAATTCGGCAGCATTTCCCCTTATGCTCCCTGAATACGCCAACACACGATTGCTCGTGCGTACGTATCCGTGGGAACACAAGGGAAATGCCGCCGAATTTTTCTCAGACAACACATTGCATCTAACGTACAACTCGCTGTCCTAAATGAGACAGATCGTATCCAAAGAGCAGTACTCCCGACCGAGAGTACTATCCGAGATTAATCCCTAATGGATTAATCTCGGATGAGCAATGACCTAAATTCAGTTGAGGTGTTCCGTGAAACTGTAAACGACATGGGTGTTCCGTGTATTTTTTCAACGTTTGACATGCCTGATTGTCCTAGATTTTCTTTTGATCTTCAAGTCTGCGTTGCATGTTTTTAGGTTAACTAAATTGTGTAGTAAAGTTATTATAACTTTAAGTGTTATGATATTTGTTTTATGCCAACATGCATACATATTGTGCTACGTCTCCTTATCTTTGTAGAAATGGTGGCTAGGAAGAGGAGAAAGAGATGTGAGAGAAAGGATGTCCTATTTCCATAATTAGGTGGTCCTTATATAAACAACTTGACCTAACCATTGGGGACCACTCTCCAAAAATGTGGCAGACCTTAATATGGGCTTCCAAACTCATATTAGTCAGTCTTTAGTTCCCTTTAATCCTATTCTTTAATTGCATTAAAAGTTCAGCCCAAATCGATATATTAAAAGATAGCCCGATTGACTAATATAATTCACATAATTATATTAATTGAATTGAGACATAAATAAATATCAATTCTTTGATAATTATTAATAGATTAGATTTTACATTAATTTTAGTTTCATTTGATTTCTTGAAATAATTAATTATAACGGTTCACAACGGTATATAATTAATTAATTAACTTATCAATTAGCATATATTGCATTCTTCAACGCACTGTTGATTAAGAGCCTTTTATTTGTGTGACCCTCGGATTTATGTCATGTTGGTCATGGAAATTAAATCGTTATTTATTTTCAATAGTCATAAGTGGTATCTAGCAACACGTTATGATTCCCAAATTAACATAAATAAATACTATACTTTTATAGTATTTCAACTTGGATAAAAAATAAATTTTTTTTTATTCTTATGTCATTCTTGCAGATTATACATTTTTTGATCTTAGAGATGATCGTCTAGTTTGCATGCATACGATCCAACTCTATCAAGGGATGCCCAAAAGATATCATCATTCACTAGGTAAACTAATAAGAGGCATACGGTTATCTTGATGAACAACTTTTTCTCGGAAAATTCAAGAGAACATAAATAAAGTTCGTATATCAGCCCTTATCATGAATCAACATTAGACGATATTTATTGAACATATCCTCATGTGGAAAAGTTGAACCATCTCAAATTTAGAATCAAAGTCATATGAAATAAATAATGACACATAACAAAATTCATATATTTATTTCATTAGATCAAGTCATTTCCCATGTTCCAATAACATACACATATGCAATAAAAGTTGGTAACTCCTTACTTATGATTTGTAGAACTTAATCATCACTTAATTTGCATACTAATTTTTTATGATAATTAATGTTCCTTATTAATTATCAAGATTAACTCCGCCTATACTAAGCTTTGGTTGCATTGTTTAGTATAGCCCGGTCCCAAGCCCGGGTAAAAGGAGAAGGGTTGTGATAGGCTAGGCGAGCCAACGTAAAAATTCCAGTCATCTCTATGGAAATGAAACCCAATTACTTTCTTGGATGTGTTCTCTTGTTGGGTTTCTTTCTAGCCTACCCCAACTTGTTTGGGACAAAAGGCTTAGTTGTTGTTGTTGCTGTTGTTGTATTAATTATCAAGATTACAGACGTTTTAGATTTATTGTAGTTATTTAATTAAAAAATGAAACACATAGATCTACAATTGAGATCCTCGACCTAAATAATCTATCAATAATAAATTCTAAGAACAAATGATCAAATATCATCAATAACATAAACTAAATTAATTCTTTAAATATTAACTTTTAGTACAAAACTCAACAAAATTATCAGAATTTGATACTCCCGCCGCAATATTCAGCTAATGACAAAATTATCCTCGGCTGTCCAACTCATTTTGGAAACTAATGTCAAGTTTCTAAGCAGTGCCAGACTAAATCTTTCTAAACGAAAATTACCTCATCTCTTCTCTTGCTATCCCAGAGCAAGCGGTCCCACTATCTCGACCAATCTCTCTATCTCCATCGAGGCGACAGATGCGAGGCTGGAATAGTGGAGTTGCTTGGTAGCTAAGATGTCTCTTGAGTGTAGAAAAAGTTTGATACTTTTGTTTAATTAGGAGAATTAATTCAATTATGAAAATTTATTTGACAAGGGTATATGTGTCAAAAAACATCAGCGTAATGCTCCCAGCGATTTTTAGTCAAAGGTTTCTCTTTTTTTATTTTTTTACCATTAATTTTTTATTATGTAGACATCAAAACAAATTTTTTAGTTAGAAGAATAAACAAATGACAGCCTGGCGCAATGCTATCATGACTGCTTAATATGTCATGTTAATGAAAATGCATAATAATAATGCTGTAATGTACAACTATTGTTGTGTATATTGGTTTTTAACTGACATTATTTTAAAGAAAATAATGGACTTTATTTTATTGACAAGTAGCTTGCAGGAATGTGCTTCCTCCCGAATTATGACTTGATCTATGAAGATTACAAAGTTCAATTTCAGGATTTAAAACATGCCATAATTTTTTTCTCACGACAATACTTCAACCCCTTTATGGTGTGATTGGAAATGGATGTCGCTGATGCAGCGATGATATACATAAACATCAATAATAGCTTGGTACATGAAATCAAGCAAAATCTTCAGCAGTTACCAGGAGAACCGATGAAGGCTGAGAAGTTCACAATTTTTCGAGTTCCAGAACATATCAGATACAAGAACAAGCAGCTATATGAGCCGAGGATGGTCTCGATTGGCCCCTACTACCACGGAAAGGATGCTTTTCAAGCTATGGAGAAGCACAAATGGCGCTATCTGCGAGATTACCTCTCTCGAAATACAAGAAACAGTATTGAGAACTGCATCAACGAATTAAGGGGATTGGAATCCCGGGCATGCAGGTGCTATTTTCAGGATGTGAAGCTTCAGAGTGATGAATTTCTGAAGATGATGCTCCTTGATGGGTGCTTCATAATTGAATTCCTCATAAAATGGTATTCTCAGATCCCAGATGCAATATTTGATGTTGGGTGGGTTTTGCCAATCATTAGGAACGACCTTCTCCTGCTGGAGAATCAAATTCCATTTTTTATAATTCAAAAACTGTTTAGTCTCCTTATGCGCACTGATGATGTTCCGGTTGGTGGTCAAGAGAATATGCCAGTAAGTACTTCTGTTTCAGTACCCAAAATAGCACCCCTTGTTGAGATGCTTTTATATTACTTATCAGAAGGCAAGCAGACAGGACGTCCTGTCCTTGTACTCGTTGAGATTAAACACATATTACACTTATATCACCTCTGTTATGTGCCTCCAGTGAGTCCTCGCAAACTTTCGAACAAAACGTTTCATATACAATCATGGTTAAACCCCATAAAGCTCACTTTATTTTTCATTGCATTTCTTCTGAAGCTGTGCTTCAGAAGAAGACCAAATTCAACTGATGGAAGGACCCCTCGAACAATTCCGTCAGCTTCTGAGTTACAAGAGTCTGGCATAATTTTTATGCGCAAAAAATCAGACAATATTTTGGATATTAAATTTCAAAATGGCATCCTCGAAATCCCTTTCATCTCAATAGAAGACACACGGCGATCCCGCTTGTTGAACCTAGTGTCGTTTGAGCAGTGTTATAGCAAACTCGGCCTGAACCTGACAAGTTATGCATGCTTCATGGGTGCCTTGTTTAAAACAACTAGAGATGTCACCCTGCTTCAAGAGAAGGGAATCATAGATAATCTGTTAGCAACAAATGAGGAGCTGGTTTCCTTTTACAACTGGTTAACCGAGTGCTCTTATTTGGACTACGAGGCACACTATCTCAAGGATCTGTTTATAGATGTCAACAGGTACTATAATTCTGACTGGCACAAATGGAGGGCAACACTGAAGCGAAATTATTTTACTAATCCATGGTCGATCATATCATTTACTGCTGCATTTGCTCTTATGGTCCTTACTCTCTTACAGACTCTGTACACTATCCTTTCTTACTATAATACAAATTAGTTCCTGCGATGTATTCTGTAGCTAGGCAGGAATTAATGTGATATGAATATACATGGCAAATGGCAAATACAAACAAGCATACCACTAAGAGTATGCTTGTTTGTATTTGCCATGTACATATATCATATATGGTTTGTATGCTTGTGCATTTACCTTAACTTTCTTTCTTCATTTTTTTTTTTACATTTTGCATTAAATTAGACTATCTTTCAGTTTTTTTCTGGGTAAAAAGCATGTACGTACCTTCCTGAGGTGTTTTATGAGCTAATCTTATTTATATATTTGCAAATTTTTAAAGTTGAGATGCCTGCTAGCCGCATGTTTGACAATTACAAATGCTGTACCATGCATAACTCGGACAAAGTAAAACAAAAATTAAACCTAGGAAAAGGAAACACTTACTTAATTACATGATCTCCGTCAATTCTGGCCCAAGCTGGATTGGAAGGAAATTAATAATGAGTCAATATTTTGTAATGAGCAATTATAAGTGCCATCGGCTATTCCGCCATCACGTGCCATCGGAAGTCGGCGGACTGTATGCGTGCCATCTGATCGATCGCGTCAAATTGAGCCTGTGGCTATCTACGCGTCAAAATGGATCTGTCGCTAGAGAGGCCTGGCTGTATGACGCATGACAGGACTTGATGTTTTATATATATGTATAGTTGATAGCTCAAATGACAAGATAATATAATATATATATTTTGACGCATGACACAATTAAATATTGAATAAATTGAAATGAACACTTAAAAGCTATCAGATATTCTATTAAATAAAGTTTGTTCACTTTGTTTATTATATCTGTTCAATTTGTTATTTTAAATGTTCATTTTGTTTTGTTGTGCATCGGATTTCTGTATTTATTTTATACGTCTCATTTTGTTGATGTATATGTTCACTTTGTTCATTCATATGTTTAATTTGTTACTTTTATATGTTCAATTTGTTTTGATGCCCGTCAGACTCCTGTGTTTATTTTATGTCTCACTTTGTTAGTGTATATGTTCACTTTGTTGATGTATATGTTCATTTTGTTCATTCATATGTTCAATTTGTTTTACTGCGCGTCAGACTTCTGTGTTTATTTTATGTCTCATTTTGTTGAAGTATATGTTCACTTTGTTCATTCATATGTTCAATTTATTACTTTTACGTGTTCAGTTTATTTTACATTCTCACTATTTGATGGAAAAGGAATAATTGAAATGAACATTTAAAGAAATCATATACTCCATTGAAAAAACAAACTGAAAACTTATAGAAAAAGTTTTTTTTTTGGGGGTCAACTAACTGAACACTTGTAGCGATTAAGTACTCTATTATAACAAGCTAATTGAACGCTTGTTGTAATTAAGTGTTCTATTATCTGTTTTTTAATTAAAAATTAAGAACTCAAGAACGTTTGATATTCTTAAATCACATGCAAGAAGTAGGCACCCAGTAAAAAATTGAACACTTGGATGGATTTGAAGAGGAATTCGTATTGTTGAATAAGCTACCAGAGAAATTGAGAGTTAATTTCGAATTCGGAAATTCTTCGATTAGACGGTGCAGAGAGAAAAATAGATGATGCTGAGAAAAAATTAGCCCGGCCCATGCAAGAGATGGCGCGCGACGGCGCGATGGCATCTAGACAGATGACATTAAGTAATTCCCTTTTGTAATATATTAAAATCCAAGAATTTCTTTGTTCATTGCGTCATATGCAGTTTTTGGAAGAATACTTTGCTGAATTTATAATATGGTTCTTGTGGAATAATAGTTGCTAACTATTACACAATGGAGTCCTAAACATAAGTTAAATTTTACTTTCGTCCACATGGAGTTTCATCATGATAAAATGTCTTTTTACCAGTAGTAATAAATTTCGAAAATTAAAAAAAAAATGAAATTTCTGGAAAGAGGATAACAATTATGCATGTTTATTTTGTTTTATTAGTCGAATGTATAAGGCTTCAAATAGCTTGAGCTTAATGATGTAATACTTCACAAAGTGTTAAAAGATGCATGACTCCTCCATATGAATTTGGGCATTGAGATTTAGATTAAAAATCATATAAACAATTTTTTGTGTGGTAAATTTATATATTTTATATATTACAGATTCAAACCATTTGATCGTTTTAATAGCTGTGATACTATAATTTCATTACTTCGAGAAAGGCAAAGAAACAAGGAATTTTTCTCTTGAATGACTTAAGTATGAGTTCCTCTGTTTTTCAAAGACAGAGTAACACGTGGCTTGGTATTATTTGCCCCAGTTATGTTTTGACAATTGCTATTCAATGCCTAAAATAGTTTCCACTTATTGTAAATTATTGCTGTTGAATACTTGAATTAATGAAAGTTTGGAATTGCTAATGACAAGAATTCAGTAGACATCTACATGCCCACATATATGCTTGACCAATTAGCCGTTCCTTAATAAAAAGTTTCTGCTTTTAGGCTTTTTCTTGGGTATTTGATATTCTTTTGCCCCCCTTGTTTTCAGCTCGTAGGATTGCAAGTTCCTTATATGTGTTGGTATATTCTGCAATGCGATCTTCCTATTGAAATAGATTATTTCTCGCTTTCATTGACCAATGTAATAAATTATGATTGTAGAAGACTAGCACAAAAAACTAGCACCATGGACCCATGGTAATTAAACAAGAAATATGTGAAAAAAGGCTGGTATAAGAAAGCGAACATAGTGTAGATTTATTCGATGAATGTATGCTTTGGAGATGAGTGGGTAATTTAATTTGAGTCACTGTTGGACTATTACCAGTATATTGGGTCCACAAAGAGCAACAATTTGCATTCGACGTCAAGTAATAATAGTAATGAAGATAGTAAATTACCCCTTGACGCAATTGTTGCAGAAAGGGAATTTCGATAATTTCTTATGGTAATGATTTTCTTTTGTGGACTCGATATACTGGCAATCGTCTGGAAAATATCTCAAAGGTTTATTTTCTCATCATTACTTCCACATGTTGAAATCAATATAAATCTCAGTTGCTTTTTGTCATGACCGCCTACTTAGTTGTAAAATAGTATCATAGCAAATTGAAAAACTCGGTAAAGTCAGAAACCAGCAAGGATCTGAGGAGAAGAGTTGCTAGCAGAAGGGGAATGGGCATCAAACCAACGATTTTGGGTTGTGGACTTGTGGAAGCAATCCAACATGTTATAGGAAATATTCGGGCCCAATTGTGTAGCAACTATTTACGTGTGTCGCTGCTAAGTCTATTATTCCGGGTGAGATCGAGGAGCCCAACGATTTTGGGTTGGAGTGTCGGGTCGTGCTCCTCGGCACCTCCATTCACTCTGCTGTCAGAAAGTTCGCCAGTTTTATTAATTTCTTTGATCTCCTTTAACTTGATTTCTACATTAGAACCAGCTCTTGGTCTAGTAGCAAAGAGCAATGCACTTTGACTCCTTGAGTGATGAAAGGTCGCAGGTTCGAAATCCGGCTGGAGGGTTCCTTTATAGACATTTAATTTAAAAAAAAGTTAGATGGCATAGACCTTCAATTTATCTTAAAAAAAAAAACTTGATTTCTACATTCTCTATATGCATCCCTTGTTCAGTCCACAATCAAGGAAATAAGCCTGGAATAGGCTCCTTTTGTTTATAAAAAGGGGTGAATTAAGGGAATGAAACAAGTGCAAGGCACTTGTAGAAAGGTGAGAATGGGTTCCCTTACCCTATCAAATTATCAATTTTTTACTTAAACAGTCAAGTAAAATCTAAATACTCTAAATTGGAATTTGGGGCGTTAAGGTAAATAAATATATATCACCACATTAAATTAGCAACATTGATAATAAATAATTGATGCATAACTAAAGCAGCCTGCAATGCAGAATATAACAATTTGAAAATAACATATGAAGTACAATAATGTTGCAAATGACAAAGTAACTAGGTAAGCCCACCAATATTAGTACAAATAGCAAGCTTTTAAAAAACTCCGTTTTATCGCCGTTTTATCGCTGTTTTATCGCCGTTTTATCAAGATTTTTGTCCACACCGCACAACCGTTTTATCCGTTATATCAACGTTTTTTCCATTTTATCACCGATAAACGCTAAATCACCACCCAACCGTTAAACTGCACAAATCGCATTTTAAAATCTTGACAAATAGACAAATGACCAATTTATGGTTCCTTAAGGAATAATAGAAAAGATAAAGAACTACTATTATTGAGAAACAAGCCACTCATATTACAAATTTGATGATAAGAGCATTCCAATTACCGAGGAAAATTTGATGATAAGAGCAGTTCTTGCTCAAAACTATATTGTCTGGTTGTACCGTTTCCTGTAGTAGAGTCATGAAGCATAAGCTGCCTTTTTTCCAAATCTTGAGATCTGTTAGGATGTTCAAGCTGTTGGTTGGATTGCCACAACACCTCAAGTTGTACCTCAACTTCTTTCATTGTCGGTCTCTCTTCTCCTTTCATTTTCACACACATTGCAGCAAGATTGGCAACTGCTTCGAGTTCTGCTCTATGCCCCTCATTCACATCAAGTTGGGGATCAAGAATCTGAAAGAGACGGTTGTCTCTCAAAGCAGAACTAAAATATGCAATGAGACTACCACCTTCAAACAATACGGAGGAGTTTGGTTTTTTCCTTGTTAGCAATTCAACTAGAATGACACCAAAACTATAGACATCACTTTTCAAGGTTAAGCGACTAGTGTAATAGTATTCAGGGTCCAAATATCCAAGTGTCCCTTGGATGGCTGTAGTTATGCCCGTTTGATCTATATGAACAGATCTTGAGGCCCCGAAATCTGACACTTTTGCTGTGAAATAATCATCTAATAAAATGTTTGATGATTTGATGTCTCTGTGAAAAATTGATATGGAAGCCGATAGGTGCAGATGGGCAATTGCTCTTGCTGCCTGAAGAGCAATTCTTAACCGACACTTCCATGTCAAGGAACAAGGTTCTGCATGGAGATGATAAAAAAGTGTTCCGTTCGAAATGAACTCGTAAACAAGTAATGGAACTTCAGTCTCAAGGCAACATCCATAGAGATTTACAACATTTCTATGGTTGACTTGTGAGAGAATAACCACCTCATTTATGAACTGTTCAATTTCAGTCTGATCAACAATTTTTGACCTTTTGATGGCCACAATACGCTGATCAACAATCTTCTCCATGACCTCCTTGACCAAGAATGAGTGCTTTATCAAACTTGTTTGTTGCCTTTTCCAGCTCATTTAAGCTAAAAATTCTTATTTTTTCTGTTGCATCTTCAGAGGCTATTCGTTGTTGTAGAAGGAATCCTCGATTTTGATTGAAAAACTTTTCTTTCAGCTTTTCCTGTCTTCTCTTTTCAAACAATTTGATGCGCTTCCATACAAGATAATATAATACAAAACCACTTAAGCCAGTCAAAAATCCGATTGCAATTATCAAACCTGCATACCAAGAGAAAGCACATTGAAAAGATTAAGATATATCATATATTTATTTTACTTTTATTTCCTTTCGTCAAGAAATAACCATAATTCTTTCCTATTTTATATTTTTACTTAACTACTTTCCTTTATTTTACTTCAAATCTTGCATGACCACTTAAAAAGAATACGTAATTATAAATTATCCTAAGAGAAGGTCCCGCAAGATGAGATTTACATGGTGATAACACCGACTGAAGAACAAGCTGCTGCCATCTTCAATTATAACGTAAGAAAAGTATCCGTAGGGAAACACTTTCACCACGGTTAATCTTAGTGTAATTGTATATGATTTTATTTTATTGTATTCATTTATTTCTATATACGAGTATACGACACTCAAAACTCAAAAGGGGTCCACCGAAGCCTTCTGTTGAACAGTTGAAGGTAGGCCTGCCAACGGAAGAAGAAAAGACGTTATTCCGTTTCGTTAATGGTTAATGGAACGAATAACGGTAGCGAAATTCATTTTGTTAGTGAAACGGAACGGCAAACGGTAGGAAGACTGGAACGATTTTCTACATGCTGTTTACTGAAATTTGATATTTTATACATGCCGTTTCGCTAAACGGTAAACGAAACGAATAACGGAACGTTGAAATCATACCGTTTATTTCGTGGCACGGCAAACGGCACAGTACTTTTACCACGTTATCAACACGTTAAACAGGCCTAGTTGAAGGTTCCAAACTTCCAATTTCCAAGCGTGCTTTCCGGTCAAAAGCGCGTGGGACCCTTCGAATTCAAAATTTATGAACACTAGGACTTTGAGCACAATGGCCACAAAAAAGAAAAGGAATTTAACAACAAAATAATTCTATTTACGGGAAACACTTAGCCACTGTTTTCCTTTGTAGAATGTGTTGGAATGCAAAAGAATAAATTTTTATTCGTGAAAGAGGCGCTTTTCCTAGTAGAATAACAAATATACCAAAACAACACGAAAAGACAAATTGCAACCAGACCCTTTGTTTTTTTAAAAAAAAAAACAGGAAGAGACAAGACAAAATTTATTTAACTCTTCCATTGTTTGGTTGGAAAGAACTTCCAAAGAATCACTAAGTCGTCTTTTAAGAATACTTTTATCTAGTTTTATTTACAAACTATATTCTCTTTAAGTGTAATTTTATATAATTTGAATTTTATTGTATTTAATTATTTCTATATTGGAAACTGATAGGATGTCAAATAAAATATTATATTTATATTGTTGAGCAGAGACGAGACGCTATATGTTAAAATTTTTTCTTTATTATCACTCAAACTATTATTACAACCTCTACTACTTAAATACTATACATCCAAAATTACAATATAACTACTCAATTTTTTTCCTACACTTCCTAACTACTACACTCTAGCACTCTTTTCTTACAAGAGGATTTGTGGCTCTCTTAACTTGGCTTAAATTGCCTTGGCTTAATGACAAATGAATGTAATTAATTGCCATCTATTCATACTATTTACATGGAGATCTCTATAGATTATTGGAGATTTTTCTGATCTCTAAAAATATCTACTAAAAAGTTTTAGAGATATTTTAAAAATTTCTCAACAAATATTTTTTTATCATGATATTTCTTCTAATCTCTAGAACATTCTAAGTACTAAAGATATTTGGGCTTGGATCAATGTTGCACTTTTAACATATATCAAAGAGAGTTTATCTGTTACCAATTACATATGGCACGTATAGTTGACAATCTCCGGTTGTGTTTGGACGCGTGAAAGCAGGGCAGAAAAAGGGAACGCCTACAGAAAACATAGAACAAAATTTAGAATAAAGATAATTTGAATTGTATGGATTTGCATTTAATTAGTAATTAATTGGTAATGTTGGATATGTAACTGATGAAGGTTTTATAACCTAGGAATCAAATAAATTTATAGACCTAGAGCTAACCTCACTAGTCTTTTGGAGTACAGCTTTAGGGTCGAACCCAAGGGACGGATTAATGAGTACCGGACTTTACTTCCTCACGAAAGCTAGACAATTATATTTTTATGGAGTTTTTGGTTGATTAAATCTAAAGGTGCAAGTAAATAAATATTTTTGGGTGTTTTAACAATATAAAAGTCGTCTTAGGTTCAGGTTTCACATTGGTTTGGACTCTAGAACACAGAACTTATCACTTTCGTGCATCAAACGGTGTTTTTCAAGCATATACCGCTCTGTTCGGTCCGAACAAGAATCTGTTCAATCCGAACAGGAGTCTGTTCAATCCGAACAGGACTCTGTTCAATCCGAACAGGAGTCTGTTCGATCCGAACAGATGGTATAAGTGCGTGATTTTGAACTTTTATGATATTTTATGCTTTGTGCTAGGGTTTGTTGGTCAAACCTAGATATTCTAAACCTCAGCTGTCGCTTGTTGGACTAGAAACTGGTTTAATCTCAACCTAACCTAATTAACTCGATTGGTTCACAACTTTTGGTATAGAATTCAATCAACTTAAACTTGTTTGTTGGAGTTCATAAGGATATCTAGAGGTCTTTTGGACTTGTCTAAAAGTTACACTTTTGGTGTCAACTAATCTCCCCTTTCGGATCTACGATTTATCCCAAATACTTTATCTAAATTATCTTGATTAACCTAACTTTAGAACTTAACTAAATGTGGCCATTCATCTAGAAGTTAATTAGACTTAATCAAGCAATTTAAACAAGCAATTATAATAATTCTCAACGAAACAAATCAACAGAACATATCATAACATAACGAGTCAAATCACAACATCCAAACCTAAGTTACTACCTTACCCCTAAGACTACATAAATTTAGCCTAACATAGTACTAAAACACACAACAAATAACATAGAAATAACAAGATACAAGCCCATTGAAAATAGAGAAGAAAACATAGAAGAATAAACCGAATACTCCTTTATGCTTTCAAACTACGATCTCTAGGCAGTGGTGTGTTGCAAGATGGTTATCAAACTCGTCTCCTTGCTGCCGTCGCTTCAAAGAACCAAGCTTTGATGATCTCCCATGGTGGAAGAGAGAGAAACGCCTATGAAAAGTGGAATTTGTGGTATGGAAGGTTGTCTCTTTTCCTTCAGGTCTAGAGGTGTATATATGGATGTCCCAGGTCGCAAGGATGGAAGGCTAGGGCACCAGGGCGCAAGAAATTGCCATTTCCATCAGTTTCTATGTAAAAAATAATGCCTTATGTGATATGGCGGCACCCTGGTCAAACCGAACAGATCCTTGTTCGAACCGAACAGGAGAGAGAAAATGACGCTTGGCTGCCATAGGTGCTGGTCGGATCGAACAGGCTTGTGGTCGGGTCGACCAGGAGAGAGAAAATGACGTCTGGCTGCCATAGGTGCTGGTCGGATCGAACAGATGATTGTTCGGGTCGACCAGGAGAGAGAAAAGAGCCTCCAATGCTAGGAATGAGTCGTCTAGCGTGCGTGCTACGTCGGGAATCCATCTATATGCTCCAAAATCATCAGAAATCATCAAAGTCCTGTAAAATGAGAGAAGAAACGACGGTAGAGCCAATTCCATGGAAATCATAGCAATCTATTGAATAATTCAATGGTTTGAGTGTTATTTGAGTGCCAAGTACGGTCCAAATGCCTACAAGTAATGACGATATCAAATCCCCCCAAACTTAAACTTTGCTTGTCCTCAAGCAACACCCTAAGCTTAGAGTTTTGGACTGTACTTAAACCTTAAACATCAAGTTGTATCTCAAACCAAGAAATGTCGTGAAATCAATTGCTATGCCAAAAATTTCTCACACCTTCATCAAATGAGTCAAACAAAAATCAAAATCAAAAACCAAGTTAAGTGTTCACAACTTAATTAATGCAACTCTTGGCCCTAAATGAAGTCTTTTTTCAAAAATTAGAACTCTAGCTTCCCTTTGATATTTCAAAAGCGATCTCAATTTCAATTACCCGTTCCTTTTCACATTCCACAAAAATTTGTAAAGGCCTTTATCAACTTCAGAAATTTTATAATGAACTTTTCTCAAAAGCAATTTCAATTTTTTTCACCAATGTTTTTTTTTTCGTGCAAGTCGAGCCGTGGGGCTTTACACCCTAGAGGATAATGCGGTATCATTGGCCTTGAGTTTGCTACTAGCACATGTCGCGCTAGGGAGGTTAGACGGGTGTTGCTCGACTATGGCCACGGTACACTTGGGCCATAATACTCAACAACTCCTTTACCAATGCTTTCGCACCGGGTCCGGTAGAATTAAGCATGAGTTGTCCAATTATTTCTCGGTTTCTTTGAGTTGTAATTCCTAACAATTCATACCTAACCCAATACCCTCCAATTTGTGGCTAAGTTGGTGAAAAAAGGTCTCAGTGCGTCCTCGTTTTCACAGCTATTTTAATTTATTATCCCATTATTTTTGCTCGTTGGTGATTCAAGCGATTAAAAAGCAATTTCAACAAGACAAAATTCATTTTACAATTTCCAAAGTCGATAAATTTCTTTTCAAAAGTTTGTCAAATACGAATCAGTTCACTCGGCAAAAACTTGTGAGAATCGACTAAGATTGTCATAACAATTCTAAGCATCCAAGATCAAGTTCAAATCTTAAAGAAAATACTCCAATTCAGTCCATTGGTGCAATAACAAGTTCGATATCAAAACATTCTAGGATTCTTTGAGAAAATTTTTGTTTGACTCAAAAACAAGGTTAAGCAGTGTGAGATTTAACGTTTAAAATTCAAATCGAGAGAGAATAGGCAAAACCAACTAATTTCCAAGCCAAAATCAAACCAAATCGTGCAATTTCTATGTTCTGGTCGGATTGACCAGAAGTCTGTTCGAACCGACCAAGGAGAAAGTTAAAAACAGAAGTTTCCAAGGCTTTGGTCGGATTGACCAGATGTCTGTTCGAGCTGACCAGAGAAGCAAAAAGTTCGAAAAAATGCAAAAATTTATCAAAATTCACCAAAAGTTCGAATTTTCTCCTATTCCCTCCCCCCAAACTTAGATCAAGCATTGTCCTAAATGCATGCAATCGAATAGAAAAGTAAATAGGAGGGAAAAGAGAACTTAGCCAATTTTTGCTTTCCATATGTTGATTTGCTTCTAGTTTGTTCTCTCGTTGTCCAAGGCGGCTCTAATTTTTCTAGATCTTTTGATGCAATCCGTATGAGGTCGATCGGGGTTAGTTGGTTCACGTAACCCATGGTGCTCTAGCACGAATCGCATCTTCTTTCGTTTGTTCCTCAAAATTTCCCTACAAACAAACAAACACAAACATCAAATTCTATTTTTGTTATTTTCTGTTTTTATATTTTTTGTGATTTTCTATTCTTTTTAATTAAAATAAAAGAGAGAAGAGTTGAGAGATCCTTGGGTTGCCTCCCAAGAAGTGCTAGTTTTAGGTCACGAGCTTGACCACCTCTCATGTTCATCTTATCTTCGCTTTACGCCCATTTAACGCATCATAATTCACCCAAAAGTACTTGAGAAAGACTCTTGAAATATGCTTGAAATTTTCTAGTTTTGATGTCATCTTCCTTCGCTCGATTTTGATGTGATACTTGATTTGTGGTTTGTCGTCTTTCATCACATCATGATTATTCAAGTAGTTTTCAAGTTGAGAGCTCAAGTCGATTTTGGTGATCTTTTCATTTGTCATGTCGGATGCCTCGACTTGGAGAGGTATACTACCATCTTCTTTCTTCTCAGTTTCATCGATAATAGAAGCTATTGGAGGATCCTTCAATTCCAACTCATTAGATTTGTCAATATATGTTAATCTAAGTGGAATGAAAATTGGAAAGATATTGGGTGGAGGTGCTACAATCTTTGGTTCTTCAATTTTCTCTTGTTGTTCATTTATTTCAAATTGTGTGTCATCATCACGGTCGGTCTCAAAACAAATCGCAATTTCTTTCAAAGAACTAAAACTTTCTAATTTCTCATTACTTTGCAACGTCATTGTATCATTTTGTTCAACTTGTGATCTATATGAGGAACAAGTTTCTTGAAAAATTGTAGTCTCAAATATCTTTTCTTGTTGTGTGGCAATAACTTTGAACTTAGATGATAGAGAATTCAATTTTTCAAGAAGTTCCTCATTTTGTTTCCTTTGGTTATCAATGAAATCTTTATACATTAGTTTATCATTCGACATTTGTGAAAGTAATTGAGGATTAGAAATTTTGGCCATGAAATTCGATCTAGATTCATCTTGAGACATTGAACATGAATTATAACAAGAAAAACAAGAGTTATTTGTCAAACCAGAATTGTATGCATTATGTACGGGTTTTGCATCATGATGTCCTTCTCCACATGCTTTCCTTATAGTGTTGTTCACCACATTGAGTTGACACTTGATTCGATCCATAGAAGAGATAGATTTCTCCATGTTGCGTGGTGTATGGTCCATGTAGTGGGCATATGGGTCTTGGTGCTTGCTCCATGCTCCTCCGCTTGCTTTTCTTATGGTGTTGTTGACAACATCGAGTTGGTGGTACATTTGTTGCACGCATGCATCCTTTCGATTTTCACTCCATCCTCCATCGCATGCTTTCCTTATGTGGTTGTTCACAACATCGAGTTGGTAATACAAGCGACGCCTCCAATTGTCCTCTTTTTCACGGTCCTGAAAAGAATAAAACATGGTGATACAAGTGAAACTTTTTGTTCTTTTTTTAAAAAAATAATAATAATAATAAATAAATAAAAGATACAATATCTAGTCTCTCGCTACTAAAATAAATTCTAATATCAACACCGTCCCCGGCAACGGCGCCAATTTGATGAAGGTTTTATAACCTAGGAATCAAATAAATTTATAGACCTAGAGCTAACCTCACTAGTCTTTTGGAGTACAGCTTTAGGGTCGAACCCAAGGGACGGATTAATGAGTACCGGACTTTACTTCCTCACGAAAGCTAGACAATTATATTTTTATGGAGTTTTTGGTTGATTAAATCTAAAGGTGCAAGTAAATAAATATTTTTGGGTGTTTTAACAATATAAAAGTCGTCTTAGGTTCAGGTTTCACATTGGTTTGGACTCTAGAACACAGAACTTATCACTTTCGTGCATCAAACGGTATTTTTCAAGCATATACCGCTCTGTTCGGTCCGAACAAGAATCTGTTCAATCCGAACAGGAGTCTGTTCAATCCGAACAGGACTCTGTTCAATCCGAACAGGAGTCTGTTCGATCCGAACAGATGGTATAAGTGCATGATTTTGAACTTTTATGATATTTTATGCTTTGTGCTAGGGTTTGTTGGTCAAACCTAGATATTCTAAACCTCAGCTGTCGCTTGTTGGACTAGAAACTGGTTTAATCTCAACCTAACCTAATTAACTCGATTGGTTCACAACTTTTGGTATAGAATTCAATCAACTTAAACTTGTTTGTTGGAGTTCATAAGGATATCTAGAGATCTTTTGGACTTGTCTAAAAGTTACACTTTTGGTGTCAACTAATCTCCCCTTTCGGATCTACGATTTATCCCAAATACTTTATCTAAATTATCTTGATTAACCTAACTTTAGAACTTAACTAAATGTGGCCATTCATCTAGAAGTTAATTAGACTTAACCAAGCAATTTAAACAAGCAATTATAATAATTCTCAACGAAACAAATCAATAGAACATATCATAACATAAC
This sequence comes from Rhynchospora pubera, assembly GCA_028095005.1. Taxonomy (NCBI): domain Eukaryota; kingdom Viridiplantae; phylum Streptophyta; class Magnoliopsida; order Poales; family Cyperaceae; genus Rhynchospora; species Rhynchospora pubera. The sequence continues at coordinate 257,086,449 of CM051461.1, read as the reverse complement.
GAGTCAAATCACAACATCCAAACCTAAGTTACTACCTTACCCCTAAGACTACATAAATTTAGCCTAACATAGTACTAAAACACACAACAAATAACATAGAAATAACAAGATACAAGCCCATTGAAAATAGAGAAGAAAACATAGAAGAATAAACCGAATACTCCTTTATGCTTTCAAACTACGATCTCTAGGCAGTGGTGTGTTGCAAGATGGTTATCAAACTCGTCTCCTTGCTGCCGTCGCTTCAAAGAACCAAGCTTTGATGATCTCCCATGGTGGAAGAGAGAGAAACGCCTATGGAAAGTGGAATTTGTGGTATGGAAGGTTGTCTCTTTTCCTTCAGGTCTAGAGGTGTATATATGGATGTCCCAGGTCGCAAGGATGGAAGGCTAGGGCACCAGGGCGCAAGAAATTGCCATTTCCATCAGTTTCTATGTAAAAAATAATGCCTTATGTGATATGGCGGCACCCTGGTCAAACCGAACAGATCCTTGTTCGAACCGAACAGGAGAGAGAAAATGACGCTTGGCTGCCATAGGTGCTGGTCGGATCGAACAGGCTTGTGGTCGGGTCGACCAGGAGAGAGAAAATGACGCCTGGCTGCCATAGGTGCTGGTCGGATCGAACAGATGATTGTTCGGGTCGACCAGGAGAGAGAAAAGAGCCTCCAATGCTAGGAATGAGTCGTCTAGCGTGCGTGCTACGTCGGGAATCCATCTATATGCTCCAAAATCATCAGAAATCATCAAAGTCCTGTAAAATGAGAGAAGAAACGACGGTAGAGCCAATTCCATGGAAATCATAGCAATCTATTGAATAATTCAATGGTTTGAGTGTTATTTGAGTGCCAAGTACGATCCAAATGCCTACAAGTAATGACGATATCAGTAACAATTAGTTGATTATATTAGATCTTCACTGTTGCCGTGCATATGCACAAACAATTGAACAAATCTAGGAAAGCATGCTCTTGAGTCTTGAAAAGGTTTATGTACTCTACATGAGCTTGTCTGTATCAGCCTTACCACCTATACTTTTTAGAGCCTCAGATATCATTGGTTCACTAATGCCAAATCTACCCAATATAAACTGGACAAAAAGGTTTACGTAGTACTGGTACTTCTGAGAACCAGTCTGGCACAGCTGGTTAATTAAGACCATGCCTTTGGGACAAATTAAGAGGATTTACACTTTACAGTTTTACACCCACTGAGGTTCGTAGAAAAGAAGGCTTTCATTTTCTAGGAAACTAATTACTTATTGTTTAGGGTTTAAAATGTAGACTACCACGAAACTTCAATTTGTATTGTAGGATTAAAATTAGATGGTCAAAAAGTTCATACTACTATCAACTGATGGGAAAAATATCAGAAGAAAATTTCCTGATATATGGACAGTACTGTGGAGAGAGTGCTTGACAGATGGATGCTGTCGAGAATTTTGAGAGAGAGAGTGAAAGAAAAGCACCTAATACACAGCCTCCTTTGATGTAAGGATTGCCTTCATAATGATCGGAGCAATAGCACAAGTAACCTGGACTGTTGTTGGAGTCGATGCACATGCTGTGATCGCTAATACAGGCATAGGAGGACTTGGCTTGCGCCGTCTTACAAGACTCATTTCCTATACTCCAATCAAGATACATTGGGTGCTTATATTGCTTGCCGATAGTGATATCATTGGAGCGGAACTCAGACACAATATCCTCCCCCAGCACAACATAACCACACTGGCTAGAGTTATACTGCTTGGCGCTACTATAGTTCCGATATTGGAGGCTAATCTTATAGTAGCTCAGCTCTTCGGGTATGTCTATTTGGCAGCAGCCTTCTCCAGAGCAACTCCTGTCAATATTAAGCTAGAGTTATACTGCTTGGCGCTACTATAGTTCCGATATTGGAGGCTAATCTTATAGTAGCTCAGCTCTTCGGGTATGTCTATTTGGCAGCAGCCTTCTCCAGAGCAACTCCTGTCAATATTAAATCTGTCCGGACTAAAACAACCTGATGTCATACACTCATCCTTGAACATATCTGTCTCATTGCCAGCACTCACACGGGCAACTACATCACAGCCTATGACAGTAAACTTGTTCTGCCAACTGTTGATACGGTACGGTGTGCCAAACAAATTCCAACCATTAGTACTAGTATTACTCAAATTACTGGTTGCTGGATTGTAACAGCTAGATATTATGCTTTTGTTCACCTGTACTCGTCCCCAAAAAAGAGATATTTGCAGGACAGGAAAGGTGTGGGTGAGCCATTATTTGACACATTGCAGCTTAGCTCAAAGCCTGGCAACGAACACTTTGGACCGATGCCGAAGGGATAGAGTATTTCAATGCCACCACAGGTTTCTGGACATCCCGCTAAAGCAATGGCTGATGAAACCGTCTGAAACGGCATGAAAAACATGATGATGAGCATGAATACGGCCGCCAAGGCGGTTATTTGAGAGATTGTTTTGGGTTTCATAGTATTTTTTGAGAGTAATTGGATCGGAAAGAATGGAGGGGAGTAGATTCAACAGTATAATTGCGATGAATCTCATGTTTATAACTTATAAAGGGTTGCCAGCCGACTAGCTAGACAAGTCGATGGTTCACGATATAGTAGTTTCTCTCTGGGCTTTTTAATTGAGTCACTGAAGTTTCGTGTTGACTGTTGAATAATAACGTGTATACAGACTACAGTTACGTCGAAGCATTATATTTAGCTAGTACTTTCTTTTGAAATTTCTACTACAGTTCTATTACAAAAATTAAAGTTATGTGTTCAAATTGCCTAAGTGTCTACTTTCTTTTTTTATGTTTTTCTAAATCAAGAGAAAACAACAACTAGAGTTCTCCTTTCTTTTCCTCTCGTCTAATACTCATGATTAGAAGTGTTTCTTTAGTTGTCTCCCACAAGATAAGAAAAATTAAGATCAAATACCATAATAAAAGTTGAACAGAGTCGTCTCTGTGTAGAACTATAATTAAATATCTAGAACAACTTTGTGGAAATGCTTGGTCATCCAATGCATTATTGCGCGCACAACTCCCTGGAAATGGATAAACAGTATATTTTCTATCTAATTTGATCATACTCTCAGTTTATTCAAACATCATAAAAGATCCAATGCATTTTTGCACATTTAATTTATAATGTTAAATCAAATTTTATTGTTAAGTTATTTTTTTTAATTGTTATGCATTTTTTTTTACAGAAACCATGGCTAGCTGCAGTTTATTAAAAAAAAAAAAGGTCTTCAAAAAAATCGCTTTGGAAAGGATGAAAGATAGTAGAAATGTAAAATTAATGTCTTGGGAATAGTGTGTCGCCATCTCCTTTTTTGTTTTTTTTTTTTTTGAAATAAGTGGGCCTTTTAAGCCCACCACTTTCCTTTATATGAAAAGCATCAAAGTATATCTCCTATTATTTTTTTCTTTTTTCTATTTTTTATTTATTATTTTTTTCAACGAAACCACCTCTCTTAGATACCGGATCAGGGATTGGTTTTGGTATTACCCAATATTATCTGGTACTAAAAACGCTGCTCATAGCTAGCTATTACAACAGTGAGAAGATTTGAAAATTTTTCAACCATAAGAGATCATCAAGTCCAACAAGTCAACAACCCATCTTACACGTTACCGGGTGTTGATATCTGGGGCCATTGAATTCATGGAAATGGATTGGTAATTTGGTATAAGTCTCATTCCATCTTTTAGCGATTAGATTAGCTAGCATTATTAATGGAAGTGGCAAAACAGTTTTAGTGGAGCGTACTTTAACCAAGATTTTTTATGATCTTCCACCACATGCCTTCTAATTGCAATCAGGACCTTCTTTCCAATAGTTTTCTTTTCGTTCTCTATTTTTTATTATAATTAAAAAAAAAGTGTAATTAGGATAGTGGACAAAAAAAGGACGAGTTTTTAATAGATGCTGACGCGTTTTATTATTGGTAATAAAATAACTAGAAAATAGCAGTTGTGTACAATATGTAGAAGGAATAAACGCACAATGGATTAACAAAAGGAAAAGTATTTTGAAAAATTGAGCTGTCTGTGACCGTACAGAAAATCACATTTTAGAAACTGCAGTGCTATAGGGTGTAAATTTAAATCATACATAATGTAAACCATATCAGAATAAAATATACGACGAATAGAGGTAATAAATATCCTTGCTAAGGTAATCTATGCATAAGGAAAAAAGGACGAGGATTTACATACAGTTTTTACACTATTTTTTCAAATAATTTCCCAATATTATTAAAAAATAGAAAAATTAAAGGTTTTTACACTATTTTTTCAAATAATTTCCCAATATTATTAAAAAATAGAAAAATTAAAGGGAAGAGATGACTTGGGTGCAACTCGATACGAGATGTGCAATTATTTTTTTCCCCTCAAAATTTACCCCTAGGAAGATTATGCAGAATATATACAACTAGACATACCTAGATTAAATCACACAGCCTCTAGATATTGTCCTGTTGGGTGCAGGTTTGTCCCATGTCTGCGTAGATTTAGGCCCTGGTCGGAATGGTCTACACGTGAAATTTGATTTGATTTTATTTGATTGGAAATTATTTCTCAGGAAGATCAAGAAATTTTATAAAATTCCCCACCTCCACCATATATGTGACAGTTCACAGTTCTGACAGAAGTCTAAACCTTTTCTAAACACATACATTCTCCTATTAAACCCGAAAAAACTTAAAACAAACTACTCCGATCAATATCACTATTTCTGCGCTTTCTCGTGCTACCTTTTGAGGGAAACCAAAACCAGACTGTCATTCCAATCAAAAAGATTTGAACTTTACTTATTGTTCCCTTGTTTCAACAATTTTAATATATCCTATGCTGAAACCATATATGTTATTACTGATTCTCGTCTCTTGGTGTAGTATTTTTGTTTTGTTGTTGAAATTGTTGATGTTGCCTCCTATCAACCATCATGGTCTCGTGCCGGGCATTGTGTCGGGCCTGAGATCTACTATGTGTTTGTTGCCTCTCTGTGAACCGAAATTGTGGTCTATGAATCACCTTCCCATCAACGAACAGATCTCCTATAAATGGTGCACAACAGTACAAATCCAGACTTGAGGTTTCAACTTTCAACATTTATGCCGTCTAAAGAATTTTATATTTGTAGCTAGACCTTAAACAACTTACAGACTTAAAGCTCTCATCTAAATATTTCGATTTTCAAAAATTGCTATATATATCAGTTTAGAACTTCTTGATATAATTTATTATTTGAAAATAGCCCAAGAAAAAAGCAAATCTCTGATTTTGTTACCATACTGGCCATCTCTAGTATCAGTATTTGTTATAGCACTAAACAGACCATTATGATACCTATTTGAGTTTTTATGACATAAGTGGAACTAACATGGAAGAAGATACTGGAACAACTCCAGATTTTATAATCATTGAACAAACATACCTCCATAGTCCCTGTTTGGTACATCCAAGTAAGAATCGGGCAAAACCCAAAGAACACCCGGTAAACCTGAATTTTTAAGTACATATAAATAATTTTCTCAAAAAAAAAATGTTAAAAATAGGTTTGTAAAATTGGTCCAAAGATGAAGAGACTCTTAACCTTTAACTTTGTATGATAGCTCCTCTGAAATCGGTGCACCAAATCCAGTGTATGTTGTAGTGCAAACAGAATATATTTTCTTTTTTGCCTCTTCTTCACTGCTGGTTAAACAAAGCGGTCAATAAAAACTATGTTTTAGTTTGCTCAACTTCAAAAAACAAATATCATCTTATGTTCCTCCATTCTTCCTTCAGTAATTCTACATAAAATATGTTATATAGAGAGCCTTTTTTATTAAATGTCAGCCAGGCTTGTCTGGTAGATCACACAGAAACTAAACTTTACATGGATGTCAGTCTCCCAAATAATGGGCATGCCAATTAATGTACGTTTTTGGACCAATAGCACGGAACAGTACATTTTGTTTGCTGTTCTGTTAAGAAAAACGATAGTATTCTATTTCGTTAACCGTTTCATTATCTAAACGGCACAGATTTTTGTTTTATTATTCGTTCCATTTCATTTTTTACACTGATTTTAATTAAAAACGAAGCGAAACAATTCAAAACAGTACAATTTTGTGTTTCGTTTACCGTTTCGTTATTGAAACGAAACAAAAACCAGTGCCGTTTATTGTTCTGTTTCATATATACGGAACCGCATCATGTTATTCATGTGGTCTCTGATGTCGTTGACAGTGTCAATTTTCATCTGCTTTACACATTTTCATTGCGTTCTGTTTGAAACGGAACGAAAATGGAAGGGAAAATGAGTTTCGTTTCTGAAAACGGAAATTTGTGAACGTTACAAGAATGGAACGAAACAAAACACGAAAGTGGCATGGTAAATGAATGATGGAACGGTAAACGAAACCGAAAACAATTTTGTTGAATGAAATGGAACAGAAACGAAACACTTATCTGTTTCATTATGTGAATCATTATGTGAAACGAAACGAAAACGAAAATATAAAGTTCAGTGCCCGTTGTGCACGTTTGACAGCCTTGCATGACAATTGACAGGCCTACTCAAAAGGAGTCCACCGAAGACTTCTGTTGACTTGAAGTTGCAAGCGTGTTTTCCGGTCAAAAGCGCGCGCGTGGGATCCTTAGAATTCAAATTCATGATTATCGTGAACACTACGTGTAGTAGACTTTGCCCACAATGACCACAAAAAATGAGAAAAGAAATTTAACAAAAAAATAATTTTATTTATGGGAAACACTGCAGCCACTTTTTTCTCTTGTAGAATGTGTTGGGGAACACAAGAATAAACCTTTATACTTGAAAGATGTGCTTTTATTGAAATAACAAATATACAAAATTACAAACACAACAGGAAGTGAAGATAAAATTTATTTCCAGATTAACACTTCAATTGTTTGGTTGGAAGGACTTCCAAAGAATCAGAAAGTCAACTTAATTTCAAGAATAGATCTATGATTCTATCTAGATTTATTAACAACTATATCAGCGCGCATTGAGTGTAATTTTTTATAATTTGTCGTTTATTGTATATATTTCATTTATTTCTATATTGGAAACTGATTGAATGTCAATGAAAATAATATTATATTCATATCAAAGGGAGTTTATCGATTAGGCTGTTACCAATTACATATGGCAATTGGCACCTATAGTTGACAGTCAGCTCCGATTGTGTTTGGACGCGTGATGGCAGGGCAGACATTGGGAACGCCTATGGAAAACACAGAAAAAAATTTAGAATAAAGATAATATGATTGTATGCACTTTCATTTGGTAATTAATTGGTAATGTTGGATATGTGACAATTAGTTGATTATACCAGATCTCCACTGTTGCCGTACTTCTATATGTACAATTAACAACTGAACAAATCCATAAAAGCTTGGTCTTGAAAATAGCTTATGTACTCTACATGAGCTCGCCTGTGTCAGGGTTACCCGGTATAAACTGGACAAAAAGATTCACAAAGGATCGGTATTTCTGAGAACAAGTCTGGCACAGCTGGTTAATTAATAGTTTAATACCATTACAATTTTACATCGACTGAGTTTTCTCGGAAAGTTAAGTTTCAGATATGGGCACCAACTCACCAAGTCATCAATGCCGTCAAAGCGTCCCCACCCTTTTCTAATTTGTCTTTGTGACGTATCACGTATGTCGGTATCGGTATGTGTGTGAACAACAAGAGTCTTTTATGTGTCATGAACAAAAAGAGTACTGTAAATGGGGCCCGCAGAAAAGAAGAATCCATTCACTTCTATATATATAATAAGGTGAGTTATATGGGTCATAACTCAGTCATATCTCCAATGCGCTGCGTATTGGAAACCAAATAAACTTCCCACTTCCACCACTATATATAGGTTATATAGCGATGCCTTCCTCTCCTTTTCTTTTCATTCTCCTATTCCTCTGCTTCTTTTGCACTCAGCTGTCCTGCACAAAAATCGAAGCTCAAGCACTGCTCGCATGGAGATCGAGCTTGAAAGACCCCGGCCGTCTCACTCAGATGTGGACCTCCAACAATATCTCCACCGACCCCTGCCAATGGGAAAGAATCAAGTGCAATGAAGCCGGAAGCATCATATCTGTAAGAACCTTTGGTTGTAAAATAGATGGTACACTCGACAAATTCAACTTCTCCTCATTCCCGAATCTCACTGAACTTTGGATGACCGATAATGAGAACCTCCATGGAGGAATACCCAAAGAAATTGGAACACTGCAGAATTTGCAAGGCCTTTACCTCTCATTCAATAATTTAGTTGGTGAAATTCCTGTGACAATCAGCAACCTGTCCAATTTAGAACATCTTGATCTCTCATGCAATCAGTTAACCGGTGCAATTCCAAGTGCCATCCTAAATATGTCCAGTCTGCATTCCCTTAACCTCGGTTACAATAATTTGACCGGTCAAATTCCAAAAACAATCGGGAACCTGATTAATCTAGAAGAACTTTCTCTCAGTGCCAATTATATAAACGGTGCGATTCCAAGGGAAATTGAGCATCTCACCAAGCTAACTTGGCTATATTTGGATGAGAATGAATTGAGTTGTCAGATACCGTTAGAAATAGGAAACATGACAGAATTACAATCTGTCTATCTTAATAATAATAAATTGCAAGGGAACATACCAGCAACCATTTCGCAACTTTCCGACCTCTCAATTCTATATCTAGGAAACAACCAACTCAATGGGACGGTAACTCCGTACCTTGGCAACAATAGCTACCTTGAGGAAATCGATTTGTCAAATAACAACTTCGTAGGTACGCTTCCACCATTGTTATGCAGACGTGGCAAACTCCAATGTTTATGGGCTGAAAAAAACAACTTCAATTTCTTGCTCCCTATCACTCTTAAAAACTGCTCAAGCTTAAATGAACTGTACCTCAATGACAACAACATCAGGGCAGATTTTTCACAGACATTTGGAAATGAAGATTATCCAAACCTTTTATTTTTTGACCTTTCTCAAAATCGATTTTATGGGAGATTGCCGAGCAATTGGGGGCGAAATATTTTGTCTCTTTCTGTGGAAGGGAATGAAATCTCTGGACAAATTCCTGTCGGATTCTTAAATATGACCCATTATCTTGTAGTACTGAACCTGAATGATAATCATCTTAGAGGAGACATTCCAAAAGAATTGGCAAATTCAACTTCACTAGCCATCCTAAATTTAAGTAACAATAACTTTTCAAGCTTGCCTTTGATTCAAGGTATGACATATGTTATCTTAGCTTAACAATAGAAAAATTTTGTTTTTTTATATTTAAACATCGATACAATATCTTTGAAATGTCAAAAGTATAAAAACGCTTCCTTGTTTTTTTTTCCCAGCTCCTGCTTTAGAATCTCTACACGCGAGTAACAACAAACTTACTGGTGAATTTCCTCTGCTCCAACAAAATTGGTCCAATCTTGTTACATTAGACATTGGAAAAAATAATTTCTACGGCGAAATCCCCACGTGGATAGGGTCTAGTTTTCCGGTTCTAAAAATTTTGCGCCTTGGATCAAATCAGTTCGAAGGATACATCCCTCCACAGCTTTCAATGCTGAATAATCTTCGATTGTTGGATTTTTCCAATAATAATCTTAAAGGCCCAATACCCCATGTTTTATCACATATGCACTCCATGACAGTTAAGACTATCACAAACATAAGTTATATTGATTTCGGTTTCAATTTGATTGTTGATAAAGAAAGCATAGATTTTATGTGGAAAGGTGTAGAAGCTACATATCAGGAAACGATTGCTCTGTTGACAGGAATTGATCTTTCGTGCAATGCTTTTTCGGGGGAAATACCTGAAGATTTAATGAAACTCCAAGGCCTGATTTCCCTAAACTTATCGAGAAATCAACTCAGTGGTATAATTCCACATAACATTGATAATCTAACATATTTAGAGGTGCTCGACTTGTCTATGAATCTCCTATCAGGAACTATTCCTTCAAGTCTATCACACTTAACAAGTCTAGATACGTTGAATTTGTCACATAACAAACTGACAGGGAAGATACCATCTGGGCCACAACTTCAAACATTCAACATGTTTGATTTTAGTGATAATGTTGGATTGTGTGGATTTCCATTACCAAATAACTGCTTGACTCACAACAATTCGATAGTGCCACTAGTGGAAAACGAAGCAGGATATAAAAAAATTGAAGTGATTTGGATAATTTGTTCGGTGATTTTAGGTTACGTTATAGGATTTTGGGTGTATTTTGGAGCTCTGTATTGGAAGATATCACTAAGATTTGCCATCTTTCAATTCACAGATAAAATGCAAGATAAAATGATGAAATGGTGTGGTAGGTATTTTCATTGATGTCCTTGTAGACTTTTTTTTAATGTACTACTCGTGTAATTGTTTCCCTTAAATTTTTATGGTTTCTTCTTTAGTGCTTTTAATGGAGGTTTGCTTGTGAAAATCTATGTTATGTTTCAAATAAAATTAAGTATGTTGGACATTATCTTGTTTCAATGTTGTTGTCATGTAAAATATTATCACCATAGTTTCTACATTATATATTTTTTTTCTTTTTTTGTTACGTCCAATTATTTTAGTGAGAAATTGCTAGGATTTAAAATTCAAATTATGAATTCAGAAAGTTGTAATGGAATTGGATAGATGTAAAATCATATCCATATATGTATTTTCTTTTATTGGATACAAATATGAATACAAATATACATATACGAATACGGTTCAGATATTAAATAGATAAAGATATAGTTCGGATATTGTTGGATGCACAAATACGAATATAGATTTATTTTTAATATTAAGATAAATATTAAAATAAACAAACTACTATAATCTAACATTAATAAATGTATATACAGTGATATATAAACCAATAAAAAATTTCAACACTGCCGTAATGTTTAATGCAATGAAAATATAAACTAACATTTATATCATTTTTAAGCGGGGCGGATAATGATCATCCCCAATTTCTATCATCTTCATCATCCTCAAAACGTGTTTTTTTATTTTTAGAAAACGCGTAATTAACTTAATTTCATTTTCGGAAACTCAAATGATAATCTTAAACAGTTCAACTTGCTCTCTACTCTACATAACCATAACATGCTTGCAAAGGTGTGTCATGGGAGACATCCACGCCTGGCAACTATGAAACAAGGCACATATCAAGCACAATTGCACAAACATTCAAAGTTTCAAACACACAAAGCACAAGCATACAACATATAAATAACTAACAAGCACACATATGAGTGGCATTAACATACTGTCAGGAATGGATGTTTCCCATGCCACACGCCAATAACAAGCACAAGTATTAAAAACATTAAAAAAAATCATACTCATCATCTATTAGATCAAAATCTTCCTCCTGCACACTCCCTCTCTGTGAGTCAGCCATGTGGGGGTACTTTGTGATTTATGTAAATTTCCTACAATTACAAAGAGTCACAGAACACAACAAGAAAAGAATTAAAACAAAAAAAAAATAAACAACTAAAAAAATTAAAATCAAAATAGAAGTTATGAAGTTAATACCTTTCTGTCTCTCTTTACTTTCGTTCTTCTTTTTTTCCTACAAAGAAGAAGAAGTAAAATTAAACTTAAGTTAAGACCTAATAGATAAAAAAATTCGGAAAAAATTAAAATAAGATAGAAAATCACAGAAGAAATACCTTTCTCTCTCTCTCTTTCTCTTTTCCTTCCTTCCTTCCTTTCTGTCTTGTTTCTTCATCTTATAACTTATATAGCCAACAGACCCTGACTAATCGACTACTCACTCTGTCACCAGTCTCACAAAAACTAGCAATCATTAACCTTTCTCAAGCCTTTTAAGCTACCAAGCCTACACTTAAACTAAGATTTTGGAAACCAAGAGACAGAGAGTAATAATCAGTCTAGGGTTTCGATAGTAATGATGAGGATTTCATCGAAATCAACAGAAAAGGAGGAAAATCAAACATCGAGATGACTCGATGTCATCAATCGTCAATCATCAGCTCTCCAAGAGCATGCGTGAGAGAGAGAGAGAGAGACAGAGAAGATTATAGAGACAGGGAAGATAGAGAGACAAAAGGAGATCTCGAATCGACAGAGGCAACTGAAAAGACATGGGCACATGGCGCCGCTTCAGAGAGAGAGAGGCGGAGAAAAATAGATTAGGGTTTGATCTCTCTGACTCTCTCCCAGTGGGATTATATTTATACATACATAATTTATATTAATTATGTTAAATAATTTAATATTAATTAATATATTAAATAATAACGCGTTTTCGCGAAAGGATACGAAACGAAAGGACATAGTTTCGTAACTCGTTACGCTAAACTCACGAAACCATAAAACGTTCCGTAGATCGTTTCGCTAACCCAGACGAAACCAGAAAGTCTTTCGGAGATCGTTCCGCAGCAGACGAAACGCACGAAATTACGTAAAAATTATTTCGTTGTGCAGGCCTACATATGGCAATTGGCACGTATAGTTGACAGTCAGCTCCGATTGTGTTTGGACGCGTGATGGCAGGGCAGACATTGGGAACGCCTATGGAAAACACAGAAAAAAATTTAGAATAAAGATAATATGATTGTATGCACTTGCATTTGGTAATTAATTGGCAATGTTGGATATGTAACAATTAGTTGATTATACCAGATCTTCACTGTTGCCGTACTTCCATATGTACAATTAACAACTGAACAAATCCATAAATGCATGGTCTTGAAAATAGCTGGCTCTGTTTGGATGGCTTCTTCCTGAATAAGGAATAAAGAATAACCACTTTTTACCAATAAATTTATTTCTAACCATCCAAACTCTTCACAAAAGTTACACACTTCCCAATAAATTTACCCCTTCCTAATAAATTTCTTCTCTTCTTCCTTCTTCCTACCTTATTCTCAACGCATCCAAACGAAGTACTCTACATGTGATCGGGGTTACCCGGTATAAACTGGACAAAAAGATTCACAAAGGATCGGTATTTCTGAGAACAAGTCTGGCACAGCTGGTTAATTAATAGTTTAATACCATTACAATTTTACATCGACTGAGGTTTAAATAAAAGAAGGCTTTCTTTTTCCTAGAAAGTTAAGTTTGAGATATGGGCACCAAGTACCAACTCACCAAGTCATCAATGCCGTCAAAGCGTCCCCGCCCTTTTCTAATTTGTCTTTGTGACGTATCACGTATGTCGGTATCGGTATGTGTGTGAACAACAAGAGTCCTTTATGTGTCATGAACAAAAAGAGTTCTGTAAATGGGGCCCGCAGAAAAGAAGAATCCATTCACTTCTATATATATATATATAATAAGGTGAGTTATATGGGTCATAACTCATATCTTCAATGCGCTGCGTATTGGAAACCAAATAAACTTCCCACTTCCACCAGACCACCACTATAGGTTATACAGCGATGCCTTCCTCTCCTTTTCTTTTCATTCTCCTATTCCTCTGCTTCTTCTGCACTCAGCTATCCTGCACAAAAACCGAAGCTCAAGCACTGCTCGCATGGAGATCGAGCTTGAAAGACCCCGGCCGTCTCACTCAGATGTGGACCTCCAACAATATCTCCACCGACCCCTGCCAATGGAAAGGAATCAAGTGCAATGAAGATGGAAGCATCATATCTGTAAGCATCTTTGATTGTCGAATAGATGGTACACTCGACAAATTCAACTTCTCCTCATTCCCGAATCTCACTGAACTTTGGATGGACCATAATGAGAACCTCCATGGAGGAATACCCAAAGAAATTGGAACACTGCACAATTTGCAATACCTTCACCTCTCATCCAATAATTTAGTTGGTAAAATTCCCGTGACAATCAGCAATCTGTCCAATTTAGAACATCTTGATCTCTCAACCAATCTTTTAACCGGTGCAATTCCAAGTGCCATCCTAAATATGTCCAGTCTGCATTCTCTTGACCTCGGCAACAATAATTTGACCGGTCAAATTCCAAAAGCAATAGGGAACCTGATTAATCTAGAAAAACTTTCTCTCAGTGTTAATTATATAAACGGTGCGATTCCAAGGGAAATTGAGCATCTCACCAAGCTAACTTCGCTATCTTTGTATTGGAATGAATTGAGTGGTCAGATACCGTTAGAAATAGGAAACATGACAGAATTACAATTTGTCTATCTTAATAATAATAAATTGCAAGGGAACATACCAGCAACCATTTCGCAACTTCCCAACCTCTCAACTCTATATCTAGTAAACAACCAACTCAACGGGACTGTAACTCCGTACCTTGGCAACAATAGCAACCTTGTGGAGATCGATTTGTCAAATAACAACTTCGTAGGTACGCTTCCACCATTATTATGCAAAAGTGGCAAACTCGCATATTTATGGGCTGCAAAAAACAGATTCACTAGCTTGCTCCCTATCACTTTTAAAAATTGCTCAAGCTTAATTGCACTCTACCTTGACAACAACAACATCAGGGCAGATGTTTCACAGACATTTGGAGAGAATCCAAACCTTTACGCTATTAACCTTTCTCAAAATCGATTTTATGGGAGATTGCCGAGCAATTGGGGGAAAAATATTTACTCTCTTTCTCTGGAAGGGAATGAAATCTCTGGACAAATTCCTGTCGGATTCTTAAATATGACCCATCATCTTAAAGTACTGAACCTGAATGATAATCGTCTTAGAGGAGACATTCCAAAAGCATTGGCAAATTCCACTTCACTAGTCATCCTAAATTTAAGTAACAATAACTTTTCAAGCTTGCCTTTGATTCAAGGTATGACATATGTTATCTTAGCTTAACAATAGCAAAATTTTGTTTTTTTTTATATTTAAACATCGATACAATATCTTTGAAATGTCAAAAGTATAAAAAAATATCAGGTATTTGTTCTTTTGCTCACGCTTCCTTATTTTTTCCCCCCAGCTCCTGCTTTAGAATCTCTACACGCGAGTAACAACAAACTTACTGGTGAATTTCCTCTGCTCCAACAAAATTGGACCAATCTTGTTACATTAGACATTGGAAAAAATAATCTCTACGGCAAAATCCCCTCGTGGATAGGGTCTAGTTTTCCGGTTCTAAAAATTTTGCGTCTTGGATCAAATCAGTTTGAAGGATACATCCCTCCACAGCTTTCAATGCTGAATAATCTTCAATTGTTGGATTTTTCCAATAATAATCTTAAAGGTCCAATACCCCATATTTTATCACATATGCACTCCATGACAGTTAAGACTATCACAAACAAAAGTTATATTGATTTCGATTACAATTTGACTGTTGATAAAGAAAGTATAGATTTTATGTGGAAAGGTGTAGAAGCTACATATCAGGAAACGATTGCTCTATTGACAGGGGTTGATCTTTCGTGCAATGCTTTATCAGGTGAAATACCTGAAGATTTAATGAAACTCCAAGGCCTGATTTCCCTTAACCTATCAAGAAACCAACTCAGCGGTATGATTCCACATAACATTGGTAATCTAACATCTTTAGAGGTGCTCGACTTGTCTATGAATCTCCTATCAGGAACTATTCCTTCAAGTCTATCACACTTAACAAGTCTAGATACGTTGAATTTGTCACATAACAAACTGACAGGGAAGATACCATCTGGGCCACAACTTCAAACATTCAACATGTTTGATTTTAGTGATAATGTTGGATTGTGTGGATTTCCATTACCAAATAACTGCTTGACTCACAACAATTCGATAGTGCCACTAGTGGAAAACGAAGCAGGATATAAAAAAATTGAAGTGATTTGGATAATTTGTTCGGTGATTTTAGGTTACGTTATAGGATTTTGGGTGTATTTTGGAGCTCTATATTGGAAGATCTCACTAAGATTTGCCATCTTTCAATTCACAGATAAAATGCAAGATAAAATGATGAAACGGTGTGGTAGGTATTTTCATTGATGTCCTTGTAGACTTTTTTTTTAATGTACTACTCGTGTAATTGTTTCCCTTAAATTTTTATGGTTTCTTCTTTAGTGCTTTTAATGGAGGTTTGCTTGTGAAAATCTATGTTATGTTTCAAATAAAATTAAGTATGTTGGACATTATCTTGTTTCAATGTTGTTGTCATGTAAAATATTATCACCATAGTTTCTACATTATATATATTTTTTTCTTTTTTTTGTTACGTCCTACTATTTTAGTGAGAAATTGCTAGGATTTAAAATTCAAATTATGAATTCAGAAAGTTGCAATGGAATTGGATAGATGTAAAATCATATCCATATATGTATTTTCTTTTATTGGATACAAATATGAATACAAATATACATATACGAATACGGTTCAGATATTAAATAGATAAAGATATAGTTCGGATATTGTTGGATGCACAAATACGAATATAGATTTATTTTTAATATTAAGATAAATACTAAAATAAACAAACTACTATAATCTAACATTAATAAATGTATATATAGTGATATATAAACCAATAAAAAATTTCAACACTGCCGTAATGTTTAATGCAATGAAAATATAAACTAAGTCACCGAAGCCGAATTCCCCCCCCCCCCTACCACCCCCACCCCCTCAGACACAAAAAAAGGTCAAATCCGTTAATAAAATGATGTATTTTTAGCACTGATCGCCGCCCATAGGCTTTAGATATTCAGTAAAAGCATCAACTTAAAGTTATAAAAGAACTAAAATAAATATTATATCAAAATCGGGGTGATAAGGATCATCCCCGTATTTCATCATCCCATCATCCCAGCGATACTTCATTAATAACAGACGCGTTTTTTAAAAATGGAAAAAAATTTCCATCCCCATCCAGCAATATCACATCCTCTTTCCTTTTTGTTCTCTGTCCCTCTGTACCCAGCGATATCCCTCTGTTTTTCTACCTCCTTCTCACATTAATTACAACAACAACAATTACTAATACTAACTACAACAGTTAGTATCCGAACTACAACATTTACTCATATTAACTTCAATAGTTGATATCTGAGCTACAACAATTACTAATACTAACTACAACAGTTAGTATTCGGACTACAACAATTACTCATATTAACCTCAACATTTAGTATTCGAACTATATCAATTAATCATATTAACTTCAATAGTTAGTATCCGAACTGCAACTGTTGAAGTTAATATATATAACTGTTGAAGTTAATATATATAACTGTTACAGTTATATATGCCAACTTCAACTATTACCTTCAACATTTAAATATGCCAATTTCAACAATTACGACATTAGCTTCAACATTTATGAATATTAATTTCAACGGGTTATGAAGTGTGTGAGAGGGGCAGGGGGGAGGGTGGGGGCGAGGGGGAGGGGGGAGCGTATGCGGGAGGAGTGGGGCGGGGGAGTAGCGTACGCATAGAAACGTGTTTTCTGAATTTCCGAAAATAGAAGAGAGAATTTCAAACACGTTTTCTAAAAATAGAAAAAAAAATGCGTTTTCTAAAAGATGATGGGGATGATACAAATGCTGGGATGATACTAATCAATTCCGTATCAAAATTAGCCAAAACATTAAAAAATAAAAGTAATGAAAACTATAGAAACTTTTGAACAGTTTTTCATTACATTTTGGATCTTTGTCGACGAAGAAGTTACTTTTAAAATTAAGTGACGACTTTTGCTTAAAACAATGTATATGCTCAATTTGTGGATGAAATCTTTTCTGTAACTTCTTTTTGAGGTAATAGATGGAAAAGAACGCGTTATTCATAGACACAATAAACTAGTAATTGACCAAAAAATAATTAAACATTAATATTCATCAACTCAATGTAGATTACACAAAACTTCGATCGCCATCTTCGGTTTTTAGGGGGTGTTGAGAGCTCGGAATAAGAGCTCCTTTATATAGAAGAGGTTGCAACAGGGGAAGTGCTCTTCTCGTCTGAGGCAAAATTGTCAAGAATTATTAAGCATATTAATTAATTAGGCAAAATTAGATATAATCCCCTTGAAACTTCAAATTTAGATGTAACCCCTTTTAATTATTCCATTCATAGATAAAAATCCTTTTTAATCATTTAGATATATTTTAACAATATTTTTTTACAAAATATGAACTGTACATAATCTGGACGAATGTTTGACAAGGGTTTACATACAATGGTTGACAATTTTGACACTATTTTTTCAAATAATTTCCCAATATTATTAAAATAAAAACTTTTAAAGGGGAATAACATTTAAGGATGACTTGGGTGCAACTAGATACGAGATGTTGTAATCATTTATAGTTTCCCTCAAAATTTACCCCTAGGAAGATTATGCAGCATACAACTACACATACCTAGATTAAATCACACAGCCTCTAGATTTTGTCCTGTTGGGTGCAGGTTTACCCGTCTGCTTGGTCAGAATGGTCTACACGTGAAATTTGATTGGAAATGATTTCTCAGGAGATTTCAGTTGATTTAATAACATACAAATTCCAATCACATAAAATCAAATCTATTTATTTCGTTCAGAAAATTTTTGTTGTTGAAAATTCCAAATCCAATTCGCACCGAAAAACAAATAACAAAATGCACAATATCCAACTGCTTTAGCCAGATGCATGCCAACAACAATGCCATGAAAGAAATCATTAATCTTCTGACAAATGGGGATCGACAAATTTTATGAAATTCCCCATCTCAGTATATATATCACAGTACGGAAAGAAGTCCAAAGCGTTTCTAAAACACATACATTCTCCTATTAAACCCCAAAAATTAAAAACGAACTGCTCCGATCAATGTCAGTATTTCCGTGCTCCCTCGAGCTACAACTTTTGAGGGAAACCAAAACCAGACTGTGATTCTGGATATTATTTCAATCAAAAGATTTGAACTCTCTCCATTGTTCCCTTGATTCAACATGACACGGGCTTTAATCATAGTCATTTTAACCTATGCTGAAACCATATATGTTATTACTGATTCTCATCTCTTCCTGTAGCATTTCTGTTTTGTTGTTGAAATTGTTGATGTTGCCTCCTATCAGCCATCATGGTCTCGAGCTGGGCATTGTGTCGGGCCCGAGATCTGCTATGTGTTTGTTGCCTCTCTGTGAACCGAAATTGTGGTCTATGAATCACCTTCCCATCAATGAACAGATCCCCTATAAATGTTGTAAGACAGTATAAATCCAGACATGAGATTTCTACAAATATGTCACTTAAGAGTTTTATATTTGTAAGCTATCCTTAAACAACTTAGAGACAAGTTAAAGCTGTCATCTTAATCTTTCTATTTTCAAAATACGCCGCATCAGTTTAGAACTTCTTGACATTTTATTGTTTTATATAGTCCAATAAAAAACAAATCTCTAACCTTTTTACCTACCATACTGGTCATCTCTAGCATCAGTATTTATTATAGCACTAAACAGACTGTTATGCTACCTATTCATCTGTTGCCATTTGAGTTTTTATGACACAAGTGGAGCTAACATGTAAGAAGATATAAAAGGGTAACTAGATTGAATCAACTTCAGATTTAATATACTCATTGATCAAACATACCTCCATAGTCCTTGTTTGGTACATCCAAGTAAGAATCAGGCAAAACCCAAAGAACACCCGGTAAACCTGAATAGAAGTACAAATAAATTAATTTTCTTAAAAATGTTAAAACTAGGCCTGGAAAATTGGACCAATAATGAAGAGACTGTTAACCTTTGACTTGGTACGACAGCTCCTCAGAAATCAGTGCACCAAATCCAGTGTATGTTGTAGTGCAAACAGAATATATTTTCTTTTTTGCCTCTTCTTCACTGTTGGTTAAACAAAAAATAAATCAAACATTTTGATATGCTCAATTGCAAAAAACAAATATCATCTTATGTCCCTCCATTCTTCCTTTAGCACTTCTACACAAAATATGGTATTTAAGCTTTTTAGTATAAAATGTCAGCCAGGTTTGTCTGGCAGACCACACACATCGACTAAACTTTACATATATGTCAATCTTCAAAATAATAGGCATGCCAATTAATGAATATTTTTTCTTTTGAAACTTTATCATAGATGGCGACGCCGAACAAACAAGCAACATGGTGTGACAGAAGGGCCCTTAGTTTCAGTATGAGTGATGATAATGGTTTTGACAATCGAATTCATTACCTTCCGACAACAGCAGCTAAGGTTTTAACATAAGCATCAAGCATCTCTTGCTCCGAAGGCGGGGCAGGATGAGTGGGGAAGTCCATGACAACAAGCCAGTGCTCATAGTCGCAGCCGTCGAGCAAGATGGTCTCCTTGGGCTGTCTACTGCTCCAGTTCGGCGAAGGATCGGTGGAGGGAGAGTAACCCGAACTTGAGGTGGTCTTGGGACGCGACGGAGTGGAGAGTGGGAGGAAGGGGAGGTGGGTTAGGATGCGTGGGGAGAAAAGAGGAGTGTGGGATGTCCTGAGCGAGCGGGAGAGAAGCGTACAGAGGCTCCTTCGAAATGGCGCCGCCATTTGTTTTGAGCTCGATTTTGAGAGAGAGAGAGAGAGAGAGACATTAAAATGGATATATATTGATATACACACTTAATTCGTTTCGTTAATTTAATAAATAGGAAGAATTCTGCAAGGATAATGTTGGAATTCAATTTTAATAAATTGATAATATTTTTCAAATTATTTGTTCAAAAAAATAATATTTTTCAAATTAAATACAAAAAATGTTTATAAATGGATATATATTGATATACACTTAATTTGTTTTGTTAATTTATAAATTGGAAGAATTGGGCAAGAATAATGCTCAAATTCGATTTTTTATATTTTTCAAATTAAATACAAATATGTTTATGAATGTATCTTTAGTCTTACAGATTAATTGTTCATCCAATTTTCAACGAAGATCATACAATATGAACTATTGCAATTTTTTATTTGTTTGGGGGATGGTAAAAATTCGGGAAAATTTTTTCTGTGCCACCCCAAAATTACGAAATTCAGTTTTTGCCACGCGAAAGTCGAACCTTTTGATTTTACCATCCTAAAATATGACTTTCTTCTCTAATTGCCACTTTGTATTTTTTTATAATATAAAAACGATTTAAATAATAAAACTGAAAATGTTTGACGATTGTACCCTGATCGAATTAGACCCCTTCCCTTCGTCATCCCATTGAGTACGAACGAGTACCAGACCCATTAATCCCTTCTCTTCTCGCTGACCTCTCCCCACCGAATTCAGATCTGGTGCCTCCGTGGCCTCACTGTACATATCTCCCCACCTTACCTCCATGGCCTCACTGTACATATCTCCTGCACCGGATTATACCCCAGTCCATTTGAACCCATTCAATTAAAACCCAATCGAACCCAGTCTCAGTCGATCTCTTCGTTGTTTTTCTCTCTCGCACGGTAATCTCTAAATACAGCCTTTCCTTTTGAGCCATCAGTCATGTGGTGAGGGAACCAGTATAACCAGCTCATATCATTGCAAATTGGGCAAGAAGAGTAAAATCAACAGGGATGAAAGAAAGTCGTTTCCTGCAAACCTTGATTACCTTGGGGACAAGTACGCAGATGGATGGAAATTTCTTTCTTTTTGTTTAGATGCTTTGGGTTTGATGTTTGGCAAGGCTGCTTTTGTTCTTAATTTAATTGTAGATATTTTTTTCTTTTATTAGAAGAAATAAGGAAGCAATTGAGAGAAATGGAAGAGAAACGATTATTGTAAGAAATAAGGAAGCTTTTCTTTGTTGTGATGTAATTCCTTTTTTAGTTTTACACAATTTATATACCACGAATTCTTATTGTATGAACTATGATTTAAGTTGTATGGTCATGGTGAGACAAAGGAGATCTGAACAGGTTTCACACAATTTATTTACCATGCTCCAAGTTTTGCACAAATAGTGAGGCCGTGGAGGTAAGGTGGGGAGAGGTTAGCGAGAAGAGAAGGGATTAATGGATCTGGTACTCTGGTTCGTACTCGATGGGATCACGAAGGGAATGGGATGACGAAGGGAAGGAGTCCAATTCGATCAGGGTACAATCGTCAAACATTTTCAGTGTTATTATTTAATTCGTTTTTATATTACAAAAAAATACAAAGTGGCAATTAGAGAAGAAAGTTGCATTTTAGGGTGGCAAAATCAGAAGGTTCTACTTTCAGATGGTAAAAACTGAATTTCGCGACTTCGGAATGGCATAGAAAAAATTTTCCCTAAAAATTAAATAAAATTCTATTTATTTTCATGTTATGGTCGGTATATGTTTATATGATTTTTAAGAATCAGATTTAAAAATATAAATTATTAGCGATTGTTAGAGCTTAGAACTATAAAACTAATTTGTTGTCAATCGATCTGTATAAAAAACAAGTTTTTTTTTTGCAATTATATATTAATATTGCGCTTATATACTAATTTTTTATTAAAAGAAAACTTCAAAATGTTTGGAGCCGTCTATCAATAAATGATACAAAGAATATACATTCTTTGTTTTTTTTTAAAAAAAAAAGAAAAGATTACTTTGTAAGATTATTTTGTAATATTTTTGTGGATTAATTTTGATATTTTTGTCACTTTGCCAACTAAATTAATAAAAAAAGAAAAAAAAATAGATTGGATACCGTTATAAAATTTTTTATTGCAACAGTCACACTTAACTGGCAGTATGCAGGAATGCCACAACACAAGAAAGTAGATATGATGCAATAAAAATTTCATGACAAATTCCCGAAAGTTCTCAAATTAAGAATATTTTAAGGAAAATTTCGGGAAAATATTCAAACTTCAAAATATACTAAAAAAAAACTTTTCGTTTTTCGAAACTCTGGAAAATGGCTATTAATTATCAAAGAAATATTCAAAGAAGTATGGTTACCTATATTATATAGGAGGGTCAATTTTATTTTATTATTATTTTTTTGAAGTACTAAGACTAGGAGGGTCAAATTCGTATTACGCTTTGTAGGAAGGTTTAAAATAGGAAACTGGCTTGAAAAAAAAAAACCCTCCTAGACCCCTAGTCACCGATTTTAGATTAGGCGTTTAAAGGACTGGTATCTGAACCATCAGATCCGAAAGGTACGTCTCAGATATTGTGGAGCACCAACGAATGAATCCCGTACAAAAACAAAGGAGCCGAAGCGACATAATCTAGAGGCTCAAATTCTAGGCCTTGGGTTTGTTTAATCTATGCTGTAATCCTCTACCCGAAGTAGTAAAACTAGAAATACGAACCTCAGATCGGACGGTTCCTATTGATCATAATCCGTGTTTTAGTCCATCGAAGCCTCTTTTTTATATCGAACGGTTGAGAATGTGTTAGGCGGGATTTCAGCAGCGCAGGGGATAAGCACACAATCTATTCTTATTCATTACTGTACAAGACTGTACAACTACCCAAAACAAAAGAGATTATTTTTCGGCTCTTCGTTCCACAAGTACAACCCTTCAATTCGAATCTTTAAGTACTATTTGGTGAATCCGTATCCGCTCCCGCGCGGACCGTCCAGCGCAGCTTTAGAATCGTCTGATCTGATCTGGACGGTTCGAGTCCATCAATCTGGTTACATGCACGGGGCTCTCTTTGCCATTGAGATTAAATCACACGGCTGTGATCTATACGCTGGACGGTCCCGCACGAGACTAGATCCCATTTGCTATTTGGTGGCGCCATTAATCACTATTTTCCAACTCAGTACCCTACTTCAGGTTAGTAATTCTCTTAAGAATTCAAGAATATTGATTTATTTAAAAATTATTATTATACTTTGTCTATATTAAATGCAATGTTTTAAAATGTGATTTGTGTGGTTTAGTAGTTTGGTGGTGATTAAACGTTCACTAGTAGGGCTATCAATAGGTATGGTAGGGTACGATAAAGATATTTTCGTTATCCGTATCCGTTAAATTTTCTTTACCCATATCCTATCCGTACCCGTTAAAAAATTTTTAACTCATGCCCTACCCTTATCCGTTATAAATTAACAATAAGAGTATGGTAACGATAGAAAACAAATAATAATGATAATAATAATTCAATAAAAATATACAATATGGATAAATAAATAATATCAAATAAATATATTAATAAGTGCAACATTGAATAATACTTTAAATATATAATAAAATCATATAATATCTTCTCATGTAAATTATCAAAATATATATATATAACTAATTAATAATTAAAAAATTTAAATTGAAGAATCAGGGTTCAAGCTCGCATGCTTGCGATAGGCTTGGCGAGCCAGCGTAAAAACTCAGCCATATATACAATAAATGACCAGGGTTGGAGTGTCATTTCTAGCCTACCCCAACTTGTTTGGGATAAAAGGCTTTGACTTTTAAATTGAAGAATCAATACTTACTTATCATCATAAATTAGAAATTATTAATGTGGTATATTATCTCATTTAAATTTACCAATCCAATTACCTTATTAGTTATTAACATATTAATTATATATTATAATCATATCTTTCTTCATTTAGGATTATAAATTATATATTATATATATAACAGTATGACTTAATAACGGTTACAAAATAGCGTTATCCATATCCTTATCCAATAAATTAATGAAATTTTTTTTCCATATCCATACCCAATAACATAACGAGAATAAAACTTTGTTCATACATGTTTTATCGAATACGATACAGATAGAGTAAACCGTTAAAAGAGTACAGTTGACAATCCTATTCACCGGTGATAAAAAATTTATGAACCCCGCCGACGCTAAATGCATGCTAGCTACGCCCCTGCATGCAATTATGAATTATCCTAAAATAAATTCTTAATTTGGTCGGGCGTTTAAAAAAAAATCACATGAGAGATTTTCCAATGAGTTACGTACTCCCTTCTAATCAATTATTTCTTTCTATTAATTAAGATGCGTGACCGCTCCGCATTGACAAAATTATAATCGTTACAAATAATAATTTTTATTAAGTATAAATATAAACTAAAAAAGTCATACGAATCATTAATTAAATTAAGAAGTAAATATATTTGGAAATCTAAAGTATTTCATGTCTAATTTATAAGAAAAATTTTCCTCCTACGACATATAATCTGAGCCCTCCAATTTTCGCTGATCAATCGATCTGAGTTTATACAAGAAGTTTTTGACAATTTTTTTTTTGGCAGAAAATTTATGCTAAATTTATTACTAAATTTCAACTTACAAATTTATTGTTGATTGAACAGATATTTTTATTTTTACAAGTCTGACGAAATACATTGAATTTTCTTTCTATCTAAAATAACATAGACTCAAGACTCAAGACTCAAATCAAAAGGAGTCCACCGAAGACTTCTGTTGACCTGAAGATTACAAGCGAAGACTTCTGTTGACTTGAAGATGCAATCATGCAAGCGTGTTTTCCGGTCAAGAGCGCAGGCCGTGGGACCCTTAGAATTTTAAATTCATGATTATCGTGAATACTACGTAGACTTTGACCACAATGACCACAAAAAATGAGAAAAGGAATTTAACAAAAAAATAATTTTATTTATAGGAAACACTGAGCTGTCAAATGTTGAAACGCAACACGAAAATGTCCTATTCCGCTTTCGTTCTGTTCCAGTCGACAGAATATAAATCCATTCCGTTTTCGTTTCGTTTCGTCAAACGGAATAGATTTTTGTTCCGTTTAACGTTCCGTCCTCAATTTCCTATTGATTTCAGTCTATTTCCATCCATTTTCGTGTTCCGTTTACGTTCCGATTTTTTTTCATTTCCGTTTTCGTTCTGTTTTCAGAAACGGAATTGATTTTTTATTTCATTTAACGTTTCGTTTCGACGGAACGGAACGGAACAGCGGAACATATGTTAATATCATAGGTTTAAATAGCGCCGTAGTGGCCGCAATAGCGGCTCTATTTGGTACACCGCTACAACGCTACAGATTTAGCGGCCTGTTCAATAGCGCGACCTATAGCGGAAAATAGCGGAGTATAGCGGTGAAATAGCGAAAAATAGCGGGTGATATAGCTGTATAATGCGGAAATAGCGGTGCAGTTTATAATTTGCTGATATAGCAGTAGTATTTTGGACATAACTTTCACATACGAACTCCGATTGATATGATTCAAAGTTCTATGGAAAGTTTACAAAACTGGCCATAATATTTATGTTTTGAACATTTTCAAATTCTTAAAATTTAGTGGTCAAATATACATAGAAAATAAATATAATTTTAATTAGCGTTTATTAGGTGCTTGAAATGATTTTAATTTTTTATTTTAGACTAAACTAGACCTTCAAAATACACTTGTGTGTGCAAATCCGCTATGGTCCGATAGCGGTCGCTAAATACCCGCTATCCGCTATCCGCTATGATATTAGTATGTCTGCTACGAGTCCACTATCCGCTATTTAAACCTTTGGTAAATATTGACAGGCCTAACTGCAGCCACTTTTTTCTCTTGGTTCCGTTTGGATGGTTAAAGAATAAGGAAGGAATAAGGAATTAGGAAAGAAAATATTAGGAAGTGTGTAACTTTTGGGAAGAGTGGGAAGATGTTATTCCGGAAAGAAGAAATGTTGTTTGAATGATGTCTTAGGAATAAGCAAATTGATATTAATTTAAATAAATTATTAAAAATTATTATTTTAGTATTAAATAAAGTACTAATTAAAGAGCACCATAAAATTTCATTTAGTTATTAGCATTTAGCTAATTTTGTTGAAATTATGTATATATAATTGTAGGAAGATGTTATTCGTAGGAAGAAACTATTCCTAAGGGGCTGTGTTTGGATGAGGTGTGAGAATAAAAGAATAAGAGAATAAGAAAATAAATTTATTATAAACAATTCAAACTCTTCACAAAGTTACACACTTCTCAATACTTCTTCCCACTTCTTTCCTTATTCCTCTTATTCCCACACCATCCAAACGGAGCCAGGAAGGAAATATTCTTCTCCTTGGGTGCGTTTGGATCGTTGGAAGAAAGAAGAAGAAGGAGGAAGAAGAAAAAAAAAATTATAAACAATCCAAATTTTTCACAAAATTACACACTTCCCAATACTTCTTCCCACTTCTTCCCTTCTTCCCTTCTTCTCACACCTATCCATACGCACCCCTTATTCCTAGCTTATTTGAATGTTAGGGGTGCGTTTGGATAGGTGTGGGAAGAAAGAAAGAAGGGAAGAAGTGGGAAGAAGTATTGGGAAGTGTGTAACTTTGTGAAAAGTTTGGATTGTTTATAATTTTTTTTCTTCCCATCTTCCTTCTTCATCTTCTTCTTCTCTCATCCAAACGCACCCTAGGAAAAAACTATTCTTCCTATTCATTTTCCATCCAAACGGAGGCCTTGTAGAATAAAAATTTATACTTGAAAGACGTGCTTTTATTGAAATAACAAATATACAAACACAACAGGAGGAGAAGACAATTTATTTCCAGATTAACTCTTCCATTGTTTGGTTGGTAGGACCTCCAAAGAATCAGTAAGTCAACTTTCAAGAATAGTACCTATCTAGATTTATTAACAACTATATCCGCGCGCATTGAGTGTAATTTTTTTTTTTATAATTTGTCATTTATTGTATTTAATTTATTTCTATATTGGAAACTGATTGAATGTCAATGAAAATAATATTATATTTATATCAAAAGGAGTTTATCGGTTAGACCGGTACCAATTAAATATGGCACGTATAGTTTTTTTTTTTTTTTTTTTTGAAAATGGCCCGTAGGCTATATGGCACGTATAGTTGTCGTCAGTCTCCGATTGTGTTTGGACGCGTGAAGGCACGGCAGACATTGGAAACGCCTACGGAAAACACAGAAATAAAATTTAGAATAAAGATAATTTGATTGTATGCACTTGAATTTGGTAATTAATTGGTAATCACTACGGGAAAAATGAGCTTTTGCACCGGCTGATTAGCACCTGTTATTGGAATAACAGGTGTTAGAAGAAAACAGTGGCAATATTGATATTATATTGGATCCTCTTAGAACCGGTTTTCATATGATACGGATTAAAAAATAATAAGTAAAAAAATTTTGCACCGTTCATTACATATAAGGGGTGCAAATTTGCACCGGTTATTTCAAAATAACAGGTTCTAATTGAATCTACACCGGTTTTAATGTAATAACCGGAGCTAAATCAATTTATAGATTTGCACCGGTTATAAATCATAACCGGTTCTATATATATTTATATTTTTATTTATTTTTATTACTCGTGTACGGATCGTTTTCGCACCTGTTTCTTTCTAAAACCGGTGCTAACATAAAATTAGGGTATCCAATTGCTTTCTCCATCTGTCGGGCCTCCATTGCTCCCATTGTTGCGCCTCCATAATTTATTGGAGCAAGATTTGAAGCTCCATTAATGTCTCCAACAAAACCACTTTAAATAAAAATTCAGAAAAATCAGAAAAATTAAGAAAAAAAAAGAAAAATAGAAAGAGGAAGAGAATGAGAGCAGTTGGAAGCTAAAAAAAAATCGAGTTTGAGCTATATTCGGTACATTTCTATTTCTTCCTTTATTATTTTGATTTTTAGATAGTTTAGAATTAATTATATTTGGAACAAATTGTGTTGCTAGTTTGCTACTAATGAAACTGCTTGTGGTGAGTCATTTTGACGTAGGATAAGAGTAATTTTTGTCTTAATTTGTATATACTTCTAGTCGAGTACTATTAAATTTGGTACATCTAATCACTGCCTTATGCAATTCATTTCTGCCACAAAGAAAATTATATATATACCGTGCAATTACTTCTCTCTAATGACTATCTTATTTGGATGGAAATGAGCAACCAATAAATTAATTGCATATCCCTGATGACTATCTTATGTTGGCATTATATGTTTAATAATTCGAAGGTATGGCGTCCTAATAACTCTGACTGTTGTAAAATAAAGTGAAAAGTGGAAGAAACAAAGATAAAAGAGAGAGTAAATTGGTGCTCTGTATTTCTTATTCTCAACAATTGAATTACAGTATACAACTTGCATTCTCTATTTATAAGCCAAAAATAAATCTTCTAATTAATGCTATAGATCTCATACAATTAATAGGAATAATGAAAATGGACAATCAATATATAATTCCATTTATAACACTTTCCCTTTGTTCATCTTTCATTATACACTAGTAATATGATACTTCAGGATCAATATTAATATGATACTTCTGGATCATTTATACTGCCTCATTAAAAACCTTACCAAGAAAAATCCATTGGGATAAAAACTTGGATAAGAGAAAAAGAGTACAGCGTGTATAATGCTTCCCCTCATTTTGATATTATTGGACATCCTTCAGTTGGTGTAGACCTATCTTCTTTCTGAGTTGTTCAAAAATTCTTGTTGGCAAAGACTTCGTGAATAGATTGGCCAAGTTGTTGCATGATTGAATTTTTTGAACATCTATTATACCATCCTTTTGTAGATCATGTGCCGAGAAGAACTTCGGCGCAATGTGCTTAGTTCGGTCTCCTTTGATATATCCTTCTTTAATTTGTGCTATGCAAGCTGCATTATCTTCATATATTGGAGTAGGATTTTCCTTAATGTTTTGAAGCCCACATTCTTCTTGAATATTTTGAATTATTGATCTCAATGAAATACATTCTCGACTCACTTCATAGAGAGCAATTAGTTCAGCATGATTTGATGATGTAGCCGTTAGAGTTTGTTTTGTCGACCGCCATGAAATCGCAGCTCCACTATAAGTAAATATGTATCCTGATTGAGATCGTGCTTTATGCGGGTCTGATAAATATCCTGCATCTGCATATTCAACTAGATTAGATTTTATATCCTTTTCATAGTATAGCCCCATATCTCGAGTTCTGCAAAGATAGCGAAAAATATCTTTAATTCCATTCCAATGTTTTCGGGTTGGTTTGGAACTATATCTTGATAGTAAATTTACAGCAAATGAAATATCAGGCCTGGTATTATTTGCAAGATATAATAATGCTCCTATTGCACTTTAAGTATGGCACTTCAGGACCAAGTACTTCTTTATCATTTTCTTGTGGGCGAAAAGGATCATTTTCTATATTTAACGATCGTACGACCATTGGTATTTTCAAAGGACGAGCTTTATCCATATTAAACTTCTTTAGTAATTTTTCAATATAATTTGACTGATGGATAAATATTCCATTCTTTAAATGCTCGATCTGCAGACTGAGACAAAATTTAGTTACACCAAGGTCTTTCATTTCAAACTCCTTTTTCAACAATTTTGCAGTATTTTCAATCTCTTCAGGAGATCCTATAATGTTTAAATCATCAACATACACTGCAATGATTGCAAAATCAAAATTTGATTTTTTAATAAAAACACACGGACTAATTGCATTATTCTTATATCCTTCTTTTAAAAGATATTCACTAAGTCGATTATACCACATTCGACCTGATTGTTTTAGTCTGTATAAAGATTTTTTCAACTTTATGGAGTACATTTCTCTAGGTTTTGATTTATATGCTTCAGGCATTTTTAATCCTTCGGGAATTTTCATATATATGTCACTATCAAGTGAACCATATAGATAAGCTGTGACAACATCCATAAGTTGCATTTTAAGATTTTCTGTGACTGCGAGACCTATTAAAAATCTGAGAGTTGTCGCATCCACTACAGGTGAATACGTTTCTTCATAATCAATTCCATATATTTTGTGTAAACCCTTGTGCCACTAGCCTTGCTTTATATCTCACGATCTCATTTTTCTCATTTCTTTTAATGACAAATACCCATTTGTAACCTACAGGGTTAACATGTTTGGGCGTCTGGACTACTGGTCCAAATACTTGTCGTTTATCAAGCGAATTTAATTCAGCTTGTATAGCATCTTTCCATTTAGTCCAATCATTTTTTTTCTACATTCTTCTATGGTTTTTGGCACATTCTCTTCTTCGCTTATAACATCACTAGCTACAGCGAATGCAAAAATTTCATCAACTTGAGTTTTATTCCTATTCAATGTTGTATTATTTTTCACATAATTTATAGAAATCTCATAATCATTTGGTACTTCGGTTTCTTCTGGAACTTTCTTAATATCTTCAAAGATTTTAGTTTCTTCTAGAACTTTATTAATCTCTTCTGGAGATTTAGTTTCTTCAGAAACTTTGTAAACCTCTTCTGAGGTTGTACCAACTGCTTTATTCTGCTATTTTCTTTTTCGTGGATTTATATCCTTAGAACCAATTGGTCTTCCACGTTTTCTACGTTCATGAGATTCATTTGATAATTTTGTAATATCTATTCGAGCAGGTGCATTAATAGCTGGAATATGTGATTTAGTGACTCTATTTATATCTGTGAATGCATCAGGCAATTCATTTGCAATTCTTTGTAAGTTTATAATCTTTTGAACTTCAAGTTCACATTGACCACTTCTAGGATGAAGATAAGACAACGATGAATTTCATGTCACTTGTCTATCCAGCTTTTGTTTTTCTTCCCCTAAATTTGGGAATATTGATTCATTAAAATGACAATCAGCAAATCTTGCTGTGAAAACATCTCCTGTTAATGGTTCTAAATATTTGACAATGGAAGGAGAGTTAAAACCAATATAAATTCCCAACCTTCTTTGAGGTCCCATTTTTGTGCATTGTGGAGGAGAAATTGGAATATATATTGCACAACCAAATATCTTTAAATGAGATAAATTTGGTTCTCTTCCGGAGACCAATTGTAACGGGAAATATTTATGATCAGCAGTTGGTCTTAATCTAATTAGTGCTGCAGCATGTAATATGGCATGTCCCCATGCAGAAGATGATAAACTAGATTTCATAAGTAATGGTCTAGCTATTAATTGTAACCTTTTAATTAATGCTTCTGCTTGACCGTTTTGTGTATGAACATGTGCCACTGAAAGATCTACAGTAATCCCAATAGACATGCAATAATCATTAAAAGCTTGGGATGTAAATTCTCTTTTCAATATTGTATTCGTAGTTTCGCTGTCTACTAGACACGAATCTTCTTTAATTATCATTGCATCGGTCATTTTCCCTTAAAAATGAAATAAAATAAATAAAATTAAAAGAAAAAGAAAAAACTTGCTTCATTCTCATATAGACCTTTTTCATGGGTAAGTCTTTTATCGGAATACTGTACAACAAAATTAATTGAGCAATTACCTTAACATACGCTAATTAAATGAGCACAGTCCTTATCCTTGGTATTATAAATTAGTCATTACCTTAACATACGCTAAAAAAATTAATTACCAGCATAACTTACGCATTAGTGTAAAACAAAAATTAAAAAAGGAGATATGAGCATTTTATGGTAGGTCGGAGAAAATATCTCAATTTGCTTCAATATGTTGTGCTCTAAAAGAAAAATAAGTAAGCAGACCAGAAAAAAATATTGCCAGGGAAAATTAAACATTGGTAATAATTTTATTTTGCATACATGAAAAAAATAAAAGGGGAATTAAACTAACCATCTCTAATTTATTCGCATACATAAAAAAAAACGAAAATTCTAATTTTCCTTCATGGCACTTATTTCTTCATCAACATTATTGAAAAAATCTGATACATCCAGATGTGTATTTGTTTGGAATCCATTTTCATGATTATTTTTAGCCAAATTAACTTCTAGATTTTTCTCCGTTTTTTTTATCGAAGCTTGATAGAGCAATACTAGATGCTTGGGTGTACGACAGGTACGAGACCAGTGATTTGTCATGCCACATCGATAGCAAATATTTTCATGACGTTTTGCTTTATCATTTTTCACCATATTATTTTCATTTGGTTTATTGTTTTGGCCATCACGTCGCCAAGTATAGCTGCGACCACACCCACGACCACGGCCGCGTCCATAAAAATTCTTACGGCCACGACCGCGTCCTCTATTAAATGATATCGCATTCGCTTCAGGGAATGGAGTTGAACCAGTGGGTCGTGCTTGGTGATTTTTCATTAGAAGCTCATTATTTTGTTCTGCAACTAGGAGACATGATACTAAGTCAGAGTATTTCTTAAAACCACGCTCTCGATATTGCTGCTGCAGGAGCAAATATGAGGCATGAAATGTGAAAAATGTTTTTTCTAACATGTCTTCTTCTTTAATAGGTTCACCACATAATTTAAGTTCGGAGGTTATCCGAAACATTGCATAATTGTATTCTGCAACAGATTTATAATCTTGTAACCTTATATGAATCCATTCATAACGAGCTTTTGGTAATAAAACATATTTTTGATGGTCAAATCTTTCTTTCAAACTCTTCCAGAGTTCTAATGGTTTTTTCACTGTTAAATATTCATTTTTCAAATCTTCATGAAGGTGGTGACGAAGAAAAATCATAGCTTTAGCACAGTCCTGCAGGGAGGCTTTATTTTCATCCTTAATGGTTTCTTGCAAACCATTAGCCGTAAGATGTATTTCAGCATCAAGGGTCCATGGGAGAAAATTCTTGCCCGAAAGTTCAAGAGCAGCAAACTCAAGTTTTGTAAGATTTGTCATGTGTACTTTTCCTCCTGAGCGATTCGTGCTGATAACGTGTTGTAAAATAAAGTGAAAAGTGAAAGAAACAAAGATAAAAGAGAGAGTAAATTGGTGCTCTGTATTTCTTATTCTCAACAATTGAATTACAATATACAACTTGCATTCTCTATTTATAAGCCAAAAATAAATCTTCTAATTAATGCTATAGATCTCATACAATTAATAGGAATAATGAAAATGGACAATCAATATATAATTCCATTTATAACACTGACAACATTATTTAGTAAACTAGAATTCCACTAATATAAATGGATCATTAATTAGCTTTATTTTGTATTGAATTTAGATCTTCTTTGACCTTTCACTCCTCTCTCCTCGGCCGTCGTGAGCATGTCCTCCTCTTCAGGTTTAATTTCTATCATTAATTTAATTTCTTTATTTATGGCAAGCAAGTTGATGCATATCAATCATTAATTAGCATTTGCATATTGATTGTATTGTCATATAGGACCAAATACCGGAACAATACTGAATTTAGGTCGTTGCCCGTCCGAGATTAATCCGTTAGGGGTTAATCTCGGATAGTACTCTCGGTCGGGGGTACTGCTCTTTGGATACGATCTGTCTCATTTAGGACAGCGAGTTGTACGTTAGATGCAATGTGTTGTCTGAGAAAAATTCGGCGATATTTCCCCTTATGTTCCCACGGATACGTACGCACGAGCAATCATGTGTTGGCGTATTCAGGGAACATAAGGCGAAATGCTGCCGAATTTTTCTCAGACAACACATTGCATCTAACGTACGCTCGCTAATGAGACAGAGTATCCAAAGAGTGGGCTAGGATGGTGACCGGCCCGAATACCTCATGTGATAAATTGACCTACAATCCTGATATTGAACTTTTACCCTAAATCTTGACATGTGAATCACCTTTTCTCGTCAGATGGATCGTCGCATGTGGATGTATGAAATTAATCGAACTACACATGAATACATCAGTGGGGTTAAGGAATTTATGAAATTTGCAACAAATCACATGGAGTTAAGTGGTGAAAAGAAACTTCGTTGTCCTTGTTATGATTGTCAGAACATGGAAAGATTTGGTGATGTCAAGGAAGTTTATAGCCATTTGATTAGGAGAGGGTTTATGGAAAAACCGCGATATTATCAATGGATATGGCATGGAGAGTCAGGCGAAGAATATTTAAATGTCCAGGCTAGTATGAATGTATTGGATTTAGAAACTAATGATGTAAAGAATGAATTTAATGTTGAGAGTGCAGAAAATTTAGATCCGGTCATTGATGTAGAACCTATAGAAAATATAAATGTAGAATGTAATGATGATTTGGATGAAATAATGACTGATGTGGCAGAAGATTTTGTTGATGTTCTTGAAATTTATGAAAAGTTGGCTAATGAATCTAAGATACCATTGTTTCCCGGTTGTACGGAATTTTCAAAATTAACTGCTGTTTTTAAATTGTACAATCTAAAGGCCAAAAATAGATAGAGCGATACAAGTTTCACAGCTTACTCAAACATTTAAAAGACATGCTTCCAAAAAATAATGAGCTCCCCGATTCAGTTTATAAGGCAAAAAAATTATTGTGTCCTTTGAATATGGAAGTAGAGAGAATTCATGCATGTCCAAATGACTGCATACTATACCGAAATGAGTTCCTTTTTTTTTTTTGAAAATGGCCCGTAGGCTATATGACACGTATAGTTGTCGTCATTCTCCGATTGTGTTTGGACGCGTGAAGGCACGGCAGACATTGGGAACGCCTACGGAAAACACAGAAAAAATTTTTAGAATAAAGATAATTTGATTGTATGCACTTGCATTTGGTAATTAATTGGTAATGTTGGATATGTAACAATTAGTTGATTACTTGATTATACCAGACCATCACTGTTGTCGTACTTCATATATACAAACAACTGAACAAATCTAGAAAAGCATGCTCTTGAAAATAGTTTATGTACTATTTAGAGCCTCAGATATGATAGGTTGACTAATGCCAAATCTACCCGGTATAAACTGGACAAAAAGATTTACATAGTATTGGTACTTCTGGGAACCAGTCTGGCACAGCTGGTTATTTATTACCACCCTTTGGGACAAAGATTTACAGTTTTACACCGACAGGGGTTCACAACAAAAAAAATAAAAAAATAAAAAATAAGAAGGCTTTTTTTTTTTCAATTTGTATGCTTTAATCTTTAATGTAGATTGTAGACTATCCACGAAACTTCAATTTGTATTATAGGATTAAAATTGGATGCTCAAATAGTCCATAATATTTCCAAGTTCCAACTGATGGAAAAAAAATACCAGCTAAAAATTTCCTCATATATGGACACCCATAGTCCAATAATGCCGTCAAAGCGTCCCCACTCTTTTCGGATTTCTCGGTATACCATGGCCCACCTGTGACGTATCACGTTTGTGTCATTGTGTGAACGAGAACAACAAGAGTGCTTATGTCATGAACATGAAGAGTACTGTAAATGGGGCCCGCGGAAAAGAAGAATCCAATGATAAAAAGAAAAGGATTACACACAAAATATAAATATATGGACCCGAATCCCGTGTAGCGCGGGACACCGTGTAGCGCGCGTACGAGCCGTCTGATCTTGATCGGACGGTTCATTTTTTACGGGCCTATCAATCTAGGTTACATGCACGGAGCTCCCTTATCCATTGGATCTTGATCAGACGGCTACGATGCCGCGCTATACGGTGTGCCGCGCGGTACCAGATCTGAACTCATAAATATATATCTATATATTCATGCATGGTGATATATATAAGGTCATATCTTCAATGCGCTGCATATTGGAAACCAAATAAACTTTCTATAATTTTCCACCACTATAGACTGCTAGCTAATCGTCCCACAGAGTGATGCCTTCCTCCCCTATTCTTTTCTTTCTCCTATTCCTCTGCTTCTTCTGCACTCAGCTATCCTGCACAAAAACCGAAGTTCAAGCCCTGCTCGCATGGAGATCGAGCTTGAAAGACCCCGGCCGTCTCACTCAGATGTGGACCTCCAACAATATCTCCACCGACCCCTGCCAATGGGATGGAATCAAGTGCAATGAAGCCGGAAGCATCATATCTTTAAGCATCTCTGGTTGTCAAATAGATGGTACACTCGACAAATTCAACTTCTCCTCATTCCCGAATCTCACTGAACTATGGATGGACCATAACGAGAACCTCCATGGAGGAATACCCAAAGAAATTGGAACACTGCATAATTTGCAATACCTTCACCTCTCATCCAATAATTTAGTCGGTGAAATTCCAGTGACAATCAGCAACCTGTCCAATTTAGAAGATCTTGATCTCTCATTCAATCAGTTAACCGGTGCAATTCCAAGTGCCATCCTAAATATGTCCAGTCTGCATTACCTTTACCTCGGCAACAATAATTTGACTGGTCAAATTCCAAAAACAATAGGGAACCTGATTAATCTAGAAGAACTTCATCTCAGTGCCAATTATATAAAAGGTGCGATTCCAAGGGAAATTGAGCATCTCACCAACCTAACTTTGCTATCTTTGTATGAGAATGAATTGAGTGGTCAGATACCGTTAGAAATAGGAAACATGACAGAATTACGAATTGCCGATCTTAGATATAATAAATTGCAAGGGAACATACCAGCAACCATTGCGCAACTTCCCAACCTCTCATTTCTATATCTAGGAAACAACCAACTCAATGGGACGGTAACTCCGTACCTTGGCAACAATAGCTACCTTGAGGGAATCGATTTGTCAAATAACAACTTCGTAGGTACGCTTCCACCATTATTATGCAGACGTGGCGAACTCCAATATTTACAGGCTGCAAACAACAGCTTCATCTTGCTCCCTATCACTCTTAAAAACTGCTCAAGCTTAACTGAACTTGACCTCCATGAAAACAACATCAGGGCGGATGTTTCACAGACACTTGGAGAGCATCCAAACCTTTCATTAATTGACCTTTCTAAAAATCGATTTTATGGGAGATTGCCGAGCAATTTGGGGGGAAATATTTTGTCTCTTTCTCTGGAAGGGAATGAAATCTCTGGAGACATTCCAAAAGAATTGGCAAATTCAACTTCACTAGCCATCCTAAATTTAAGTAACAATAACTTTTCAAGTTTGCCTTTGATTCAAGGTATGACATATGTTATCTTAGCTTAACAATAGAATTTTTTTTATATTTAAACATCGATACAATATCTTTGAAATGTCAAAAGTATAAAAAAATATCAGGGGCTGTTTGTATCTCATCGGAATTTGTAGAATTTCATATTCCTAGACATAAATTTATTATAAATAATTCAAACTCTTCACAAAATTATACACTTCCCAATAAATTTATACCTAAGAATAGGAAATTTCTCAAATTTTCCAAATTCCTAAGCGATCCAAACGGCCCCAGGTATTTGTTCTTTTGCTCACGCTTCCTTATTTTTTTTCCTCAGCTCCTGCTTTAGAATCTCTACACGCGAGTAACAACAAATTTACTGGTGAATTTCCTCTGCTCCAACAAAATTGGACCAATCTTGTTACATTAGACATTGGAAAAAATAATTTCTACGGCAAAATCCCCTCGTGGATAGGGTCTAGTTTTCCGGTTCTAAAAATTTTGCGCCTTGGATCAAATCAGTTCGAAGGATACATCCCTCCACAGCTTTCAATGCTAAATAATCTTCGATTGTTGGATTTTTCCAATAATAATCTTAAAGGTCCAATACCCCATGTTTTATCACATATGCACTCCATGGTAATTAAGACTATGACAAACGAAAGTTATATAACTTATTTTGTTTCTAATACTAATGAGGAAGAAAGTATAGATTTTATGTGGAAAGGCGTAGAAGCTACATATCAAGAAACGATTGCTCTGTTGACAGGGATTGATTTTTCGTGCAATGCTTTATCAGGCGAAATACCTGAAGATTTAATGAAACTCCAAGGCCTGATTTCCCTAAACCTATCAAGAAACCAACTCAGTGGTATGATTCCAAATAACATTGGTAATCTAACATCTTTAGAGGTGCTCGACTTGTCAATGAATATCCTATCAGGAACTATTCCACCAAGTATATCACACTTGACAAGTCTAGATACGTTGAGTTTGTCACATAACAAATTGACAGGTCAGATACCATCTGGGCCACAACTTCAAACATTCAACATGTCTGATTTTAGTGATAATGTTGGATTGTGTGGATTTCCATTACCAAATAACTGCTTGACTCACAACAATTCGATAGTGCCACTAGTGGAAAACGAAGCAGGATATAAAAAAATTGAAGTGATTTGGATAATTTGTTCGGTGATTTTAGGTTACGTTATAGGATTTTGGGTGTATTTTGGAGCTCTGTATTGGAAGATTTCACTAAGATTTGCCATCTTTCAATTCACAGATAAAATGCAAGATAAAATGATGAAATGGTGTGGTAGGTATTTTCATTGATGTCCTTGTAGACTTTTTTTTAATGTACTACTCGTGTAATTGTTTCCCTTAAATTTTTATGGTTTCTTCTTTAGTGCTTTTAATGGAGGTTTGCTTGTGAAAATCTATGTTATGTTTCAAATAAAATTAAGTATGTTGGACATTATCTTGTTTCAATGTTGTTGTCATGTAAAATATTATCACCATAGTTTCTACATTATATATTTTTTTTCTTTTTTTGTTACGTCCTACTATTTTAGTGAGAAATTGCTAGGATTTAAAATTCAAATTATGAATTCAGAAAGTTGCAATGGAATTGGATAGATGTAAAATCATATCCATATATGTATTTTCTTTTATTGGATACAAATATGAATACAAATATACATATACGAATACGGTTCAGATATTAAATAGATAATAAAGATATAGTTCGGATATTGTTGGATGCACAAATACGAATATAGATTTATTTTTAATATTAAGATAAATACTAAAATAAACAAACTACTATAATCTAACACTGCCGTAATTTTTAATAAATGTATATATAGTGATATATAAACCAATAAAAAATTTCAACACTGCCGTAATGTTTAATGCAATGAAAATATAAACTAAGTCACCGAAGCCGAACTCCCCCCCCCCCCCCCCCCCACCACCCCCACCCCCTCAGACACAAAAAAAGGTCAAATCCGTTAATAAAATGATGTATTTTTAGCACTGATCGCCGCCCATAGGCTTTAGATATTCGGTAAAAGCATCAACTTAAAGTTATAAAAGAACTAAAATAAATATTATATCAAAATTAGCCAAAACATTCAAAATAAAAGTAATGAAAAACTATAGAAACTTTTGAACAGTTTTTCATTACATTTTGGATCTTTGAAGACGAAGAAGTTACTTTTAAAATTAAGCGACGACTTTTGCTTAAAACAATGTATATGCTCAATTTATGGGTGAAATCTTTTCTGTAACTTCTTTTTGAGCTAATAGATGGAAAAGAACGCGTTATTCATAGACACAATAAACTAGTAATTGACCAAAAAATAATTAAACATTAATATTCATCAACTCAATGTAGATTACACAAAACTTCGATCGACATCTTCGGTTTTTAGGGGGTGTTGAGAGCTCGGAATAAGAGCTCCTTTATATAGAAGAGGTTGCAATAGGGGAAGTGATCTTCTCGTCTGAGGCAAAATTGTCAAGAATTATTAAGCATATTAATTAATTAGGCAAAATTAGATATAACCCCCATGAAACTTCAAATTTAGATGTAACCCCTTTTAATTATCCCATTCATAGATGTAAACCCTATTTAATCATTTAGATATATTTTAACAATATTTTTTTTTACAAAATATGAACTGTACAGAATCTGGACGAATGTTTGACAAGGGTTTACATACAATGTTTGACAATTTTGACACTATTTTTCCAAATAATTTCCCAATATTATTAAAAAAAGACTTTTAAAGGGGAATAACATTTAAGGATGACTTGGGTGCAACTAGATACGAGATATTGTAATTATTTAGTTTCCCTCAAAATTTACCCCTAGGAAGATTATGCAGCATACAACTACACATACCTAGATTAAATCACACAGCCTGTAGATTTTGTCCTGTTGGGTGCAGGTTTATCCCCTGTCTGCTTGGTCAGAATGGTCTACACGTGAAATTTGATTGGAAATGATTTCTCAGGAGATTTCAGTTGATTTAATAACATACAAATTCCAATCACATAAAATCAATTCTATTTATTTCGTTCAGAGAATTTTTGTTGTTGAAAATTCCAAATCCAATTCGCACCGAAGAAAAATAACAAAATGCACAATATCCAACTGCTTTAGGCCAGATGCATGCCAACAACAATGCCATGAAAGAAATCATTAATCTTCTGACAAATGGAGATCGACAAATTTTATGAAATTCCCCATCTCAGTATATATATCACAGTTCGGAAAGAAGTCCAAAGCTTTTCTAAAACACATACATTCTCCTTTTAAACCCCAAAAATTAAAAACGAACTGCTCCGATCAATGTCAGTATTTCTGTGCTCCCTCGTGCTACATCTTTTAAGGGAAACCAAAACAAGACTGTGATTCTGGATATTATTTCAATCAAAAGATTTGAACTCTCTCCATTGTTCCCTTGATTCAACATGACACGGGCTTTAATTATAGTCATTTTAACCTATGCTGAAACCATATATGTTATTACTGATTCTCATCTCTTCCTGTAGCATTTCTGTTTTGTTGTTGAAATTGTTGATGTTGCCTCCTATCAGCCATCATGGTCTCGAGCCGGGCATTGTGTCGGGCCCGAGATCTGCTTTGTGTTTGTTGCCTCTCTGTGAACCGAAATTGTGGTCTATGAATCACCTTCCCATCAATGAACAGATCCCCTATAAATGTTGTAAGACAGTATAAATCCAGACATGAGATTTGTACAAATATGTAACTTCAGAGTTTTATATTTGTAGCTATCCTTAAACAACTTAGAGACAAGTTAAAGCTGTCATCTTAATCTTTCTATTTTCAAATTACGCCGCATCAGTTTAGAACTTCTTGACATTTTATTGCTTTATATAGTCCAACAAAAACAAATCTCTAACCTTGTTTCCTACCATACTGGTAATCTCTAGCATCAGTATTTATTATAGCACTAAACAGACTGTTATGCTACCTATTATTCATCTGTTGCCATTTGAGTTTTTATGACACAAGTGGAGCTAACATGTAAGAAGATATAAAACTAAAAGGGTAACTAGATTGAATCAACTCCAGATTTAAGATACTCATTGATCAAACATACCTCCATAGTCCTTGTTTGGTACATCCAAGTAAGAATCAGGCAAAACCCAAAGAACACCCGGTAAACCTGAATAGAAGTACAAATAAATTAATTTTCTTAAAGAATGTTAAAAATAGGCCTGGAAAATTGGACCAATAATGAAGAGACTGTTAACCTTTGACTTTGTACGACAGCTCCTCTGAAATCAGTGCACCAAATCCAGTGTATGTTGTAGTGCAAACAGAATATATTTTCTTTTTTGCCTCTTCTTCACTGTTGGTTAAACAAAAAAATAAATCAAACATTTCGATATGCTCAATTGCAAAAAACAAATATCATCTTATGTCCCTCCATTCTTCCTTTAGCACTTCTACACAAAATATGGTATTTAAGCTTTTTAATGTAAAATGTCAGCCAGGTTTGTCTGGCAGATCACACACATCGACTAAACTTTACATAGATGCCAGTCTTCAAAATAACGGTTATGCCGATTAATGAACATTTATTCTTTTGCCAGTAGCAATTTTTTCATATTGAAACTTTATCATAGATGGCGACACCGAACAAACAAGCAACATGGTGGACGGAAGGGCCCTTAGTTTCAGTATGAGTGATGATAAAGAAAGAGGCACTCCTTACAATAAAGGGCTACCAACGAAATGCCTCATGAGAGACCCCCATGATATTGTTAGGTGGTGAACAGACTAAGCGTCTTGACTGGTAAACAGTACAAGAAAATGTGTTATTGCCCATGGTTTTAGGGTTTAGGGTTCATCTTATACATCTCTATGCATCCTTGTAAGGGGTTATTGTTTATCCTACACATCCTTCAAGGAAAATAATAATTACCAACGAATATGAAACAACTTCCTTAGCTCAATTTAGTAAATTTTCTATCATTCAAAATAAAAAAACTGGTGGCATGACTTTTGGGTAATCCAAAGTACACAGTACAGCTTTCCAAATTAAAATAGTTTCAATTTCAAAAGTGAGATGCAAAAAATGCAGAAGCAGTGAAGCACCACCCTACTAGAATCAATATAACAAAATATCAAACTGCATCAAGCTGGAACGTAAGATAGGCAATCCAATTAGTTGGTTTTCAATTGGAAATGTGTAATCTAGTGCCCAAAAGACTGATATCAGTCTGTTATTGGTTTGAAGTCTCCTTCGCAAAAGGTCAATAGAAAATTACACATGTACACCGACCATAGTCACCTCCGTAGGATGGATTCGTAATTTTGTGGAATATCATGTGACATTAGTGGTATGGCTTAGTAGGAAGAGCTCAAAATCAGTTAAAAAAATAAATAAACCTTATAACAATCGAAATCATTACCTTCCAACAACAGACGCTAGAGTTTTAACATAAGCATCAACCATCTCTTGCTCCGAAGGCGGGGCAGGTTGAGTGGGGAAGTCCATGACAACAAGCCAGTGCTCATAGTCGCAGCCGTCGAGCAAGATGGTCTCCTTGGGCTGTCTACTGCTCCAGTTCGGCGAAGGATCGGTGGAGGGAGAGTAACCCGAACTTGAGGTGGTCTTGGGACGCGACGGAGTGGAGAGTGGGAGGAAGGGGAGGTGGGTTAGGATGCGTGGGGAGAAAAGAGGAGTGTGGGATGTCCTGAGCGAGCGGGAGAGAAGCGTACAGAGGCTCCTTCGAAATGGCGCCGCCATTGTTTTGAGCTCGATTTGGAGAGAGAGAGACAAATGAATATCTATATATATCTCAATATAAATGATATACACTTAATTTTGTTTGTTAATTTATAAATTGGAAGAATTCTGCAAGGATAATGCTCAAATTCAATTTATTAAAATTGATAATATTTTTCAAATTAAATGCAAATATGTTTATGAATGTATCTTTTGTCTTACAGATTAATTGTTCATCAAATTTTCATCCAAGATCATAGAATATGAAGTATTGCAATTTTTTATTTGTTTGGGGAATGGTAAAAATTAAATAAAATTCTATTTATTTTTCATGTTATGGTCGGTATATGTTTATATCATTTTTAAGAATCAGATTTAAAATATAAATTATTAGCCATTGTTAGAGCTTAGAACTATAAAACTAATTTGTTGTCAATCGATCTGTATAAAAAAACAAGTTTTTTTTTTGCAATTATTTATAATATTACGCTTATATACTAATTTTTTATTAAAGAAAACTTCAAAATGTTTGGAGCCGTCTATCAATAAATGCTACAAAGAATATACATTCTTTGTTTTTTTTTTAAAAAAAAAGAAAAAGATTACTTTGTAAGACTATTTTGTAATATTTTTGTGGATTAATTTTGATATTTTTGTCACTTTGCCAACTAACTTTATAAAAAAAGAAAAAGATAGATTGGATACCGTTATAAAATTTTTTATTGCAATAGTCACACTTAACTGGCAGTATGCAGGAATGCCACAACACAAGAAAGTAGATATGATGCAATAAAAATTTCATAACAAATTCCAGAAAGTTTTCAAATTAAGAATATTTTAAGGAAAATTTC
The DNA here is from genome assembly GCA_028095005.1 of Rhynchospora pubera. NCBI lineage: Eukaryota > Viridiplantae > Streptophyta > Magnoliopsida > Poales > Cyperaceae > Rhynchospora > Rhynchospora pubera. The sequence continues at coordinate 257,042,257 of CM051461.1, read as the reverse complement.
GGGGAAATATTCAAACTTCAAAATACACTAAAAAAATCCTTTTCGTTTTTCGAAACTCTGGAAAATGGCTATTAATTATCAAAGAAATATTCAAAGAAGTTTGGTTACCTATATAGGGGGGTCAATTTTATTTTATCATTATTTTTTTGAAGTACCAAGACTAGGAGGGTTAAATTCGTATTACGCTTTGTAGGAAGGTTTAAAATAGGAAACTGCTTCAAAAAAAAATAAAAAAAACCTCCTAGACCCCTAGTCACCGATTTTAGATCAGGCGTTTAAAGGACTGGTATCTGAACCATGAGATCCGAAATGTACGACTCAGATATTGTAGAGTACCAACGAATGAATCCCGTACAAAAACAAAGGAGCCGAAGCGACATAAAATAATCTCGAGGCTCAAATTCTAGGCATTGGGTTTGTTTTATCTAGGTTGTAATCCTCTACCCCGAAGTAGTAAAACTAAAATCACGAACCTCAGATCGGACGGTTCATATTGATCATAATCCGTGTTTTAGTCCATCGAAGCCCTTTTTTTATATCGAACGGTTGAGAATGTGTTAGGCGGGATTAGCACACAAATCTATTCTCATTCATTACTGTACAAGACTGTACAACTACCCAAAACAAAAGAGATTATTTTTCGGCTCTTCGTTCCACAAGTACAACCCTTCAATTCGAATCTTTAAGTACTATTTGGTGGCGCCATTAATCACCATTTTCCAACTCAGTGCCCTACTTCAGGTTAGTAATTCTCTTTATTTTTCTAATTTTTTTCATGAATTTTCTGAATTGAAGGAAACGTGGTGAGAAAATGGCTGGATTTCTCCGAATTCATAATTTTTTTCGTGTTTTCTTCTGTTTAGTTTTATTTGTTCAACGATTGTAGTAGTAGTTTTCTACCCAATACCTTGTGAAGTGATTGGTCGATCAATCTCTCCCCCCATTTGTTTCTTTTCTGATGTAATTCTCGTTGATCTGGGCATGAAGGTAAGGAGGCGTCTGTTTTTTTGCCAAAATATTGTTTCTTTTGTGGCCTAGAATTGTCCATCTTCACTAAATTCTGCTGTAATATTTCTTTTTTCTGATTATTCCGAGTGGAAATGTTGATTTTCTTTGGTACCATGCCATGTATACTGGTAACAACTAACAACCAGATCAGTACCAGTATACTTTATGTTTCTTTTACAAAAGGTAACATGGGTTTGGTTTGGAACAGTTGCCTTTCTGTCATTTCCTAAATTATGAATGAGAAATCTTAGTCATTGGTCAATTTCTCCGTTACAAGCGATGCTTGCAGGCCAACAACTGTAAAATTTTGAGCTTTTCTGTACATGACTTTACATCGTACAATCTTTTGCGCCCTTGTCAGAAAATTTTTGCATTGATTTGATCCTTAAATGGTTAATGTATTGATTTAAGTGCAGTTTTTATGCTTACTGTCGGTAACATGGTTTGTACTTTCCATGTATAAAGCTTATTGAAGACAAGTGAAATAAAAGAAAAAAGACTGCATTTTCAAGCTGCATATCTGGCCAGAACACTGATATGAAGGAAGAGAACATAACAGAAAACATGTTCGACAAGAAATATGCAAGTAGCCTGAATTACGGTGCCATGTTAGGAAACCATAACATAAAATCTACTGATCCTGGCCAGAAATTAACTCCTAGCAACTCTGCGAAAGTAATCCACACCAGGAAGCGATGGGATACCTGTAGCTGTACACCAGATCAGAAGATGTTGGTGTTGCCTGTTCCATTATTAGATACTTCAGTGGTGATGACAAGATGCCAAAAAAGAGCAAAGGGAAACGAGGCTGGTGACTTGCCAGTTAATTTGTGCTGTGATAAATTGGGGCTGGGTATGGAAACTGAAAACCTGGTAAGAACAGGAACCCCTAAAGTTAATGGCAACAACCAAGGTGAGAAGAATGCGAAAAGTTCAAAAGATGCCAACGAGAATGGTTCACTGGGAACTTCCAGTACTAAAAATGGTTGTGTTAGGAAGGTAATTTCTGAGTTTGGTGAGGAGGATGATAAGGCTGAGCTGATGCCAATATCTCTTAATGCTCCTGTACAAGGACATGGAGGAAAGAAACTTCTAGTACTGGATCTTAATGGGCTGTTGGTTGATATTCGCCAGGAAACTAGCATTGGCAAGAAAGCTGATTTTAGGGTTAATGGAAAGCCAGGTAATTTTGTTTCTTTTAACTTTTTGTTTTGTTGGTTTATGTCTTTTTTTGTTCTAGCATATGCTGACACCACATAGTAGCTCCTGGTCTGGTAGTTAATTTCTGAAACTGTTGTTACTATTTTAATGAGGTCTGGGAATATAGCGAGGCTGTTAATATCCCTTGTTAAAAGAATAAGCAAATTGTAGCTGTACTTGCTGGCACCATACTTGTCTTAGTCTATCTGTTGTTTTAGTGCTAATGTGCTATTTGCTTCTTTTGCAGCTTTTAAAAGGCCATTCTGTGATGACTTTCTGAAATTTTGCTTTGAGAATTTTAAGATTGGTATTTGGTCATCTCGAAAGAGGTTCTCATTCCTGTCAATTCATTATTTATTTATTTATTTATTTATTTATTCTCTCTCTGTGTGTGTATAGTAGCACTCTGATGTGCTAATTTTGGGTCTGTTCTTTTTCTTGAGTATTGCTTTCATCATTTTGTGTTGTCTTGCTAATTGTTTATTTGTCTATAACTTTTCAGAGAAAATATCGATAAGGTTGTCAACATAATAATGAAAGATTGGAAACATGAGATCTTGTTTTGTTGGGTAAGTTCTTGCAATATCTAAAGCAACGCACTTTTACCTTTTTTATCATGTTATGTTTCTGTATCTACTGTATTCATGTAAGCACTTGCGAGTTGCAAGGACCATATCTGGACCGCTCAATTCATGTAGGCTGCAACGAATATGTTGTTAACAATTTTTTTATTGTTTATTTTATGTTGCAAATAGACCCAACATTCCTATTTTATGTAAGCAGCTCTGATCACTTTAAGAGATACCTGTATACATTATGCCATCTGAATGATGTGAAAGACATTGTTTAGTGCTGACAATTTGACCGAACTCAAGGAACTTTCACTTTTCCCTAGTTGAAGGGTCCTGAAACTAATATTGATCCAATATATGTTTGGTGGTTTCTGATTTGATACAAATTGTAAAGAAAGCAGAAAAATGGGCTTTGGTTGGGTATTATTGGCAAATTATGCCCAAAATTTCTAGATTCATTTGCAAATATATGATTATTAGTTATTGCCGGTGCACGTTTCATTTTTTTTCTTTGAAGACGTATATGAAGTCAAACGTTGATGAGTTTGTCGCTCTTCCTAGGGCATTTTTTTTCAAAGCTTAATTGAATTAAACCCTAGATGCTGGCTTGCATGTTCATAGTAAAGAATGTCAAGGGAACAAAAGATTTATTCAAGTAATCCTTACACTTGTCCTTGGATTTAACAACTGGGGTTTATTTGGCAGTAATCCAAGAGATACCATTGTGAGAAATATTCAATATATTGCCAGATGCACCCAGTCATGTTTTTGGTTTAAAAGTAAATGATAACTTGGGATAGGTGTTATAAAACTTCTGAGCTCTCCACTGATTGTCTACTTTTAATACTTGTGTTTTTAGGATCAACCAAAATGCACAGAAACTGGCTGTCGATCCCTGGAAAATATTCACAAGAAGCTTCTTTTAAAAGATTTGAGGAAAATATGGGAGAAGTCTGATCCGAGTCTACCATTTGAGAAGGGAGAATATTCCTCTTCTAATACTCTCCTTATCGATGATTCCCCTTATAAAGCACTTTGCAATCCTGTATGTTTTCTCTCTTTTTGGCCTTCTCTTTATCTCATTTAGTTCTGAACTGATGTTTACCAAACATTGAGATGTCTATGAATACTTGCTTTCAACCTAGAATATTAATCAATCCAAGAGGACACCAAATTTCAAATGAGTTGAAATTGTTCTTATTCTGAACCAACCTAATGGACCCAAACAGAAATGAATATGATGAATCTCAAATATAGCATGCCATGTCTGTATGTGAGAGAAATGAGTCAAGTCACCAAATGTACAGTACTTGTTATAAGCCAAGCCGGTTCCATTGTGGCCATTCTCTCTATTAATAGCCTTTTTCTTTATTTCTTACTCAATTTTTATTGTCTTCTTTTGAATTTGGACAATAACAGCCGCATACAGCCATTTTCCCAATTCCTTACAGCTCTGAGGATGCAGGAGATAACTCCTTGGGTAAGTTACTAAGTTGTTCTATTATCATTTTTGTAAGGTACAAGTAGCAGATGGTACCTTTTTTTTTTTTTCATCTACTCGTATTAGTGGCAGCTTCCCATATACTAAAGGTATTCAACTTATTATTCTTTTCGAGCAGGTCCAGGTGGGAAACTAAGGTGCTATTTAGAAGGTTTGGTTCAAGCGGATGATGTACAGCGTTATGTCAGACATAACCCATTTGGGCAACCACCAATTTCCGATGGTCATCGTTATTGGGATTTCTACAGCAAGATTCTTGAAAATGTTGCGGACTTTACTAAAATAAGTCCACTTTGATTGTTTATCTTTTTAAAATTTGCTAGATGTTCCTATAGAGAAATCAAAGAATGACGATATGTTTCAGTAGAGTCATAATTTTGTGAAATGCTTTGGTTTATACGAGGGAACAAAAAGATCCTGAAACTCTGAAAGTGTTAAGAAACAAAATTTCTATTTTGGTCTTTAGGAAAAAGAAAAAAAAAACATAGTTTTCTTCAATCGCAATTTGGCAAAGTGCGTTGGTCAATAAAGCAAGCATTTATTGGGCCTTTGGCTTGAGGATTTAGCACGGTTTTATAAACATCATGCATTCCTCATGATGGTGCATAGTTTGACCAAAAGTTATGCATTTTTTTCCCTTGTCGAACATTTCTTGTGCTCTGTAAATAACTTCTAGCATTACTGATTGTATTTCAATGTAAAACATTATACATTAACAAATAAGAAAATCGTACCAAGGAAATTACGTCCAAAAATTTAACAAACAAGGTTTTGATTTCACACACGCAAAACTTTTGATGGATATCCTTCCTCCAGTCATGTAACAGCCTTACCATGCTTCTTTGCATTCGGAAAGTGGAGTGCAGAAGAAATGAACTATAAAAATAAATAAATAATAATTAGAAGATAATATATCTTTCAGTGTATAGATAATTTCCATGCATTTATTTTTGCAATTTTTTTAGGGCGATTTTTATGCGCAAATGTTTTCTCCATCTTGGTAAATGGTTATACTTATTCCCTAATGCGATATGCAAGTTTCCAAACACTAAAGAAAAAGTGATATTCTGCAATGTCAGTTGCAAACAAATGTGTTCGACTTTGGACTATACATTAATATATCTAGAGTTATTCGTAAAAGAATTAAAAGCTCTAGTTAGTAAGAATTTGATTGGGGGATTGCTACAATGTATTCATATCAACTATACAGCGCTGCATGTACAGTAAGTCAGCAATTGATTGATGTAAGTACATCAAAGAGCATCTTCAATAAGGTTTATTCATCTTTCAGCCGAACAACATTTTGTTGTTTTACTGAGATATCAATATTTTGGGATGACAGTATCGGTGAATTCATAAAAAGGGGACAATTTAGATATATGTAGCCCATATTTAGGTTCATGTCCAACATAAATGTGATCAAAACTATGAGGTTGTCAATTTATCAATAATAAGCTCATGCTGTACTATGACTGAATTTGAGTGTGAAGATATTTTAGTGTTCGAATGGAAAATACGCCAGATACCATGAACCAATATTAGAAGTGCTAAAATTCATGTTTTCTATCATTTATACCAATATTGTTATTTGACCTGTTATCAAGCAATTCAAATTCTTTTAATATGTTTCAAGCTCAATTTCTTATAGAGACGTGAATTTATTTTTGGTAAGTATAACCTTATGGTACGTTGTCCATATTTGTGTATGCAGTTTAATAATGTGGGACATTGACGACCAAAATAGAGATTACATAAATGTGAATTGTACTTCTTCTAAGAATTCACCAATATTGTCTCCCCAAAATGTTAATCTCTCAATAAAAGAGCTCAATGATGTTCGACCCAAAGTGAACACACCTTAATGGAGGTGGTTAATTTCTTTGTGTACTTATATTAAAAATTTATGACACCTGTGCAGCACTGGTAAGCTAGTTGGTACTACTTCAAACAGTAAAATTTCCCCGACCATGTTTTAGTTAATGTAATTTGAATTCTGCATAGCTTCTGTAGCATTTTTTTTTAAAAAAAGTCCCTCAATCAAACTACTATATCCTTTTTAAGTAAGACCTTCACTGTTCTAGAATTACTCTTTAAATCCTAGTGATATGATCCGAAATATGGCCACGATGATGTATATTCTTTCTTGCAATTATCCTTTTTTTTCTGGCTAGCTACTGATAACTTATCAAAATTTGAATTATTATCTTGAAACAATATCAATTATATCTCTTCTTAACAGCTCCTGCCAAGCTCTCGAAAAAAAACAATATCAATTATATCATCCAGATTTTGAAAACAGTGAGTCGAGTCAGTCGACCCGCAATAGTAATTTGCGATACGTAGCTGGTCAAAACTATAAGTTTCTATTTCGTGAATGCTAGCAAATGCTAATTAATTATCTGGAAATATAAAATAATAATTCTAAGTTTTTAACATTAATTCCTTTAAATTTATCGCAAATTCTAAAAATAGTAAAAAACTAAAATTACTGACCTTTTCTTGAAGAGGTATTTATGACCCAATTAAGAAGCACATATATTTCATCTTCTATTTCACTAGAAAAGTGATAACTTGAAAAAATGAATATGCTTGGTTAATTAGCGAAAAGATAAATATGAATGCCGATTTACAGCAAAAGATAACAGATGCAATTGTTGCTGTACCTGTATCCACGTGGAATATTAATTACCCGTCTGACAGTCACCATAGCTCCAAATTGTAAAGAAATGGTTGATCAATGTAACCAAACTTCTGGCCTTGGCATGGTTTCGTTCAACCTTTTTCCTTTTGAATTCTTGATTTAACAAAAATAATAAAGAAACAGTAATGTTGGTGATTGAATGATTTCGAATCTCCTTCTCTTTGATCCGGCAGTCGCACCATGAAAGAAATAGAGATGAAAAACATACCATGGACAAACATACAGTTGTAAAATTGGAAGAATAATGATTGATTGCTTCCAATTTTATGCCGTTTGAATGGAAGTTTGAGCACCAAGACAGATGTTATCTTCTTGTTTTACTACTAGAATGATTAATAATTTGAATGAGAAGTTTCAGTGGCAATGTTGGAATCTAATACATCGTTTGGGTAGCTCTTGAGACTGGGGGTCTATTTAAAGGAGAATTTTGGATTTTTGTATTTTCAGCCCTGTAAATGTTAAAATTATTAGGAAATTTTTGTTATACTAATTTAGTGATTTTCAAAACAGATGCAAAAGATATCAAAATTTTAAAAGATCGAACTTATTTTCATATAAAAAATTAGGTGTTATATGTTAAATTCGTGCATTGATGGTCAAAAGCAGAGTAAATCTAATAGAAATTCCAGTGCATGAATGGAATAACTTTTTGGTCAGCATTCAACATATAAATTAATTAATAAAATGATTAAAATCTTACATAATTAATGAAATGATTAATTATGAATACAATATTAATTTAATATAATATTTGGATTGTATTATTCAATTCTAGGGCTTGAATTTGATAATAAGAAGTTGGTTAGATACGTACTTAGATGACAGAAAAAAGATAACTAAATCTAATAAAAATTGACTTGTGGACAAGTAATGATGAATCAACAATAGTTCAATTAAATCTCTAATTTGTTTTTTAACATTCAACGAAATGTTAAAATCAATCATTTCATTTCCAGCTTAAGAAAACAATCGAAAATCTTCAGCGTTAAATACTAAATACCATTTATTTTGAAAAAAATCGAAATAGTGAATATTTATTCCAATTAAATGTGCATGAGTAAGAATAGCATTTTTTTATTAAAAAATGGCTAGACATTAATTAATAAGTGACAAAAAAGAATGCATTACATAAAAAATATTTTGACTAGGTCGACTCGGTTAACTAATGAGCAAGTGCACTTTAAATACGGATGAGATTTGAATTTAATGAACGACTCCGAACAGTTGATACAATTCAAATTTAAGAAGAATTAAATATATGCAAATCTGGGGCATTACGTAAAATTGTTAGTTTTAAGAATTAAATATACAGTAGAATAATGATTAAATGAGTCAAGTTGTTAAAACTAATGAGCACAAATCTCTTCTAATTGCAATCTTTTTATCATTGTAGTGAATCTAGTTTGTAGTACTTGCAGTACATAAAATGTGTTAAGAAGTGCCACTCAATATAGATGGTGAAGAGTAATTTCTAATTGATAGATTAGGACTCGGCTAAACAAGTAAAACATTAACATAAAAATTAGAAGAGTATTCAAACAAATTTTTTTAAGATAAATTAGAGTCAAATTTTTCAACTTATTTTTAAATTAAATGTCTATGAAAGACCCGACTAAATTTCAAACTTACGACCTTTCACTCAAGATGTATTACTCTTTACTGCTAGATTAAGAATTATATTTTATCTAAATCTTTCTTAAGTGCTCTTTCTCACTAGACCAAGAGCTATAATTTATCCAAATCTTCAACTAGGAACTGGCATCTTAATTTCAAACTTGTTTAAACGATATAATTAAGTATCAAGAGAAACGAACAAATACTGCGGAAGTGCGGATAATGAACAAAAATAAAATGGAAAGAAAATAAACATCAATTATCACTAATTTTTATTTTTTTTTACAATCTCATAAGAAAAGTTAAATTCAAGCTAAATATGGTTACAAAAAAAATATATATATATTGCATGCGCTCAATTGTAAGTTATTCAGCCGACAAAGATTTTAACGTCCTTGAATCCTAAAATATGATTCAGATTTAACGATCTCCTTTCCAGCAAAAATCCTTCAGGCTTCTCTCTTCTCCAAAAACTCCAGCGTATACCTGTTAAATCATGCAATGAATGAATATTTTGTTACCAGATTATAAAATATAGAATGAATTGAATTTGTCGAGGAGAAAGTTTGTCTTCTCCTCCACAAACTAAGGCATTCTTATGAAAGCAATAAGAATCGGAAAAGTATGTTCTTTCCAGAACTCATAATAAAACATTGAAAGTCTCTTTCCTATTAATTGGCATAATGTTTGTCAAAATTAATTTGCATAATCATTGCTGGCCTTTTTAAGTTGCAGACTACTTCCATTTTTATGTTACAATTCTTTCAAGTTTATACGTTATAAATTATATACATATTCGAGTAGAATCACATTGTTACTGTAGCTTACTTTAGACTTTTGGTCTTACTTTTTGGGGGGGTTTGAATTAAGTAGCTCAAGGTGATGCGCCACCACCATTGATCTGAACTTTTTCCTAGGCCTGGTTCGATGAAGTACTGCACTGAATAAGAATGAGAAAATTAACAATTAGAAAAAATAAATCTTGTAAATGTGTTTGTATAATTTCTTTCGGTCATCCTCATCCTTAAGGTCACTTTTTAAAAACGTCATGACTCGCGACTAAATATTAATTTAGGCTGCATTATTAGTTTTCAATTGCAGGGTAGATTTGCTGCTCACACATTCACACACAAACTCTGACAGTTCCAACTGACTAATTTATAATGATCAAGTATGACAACCGGATGGCATGAGATTATAATTTAGGTAATTTTGGTTTGAAACAATCAAATGACTATAATTCTACACATAACCTCCTCTCAACATATATATACTATTAGGCTATGAAACATCGATCATTTCAGAAGTCAATGGAACAGAACCTCATGTTTGGTTTAGATTATGCCATAGAGATAAAGTTCAATCGAAATGAATAAGAAAGCAAAATGAATTACCTTATACTTTTTCCCAGAAAGCCTGACATGCTGATCCAAGCTCTTGCGGCTCCTTTTGGTAGACGGAATTACTAGTTTCACTGGCCGTAGGGAACCTTCCCTATAAATCTATATAAATAAAACAAACCCTTGATGTACGACTTAAAAAATCCAAATGTTATTGAGGAACATGTACATATCGTTTGCTATAAAGATAAGTTGCATTTATCTAATTTGATTTTCTTCGAGGAATGTTAATGTACTATAAAGATAAGTTGCATTTATCATATTCATTCAACTAGTGTTTTTTTTTCTTTTTCCAAGTTGTCCAAAAACTATTTGTGAATGTCCCCAACTCAAAGATGTAACTATTTGGAGTTTCCAGGACAATTTTAAAACACTGGAAACTATAATTACGAATTAGGATGATAATTTGAATTAGTGATTCTTCCTGTAGAGCCAAAAAGGTTGTGCATAACTCAAATAATATTTCCCTAAACATCATTAGATTCATATGACATAAATATTAATATGGTAATTTTACTAACTGTACAAGTATGGAACAGGTGACATGCTTGTCTAGTGAAAATTACGTCAAAAAAATTAAACTCACCTCATTCAAACTATGTCCACTTATGGGCAGAAGATCGTTGCGCTCTTCTGAGACACCAGGTGACAGTTCCGCTAAATCCACATGAGGAACACTGTTTAAATCTATGTCCAACATTGTTACCTGTATACCCAGTTAGATATTGTTCAAAATTACAAGATTATAAATTGTGAATAATAAATTCAAGTTTGTATGAGAAATCGAGCATGCACAAATCAATAAAAATGTCGGTCAAAGAATTAAATTGACCTCATTCAAGATGTGTCCACCTATGGGTTGTGCATTGTTGAGCTCTTCTATTGAGACATCAGCATTTTGGGACTTAATTTGGGGAGACAATATAGATGAATATGAAGCAACCGCACAGCGGCGCACTTTCATGATGTTTGGCCATTTTGGTTTGTTACCTAGCATTTATATGAAGACTAATCCGACCCGAGATACTTTTGCTTCCAAATTAACTGCAAGTATGATCAAACATTATTAGTAATATTTTTCAAAATTTGCCAAGTAATCTGTCCGCAAAGGATATTTGCGAAACTAATCGGCAAAACGGCTATTACATTCATCTGGTAAATGTTATAACAAAGAAATGATAATTCATCACTTAGACAGAAAAATAAGAAATAAATCAGAATTTGCACAAACTTCATGTATACAAACAATACTTATTGGTGTTTGAAAACTGTATATGAGAACATGTTAAGAACTGGAACCCGCAGAACTCCTATTTGTTTTTATTTATGCAGTTACTATCGCTTAGATCATGGAAAATCTATAAATGAAGAAATCCAAATGAAATGTAAGAGCACAGTTAACAAGCATAGAACTGTAATATTGCAATACGAACAATTGATTACTTACAATTTCTTTCTTTGACATGTAGAAATTTGGGCACCAAGTCGGATGTTTTCTTGTTGTTTTACTACGAGAAAATTAACAACAATATATTGAATAATAAAATGTTATCAGTGGCGCTCTTCCTTCTAGTGAAATGAAATTGTTGGCCCTGCCTTTGACAATGGGGGTCTATTTAAAGGAGAGTTTTCGATTTTACACGTTCAACCCTCTAACCTTAAAAATTATTGGTAATTTTTTCAATATATATTGATATTAAATAATTTTCATATATAAATAGGTGTCTTGTGTAAACATCCCTGCATTAATGGCCAAAAGCAGAGTGTATCTAATTGGAATCCCAGTGAATGAACGGCATGCATTCTAGGTCAGCGTTCAACATAATAATGCATTAACCAAATCTTAAATATTTAATGAAATAATTAATATGATTCATTATTGTGTAACCCCTTTATATTTTATAATAAAAATAAAATAAAACCTCAACATGGTTGTTGCTCCTCATCCCTTGTGCGGCTGTGCCACTTGCTTTCACGTATCTCTTTCCTTCCCTCTTTCGATGACATCTGTTCATATACAAGAAGACACTCGTCATCCTATGTACACATGACACACCTATTCTCATGCAATGTAACACTTGTCTCGTGTTATTTGTCACTTGTTATAACTCTTTTGCCACGCGTCGTCTCTATTTTCAATAAATACCCTCCAAGTCTACTCACCCACCACAGTGAATATGACTAAAATCACTAAATCAAATAATGCAAGAAACGATAATTCAGGAATTATTCTAAATATATTTCTATATTTCTTTTCAACTTAGCAAAAAAGATGTCCACATATACAATATGTGGGTAAATAACTAAAATGATTGATATCATTTTGATTTATAGATATTGTACATGTTAGGTAATTAAAATATTGTAAAATCACTGATTTAGTATTTCCGTTTTATATGAAGAGTCAAAATTTTCATCCGAGACTACCATCTACACCACTGATAAAATCAGATTTTATGAAATAATCGTTCAAATTTGCTCTTATTTAAAATTATCTACACCTCTCGTGTAATTGTTTAGACCCTTGAATTGATACTTTTATAAGTACCGGGATAATCACTGAATAATTCTACTAATCAATGCATTTCTAATTTTAGAAAACCACAAGCAAATCCTCAGCACTATATAGTATATACTATCAATTCATATTTTAAAATATACCTAAAATTTAATGCGCACGAATGACAATAGCTGGCTGATATAAATACATGCAAAAGGGAATGGATTAATCAAATTTTTTTTTTTTGCCTAGGTGACTCGATTAATTCAAATGAACAAGTCCACTTAAATGGCGCATAAACCTCGAGTTTATTGAAAGAGTAAAGACTAGACCGGTGAATATACATCAAATTATTTTAAGACAACGAATGCAAGTATGGAGCATTTAAGTGACATACTGATCTTCAACCTTCAAAAATCAAAACATTTTTTTTTTCCAAAAAAATAAGAGAACTAAAACAAATTTGATTATACATGTAACAACTAGAAAATCCTTATCTATACCACTGGTGAGAATAGTAGGATATTAAAAAATAACTAATAAACACGAAAAGACTCTTCTAATTGCAAACATTTTGGCATTCCAGTGAATTTAATTTTGCGGTCTAAACTGTAATAGGCAGGTTCTAATTAGTTTGTAGTAATGCTAGTAATACGGATGTATTAACGTAAGCAACGTAGTGCATGTCAGCATGTGCTCGATCAATTGTACAGACGAAAAAAATGCATTTGACCGACAAACTTGAAAGAAAATCAAACCCAAACGAGTTTATAGATTAGGGCTCATCTAAACAAGTACAAAATAAATATAAAGATTGGAAGAGTTTTTCTGCATAGCTGCTGTTTTAAAACAACTCTATTTTATCCAAATGTCATCTAAGAAGAGTTTCTTTCCAGCAAAAAGTACTTCGCTTCTCTTTTCTCCAAAAACTCCACCATATACCTGCTAAATTATGCAATGAATTAATATTTTATTACCAGATTATCAATGACTCGAATTTCTCGAGGAGAAAGTTTTAGTCTTTTCCTTTCTGAAGGTACGTTAAATTTGCTAAGGGAATTCTTATAAAAGCAAACAAGAATTGTAAAAGTACGTTGGAAACAACGCTTATAACAAAACATTGAAAGTCTCTTTCCACATAATCATTGCTGGCCTTTGTAAGTTACAGGCTACTTCCAGTTTAAATTGCATAATCATAACCATTCTTTCAAGTTAACAGATTACAAAGTATATACATTATTCGTGTATAAACCACATTGTTAATATACCTTAACTTACTTTAGACTTCCTGATCTTGTTTTTGGTGGGTTTTTGAATTAAGTAGCTCAAGGTGATGCGCCACCTTAACCATTGATTTGAACTTTTTCCCAGTCCCTGGTTCAATGAAGTACTGTACCGAATAATAATGAGAAAATAAAAAATTAGAAATAATCCTGTAAACATGTTTCTAATATTTCAGTCATCCTGATCCTTTATATTAAGATCACTTTTTCAAAAACTAAGAACTTTGGATTTAAGATGACCAGAGGACCAACAACTGCAAAAGGGAACCTGACTTGCCCTGAGACTGGGCTTACTGGAAAACTTGATGCAAACTCCCAAGAGTTCACAAATATATATATATATATATATATATATATATATAGATTGGCTAAAGTATACTCCAGCATATAGATAGCCCGTATGCTGGAGTCGTTTCTCACAATCTAAAGTGCATACAGTCGATCCGAAGCTTTCAAATTGTTCTCCATATTGAAATCTCCTAGGAAACTAAAATTTATATTTTTTCGAATTTTTTTACAATATATTATGCTATTTTAAAAAGACATTGTAAAGGAGTTGTAAAGGAGTATTTCTGGCCCTTCAATTTGAAAATAACATAATATATAGCAAAAAAAATAAAAAAAATGTAAAATTTGGTCTTTAAGGATATTTTTACATGGAGAACAACTTGAACGGTTTGGATCGACTGTTTGAATTTTAGATTTTCAGAAACGACTCTAGCATACGGGTTTGATCCGTATGCTGGAGTATACTTTAGCCAATCTCTATATATATATATATATATATATAGAATTCCTATTGTGAACCATGATGCATAGAGGCTTCCGTGCACCATGATCGTTTTGGTCGGCGATTTTGCAAATTGACAAATCTAAATTAGCTAACACAATTTATATATTGAAATCTCATATAAAACAAAATTTTACAATTTTTGGAAAATTTTACAATTTTTGGAAAATTTTTACTATTTTTTTCGAATTTTTTAAATCTTGCCATTTTTGGCCATAAAATACACTAATTTGTAGCAAAAAAAGGCAAGTTTTAAAAAATTCGAAAAAAATAGTAAAAAAATTTAAAAAATTGTAAAAATCTGTTTTCTATGATATTTCAATATATAGATTGAGTTTGTTAAATTAGATTGAGAATATATGGAACCACTAACCAAAACGGTCATGGTGCACGGAAGCTTCTATGCATCATGGTTCACAAACCCACCATTGAGCCAATATCTCAAACCCACCAGACACAGAATGACTTGAACACAAAATAACTCTAACTAGAGAGAATATGAACCTGAGTCATCAAAGAAAACAGTACCCAGAACAAAGATGTTCAAGAAACAATCTGAACCAAATGACTAGAAAACAAAATGTCTGTCTAAAAGCTAAATTGATTTGCACTTCATTGTTAGTTTCCAATTGCAAGGCAAAGTTGCTTCCAAAACACACTATACACATCTCACACGCACACAACAATGACAGTTTATAATGGCTAATATATAATTGATCAAATATGACCAAGGGATGGCTGAGACCAAACTTAAATTGATTTTGTTTCAAAACCATCATATGAATCTTATTCTACACATAACCCCCTGTAACATAATACTATCTAGACTATGAGAAATCATTGCTTGTCAATGGAACACATCTCAGGTTTGGTTTCTAGATTGTCATAAAAAGTACAAAAGAAAATAAGTAAACAAAATTTGAAGTACCTTGTACTTATACCCAGCAGATTTGCCAGAATGTCGGATGCGCTCATCCACTAGCCAACCCGTAGGCAAATCTATGAAGCTCTTGCGGCCCCTTCTCTTGCTCGGTAGGATGCTAGTTTTACAAGGCTTCGAGGTCACAGAAGCCCCCCTAGAAGCCTACAAGAAATATACAGCACTATCATGAGCGACTTTAAGCCAATACCTCCAACTCACCTGACACGAGACCCAAAATTAATCGGACACGAAATAACTCTTAAGTCTTAACTATAAAGAATATGAATCTGAATCATCCAAAGCCAATGATACCCAAAACCCAATAAAAAGTAAATCTGAACCAAATGACTAGAGAGCAAGATGTCATGAGCATTGCATTAATAGTTTCCAATTGCTGGGCAGATTTGCTGCTCGAACACACACACACACACAAACTCTGACGGTTCCAACTGACTAAATTATAATGATTGAGCATGACCACAATAACAACAACAACAACAACAACTAAGCCTTTTGTCCCAAACAAGTTGGGGTAGGCTAGAAAGAAACCCAACAAGAGAACACATCCAAGAACAAAAAAATACAAAACATAAAAATACTAATAGTAAGACTAGCCATACTAATAATAATACCTCTAATAATAATAGTAATAGTAGAAACCTAGACCTCGACTGTGACCTAATAGAGGGACCTACAAACCTATGACCACAATAATGGCATATAATTATAATTTAAGTAATTTTGGTTTGAAACCATCAGATGATTCTAGTTCTACACGTAACCTCCTCTCAACATATACTATTTAGGCTATGAGAAATCATTCCCAACAGTCAATGGAACAGAACCTCATGTTTGGTATCAATTATGCCGTGATCTTTCAATGGAAATGAATAAGAAAAAAATTGAATCATCATGTGCAACTTAAAAAAAAATCTCAAAGTTATCACAGAACAAGTCTATGGTCAGCTGTAGAGATTAGTTGCATTCATCCTGTTTGATTTTCTTCGAGTGTTAATGTACAAATTTTTCTGAAGGTGATATTCATTCAACTAGTGTTTTTGCTTTTTTCCAAGTTGCCCAAAAACTATTTGTGAATGTGCCCAAGTCAAAGATTTAACTATTTAGGGGTTTCAAGGACAATTTTAAAACACTGGAAGGCTGGAAGCCATAATTAGAAACTATGATGATAAACATCATTACATAATCCAAATAATATCTTCCTAAACATCGTTGTATAAATATTAATATGGTAATTTTACTAACTGTGCCAGTATGGAACAGGTGACAGACTTGTCTGTTAAAATTACGTCAAGAAAAAACTTACCTCATCCAAGCTATGCGGACCAGCAGGCGACACTTCCCCTAAATCCACACGAAGAACACTATTTAAATTTATGCCTTCTGAGACACCAGCAGGCGACAGTTCTGCTAAATCCACAGGAAGAACACAGTTTAAATCTATGTCCAACATTGTTACCTGCATAAACAGGTATGGTCAAAATTACAAGGTTGAACTTATGAACAATAAACTCATGTTTTACTTGACAGCTGCTGTCAAGATTTCGAAAAAACAACAAACTCATGTTTGTATAAGAAATTGAGCATGAACAGAACAATTAAAATGTTTGACACATGAAATGCCAAATAAAACATTAAACATATTAGAATTCATAATAAAAGCAGTCTCCAATTTCAGATGCTAAAGCCAACCTTGACAATATTGTGTCAGATTAGTGGGGTAGATGGAAGGACCCAATTCTCATCCTTGAGAGAATAAATATAGGATAATTTATTAGTTGATCTAATTCTTGTTGTCTTGCAACAAGCAACAAACAAAAACAAATGGCATATTGATTTTTTTTGACATAATCAATATATGGGCATGTCACTCTATCCCAAGTGAATAAGTATAAACCAACACACACTACATACAATTATAGACAAGCCTAATCTGAAGAAGAAAACCATCTTGTTACCTTAAAATCTGAATCTGGAAAACTCGTAAATAAAATTACTCAAACTCAACTGACAACGATCTAAATATAATTATCTGAAAGAAAAATGCAACCAAATCTAAATTATTTGACCAATCACTCCAATCAACAGGATAAATGATATCCAGATCAGTCGTACAATAATATGCAAGAACCAGAAGAGACAGCAACGCTTATACAGGCTGCACATGGACTTGTAAAAATGCATAGTATACTCAATATGCAAACTGTTGGGCAAACCAATCACATAACACAGACCTCTCCGACAGTCATGCTTGAATAATATTATGCACTACAAGTGCGCTGGAAGAAACACACAGTATAGTCAATACACAAACTATTGAGCAAATCTATCAAATAACACAGACCATCCCCAAAATTCATGCTTGAATAATCTTGGAACATATTCTGAATTAGCTGCTACTTTAGTGACCTGATTCTAGCTAATTAAAATCTGGTTAAATATAGTTTAAAAATACCATGGTACTAAGTTACTAACCACTGTGATCACCCACCATTGGTCTCCTAACTGACCTAGTATGAGCACCCTGAGGTGCAGTTCATAGCGCACTATGGATCCAGGTTGGCCGAAGTATCCAAACAGGAAGGTAATAAGTTTATATTGTTTAACATATATACACAATCAAGCACGAATTAAACAGATAGGAAAATAAAAAGAACTACTTAAATACTCAACAGTTCACATCAATACAGTAAACTGAACAATATGAATGAGTCTTTCTTTAGCTACAGATTGCTTATACCGCATAAGATGCAACAATTAGCCGTTCAGTCAATCAATTAGGGTTTCCAAAATGCACAATTAACAACAAGTAATATTTATAATAATTCAGGCTAAATTCCTTGATAAAACCATATTTATCAATTCAGTGCAAATAATTAATTCAGAAATTGCAAAAGCATACTAGGAAAAAATTAAACAAAGCTACAGGAACCCACACCTGTTACAGATGGAAGTAGCGCAATTGAAATATAAAGGCAAAAGACGCAGTGGACAGAATTAGAAAGGTAGAGGGAGAGAACAGGAGGTATGGAGGGAGAGGACTTCGCCGCTGCCACAATTTTCAGAGAGACAGAGAAGAGGGAGGGACGGAGGGAGGGAGGGAAGGAGGGGGAGAGAGATAAATAGATAAGTCCAGATAAAGCTGGAGAGGAATACAAGCGGCTCCTACAATGAGAGCCTATGAAACAGCTTACCTACAATGTGCGCCTATGAAACAGCTTACTGAAACCTTTTAATTCTAGTACACTGAAATTAACCAAATCATAATTTTACATTTTAGTTGCCTTTTATCATTAAATCTGATGCATTACAATTAAATTTTACCATGACAAGGACTTGCAATGATACAGCATGTCTAAATCTCCGCCCTCACCTTCAAAATCTGCAAATGTGGCAAAACTTTGCTCAAGTAAAAACTAATATTACAAAAGTAGAGGGATGCCATGGAAGGAAAATGAAAGAAAAAAATTTCATTGTCAATCATAATCGGTAAAATTTTGCTATTGACAGAAGGTAGCATATCTCTACATACTATATTGAATTCACTGTAAAATTTTCTTACCTTCTGAAAAATCATAATCAGAAAGTACTTCGTACTTACCAAGAAAATATGCACAAGTACAACAAATATTTATTAGACATTCTTCAATAAACTTGTACGTTACAAGCAAAGATTAATCTTCTCTACTTTACCCCTAAATAATTGAACTGGATTCAGTTAAGCCCTAAAAGATTTTGGGTGACACGTAATTATTGCACTCACCTCATTCCAGTTAAAAACATTACAAGGCACAACATGATAAATGATTTGAATGCAATATTGTTATGTCCCAAAATGGTGCTAGTGAGCCACATTGTCATTTGCAGGTGCCACCTCAGCATTACTTAAATGTAGCGTTTGAGTGAACCAAGTGTAAGTTTTTAGTAGGCCAATTGAACTTAAGATAAGAATCAACACAACTGGACAAGTTCAATAGTTCAAAGGCCCAAGAAAAGAGGAAAAAATAAAAGTTTCCTCAAATTGTGGACATCAATAAAAGAAAAAATAAGATATCACACCTTAGCACTAGAGAAGTGAGCGCTCAAGGCAATATCAATAAGTTTTAGCCCTTGCTAATTCGCCTTCTATCAAAGAAATAAGAAAATGAAGAAGATAATCCCCAAGATCAATGAGGCACTACTTAAACTAGCAAATCACTAAATGTGAATGAATCCTGACTTTTCGATGGAGAAATGTAATCTCAAAGATAATTTTGTTGGGCATATAGACAATTCTCCTTAGATAAATTTCAATCTAAAATAGGTTAACTTTCAAGGTGAATATTCATAGAAAAATGATATATACACTGAATATAGGCAAGAGTGTACAACTACAGCAGATGTCCTGAGTCCAACTACAACAATAACAAAGCCTTTAGTCCAACTGACATGACAAAATTTCAAATTAGGCAAGTGATAGGTTCTAGGCCGTTCAGGATTAACGCAAAAATATATCTTAGTTTTCCCATATACCTATAACAGAAGTAAAATAAACACAAAACAGACTAGACAGCACAACCCAAGATGTGATCTGCGAAATCGATTTTTTATTTATGTATTTATTTTTTGGTTAATACAAAAATCATGCAAGTGAGCTCCAATCCACACAACAAGGCCTTCTCCTGTCCAATTAACCTGAATCACGAAGACCTTCAACACAACCCTATGGACAACAGATTAAGGTTTATTTTTGCCCTATTGAACATACACAGTACCATACCTGTTGATACATGCAATTTTACTCCAGCAACTTGTTCCCCATTTCTTTCGTCTTCATCCGCAAAGAGTAAGCAGCCTCCACCATTCCACAAGAATCATACACTTGTATCATAGTCTCAAATGTAATCGTATCAGGCTTACAACCCTTCTCCTTCATCAGAGAGAACATCTCCTCCATTATCTCAACCTCCCCAGCTTTACCAAATGCATTAATCACACAATTGAAAAATGGTGTATCAAGGGCCACATCAGTGTTCTCTGTTTGTCTCATAACACCTGAAATCTTGTAAAGCATCCCAGCCTTTCTATAAGCATTAACCAATGAACAATAAGTCATAGAATTGGGCTTTGTACCCTTAATTTTCATCAATCTGAAATAATACTCCATTTTTTCAATCTGTCCATTTCTACCAAAGCACTCAATTATTGAATTGTATGTCACCACCGTAGGAGTAAAAAACCGTTTATTCATATAACTCAAAACCGAAATCATTTTTCGATATGCATGAAAGTTTCCATATGATTTGATCAATATGTTTAAAGTTTGCACATCTGGCTCAATACCCATCAGTTGAAACTCATCATACCACCTCTCCATTTCATCTATTTTTCCTTTATTCCCAAAAGACCATAGAACAGAATTCATGGTATACAAGTCCGGCATGCATTTCGCTTCTTCTAGCATATTACGAAGGAAACACTCCATGTCCTCTAGCAACCCTGCCTTGCCGTACCCATCAATAATCGAATTGTACGTAACAATATTACTTTCAACTCCCACATAAGTCATTTCTTCAAGAAGGCGAGGTATGTGATCAAACCGTTTCAACCTGACACAGGCATTAATCAGAACAGTGTATGTGTATTCATCGGGCCGGGATTGTAATACTGTTTTCATCTCATCCATTATTTGAAATGCCTCTTGTAGAAGCCCAGCACGGCCATATGCACCAGCAAGAGATGTATACACGTCTATGGTCGGTTTGAATCCTTCTGAATGCATAAAATGGAAGATTTCATTGGCTTCTTTCGCTCGGCCACATTTACCAAGCAATGTTATAAGTCTTGCATATGTCTGGGATCTCGGTTTGTACCATACTTGGTTTCGAAGCAATGCAAAGATCTGTAGTAAGGGTCAAAAGTGCACTCGATTAGTGTGACTTACTACTAATAATTGCTAGCAAATTAGCATCTACCACAGCCCAATTAACCACAAAACAAACGAAAGCAAGAGATTGGCACCTGAAGAGCAGCTTCCCATCGACCATGCGCGATCGCCTCGTCAAGAGCTTCTAGAACAGCTCTCGGCCAGAGTCGCCGTTTGGAGTTGGCATTGGCCATGGCCGCGGCCGCTCTCCGGCCAACTCTCAGCACGGCGGCTTCAGTGGTCAGGATTCGCGACAACGCTTGCTTCGCGGTGGGGTCCAACGGTGGGGATGCGTGCTTGCGCTTTCGGTCCTTGGTCGCCTGTGGTAGTAGCAATGGTGCGCGCTTTCTTTGAAGGTGGAGAGGAGGCGAGAAGAAGGTGGAGGAATGGAGATAAGATGATGGGGTTGGGGTTGGAGCTGTTGTTGTTGGATCCATTGCTTCAGCGATAACCCCTCTTGGATGGAGTGAAGTCGGGGTTTTAGTTTAAGAGCCCCTTTCTGACAAGTGGGGTCGGATGGGTTCACCGCGGTCAGATCTACCGTCCATTTATTTGGATCTTTTGGTGTTGATATCTATCCCTATCGGCGGTAACAAACTAACAATGATCGGAAAGAAGGAATCGTATCCTCTGCTCACCTTTAAAGGTGAGCAGAGTGCCTACTTCTATCTTAGACCTTTGGATCCTAATCTAACGGTGCGCTCAGAGACTACAATAAATTGCTCAAATCTTTTCGTGCCCGACTGCCCTCCTCTCCTCTCCGATTCATTTTTTTTAACTAAAAAATATATCTCGTAATGAGGATGTGATTCCCTGAAATTCTTCCCTTTTCACTCGAATTCCCGCCAAGGGTCTCGTCCTCCTCATCCTTTCATCTCCTCTCTTCTACGTTTTATCACCTCATCCTTTGAGTATCATCTCTCCATTTCATCATGGCGACCAACCTCCGTCACATGATCCTTCATCTTGCATACTAGATCCTGGAACTCCAATTTTGCTTCAGGTATTTCTAATTTGCAATTTCCTTTATGCAGTATGTTTATTCGATAAAGATATAAATGGGATTTTGTGCTAGTGGTTCGCTCACCGCGAGAAAATAACAAAAAACCCAAGACAAAACAGGCAGCGCCCATCCCCGTATGTCTCAGGCAAAGCAACTAACACCTTATCTACAGTTAGACAGAACCTACAGTACATGTAATTGGTTATAATTCTAGTCATCTCGTATTGGTATGTAATTTCATTCTTTTAATTAAATTATGATCTATTCTACGTTTGATGATGACCTGGGTTTAACTTGATATGTTGATTTAAAATGTGGGAGTCTCATAAACATTGTCCTTTCTATTAGCTCTACCATGTCGCCAATTCCCCTTTGTTAATAAGATATCATATCTATATTTCTGATCCTAATATGAAATATTTGAATACTTTCTTTGTGTGTACCGTTTGTATGATAATGATGGTTATTGGATGGATGTATAGTTGTGGCCAAGAGTGTTTAAGTTTATTTGCTAAGAAAAAAAATATAATGAATGAGTAATAATATGCTATGTCTCATTATGGTTTAAAGACCTCAATATTTGAACAGCAGTGTAGCCTGTGAATGCGCCTAGCACATTGAATCCCACTTAATTTAGTGGCATTAAAGGAGAAATGGATTTGAAATAGGAAATATAGCTGCTGAAGGCATATGATAAAAAGCAATGTTATTTGAATAATAGTTGGTTCCACCACAAAACCAGTACCAAGCCTATGTCATGGTTATGTCAATTATTTGATACATACACCAAATTAGAAATACACATTTTAAATTGAACTTCTTCATACCCTCTCCACATCCCATTGGTACCAAACAAGTCTATTCTGGTATCATTCCACACCTCAAGTTCTCTTGGTACCAGCCTCACTTTTCTCCCATACTAGTCACTCGGTGCTCCCATCAATCTAGAATGACGCGAGACAAATCAAGCATACCATAGTGTTCCTCTATTCTCCATGAGTCTAACTGACCAAAACTTGTGAGTCACATCAGCCTAGATCGTCGGAATTTCATCGAAATAATTCGTCAGGCTCCTCTGAAAGAAGATGGTTTTGTCGACAATCTAAAACGACGCAACATAAATGGAAACGGCCATGATATTCCTCTCTCCACCATGATGACAATAAACTCTTTCTTGAGAGTTGCGATGGCCTGAAGCACTAACGGTTTGAACCCGCTAAGAAAAATGAGACGAGCGTGAGCAACTGAGCGAGAGAGGAGACGAGCGGAGAATTATAAAATATTTTTTTAAGAGGAAAGGGCAGCGGGGCAGGAATGGAGGGTGGTATTATTTCCTTTTTGTTTGTGTCTACCATTGGATCTAATCTAACCGTCCAGAGGCGAGGTTAGCACCCTGCTCACCTTTAAAAGGTGAGCAGAGGATACGATTCCTCGGAAAGAGTGTTGGAGAAGGTGATAGTAACTCAGTAGTAAACTAATTTATTTTAATTGAAGTAAAATTATTATAACAAAAAATGGTTAACTATCATATCAAATTGTTATTGTTTTCATGATTGATTAATAATTGTTTTTTTAAACTGTAATACTTGCTTCTATTTCGTTGATAAACATGCCAACTTACCCGGTTATTTTAAACTGTAATACTTGCTTCTATTTCGTTGATAAATATTGTTTGGATTCCTTAGGGAATTTGGAAAATTTCATCTTCCTAGCATAAATTTATTATAAACAATCCAAACTCTTCATAAATTTACACACTTCCCAATAAATTTATGCCTAAGAATAAAAAAAATTTCAAATTCTCCAAATTCCTAAGCGATCTAAACGGCCCCCATCTATTTTTTATCAACAACTAAGAGAAACTTTTTTTTATCATCAATCATAAAAAAGTGCCAAATATGAGTTACTGGAAGTTTTTATGGTAATTTTTTTTTGTATTTTCCTTTAGTATTTTGGTATGTTCCAAAAATTGATAGTTTTGTTTATATTTATATTTATATATAACAACTTTTGATTTTATATATAATTATATATTTTTTAAAAATTTTGATAGCGTAGCAGCACAAACTTTCCAGTTAATTTAATTCTATTATTAAAATTAACGCAAATAGATAACAACAATAGCAACCATTTTTTTAGTTACAATACTCGTGAGGTCTCAAGAAGTTAATATAATTGTTAACTATTAAATACAATATTTTATAATTTAATTTAAGTATGAGATTCAATAGTATAATTTTACATGGATATGTATGGAGTTGAAAATTAAAATTTCTATAAAAAATAATGTCATGTATAAATTATCATCTATATTAGCATTATTTTAAAATTAAAATAAATGGGAGACATTTATTTAACCCATTTAAATAATTTTGGATTCGCCTCTGTCAGCATGCGACTATGCGAGCCTTTAGATTCGACTGATTTGTGCTTCTCCCAAGTCAATTTGTGCTTCTCCCCTCTACGGTATGTCATCCCCAATTACCTACAAATTGAGTGGGGATAGAATAAGTTTGAGGTGTGATACCGGCCGGTACAGTACTGGGCTTTAGTTGTTACTTGTTGGGTGCGTTTGGATAGGTGTGGGAAGAAGGGAAGAAGGGAAGACGTGGAAAGAAGTATTGGGAAGTGTGTAATTTTGTGAAGAATTTGGATTGTTTATAATTTTTTTTCTTCTTCTTCTTCTTCCTTCTTCCAACGATCCAAATGCACCCGTTAGTGAGTAATAAGGTTTTGTACAGTGTATTGCCTTCTTTGGAGTGCGTTTGGATAGATGTGGGAAGAAGGGAAGAAGGGAAGAAGTGGGAAGAAGTACTAAGAAGTGTGTAATTTTGTGAAGAGTTTGGATTGTTTATATTTTTTTTTTCTTCTTCCTTCTTCTTCTTCTTCTTCCAACGATCCAAACGCACCTTGGACTTTTCGTCTGAATAAAATGAAAAGAAAAGAGAAGGGGAGAATCCCCTCTGGTTTCAAAAAAAAAAAGCTACAAATTAATTTCTCTATTTCCTCATCAATTCTCAATTAACAAAAAACCGCTTTTTCTATTTTGTATTGTCCCATCCACCACTGCTGTCTCCATTCTACAGATGATTAGGAGAAGAATCGAGAAAAAATGGTAGTCTCTCTTTCTCTCTAGCCATTAACAAGATCAAAATCGGCTTAATGTTCAAGTCGGCACCGAAAAGAATCCGACCAGCCCAAACCCTATCCCTTACCTTAGCACAGTATTCGGACGAGTGCTGCCTAGGAGACTGTTCGCTACCATGAGTCAGGTCGATGCCGATTATGCTGTCGCAACAGTGCTCCAAGAGCAGGCAAGTAATCTCCTGCCTTCTTCATGCAACCAGTACAGTGATTTTTTTTAACAAGGTAGAGTTACTCGTAACACTTGCTGGCCTTAATATGAAAACAATCATTCTCTATTCTGTTTGTTTATTTTATTCTTATTCTCAACTTTTTTTTGTTGCATTTCGTAGTGTTCATGAATTAATTCCTCTGTCTAGATGTATTATGAGCAATTCTGATTTTAGCCTATCTCATATAATGGTGTACTATCATCAGCTCTGGTGGTAAATAATCTCACTTGCATCCCTCTCTTATATATTTTTTTTTAAAATCAGTCAAAATGAAATACCAAATCAGTTGGTGTATTGAAATACCAGAGAAAATTAGGAATGCTGTAGACAACATTTGTCAATTGAGCTTCATAATTTCTTACAAAGTATATATTTCTCAAGAGAGCCAATCATGCCGATCAGAGGTACAAATGCGCATATATTCTAGGCTTCTCCAGCACGTTAAGGTTTATTGTCCATTTAAGATATGTTGATACTTCATAATTATAATATGGTTGTTATTCTATTATCTATATTTGTTCTAGTACAATTGTTGTTGCAGTGTTGCTATTAAAGCTGTTACATTTATAAATTATTGTGAAACTCAATTTTCTTTTTGCTCTTTTCTATTATGATTGTTTTTTAAATTCCTCGAGGCAGTAAGAAATATCAGATTTGTTTAAAGTTAGGCAAAAATTCATCAGAACTTATGAAATTCACTTTTCGAATTTTGTGTATAATAGAGAAGTATTAATAGTTTACAGAGTAATCCCCAAAATGCCCCTGATTCTAGGTAAATAAATTGACACAGAGAAGTAAAAATCAGAATAATAGTTTCATTAATGCATATTTGTCCTCTTAGGTTATAGGTCCATAGTTTTGTTCAAACATGTCTATTTCGTAGAACTTTGCATTTTACATTTGTTGTGAAAATTCTCTGTTAATGTTTTTGTAGTCTATAATAAGAAACAGAATAATATAATTTATTGAGGTCTCATTTGCAAGATTTTGGCTTACTGGTAAACTAGGTCTCCTCTTCTTGTAGTGACAACAGTCAGGCTTGTTTATGAACATGTAAATTGGGTCTTCTCATTTTCTAATACATTGGCCTAAACATATTTGTTATAGGGTTTGAAAGCTGCTAGAGACTCAGAAATTTTGTTAATCACTAATTCACTATTAATGTAATTTACGTGTTTGTTGACCTGAACTTAATTCTGTTTAGTTATTATGCTTTGATGAGCTGCAATTTAGAGAAAAAACAAAAGATGTAAATTTTACTTCAATTCAAATTTGTTCTGGTTTTTGATGTTACAGGTGAGCAGGGAGTGAAGCCAAAGATAATGGAGTTCCAGTGATATTTTAGGAAAGTGTAGGGACTTTAGGTAAAAGAATTTTGACAAGGGAACTTAGTTGAATCACAATTTTTATGTGCAAAGGGAACGGCTTGATAACAACGACAGGTTGTAACTAATATATCTCACGGGATCCTTAAAATATTTACGAAGTAGAACAAATTTTGTGTGATTTTATTTAGCACAACAAGTAGTCTTTTATTTAAATTTCTTAAAACGTTTTATTTAAATTCTTAAATAATTTTTTATTTGTCTTTTATGCAATAACGTTTGGCAAAATTAGTTTAATTGCAAAATAATTTCGCTGGTGCACCAGATTAATTTTCCATCCAAACTCTAAAAAATTTTACAACATCATTTAATATATTAACGTCCGCGTATTGACTTCTGCCTTGACCAACTGTGGGTAAACAGTTGTTGGAACAGTCTTTCATCTTGGCCGTTGCTTTGCTGGTTGTTGATTGTTGATGGGATCGTATGGTTGTCGTTGTGGTTTGGCAGGGACCCTCTTCTCCGTCGTTCGTTTGTGTTTGGTTTTGTTCCATGGTTCAGATCGAATGCACGCTGCGTTGTTGGCCATTTTCTTTGTGCTCGCCGTCTCATTCCCATCCCACCTCTCCGATTAATTCATCCATGTTACTCGCGTACGGTGACGCTGTTTAGGATTTTTCTCTCATTTTCCCTTCTCTTCCTTATCTTCTTCTTTTTCTCGCGCCAGCACCATTGGGAAAGAAAAAAAATCCTAGCCTCGCAGCATACTAATCTCCCCGTCTCTACTTCGTTCGCCGCATGCTCCTGGCGATCTCCGACTTAGCCTTGCAGCCCGATCTACAAAGACACCCAGGCGCTTCCGCTTTCAGATTAGTGTCGATGTACCCTCTCTTTACTCTCTCATAAATCCTTCATAGATTGCTAAACGAAATGGCAACACTGGTAAGATTTTGTGCTGGTTTAGCTGCAGTATCAGACCTGTTTGGCCACAGCTTATAAGATTCACCCTCTTTCTACCTGTCAGCTCCGATTTTATGCTTATTGCCTCTATTTCTTCATTTGAGAAATTGCAGCCTGTCAGGTCGCGTTGCAAACTCGATTATGCGGCTGTTATGCTCATCCGTTCTCTTTCCTGAGTGAGTTCTGATCTATTTGCTTGCAACTCATAGTCATTTATTTCTCTCTCTCTTTCCTTTTTTTTTGTTGGTTCACAGGAAGCTGTACGACTGTTATGTTGCTCCTCCACTCATTTTTGCTTCCCCTTTTGTTCTCAATCGTAAGGTCAGAATTACGGATTTTATTTGCTCTATTTTTCTTCCATTTTTGTATCGTGATTTCCTTCAAATTTTCAATAAGTAATCTGGTCTGTTTTAAGGTTTTAGAAAAAAATTAGTTTTAGATCACCCTTTCTTATGCTTAACGTGTGGCTATAAATCATTCTTTACTATTTAGGGGTGACGCCAATTCAGCACTAACTGCTATAATCTTATTTTAATGGGTTAGTATTGTGATGGAAACACTTTGCTGTTTTTCATTTGATTTTTTTTCTATGAAACTAAAATAACTATATTGGCTTCGGATGTTTAAACAACGAGAATATTGACTATTCATTTGTAAAGCAACTCATTTGTTCGAGAATTTGTGGAGCAATCAGCATGGGAAGAATCAGCTGATAAATACTATTGATATATGTTTTAAAAGTTGTTCTTTGTGTGGTTTAGTTTTGAATTTGGTGAACGATTAATTAATATCATTGTCTTGATTTTTCGGATAAACTGTCGACTGGTATTCTCAAAGAAGCTTAGCTGTGGTCATTTAGGAATAGTTCATGTGGTCTTCGTACTATTTATATGTAAGTTTTGTTTTCGGTACAAATATGTGGATAAGAATATTAGATGCTCATCAGGTTTTCTGTTCTTACTCTCAATATTTCTTTGTTTCTATTTTCAGTATATTATGAGATGCTTTGCAAGTGTGGATGCTGCTATATGGCACAAATGTCACGTATCATTGCTTCCCAGGTTGTGCTCAATAAGTGCGTGGGGGTAGCATTATAGCATCTTGAAGACTTCCACTCTATTAGATTTATGGTGTTGACCCAACTCTGTTACTTATCAGACTAAATGGTGCTAATGATTCCATAATTAAAACCTAAGTAGAAACATAGAGTGCATTTTTAGAAATGGTGCATACTTAGTTTTTCTGTCAATTCATTTCCAAATTTCCTTGATAGAATATAAAATGTGTCTTAATTTGAAAATAAAGTAATAATTTCAATGCAAAAACAATTCCATGTGAATGTCTCTTAATTATATCTCATTATGTTACAGCTCATCAGATAAATTTCTCTAAATTTATTTATAGTGAAAATTATAGTTATTTTTTTCCTTTCTCTGAAAATTACATTTTTGTTTGATTGAGATTGTTGAAGAGTGGAAGCTTTGTTTGGATTGCTGTGGAAAGATAGAAAATGTAAAATCTAGGTAAATTGTTTTTAACTTTTCATGTGCTTGATAAAATGCTCAAGTCAATATTATGTGTGGGATTTGAGCACTGTCAAGGTGATGATAAAAATTCTCAATTTGACTGATTATGCATGTCCATTGAATGGTGACCAATAAAATGTCCTTTTCATTAATCATTTTCATAGATTTGACTGTCAAGGTTGGTTTGTTTTGGTAAATGTTGTGCTCTTTTCATTAATCCTCTTTGCTTCTCTTTCATCTTTCTTTCCTCTTCGTACTGTTACTCTTTTTTTTTCCATTTTGTTTTTTGTCGATTGAAGCAAGGTTACTTGAGATTTAGAAAGGATTACAATGGCAACGATTAGCAATCCTAACCGTGCTCCTGTTATGAAGATGTCGAAAAGCTCAACAAAGCATTCTGGGGTACTACTCTCTCCCTCTTCCTCTTATGTCTTTTTTTTTGCCGAGTAGGATATGAGGCAAAAATCAAAATCATAAATAATCTGAAAACCGTATCTCATTGTGCAAAAGCATGCTTGCCATTTTGTGTATCAAATTCGTTAATTTGCATAACTCTTATAATTCTATAAGCGAAAGCGTTTATTGTATCAGTTAGATGGTGTATTGGTTTGATTAAAAACAATTGCTTTTGGAAATAATCTGTATAGGATGGGGGCTGATGAGAAGGCCATCATAGCCATATCTGCACATAGAGATACATCATAAGGAAACAAATCAAGATTGCATATGAAGAATAGTACACAAAGGTCTTAAAGAGGATTGAATCGAAAATCTCAGGTCACTTTGAGGTTTGTTACATGTTTTAAATCCTGTCTAAAATACTGAGTTTTTTTGTGCTATGTTAAGATAATTGGTTTATTACATATTTCTACTACAACTCACAGTTCAGGATTTCAGATCAGTTCTGTCCTCTTCTCTTTCTTTATTAGAGTAGCCAAATGTCCAAATGTAGAATTGTTAATTAATATTTTTTTATTATGTATTTATGCTCAACTGTTTGATAGGTCGATAGGCAGGACAATTCCATCCCTTTTCATTGAGTGGTCAACTAAAGATAGTAAGTGTTTTGTCCCAGGTATGTCTAATATTTACTTTCATCATATGCTACTAATATTTACTATTTGTTCTAGAATTATTTATTATTTTAAGGAGGATAGCTTACAGCGTATATGATATGTTGTAGTTCATGCTATTATTTAGTAATCTGTACGGTGGTTTTTTGCAGATTTTGCCATTGTATTTTGCATACATTAATACTGTGAGGCTATTGTTAGTTGTTCCTTAAACAATCTCTTTAATATGATGATTAATAATAACTTGATTAATTACTAGGACGGAGAGCAATATGTGTCAACTTGAGATCAGTATCAGTCCATGTTTGGTCTTCATTTGCTCAAGTATTATTTTCTTTTTGTTAATAAAAAACATCTGATTCTATTTTGGTTTATACTAATTTAGTATGTTTATGTGCGCAGGAGATGACTCGAATTGAACTAAGGGACTTGGAACACAATCTTTGCATACAGCTAGACCATTGCCTGATTTTTATTTTAAGAAGAAACCTATCGAAGAACTGGATGAAAGGTAAATCGTTTTATTTCATTTAGGATTTGATTGATATCCGTAGTTCTAAATATAATAGATTGGAATTCACATCATAAGACAATATAATGGCAGCATGTCTCACTTTACAAACTTCTTGCTCTAATATTCAATGGTGCCTCTAATATTGTGCCTACAATATGGTGCCTCTAATATTCAATGGCCTCTAATTATTTTTGCTCTTTTCAACTTTCTCAGTGGCAGATTGCATTTAGGCTATATAATTTCAACATAGAGTGGACCTTGAAATGAAAGCTTTTTAAAGAGTACAGTGGGCAGGTAACATTTATTTTGTTATTAGATTAAAATTAATGCATCGAAGGAACAAAGACCCATAAGTTTAAGATATATATAATAAATGTAGTTAGAAAGAATTACGTATGGTGGGAACATATTAAGCGATTTTGTGCATCAGGTTGCAACAATGGACAAGGTCAAATACAATTGACGAATAACTATTTGACAGATTCTGTCAAGTTTTCACAAAAAAGTAAAAAAAACAAAATATTTTGGACAAATGTTCTTTTATTAACTTTCTTTGTTAATGTGCCCTGGGTAAATTTTACTGATAACTTATGTCTAATATATTCTTAAATTGCTGCACATTCCAAAGAAAAAGAATATTTCCATTTTTACCCCAGGTGCCTTATGCATATGAGCATATCTACTTTTTGTTTACTTACCTGAAAGGTGTGATTAAAGTGTGGCATTCCAGTTATATAGCCATATAATAAATTCTTTTATCTGTGCACAGATTGATTAGAACTGATACAGAAGAAATTAAGGGAAGCTTCCAATCAGCCATATAATAAATTCAATTATAGGGGAAAAAATTGGTATCTTCCAGAGTTCTTTTTGTATTACAGCATCTCCAAATGGTATTTAATTTTTCATCAATATATTTTTCAATTCCTTTATTTGCTACTAAATATTAATACAAAATGTTTCATAATATCATGTGCTTCTCTTATTCAATATTTTTTTCCCCTTCCTTACATTTCGTATTATTCATCATGTAGAATTTGTTGAGGTTAATTGAATTGGTTCTCTCTGCAGCTTATCAACTTTACCAGTATGTTACTATGGTTGCTAATTTTTTTTTTGCATTGTTTAAGGTTTTTACAGATTATACACATTGGGAGGTCAGGGTGGTTAGTGTTAGCAGTGCTTACGATCAATAAAAATTGTGTTGGTTGGTGGTATCAGTACCTGCTATAACTCGAACGACAACCTTGAGCATCGCTTCCAACAAGACCACAAATTCCTTTACTCAAACTACAAATATATGTTTAAAGGCTTTCAAAGCTCATAAGTTTAATCTCTATTATAATTTCATTCTTTGATTGTTTGAAGATTTTTAAAAATTTGCTTCTCTATTTAAATTTTTGTAGTTATTTACAGATATATGGAGAATTTTTGCCATTTTAATTTTTTTAGTTATGGACATAAATTTATTAGTGAAATGTTGACAGCGTTTCAAAAAAATATCTAAAAACAATATGAAAATAGGTCGCGCAACGCGCGACGCACTCGCTAGTAAAAGTGATAAGGCGCTGCTGCCAAATCAAAAGATACCGAGATGTGATACTCTTGTATTTCAGAAATAAAAACGCTTGTTTTGGTTCAGAATTTATCCCGAAAAACTCTACAGCTATAATCTAGGACGAAATTCAAACGGAAATGCTTGTTTAAATTTAGAATTCCTCTCGCTAAATTTAGCAGTTATAACTAGAACATGGTAGTCCTAATTCTATGTTTTTTAGATTAAAGAATAATTCAATCTATTTTGTCAAACTTGCCAAATTTTTTGATGTAAAATATAAAAAAAATCTTCCCTAAAAAGCATGACAAAATTTATAGACAGGAAATTATAAGTGCTAAATTAGTAATTTGTGACATAGAAAGTCGCCATATAAACTTGGCATAAATATTCTACTAAAAAAAATTTGCCAAAAGTAACTTCTAACGTAAATTTAGATCGATCGAGAAAATTAAAAAGTTTAGATTGCATGTCGCAGGAGAGAATATTTTTTTTATAGAATAGGCATGAACTATTTTCAAATATATATTTAATTTTAATAATTGGAA
Organism: Rhynchospora pubera; assembly: GCA_028095005.1. Classification (NCBI taxonomy): domain Eukaryota; kingdom Viridiplantae; phylum Streptophyta; class Magnoliopsida; order Poales; family Cyperaceae; genus Rhynchospora; species Rhynchospora pubera. The sequence goes on along the minus strand of CM051461.1, from coordinate 257,008,983 downwards.
CGTCTATTTTTAATTTATTTAACCAAAAAAATTAATTTTAATTAGAAAAGTTATCTAAATATTTCGGGAGGTCCAAAATAGAAAAAATAGTATATTGGAAATTTTTTTTAATTTAGAGCAGGCATATAAAATGTTTGTGAACAAACAAATTTGAAAAGTGTTGATTAAGAGTTTCGTATTTTTTAATTAATCAACTTATTTGTGTTCTCCAATATAAATAAATTAAATTCAATGCTGTGTTGATAAAGACCTTCATAGTGTGACCTTCGGAGGATTTATGTCATGTTGGTCATGAAAATAAATTACCGTTTATTTTCAATAATCATAAGTGATATCTAGCAACACATTATGATTTCTAATTGACATAAATAAAAACTATACTATTATAGTATGTCAATCGTGCATAAAAAATATATAATTCCCCTTCGTCTGATTCTTATGTCACATAATATTACTGCATAATCAAAGATAGGAATATGTCATTCTTGTAAATTACATATTTCTTGATACATAGTTAATTTGTCTAGTTTGAATGCATACGATCCAACTCCATCAAGGGGCCCAACGAATATCATCACTTATCAGGTATACTGATGAAGGGACATATGGTTCTTTTGATGAATAACTTTTTCCCGCATAATTCATGTAAACTTAAATATAATCCGTATTGTAGCCCTTATAAAAAATCATCGTTAGACAATATTTATAAAATCAATCCTCGTGCGGAAAAAAAGTTGAACCATCTCAAACTTAGAACCAAACTCAAATGAAATAAATAATGACACATAATACAATCCATATATTTATTTCATTGTGTTATGTGTTATGTGTTATGTGCTAGTAACATGCGCATATGCAATTAAGTTGGTAACTCGTTACTTATGATTTGCAAAACTTAATTATCACTTAACTTGCATACTAATCTTGTGTGGATAATTAATGTTCCTTGTTAATTATCAAGATTACGGACAATTTAAATTTATTATTGTCATTTAACAAATGAAACACAAGATCCACAATTCAGATTATCAATCAAAATGATCTGTCAATAATAAACTCAAGATACAAATGATCAAATATCATTAATAACATAAACTAAATATATAATCATCAAAATGTTGGCTTCTAGTACATAACTCTAACACTATCTTAAAATTTTTATTTTTTGAAGTCAATAAGAAAAATCCATTTAAAATTATCAAAATTTTAAAATAGACAAATATTTGAGAACGAAAAAGAATTCATACTTAGTTTGGGAAAGATAAAATACCCAAATATTTGAGAAATAAATTCGGCATGTCTACATTCGAAGGTAATATATTCTTCTTGTCCAAAATGAGAAGTTAGGAAAAAGAATGAAAAGACGAAAAATTACGAAATCATCAAAACATCTTTTTAAGGGAAAAATTTTTATGTGCCACTCAAAACTGACGAAATTGAGTATTTACCACCCAAAAATTCAATCTTCTGTTTCTGCCACCCAAAAGTTTGGACTTTTTTCTGTTTTTGCCACTATGTCCTTTTTTATATTATTTTCAGCTGTATAATAATAAAACCATAAAATTGTGACCATTTTGCCCCCATTGCTTAGGTTCCAGTCGACTGGCACCCGATCTAACCAACCAAACTGATCGATTAAACCCAGTCAGAAAAACTCTAGTCCATCTTCTTCTTCTTCTCTCTCTCCAGGAACCTAGATCCATCTCCTCTCGCCGGCCTGCCCCATACGACGAGCATCGCGCGCACAAAACCTCTCTCTCTCTCTCTCACACACACACACACCGGCGCTCCGCCTGGACAGCCCCCTTTAGGCAGTCACCTCCATCTCTGGCTCTCTCTCTCTCTCTCTCTCTCCGCCGTTTCATGCGCGCCGCACCAATCTCGTCTGCCTTGGCACCTGTGACGGCCGTCGCAGACTCGCCTGTCAATTCAACTGTCTCTGGCTCTCTCTCGGACCCTCTCACTCCGTTTGAGAAGGTAAACACTCATAACTCGTCATAGTCTAAAATCTCACAATTCACAAAACAGTGCGGTCAAATGTATTGCTATAATTATGTTTTCTGGTTCTGTAATTGGGTTGATTCGATACTGTAATTGTGGATAACAGTGCGGTCAAATGTATTGCTATAATTATGTTTTCTGGTTCTGTAGTTGGGTTGATTCGATACTGTAATTGTGGATAACAGTGCGGTGGCATTTCTTTATACTCCCATACCTGTTTGAGGATGCATAATTACCTGATTAGTAGCTCGTGCCTTGGAATCTTTCAACCTACCAACAACGAGATGCTACTTCCTACTAGAAAACCTAAACATTAATATTTAGATATCTATACACCATGTAACTTTATTTAAAAAGAAATGCTAGTATTGCTAAGCCAATATTTTATTCATGATTATTTTTATAAGAAAAATGAGGACAATAAATTGCTACTTGTATCATCATATTGCTGTTATCACACTTTTCATTTATGTTATTTCAACTTTTACTAGAAAAAAAGAAGACAACAAATAAAAAGATAGAAGAAGACAACGATCGAGAAGAGGATGAACAAGAGTCGTTGGTGATTAGTAAATTTTAAGGGGTGATTTTATATAAAAAAAGGCTAATGTTGATATCAGAGACAGCTATTTTGGTATAGTTTGGGCTGATGCTTTATTTTATAAAAAAGATGATGTAAGAATTTGTATATTGTAGTTAAGGATGGATAACTTGTTGTATAAGAGAGTAATGGTTGATTTTTGTAATTCTGATGTGTGCTAACTTGGCACCAACAAAACACCACTAGACTATCTTTATTACTCTTGTTGTTTGTTCCTGGTTTGATGCCATGTGTTGCATTCACCTGGTTTGATGCCACTTAATACAAGATACTTCAGTTTCTTTCACATCACTAGAGAACCAACATTCATATCCTATGCGCATTTTACTGTAATAGCATTGATTTTCACTAAAGAACCAGCATTGACATTCTACAAATAGCATTGAGAACCAGCATTGCGTAGGGAACTAGCATTTAATTACACATTTGCATTATTACATCATACAACATAAACTAAAACTAATTGCATGTATCTAGTTTAATTGAAAAAACTTTTCATGAAAAGAAACCAATATTTATCAAGATAATTAAGATTTTGCTCTCCATAGTACTAATTCCTTCCTTCAGTTGGCTCTTTTAAGGGTCATGTTATGTATTCATCACATCCCTTTAAACCTACATGGTAACAAAAGAAAGATTACATTAGCAGTATAACCATATTAGTCTTCAAGCTCCAGTAACCTTATTTCAAGCAATATCTGCCTGAGAGAATAATGAGTAAGTGTGTTTCAAGATAGTTAGGAACAATAGATGGTCAAGTACCAAAATACGTGGGGCGTGACCCCCATTTTTATTCAAAATATGGATCAGAATCCTGAAATCAATCTGACATGCCTCTCACAATAGAAGCTCAATATAAAATTATAAATTATAAATTGTTTAATTTCCACAAACTAAGACCAAATAAATCGAAAAGACTATGCCTAATTAGGAGAGAACAGCAAGTATGTACTAGAACCAAATGATGTTAAGCAAACCATCTCACTGATTTAGTCTGACAAAAGGATGTACCCAATTCCATATGGATAGAAAATTCGATAAACTAACAGTCAAAGTTTTGACTTTAGATTGGTCTAATTATTTGGTGCTTCCGTAACCAATTAAACCTTTTTTTCTGGTTTTTACCAACAAATTATCGCTCAATTCAGACGCTTCATGAAAAATTATATAGTACCTTCCCAAACAGAGCGAGAGGATCCGAGAGAGAGCCAGAGACAGTTGAATTGACAGGCGACACTGCGAATCAGCAACGGCTGTCAGAGGTGCTAAGGCAGACGAGACTGGTGCGGCGCGCGTGAAACGGCGGAGAGAGAGAGAGAGCCAGAGATGGATGTGAGTGCCTAAAGGGGGCTGTCCAGGCGGAGCGCCGGTGTGTGTGTGTGTGAGAGAGAAAGAGAGAGAGAGAGGTTTTGTGCGCGCGATGCTCGTCGTCTGGGGCAGACCGGCGAGAGGAGATGGATCTAGGTTCATGGAGAGAGAGAAGAAGAAGAAGATGGACGAGAGTTTTTCTGACTGGGTTCAATCGATCAATTTGGTTGGTTAGATCGGGTGCTAGTCGACTGGATCCTAAGCGATGGGGGCAAAATGGTCATAATTTTATGGTTTTATTATTATACTGCTGAAAATAATATAGAAAAGGACATAGTGGCAAAATCAGAAAAAAGTCCAAACTTTTGGGTGGCAGAAATAGAAGATTGAATTTTTGGATGGTAAATATTCAATTTCGTCAGTTTTAAGTGGCACAGACAAAATTTTCCCTATTTTTAATTTAACAAAATGCATTGAGAAATGTGAAATCTGTTGTTTCTATGATATTTACGTGCATTACATGTTTTTGTTAATACTTTTAATCAAACCCAATATTAAGTCATACATTTTCCTAAGCTAATAGTGATACACTAATATATCATTCGCATAGCAAAATAAATTACAAAGATGCCTAATTAGCAATATTGTGCCCAGTTGTTTTTTATTGGACAATAGTGCTAATGTTGTGCATTGCACGATATATTTTTCTTATTTCAATTGATGTGCATGATTCATAATTTTAATTTTTTTTCACAAAATGGCCAAATTAATGAATAACATGTAATTACAAATCCATCTTAATATTTTCAAAGGCCCAAAATAGAGATATTGATATCATTAAAGTTTTATTATTATTGAGCTGGTGCATAAAATTTCTTGAAATAACTTATTTGCCATTTGGAATGGGTTTCAAGCAATTTAAAAGGCTAAAACTCATTTTTCTAATTACATATTTACATAAATTAAATAACAATATTTTCCTTAAATAATTAAAATATTCTGAAGGTACAAAATTAGAAAAATTGGAATCACTGTTTTGTTATAATCTCTTGGGAATGTAAATCAGTTTGATGTAAAAATTCGAACAAAAAGTTTGATGTAAATTAGTTTTATCTCTCCTCTTCGTGGAGCGCTATTGCAATGGCGTAATTGGCGTCGACCTGGCTTATGGCAATGAACGGTCGGTTTATCGAAATTAATTGCGCTAGGTTAAGGTTAGAGATTGGGATAGGGTGTAGGTTGGTCAGCTTCTCTTTCGGCGCCGTCGATTTCCTTTCCAGAATCCGCTCATACAAATTTTGATCGTTGTTGGTGGTACGGAATAGAAAGAGACGATTCGTTGTGAATTGACTGTATTATCCTTCCGCTAAAAGTTATGTTAAATAGAACAGAGAATATTTTTTAGCAGCGGAAATTTTCTATGATATCGGAGACGTCCGATTTGTAAAAAATGGATGATCAAGAAATACCGTCCTCATGCCAGAATTTGTCTAATAATTTCCCTTTTTCTGTCTGGTTCTAGGTTCCCGTCACCACGACCTCTCCCTCTCCCTCTCCAGTCGAATTCAATCATTGCATCACGGGTTTAGGGTTTAACCGAAACGGGCGCTTGCTCTCTCTCTCTCTCTCCGGTCTCGGTCTCTCCATCTCTTTATTCTTCTTTCTCCGCGAGCGATACCAATCAATAGATTACTTCTTCTCATCATAAAAGGCCAGATAGAGAGGAGCTGAAACCGTTGTTCCCTTCTGTTAAAAAAACAAACTTTAATATATCTTTAGAGTTGAGAGTCAGAAATTTTTTCTTTAATGAAAGAAGGCTGAAACACAGAGTATCATATTGTACACTGCCACATGTGATCCGATTGCAACTGACAGAGTTGACCCACTGTCAGCCCGAATGGGCAAGTATTTCCCGTCTCGCTTCATTTCTATTTATACTTTTGTTTTTGTTTTTGTTTTTCCTTCCTCTGAGTTCCGGCAGCGGCGCGGCGCACTTCTACCTTTTATTTTTCTCTTACCTCCTACCAATCAATATATAACTTCTTCTCATCATAAAAGGCGAGATAGATGGACCCAGGAGAAATTCATCAGAATTTAGAGTAAAGACTTCTCCGTATTTTGTATCTCAATTCTGAACTTGGAAATTAACTTGGGTTCCTTTGTTTTATCAATTTTACAGCTCTAGCAGGGACGGAAGCAATGCGCTTATTTTGCCTGGTAGTAGGAAACACAAATCAAAGGGGAAAAATAAGGTACTTTTTTTAAATATTTTTGCTTATACTAAATTTTTTAGTGTATATAGGATTGAATACCATTTGTGTATCTATTTAGGATTTAAAGAGAAAGAGGGAAGCTCCTGCTTTGAGCAAAAGCAAGCAAAGGAAACTTAGGAAATTGGAGGTTTGTTTGTGCTTCCTTTTGTAATTTGTTAAAACTTTTGATTTATTATGGGTCGTTTTATTTATTAATTCTTCCTGTATTATTTTTTTGGTCCTATAGGAGGAGAAGAAACAGAAGCTTTTACAAGCTAAAAGCATTAAGCTACTTGGGTATGAACTTTCTGTCTACCTCATTGTAGTCACATATGCTAACTCTGTATTAATTGGATTTGTTAAGTTAAAATTTTCTCTTAACTATATCAGGAAATACAAGCTACCTGATGGGGCACAGTCACTTCTCCGTTCTTCTGGAACTATAGGTCAAGTATGATACTTTCCATCACAACCATTTTTTTTTTTGTTTTTAGTTATTGGAGATTTGTCTTATTTAGCCAGTAGGTAAAATATAAAATAAAATCATGCCAACTTTACACTACAGCACACACTAATCCAGCTTTTATATCTACCTGTGGTGGCTTACTGAGCCTTATTGGTGTAGTATCAAAATGCTAGGTTCTCCATTGATTTCTTTTTTTTTCTTTCTTCTTTTTGAAGCTATGGCACATCATTTGTTCGTCACATTCCATTATGAAAGTTTAAGAATCAAGACTTTATCTACATTATATAAGTTGACAACATTGTAGGTTGAGACTATCAAGGAAAGGCGTAGACTAGCTGTGCAATTTTCAAAAGCTGGATTGGAGGTTCCAGAAGAAATTTCTATTTTCAAGGGGAAAAAAGATACGAGCTCTTCTAATGAAAAGTTAGATGATTTGCAATCGGATAGGTTGGCTGAGAGCTTACTAGAAGATGGGAGTTCGGTACCTGCCTTAAAATCTTGTATTACTGCATGTGTTTATGATTCTCAGGTGCTTAATGATTTTTTTAATTTTTTCCATTCTTAGTCGAATGCAGGAGGGACTATTCTATTTATGGTCTTAACTTGATTAGCTTTTATTATTGTGAGAGTCATTTGATAGAATGTTACCATATTATTTTATGCTGTACTGACTTTGGACATTCTGGTAAAGGCCAAATTAGCAATTAATCTGAATTACTAATACTATTGTTTCATCTCTATGTTCTTCAGGTGAAAACATTTGTTGGAGAAGAGCAAAGTGTTGGAATCAACAAATCCAGTGTAAACATTGAGTTAGAGAGAGAGCAACAAAATATGAAAAGTCAAAAACTCTATGAAACTTCTACTATGCTGTCAAATGTTAACTTAAAGGGAGAAAGCAAAAAAAGCGAGCACCAGAAATCAGAAATTTGTCATCCTGTTATGGTTCCAGACAGAAATTTCAATAAAGAAAATTTGAATCAAGACCACAGGGTATCAGGTGTAAAAGCTCCTGTAGTAGTGCAAGTGTCCAGGCCTCCTGAGATAGATGAGAAAAGGAGAGATCTCCCCATCATAATGATGGAGCAAGAAATAATGGAGGCAATTAATGAGAACTCTGTTGTGATCCTCTGTGGTGAAACTGGTTGTGGCAAGACCACCCAAGTCCCGCAGGTAATTTTCTGCCTTCTTTTAAATAAGAGGAAATTTGTTGTATGCATCTGTAATGCGCTGAGATATTATGTACTCTTAGAACAAAAGAAATGAGTTCCATATTTTGCTCTGGACATGAATTACATCTTGATGTCTCACCCTTTCTCTCTTTTTCTGCTGCTCTGTGCAAAAGTCCCAGAACTCTTTCTTTTTCAATCATCTAAAGTGAGGGAAAGGACTGTTTGGTCAGGTCAATATTGATGATCCAATTATACCGGTGGCCAACTCTAGTGCTCTGGGCCTAATAAAGTTAGTGTAAAAATATAAAAGTCATTTCTTTGTACAATCAAATCCTTTTCTTCAGTTTAACATTTTTTTTAAAAAAAAATTCTTTATGCCTGGAGAATCTGTACTTATTTAATCTTAACGGTACAAAACTTAAACACTTGCTGCTTCATATAATTTGTTTTTCCCTGTTTGAGTTAATTTTATTAAAGAATAAGAGCATTGCATGACCTAACTGCATTGAGATACATGAACTGTAGGGATTATTATAAAAAAAAATAAACTCCTCTCTTAAATTAAATTTTTGGGGTTAATATGAGTGATCTTTCCTTTCTCAAGGGCCAGGGGGTATTCTCTAGGTTGCTTGTATTTCAGGAACCGACACTCTAAAATATGGTGAACTTATCTGTGTATGAAGTGCTTGCATATTGATATCAGCCTTGAGACCGTATAGCAAGTAATATTGTGTTTTATACATGTCACAGTTTCTTTATGAGGCCGGGTTTGGTTCCAGCGATCGGCCTGACAGGAGAGGTATGATAGGGGTGACTCAGCCACGGAGAGTGGCTGTCCTTTCTACAGCCAGACGGGTCTCTGTTGAGTTGGGGCTTCGCTTGGGAAGGGAGGTTGGGTTTCAAGTCAGGCACGACAGAATGATCGGGAAGGATTCTTCTATTAAGTTCATGACTGATGGTATCTTGCTTCGTGAACTGCAGGTCCCCCCTTTTTCTCTCTGAAAAAAAAATGGTACCCAATGTACGCCTGCTTTTTAATTAACCAAAACTATTTTTAAACCCTTCTGTATTTACATTGCATCAAAAGCAAATTATTCTATTTGTCCTATATATAGAATTCACACCCTACCTTAATTAGTAACCTTTCTTCATCTATGAAAACCTAAACCCGCTATCAAGATTCCTCTCCATTTACATTTTTAAATTATTTGCTTCCCTGTTTTATCATTTCTGGTACCCCTCTTATCATTGTTTCTAATTTTGCCTTATGGTCCTGCTTTCTTGTCTTTTGTACATCCAATATCCTTCCACAGTAAAACCTGCCTTCAGTATACCCTCCTAATGAACTATAGAGCACTCAATAAGTTACCATAACAAAGAAATTAATGCTCATTGTCCTGTACTCGGAACGTCAGATGCATTGCCTCTATAGTGTTGTTCTGGCATTTTCTTCCAGCAGCGCCCGTTTGGTTTTGGGTCAAAGCAATCCATGATTTTCACTTTAAAATTTGGAAATACTGCAGTACCGACCAAAATTGAAACAGTACCAGAACTTAGGTTTATGCCCTGTCAACTTGGGTTACCTTTTTTCATTCTATTTTCATAGAATGTTCAAGTCAGGTATGAGAATAAGATAACAAAATAAAGAATGCCTTTTCGATTCTTGATGTAAGAGAACTATGCAAGTCAAATTATTTCGGGCCAAAATAGCAAAACAATGCGGATAATGAATTTTTGTCTCATTTTTTATAATGTTGGTTTTATCATTTTAATGCACATTTTTCTTAATGTATCTATCAAACCAACTCTTTGGTTAATTGTTTTTCTTTTTAATGTTTTGGTGATCATCATCACTCTTCAGCAGTTCAGCTTCATCTAGTCATCTATTCATCTGTATATTTGTTTCTCTTATAAGCAACCATGAATATGGTTACTGTATATCTCAGATATTCAACACAAATGCAAAAATGGTTAACAGACTAATAGTAATTGACAATTGACTTGGTTCCTAGACTAATGCCACGGAATCCTGATTGATATACTTGTGATTTCCCTAAAATTTAATTTCTCTTCTTCCTGATACTATATACATCAATACATCATCTTTTCCCAGAGTGACATCTTGCTGAAACGTTATTCTGTGATTATCTTGGATGAGGCTCATGAGAGGAGCTTAAACACGGACATACTAATTGGCATGCTGTCACGTATTATAAAGGCCCGCCAGGTTAGAATTTCTCACCTGCAATGTTTCTTTTTGGAGTTGACAGATCCCATGGATAATGAGTATTGTTTTTTGGTCTCCCAATGTTGACTAAACTTAGTAGAGCTTTATGTTGGCCAGTATGCATTTCTGGCCTAATAAACAAGAAAGGCTTCACCAGTATTGTGTATTTAGTCTGTATCTCCATGTATTAGTCAGGGATGTGGTGAAACCTGATGCTGAATAAGTAGTAGCACCTCAGACAATTTTTTTTTTTTCTATTGTAAGATTTTTCTGAGTAAATGAAATTGCTGTTTGTTTACTTACATTATTTTATATTATCCTACACTCGTCAGGAATTATATGAAGAACAGCAACACAAGATATGTGCAGGTGTCAGCATTCCCGTAGATAAACAAATAACCCAATTAAAGCTCATACTGATGAGTGCCACACTTCGAGTTGAGGATTTCATTTCAAACAAAAAACTCTTTGACACAGCCCCACCTGTCATAGAGGTTCCTGTGAGGCAGTTCCCTGTAACAATCCATTTCTCCAAAAGAACCCGTGAAGACTACCTTGGACAGGCCTATAAAAAGGTACTTACAATCCATAAAAGGCTTCCGGAAGGTGGGATATTGTTGTTTGTCACAGGACAGAGAGAGGTGGAGTATTTGTGTAAGAAGCTAAGGAAGGCATCAAGAAGGTTAGTGGATAGAAGCGCTAAGGTTGTAGAGGGAACCATGCAACCGACAGATGCTGATGTGGATGACATGAAAGAGATAAGTGAAGCATTTGATGTTGAGAGTGGTGCTTCTGAACAACAAGATGATAGGTATATACAAAGATTATCATTTATGTCCCAATAGTCCTCACTGTCATGAATTACCTATTTTGCTCTTGCTTTGAGGCTTATATTTTCATTTATTTTATGTCTCAAAATTGCATACAACCCTAAAATTCAAAAAGAATGTTGATATGCTGGTATTAAATAGCAGGGTCCTCTACCTCTTGGCACAATACTGGTATTTGTCCCGACTGGCTTGAGATTGGGAACCAGATTAATTTCACTTGGTTGGTACTTTAAATATTCACTACTTCATATCTGCAGCTCTTATGATGAAGGCAACCACTTCCCTGATACAGATTCTGATTCTTCCGGGTCAGAACTAGATAGCGAAATAGATACTGATAGTGAAGAAGACGAGGATCCGTTAACTTTGACTGCCCCTGAAACAGATAATAATAAAGTTCTGGATTTCCTCAGAGATGAAGACAGCCTCTCTCTCTTGAAGGCCTCTTTTGATGCCTTAGCAAGTAAAGGATCCAAATCATCAGATGAAACAATGGCCACTAGTGAAAAACCGAAGCAGAAAGACAAACCTGACCCTGTTTGTCACAGTGGACTTCATGTGTTACCTCTCTATGCAATGCTACCTGCATCCGCACAGCTTCGTGTGTTCCAAGATGTACCTCAGTCGAAGAGGCTTATCGTGGTAGCAACAAATGTGGCAGAAACATCTCTGACAATACCAGGTAACATTGGATTTCTATATAACCCCAGTTTGGGTAATGTAGTGCAGTCATGTACCTGCAGAGTGTAATAGAACACAGGGCTGGAACTTGTTTACCCAACCCATGATGTTTGTCATTGTTCCAATGGATTGGTGAGTTGGACCAGGTCAGCACTTATTATCTATTTGCTGGTCTGTTTCAACCGACCCTCTTTGGCATATATTTGTGGGTTTTGGACCCGGCCACCAAGTATTCAATGTGTTACATTAGAGAACCACAGAAACCACCATATTGTGTTGAGTTTGTCAACACAACTCAACTTAATGCAAGTTGTTGGTAGGTTTCTGATCAGCACTTTCTGCCTTCTGGCTGACTCAATGCCACCTCTTCTAGTATGCATATAAATGGAAGCCTGGCTACAGGAAACTTTTTTGGTGTTTGTTTCAGGCATAAAGTATGTGGTAGATACAGGTAAGGTGAAGGTAAAGAACTACAATCATGCCATTGGGGTGGCAAGTTATGATGTGAGCTGGATAAGCAAAGCCTCAGCAGCCCAAAGGGCTGGTCGGGCTGGGCGTGTTGGACCTGGCCACTGCTATAGGCTCTACTCTAGTGGTGCCTATGGGAAAGAGGAGGTTTTCCCAGAATTTACCGATCCTGAGATTGTGAAAACACCAGTTGATGGTGTTGTGCTTCTCTTAAAGAACATGGGTATTGAAAAGGTAGTACACATCATGAAATGAATGCAGTTCCTTATACTTACCTTAAATTAAGTTTCTGTGAACATTTATTTATTAATTTAGTGGAGATTAACAACAATTTAGCCAAAAATAAAACTTAAAAAAAAATTTAGATAGGCTGTATTCCAATTGTTTAGGAGTTGTAGTATGACTCTTTTATGTCAGCCAAGAAAAATCACCAATATAGATTTTGGGAAATGAAATTATCAAATTTGAAATCACAGGAGGTTATAAATTCAGATCCGGCTGGGATGAAATAGGGCAGTACTTTTCAAAGTCTGGCCTTCCAAATTCAACCATTGGCCAGAGTTCTAAATCAGGCCTTGCATGTTTTCAAATTTTGAGAATTCTCTCTCAAAGTCTTAAGTTTTTAATTTTCTTTTTTTCTGACATAAAATAGTCCCCTTGCCGTAGGGATGTTTTATATATATCCTTTTTGGGATTTGTGGTGCGCATGTCATGATACGCCACGATATCTATTTTTCCATGAGTATATTCTTAATTTGTTACTTTTTTGGTTTTCAGGTTGAGAACTTTCCATTTCCATCTTCTCCTGAAAAGGAAGCACTAATTGAGGCCGAGAAATGCCTCAAGGCTCTGCAAGCAATTGACCTGAACAACAGAATAACACCAGTTGGCCATGCAATGGCACAATACCCGATGAGCCCACGTCATTCCCGGATGCTTCTTACATCCATCAACCTTATCAGATCTCAGCATGGCAGACCTGAGCTAATTCTTGCATTCACAGTTGCTGCCACATCAGCGCTAAGCTTTCCCAACCCTTTCCTCTTCAATTTTGGTGCAAAACAGGAAGATGATGCTGAGCCTGAGTTGGACAGAAAAAGGGCAAAAGAGTCATTTTTAAAGTTTGCGAACCCTACCAGCGATGCTTTAACGATTGCTTTTGCCTTGCACCAATTTGAGGTATCAGGAAACCGGGTTGGGTTTTGTAAAGATAATTCACTCCATCTAAAGACCATGGAGGACATGTCAAAGCTTAGACAGCAACTCTTGCAACTGGTGTTTCACAATAATAAATCATGCGAAGAGTTCACATGGAGAAGTGGGTGCATAGAGGAGGTAGAACGGGCTTGGAGGCTGACCCGACCTGATAAAAAACTGTTACGGATGGAAGAACAGGAAGTCATAGCCCAGGCAATATGTGCCGGATGGGCTGACCGTGTTGCAAAACGAGTCAAGGCTAGTGAGATACATAACCTGTCTGAGGAAGATAGAAAGACCCGGGCTGTACGCTACCAATCGTGTGCTCTAAAAGATGTTGTATATCTTCACCGTTCATCGTCAGTTTCCCCCTCTGCTCCTGAATTTTTGGTATATACAGAGCTGGTACATAAGAAACGACTTTACATGCATGGTGTCACAAGTGTCAAGTCAGAATGGCTTGTAAAACATGCTAGTGCACTTTGTACCTTCTCTGCACCATTAACAGATCCTAGACCTTTCTATGATCCTTTAACTGACCAGGTCCGCTGTTGGGTTAGGCCAAGTTTTGGTCCCCACAACTGGTCACTTCCCTTACATAGCTCGCCTATAGAGAAAAAGAGCCTTAGGGTTTCAGTTTTTGCATGTGCCATACTTGAAGGGGATGTTCTACCATGCCTTAAATCTGCTCAGAAGTACCTCGTAGGACCTGCATCGGCTGTTTTGAAGCCAGAGTCACTGGGTCAGACAAGGGTTGGAGATCTATTGAGTAGAATGGAGGCTGTTAATGGTATGAGGGTGGTGGAGAGTAGATCAGCTTTGAAAGAAATTTGGTGCAATGATCCAAATTTTCTGTTTAATGAGATTAGGAATTGGTTTCAACTGAAATTTAGAGATATGTTTACTGACTACTGGTGTCAGATGCAGAGAGAAGTTCTTCTAGAAGGTCAAGAACTCTTCCCCAAGAGAGCTAAGAAACGTAGTAGAAAGTAGCTTTGAATGGACTAAGGGGGTAATTATCAGTTTGTGAGGATAAAATTAGTATTTAGGTGAGAAATATCTAAGAATAGTTCTGATTCTCTTCATGCTGTATCTCTTCTCTTTCTATACTGAGCAAACCAGGGGGGGGGGGGGGGGGGTTCCCATACTGAATCTTGCAACGGTCATTTTCCGTGCATGTCATTGACTGGTACACTGTCACTGAAGCTCAGGAGGAAACCTAAAAGCATAGAGCAAAAAAACAACTCGAAGCTAGATTACCTGGTAAAACTAAAATAAGGAAACTTCATTGTGTGCCTACAGAGTACAGACTCTGGGTTTGTCTTAGTACATCTTATGCGTGGCATGATGTACAATGTTGACCTGTGTAGTATAAAAATAATTACAGTGTAGACTTGAGGCCTTCGCTTTTTTTTGAAGAAATTCTTGGTAGCAGCTACCAAGTGAAAGGCCTTGACAAAGCAGCCTGGGATCAATGACAAATAACGAAGGTTTAGTACTGTGCTAGGTAGGTTATAAATTAGCTGGCAAAGATGAAATTTGATTCTCACTTGCAGTTTTGTTACTTGAATTATCATGCTAATTTTTTGCGAATCTACTTTTATTTAGTACAATTGTATTTTTTTTTTTTGCTTTTCATTTATTAGGTATTCTTTCAAAATAGAATTACAGATACATGGTAGTATTTCAGTTAGTTGGCGACACTTTATTTACTTTTTTGCCTTCTGCTTTGAGCAAGAAAAAAAAAAATGCAGATCATCAGCATCTCGTATTTACCCTTTATCTGTAAAGGTACTTGTGTGTGTGTGTTATTTTTTCTATTTATGTTATTTTGAGAAGGTTCACATGCTGTCTAGTGTCTATCTGAGGTCAACAATTGTGGAAACATATTCATCCTTTGATTGCAGGCATTTGTTCTAATTATTTGCATATGGCTAACAAAGATATCTGGATGAATATGATGTGTTGTACCGTTCTATCATTAAGTATAACCTTTCAAACGGACAATGAAGGGCAAAACTAATTTTGAAATGAAATTCTCCATGGTAAAGTACAGACGAATTTTGCTTTATATCTGGCTCAATTTCGTCCAGTTCAAACGTCAGATTCTGTTTTTTCGAAGTCATTAAGTCATAGCTCATTTCCTTTTAAGTAATGAGTAATTTTTTTTTTCAGAGATCACTAAAGTTTGTACGTTGTTCAATTTCGGTCACTGAACTTTAATTTGTCCATCCTAAATCACTGAAATTTGATTTTGTCCAATTTTGATCACTCCGTAATTCCATCCAGTACCGTCCAAATAATTAAATTAGGGTGCATCTTGATTATCTGCATTTTAAATGCATTATTGACCCGGGCTTGAATCTTTATTATTCATCTTTGACCATAATTTTAAATGAATAATCTGGATTTAAATCCGGTTACAAAATTAATATAAAACAGAAACAGTGAGTATTTTTTATCATGAAGTGATCAATGAGTATTGATAAATTTCTTTTATTTTTCTTTTACTGTTGTTTCTTGTATATATATTATGTAAATAACATGATATTTCTGCCTTTATACAATTCCAATGGATATTTAACCTATGTTCAAAATCTATTTGCAGATTCAGTAAACTAGTTGATGAATATCTGAAAATAAAATGCAGACGCCTCAGTATAAGTGACAACAGCCGTAAATCTGATTATCGTAAATTGAATACAGACAATTTTGATGCTGTTTGCATGCATGTTGCCAAGAAGAGACGCCTTCACAACCATATCCATTATTGAATCTTTTAAATGACTTAGGTATTAAATTTTTTTTCACACAACTTGTCTAAGTTCTTCTGAAAGTGGAAACTTTGATGACATCTTTAAACACGCATCTTCTTCAAGATATCCATTTGTTGTCGGTTTCTTCATTTGTTTCCATCGGTGAATGAATAAATTACCATTCATCCAGGTGCTATGCACTTTTTTTTTTACCTATAAAAACAGAAGAGATCAGTTAGAACAACATATCATTCTCTCTCCAATTCATCTCTCCCTACTGTTTCTGTTCTGGTGTAAGTTGTTTTCTCATGAAACCATACCACTGTACCAGGTCCATATGGGCCTCAAATGATGATTTAGCCAAGTTCCAATTTGTCTCTGATTTGTTTATTGGCCTGGCATACATCGTTGTCCCTCTCGAGCTATGGTGCCTAGCCTGGAAGTTGTCCCTCCCCCAGTACAGCAAGATCTTCATGCTGTTTGAATCATTCATCTTCCTTTGTGGTGCTACCCATATCATCAATTTATGGGTCTTATCATGTGATACCGAAACCGTGAATATTGTTCAGACTATTGCCAAGGTGCTCTGCGCGATTGCATCATGTGCCACTGCAGTAACACTTGTCAGCATAATCCACGGTTCGTTGACTGAAAGGCTTTTGTATCTCAAAAGTAAGGCTTCTGAATTGGATCCTGAGAAAAGCCTTGTTAAAATCCAGGAAGGTATTTGCAAGACCGACTACTAGCTTGCCCTTGAGATGCATGTCCAAGTTGCTTTGATGGGGAATTTGTGGTTATTACTGTGCTTTTTTTTGTTTGAGAATAAGTGAAGCAAAATTATAATTAATCAATCCTATAGAATGTGTGTTTCCATTGTTGTCATGTGTGGGCTGCAATTTCTTTGTTTGTAAGATATGAATGATTACTGTACATGTACTAGTGATTTGTTCCTATTTTTGTTTTTGGCAGTTTGAGATTTGGACATGAACTATTTTCTTGTGTCTAAAGCCCAATCATTCAGGTATTTATTGGAAAAAGTAGAGAATTTCATGCCTATTTGAATTCATGGAAACATAAGAGTTCTAAACTAAATATCTAATGATCAGTTGAAAAGATAGGCAACAAATGTCTTATATATTATGTACAGTTATGAAGAAGGAACGATGAAAAAAATTAAGATTGCACCTTTTTAAAGTTTTATTTAAGAGGGGTCGATGTTTTTTCTTTTATGTTCTCAACGAGACATGAATGGCAATAATTTTCTATTGTTTAAAAATTATTTGCTTTCACTTAAACCACGTATTAATTCATCTAATTACATAACTGCGTTACGTGAATATCTTATATACTTTGATGTTTGGTAGATATATATAGTTTTGAACCTTTTGAAGATGATCTCTCCTACATGCATGAGAACAAACTGCCTTAATCCAATTCAGAGATAATCAATTTCTATAGTAAAAAGGTACATCACTTAATGACTCAATGATTTCTTTTCTGTCAGATGTTTTTACGGGGTTCTAGTTGTCATAGGATTGTTGCCTAGCTAGCTAAGGAACTCAAAACTAATTAATGGGCTTCTTAATCTATCTTCAAGATCCATATGTAATACCGTTAATTCCGATAAGATAGGTTTCGTGCTTTTTTATTGATAGGTCGTGTTAAAGAGTCTTGGTCTAGTGGTAAAGAACAATGTATCTCAAAGGAGAGGTTGCATGTTCGAAATCCGGTTGGAGGGTCTTTATAGACATTTAATTTAAAAATAAGTTGGAAGGCTTAACCCCCAATTTATTAAAAAAAAAATAGTCCGTGCTAAAGAGATAAAGACTGCTAAATAACAATAATAAGCATGCTTGTCATGGTTTACGGAGCTGGTAACTTAATGTTATTTGTACGTTTAAAAAATGTACAACTTAATGAACTTATCCATTGAATTAATGATTTTTTGAACTGTCTGTTAACTTCTTAGAGGTGTCAGATCCTAATCGGACACTTCACATTTTGTTAAAGTGCTGAGGCATTTTATTTCAGTTTTCTTATTTACAGATGAAACTGATTATCCTCAGGATGTGGAAACTTTTATAACATCTTCTAGTGCATGCTTCACAAAAGAATAATTTGTTCTAACTTTGTTTCTTCAATTCCTCTGATTCAATAAACGAACTAATTTAAAGTTACCATTCAATGAAGGTAGGCATCAGTGCATCACTTTCCATAGAGAAAGACTAAATATTTTAATTCACATGTCACATTGCATCCCCTCACTCTACCTACACTCTCCTATACTGTCTCTCTCAGTTTGTCCCAGTTCAATTTGCTAATTTCCAGTGGAGGCATGGTACTGTGCAAAATATGCTTAAATAGGCTTCCTGACTTATGTTTCTTATTTCCACATGCATACTTGCAATCTCTAGATTTCAAACAAACTGTGGAGACTTTGCCTCAATTTCAAGCTGTGCACAGGAAGGAAAACTGAAAAAAGATTTAACAAATAATTTGTGCTGTGGGCTTTCAATGAATCGGATCCAAATACAATACAAATGTGAAACCACTAAAATGTCAGAAATGATAACTGTCATCGCTCGTTCAAAAAAAAACCATGCGCTCCACCTCTATTTCAGCCTCTCCCTCATTCCCCTTCCAATGTTTCCTTCTCTTCTCTCCGCCTTCCCCTCTTTCCACTACACTCTCGTTTCCCTTCTTTTCTCCTCTGCTTACTTTCGCCTTTCTCCCCATATTTCCGTATCTTCTCTCTTATTCCCTCCTATGATAAAAAAAAAAAATAAAAAGACAAAAAAAAACCGTTTGTCTTCTCTCATATTTTTCTTTTCTCCTTTCCTTTCATCGCCCCAAGATGAACATATATAACGACAGAAAAAACACACAAAACAAATAAACATATAAAACACCAAAGTGAAACACATATAAAATGAACAGATTGAACAAATAAAGTGACCACTTATTACAACAGATTGAACTGACATAATAGTAAAAATTAACATATATAAATGATAAAGTTGAATAAGAAAATTTAAAATAAAATGAACAGATTGAACAAATTGATAATGTACTAACTAATTTTTAAGTGATTCGGATTTAGATCCAACATCAAGATCAATTACATTTGATGAATAACTTCCATGATCCACATGCGCATCCAATTAGTTATCAGATATATATAATTTATGATCCAAATAAACCCATTCATTAATTCATACGAATACGAATGGAAATCGTCGGAAGGGAAGAAGGGAAGAAAGGAAGAAGTGGAAAGAAGTATTGGGAAGTGTGTAACTTTGTGAAGAGTTTGAATTGTTTATAATTTTTTCTCTTTCCTCTTCCTTCTTCCTCCTTCTTCTTCTTGCATCCAAACGGGCCCATAAACATCCATCGACATCCCTAAATTATGCACCATAAACATGGAAGTATGTCATAGACTAATATACCAATTGCCTTATTTCGAAGTTTCTTTAAGACCAAATATTGAATGATTATATTATATATGTAGTTACAAACTATAAAATTGGATGATTATATTAAATATACTTTGTCAACAATTAAAAGAGAGAATTGTTTTTAGAAAAAAAAAATTGTTCTTGCGGTCTAGGGTTACCTGCAACACTTACAATAGGCTGCAAATTAAACGTAGTCACGTAGGCAATGCAATTGTTCTGCGCAGCCAGCCCGTCGCAACATAAAATTTTGGGCCTTATCGCTTCCAGTGGAAGTATTCCCACAATAGTGACAATACTGACTACATTATGACAATGGTGATGTGCGTGCACGTGGCCCCCCTCTATACTATCAACTACATACTACAATAATTGAAGTTTTTAATAAGAAAATGAATATAAACATTTTATCTTGACATTGAAATTCGTTCACTAAATTACATTTAAAATGAATTACTGATAGTATTGTTTAGGTACCATGAAGTACTTGTTTTTAATTTTACGGAGGACTTCATTTTAAGTTATTGTAATTAATTTGTTCGATTACTAGATAGTTTAGGCTGTGCTCCAGAACTCAATGTTGGAGGGGAGAGAGGATGAGGTGACTTGGAGAGATTAAAATATTATTTGTCCGTGAGGTGTTATTTGCTCCAGAATGAAAATAAATAGGGATGAAGTGAGATGAGAAGAGGTAAGAGAGAGACTCATTTTAGGAAGAGTTAATCCCCAATCCATTCACCCCGATTTTGGGATTATACAATTCCGGTCACCCCTTACCTCCCCACCCCTCCTCTTACTCCTTCCTCTTTGTACTGGAGCATACAGCCTTAGTTGCGGCTCAGCCGCAATCTTGATTAGTAGTTTTCAAATATAAAATTCATACAGATACAGCCATAAAAATGCAAAATTGGAAAGATTGTTTCTATATATTATGACAATAAATATACAAACAAATTTTTTTGCGTTTGCAGAAATTTATTCTGAGAGGCTAAGAACTTGTGAAAATGATGAGCATGGCTATTAACTCAAAATACAAGTGGAAGGACTAATTTGAGAGATTAACCACCATCATTCTGCTTAGTATCGTAAATTTTCTGCATTTTTTATAGTAATATAATTGCTGCTTGTACAGTCATATTATTATTTATAATTTTTAACTGTCTGTGCAGGGGCGGACCTACGTTATGGAAGCCAGGGCACGTGCCCATGCATGCTTGATTTTGAGAATTTGAAAATTAAATACTGTGGTTTAAGGAGGTTGGCCGGGCTTAATTTTTTAGAGTGCCTACCCTTAGATTTTTTTTACCATGCGTTTGGCTGAAATTATGTTTTGTTTTTTGTATGAAGTGTGAATCTATTAATACTTTTGCAAATAATTTGTGTAGCGGGTCATAGAATTAGGTGAATTAATGAAATAGCATTATTGGAACACAGTCATCAAACAATGGACATCTCCAGTGATGGATTAAATGGATGCGTCAAAACCTCTACAGATGATTAGCGTTACATTTATTTCTATTTGATTTTAACTGTTACTGTAACAAACTATTACAGCTGTCTGTCTCTCTTATATAAGCAATGTAATTGTACACTGTGACTTAATGAAAAGAAATACAATGAAATAGAAAAACAACTCTCTTCTTCTTCCTCAATTTCTCTGAATTTCGTCATGGTATCAGAGCACATGGATAACTCCACGACAGATATCCCCACTCCACCACTTACCTCTCCTTCTATCTCCCCACAACCAGATCAAATCATCCCTCTTACCTTACCTATTGCAACCAAATTAACCGCAACAAACTATTTGACTTGGAAATGTCAGATTTTACCAATAATTCATGGCTACAACCTCACATCCTTCATCGATTCTCCTTCTCCATCAGCCACCACAACTGGCGCTAATGGTCAACTCACCATCAATCCCTCTTATCTACCTTGGCATCGTCAGGATCAACTTCTTTTGGGATGGATCCGATCTTCTCTGACAGAAGAGATTCAATCTCAAATGGTCTCGTGTGTCACATCTCGTGATCTATGGATGTCTCTTCAACACTCTTTTGCCTCTACTTCTCGTGCCAGAATGCTTGATCTGAAACGACAACTCCAACACACCACCAGAGGTACTTCTTCATGCTCTGAGTATCTATCTCAGATGCGCAAGATCTCAGATGAACTGGCTTTCATAGGCAACCCTATCTTAGATGAAGAACTCATCTCCAACATCATCAATGGACTTGGATCTGAGTTCAATCCTTTTGTTGCATCTATTGCAGCAGCTAGCAGACATGAAACCTTTTCTTTCTCAGATCTACAAGGGCTACTTTTGGGGTTTGAATCCTTACTCAAAAATCAAGCTTCAACTTCTTCTTCTCTTTCTAATTTCTCTCCTCCTTCAGCCTTTGCTGCTGGTATGCGTTTTCCTAGTAATGCTACAGGTTATGCAAATCCTAGGCCTTACAATCCTAGACCTTCAATTCCAAGGGGTTTTCAATCTAGGCCAAGAGCTCCTAATCAGCAAAATGCTGGTTTTCCTGGTGGAAACAACAGACCACCATTTAGACCTTTTTTCCCTGGCAATCAGGCACAACCATCTCCTACTGTGCCAGTTCAGATCAGGCCACCTGGTGCTGCAAGACCTAATTCTGGTTCCACCACCAAACAGTACTGTCAGATATGCAACAAATATGGCTTTCACACAGCCAGGACTT
Source organism: Rhynchospora pubera (assembly GCA_028095005.1). NCBI lineage: Eukaryota > Viridiplantae > Streptophyta > Magnoliopsida > Poales > Cyperaceae > Rhynchospora > Rhynchospora pubera. The sequence continues at coordinate 256,986,861 of CM051461.1, read as the reverse complement.
GCTGGTTCAGGTATAATGAAGATGCTCAGTGGACCCCACAGTCAGCTGCTGCTGTCCCTCAGGCCTATAACACTTCTCCAGCTGATGGTTCTTCCTCAGTCAGTACCCCATCCATCTTCTCTGCCACTACTGCTCCACCAGATTGGATATTGGATACGGGAGCTACAAATCATGTGACAAGTGACTTGAATAATTTGTCCTCATTCTTCAATTATGAAGGTACAGATTCTCTTTATATTGGAAATGGTATAGGGTTACCAATTTCTCACATTGGCCATTCTAGTTTTCAATTTCTCAATTATACCCTTCAATTACAGAATGTGCTGGTGGTTCCATCTATCAAAAGAAATCTTATCAGTGTCTCCCAATTGCTATCTGACAATCCACATTTGCTAATTGAGTTTTCTTCTTGTGCTTGTTTGTTTAAGGACCTCCATACCAAGGTCCTCATTCATCAGGTACAATGCACTAAGGGTCTTTACTGCCTCTCTCTTCCTACTTACCCCTTGCATCAGGCTCTTACTAGCAGTAGAATTCCAGCTGATATGTGGCATGCTCGTTTAGGTCACCCTTCAAATGCTACTACATCTAAAGTCTTATCTCATTTTTCTTTACCTTGTACTACACACAAAATAAGCAGTTGTCATGACTGTGCAATGGCAAAATCACATGTGTTGCCTTTTCCTGTATCTACTTCTTCTTCTTCTCATGTTCTAGAACTTGTTCACAGTGATGTGTGGGGACCATCCCCAGTTTGTAGTTCAAATGGATTCAGATATTATGTTCTTTTTGTGGATGATTTTACAAAGTTTAGTTGGATATTCTTTATGACTCATAAGCATCAAGTTTCCAATATTTTTGCTTTGTTTAAACAGCAAGTGGAAAATCAATTCTCAAACACCATCAAAATTCTCAGAACTGATGGAGGCCTTGAATACAAACCAATTGAAAAACTATTTCCACAAATCATTCACCAAACTAGCTGCCCATACACCCCCCAACAAAATGGAATTTCAGAGCGAAAACATAGACACATAATTGAACTGTCACTTGCAATTATGTCAAGAGCCTCTATTCCTCATATGTATTGGGATGAAATGTTTGCCAATGCTGTTTATCTTATAAATCGCTTGCCTTCTTCAGCTTCCTCTCTTATCCCTTTTACCTCTCTGTACAATAAGACTCCAGATTACTCCTTGTTGAGAGTTATTGGCTGTCTTTGCTTCCCTCATATTCGGCCATATAATTCTCACAAGCTGGAATTAAGAGCATTGCCGTGTGTATTCTTGGGATACTCCTCACATCAGAAAGGATATCGTTGCTTAAATATTGCCACTAACAGAATTTATACATCAAGGAGTGTGCAATTTGATGAGCAGGTCTTTCCCTTTGCCAACACCTCCTCATCAGCTACTGTCTCAAAGGACAGCTCAAATTCAAATTTCCTTCAGCAACCACCTTTACTGGATCTCTATCTGCGCTGTATTCAGCCCAATACATCAATAACTAATTCCCAAAATCAACCACATGATTCATCTGTGACTCAGCCTTCCTCTTCAGTGCCAATTGAGCATGTAATTCAAACTGGGCCTGAAATAACCACACCTCAGCCCATGTTTCATCCAGAGCAAAGGTCAGGTTCCTCTCAACCGTTACCTGCCCCAATTTTAAATTCTTCCCCTGCCCAACCAAACTCTTCTGACCGTCTTACTCAACATACTGTATCTCCACCTCCCAGACCATCATCTCCTATTATTGTCCCATCTCATCGCATGGTCACCAGAACAAGAGACAACACTCGAAAACCAAGACTTTTTCCTGATCATGTGGCTTTCATCTCCACAACTGCTGTGGAACCCACATGTTATTCACAAGCAATTGCACACCCAGAATGGCGACAGGCTATGTCAGCAGAACTAAATGCATTGGCTCACAATCAGACCTGGAAATTGGTTCCCCCTCCTCTCAATCAGAGAGTAATTGGATGTAAATGGGTTTTCAAAATCAAAAGACACTCAGATGGTACTATAGAACGCTACAAAGCTCGACTTGTAGCCAAAGGTTACCATCAACAGGAGGGAGTAGATTTTCTGGACACTTTTAGCCCTGTGGCAAGACCAACCTCTATTAGATTGGTACTATCTATTGCTGTTTCCTCTGGCTGGTTAGTCAAACAGTTAGATGTACAAAATGCATTTTTGCATGGTGATCTTGATGAACATGTTTACATGACTCAACCCCCAGGCTTCATTGATGCAACTAACCCTGGTCATGTTTGTCTCTTATCCAAGGCAATCTATGGATTGAAACAGTCACCTCGTGCTTGGTTCCATAAACTCAGTCAAGCACTTCTAGACTTTGGTTTTCAAGCCTCACACTATGATCCTTCCTTGTTCTTTACTCACAGTCATGGACATACCATCATGGTACTTGTATATGTTGATGATATCCTCATCACAGGAAGTGATGAAGCTGTGATTGCTAATTGCATCTCTCAGCTGCATACCAGGTTTGCAATTAAAGATTTGGGTCAACTTCACTATTTTCTTGGCATTGCTGTTAGCACAAATTCTGAGGGAATGCACCTGTCACAATCCAAATATGTTAAAGATCTGTTACAGCGCACAAACATGCTTGCAGCAAAACCTACTGCAACTCCAATTGCCACAGACAATCCTCTTTTTCCAGGTGACAGTGAGCCATTTCCTGACCCACACTTGTATAGAAGTACTGTAGGTGCTTTACAATATGCAACAATAACACGCCCAGACATCTCATTTGCTGTAAATAAACTTTCTCAGTTTATGCAGAATCCTTCAGCAAAACAATGGGTGGCTGTTAAAAGAGTGCTTAGATATCTTTCTGGTACCATTGATCATGGTTTGCATATTCATGCTAAATCTTCTCCTGAGCTACATGCATACACAGATGCCGATTGGGCTGGTTCTGTCTTTGATAGACGTTCCACCTCTGGATATTGCATCTTTCTTGGAAATAACCTCATCTCTTGGAGTGCAAAAAAGCAACAGACTGTCTCCAGGTCGAGTACAGAAGCAGAGTACAGGAGTTTGGCTCTTGCCACTGCTGAGTTATTGTGGGTTCAGTACTTGCTTCAAGAATTACAATTTCAACTCTTATCCCCTCCAATTATATGGTGTGATAACATTGGAGCTACATTCTTAGCTTCCAATCCAATGTTTCACTCAAGAACAAAGCATGTTGAAATTGATTTTCATTTTGTAAGAGAAAGAGTTGCTGCTAAAACTCTAACAGTCCGATATCTCTGCTCAGCTGATCAACTTCCTGATATTATGACTAAGCCGTTGTCTACTTCAAGATTTTCATTTCTTCGTGACAAGCTCAATGTAACTACAGTTGCATTGGCTTGTGGGGGGGGGGGTATTGGAACACAGTCATCAAACAATGGACATCTCCAGTGATGGATTAAATGGATGCGTCAAAACCTCTACAGATGATTAGCGTTACATTTATTTCTATTTGATTTTAACTGTTACTGTAACAAACTATTACAGCTGTCTGTCTCTCTTATATAAGCAATGTAATTGTACACTGTGACTTAATGAAAAGAAATACAATGAAATAGAAAAACAACTCTCTTCTTCTTCCTCAATTTCTCTGAATTTCGTCAAGCATCATACTTATAACATATTACATAACTTAGGTACACAAGAAAAATGATAAAAGTTACAACATTCACATGGGCGATGAGCGAGGTCCCACGTGCAATTTTTGTTACGCCCAAATATATATGCATAGATGGTTACTTCTAAGAAAGAGTCAAACTTCTCATATACATTAATTTTTTTTTAAAAAAATTGTTTTTTATACTGTTATATACATTAGATCACAATAATTTTTTTCATGTTCTTTTTGATGGAAATTCCAAAATAATATATTTTTATCAAACATATGAAAAAATTTGTATTTTATAACAGTATAATTTATTAATAGATATAAATAATATTTAATAAATTTACTATTATTATATATATATATATTTTTTAAATAAATATTTAATAATTTTTTAATGTGCCCATCCTTAAAATAAGTGTATATCCGCCACTGTGTTTGTGTACATGTGCTAATGACATTCATTTATTGAACAAAAAAGAATGGTTGTATACGTGCAAGTGTTTTCATAACTGTTACCACATATTACAAATTGATAAATCTTAACCTATGAGTAATATATTAAGTTATAAATGATTTTGATTTTCCTGTTAGCCTAACTTGTGTCTTTAATATGCAGATTCAACTTCAAATACATTACGTAGATAAAATAGAAAGGGAGACCTTGTGATCTCTTTCATCCATTTAATTAGTCCAGGTTAAAACTTAAAAGTGGGAGAATTAAAAGAAAAAAAAAGTGGAAGAAATTAGAAGGAGAGAGCTGCAACATTTATGTGGAACACCACATATTAGGAGTGGCCTCGCAAAGCTGTAAACAATAGGATAAGGATCACCGGCTATAATAAAACAGGAGCAGATAGGGAAAAAGAAGCCTAAATACTCATGAACCCATTCCTATGGAGTCTAACCTGCAACGAATCGCAGCAACAATAAATTTTGACTGATAGTCATTCACTTAACTATAGAAGGATTGTGCACACTAAGTCCAAATTATTCTAACCTGTATGCATATGGACATAGAGCAACATACAAGCTTCACAAACCAAGAAAAGAGTGGGTCCGAATTGTGCCATTGGCAAAGAAAGTCTTGCCATTAGGGGTGTCAACGGCTGCCGTTTCAACGTTATATTGTTCCGTATAAAAGAAACGGAGCGGTTAACGACACATGTTTTTGTTTCGTTTCAGTAACAGAACGGTAAACGGAATATCAAACTCTACCGTTTCGACTGTTTCAGCCTCATTTCAAACTATTTTATATGTTATTTGCAAGCTTTTAAATTTCAGTTTTTTCGATATGACGGTCCAGGTCCTCATGTTATTTCGGTGTTATTTCGATGTTATAACGACGATATAACGGTGTCGTGTTTTTTCAAAGTTTGACACACATCAATTCTATAACTATCAATTTATATGTTTATACATTTCCAATACTCCATACAAATAACATACGACCATACCAAATTCAATATACTGCAGTGTACCAATATTGAGTAGTAGTAGCAGCTTGTACCAATTTAACAATACTTTAATATTGAATACACAATTTAACAATAGTAGCAATAACAGCCTGTTATTTCGCCAAAATAACTGAAATAACGCGTTATATCGCCGAAATAACTGAAATAACGCGTTACGTCATTTTTTTAATTAAGACTGTAACGTTCATGCGGTTTGACACAGAATACCGCTATTTCTGTTATTTCGCCGTTATTTAGAAGCTTGGTTATTTGTGAAAAAGCACGGTTAACAAAACGAAATTTTGTACCGTTTCATTAGCGAAACGGTTAACGAAATGGATTGATGTTCCGTTTCATTATACGAAACGGAAACGGTTAGGACCTATTCCGTGCTATTGGCCACGTTTGACAGGCCTACTTGCCATGGTCGGACACAGGGTGCACATAAAAATAATACAACGACACACATCTCCTCTTCAAAATGACACGTGAATCTGCCTCATGTAATCATTCATACAGTGGCTGATATTACTCCACGGTATGGGTCATTACGACTCGCCACAAATAAGTTTCACAGAGGAGAGTCGAAAAAAAACACAACAGCGCACTGTTTATTCCTTATCGAGGATATATGGTTTTTTTTCAATATTATTGTTTGTAGGCCTTAAATTATTTATAAATTATAATTAGTTATATATGTTTTATATTAGTTTTTCTTATCAATACTTTCGTTCATAAATTCAACCTTTTAAGAAAGAGCATCGGTCCGCTGCCACAGGTTTTTGGTACCACAAGTTGCCACAACTTCATATTTTATCAATATTTAAAAATTTTAAAATTCAAACGCCAAATTCAAACCGTTGATCTTGTTCAATTTAACGAGCGATGCGTTTCTATATAAGTTTTATAAAATTTGGAGTCATTTTGATACTCGATCAGCTAGTCAACAAATGAACGAATCTAGTTAATTATGACAGATTAATTCTAATACGTTCATCATTTGATCAGTTGATCGAGTATCAAACTGACTCCAAATTTTATAAAATTTATATAGAAACTCATCGCTCATTAAATAGAACAAGATCAACGGTTTGGATTTGACGTTTAAATTTTAAAATTTTTAAATATTAATAAAATATGAAGTTGTGACAACTTGTGGCACAAAAAACATGTGGCAGCGGAACGCTGCTCAGAAAGAGTAGTTAAGAAAATATGGATATCAAATACTCCTTAAATGGTTAGTTATATATATTAAAAGTGTAGTAATTCAGTTATTATAAATCGTATTAAAAAATATAAAATTTTAACTTCCAAGTATAAAGTTATACGAGCAACGAAGCACATGAAAGTAACGAATTTAATTGGCAACACATGAAATCAATTGCACGGATATATAACTGCATGGCGCCCTGGCCGAGTGTCTCTCTCGAACTCCGTTTGGAAGAACCTAAAAATAAGAAAATAGTTTTTTCTTACTCTCAAATTTATTATAAACAATTCAAATTCTTTACAAAATTACACACTTCTCAATACTTTTTCTCTTATTCCTCTTATTAACACACCATCCAAACGGAGTCTTTAAAAGTCAAAAGTTTTTTTTTCGTGACATCAAAGAAGCATCCAAATTTAGTGTGTAAACGCGCACCGAGTGCCTGTCTCCGTATCGGTCTTTTCATGACATAATAAGGCCTACTATATGACTAAATACATCGTATACATGCAACTAATTTTGTTGATATCCACACATCCAGAGAAAATCACCTAGTGTGTTTTGAAGAGAAAAGGTATTATTCTTTGAATTCTTTTTGTTAGTTCAAGCATCATATTCTAGCCATAATGCATGCTTGAGATACTTCAAAATTGACTTGAGATGATAATATCAAATAGCCTAATCAATATTTTCTATAACTGTTCTAGCCGCCAGTAAGATTTGGTGACCTTTATTTTCCTGATTTAAGAAACATAATTATGATTAATGCGGAAGAAATCATAAAACTCTCTCTAAATGAATCATTCAACTCAGTTGAGAATTCTTTGTGAATATTTAAAGTGGAAAATTTTAATTCTTTTCTTTGAGGGCCTTTTATTTTATTTTATTTATTTTTTTTGGGGGGGGCCGGAAAATTTTACTTTCATCCTTATCTAAAGAAAAGAATCTCTAGTTTATAGGACCAGAAAGGTGAATGCAGCCAAATCTACAAAATTTGAGCTAACAAAAAACTAGAAAGTAATTGTTGATTGTTATTTCTTAACTTCATTACTCGCTAATTAGTAGCGGATGGTCTAAATTATGTATTCAATTTATCCATAGAAACCGAAATAAATTGCCGTTAATTTGGTTTTGATCAATTCTAAACGTTTGAGTTGATTTGTTCAGTCATGAATTTAGAAATCGAATAAAATTTTAGTTTTAGCATCATTGGTGCGGTTTGTAGTTTGATGTATATATTCTAAATGTGTTGATCGATGTAGTATTAGATGACCGTTTGCACGCTCCCAAAGCATATATTTTTTCCCCAAGGTTATATACCGAACATTCATAGATTCCCTACTGATGTAGATTGGTGCATATCTTTTCGAATAATTTTTTATACAAGTAAATCTTCGCAAGAGGTTCGATCATTCTATTTTTTTTTTTATCTTTAAGAGTGTAAAAGGAATTATAAATTATTAACAGCAAATTTTAGTTAAATAGTATAATTCTTTGATTAGAATTAATCCCGAATATACATAATGCACGTGGGCTGCGAAAGAAAAACAAAGTCTAGTTTTGTGCAATTCTTTGTTTCGTCAAACAAGTCCGAAGAAATAATTGCTTTATTTAGTGTAGTTTTAGTTGCTCATGGACCTCATGGTCGCCTGCCCCGCCACAACATTCTTATACAAGAACAACAAGAACAGTAATTAGTGTCTAGCGCTCCTAGAGCAACTGGCTAAGACATTTGTCTGTTTTTATGGAGATCAGGATTCAAATTTCAACATTTGCTGGTTGAGAGTGTGTGTGAGTGAATCTACGGACAATTATATATAAAAAAAAACAACAATTAGTGAAAGGTTTCCGAAAAGAGGAAAAAACAACAACAACAAATAGTGAAATCTTGATGACGTCACATTCCACTAACTTATGTGTGGACTTGTATGCAGTGAATCACATTTTGTTTTAGGTTCCTTTCCTGTATGATTGTATCCATGTTATAATTATATGAAAGATACCATATCTACCTGCATTTATTACTCAATATCATCTCGACCCGTTACATAATGAACTGCACAGGAATAAGCACAAATTATTTCTTAGAGAACAACGTTAAATTTAAACATTACAGTTCATCAATTAGCGATAGAAAACAAATCGCCTACTATTAGTAATAAAAAAATAAAAGTTGTTGTAAAAGTTATAGGCTTATAGCGGTTCTGATTTGTGTCTGGGCCGATGTATTTCCATGGACCTAATCAAGGAGTTAGTAATTGGGCCGGGTGAAAGGTGCTGCTCAGAAAATTTTATACTGCAGGTCTGCAGACTGCAGCAAACAAAGCAGGGATGATGCCAACTGCATGAGCCTGCTCCTCAGTTGCAGGAAAAGTTTTATTTGCTAAAATCTTGTACTGTATTAGTGTATTGAGTATTTGTGAAGTGTTCATAATTAATCTGGATGGAAGTACTTGTGTATCAGTGTCTGTTTATGTTGACAACTCAAGCAGTCTTTTTTATTCATTAATAAATAATAATAATTTTATTTAGTGTATTTCATGAGAGACTTCATTGGTGCATAGATGAAGGCATGCGCAATTCAAAGTAATCAACAGTTTCTTTTTAAATATTTTATATTTATATTTTCGTTAAAAAATTTTTATACAAAATTATTAAAGCAGATGAATAGTAAGTTTTCCTAAAGATGGTAACAAAAAAACATTATGTAATTGTAAGAATAGCTTATGAAAAAAATATACTATTTCGTGTTTGCTTAAATTAAACAGTGACTTACTTCAAATAAATAATTGAAACGTCTAAATATCTAATTTATAACATTGTCATAAGCCTTTCTACAATAATTCTAATGAAAAAATATACCAATTAAACCAGACTTCAAAAAATAAAATAGGCGAGAAACCATCAAAACACGCTGTCATCCGTCCAAATCAGCCATGAAAATTACCCCAGTACTGGGCAACCATGACACCCCGTCGATAAACCGGCGAACGGTAAATAAAGCCGCCATTGTCTGATCTCTTATAATGTGATATCCAGGCCATTTTACTCGTCCACTAAGCCCTGCTCCGGGGCCATGATTCTTATACTCTCCGTAGAAAACAGTATCAATGCCGAAATTTCCCGACCACTCAAGCCAGCCAGCGGGTTCCACCTTTGGACCTAGGTATGACTGCATGAATACCACTCTTGCGTACGGTTTCCACGGCCGACCAAGGTATGTAGGATAAGTGCCATCAATAAAGCAATCTTGGAACGAAAACCCGCTGTTTGCGTTCGGGCTTTTACGACTTTGTGCAGTGACTGTTATCAGCTGATGGGGCAGTGGAGTCCTGTTGTAGATGTTGGAGTGTTGAACCACAATAAGACCATTCCCAAATATCATGTCGACTGTTCCGTAAATGTTGCAGTCCCGGTAAAATTGGCGGAGCGAGTGCGCGTATAGAGTGTCTTGGTACCCCTCGATGCTGCATCGGTAGAAGACCGAGCAATCTGAGTCGACAGCTACGGAAAGTTATATCCCTTGCGATGAATCCTGATCCAGAGACAGCTGCAAAAGTGAAGCAAATTTTAAAATTTTTAAGAACGCTATTATATAGCTTATATGTCATATCATGGATCATAAATTATTGAATATTAATTCCTCCCGTACGTACTGAAAAGTTTTACAGAATATTTAGGGTGATTCTAACATATGAGGCTCTATATTAAGTTATTAACATATATTTAATGACTAACACATTAAATTACGAAAAATATTCCGGCCAGAATAATCATATATATATATATATAACCATAATATTAGAGAAACAATTACAGCATTTTAATTTTACAAAAATAATTAATGTTATTTGTTTTAATATTTCTACAAAATTGAGGCGTCTTACTTTCATACCATTATTCTGTACGGGTTGCTTGGATGCGTATAACATTTCATTCCAAACTTGGGTTCTACTCATGCTCCCTTGTTTAATTTTAATTCCTCATAATTCCTCACAAATCATGCTTCCACCAGGTTGACCGAATTCTCAGTCGGTCAACTCTCATATATAAAATATAAAAATAATTTAAATCTCGAATTTTTTTAATATTATTGTCCTGTATCTCTTTCTCATTTAAAAATATTATGTCTAGAATGCAATATATAACCTTTGAAGAATATAACTTTATTGTGTTACTATGCGGTTTTATTTTAATTATACATATTTTTGGCATTTCGAAAAATAAATATATTTTTGTGGATAAATTTATATCAGATGTATTTTTTTATATAAATTATCTCATATAAAAATTCTCTTTTAGTAGATATCTTTATTTATATATCCTAACGCATGAAGTTCGAAAAAGCAACTGTGTATTAACAAAATATACAAAGTACTCGTACTTTTGTTTTAGTAGGTGCTCAAGCTATTAAAAATGATAATTGATCAGTGGTTGAAAGCAAATATCAGCAAAAATTCTCACCAAAAGTGGCAGACCTAAAAGTTGTCCACCCGCTGGCATAGCTCCGACTGCCGGAGATCACTGTCTTGTCCATGCCTTCTCCAATCAACACAATATTCTGCTTCCTCCTCTTAATCTCCACATGCTCCACATACTCCCCTTGTTTCACATGTATCACATACCTTCTCCTACTATTGTTCGGTGCGCTGTTTATAGCCTCACTGATAGACCTGAAATGTCCTGTGCCGTCTAATGCCACAACAGCATCGACATGTCCTGTATGTCTGCTTCTTTGCATCAACTCCTCATCGTCTTTTGTCAGCCATGTTGGCAGTGGAGGCAAATCAAATGTTGCACTGCCGTTGTTGTTCTCACGCGGCGTGTGTGGGATTATGCTACGTAAACGCTTGTGCAAAGCAAGGATGTTGCTCACCAGCTGTGTCAATTGCCTTACCTGTTAAGATATTTAATAAGAGTTTAGATTTCTGTTACATATTGCAAGGCCCTTTGCAATTTTTTATAAGATACTATATTAATTATTGGAGCAGGAATCATTTTCCGCCCTGAGGTTCAAGTCATAACGGAAAGTTCTTTTAAGTTTTTGTTGGAAAAAGACGGAAATCTTTACCATGAAGAATGGAACCCCAACTTTTCTAAAGGGCACAATATCAAAATAGATTCACAAATTAAATAGAAATGGCTATGAATATAAAGAGTCAATAGAAATTATTTTTGGTCGATCAAGTAATTATTAGTCTGGAAATTCATGCAATAAAAATGTGCGTTTGACCTGCTTCTCAAATTCCAATTTGTTTCAACTTAAGCTCTTTAAGCACGCAATTGGTTGGTCACTCTGAATAATAGGATACTTAGACAATTTTCAATAAATATCATGTTTGTTCCATGAACCACTTTTCCGGTATTTAATAAGGTAGTTTAAGAAAATAGAGAACAAAACCAACTCTGTTGATCAGCCACAAAGCATGGACTAACCTTACGCTCCACACGGACATGTAGGCGACCGTCGGTTCCATCAAACCCCTCCAAGCAGGTCTCTTGGTTTGAGAGTGCCGCACTAAGCCATGAACGGAAGCTCTCCTCACGGTGCAAATCTCCAACTGCCAGGTCTATTTCTTCCATCATCTCAAGGGACCACCTCAACTCATCTAACGAGTAATTCAGGAGCTCAACGCAGTCACGCACTGCCATCTCTTCCCTGACATCATTGGCCACAGCTGATAGTTCTGACACATGCTCAATGGTTGTGCTCGCTTCTTCAAGAGCCCCACTAATTGCAGCATGTAGGATTGGTTTGGGACCACCAGCACCTTGGCGGTGTGCCGTGCTGATGCGGGATAGGCATGCGGTGCGGTTCTCTGTGTTGAAGCATGCTTGGTGCAACAAGGAGGCCTCAAAGGCATTGGGTTGCCATTGTGCTTTGATAAGTGGTAGCAATAAGACAATGAATATTGTTAACGTTGATACAATTTTTGAAGACATTTTGGAAACGGGTATAAGGTTTGAGTGAGGTACATGCTACCCCTATGGATATTTATAAAGAGGTTCTTCCAAGGTTATATGCGGGGTTAAGGTATTGATTGCGTTGGAAGGAAGGTTGCTCCTTGCTCCGGGTTTTATTTCCTAATATTCTTTTTTTCCTATAAGCTATATATTCTATTTCTTAATTTACTTTTTGGAAGTATGATTCCTACAACATTTTCTATGGCAAGTTTTAATATCTTTTCTTATAACCTTCTATTTGTAAAATACCTTTCAGCAACAAATATTTTCTTAATTAATTTCCATGCACATATGCTTGCTACCTTTCTTTCCTGTATATTTTCTTCTATGTTTACTTTTTCGGGTTTCTTTTCCTTAATTGAGCTCAATCTTTCCTTCAGCGGTAGTCTGTACTTTCTATAAACTAAATGAAAAGGAGGCCTGAGTTTTTATTCCAATTTTTTTTAAAAAAAAGAATAGCATGAATATAGTGGAACTTACTAATAGAGGTTAAATGAAAATTGGTAATATCGGAAAAACCGTACGCCGCCTTATACTCAGAAATTAAAAACGGTCAGATGCAATTTATCTAAGATAGTCTCTTTTTATTTTTCCAAAAGAAAAAAAATACAATGCACCCACCTGATGACCTGAACACGCAAAAGCACAATCTAGAACTAGCTCATAGAAATTACATATAGAATAATATACAAGCCTATAGAACCCAATGCAAAAACAATTTCCTTTTGAGTGCCCAAAACAACAGGCAACTTAATTATTAATTAACCACATGCAAAAAGTGCCGCCTCAGAACAAAAGAATATTTTATTAAAAAAACAGGGTGAATTAGATTTATGACACTGCTCATCGATCACTAAACGATAAATTATTTTTAATAAATTAGTGTATTTCATAATCTCCTTCATTGGTGTTGAGATGAAGGCATGCACAATTCAGAGTAGTCAGGAGTTAATTTTTTTTTTCTTAGTGATATTGGCGTAAAAAACTTTTTTACAGAGCAGACGAATTGTCATAGTTTTGCTAGAGATGGTATAAAGAACATGATGTAGGAATACCTAGCAAAAAGTATACTATTTCGTCTCTGGTTAAATTGAATAGTGAATGACTTCAAACAAATAATTTAGTACATCTAAATATCTAATGCATAACATTAATTATTATATGCCTTTCTACGACAATCCTAATGAAAAAATAATTAAATAATAAAATATACCAATTAAACTAGGCTTCAAAAAGGCGATCGAGAAACCACCAAAACAAACTGTCATCCGTCCAAATCAGCCATAAAAGTCACCCCAGTACTTGGCAACCATGACTTCCCGTCGATAAACCGGCGAACGGTAAATAAAGAAGCCATTTTCTGATCTCTTATAATGTGATATCCAGGCCATTTTACCCGCCCGCTAAGCTCTGCTCCGGGACCATGATTCATATACTCTCCATAGAAAACAGTATCATTTCCGGAATTTTCTGGCCACTCAAGCCAGCCGGCGGGTTCCACTTTTGGGCCCAGGTATGACTGCATGAATACCACTCTTGAGTAGGGTTTCCATGGCCGACCAAGGTATGTAGGATAAGTGCTGTCAATAAAGCAATCTTGGAACGAAAACCCGCTATGATCTACGCTTTTATTATTGCGACTTTGCGCTGTTATTGTTATCACCTGTTTCGGCAGTGGAGTCCTGCCGGAGATGTTGCAGTGTTGAACCACAATAAGACCACTCCCGAATATAAAGTCGACCGTACCGTAAATGTTGCAATCCCGATAAAATTGACGGAGCGAATGTGCGTATAGAGTGTCTTGGTACCCCTCGATGCTGCATCGGTAGAAGACTGAGCAATCTGAGTCGACACGCAAGGCCACTGCCTGGCTTCCTTCTGGTCCTGCAGTGTTGCAGAAGGTTATATCCCTTGCGATGAATCCTGATCCAGAGACGGCTGCAAAAAGAATAGCAAACTTTAGAAATTTTTAAAAACGCTATTATAGCTTATATGTCATCAAAAACGCAATTCATAAGTCATAATTTTGATTTTGCAGGTGCTAAACTTATTAAAAATGATAATTAATCAGTGGTTAATTAAAGGAAATATCAGCAAAAGTTCTCACCAAAAGTGGCAGACCTAAATGTTGTCCACCCGCTGGCATGGCTCCGACTACCGGAGATCACCGTCTTGTCCATGCCATCCCCAATCAACACAATATTAGTTTTCTTCCTTGTAACCTCCACTTGCTCCACATACTCCCCTTCTTTCACATATATCACATACCTTCTTGTACTATTGTTTGGTGCGCTGTTTATAGCCTCGGTGATAGACCTGAATTGTCCAGTGCCGTCTAATGCGACAACAGCATCAGCATGGATTGCATGTCCGCTTTCATGCATCTGCTCCTCGTAGTCTTTTGTCAGCCATGTTGGCTTTGGGGGCAAATCGAAGGTTGCACTGCCGGTGTTGCTCTCATGCGGCGGGTGAGAAATTATGCGACGTAAGCGCTTGTGCAAAGCAAGGATGTTGCTCACTAGCTGTGTCAATTGCCTTACCTGGTAAGATATTTAAGAGTTTAGATTTCTGATACTTACACAAGGTCCATTGTAATTTTTCATAAAGCACTGTATTATCGGAGCAGGAATTATATTCCATTAGGGAAGTTCTAAAAGGCACAATCTCAGAGTGTCAAAATAAACTCACAAATTAGAAATAGTAGTTAATGCAAAGAGTCAAAATTAGTTCTCTTTTATTTGTAAACCAGTTGAGCCATTAATTAGTCTGGGCCCTCTTCTTTTTTTTTTAAGGCCAGTTAGCAATTTTATTAAAAAAATTAAATATGTACAAAAGAAAAAAGAGAGAGAGAGAGAGAGAGAGAGAAACTAACAGCTGTACAAAAATTAAATTAAAACTTAAAAACTAAAATTAAAAATCCAAACCCTACGACCTGACTAATTAAAAATTAATTAGACTGGGCCTTCATGCATTATTAATTAGCTTTTTACTTGCTTCTCAAACCCAATTTGTTTCATCTAAAGATATTAAGCACGCAATTAGTTGGTCGATTGTAAATACCAGGGTACGTAGTCAATTGTCAATGAATATCATCTTTGTAAGTTTGTTTCAGGAACCACTTTTCCTGGGTTTAGAAAATAGAGAACAAAACCGACTCTGTTGATCGGCCACAAAACATGGACTAACCTCACGCTCCACAGGGACATGAAGGTGACCGTGGGTCCTGTCAAACCCCTCCAAGCAGGTCTCTTGGTTCGACAGTGCCGCACTGAGCCACGAACGGAAGCTCTCCTCACGGTGCAAATTTGAAACTGCCGGGTCTATTTTCTCTATCAACTCGAAAGACCACCTCAACTCATCTAACGTGTAATTAAGAAGCTCAATGCAGTCACGCACTGCCATCTCTTCCCTGACATTGTTTTCCACAGCTGACTGCAGGTTTGACACATTCTCGATGGTTTTGCTCGCTTCTTCAAGCGCTCCACCAATTGCTGCATTTAGGATTGGCATGGGACCGCCAGCACCTTGGCGGTATGCAGCGCTGATGCGTGATAGGCATGCGGCGCGGTTCTCTGTGTTGAAGCATGCTTGGTCCAACAAGGAGGCCTCAAACGCATTGGGTTGCCATTGTGCTTTGCTGAGTGGTAGTGATATGACAATGAATATTGTCAACGTTGCTACAATTTTTGAAGCCATCTCGGAGACGGGTATAAGGTTTGAGTAAGGTACATCGTACATGCAATCCCTAGGGATATTTATAAAGAGGTTCCTCCAAGGTTATATGCTGGGTTATGCGTTCCAATTCTTTTCCTAATTTTACTTTTCAGCATTGAATTTAACAAGAGGCATGCATGCTCTGTTACTATAAGTTATGCTATGTTTTTAGTTTCTTAGTTTGGTAGTATGATTCCTACAGCACATTTGGCGAGAAGATTTCTTTGTTGGAAGTTAATGATAGCAGTTTTATCTAATATTTTCATTTAAAGGTTTAACAAAGATTGAAACCAATGACTAAAATTTGCTAAATGAATCTCTCAGTTTTATATTCCATTTATAGATAATTAAATGAACTTGTGAGTTTTTATTCCTTCATTTAGTATTTAATGGCTGGTATAACATCTAAAATTGGCAACTCATGTTACAATATGGTTAATTAAATGTTTATTATCCATTTATTAGTTTTAATGAAACCTTCGATCATTTAAACAAAATGATCAATTGCATTAGCACTTACTCATCAAATGCATTTTATTGTGTATCCGGCATGTTATTATTCATTACGGATCAAACGTGTGTAGCTGAAAATTAATTTTAGTTAATACAAACTTAACGAAATGACACGATAGAATTTTGATGGAAAATTTTGTTGTTCTATATTTAACGTATATATTGATGTAAAGGCTGCCTTAGAGTCTATATATCAATATCTCATTTTCTGCGAAGTTAAGAGTATTGTTCAATTTTACACATCACTCTACGAAAAAAGAGCAGAATTAAGTTGAGAAAAAATATCTTAAAAAGATCATCATACAGTCTAAGAAAAAATCCCGGCCGACTGACAGATTTGGTTACCTATTCTTCAGCAGGTATACATTTTATCGAGCATATATATATATATGATGCATAATCCATGTATCACCAAGTCTAGGTTTGTCAATATCAACGTCTGTAAACCTTGTTCCGTTCCGTTCTATCTAAACAGAACATTAAACGAAAGAGAAATCAATTTTGTTTCTGAAAACGGAACGGAAATAAAACTGAAATTTATAAACGTTATCGAAATAGAAAGTGAAATTATGCTGAAATCAACGGTAAATGAAGGACGGAACGTTAAACGGAACATAAAACTATTTCGTTTGACGAAACGGAATGAAAACATAAGAGCTATATGTTTCGTGATCTGGAACGGAACGAAACGGAAATAAACTGTTACGCATTCCGTTTCTACGCTTGACATGGTTAGCCTATAAATGTTATGTTATACATGTCAACTATATCTTTATTGATGATCCCGTCAAAGTCAAATTTTTTTTATGTTGCCAAACGCCCCTAAACAGAGGAAGCCGAAGAGAGAAAATTAAGGGGACCTCTCTCAAATTTTTTTTAGGAAAAATTTATGTTGCCAAACGCCCTACATGTCATATTTTCTACTTTACCCACAATTTTTTTTACATTAACTTGAAGAAGTTTATTTTCCAAAAAAAAAAAAAAAAGTTCTTCCATACTTCACATTTTCTTCGCTTGTCAGTGACTAAAAGTAGGAATTGAGCTGAAAAGTGTAATTCTATTGTATCATTGATTCAGAAGAAATAAAATTGGAGCGTGCCTAGTGTCCAATATGTAGAATACAAACACTCATCCAACATGATGAAATTTTAACTTTTGAGGTAAAAATGACCAATCCATACAGTTCAAATTGTTCTCCATAATAAAAACTCCTCCGGGACCAAATTATATATTTTTTCAAATTTTTTTACTATTTTTTTTTGCAATTTTTGATAATGCTCAATCTAAAAAGTCATGAACCCTCCAATTTTGAAAATTCGAAAAAAAATAGTTAGAAAATTTGAAAAAATATAAAATTTATTTTTTCAAGGATATTTTAATATAGAGGTCATCTTGAGTTGTTTGGATCGGTCGTTTGAAATTTTAATATCTGACTTTTCGGATCGTATTGGACATTTTAAGAATTGAGCTCAAGATTGTATTTTGTGTGTTATTAATTTAATTAGTAGGAATTAGAATTATAGAAATTGTATTAGAATGAGAAGTTTTCTCATTTGCATTATAATGAGAAAAAAAAATTATTCTTTTGTTAATTATAAATATTAAAGTTGACTTATATCTATATTACCAATTAAAATGATATGTTATGATATAATATCTCCTAAAGCACCAATGTATTAGTATTTTTTAAGTCTAAAACCGATGGATTCACATCAAGATCCGTGCTGAGAATAAAAGAAAATTAACACTAAATCACTCAACCTGCAGATGAGAGTCATTTTTACATGTATCAAACTCTTTTAATCACCAACTCCCGAGCTCAATTAATTAAACGATTATTAACATATTGCATACGCACTTATTTATATTGAGGTACCAAGTATGGTACCGAACTCCCGAGCTAGCGTACATGTTTGAAAAGAAATGAACAAATAAAATTACTCGAGCGTACTATAAACGTCTTACATGAAAAAGTAAAATATAAATAAAATTGGACTTAGTTGTGCGATGTGCAGACAACAAAAGGCGCCGAATATTAATTCATAAGAAAAAGTAATTATATTAAAAAGAAAAGCACCGAATAAAGATTAACAGAATAACAGCCACTGGGGATGCATGATTTTCGAACCCACAAATGAGAAAATTAGAAATCCAAGTAACTTTTTGGGTCTTTTTGTTGGATCGAATTTCCTTACGAGTTGGGCTTCTTTTAGTTGGAGAGCCTATGTCTCAAAAGTCAAAACTATATATTCTATATATACTACGCTAATACGCTTAAAAATGTTGACATTTGTTACAGAAAATTCTAAATAATCGGGTGGCCAGGCCCTCTAAAGCCCCCACGGTGCCTCCGCCCCTGTGTTACGTAGGCGCTCGTCCAAGGCAACGATGTTGCTCACCAGCTGTGTTAAATGCCTTACCTGTTAAGATATTAAAAGTTTTTCAAAAATAAAAAAAAGTTTAAATTTTTTATACTTAATTATTGCAAGGCCCATCGTAAATTTCTATAAGATAGTGTATTATTGGGCTCAAGTCATAACGGAAAGTTCTTTTAATGTTTGTGGGAAAAGATGGAAATCTTTAATTGCCATTAAGAATGGAAGCGCCAGCTTTCCAAAAGGCAGAGTCTCAAAATAAATTCACAAATTAGAAATATCTGTGAATGTAAAGAGTCAAAAGTAGTTCTTTCTTGTTTCTCAAAACAGTCAAGCCATTAATTAGTCTGGAACTTCCATGTAATATTAATTAGCGTTGAACTTGCTTCTCAAACCCAATTTGTTTCATATTATGATTTTAAGCACTTAATTTGTTGGTCATTGTAAATATCAGGGTACGTCGTCAATTTTCAGTTAATATCATGTTTATTCTATGAACCACTTTTCATGTATTTATAAAGGTAGTTTTAGAAAGGGAAAATTTTCAAAATCACGCTATGTTGATCAGCCAAAAAGTATGGACTAACCTCACGCTCCACACGGACTTGTAGGTGACCGTTGGTCCCGTCAAACCCCTCCAAGCAGGTATCTTGGTTCGAGATTGCCGCACTGAGCCACGAACGGAAGCTCTCCTCACTGGGCAAGTTTCCGACTGCCGGGTCTATTTTTCCCATCATGTCGAAAGACCACCTTAACTCATCTAACGTGTAATTAAGAAGCTCAATGCAGTCACGCACTGCCATCTTTTCGCTGGCATCGTTTGCCACAGCTAGCAGGTTTGTCACATTCTCAATTGTTTTGCTCGCTACTTCAAGGGCCCCACTAATTGCTGCGAGTAGAATTTGTACGGGACCACCAGCAATTTGACGGTGTGCAGTCCTGATGCGGGATAGGCATGCAGTGCGGCTCTTTGCGTTGAAGCATGCCTGGTGCAACAAGGAGGCCTCAAAGGCATTGGGTTGCCATTGTGCTTTGATAAGTACTGGTAGCAATAAGACAATGAATATTGTTAACGTTGTTACAATTTTTGAAGCCATTTTGGAGATGGGTATGAGGTTTGAGTAAGGTACATGCAATCCCTAGGGATATTTATAAAGAGGTTCTTCCAAGGTTATATGCAGGGTTAATTATGCGTTGGAAGATAGGTTTTTACTTTTCAGCAATGAATTTTACAATAAAGCTCTGTCACCATTAATGATAACAGTTTTTTTTTAACATTCCGATTTAAATGATTAATTAAAATTGAAACGTATAATTAAATTTTGTTAAATGAATATCCCGGTTTTATGTTACGTTTAGACAATTAAATGAACTTTATATTTCTTCATTTAGTATTTAATGGTTGGTGTAACATCTAAATGAAACGTAACCTTCATGCATTTAAACGAAATTGTCAATTGCATTAGAACTTATTAACATTTGAAGCCAATTGTTAATCAATTTTATCCAAAAAAAAAATGAAAGTAAGCCTCCTAGCATTTATAAAGAAAAATGGAAAATTCTGGAAAAAAAAAGAGAAGGGGAAAAAAATAGTACGCCACCCAGCTGTTAAAAAAAAAAGGTACCAAATCAAGTACAATAAACAAACTGATGTATATATGTAGCAGGCTTGCGTTACTGTCATTAAATCAGCTGGTCTATATATAATTTACTCAAATTGATTAATGATTTATAATAGGCCGCCCATCATAAGGATGAATAAAGAAAAGAAAAGATTTTTGTAGTTTATTTTAAATCACATGGATCTAAACGCAAATCATCCGCGTTCTCTATTTAATTCTTTATGAAAGCATAATTGTAGTTACATAAATATAATTAATAAATAGTAAATTAAGCTTATAATTAATTAGTTTTGGTTGGGAGCGCAAGGGAGACGCATGAGAGCCCCACTGCCCCAGACCCCAGTAGCAAGCTACTGTGGTGGACTTCATTGCTATTGCTTACTCAAATGAAAAAAAAAGCAAGCTACTGTGGTGGACCCTCCGATAAAAAAAATAAATTTAATATCGTTGTGAGCACATGGCCCACATATCAGATATTAAACTGATAGAACAAACAACCCGAAATTTTAAAAAATAGTATTAAATTAATATAATATATTAAAAATAATATCAATATAATAAGTTTAATATAAATAGTATCACGAGATCGGAATCCTGGATTCCGAACGTTAGATCGGAATTCTGGATTCCGAACGTTAGATCGGAATCCAGGATTCCGATCTAAACTTTGATCGGATTCTGAGTTTTCGATCTAAGCTTAGATCGGAATCCGAGATTCTGATCTTAGCTTTTTAATTTTTTTATATATTATTTATTTATTTATTTAATTTATTAATTAGTTAAATAATTAGAAAAATAGATAATATATTGTAAAAATATTGAAAAAATATGGAAAAAATCAGGAATAATTAAATTAAATTTTATATGTAATTTAGTATTTTTTGGGGAAATTAAATTTATTTTCATTTTAATTAATTTATTTAATTAAAATATAAATTTTTATAACTTATTTAATTAAAATATAAATTTTTATAACTTATTTAATTAAATGAATTGTACCATTTAAAAAGGATTATAAATTTTTAGAATTTGCAGGGATACAAAGGCATAATCCTTTCAGAATGTTCAAAGTTTTATTAATTCTTTTTGCATTTGCAGGGATACAAAGGCATAATTTGAACATTAAAACTTTAAACATGCTTAACTTTTGATAGGAAGGCCCGTTTGGGGCGATCCGTAACGACCATTTTCGAGGCCAAAAAACGCTCTCTGGACCTCCAAAATTCACTTTGAAAGTTTGCAAACCTAAAAACCACTCTAAACTACTAAAAATATTTTTAAAATCATAAATTAATCATTAAAAAGAGAAATGCAATAAATCAAGTGAATTTAGTCTTTCTTCTCCGTCTCAGTAAAACATCAATCTCGTGTGATCCCTTTCTAACGCAATCCAGAAAGTGCTTCCTTGATCATGAGACTCGATATGATTTTTAGAATATATTATCTATTTTTCTAATTAATTAACTAATTAATAAACTAATAAAAGGGAAAAAATACTAAATTACATATAAATTTTAGTTTAATTATTTCTGATTTTTTCCATATTTTTTTCAATATTTTTACAATATATTATCTATTTTTCTAATTATTTAACTAATTAATAAAATAAATAAATAAATAAATAATATATAAAAATATTAAAAAGCTAAGATCGGAATCTCGGATTCCGATCTAAGCTTAGATTCGAGATTCCGATCTAAGCTTAGATCGGAAACTCAGAATCCGATCTAACGTTCGGAATCCAGGATTCCGATCTCGTGATACTATTTATATTAAACTTATTATATTGATATTATTTTTAATATATTATATTAATTTAATACTATTTTTTAAAATTTTGGACAAACAACAGATACAGATACTACACTTCACACTTGAACTCAGCGAAAAGGCCGAGAAAGATATGAATTGTAACGGAGCATTTACGCAAAAGAGCCAACCGATTAAATCCTTTTGTGAAATACCGAACTGGGCTAAAAATGATGGGCTTAATATTGAACTCGAACCCCAGTGTGATCGGCTGTTTGTTACATGAATACATGATCGTGCTGTTGCTAAAACTATCTTGTATTTATTTATTCACTGCATTTTCAGATTTTTTTTTTTTCTTTGAAGAAAGATGGTCTTTGCCATCCAACCTTTTTTGAAATGAAAAGTGCTCCTTAGATGAATCATGAATATGTTGCTTGGATACATATTAATAATTTCATACATCCGATCTATATCTAAACTTGCATGATTAAATTATATGTAAATCTTTAGAAATATATATTGGACAACTTATTGAAGGATATGAAATAGGGAAAAAAAATAAAAACTTACTTTCATTTTTGTTTTTCACTTCCACAAAATCACAGTTCTTCCTTATTTGTGTAAATTTTTCTTCATGAAACGGAAAGTTATTAGAATATGAAATGTTTGAGTTCACAGAATTGTTGTCTAACGAAGGAAACATAATAGACATACAATTTGGTGCCTATACTGAAACACAGCGGGGTTCAATCGAGAACTCCAAAGGGAAGATGGGAAGAAAATAAATCCGAATTGCTAGAAATGAGGTGCTATAAATCATCTTAGAAAATTAACTATTTTTTTTTATTTTCTGGAAGAAAGTATAAAAATGTTTATAATTTACAATAATTCATTTTCATCTCTCTTATTGCGAAAAAAAATGAACAATTGTTTCATCCTGTAATTACAAACAATACAATATTTACTTCTTCTCTATCCATGACAAACAATATCTTATCATAGAACAAAAGGATTTTCCAAATAAAACATAAAAAAAAACTACATCAAAATAATGATGTCTATATATGAAGCATTATTGCAAAAGAAACAGCAAGGGAACACTTTCAGGGAACATTGCTAATATGCAATTTTTTTTCTTTTTTTTATTTATTTAGACTTACATCAATGTTTAATGATGTCATGTACAATAGCTCTGTACAAGTAGCAACTCGCTAAATAATCACCCCACAAAATAATGCTATTATTATAGGGGCCGTTTGGATCGTTTAGGAATAGGAAAAATTTTCTATTCCTAAGCATAAAATATTGGAAAGTGTGTAATTTTGTGAAGAGTTTGAATTGTTCATAATAAATTTATGTCTAGGAATAGAAAATTTCTCAAATTCCCATTTGATCCAAACGGCCCCATAGAATTTTCGGAATTTGCATCATCCGCCAAGTGGGGATTTACGTGGGGTACTTACAGTACTGTATGTTTTCTTAGTTTGCCTTTTCTCCTCATCAGAGTCATATTTTGCACGCTGAAATTCAGAAACAAATATGCTTGTTAAGTAGGTATACTCTACCAAAAGATCATCTTATAAGCAATTGAAAAATTGAGAAAGATTGAGACATGGCTTATGTAGTTCTGGGTTTTAAGAAATTGAGAAAAATTTTAAGAAGTTACATAATGGAGGTAATACTCGGTTTTATTAGTCCTTTCAATTTGATCTTCTCCAGGATGTGTCCTAATTCCAATAATTTTACATTGATGCAATGAAATTTCTCTGTTTGCAAGATCAAGGATCCGCATGAAATTTCTATAGGTAATAAATGCAGTAACAATGCTTAGCAGGTAAAATAGTAGCAATTAATTAAAAATTGAATACCTAATTGATTACAAAAGAACCAGGAACTAAAGGGCCATTTAAGCATTGATGAAAAAAGTAAAATGGATAGTATCGAGATCATAGAAGAGAACCTTGGTGGTGTCAGAAAGCACAGCATATGCCTCCCCAATTATTTTGAACAAATGATCAGCATCCTTATGAACTCTCCCAGTTACCTCAATCGATATTGCATCGCCATCTACCATTTCATTCTTTGGTAGAGATTGAATAACCTTAATAGAAATAAAACATAAGAATATATATTTAAAATAATAAATTATAATTATAAGAAGAATTGTGCATGTAGTACTGCAATGCAGATGCAGGGTACAGGTAGTCTGCTCATGCTCAGAATGTAAAAAAAACATGTCCCTAAGGAAATTAGGAAAAGAACAGAAAAGGAAATGAAATGCTTTAATTTAATTCTTGCTACCATATCAGGGCGGTGTCTAAGAGCAGCTTTCTCATATGCATTCTTCACATCATCTTCTGAAGCAGTATCATCAACCCCTCTACATAAAATAAGTAAAATGATTAATTTAGTATAAGATCATGACATGCTACTTATCACACGATTTAAATTCAACCCCTCCAGCAATGTATTAATTCCAACCTTTCACAGTACTAAAAGTACTATATATTTATAAATTGCATGGTATAGCTCTGCTAAAAAAAAAATAAGAAGAAGAAACTAAAGATCTATCAGGACATACAATATCAGGTAGAAATTTAATGGGATGCTCTTTTTGGTTGAATCCTCTGCAGACAAAAGCCGGCGATGGACCCGATTTAAGTAATCAGAGGTATTAGTCTTGCTAGATTTCCCCATCTGATTTTCTTGTTGTTGCTTTTCAAGAAGAGAAATTAGCATGCGTAGGTCATTAGCTTCTTGATTGTAGTCTCTAATCATGTCATACAGGACAGCCCTTCGAGAAAATGCCTGAACAGCAATTATGACAGAGATGAGAACGAGTCTACAATGTAGAATTGTCTAATACTACTAGTGTCAAAAAAAAAAGGACAAAAAATTTCAAAAACATTCTTAAACCATCTAATCATATCAAGATAACAAAATATTCATTGCTCAAGTTTGAAAGACCTTTGTGTGGGTAAGATCAAGTGCAATGGCAAGAGAACAATCAGCAAAGGCATTAACAATATGACGCATAGCTTGATAGGCAGCTGCACGGTTGCACAAGCAGACTGCAGTGAAAAATCGGGATTCAGTACTGAGAGCAATAGCGGCACTGTAGTGCTCTACTGCCTCAGCATATCGAGTGGCGTGAAATGCTTCATTTCCAGCAGTCTGGCCAAGAAAAGCAAGCAGAGTTGTAGAAGGCAATCAGCCAAAGCCACAAAAAAACATAAAATATCTAGACATTTCAACTTTTTTTTTCTAACTGTTTTTTTATTATTAGATTTTATCCACGAATTGCAAGCTTCCAAATGATGATGCAAATTTGTGTTCATTAGTGTGTCCCCCTTGAGGGTAGCTATTGGCAAGTATAATCTGGTAAGAAACTTGCCTTGAGATGTGCAAGTTCTCGTAGAGTGACTAAGAAAGTTATATCTGGTTCTGGAGCTTTGTTTTCATTTAGCTCAAATTCCTTCTCTGTTTCGGAGGATGATGAATCAAATTCATACCTGATCATTACTCACATAAAAAAAATGTTAATTTCAACAGAGTTTGATACGAGAAAAGAGCTTTATTTATGTTCTTCCTTTTCTATCTTTTTTTCTGAATTTAATTATTATCTTGTAAATTCTTAAACATAGTGAATCAGTACCATTCAGAATCGACTGTTGCTTGTTCATTTCTTTTAATCGCTTCAAGCGCCTCATCAAGTTTTCCCGAATAGAAATATGATTTCGCAATTACATTTAATCTCCACTGCTTGCTAATATAATCTTTTCCATCTGAATCAGGGGTTAGCTCACAATACCGAATTGCATCTTCATACCTCCGAAGCTTTTAGTACAAAAAATAAAATAAAATAAATAGAGGATAAGATACTGTTGATTTTCAGGAACTCTATTCACAACTTTTATGAACTCTGTTTGGATTGGGGTGGAATAAGTTTGTTCATGAATAAGCACATGGGGTGTGCAAACCAAACAAGTTAAGAATGAATAAGAACAATGGCTTGTTCAACCCCCTTATTCTAGTTCCTAGTTTTTGAGGAACAAGGAATGAATAAGCACATGGAATGAACGAGGACTTGTTCTTCCTTATTCACCCCCATGTGACAAACACACGAACAACGAATACTCAATACTGACTTTCAAGATATACCTGATTAGAAATGTATCCAGTAACCTAACCTTGTACTGGTACTGAACCTGACATTATATACTAGAATTAGATACATCAATCCTTCATTGGTCACGAACATACCTTTAGCAGTGCATTCGCCTTCATCTCCATCAATCTATTAGAATGACTGCAACTTGATAGGGCATCAGAGATCAGGTCCAATGCCTTTGATACACCATCCGAATCCAATTTCATTAGATCTTCGGCTAAAGATATGTACTCTAGCATTTTCTGTGATCAGCAAATTAAAAAAATAATATTACTACTTAATTTCTAAAGGTATAAGGTTTACCATAAAACTAAGAACAAGCAAATAACATCTTGGATACCAAAACTATAAACAAATTATTTCATCTCTGCTGAAAGGATTTAATCGAGGAATCAAATTAGAAGTAACCAAGTAAAGCCAAGGAAATAAAATAATGACACAATGTAAAGTTTTAGATAAATTGAACTGCTGGAATCATAATTTTGACAAATGAGGTATATATTACAGCACCATAACACAAATCAATTCATTAGTATGTTTCTAGCAACTTGACTTGGTCTAGTGGCAAAGATCAATGCACTTTGACTCCTTAGTGAAAGGTCGCACATTTGAAACCTGGCTGAAGGGTCTTTCATAGACATTTAATTTAAAAATAAGTTGGGTGGCTTAGATCTCCAAGGCTCCAATTTATCTTCAAAAAAAAAAAAAAAACTTGACTTGGATACCACATGCTAAACTAGAATGATGTTGGTGATAAGAATTATTTAATGCCACGAGGAAGGCATAAAATTAACAATACTCCAACGGAGATGTCATTTGAACACTATCATCATTCTACAAATATAACATATTTTAGGAAAAATGTAACAAGATAATGAGTACATGAGCTTCGTGCAGACCACTGGAAGCTTGTGATAAGATTACGGGGTCTGAATTTTCATGGTTACTTGACTCTAAGCACTTGTTGAACTCTTTAATTGCTTCTTCAAGATCGCCCAAAGCAACAAGGCAACTGGATTAAAGACAAAATAGATCAAATAATGACAAAAGAAATGCAAGCATCATTTTGCAGTTGTAAAAGAAAATGCAAAATGCCTATCCCTCTATAGACAGTTACCTATGCAAGCTGAATGCAAACGTTGTTTAGAAATGAACTTTTGTTGTAATTGGGGATCTTTGCCCATGGTATATATGGGATCTCACAGGGCCAAATCTAGTAGTACAACTCAATCATACAAGAGGACTATGATGCAATCTGGCCCTTAATTTGGCCCTTCTCCAAACCACCATTGTAATTTTTTAAGAGGACTATGATGCAATCTGGCCCTTAATTTGGCCTTTCTCCAAACCACCATTGTAATTTTTTAAGAGGACTATGATGCAATCTGGCCCTTAATTTGGCCCTTCTCCAAACCACCATTGTAATGTTTTTCCCCTTATTTCAATGTGAACTTCTATTCGGGTTTGACAACTTCTGTTTTCCGAGACTTTCTATGCTTGTTGTGCGGAAGTTCGAATAACAGTAAGGCCATAATGTCAAATTAAATTACATAAAAAGGGGCATACTTTGCAGTTTGAAGTTGCACCTTGGGAAATGTGGGGTCAATCTTGTAGGCAACATAACAGTCACTTAAGGCTTCCCTTATTTGTCCAAGGGACATTCGAACAGCCGCTCGGTTGCTGTAGCAGAGTACAAGCGACCGGTTCCTACTTTGGTAAGTTTCACCCGAGGAGAGAGATTTTATGCCGCGAGTGAAGAACTCCTCAGCTGATTTCATGTCACCCTTTTCATACACTTCCTTGCCCCTAATAAAAGATTAGGAAAAGAATAAAGACAAAAATTTTGTCAAGCAAAAGGGAAAAGGAGGATCAACAAGATCACTGTACTCATGGACTAAACTACTATGATGCTCAAGTAAAATTATGGCTCCTTGAGATATCTAATCAATAATGAACCTAACCAGTACAAGATCTGACCTAATGAATCTGTCTGCACAAAAAGATATGAAAAAAGCTAGTAATTAATCCTTCACATATATAAGTACAAAATATAACCTGGCATGCCATTTGTCGCATTCATTACCCATCCCTGAACTTCTACAGGTGCCATATTTACTGGTAATTTGAAATTCATCACCTTCATCAGTTCTCAATCTATCGCGAGGTTTTGTAGGAAAAGAAAAGCTCCTAAGAAGTTCAGGACCTTCAAATTGCACTGGTGCACTTCGGGCTGTGAAAGATGATTGGCCAATCTTTGACATGTTCTTTTTTCCATAGTGTGGTTCTGGTGCTGATACCAGCAGTACTTCGTCAGAATTTTTGGACTCAGGGAAGAAGCTGGGTCTATCAGTTTTTCTTGGTCCTATGGAAGAATTATACAATGGTGTACTTACGTTGTTTTTCTTAAATAGATAAGTTGCTTCAGTAAAAGGAAAGCTGGTCCCGTTGATGTTTGTATCCCCCATGGAAGTACTAAACAAGGGCGTAGTTTCACTGCTTAGATTTGAAAATTTTGCATCACCTCTGATATTCTCTGGCTTAAAACTTGAGCTCTCTCCAAGAGTATACTGTCTTTCCTCACTGGTTTCCCCATAGCCTTGAGAAAAGCTACCATGCAATACGCCATCAGTACCACTTTTCTTAAAGCGCTCTCCTTTTCTATGAACTTTGATGTATCTGCGCCGAGTTCCTTTAAGTTCCTTCTTTGAAATTTCAGACCCACTATGTTTGCTGGTGAAAGCAAAACCACCTACAAGAGATGGAATACTAGGCCCAATAGAATTTGTAGAATTGAAACTTTTCCCCTTTTCATATGAAGTAAACATTGTTCCTTCACCTCCACTAGTACTACTTGAAATGAGAATGTCATCACCTTCATCTTTATTCTCAAACTGTTCCCCGAACTTAAAACTTCTTGACTCCTGTGTTGTCTCAGGGAGATAATCATCAATCCTAGAACTAGAAAGAACTGATTCTGTGCCTAAATATTGAGTCATATATGATGGTGGCATATCATTATATTCATTATATCCAGCTCTGATATTAGAATTGTCCTTAAGGGCTTCAATTCTACTAGCAGTACCAAAATTAAGCGTGCCTTCATTACTCTTTTTGTATAAATCTACTTTCTCCGGATGGCCCCCCATATTAACTATGTTCACATTTTGGGTTATTTCAGGAAGATATTTCGCAAATTCAAAACCAAAACCAAGAGATTGGGTGCCTAAATTTTCTGTAGAATTTGTTGAGGGCATTTCAAAAGCTTTATCAGATTTATTTTTCACATTAATGGAATCCTTAAGGAACAGACTTTCAGTTTTTACACCTCCAGCACCAGTACCAGAGTATAAACCATCACTACTCAGATTTTGGACACTGAATTTTTCATTTTGATCCCCCAACTTATCAGAATGCAACTCTTTGTTTGTTTTGGGAAGATATTCCCCAAAACAAAAACTAGACCCAAGAGATTGTGTGCCTAAAGGTTGTATAGAACTTGTCACTGGTGTTCCATGAGATTCATCGAATTGATTTTTGAAATTAAAATAATTTTCAAAAGACAGGCTGTCAGTGTTTTTGCCTCCTGTATCAGTAGTAAAACTAAAGAGACCATCATCACTATGATTTTGAACAGCACCTTTTCCAGCATTTTCCTCCAGTTTAACCCCACTCACATCTTGGGTAGCTTCACGAATAAATTCCTGAAAACTAAAACCAGATAGAAGAGATTGTGCACCTAAAGACTCTGTAGAATTTTCTTGTGGTGTTGCACGAAAATCACCAAATTCCCCTAGCTTGCTCACCTCAGTTTTTTGAGGAATAGGATCCTGCAAATTAAACACCGAACCAAAAGATTGCGCCGAATCTGTACGCGGCAGTTCAGAAAAATATTTAAATTGATTTTTGAAATTCATATCATCACCAATATCTTTGCTCTCACTTTCTACATTACTCTTCACAGACTTTCCCCCCATATTAACCCTGCTCGCCTCCCGGTTCATTTCAGGAACATAATCTTTCCAGGAAAAAGGAGCCATGTCAGATGATTTACTGACCATACGAGACTCTGTACCGGAATCACTCAACATACCACTAAACAGAGTAGGTGCCATACCAGAATCGGCTTCTTTCATCCCAGCCTGAGTTGGGGTTTTACTCTGAAATGCAAATGGACCAGGTATATCAGCACGGGCCGGCCGAGGAGAGAAATGGAACCCTGAGGAGGTTGCCAGAGGCATTTTGGTCTTGGTGCGATTCTGGTGAAGCTCTGAGGAAGAAGAGGGGGTATCCATCTAGGCAAAAAGGCAAAAAAATATAGTAGAAAATATTATTTTAAACCAAGGAAAAAATTGCTTTGAGGCTTCTTTGCTTTGTCGTGTGGTTTGCCTATTGATTTTGGGTTATCGTCAGGGTTTGAAATGAGTGGTTTCGTCTTGAATTTTGTTTTGTTTTTAAAAAAAATATTTATCTATTTTCCATTGAAGTGTTAAAATAGTACTAAAACATTCTTCTGGTGAAAGCTGGAGAGGATCGTGATTTCAACCCAGTCGCTGTGGCGCGCGTGAGGCGCGCTTCGAGAACTTGGGAACTATTTTGTATGGAGATTACTTAAAAAAACGTTATATTGAAGAGGTTTTAAAATATAAAAATGGTGTTAATTACATATTTGGCCTTAAAATTGTTATATTTGTGAGCACTCATTTTCAACATGTACGTCATGTTATATGTTTCTTTTTTCTCTTAAGAAGAAAAGAGTGGCACATCTTTGAATTTATTAAATTAAATATATACACTTCAATAAAACAATTTTCTAACCAAGAAAAAAAAAACAATATAATGACTGTTTAAGAAAACAAAAAGGAATTAAGGTTCATTACTTTAAACAGTTCTTTTTTTCCCCTAAATAAGTCCATATCTTAGGATGTTCTGATGGAATCTTTTAAAAGGATGGTACTTTTGAAAGATACATAAACTTTGGTATTTCAATTTTGAATAGAAATATGCAAGTATAAGATTTATTTTGGTATAATGACATCCATAAAGCAATTTAGGCAATATAGGCAGAGAACAAACCTTTGAGAAAACATTTTCTAAACATGAAATTAAAAGAAAAACAACAGAATGGCCCTTTAAGAAAGCAAAAGGTGGACTAAGTAGAGATGAATTTTTATGGATCTTTTGAGATGGCTATTCATTTAAGATCAAACAATTTATGCTAATCTTAAATGCCACGAGGACAGAGCAAGAAAATTGACGTTAAAAAAAAAATCAAATAAGCTAGTGATATAATATAATTGCTTTTTGTAAAAAAAAAACTTAAATTACATAGTTTATTTTAAATTATAAGACCAAGAAGTATTAATGTTTTAAAAAATTACGAACTCTAAAGAATAAATATGTAAATATTTAATTTGTAAGGAAACTGGCTCCCCTTTGTCTCTAGTTCCTTCGTTCATGTCTGCTTGAACATTTTTTTGTTCTGCTGATGACATGAAATGCTTTCTAAGCCGGTTTATTCTGAAACCGAAGAAAGAAATCTATTTAAAATTGTCCCACAAAACCGCAACATTAGCTGTAATTTTTTTTAATGAACTTAAATCAAAATTTAAATTTAATAATAAACATATAATTTAATTAAATTTAACAATACACATCTAGGCTCCGTTTGGAGGAATCACATCCTCTGCCAACCATTTATGGTTGGTAGAGGGCCAACGTTTGATCTAAACCATTAGATCTAATCTCAATGGTTAAGGGAGCTCCGTGCATATAACCTAGATTGATAGGCCCGAAAAATTTTAACCGTCGAGATTAGATCTAACGGCTCGGATCAAACGTTGGCCCTCTACCAACCTCAAAAAGTTGGTAGAGGATACGCTCCCGCTATATGGTTTCTTCCCAGAATAAGGAATAAGGAATAACCACTTTTTACCAATAAATTTATTTCTAACCATCCAAACTCTTCACAAAAGTTACACACTTCCCAATAAATTTACCCCTTTCCAATAAATTTCTTCCCTTCTTCTTTTTTCCTATCTTATTCTCAACGCATCCAAACGGAGCCCTAGAGAAGCCCGTGATAGTGGTGCATTAGGTCATAATTGTCTGCGTCCGACTTTTTGAGTTAATGGGTACAGGCTCCAGACCCACTAGCTTCTCCATACGCGTACTGTTAAATTTAATTAAATTATATGTTTATTATTAAATTTAAATTTTGATTTATAAGTTCATTAAAAAAATTAACGGCAACATCATAATTATAGAATAACTGAACCTCACAAGGAGAAGGTTTTCAATTGTACGAAAGTTTTAAACGATTTCAGTTGTCTTTTATACAGGACTATGTATTCCCTTTTTATTTTTTAAGTGTGAACGCAGAGATTTTTAGGAGCCGATAAGAGCCGTTGATCTTCTTCAAGATGTGTGCCATCAATCCGTGGGACGGACGAGACATTAAATGGTGAGTAACATTAAATAGTGGTAAAAATGTAATTAATGAATTTACTAAGGGTAAATTAGTCAAAAAAAGATGTTGCAATAGGAAAAGTTTGCAATTTCCGAAACAAAACCGTCAAAAAAAAAAAAAAAGTCTTCTGCCTCTTCGCACCAACAATTAATCAATCCTAACCACACATCTAATCTAAATCTAATCAAATTTTATATAACACAATTAATAAATAAATTAAAAAACCAAACTCCCTCTTCGTCTCTCTCGTCTCGTCCCCTTCTGGGTTCTGGGTTTTGTCACTAAAAACCCTAAATTTGGGTTTTACATCTACTGAGACCTCTCTGCTTGTAAGAATTCACTCATGTCTGGAGAGGAGAAAGGTCGAGGCGGCGCCAATGGCAAAGGGAAGAAGAGGAAGTATCTCCCTCATGGGAAACCCGTCAGGAAGGGGTTGTATCCGGTCCGACCTGGCGTGCAAGGTTTCTTTATCACTTGCGATGGCGGTCGCGAGAAGCAAGCTACCAACGAAGCTCTTAATCTCCTCGACAGGGTATTCTTCTTTTCTTTTTTTTTTTTTTGTTAAATTGAATTTTATTGTATCAGATGATGTATAATTAACTGAGAAAAGCAGAAAACTAATTTGGAAAGAACTAATAAGTGAGTGGCACAGCGAAATGCAGGGTTTGGGATTTTATGTTATGTACTTTTGTGTGCGATTTTTTGTTGTCTAATTTCTTTATTACATAAAAAAGAATAAACGTCAGTATAAGTACCAATATGTTACTTGATATCTACCAATCAGGTTTAGTTTGTGGCATTTGTTCCAGACGGTAAGAAAAGTTTCACATTGTAGTGAATTGCTCTCATTGGAGTTTGGTTCTGTGTTTTTTTATTCAGTTTTATGAAGAGCTATTGTATGAGAAGAATCCAGAAGCAGCATCTGGGATGAACCATTCCAAACCCTTGAATAAAAAAATCACGTTTGCTGATTCTGATTCAGAATCTGATTCTGGCTCGTCTGGTGATGAAGATGAAAAAGAGGAACAAACTGAGCCTCTTAAATCAGAGACTGATGCCCAGAATTCTGAAGAAAAAATTGAAACAGTTGCCTCAACTGAGCAAGAGAAAGAGCTTGTTACACCCAAAAATGAAGAGAAGGTCGGTGAACAAATTAGAGAGGAAAATGAAGAATCACAACCCAAGAAAGCACGAGTTGAAATTGAAAAACCCATTGACGAGTTAATTGCTGAAGAGCTTAGAGAAATGGGAGACTGAAAAAAGGTGAGTGTGTTTTAAAAGAGTACTGCCAATGATAGCTTTTTCCCTTTTCTATTTATCCAGAATTGCAGTATAAGTTGCTGACAGTTCAACCAGGATGGATAGCGTGCAAATATGCTAATGTTTGAATTTTTTTATAGTTGTTTGATGTCATTGGCTCTTTATTGTCCATTTCTTAGTTGAACGTCTCCTTGAATTGCAGCTCAAATAGACAAATCCTTAATTGTTGAAAATGTTGTAGTCATAGTACCACAAATCATACTAATTATTGATTTATCCTAGCTTAACAATGTACTTACAATGGCTCATTGAAACACAACAGAGGAAATTTGTGGCTCTCGATTCAGGATGTAATGGTGTTATATTCATCCAAATGCAAAAAAGTGAAGAGGACCCAAGTCCAGTGGAAATAGTTCAACACATGATGAATTGGGCCTATACAACAAAAAAACATATGTCAAGGTTATATTTCTGCAGTCTGTCAATATTATTTTGATACTAGGGTTTCTGGTGCTTTAAGCAAAAGTTCTCTGAAAATTTTGCCAGATTACAAATACATTTGGAGATTAGAAAGTTCTGAATATCTTGCTGATACTTTTTCGGTATGTTTGGATGCACAAGAATAGTGGAAAGGGTGCACTCTTCTGGAAGAAAAAACTCTTCTTGATGTACCAAACAACTTCGTTCTTCTGAGGAGAGCTCAATTCTCATCGTCTTACACTCTTCCAACAAAGAGATGGAAAAGCTACTCTTTATCTTGTGAGAAAGAGAAAAGGATAAAAACTCAGCCGGCTGTTTCCTTCAGTTCACTCTTCTCAGAAGAGCACTCTTCTTTCCCATTCCAGAAGAGCACTCTTTTCAATCACTGTGCCAAAAATCACTCCTCTCAATAGTCCACCACTCTTCTCGTGCATCCTAATTAAAGTTTGAGAGATATGACAGTTGCAAAATGAGGAATACCAGAAAGTTTTTTTGTCTTGGAAATTTGTGTAGTATCCAAAATTAGCAAAATGAGGAATGCTAATTTGTCTAGGAAGAACATATTTTAGTATTATTTTTCCCATTGTGTTTTTTCTATTTACTTGCAGTTTTGTTAAATTAAGTGCACCTGATTTTTGGTACTTTGTGGAGCCAATTGTTAACATTGGCATATCTTATTGTAATCATTACAATATGGTGTTGTTTGATTACAATTTTGTCTCTTGTTTGTTGTAAAATAGATTTATTCTGAGGGTGTTGCCAGTTGAGATTGTTTGTTATGCATCTGAAGAGGAAATTGAAAAAGCCATTAAGCCCCTGTTTGAGAAGTATTTCCCAGAGGAGTCGTCTTCTCCCAAAAAGGTAATTTATTTTGTTCTGTTAAAATTTATATGTTTCTTGTTCAATAGTTGTCACAATCTCATTAAAATGGAAATTTGCTTTTGGTTTTCTTCATTCTCGTGTACTTGGAAAATTTGCACAAAGTGCCCTTCTTTTCTCCTTGATTGATGGAGTTTAAAAGAAAGGAAGTAAATTTGAGCCTTTTGGAATTTAATCATGAGGTAAATCAAATAACATATTGGTATTTGTGGAATATTTCCATTTTTGGAGTTCAAATTTGATATTTTTGCAGGTTCTGTTGCATTGTAGAAGAGGTTTTTCTTTTATTTTACCTTCTTCCATTATTCTTTTCTTTAGTGAAGTGTAAATATGAAATATTGGTACTTTGGTGATGCAGTTTGCGGTGCTGTATGATGCAAGGGCAAATACAGGAATTGACAGGATGAAAATAATAAATGCAGTTGCAAAATCTGTGCCAAAACCACATAAGGTTGATCTTAGTAATCCAGATAAAAGCATCATCGTTCAGATAGCCAAGGTATGTTGCTAAGTTTCTGGTCAATCTCTGTTGAGTTCGTATGGAACGGATCTTATGCCTGGAGATCTCACAGTATCCATTGAAATCCTAATAAAATTAAGAAAGTTATCATTTCCTACTGGAAATGATAGAAAAGAAATGGGAATTGCCCGCTGCTATTAGTATTTTGCATAAACAAGTAATTAAGTGAGAGCAAACCTGAACTTACAGTTCGTTGATTAAAACATTGATTGCTGCTATTAAGCCTTGTCTCTTTTCATAGAGTGTAAGGGATATTTTTTGGTTTTTGAGGATGAATGGAATGCTTGAAATAAATTGGGACTATTGTAAGATCATGATGTAACTTAAATTATTTTTCAGCATCATGTTTTAATCTATCTTTGTTTGTGTGATGCCAGACTAATTGCATGGTGGGTGTTGTAGAAAAGTACAAGGAGCTCTCCAAATTCAACTTGAGACAGTTGACATCTCAGCAATAAATTTTAGCTGTAGACTATTTTGTTTGTTTATTAATTTCTGGTATGGATTAGTTCTGACTTCTCATCATAAAATTCTGTACTAAAATTTGACTATTTAATAATAATATATGCATCTTCCTTTTATTTATTTTTCTTGGTTCTTTGGTTATGTATCATTTTGTAACTGTTATGTGATGTAGTCTTCCATTTTGGTGAACGTGTTTAGAATCCATTAGTTGAGGTGATGCATAATCTTGTTGGGTGACACTTTTAACTAGGTAGGAATAATCAATTTATTGTTTTAAGGGGATGCAACAATTATAATATATCATATTCGATCGTGTTTCTGGTTTTTAGCATGTCAGATGTGTCTTAGTCAGCGATGTGTAGACCTAGAAACGGAGAGGTCGGAATTCTACTCTTTCGTTAGAACTCGTTTTATTTAAAAGAAAAAAAAAACAAACAAACGCATTCTTCTCAATTATTCGCGAATTAGTGAAGAGCACAGCAAGTTAAACACTTTTTGTTAGTCAAAAACTTGATAAAATCCTGATTTGTTCTCCGGTCTTGGTAATACGAAAAAGTTAGGGAATTTTGTGAATTATTAACGAATTTGAATACAAAGCTTTGGATGCTGCAAGCGGTTGCTGTTTACCTATTTATCAATATTCGAAATTTTGAAATTTAAATAAGAATATAAACTATTAGCATTACTGGATGTTTATTTAAAATTTTATTATTTTTACGCCATTTTTTGTACAACAAAGAGACCACGACAGAACGCAATACACCAAAACATTTTAAAAAATGCACATCCTAAAATCCATTTATTATATAGTTAATATCATTTGTTCATTCGATAAACTCATGACCTTGGCGAAAGGAACACGACAGCACCATAACGGCTAGCAGTTAAAAAATCGCAACAGAAGTTAAGGGAATATAATAAAGAACTAAGCCACGATATAACAAGACAGCACATGATTTCAGACATTTTTTTTTCTTTGGAAAATTGGAAAAGGCCATACGAGTCAAAGTCGGTCAACATGGCAAATCATCCTCCAACCTTAACAAAAATGGAAGATTAATAGCCCAATTATAGTAATTACGCCTAACTATTACCCCTCTTTAACGAGCAGCTGAACTGAAAGGAGTTAACTGTCCAGCACCATCAACCCCCAAAAGAAAATGAAACTTTTTCTAAAAGGCTTCAAAGTTCACATTGCAAACAACTACCCTCTATATATGTATTACAAGTTAGCTTCTTCATTTCTATGTAAAAGGGCAGATGAAAAGCTATGTGGCATAAGCTGGTAGATGCAAGTCGAACACATATGAGATAGGAGAAGACACCTGCATAGGTCTCAATGGCCCATAGACATGATTGAAAGTGAGTAATTTTTCTTCGTCAAATGGGAATGACTCAATAAGAAAGAAGAAAGTTTCTCTTGCCAATCTCTCCACCTGCAATGAAAGGGCATCAGAAAATCGGTACCAGGGACTTGGTTCTATGATCAATACATAGCAAACAAGAAAGTATTTTTCAGTCAATTTTAGTCAAAACATACCTGAAATTGTGCAAAATTCACGTTGTTCATAGTCAATACAACCCTCAGATTGTATAATTTGTTGACCAAAGCCCTGACAGCAAGCTTCTCAAAGAATTCATGAATTTCAGTACGCCAGCTTGTTTCCTTTGCATCAAAATCTACACACCACACAACACAGCCCACCTCACTCCAAGGCACTGGCAATTGTTTCCCATTAGCCTCAGTTATAACACAGGATATGTCAGTGACATCCCAGATTATGCTAGCGCCTGGGACCAGAGAAGCTGATTCTGCCGAGAACGTTAGTGATGTTGTGGTGATTAACTTTCTTGTGTTGTTATAGCGGGTCAGCTTAGAAGGGAAGGTTAGATCCTTATCAGACAGTATGAGTATGTAGGCAGCTTGGCTTCTTGTTAAAGAATTGATGAAGGTATGAATTGAGGTTGTTTTATCTTCTTGTAAAGATTCTTTAGGTGATGATAGAAGCCTTGGAGAAGAATAACTAACACATGGGCCAGCACCAAGGTCATGGGAATAAAAGCACAACTCACCATTTCTACAACCCTGATTTTAAAAAGAAAAAGTGTTACATACAGCAAACAGAATGTTATGTTAATAATTTGTATTCCTCTGCCATGAAAAAAGAACACAATTCCCAATCCTTTGTGATGTTATTGGAAGATTATCCACGGGAACCAGTAACAAATTTAGAACAATAGCAAGTTAATGACATGCAAATCACCAAACATACTATGGTTCATTCCTATTTTGCATTTTCCAAACCCATGTTCAGTCCTTGATAAGAGTTGATCCTTCTAAGAAACTCCAACAGAACTAAAACTAACGGGGAGTGAAAGGAAAACGACATACCTGAGGTGAAAGGAAAAATTTGCACAGAGGTCTTTCAGCTTGAAGAGAGTGAGAAAATTCGCACCAGATGCCTTTGTTACACATCCCATTGACAAAGAACTTGCACAGTGTAGTACTAGTATCACTTTCAATGGATGTGATATCATTAGTATATCCCTCACCAAGAACTACAATGGCTTGTGATACTCCAGCCTGTTCAACCTTCATCTAATATGAAATGAAAACAATTAGTCTAATGTAAAGAAAAACTCATTGAAAAGTGTCTGTATTGGCAAAATGTCATATCCCCAGTAATATTATGCTTCTTTCCCAACTTTCTACGATATACTCATTTCTTATCTTTGTATTTCTTTTAGTTTTTTCCCTCCAAAATTACTGGGTTGGACCTATTGACTTAAAAGGCAAATGCATCATCTGTATCCCATCCTAAAATGTACATAGAAACATAAATGACTAGTGCAGGCATTGTTTATCCTTACATTAATGAAGAAATTGGGATGCATAGAAGAGGTATAGCAGACATCTTTAGAAAAAGCAAAAATTTAAGGGAAGAGTTTTGAAGTTGACATATTGATATTAAACTAATCTTAGTTGACCTAATGAATATGGTTGACACAGAAATTTAATGTTTCTCAATTTGCAGGGTTTAAAAATAGGTTGTTTTCTAAACTTTTATATAAAAACAAAAAAAAAATTATTTTATAAGATTTCTCAACTGTACCTCTTTCAGAAGCTTCTGTAAATTCTCTGCAATCGTCAGAGTTTTGAAATCTCTAGGGCCCACATAAGGTACAGCCTGACAAGCATTATTGGCAGCGGCTAATTGTTGGGAGTTTGTCTCTTCATCCTTCAAGTTAACAGAACTGAAGGCTTCAACAAGCTGGCATTGTTCATCATGAACTGGAAGCTGGCAAATGTGGCTGAAGCTGAGAGGCTCGAAGTATGAAGGTAGGTTGATCTTTGTTAAGAATGTTGGACGGTACCGGTGCAGTGTGCTTACAACATCATCATCTGTAACATGACACATATTAAACATTACATGTTGCTGACTAAGCATCAAGAATTTTGTGTCGTTGTCTGCAAATTGGTTAAGTTTTTCCCTTTTTTTCTTTTCTCGGTCCAGTGATAAATGTGTATGGCCAATCTTGCAAGATTTACCCAAATTTGCACAGGTGAACATTGAATAGTGCGTTTTTTTTTAAATTAAAACAGATAATTGTCAGAAGACGCCTGACGCATTTCAGAAGTTGCAAGGAAATCCCTTCCAGTTTTCAGTGTCTGAATAAGATGCGGCGATAAAATATGATTTAATTAGAGGTTTCAAAATTGATTCCACTACTGGAAGTAAAGATTCTAGGACAGGTATTAAAAAAAATAGGACTACATTATGGTGCATTTGAACGAGAGCCAAAGAAGGAGAGCGTAGACATACAAATTTCAGAGATATGGTTCAGGGCAGATTGCACGAGATTGTGAAGCATGCACCACTCTTCTTCAAGCCGATTATTAAGAATTAGAGAATCAGATACGAAAGCCTTATTTTTGTTCGCTATTTGCTTCATCTGCTCAAGACGGTGACTGTCCTGAAAAGAGAGGAAAAAAAACAAAATAATATTGTAAATGCACATACCAAATAATAAATATGATCCATCTTAAATTCGGAAAACTACATAAGCCAGCTAAATCTTATGTATCAAAATGCTAAGGATTCATTACCAATATGGCGAGTTGTTATTCTGTTGAGTCGCTCTTTCTAGCCCGATCATGTTATTTTAAACCCTAAACCCTAAACTCTAAACCGTCCTTCTTGATTTGGAATCTTAGAAATTTCATATTGTTCCTTTCAAGGAAGAAGAGGAGGCGGCTGAGAGAATTTAGAGAAGAAAAGACGGCGGTCTGTGTTGGGAAGGAAGAAATTGCCGTCTTGTTGTTTAAATAGACTCTGTTTAGGGTTTAGACTTTAGGGATTTAAAGTAATTAGGGTTGAAGCTGAACGGTATTAAGTTAAATATGGGCCATATCAAAGAGATTATAAGGCCCAATAAACTTTACTATTCTGTTATTAAAAATCAATTATTAAATCACCGTGAAGATAAACACGTGGTATTGCAAAGTAAGCACCTTTAGGTGATTTCCACTATCTACACAAGTTAGTAAAAAGATATAATAGGAAAAGATCTCTTGAATACACTATGGATGGCAACATATATTTCAAAGATACCAAAACATAACATTCTTGCACTTCAGTAAATTTATAGCAATTGTTATTTCATTTGACAAAACTATATATCAGCACTCATGATGCAGAAAACAACAACATTATCAATGACGACCTTCCTGGAAATTGTACTTCATTATTAAAAGTCATATTTCATTCGAGCCCAGCCATTCCAATTCCAGTTCTAATTCCTCACAACATTCCCATTCACAACAGCCCTGGGTGTAGCAACTACTATGTTGGACAGGCTGTGTTAATAATATAACTTACAGACCTGATAGTAAAAAGTTTGAATTGCTATTTACTCAGTAGAATCATATGACCTAGGCTCGACTACCATACTGACAATCACGCTGTCATTTTTTAAAAAAAAAAAGTAATAAAAGAAAAATGAAGAAAAGTTTGTACCTTAAATATTCGTTGCCAAAATTGAAATGCACATAAATTTCCCATACAGATATCTTCATTCTTGAGCGGTAATGAACAACGACTCTCATCTCCAAAGAAGTTGTCAATATAGCTAGAAAACTGACAAAAAATTAAAAACAATACACTGTCAGTATAGGGAATGATGGAATTTCAACTCAAAAATTTTGTGCCGCAAATTATGTCAAAATGTCCCATTTGGACTGTTTACTCTCTACTCTTCGTAAATTATATACTTTTCCCCTCATAACAAACTTCACTCTCTACTCTTAGTAAGATCAGATTTAGCTTGGCATGAAGAATAGTTTAATGCTTTTGCAGTGGGACTACATACTTTTTACCAACAAGAATAACCAAAATTTTCTCCTTTCCTCACTGTTTCCCTCATGAATGAGAAAATGTTGGGATTTTGCCACATTAATTGTCTATACGAGAATTCCTCGAACAATTTGTGAGTGTTATAAGAATCCAGTAAATCAATTCTTAGCAAAACCTTGTAAACACAGAAGACCACTGCTACAACACACGTGACATAACCAAAGAAACAAAACCAATCGCCTACTCAAGAACAACAACACAATTAGTCTCGTTCACAAGACCAAATCATAGCCATACAAGAAATTGCGAGAGAAGAACTAAAAACAAGATCAATAAGGAGAGCAACCAAGCAAAAGTACCACGAGAGAGCAAAGTATCAAGTTTCAAGTGTTGGCCAAACTTCTATTTGACAATTTAACTTACAAGTTATATTATAGAACTGTTGGATTAAGCAAGCACTTAGCCTCTCAAGCTCATACACACAAGCCATTCCACTCTCTCACACATAATGTCTCTCAAATTTTCTCTCTAGCAACAAGCTGTCACCACCAAGCTTTAACCTAAATGACGAGAAAGTGCTCCTCACAATTTCTCAAGATCCAAACTTCACTCACAAGCTATCTGAACCCCAGAGTACAAGAGAAATATGCAAGAGGTAAGGGACCACACACCATCACTCCTTGGAGAAAAACTGAGAAAAGGGAGCTCATAACCAGCCCAAATCCAGACATATTTGGACCTTCATGGGCCAAATTTGGGCCATCTGGGTTTAAAAAAGTAGAATAGTAGGGTTTCTATTTATCCATCCAAAATTTACCAACCGTGTTACCTTAAGGAAAATGTTTTCTTCCATTTGAAATGGTTAGGATCAGAGAGTTATTACTTAGAAAGGGAAAGAAGTAGGAAAAAAAAAACCACTCACCAAACCTTGATTCCCAAAAGGATGAACAATAGGTAGCGGCTGAACATCTTGCATAATGCCAATCAAGACTCCTTCATGAATCAAACTGACCTCGCCAAACTTTAGGGATAGCACTGAAGCTTCAAATGATAACGGGAGGCCATCAACCAACCGACCATAGAATGTGGGCTCATACCGAAGCCTTGTAGATTGCAATTCCTCAAGTGCATTTATGTCCACTAGGTGTTTGAGGGCTTCCTCAACTAATTGTGTGTCGGGAGGGTCAAGTACTTTTTTCAAGAGAACTAGTGTGCATTAAACAAATTCAAAATGTTAGATAGACTGGAGCTAACAGAAGTTGATATACTTTTGAGGTACAATAGCTTACAAGAAGGTTTTAGCCATATAGTACTTTTTGTGAGCACCATTTCTTCCAATTCTAAGCAAGAGACATTAATATATTATTACTGAAAGGAGAACACAAGGTATACCTTTGGGATCGTTAATAGCTTTGGACTCTGCGCAACATATCATAAGCACTTGCTCCCTTAGAGACAGTCTTAATATGGCAGGAGATTCATGCTCTTCTAGGCTATGGTAAAATGATCTGGGGACTAATCGGTAAACCTCACCATCACAAGTTCTACCAGTTCTTCCTCTTCTCTGCTCACCCTATATTCATTGATTTTATAGATTTATCAACATAACATATACAGATATCTCAATAAAACAAAAATTAGAGCCCCAGTAAAGCTTGTTAAGTTGTAAAATTTCCAACCTCACACAAAATTAATGAACAAAAAGAGCAAATGACATCAGACTCATTAGGAGAGAAACAATGGTGCATTAATGAACAAAAAGAGCAAATGACATCAGACTCATTAGGAGAGAAACAATGGTACCTGTACTAAAAGCTTCAGTTTGTACTTAAGTAAAAAAAAAAATAGCCTTAGGCCTGCTTAGTTTTATATCCCCAATTAAGCACAAACAAACAACCCAAAAAGGATTCATGGGTACAAAAACATTCCTAAAGAAGTATTGTAATTTGTTTAATCTGGTGCTGAAAGCCTTACAGGCAAACCCAAGGACAAGGAGCATAATTAAATCATCTTGGTACTGACCTGAGACTTGGAAACCCACACAAGCTGTGGCATGTTTGTTTTTTTTCTGTGATCCCAGTAAACTTGCAGAGACCTACATGAGTCAATCACATAAGCTACATGTGGAATTGTTACTGATGATTCAGCAATATTTGTTGCTAAGATGACCTGCAATGGAAAAAATTAAAGAGGATATTTCATTTATTAGGACAGCATAGGAGAAACAGAAAACTGCAAGAACTGCATACATGGCTTATACAAGGCCTGTAATGACTTTAATATCATACTATGTACCATCTGACAATGCCGATTGCCGGTTTCATTGTCAAAATAAACGCATAGTAGCAATAATGCTAGTACATTAAGAAGACAAAAATAACACATTGTGCATGCAAG
This sequence comes from Rhynchospora pubera, assembly GCA_028095005.1. Classification (NCBI taxonomy): domain Eukaryota; kingdom Viridiplantae; phylum Streptophyta; class Magnoliopsida; order Poales; family Cyperaceae; genus Rhynchospora; species Rhynchospora pubera. The sequence goes on along the minus strand of CM051461.1, from coordinate 256,942,611 downwards.
GAAATTACCCGGCCAACAAGTTTACAAGGATGTAATTTACAAAATGTTGCTATAATTTTATGAAGAGTTTTCTTCTCAGTAATTATATTTTTTTGTGACTGATGAAGCTTTAGTTAGCCTACCAAAGGAACAAATGAGAAAAAAAAAAAAAAAGGTCACAAATGAACTTCAAAAGAGAGCAGTTTTACCTTTCTGCGAGTCTTAGAAGCTTTCATAGCTTGTAGAGCTTGATTTATGTCAATGCTTCGGTGAAGAATATGCACCTCAAAAGTGGAGGCCAAATTTTTCAAATGATTCCATTGCTCCTCCAGTGCATAGTAAGTTGGGAGAAAGACCAATATGCCCTTTTCTATATCCATCTCTTTACTGTGCAGATGCAGTATTAGTTTGTGTATGAGATGGTGCTCGTCTCCACTTAGTTTTGCATCAGCACAGGAATTCCAAGAAGAAAATTTACTTGAGATGGAATCGATGTTCACCGTTAGGATATTACCAACCTGGCATAATTAGTGCGATATTTTGATATTAGCACACAAAAGAGATTCACATTTGTTGTCCTCGAACTTGATGTAGATAATAAATTACTAGGAAAGAAAATAACAATAGTATATAAGTATGAACAGAAATGAACTAAAAATTCAATTTTAACCATTCAATTAACGTTTCACTCTAGACTCTAGTTGAAGTCAAAATATGGAAGTCAAAAAGTATCAAAATGAAATCTAAACTGGAGGGAATCTATTTTCCTCCTTTTCACACAAACCATTTAACTTAGAATATGTCATAATGTCAAAACTTTAAATAGTTTCTTGGATAAGCAGGTAAACTATTTCTTTAGTTGCATAATAATCAATACAACTCTTCTTCACAAATGCACTTGCTGGTTAGAGGGTTTTAATTTTTACCATTTGTTTTAGGCACCTAGAAGCCAAGTTCATTATTACTCCAATAGTAAAATTTGGTTGTGATTATGTTCCAAAAATATAACATTAAGTCGGAGAAATTTATTGATTAATGGCATATAGAAAAGCAATTAACCAGTAGGAGACATAATTAGGCTTTTCTATCATTTACTTTGTTTTTTTTTCCCTTTTTTTTCAAATGTGTTTAAATAATTAAACAATTTTTTGTTGAAATTACAGCTTACATATATGTGAAAAATTACAAAAAAAAAAAAAAAAAAACTTATAATGAGATTAGGTAAGAAGAAAATTTAAGTATTTACCTCCTCAAGGTAAGAAACATTCCTTTGGTAAATCACATGTTGGGGAGAGCTAGGTATCGCAATTACTTCAACTCTTTCGTCCCTTCCCAATTCCCTGAAGTACTCCCTGTATCTTCCAATATCAGCAGTAGCAGACATCAGCACCAACCTGCATAAAGAAAAGAAGTAAGTTTTCCTGAAATCAGTTGATCTTCCATGTTTCCATAATAGGGGTCATCATCCAATTAAACCAAATCTGCATTCAAGCATTTTTTACGGGTCAAGAACTAAAAATAGTAGTTTGAGTAATACATTTGGTAGCAAGCTTTATTTATTGATACTTGAAAAGTAAATAATTTTACAAACTAGCTGAGGAAGATTTCTACCAACAATTGTAAGAAAATTAGCACTGCAAAAGTCCTGCTACAATTAATGTGAAAAGCCAGCATTTATAAAATTATCAATGATCTTCTCTTAAAAGTTTGACCAGTATAGATTGTGAAGCGACAAGAAATTCATGCAAAGTCTGATCCAGCTCCTGTAGATTAATTTTGAATAATATTTCTGAAACCATTGGCAAATTCATATTGTTACAGAAGGAAATAGAATGTTTCAAAAGTTTTAGTCAATAGGCTCCAATAAATTCAGGCATGGATTGGACAGCCCACAGAGCTAAAAAACAAAATTCTTGGGCTCCCCTAGAGTACCCGTGTCATCAGAATCAAAACATAAAAATATCCATTTCCGCCAGTCTTGTTTGCGTAACTTCTTAATTAATGCCAAAAAGGTGAAAAAATAAAAATAATAAGCTGCAGGGAAGGTTGGACGAATCAAGCTTCTATTGATGGTATAAATATGAGGGGATACCTAAACTCAAAACATACATGTAAGTGCCAATATTCTGTTGAAGGATTCTGACAGGGACTTAGGGGTGCCACTGTCCGTACCAGTTATAAAATATCAGCTTGCTTTGCCAGTTAAAAAAGAAAAAAAGTGTGGTAATTCATATTGTAAATATCCCAAATTAGCTTTTTGTTGTTAGCTTGTACTCTCTTCAACAACAACAACAAATATATCCCAAAATCAATTGGTTTGACAGTTTGAAAAACAGGTGTACAAATTGCATCCATGTTTAATTCAGAAATATCTAACACGTTTGTTGTGGAAACAGATCAGTTGGTAGAGTTCAGTGCAAGAGAATTTTTCAAGTTCAGGTGATCCATGGTAGAGATTGAATAATGCACAGCAAGAACAAAAACTATGAAGCCTAGAGGTCTCTGCTGAATATTATTCCCAAGGATCCAATCTAGCGATAGAAATGAGGGAAGTCACATAATTTTTTTTTAATATTATCATATTTAGGGTGCAGGTTTTGCATTATTTCCTAATTCTAATTAAGAATTAAGTAGTAGTCTTTACAGTTTAAATAGACAATTCAAGACAAAGATGGCAATAGTATTACAAGTAGCTAAAAGATTCAAGGAATATGTTCGACACAAATATGATAAACATAAAAGAGCAACAAAATGAGAAATAACCTAAAATCTTGCTTTTTCATCAGAAATCGCTTGATGCATGCAAGGACCAGATCAGATTCGACAGATCGCTCATGGACCTCATCTAGAATTACGACCTTGTACTGGAGAGCTGCCACTCCCTTGTCGCGCATTTGCTCTAACAAAACACCAGCTGTTTTGAAGACAATTCTTGACCTGGTTTCATTAATATGCAGTTACTAGTGTCAAAGGCTTTCTTATTTTTCATGAGAAGTATAATAAATAGAAATTTTTTAACTCCAATTATTTGAAACACAACGACAAATCAACACCCCCTGCTCAGCTACTTTTCACAAATTACATAACGTGAAACAGGCATTACAATACCAATTAGATAACATAACACCGCTTATTTCACTGACTTTAAATAACAACATTTAAATACATTAATTTAACTAACACCAAATTATTATGTCTTGTAATGATACATGAATACCTTTTGGAGTTGTGGTCCGAGACATTAGAATGACCGATGTGGTACCCGACATCCCCGCCAACCTCACAATCAAGGGCTTTTGCAACAGTTCTAGCAATGGCCACAACAGCAAGCCTTCTTGGTTGTGTGCATAAAATCGGTTCCATGCCTTCTTCCAAAAGAAATCTGGGTATCTGAGAGCTCTTCCCTGCATTCCAAAATAAATAATCAGTAAATAACCACAAAATATTAATTATAAAAAAAGCAAACAAACATAATAATAAAAGCGTATTTGCATTAGAAGATATTTAGATATCTAGGTACCATTACTCAGGAAAACAAAAAAGAAAAACCCCATCAAGACTGGTATAACAATATGTTTTTAGATTATAATATAAAATAAGGCAGTTTAAGCACCTTTTGTGACAAATAAAATAGATTCGAGTTCAAGGTACAAAATAGTAGTAGAGAAATAAGGTCATAATACACCAATCAAGTCCTTAAACCCGCAAAAAAAAAAAAGCACAAAAATCAATCATCTTATTCTAAAACGCACAATAAAACCCTCACAAAACAGGGTCAAACAGTATCCGTTTCTCAATCTCAAGGCATAAAATTACCAAAAACAAACAGAACCAAATTAGAAAGTCCTTTCGCTCTATCTTTTAAACAAACAAACAAATAAAATAAAAAGATTTTTCAAAACAAAAAAAAAAAAGAGAACGAAAGACAAGGAAAGGGATTTTCATTTACCACATCCAGTTTCGCCTACGATCAGTGTGACCCGATTCTGCTTTATCTTCTCGACGATTCTCTCGCGAAATGCGACTACAGGAAGCACCGCCATTGTCGACTCTCTCTCTCTTTCTCTCTTTCAGATTTTAAAAAATCACAAGGAAAAAATGAGGAAGAAGAGAGAGCAGGGTTTTGAGTAAGGAATTAGGAATTAACATGTATTTTTCTTTTCCATCATTTATTTTCGCCTCGCTTTCGCTTTCGCTCCTTTCCTTTCCTTTCCCTTTCCGAAAAAGTTCTTGCTCAAAAACAGTATGTACATCAGTACATGTAGGCCAAGAGATTCCAAGTGATTAAGTGAAGCGTCCTGTGGGGTCACTATGTCAGTGAGACTGTGTCACGTGTTCCTTCCTTCCTAATTCCCATTTGCGTATTTGGATGCGTAGCTCCTTTCTGCGCACTGCGCAGCGTACTTGAGGATGACAGCTGTTCAATGCACGAATTCTTTTTATTCTCTGAGTGTGGACCCCACAGAATTTGGACGTGGGTTGGAGCACCTGCGCCGAGCGTATCCTTTCTCGCAATAGGTTTGGTCGGGTCGCTCATTTGCGTGATTTCTTTTCAATACCCTACCGGTTACCGGGAAATTACGGTACTACAGTAATCGAAACGGTGGTATCGGATATTAAGAGAAAGAATACCGGGATATTTCGGTAAATTACCATATTTCGGCCACTGGCCGGTATAGATGTCGGTAGTGTATTGAAAACATTACTGTGATGTCGTTTCTACCATTCGCTGCAAGTCGTCATTATTCTGTTGATTTACGTCTATAAAACAGTATTTGTTGATTTACGGAACCATTTTTATAAAAGATAAAAGTATTTGTAAAATTAAGAAAGTCGTTACGGCGGAACATTTAATTAGTTAATGCACTGTAAATAAAAAAGTTGTGTCATTTTTTTTTCGAAATTGAATAATGTGGATATTTGTATTTATTTTGACAATCTTAAATCAAATTTGTAGCCGTATTTGCATCATTTTGGCGGATACTCGTAATTTATTTACCAATATTGATAGTTTATTTGTGAATACTTTTTGAACAAACAGAACCAAATTAGAAAGTTAAAAAAACCACTAATACTTTTTGAATAAAAAAAATTTGAAAAATCTACGACCAATATCAACTAGACATTAAAATCTCAACCATCCCAATAATAACAAAATTATGGGAGTCGGAAGTAAAGTTTAATGACTGTCATCATTAAAAAGCAAAAGAAAAAGGCAAATGAACTAAAATAATCCGCCGTATTCAAAAAAGGGAAAAAACAAAGAAAGGACGAAAATAAATTGAAATTCTTCTCTTAATTAAACGGAATGCCTTGTCGCGTACTTCTCCTCGTAGCAAAAAGCAATAGCTATTTTCTTTTTTTTTTGTACAAAAATGTAAAGAACAATTAGGCATTAATTGTATTTCATTCAAGAAAGAAAGAGATCGGGGCAGGTGATCGAAAATAATTTGATTAACAAAATTTCAATCTGGAGTTAAATTTTGTTTCATTCAAGGTTTTAAAATACGATTTATGCGGTTTGACGATTGGGTGCTGATTTAGCGTTTATCGGTGATAAAACGGTTAATGCGGTGATAAAACGGATAAAACGGTAGTGCGGTATGAATCAAAATTAAGATAAAACGGCGATAAAACGAAAAAAACGGAGTTTTTTAATAGCTTGGTTTTATTACTTATTATTGTGAAATGAATATAAAGTTTAATTTGCAGCTCGGATGGTTCCGAATTTGAAGATACCAACTCTACGTTTTTCATTAGAAATTAAAAATAAATGCCGTCGAAAAACAAAAGTGATTCCAACTTTTTTTTTTTTTTTTTTTTGGTGAAACTACAATGTGTAGAAAAAATAAAAATGGCTTTGAAACATCGTTTCTTTAACCTTTGAAATTTCTTAAATAAAACCTTCAGTCTACGGGAACGGGATGCAGAGAAAGGGAATTGATTTGGACGTCCTTAATTTAGTCCGAACACTCCTATAATTTTATAATGACAAAAATAACCCCTTTTTTCCTTTGCATGTACGATGTTTTGTTTTATGTGTGAATATATATCTTTTATACTTTTTACATAATTTGATTTAAACTAGGGCTGGACATCGAGCTTCGCTCGATACAGTATCTTTTATAAATATATTTAAAGTTTAATTTTTAGTATATAATTTTATTTATATATGTTAATAACAATGTGAACATATAAATATCAACATAAAAATGTTTTAAGAAATTATCAAATTAGTTAATGCAAATAGATTGGAACTAAAAATTGTTTTAACGGGTTCAACAAAAAAAAAAACTTGATCCAGATTTGGTTCCATTAAGAAAACCGAGCATAATATGTAAACAGTTCAACAGAAAAAAAAAGCATTATTTTTTTATGTAAACAGTTCATATATTAAGAAAAAGCACTTCGTCATCGAGCTTTTAAAATGTACTTCGTCATCAGCTAAATATCACTCGTCATCGGCTCCGTTTGGATATGTGTGGGAAGAAGGGAAGAAGTGGGAAGAAGTATTGGAAAGTGTGTAACTTTGTGAAGAGTTTGGATTGTTTATACTTTTTTTTTCTTCCGTTCTTCCTTGTTCCTACTTCTTCTCAACGCATCCAAACGGAGGCATCAATATTTAATTCATCAAATAGAAATATATTTTTGTCATGGATGAAAGGATGAAGTTGGTATCTAAAAAAAATAGAAAGTGAAAGATATGTAATTAAAAGAGGGTAATCGAAAGGAAAAAAAAAAGAAAAAAGAAAAGAAACAACATATATACCTACCGGAACAAATTGATACGAAATGTGTGAGACGGTAAGCTTCGAGAAATTCAAAACAATGAACAGTGGAACGGATGAATCGATATGTTAAGACAACCATTTGAGATTGGGGGGAAATTATTATTTTTTTACGGAAGGTAAGGAAATGCTTATTTGAGTGGTAACTTTATAGAAGTGGAAATTGAATTTGAAAATAATATAATAAATTATAATAATAAAAAAGATGTAAAATTTATGATAAATTTGAATTCAGAATGGAACATGTATTCGTAACGTATTGTAATTTAAAATTGGATAAGATTTGAAAATTAGATTTATGCATTAAGAGGAAATTTAAATAAATGATTATCATTTGGATTCGCACTTGCGGAAAGCGGTGAGCCCATACCATGACTGGCCCTTGCAGCAAGGTGATGGGGCATGCATCATATTCACACGGCTAACGACTTAGCCTGAATGGCCTTCTCATTCCTCTTCATGTCATGGAGAGATCTCTTTTTCTTCTCAGTTATAATACCATTAGCCTTATCGATTAATATAAATTAAAGGCCTCTTCATTTCATGTCATGAAAGTTGAATTTTTTGGTTACGACACCAAAGATGGAAACAGCGGTGTCACATAATTGTACCGTAAAAATGTTTCTGTATTGGGCCGTTATGAAAAATAAATTATTTCCAGACTTAAAAGAGAAATTAAGATACCCATATTTGGTATAGGACGCAAAAAGAAAAAAAATAAAAATAACTTAGATATTTAAATTAATAAATTTCAGATTAAAAGTATTTAATGTAACCTCAAAGAATTTATTTTGTGGTCTGTATTGTTCCATTACACATGATGTGTAAAATCATTTTAAATTGTTAAAAAAAAGGCAAAAATCAGAATCAAATAACTGTAGATATATAATGTGATTTAAATAGTGATTTATATTTTCTTAATTTGTTTTATTCAGTATGCTTAGATCTTTAAACTCAAAAACACCCAATTTGATTATTTAAGAGAAACAAATAGAATTACAAAATCCTACAGCATCCTACTGGTACCACTTGTACCAGGGAAAAAAATTGAAGCATTATTCAATTTAACATCTCATCATCCAACAATTACACGACATACCATTATCTGCATTGAATGCAAAAAACCAAGTATAACAGGGGTATTCAACATATAAGAGATACACCATTAAATAATGAAATTTAATAAGTGAATCGTACAACATCCTATTTGTACCACTCATACCAGTACCACAAACAACTAAGATACTCCTTCAATTGTCATGTAACAACAATTTTTCACTAATTAATCCGATCTAAATTGGATCACCAACCCAAAAGGCTACATAAATATCACATCCTTCATTTTTTGTATGTCTCCCACTGCTTTTTTTTTGACTAATCTAGTCTCTTCTTTACTCTTCGAGCAAAAACTTGAGCTCGAGTATGCATCTTGCGCGAACCTCAAGCCGCCTGATCAGGCTTTCTTCAGACTCTCACTCTACGCTTGTCTGCTTAAGTTATATAAAAAAAAATGTTGATGATACTCTTTGAAAATCAAGAAAAATGTTTACAATTCAACCTTATAGTTTTTGTTGCTGATTACTGTACGGTTCTTCACTTTTCTTCTAATCATGATCTATCTTGCAGGCACTACTTTTTTATACCAGTAGAGCATGTGTCCTTTGTTCTCTTGTCTTGACAGGATTCCTAAACATTAAAAGTTAGATATTATTTTCATTATTTTTTTCCTTTTCATTGTATATTCTGCAATCAGAAGAATAAAATTTTTGGTGCTACATATTTGCAAGGTTCAATAGAGGGGCTTTCGACCTTTCTTACAATAGAACCTATGGCATAAAATCTGAAGTAATACCTCCTCAAAAGGAGCAGCACCCTTGATTTGGCCTTGAAGCTCTGTGATATTAGAAGGAATACAGTATTAATCACATGAAAAATAACAAATTAATGCACAACCAACTATTCTCAAATATCAGTTAGATATTACAATGAAACCATGAGGAAATATCAATAAAGAAATTGGGTTAGGAATTAATTAGCTATGTTTAGAGGCAACGATTAGCCCATGTAAACAAAGAACTCAAAATTAATATTAGTAGAATATTGCCAGAAAATATGTCTTGGCACAATATCATTTAGATTTACTGGTTTATATCTCTTTGGCAAGCTGTGCTAAAAAGAAAATTGCCAACCATTTGTTTACATTTGAAAATTGTACCATCAATTTAATGCCTATCCAATATGAAATAGATTAGTAGGAAGAATCAAAGGTAAATTATTAGACCAGCTAAATATATATGGCCTGAATATGTAAATTGACAAATATAAATCACCTTTGATCTCAATATCCTCACTTCTTTATCAAGAAGAATATCGTCATCTACCAAATGTTTCTCATTCTCGTATTGACAGCTTCCCACAACTTCAGGACTCTAGCATGTGTTACACCCTACTTCCTGTTAGTCGTGAAATCTACAAAATGGTCATCATGATAGGCAGGCTTAAAATAATAAGCAAATGAAATATCATCTCAACCAACTTTCCCTTCAAGTATCATATACAGAATGTAATTCACATAATATTTATTCAGAATATAATTGACAAAACCTAAAAAAAAAATTAAATTGGAAATAGTATTTTGGACACCAACCTGTGTATATTCTCTCTTACAACTGACAGGTTTGGATAGGATAAACGATGACCTTTGTAGAGACCAGAGTCATTTATATAGCTATAAAATTAATATGGAGTGCGAGATTAGTGACAGGTTTTGATTTTACCAAGCGCAATTTAAGGGAAATAAATGTCCACTTGATTTCTGATAGAGGAATACAGCTTTGAATCACATTTAATACCAAAAACAAAAACGGCAGCATTAAATCTTCCCTTGATTTGTGCATCTAATGATATCCAGTTCCATAACAAATGTTAATTCTTTGTGCTGCTAATAATATCCAGCAATATTCTGTATTCTCTCTCTAAAATTAAAAATAAATTCATGTAATATTGTACATATCTTTCAGATGTTTATATAATACAATGACCATTCAAATAATTACCATCACAAAAATACTAACATAATAAGGTGTAGAATAAGTTGCCTTTATGTTGAAAAAATTGTCAAAATTACCTCTTAGTTGACCAGTGGTTTAATATAAATTACTGATGAAATTTAAACAGCAAAAAAAATACTACATTCCTATGTAAAAAGTTAAAACCTTTTAAATGACAGTCTATTATAATTAAACCTTTTAATTATAAAATACCTCTTAAGCTGCACTATTTCCTCCAAGTAAATTCGCCAATTTAATGACAGTCTATTGTAATGCTCATGTTCCTTTTATAATCAGCATTTTTTATAGAAATTGTATTACATTTATTCATTCTATGAATAGCTCCTTTATATATAAATTGAAAAATGTAATTTACTTGGAGGACTGGTCGAATAGTACCTTGCAATTGCAAGTCTAAAATGGTTAAAAAAATTTCGAATAAGCTGAAATATGAATCGCTGGACAAAACGAAATCTCTAAATGTTATCCATACAAATTTTTATAGAATAAATAATGCCCACAGCTCACTTTATAAAATAATTGAGATACATAAGACAAATATTGTTGATTTTCACTCGAAATTTGTATGTATGGTTGTAGTTGCACTTGCAAGAAAAAAACAATGCTCACAACCTATTTGTCATAATGCCTGAAAGACCTAACACTAAATATATCAAATACCATATATAATGCCTGAAAGACCTAACACTAAATATATCAAATACCATATATGCTCAAAAAATAATTTTAACAATCAAGTTAAAGTAAGAGAAAAAGATTGAAGTAAAGAGAAAGAAAACATACAAATTAAAGAAAATCATGGAGAATAGATTATGAAGAAATTAAAAAGAAAAACATAAAAAATTGGGTCACCAGAGAATTGTTCTAAGTGCCATCAACACTATTTTCAAAATTGAATGGTTCTTAGAGGCATCAGCACTAATTGAGAGCGCAGTTTGTCGGGAAAAAAATAAAACTTTAAGAGAAAATTTGAAATTCAAGTAAAGTACACACTTACTTGAATTTTTGCCTCCTGTATGGCCTTGGAGAAGGGGGATGGAGAGGAGTGTCAAAATATTTTCGACTTCCCTTCTCTCTTCTCGTCCTGTGAGGAAGTGGAGGGGCTGCCTAGCAGAGAAGAGGGAGGAGGTGCAGGGGCTGGAGAAGAGAAAGGCTTGGCGGAGGTAGGGCTGCTGGTAGTGGCGAGGCGAGTTTAGCGAATGAAATGTAGGTTTCATCATAGGAAGAAGAGTAGGAGCCGCAAGGAAATTTAAGAAAACAACAAAAGGGAACAGCTCACATTACGTTGTTGAAATTGAACGGATGCGATTTAACAAATTGAACGGATACGGTGAGTGTCGCTGAGGTTGCTTTAAAATCCGCACAAAAAAGTCACGCGGATTACATTATACTATAGATACTCAGGGGCAATTTTGTCCTTCAAAAGTTTCAGGAGTGCTGGGACTAAATAATAGGGTGTGCGAATTAATTCCCGTAGAGAAATGACTAGTCTGTCGCAATTCATGCCCTTTGTGAAAATTTTTGTTTTTACTTTTAAAAAACTTGATACAAACATCGATGTTCTTGTTAAGTAATAGTTTGTTAATTATTAAATGATCAGGTGATGACAAAATAATTAATAATTAATATGGCTACTTGGCTAGTGATGTGATGTCAATATTCAATAATTAGTTTAACTCGTACAATTAACATGTTTTATAGTCAAATTTGGGGGGAAAAATGAAGAGAACGATGTCAAAATGAAATTATTGTTACGTACCTTCGCAAATTAAAACAAATTTACCAAAAAAAAACTCACTGACGAGATTCATTATGTTTGTTTTAAACTTTATTTTAGAAAAAAAAGAAATTAGCCTTAATAAATAAATTAATTAATGAAAGATAAAAGAAGAAAATTTTAGAAAATCCCTCCTCGAGAAATAAATATGACGAAACAGCATTTTTTGTGGTTTCTGCTTCCCATCTGAGTAAATTTAATTATACACTGGGTAAAAAGTATAATCATATTATATTAAGTGGAGTTCCGATGAGAATGTATTGATTCGTTCGTCTTGGTACTTGGTTTAACCAAAAATTTAAATACATTTCAGAGAAGGAAGGTCAAATTTTATAAAATAGAATGGAAGATCAAAATTTCATCTTTTCTATACTTCCTAAATAATAAGTATCTTTTGTTCATATAAAAAAAATGGAATGTAGAGGTGATGTTGCTGCAATCATATTTTTCAGCTCATATCAAATAAGCCAAAAGAAACGAAGAGGAAGACAGTCTCAAAGATGGTCACATCACTGAGGACACCTCCTCAGACCACAACTAGCCTCAATCTTGACTTGAGCGCAGCTCAAGACTGGATCCTGTTGCTTCTTCTTTTGTTTTTTCAAGCAAAGATACTTGGCTACTTTGTGTTTGTGTGTAGATGCTGCCGCTAGCTTTTAGGGGTTGTTTGGATCGCTTAGAAATTTGAGGAATTTGGAGAAGTTGCAATTTCTATAAATAAATTTATTGGGAAGTGTGTAATTTTGTGAAGAGTTTGGATTGTTTATAATAAATTTATGATAGGAAGATGAAATTCTCCGAATTCCTTGGGGAATCCAAACAGCCCCTTAGATAAGTACTTCTCTGAGAATGGTGTCGTTTTCTGGCATCATCAGCTTGTTTGTTTCCTGTAAAAATACTTTTTTTGGCTAATGAAAGCTTGGCTCCTCTGCTTGGACGCTTTTGGTTAAAAACAAAAAAATCTCTCCTCCCATTCTCTACATCGCGCTTCCTCTCTCGGTAGCTCATGTTCCATTTTTTCCAAAAAAAAAAGTGAAGTTATATATCAAATTTGATACTATTTGAAAATAATTTTAGGAACATACAAATAATTTTATAATTGTACTTATTAAATTTATAATATTTTTTGCACTAGTTATCATAATTGTTAAAAAAATATTTATCAATATATTCCTAACTATAATGTAAAAAAAACACACACACACGAAACCGTGGAAGCAAAAATTGGAGGTCCAATTTAATTAAGGCTTAATTTTTTGTATGCACTCCAACTCTTTTCTATTTGTTTATTTTTCTCTCTACTCTTATGTATTTCTTATTTGCCACTAAATTCTTCAATATAATTTCTTATTTGCCCTTCCAACTTAAATCATACACAATTAACTATGACTATTTTACAACAAAACTAAAAATTAAGAAGAAATAAATTAGAAAGATATAGGTTCGTTCCTATTTTCAGTTTTGTTGTAAGATATTCATAGTCAATTATGTATGATTAAGTTGGAAGGTGCAAATAAGAAATTATATTGAATAGTTTAGTGGAAAATAAGAAATACATAAGAGTAGAGGGAGAAATAAATAAATAGAAAAGAGTTGGAGGGCATACAAAAGATTAAGCCCTAATTAAAGGGTGATTTAGATATATGTCAGTGTGAAAATTTGAAATTAGAAAAATATCATCAATAAAAGATAAATTATTTTTATGCCATTATAAAATAATAAAAATTAGTTTTATGTCATCGGACAATTGAAATGACCATTTAACCCTTTTAAATGGAAATTGATTACTGCCATCTGCAATTTTGCCATCCCTGCCATCGCTAAATATAAAGTGAATATATACAGCAAACAAAGTGAACATATAGACGATCTAAGTGAACACATACAAACAAATAAGTTCAATGAAAATAAGTTGAATATGCATGTAAAATTCTGAACAAATGATGACAACACTTATTTGTTTGTAAGTGTTCACTTAGATGATCTATATGTTCACCTTATTTGATGTATATGTTCACTTTATATTTAGCGATGGCAGGGATGGCAGAACTGCATATGACAGTTATCATTCCTGCTTATAAAAAATTCGAAATATGCCATCACAAATGAAATAACGAGTTTCATGCAATTATAAATCAAATAGATTAAGATGAACATGTCTTGAAATAAGTATACCTCGTTATTTTAAGATTTATATTTTCTAGAGATAAAAAAACACAGGAATTCAAGTTGATAATGGACGATACTCCAGAATGTTTAGTTATATATTCACACAACCAACAAAGGTCGTTATGTATTAAAGAAAATAATAAAGATGAACAAAAAATTCATGATTTCACTGGACAAAAGATGGTATATGCAGAACAAATAATGACAATTTATTTTCTTGCCCGCATTCATGTTTTCCCTCCAGCGCGTCTTTTTATTTAAGATTAGGGTTTATTTTGACTAGGACAATTTGGTCATTAATAAAAGTAATGACAAATGAATGATGATACGTTTAGAATTTATTATATTTTTAGAAAAAATAGTGGAATAAATATAAATAGCAATCTAAGAGCAGTATTTTTCAAACCGGGCCTGATAAGGACCATCCGCTAGATACCTCATCCCCATCATCCCCACAAGACAACGCGTTTTCAACGTTTCGTATTGCCGCGTTTTCAACGTTTTCGCGCCGGTAGCAGGGAGGGAATATTCTGTTTGGTTTTCCGTTTTCACTCTGCGTAATGTTCACGCTCTAATCGTGAAGTATACAATACGCTCACCAGATTAGATCTGAACTGTTCGATCTGTTCGATCTGGTCTGGCTTGATTAGATCTGATTTGTTCGATTTTATCTGATCTGTTGAATATTGTTAAATAATGTAATTTTACAATATTTTGCATAGTATGATATTGTTGTAATGTAAAGAAATAAATGTTGAAGGGAACATTGTAATTGTTGAAGATATCGGATTGTTGTAGATGATATACTTAATTATTGAATTTGTTATGGCTAACTGTTGAAATTAATATGTATACTTGTTGAAGAATTACAATCAGTGAATATATTATAAGTAACTGTTCTTAAAAATATATTTTCACAATATTTTACAAAATATAACATAGTTGTAATTTAAAAAACTAAATGTTGAAGGCAACGGAGCTAATTGTTGAAGATATTACGTATGGTTATAGATGATATGCATAATTATTGAAATTGTTACAGGTAATTGTTGAAGTTAATATGCATGCAAAACAAATTGGGCCATCTCGGGCTATCGCGGTTCGCGAGCATTTTTGGGTAGAAATTGGGCCGAATTGTTATTTTTATTTTATTTTTTTTTAATTACTGTTGCTTGTTACTTTGTAATTTCTTTTGTGTTGAGACAATTGAAATAAGTTTTGTAGGAGTAATTGGAAAACAATGTGAAAAGATGGGATTAGGTAGGCGTGTATTAAGTGGTGGACAAATGGATGAAAAGAAACGAAGTGTTTTATTTGAATTACTGTTGTGCTGCTAATCGTTGTAAAATTGGTTGAATGATGTTGCAGTTAATTACTATTTTCTAGCATTATTGTTGCATATTTTGTTGCTATTTCTCTTGCTGGAATTCATTTTATTTTTTTTAATTGTTGTATTACCTTGCTTGAAATGAGTTTTTAAACAGTTTCAATTTTTTAAACAGCACACACAGACACAACTGATATTCTGCATCTACTCTTGTTGTTAACTGAATATATAAGGCAAGTAACTGAACATATAACACGAACAAACTGAACACTACACAATTTTGAACATATCAAAGTAAAGAATGACAGGTGCAACTAACTGAACATTTCTTTGCAACAAACTGAACACTAGGCACATACAGACATATTTAACAATAGTATCTTCATGACACACATCATTCTCAAACATATTTTACATACAACCTACAACAGCACACAATCTGAAATTATTCATCTGAGACGGCTGATCCGTTCGAGGCTTCTTCTTCAGGTTGTGGAAGCGGTTCTTGCCATGCTATCCCTGGTCCCAAGGCACCATTCACAAATTCAGCAACCTGAATGAATCCTTCAATTATTACTTCCGCCCTTCTAGCATATGGTTCCTGACCCACAATTATCTCATGAGGTATATTGACAGGGTGGCACCCATGTACTAGTATAGTAAGATTTACTAGGTTGCCAGGAACAAAGTGGGGTGAAACCCTCAGTGGTGTACCAAAACCTGAGATGATAACAAATTTGTAAGCGTTCAGATTATTTCATTAAGTTTTCAGTTTAAGTGATTATATGTTCTGATTATATGCTCATGAATTCCTGAGTATTCACTTGCTTTTATAACAAATTAATTAAATTATATTTGTTCAGATTATTTCAGTAAGATTTTCATTTTAAGTGTTTAAGTGTTCTACCTAATTAATTGATACTTTCTTATGTTAACATACAGTATGATTATAAAATTAAACAGATCATAATGCTTCCATACATTATAAAATATTTTAAATGTAAAAATAGATGAAACCTGATGTTAGGATATTAATCCCAGTGCTATTCCAAAGATTGAGAGGTACACCTATTACTATGATCTTCGTGTAAAACGTTGATCTTTCAAAGTTGCTGTCAATACCATGACGCCAAGGCAAGAACTGCAGAACACGATCTCTGACATTGAAATGACCAATCTCACAAATCACGTTTCTCAGATTTATATTGGAGCAGCGCAGTAAAAACTTATTTCGTGATGGATGAATTGGTGTTAACCTGAACCTTCCTATTGAACCACCAACTGTTTGTGCCAGGCGAATTACAATTTCATGCACCAGATCATCGTCAGCAAATTGCTCGCCTTCGATAAAATACATTATTGCAGAATTTCGTAGGATCATGTTATCTCGAGGTATTTCGTTATATGGTGGCATGTACACTTGTGTTCTTGCAGGACGATTCTGATTGAGAATGTCAGTTGGGAGTTCCAGATTCATTTGCTGCCAGTTTGGAGGGATTGGTACAAGAGGATCATTGTTATTTGCCATGTTGGAAAATGAATTGATACAAATATTGGTTGTTACTTTGTAATTTCTTTTGTGTTGAGACAATTGAAAAAAGTTTTGTAGCAGTAATTGGTGGTGGACAAATGGATGTAAAGATGTGATTAGGTAGGCGTGTATTAAGTGCTGGACAAATGGACGTAAAGAAACGAAGTGTTGTATTTGAATTAAAAAGACACATAGATTTCAACGAATTGTTATTATCACTTATTATGACTAAAAGTGTTGTAGTTTAAACTAATAAATGTTGAAGTTATTATGATTAACAGTTGAAAATATCTCTATATTTATGGTAAATATTATTTTAATAATTGATGAAGATATTACCCATGTTAAAGTTGTTATGCATAATTGTTACAACAACAACAACAACAACAACTAAGCCTTTTGTCCCAAACAAGTTGGGGTAGGCTAGAAAGAAACCCAATAAGAGAACACATCGAAAAAAAAAAAAAAAAATAAAAAAAAAAAATAAAAAAAAATAAAAAAAAAAAAAATAAATAAAAATAAAAAAAAATAAAAAAATAAATAAATAAAAAAAAAAAAATAAAATAAAAAAATAAAATAAAAATAAAAAAAAAAAAATAAAAAAAAAAATAAAAAATAAAAAATACTAATAGTAAGACTAGCCATACTAATAATAATACCTCTAATAATAATAGTAATAGTAGAAACCTAGACCTCGACCGTGACCTGATAGAGGGACCTACAAACCTATGACATCGCTCCTACCCCTAAGTTCCTACGTCATGGCTCCGGTACATGAATTGCTAACTTCCAAGCGCTCCTATCGATCGCCAACTCCTTGGAGACGTTCCATTCTTTAAGGTCTCTTTTCACCGCTTCTTCCCATGTCAATCTTGGTCTCCCTCTCCCCCTCCGGGTGTTCTCGAAATGATTAAGAATTCCGATACGTACCGGTGCCTCTGGAGGTCTGCGTTGGATATGTCCAAACCATCTCAAACGATGTTGGATCAACTTCTCCTCTATTGGTGCGACCCCAACCATATCTCGTATGTCATCATTTCTAATCCGATCTTTCCTCGTGTGACCGCAGATCCACCTCAACATACGCATCTCAGCTACACTCATCTTCTGGACATGTCGTCTTTTAGTAGCCCAACATTCTGCGCCATACAACATCGCAGGTCTAATCGCTGTCCTGTAGAACTTGCCTTTTAGCTTCTGCGGGACTTTCTTATCGCATAGGACGCCTGATGCTTGTCGCCATTTCACCCACCCCGCTCTTATCCTGTGACTAACATCTTCATCTATCTCGCCATCGCTCTGCAGCATCGACCCTAAATATCGAAAAGTATCTTTCGTAGGTACTACCTGCCCGTCTAGACAGACATCTCCGTCCACTGGTCGTATCCCACTAAACTCGCACCCCATATACTCCGTCTTAGTTCTACTAAGCCTAAACCCTTTGGACTCTAGAGTTCGTCTCCACAATTCCAATTTCCTATCGACCTCCGTCCTACTCTCATCGACTAACACCACATCGTCCGCAAAGAGCATACACCAAGGAATCTCTCCCTGTATATCCTTCGTGATCTCATCCATCACTAAGGCAAAAATATACGGGCTCAAAGCTGATCCCTGATGTAGTCCTATTTTAATAGGAAAGTCACTAGTTACACTATCACATGTCCTGATGCAAGTAACGGCACCATCATACATGTCTTGGATGAGGGTAACATACTTTGTGGGGACTTTCTTCTTTTCTAGTGCCCACCACATAACTTTCCTTGGCACTTTGTCGTATGCTTTCTCCAAATCAATGAAAACCATATGTAGATCCTTCTTTCGCTCCCGATATCTCTCCATCAATTGCCTTATTAGGAAGATGGCCTCCATGGTTGACCTCCCAGGCATAAAACCAAATTGGTTTTTCGAAACGTTTGTCATCCGTCTCAAACGATGTTCTATCACTCTCTCCCAAAGCTTCATTGTATGACTCATAAGCTTAATTCCTCTATAGTTTGTACAGCTTTGAGCATCCCCTTTATTCTTGAAGATTGGTACTAGAGTGCTTCTCCTCCACGCATCTGGCATCCTATTTGATCGGAAAATGCTATTGAATAGTTTGGTTAACCAAACTACAGCCACATCTCCGAGGCACCTCCATACTTCGATTGGTATGTTATCAGGTCCTAGAGCCTTACCTACTTTCATTCGTTTTAAGGCTTCTTTCACCTCGGACTCTTGAATTCTCCTAACAAAACGTCTATTGGAGTCATCAAAGGAGTCGTTCAACACAATTCCTAAGTCGTCATCCTCTCCATTGAATAACTTGTTGAAGTAATCCCTCCACCTATTATTGATCTCGTCGTCCCTCACTAAAAGCCTATCAGTCTCGTCCTTGATGCACTTCACTTGGTTTAAGTCTCTCGTCTTCCTATCTCGAAGCTTGGCTATCTTATACACGTCCTTCTCACCCTCCTTCGTACTCAGCTTCTGGTATAGATCCTCATAAGCCCGACCTCTTGCTTCGCTCACAGCTTTCTTTGCATTCTTCTTGGCCAATTTGTACTTCTGCGCATTGTCGTCGGTCTTGTCATGGTGCAAGCGTTTGTAGCATTCTTTCTTTTCTTTAATAGCTTTCTGCACTTCGTCGTTCCACCACCACGTATCTTTGGGTTCGCGGTTGCTTCCTCTAGTAACTCCAAGCACTTCCGTAGCTACCTTTTGAATGCTAGCTGACATATCTTCCCACATCTTGTTTGCTTCTTCATCTGCTTTCCACGGACCTTCTTCAATCATTCTGCCCCTAAAAGTATGAGACACGTCTCCTTTGAGCTTCCACCACTTCGTCTTCACAACTCGAGCACCTCTACCTACTCTAGAACGCAGCGAAAAGCGAAAATCAGCCACCACAAGTTTGTGTTGTGAGACGACACATTCCCCAGGTATAACCTTGCAATCCATGCAGGCTCGTCTGTCCTCTCTCCTAGCAAGAACAAAATCAATCTGAGAAAAGTGTTGGGCACTACTAAAGGTAACTAAGTGGGATTGTCTTTTTCTAAAGAAGGTATTAGCTATCATGAGGTCGTAAGCTATGGCCAAGTTCAAGAAGTCCTCACCTTCTTGGTTCCTATCGCCATACCCAAAACCCCCATGCACCCTCTCAAACCCTCCACTAGTTTCACCTACATGTCCATTGAAGTCTCCTCCGATGAAGAGCTTTTCAGTGGTTGGCACACTTCTAATCATACCATCTAAATCTTCCCAGAATTGGATTTTGATGGATTCACTTAGTCCTACTTGTGGTGCATAAGCACTAATGACGTTCAAAACTAAGTCCCCCAAAACTAGCTTCACTAGAATGATCCTATCCCCTTGTCTCCGCACGTCGACAACTCCACTCTTAAGGCTCTTGTCGATTAAGATACCTACTCCATTCCTGCCCCGTTCTTTTCCAGTGTACCACAGCTTGAAACCGGTGTTCTCCACTTCCTTTGCTTTTTGGCCCGTCCACTTTGTCTCTTGTACGCACAAGATGTTCACACGCCTCCTGATCGCCGTATCCACTAACTCTCTTAACTTTCCTGTTAGAGACCCTACATTCCAACTACCTAAACGAATCCTACTCTCACTGACTATCTTCCTTGCCCCCCGCACCCGTCGTGAAAAGTGCGAAGACCCTTGCTTACTTGCCACTACATCCGGGCGCTGATGTAGCGCGCCACTAAGGGAGTGACGATCCGGCCCTTGCTCACTTATCACCTTATCCGGGTTCCGATAAGGCGCGCCACTAAAGGGGTGGTGACCCGGCCCTTGCTCATTTATCATCTCATCCGGGTTCCGATAAGACGCGTCGCTAAGAGGGTTACGCCCCAACGAAAAGTAATTGGGTTTCATTTCCATAGAGATGACTGGGATTTTTACGTTGGCTCGCCTAGCCTATCACAACCCTCCTCCTTTTACCCGGGCTTGGGACCGGGCTATACTAAACAATGCAACCAAAGCTTAGTATAGGCGGAGTTTGCATAATTGTTAAATGTATTATATTATTTGTTGAAGATATTACTTAATAAATGGAACTGTTTAGTTTCAATTATATATAACAAGTAATAAAATTCAACTGTTTAGTGTGAAAAGGCGTTACTCCAAATTAAACGTCTCGACTTCTTTCGTTGTCGAAAAGGCTCAATTGAATATTTCAATAAACTATTCGAAAGGGCTCAATTAATGAGAATGTACGTAAAAAAGAAGAATCAAATTTAGTTGATCAGATCAGATGACAATCCTTTGCACCGATTTGGGGAGTACTTGTAGTTTAATGAATAATTCCAAAGAATTTTGTTTAATATAACATGGTTGTAGTTTAAACTAATAAATGTTGAAGTTATTATGATTAACAGTTGAAAATATCTCTATATTTATGGTAAATATTATTTTAATAATTGATGAAGATATTACCCATGTTAAAGTTGTTATGCATAATTGTTAAATGTATTATATTATTTGTTGAAGATATTACTTAATAAATGGAACTGTTTAGTTTCAATTATATATAACAAGTAATAAAATTCAACTGTTTAGTGTGAAAAGGCGTTACTCCAAATTAAACGTCTCGACTTCTTTCGTTGTCGAAAAGGCTCAATTGAATATTTCAATAAACTATTCGAAAGGGCTCAATTAATGAGAATGTACGTAAAAAAGAAGAATCAAATTTAGTTGATCAGATCAGATGACAATCCTTTGCACCGATTTGGGGAGTACTTGTAGTTTAATGAATAATTCCAAAGAATTTTGTTTAATATAACATGGTTGTAGTTTAAACAAATAAATGTTGAAGTTATTATGATTAACAGTTGAAAATATCTGTATATTTATGGTAAATATTGTTTTAATAATTGATTAAGATATTACCCATGTTAAAGTTGTTATGCATAATTGTTAAATGTATTATATTATTTGTTGAAGATATTACTTAATAAATGGAACTGTTTAGTTTCAATTATATATAACAAGTAATAAAATTCAACTGAAGAAAATTTATTGTGAAAAGGCGTTACTCCAAATTAAACGTCTCGACTTCTTTCGTTGTTGAAAAGGCTCAATTGAATATTTCAATAAACTATTCGAAAGGGCTGAATTAATGAGAATGGACGTAAAATAGAAGAATCAAATTTAGTTGATCAGATCAGATGACAATCCTTTGCACCGATTTGCGGAGTACTTATAGTTTAATGAATAATTCCAAAAAATTTTGTTTAATATAACATGGTTGTAGTTTAAACTAATAAATGTTGAAATTATTATGACTAACAGTTGATAATATCTCTGTTAGGTACACTAATTATTATGTAATAATTGTTGAAAATATTACCCATGTTAAAGTTCTTATGCATAAATATTAAATGACTTACATTATTTGTTCAATATATTACTTAATAAATTGAAGATAATTGTTGGTTTTTATTACTTATTTAGTATATTGTACTATAATTATTCAAAAAGCATACTGTATCATAAAGACTTTTTGAAATAAGAGCTACTCAAACAGTTTTACTCCATTCCATCATTGCTTTGGCATATTTATTTTTTGTGATATATATGGTAGGAAACTTCAGATCTGCGCATATAATCTCAGCAGGTTCAACAGGTTCAGAATATTGTGCTTGATTCAAAACTACCCTGGTTCTAAATGTTGTTATGTGGACAAACAACAAAGCAAGCACGAAGTACAAATTCTAATCATGCAATACTGAGACTGCAACAGGTGTAAAATTTCTAGTCTCAGAAATGTCAGCTACGTAATTGTTAACCACGAAGAGAAGTTTACATCTTACGAAACTGAAAATAAGAGCTACCTCAATTTCTGTAAATGTTTATTATTCTAAGAAACCATATCAGGTAAACATGAATATAGAAGATGGAATTATATTGTACGGATCGTACAATATGTTATGGGTGAGAACATAACGATCTATCTTCATGTCAACCTGTCAAACAAAATAAAAATTGATTATTACAGATTTCAAACATATAAGACGCAAAATTATTCAATTTGTATAATTACCATACTGACAAAACCATAACAACTATTATGAATAACATTAAAAATCAGAGCAAGGTAACAATAAATATTATAATATGGAAGTTATTGTTGAAACTGAAATGACTTACAGTTGAATTCGATAGATATTATTGTTGAAGTTGATAAGGATAAAAATCAGATCAAACTGACAACAAAAGCATTAATATGAGACTTGTAATTACAGTAAGAACAAAAGTCAGACCAAAGTAACAAGAAACACTATAATTGGAGCCTTGTAATTACAGAAAAGCATTAGTAATTTTTGGACCTATAATTTCAGACATGTTGATGATCTGTATCTTATACTAAACAGAATAAACTAACAAGAATAACTATAATAATAACAAATATACTTACTGTTGAAGTTGATATGAGTTACTGTTGAATTCAATAGGTCTTATTGTTGAAGTTGATAAGGATAATAACAAAACAGTAATAACAAAAATCAAAGCTAACTAACAACCAGAAAAGCATTAGTAATTTTTGGACCTATAATTTCAGACATGTTGATGATCTGTATCTTATACTAAACAGAATAAACTAACAAGAATAACTATAATAATAACAAATATACTTACTGTTGAAGTTCATATGAGTTACTGTTGAATTCAATAGGTCTTATTGTTGAAGTTGATAAGGATAATAACAAAACAGTAATAACAAAAATCAAAGCTAACTGACAACCAAAGCATTATAATTACCATACTGACAAAACCATAACAACTATTATGAATAATATTAAAAATCAGAGCAAGGTAACACGAAATATTATAATATGGAAATAGTTATTGTTGAAACTGAAATGACTTACAGTTGAATTCGATAGATATTATTGTTGAAGTTGATAAGGATAAAAACAAGAGAGTAATAACAAAAATCAGATCAAACTGACAACAAAAGCATTAATATGAGACTTGTAATTACAGTAAGAACAAAAGTCAGACCAAAGTAACAAGAAACACTATAATTGGAGCCTTGTAATTACAGAAAAGCATTAGTAATTTTTGGACCTATAATTTCAGACATGTTTATGATCTGTATCTTATACTAAACAGAATAAACTAACAAAAATAACTATAATAATATCAAATATACTTACTGTTGAAGTTGATATGAGTTACTGTTGAATTCAATAGGTGTTATTATTGAAGTTGATAAGAATAATAACCATAGAGTAATAATTATGGTTTTGTCAGTACACGATGCAGGCCTTTATCTTTTTTAAAAAAAAACACAAAAAAAAATAGGATACCTTGTGAGAAATATCAGCTGGCTCGAATGGATGGCCAAGAACTACTAGGACTAAGTATCTGAGTACAAATAGTCCACTGTCCTCTGAGCACCTATGCCTTGGAATGCCTTTCACAAACTCCACATTGTAGCATAGGAACCTTTTCTCATTCTTGCGCCAAAAAAGGAACTTCTTTATCATTGTTGCCTCTCTGTTCACAATTGACAACATCTTTTCATCTATGGCTTCTTCAGGCATTGAGGTGTATACCAATATTCGCCCTCCCATCCAAAGTTGTACAATGTACAGCCACCAGTGTTCTTCGTTGTCACTAGAGATGAACGCAATGAATTTGCAGCCAACAATATAGTTGCTGAACAAACCTCGTACTTCATTGTTCAGATTGAGCAAGTCACCTACTAGCATCTTCTCCTGTGCAAAATTTCAGAAAAATAAGACAAAATTGGAGTAATGAGATCAACGTATGTTAAGTATTGTACTTTTTTATGGTTGCAGTTGACAAGCTTACTGTTAAAGGTAATTTGATTTATAGTTGAAGGTAGTATACGTTATGTCTTGTTTTGCAAAACAACATAGTTAAAATAGTATGTTACTATTTTACTTAATAACTGCAAACGGATAATATATTACTAGATATAGTTACTGTTGAAGTTGATATAACTTACAGTTGAATTCAATAGATGTTATTGTTGAAGTTGATAAGGATAATAACCATAGAGTAATAACAAAAATCAGAGCAAACTGACAACAAAAGCATTAATATGAGACTTGTAATTACAGTAAGAACAAAATTCAGAGCAAAGTAAAAGCATAATTTGATCCTTGTAATTACAGATAAACATTAATAATTTCTGGACCTATATTTTCAGACATGTTGATCTGTATCTTATACTAAACAGAATAAACTAGCAAGAATAACTATAATAAAACTATCACTACTATTCTGTATCTTATGACTGTAATTACAGTACAGATATAATTAGTGTTGAAGTTGATATAACATATAGTTGAATTCAACAAATCTTATAGTTGAAGTTAACTTATAGTTCATAACAAGAAACAGTATAACTTATAGTTGATATAACTTACAGTATAACTTATAGTTGATAACAAGAAACAGTATAACTTATAGTTGATATAACTTATAGTTGATAACAAGAAACAGTATAATTTCAGACATGTAGATATGTTGTACAACTATTATGAATGACAATAAAAATCAGAGCAAGCTAACTGATCAGAAAATGTTTAATTGAATAGATGAGGCAACTAACTGAACCTATAGAACAACTATTATGAATTTGAGACGTGTACATATGTTGTACAACTATTATGAATGACAATAAAAATCATACCAATCTAACAAGAAATACTATAATATGAGATCTGTAATTACAGTACAAATATAATTACTTTTGAAGTTGATATAACTTACAGTTGAATTCAATAGATATTATTGTTGAAGTTGATAAGGATAATAACAAAAGAGTAATAACTAAAATCAGAGCAAACTAACAACAAAAACATTAACATGAGACTTCTAATTACAGTAAGAACAAAAATCAGAGCAAAGTAACAAGAAACACTATAATTTATTTGCTAAAATGACCAAAGTAAACAAATTAAACAATTGTCTTCAACTATTATGAATGATATTAGACAATTTCTAAAATAGTATGTTATTTGAGTTATTGTTAAAGATAATCTGACTTATAGTTGAAGGTAGTATACGTTATGTCTTGTTTTGCAAAAGAACATAGTTAAAATAGTATGTTACTATTGAATTCAACTGCAGATTATGAAAATCTTACTAGTGACTTTCGAGTTAAGGCTAGCCATAAATTTCCTGATGGTACTTCACGAAAGATCTTTTCCATGAGGACTGACATGATCTGCACAACACATTTACTACATAAATTCTACTACACAACAAAGAAGAACAGTATTTCATGGAATAACAGTGGAAATTAGTACAAACAGTTGAGATTGATACTTACACTGACAGAAACATTGCCTCCAGTTAGAAAATCATCAATTTCAGTTGAGTTGATTTGAAAGTTGCCATTGTTGAACATCACCACCTCTTTTCCTTGTGCTGAAAGTTTTGTCAGGTTATCAAGCAGCTTGTTTATCACCACCGTGAGTTGCTCAGAAGGAAGCAAGTCAGAAGAAAATCGAAAGTCAGTCCAGAAATTAGTTTGCTTCCCCTTCTTTTTCCGAACTGAAACTGGAGCAAAGATGTCACCGTATGGGCTGCCATATTTCTTTGGTTCTTTTATGGGCCGACCTGTTCGAGTGGCTTTAGGCAGATTCTTTTTTATCCAAGCAGTGCATGAGATGAAGCCTTCTGCATTTGGATCATATGGATCGCTTTTTTCCAAAGGTTGCCCAAAGGGAATTCTCGATGACTGTCCTAAAACAGAATCTACTACAACAGGTGTACCTGGGGTACCTAGGTAATCACAACATAAATGAGACTCAATGATATCACAAACATCACAGCAAATATTAATAAAGCCATCACTAACTGACTCTTGTGAATGTTTCTGAATATCTAAACCACATTGTTGAGAACCACTATTATGACTACCTAAAGACAAACTTAAACCTAAACTAAAAGTTGGTTGGTTGTCAAAAAGATGATGTTCATGATCCACCACTCCTGCAAAAAACACAATTGTAAAATGATATATTTACAACTATGTAGTACTGTAATTACAGGTCTCATAGTACAATGCGTGGAAGATATGCAGTACAATCTGTAATTTGAGACATGTAGATATATTGTACAACTATTATGAATAACAATAAAAATCAGAGCAAGGTAACAATATGAGACATGTAATTAGAGTACAAATGTAGTTAGTCTTGAGTTCATTTGATCTTATTGTTAAAGTTGATAAGGATAATAAGTCATATATTTAGTTTAATGTTATTAATAAAAACACCAGTATTGTTCAACTACAATATTAAGTTATATCAACTTCAACAATAAGTACATGAACTACAACTTTAAGTTCTATCAACTTCAACATTAACTAGATGTAGTTACTGTTGAAGATGATATGAATTACTGTTGAATTTAATAGATCTTATTGTTGAAATTGATAAGGATAGTAAATCATATGTTTAGTTTAATCTTATTAATAAACACCAGTGTTGTTCAGTTACAATATTAAGTTATATCAACTTCAACAATATGTACATAAACTACAACTTTAAGTGATATCAACTTTAACATTAACTATATCTGTACTGTAATTACAAGTCTTATATCTTAGTATATGACAATTAAAAGAAAACTTAAATTTTTACCTCCATCCAGTTGTTCAAATGTCTCTGCAACTATTCCCTGTCTACTTGATGTGGCAACAGTTTGAGTTTTTGCTAGCAAAACAAAAGATATATAACTATCTATTAATCATCAGAAAAATAACTCATAATAGTACAAATATAGTACTGTAATATATAACTATATTCAACAAATAGGCAGTACAAATGTAGTACTGTAATTTCATATTCAACAAAACACAATTGTAAAATGATATATTTACAACTATGCAGTACTGTAATTACAGGTCTCATAGTACAATGCGTGGAAGATATGCAGTACAATCTGTAATTTCAGACTTGTACATATATTGTACAACTATTATGAATAACAATAAAAATCAGAGCAAGGTAACAACAAATACTATAATATGAGACATGTAATTACAGTACAAATGTAGTTAGTCTTGAGTTCATTTGATCTTATTGTTAAAGTTGATAAGGATAATAAGTCATATATTTAGTTTAATGTTATTAATAAAAACACCAGTATTGTTCAACTACAAATATTAAGTTATATCAACTTCAACAATAAGTACATGAACTACAACTTTAAGTTCTATCAACTTCAACATTAACTAGATGTAGTTACTGTTGAAGATGATATGAATTACTGTTGAATTTAATAGATCTTATTGTTGAAATTGATAAGGATAGTAAATCATATGTTTAGTTTAATCTTATTAATAAACACCAGTGTTGTTCAGTTACAATATTAAGTTATATCAACTTCAACAATATGTACATAAACTACAACTTTAAGTGATATCAACTTTAACATTAACTATATCTGTACTGTAATTACAAGTCTTATATCTTAGTATATGACAATTAAAAGAAAACTTAAATTTTTACCTCCATCCAGTTGTTCAAATGTCTCTGCAACTATTCCCTGTCTACTTGATGTGGCAACAGTTTGAGTTTTTGCTAGCAAAACAAAAGATATATAACTATCTATTAATTATCAGAAAAATAACTCATAATAGTACAAATATAGTACTGTAATATATAACTATATTCAACAAATAGGCAGTACAAATGTAGTACTGTAATTTCATATTCAACAAAACACAATTGTAAAATGATATATTTACAACTATGCAGTACTGTAATTACAGGTCTCATAGTACAATGCGTGGAAGATATGCAGTACAATCTGTAATTTCAGACTTGTACATATATTGTACAACTATTATGAATAACAATAAAAATCAGAGTAAGGTAACAACAAATACTATAATATGAGACATGTAATTACAGTACAAATGTAGTTAGTCTTGAGTTCATTTGATCTTATTGTTAAAGTTGATAAGGATAATAAGTCATATATTTAGTTTAATGTTATTAATAAAAACACCAGTATTGTTCAACTACAAATATTAAGTTATATCAACTTCAACAATAAGTACATGAACTACAACTTTAAGTTCTATCAACTTCAACATTAACTATATCTGTATTGTAATTACAAGTCTTATATCTGTACTGTAATTACATGTCTCATAGTACAATACGTGGAAGATATGCAGTATAATCTGTAATTTGAAACATGTAGATATGTTCTACAACTATTATGAATAACAAGAAATACTATAATATGAGATATGTAATTACAGTACAGATGTAGTTACTGTTGAAGGTGATATGAATTACTGTTGAATACAATAGATGTTATTGTTGAAGTTGATAAGCATAGTAAGTCATATGTTTAGTTTAATCTTATTAATAAACACCAGTGTTGTTCAGCTAAAATATTAAGTTATATCAACTTCAACAATATGTACATAAACTAAAACTTTAAGTGATATCAACTTTAACATTAAATATATCTGTACTGTAATTACAAGTCTTATATTTTAGTATATGACAATTAAAAGAAAACTTAAATTTTTACCTCCATCCAGTTGTTCAAATGTCTCTGCAACTATTCCCTGTCTACTTGATGTGGCAACAGTTTGAGTTTTTGCTAGCAAAACAAAAGATATATAACTATCTATTAATCATCAGAAAAATAACTCATAATAAACAACAATACAAAACACAATAAAATAAAAAATAAATAAAGTGAAAAAATAATAAACTTAATTATTAACACACTTCATTTGTGCTAATACACAGGTAATAATTTGCATGCATGTAGTTTCGGAAGTGCAAATTGAAGTTTAATAAACAGCATTGAATTTGTATCACTAATTTGAAGAATTTGCTCTCTGAAACTTTCTATGATTAGATGTAGGTGTGCATAATGCTAAAATATCAGATGCATATTGTCTAACTGGAAAATCAATGTTATAATTTCTGTTAAGAACAATTCCAGCAAACAATGATTAAGAATAATGTAGGCAAGAATTAAATAATCTCACTATACTTGAACATTTAATAGTAATTACCTTTATTTTTTTGTGCATCAGCAGTGAGAGTCGCAGCATGAAGAGCAGCAGCAGAACAAAATCCACCTTTTGTTGTAGTTAAGAAGAAAAATTGAAGAAATAATTATATTAGGAGTATTAAAAAACAATAAATGGTGATATTTGACTAACAGACAACAGTTTATATTTGACTTTAATTTTAAGTTCAACAAACCTTTTTGCTGTGTTGTTTTTTGTTCTTGGACTTTGGTAGGTTTTTTCGGTATGAGTTTAATGATTGGTATGTCTTCCCAATCTTCAATGTCAGTTGGTTGCAGAATAGTTGGCTCAACAATATTTGGATGCAAAAGAGATTCCAGAAAACCTACATCAGGCAAAAAAAAAAAATTTTAGATTGTTTGTTCAACTACTTTGAGATGCACTTACAATAGTATGAATTTCATTGAAAACAATGTACAGCTACTTCTGTATGACTTTGCAGGGAGAGTTTTTTTGTTGTTACTTTTTTATTTAATTTTACTCTTCTAAACAAACAACAGTATTGTTTAACTGCAACATGAAGTTATATGAACTTCAACAATAAGGTGTATTAAAGTCAATAGTAGACATTTTAACTAAAATTTATAGATTTACATCATAGCTACTATATCTGAAAATATATGTCTACAAATTATTAATGCTTTTCTGTAATTACAAGGCTCAAATTATTTAGTTTGCTCAAATTATTTAGACACTAGTGTTGTTTAACTACAATATTAAGTTATATAAATTTCAACAATAAGATAATTGAACTACAACTTTAAGTTATATCAACTTCAACAGTAACTATATCTGTACTGTAATTACAGGTATCATATTATAGTATAACAACTATGCAGTACAATGCGTGGAAGAATTTTATAATACAAACAATATTACACTGACAAAAATAAATAAAAGTAATTTTACAAGTAAGAAGTATGATTTCACAATTGAAAGAAAACTTAAATTTTTACCTCCATCCAGTTGTTCAAATGTCTCTGCAACTATTCCCTGTGTACTTGATGTGGCAACAGTTTGAGTTATTGCTAGCAAAACAAAAGAAATATAACTATCTATTAATAATCAGAAAAATATTGTAGAACTACATGTTATAATGATACAATTACACAAAAGGAATTATTTTAAATAGTTGTACTGTTGTAGTCAGTAAGTTTAATTGTTGAAGTTATACTACATAACTATTGTATTTAAGAAATGTAGTCTGATAGGGAAATTGATTGTGTAAATTAGTCAAATATGATACAATTTGACTGATATGTAAATTAGTCAAATATGTCTTCTAGTATATACGAAATAACAGTATGTAAAACTAACATTATACATGATAGAATTACTGAATTAAGTGAAATTGCTGTATAGTGAGTTAACGTGTAGTATTTGTTAAAGTCTAGAACCTAAGTGTTGCAGCAATCATGAATAAATGTTGGAAAGACAGATAGTACATAATATATCCACAAAAGTATGATCTGATATGTACAGAGTTAACGTATTATAATTGAAAAGAAAGACAGATAATACATAATACATCCACAACAGTATGATATGATCTGTACTAAGTTAAATAGTTGTTATTGTTGTAGTCAGGAATTTTAATTGTTGAAGTTGTAATACATAACTATTGTAGTCTGATAGGGAAATTGATTGTGTAAATTAGTAGAATATGATACAATTTGAACGATAGTAAAGAAAACAAAGTAACTTGTTCACCTGTTGTATGTTGTTCTTGAAGAGATGCTGCTGCTCGTGCATCAGAAGACAGTCTTCCTACTGGTGTTGGTGTAGAAGGAGATTCGTTCAAATCGAAATCTGTAACAAGCGAATAATGTCGTAACATAAAAAATCAAGTTTCAAATCTCAAATTCATAAAAAATTAGTAACATCATGAATAAATTTTCATCGCATACCTAATTCAACCATATTGATTGAAAAATCTGGTCAGATGCGAATAGAACAGAAGAGAAGACCGATCTCAGAGATCGAGTTGCTCTGAGAAGAAAGTGTTCTTCATCGAATTGATTTGAGAAGAGAAGAGAGATAGGATCAGAGGAGAAGAAGAAGAGAGGAGCAATTTCAATCGCACGACAAGTTGCTCTGAGAAGAAAGAGTTCTTCATCGAATTGGTTTGAGAAGAGAAGAGAGATAGGATCAGAGGAGAAGAAGAAGAGAAGAGCAATAGAAAATCAATCGCACAACAAGAAAGGAATAACGCTAAAGAGGAAAGAATTAAGAGCGGATGAAAAATAACTAATTTTGAAAAATAACTCACGCGCGTGCACGTGACGGAATCTTTGTGGGGATGACGGGATGATAGAATCTTAGGGATGGTCTTAAGCAATTCCGTTTTTCAAACTGACAAAATTTGTAGCGGTATAAAATAAATTTTCCAAGCCCCCCCCCCCCCCCGAAAATTACTTTACTAATTTTGTTTGAGAAATGCTAGTGTCCAATATGTTCGTTTTTACGTTTTAAATTTCAAAAGACCGATCCGAACCGTTCAATATGTTCTCCATATTGAAAACTTACAAAAAACCAATTTTTACATTTTTTTACTATTTTTTTGGTATTTTTGAAAATTCATGATATAAACATTATGGATCGTCCAATAACAACGATTTTCTAAAATACCAAAAAATAGTAAAAATTTTCAAAAAAAAATGTAAAAATTAATTTCTTATAAGTTTTCGATATGGAGAACATATTGAACGGTTCAGATCGGTCAATTGAAATTTAAAAATATAAAATCGATCATATTAGACGGAATCCATCCGTCCAATATATTGGTAATCAAAATTCGCGTGCATCTGGTACTAGTTCCTACTTCCTAGTTAGTTAGTGGTTGTCTGGCTGATCAACATGTAGGTTTTGACTCGCGTCTCTGCGCAGTGCGCACGACCTTTCTTCTGACACGTGCGTGAGCCGAAGTTTTCCTATATTTATAACCCATTTTCTTAATATTTTTCATTCTCGGAAAATTGAATATAACCCCTCCAATCTTTAAATTTAAATATAACCCACTCTAATCTCATTTATTAAGGATATAACATTTTTTGAATAATTTAAATCATATTTTAATTTAAAAGTAATGAATTGGACCAATATACCCCCATCTCTTCATGCGTTGCTACCCGGAATTACCAACTTCCCCCTAGCGCTTTATACAAATGGAAACAAAATTCTAATTTTTTCTATCCAAATAACTAGATATTCTCCTTTAAATTTTGATATAGGTTCGTTCCTGTTGAGATTTCAATTCAAAATGTTAGGCTGGTATATTAGTTCCATTAGGATCACTTCATCTTGGTTCCTTTTGTTTTTCCATCCCGTGCATTTTTTTTAGCAACAAAGAAGGTTAATTAGGCGTGACTATTGAAGGTGACAAATTATGATCCCAAGTTAAAGACAATCGTCCCTGCTTAATAATTTTTCTAAGCTTGAAATTTAAATCAGAATGAATTAGGATATGCTTCCTTTTTATACGCACTGAAGGGAAGATGAAAAGTGTGATTAGAAATTATTATTTTTACTTAAAGTGTGATTTAAATTACTCAAAAGGTGTTATATCCTTAAAAAATAAGATTAGAGGGGTTATATTTAAATTTAAAGATTGAAGGGGGTTTATATCCAATTAGAGATGATTTTAGGGGGTTATATTCAATTTTTCAGCTACTTGGCGGCTTATAATATGTTAAATATCTCTATCTCAGTCTCCGTCTCTACTCATAAACACAGATGCAAAAGATATCACACACTAGATCTAATGTGTTTGTACCGTTCGATCAATTTGATCATTGGTTAAATATCAATCGCTAGACAAAATAATAATATTTATTTTATTATCTAATATTATTTTATTTTTTATTTGCCCATTCTATATAAATAAGTCAATCGTTTGTATGGATCAATTGTTGTAAAAACCAAGAGTTTTTTTACTTTTTTTTTTCCTCCTTTCTAGCAGGGCATAGCAGCCATGGCTGCTGGAGATAGGTCTAGCCTACCTTCAGATCTCATTCATCTTATATCCACCAAACTACCCGACCTTTCAGATCGTGTGCGCATTCGTGGTGTCTGCAAGACGTGGAAATCGTCAGTTTCTGCTTCGGATCCTTCACCATGCAGTTGGTCTTGAATATAATTTTTTTTATTGTCTAACATTATTTTGTTTCTTTATTTGCTCACATATGTAAGAATCTTAGTATAGGTAACATATAGTTGGTATGGAATATATATATATATATTTTTTTTTTGCAGTCACCGGTCAGCCGCAGAAAAACAGCCCTTTTGGATATTTCAAGCGAATTTACGCCCTTTCAGAAAAACAACCTTGATATTTCGGCTATTTACTGTCCCTTAGAAATTTCTAATTGCCTAACAGGGCCCATAAGGCGTGTTTGGATGCATGGTAAATAAGAAATAAGCTCCAAATTTCTTATTACGTAAAATCAAGCAACATATGAAATAAGAAATGGGCTTATCCGAGTGCTTATTCATGTTCTAACATTTTAAGTTATTATTATCATTATTTTTCAAACCAAACAGAAAATGACGTGTTGAGTATTTTCTTATTGAATTTAACATTTTATTTTTACTTAGTGGACAACCAAGAAAGACTTAGAAGAGTTGAATGGTAAAATTTGACAGTCTGGCAAAGCAAAAACATGAGAGAAAATATGCAACCAAACTCATTTGGCATATCAATGAAAAATACATCTATACAAAGTAAAGAAACCAAGCTACTCTATGTGAGCATCAATACGACAATACAAATACTTCAATGGAGATATTCATTTCTCACATCTGAAATGTATAAAATAATCAAAGCATTATTGTATCTCCCGAGCTTCAAGTTGAAGCATTCACATTTTTGTATATTTTCCATAGCTGAAATTATACCCATTTCTTCGCGACCTTGCTTGATGATTTACTCGGAGGAGTCTTCACATCATTTATATCTGTAGAAGGAATGGAGCAAATCAGTGCATAGTCAATCAAATTGTTTCTAATAGCCAAATTACACAATTTCCAATCAATATAACTTCTGACAAAACTCAACTAACGCTGCTTTGGTATGCAGCCTATGCACTAAAACTTTTTATAAACCAGTTGGCAATAATTGCCTTGATGAAGATTACCCTATAAGTGCCTTTAGCAAACAATAATGTTTAGTTTCCATTTGTTACCCTATAAGCTGAAAAGTGATAAGCCATTAAGCCTGTCCCTACAAAATTAAAAGCATCTTACACAGCCCAGCACTCTAAAACACCATATTTGCCCTCTACCTTTAAGCAACCTTCTTATTTTCTTTTGCAGGGAATGAGATTAAAAATGAATTATTTTCAACTTTAATGGAAAATCTCCAAACACGCATATATGCACAGACATTCTCATTTTGTCAAAGGTATATGATAAACATGAAATTTACAACAAAAAGGATAAGAATACTTACGTGTGTCTGATTTTCCACCCAGTGAGGACCTACGTGTAAAATTCGAACCTACCGGCTGATAATTTGTCAGTGACTGCCTCCGCATCGTTCTGGAATCAGTTTTAGAATTAACAGGAGATTTTGCATCTCTGAGTCGAGAGGCTGGCTTTTCTATATGGCACTGATTACTCCTGTAAAAGAAAAATCATTTACAATGAGCCTATAATCTTTACTTTCTTATTTAGTACCTTTTTTTGGTAAGAATGATTACCTTTTCTCTGTTGAATTAATCAACTTCCCTAAGCTCTGAATGGATTTCCTTATACTTGATCCTTTAGTAACCACGCTAGTGCGCACGCTTTTCTGTGCACTACTACTGGTACAAAAGCTGAAATCATTCTGACCATCAATTGCCATTTCAAGTTTCATCTCATCAGGTGACTTCTCTTGTGCATGAGATCCAATTTGTGACTTGGATATTTTGATTGGGACGTCGGAGGTGTCAGCCGCTAATGATCTCTGTGCACTCTTCTCATTTTCAGATGATCTTGCACACAACTACAAATTATGGTCGAAAATTAGCAACTAAAACCTTACATATGCTTTCTCTTAATCAGCCCCCCCCCATCTCTTCTAGGATGGCTTATAACAGACCAAACTGGCATACTCCAAAACCAACAAAATGCAAAAAAAAAAAAAAAAAAAAAAAAAAATCAACTTTGCTCATTGAATATATTGTGGTTAATATATGGAACCTTATAAAGATCCATCTAAACTCTCAACAAACCATCAAGTTAAAAATAAAAAATAAGAAGTAAATTGATCAATCAAAACTCAAAAGTCAGGTATAAGTTTTGAGCTAAAGGGTACAGACAACAGAGACAAAGGAGGTTTTACCTGAGACGTTGCATGCTTATCAAGTTCCTTATTTTGAGCATTACATGAGAAAGGAGGTTTTGAAGCAGGAGAGTTCGAAATTAGAGGGATTTTTGTGTAAGTTGGTGTCTCAAGGCTAAACCTTCTAGACCGTGGTGGGGTCCGCACTGTATCTTGTTTAGAAGAACTATCCATTGTTGGCACATTTTCCTTCATTTTGGATGAGAATGGGATTCTTTCAGTTTCTTTCTTTGCTAACGCCTTCTTGAGACTCTCAATCTAATGGAAAAAAGAAGTTTCTTTGTCAATACTTTAAGAACAAATGTTTTTGACATTTTGAAGCTATCAAAGGATGTTTCTTACACTATACAAATTTCCAAGCCAATATGGAAATTTTGGAAGGGTATACAAACAGTGGCTCAGAAACGGATCCAGCACAAAGGTTCATACTTGATGTCTGTCAAATATTGAACTGAAATTATATAAACAAATGCTAGATACCTGTTCCTTCAAATCCCTTATTTCATTGCTTTCTTTATTGGCACAGGCTGCCCCTAATTCCACAGTGGATGCCCTTTGTGCAAATTTGAGTGTGCTGATAGTTTCTGTGAATGATTCTACTTCTGGACTAATGTGTGCAAACATTAACATTTTCGCATTCCCACCTGTCAGAGTAGTATTTATTGGCATCATTAACGTTCCCCCAAAAATAAAAAATTACTAAAAATATAAAATGACCAAAACAATGGCCAGCTATAATCAAACCAGATGGTATGTAACTTGTAGTGCTTCATACTTCATCCTAAATATCATGGGAACTGACACAAGGGTCCTAAACCACATAACATGCACAATACGGAATGTCATTTGCAATCCAATTTTATAACAATACAAGAGTCAGCATATGTTTGTTGGACACAGACACTCTATGCTAAGTACAAGGACGCAATACTTGTTGGAAACATGTGGCAGGGCACTCAGAGAGTCTGAACTACACACCTAAACCAAGCTTAATTGTTTGAAAATAGCTCAATATTATTTTCCAATTAGTTTTAACTTTTGATTTGAGAGTGTGAGTCCAATTCGAGTCCTCTGTTCGTTTCAGTATAGAAAAGGATCACAAAGATACCAAACCAATAAAACAGAAAATCAATCAAAATAATTTGGTTTTGATGAATGATGGATATTTGCCAGCATGTAAACACATCCATTGACTAACCATCATCTATCTGAGTGAACAAAAGAATACCTAGAGATTTCTGCAAAAGTTGTGTTAGCTTGCTGTTTCGGTATGGGATGTGGGAGTTCTTCTGGGCCAAGGCAGTGATGACATCCCCCAAACAGGAAAGGCTCTTGTTAATATGTTGTGCCTCCTTAAGTCTGTCTCCAGTAGCTTCTGATCGGTCGACTCTTTCACTTCCAGCCAGGTCGACCAAATATAAGCAGCTATTTGTAACCTCTCCTGAATCTTCCTCTCCATGCACATGCACTATTAATATACTGCAAATGCATATCAGGTCTAAGTGGGTTAAATATTTTGCAAGGGATATTGTTTTGCATAAGAAACAAACTGAGGGGTGCTTTAGTAAAGAAGTTTTGCAAAGCACTACATGTATAGTGCTTGTAGCAAATATAATAGTGTAACGAAAACTTTGCAAAAAATACCAATCTTGTTCCTTCTCGTAAAAAGGTTCTACAAAACCCTATCTTTGTAGGGTCTTTGGCAGCTAAGATAAATGAGTACAAATTGGGATTCTACAATTGTGTTTTTGTCAAGAAATTATGCCTGTCCATGAGGTTTTTAATGGATATGTTAAATGTTGTTTAGTTGACCCATTTAACTAAAGAATTGAGCAAGCAAAATGGTACTGCATTTTGATACTAGTTAATTGCCTACTAGCATCTACAGGCTGACGCAAGTCTTGTATGGTCGGTGCCAAATGTCTTGATGTTTGAAGTATTGTCCTCTATTCTTCTTCTTTTATATACCAGAGGTAATTGCTTGCTTAAAATATGTGGTGTACAAAAACCAGAATTTATTATATTCATCATTCTTTTAGGAAGGAAGTGAATATGAATTCAATACAGAGATTCCATTTACCTGTGCGATCGGCTACTTCTGTCATTCATTGCAGTAAAACTAGATGCACGGTTTGTCTCTCCCAACTTCATTGCATTTATCACATCTTCTGTGGACCCAACTAGAAGCATCTTAGCATCTGGAAGGGTCATCTGGCTATTGCTTGTGCATGTTCTTATTTCCAGTGTAAGCATCATAGTTAAGGCCAAACATGATAAAGTTTTGGTACCAATCCAGAGTTGTCTAGACTAAACTTAGTTAGTTTTGATATATTTGGGGAAAAAGATTTAAAGACTCTAAAAATAATTTAAGAAAGTGTTTGACCATGTTAGTTATAGTACAGCATATCTGCTCGAATTCAGATTGAAACATGAAAAATGAGTAATTGATGGTTAGGTTTCATATTGAATATAGTCAGATTCATAGCATTGTGACAGTCAAGTATGTTGCAGACCTCTACTATTTTCCTAACCATAATTAAAGCATAATGGTAGGATCCAGTGTACTGGGATGCCATACATTCCATCTCTTTCAATATCAAGTTTGCACTACCAAAACAGTGCATAGAAGATTTCACCTCCTGAGTACCAGCATCAACCAAACTCACAATCTAATATAAACTCAGTGTCATAAAAAAAACAGGTGGTGATTCTGGCAAAGGTACAAGCATGCAATATTGCATTTCCTTTTCATTTTCTAGTTGAAATAAATAATTATCACAAAAAAGGATATCTAGTTGCTGATGAATCTTCAGCAAGAAGGTCTCTAACTTGCTCATTATAGATTTCAACCATCTGCACATTGATCTGGTACTTCACATTCTCTCTAGCGCCAGAAATGTGAAATAGGTCATTTAATGCCATGTAATTTATCCCATTGTCTTGGCCTGATCCTCCTGACGGACCATACTAAGAAGCAATAAATAAAGCACAAGAAATTTATTAAGTTAGTCCAGGTATGTACAAAATGTTGCATTTAGATACCATTTCTTTCAGTACTCCTGCCAGTTTTCTTTATCTTTTATGTCACTCTTTTGTTCCTTTTTAGCCCCTTTTTTGATTCTTAGACTCTCAAGGATTACTTCATAACACACGAGAAATTTATTAATTTAATTCAGCTAGGTACAAAATGTTGCATTTAGGTACCATTTCTTTCCTTACTTCTTCCAGCTTTGTTTATTTTTTATGCACTCATTTGTTCCTTTTTAGCCCCTTTTTGATGCTTAGACTCTCAAGGATCACTTCTTCCAGCTTTGCTTATTTTTTTTATGCCACTCTAATTGGATAAATTGCTTCTATTGTCTGAGCCATCTGGCATACAGCAAAAAGTTCAAATCCAAGAACCAGTCTGGCATACAACTTCGAACTGAACTATCACAAGAAAAAGAAAATTACCATGGTGTGGGTCTTTCCAGAACCAGTCTGGCCATATGCAAAGATGCACACATTGTAGCCATCCACGACGGATCTTATCAAAGATTGAGTCTCCTTGTACACATCACCTAAACATATATGTTCAATGACCTATCAGATTCAGTACATATATTAAAGGACCTATCAGCTTTTTTAGTTCTTTTCTTTGTGTTTAATGGGCAGTCTAAACAGGTCATCCTTGCTACCTTACAAAACAGGAAAAAACTGCCCCCTCTACACACCCGGCTGCTCCACAACTCCCAACCTCCAACCCCCACAGTCCCACACACAGACACACAGTAACACATAAGTGTAGGGTGAATCAACACACACAAAGAATGAAAGAAATAGCAATTTCATCTATGTAGCAGAACCTCAAACAAGCAACTATCACTAACATATGCTTCCCAAATTAAAAAGAGTCCATAGCTTTACCACCTGGGTATCTACCACTGTACCACTCAATTCATGAGACACAGCATAATTTGACGTGTTTTTGGAAAAGGTTGGAGAGGGGGGTCAGGACAATTGGCCCATTGTGCAAGAAATATGATAGCTGTCTCCATGCTCATGTGAAATATGATGTTATTTCCCAATGTGAAAATGAAACAGTAAATTGAAGTGAAAAGCCCAGTAAAACCTAATCCTCATCATGGAAATGCAATGCAGATACAAAAGAAACACTGAGTTACCCTGTGTAGCCTTGGGACCGAAGACTTTGTTGAACTGGAAAACTTTTCTAGTGGATTGTGGTTTTAATGGATCAAATACCATTACAGATCCATCTTCACCAATGTAGTCAATAGTGCTCCTTGAGGTTGAGTCAAAAAGAGGTCTAATTCTACAAAACACCCGAATATTTCCTACAAAAGTATTATAAATTATCAGTTATGACAAGGTAAATATATGTACCTAGATCTTAAAATATTTGACAGAAGGAGATAAACCCTATGCTGTATCACTGCTTGCGAAATACCCCTTTTTTAATACATGCTGCGGCCAAATAGCACACATCTAAAATTATACTTACCTAGAGAAAATAATGAACCTAATAGTCTTAATTAGGCCGATCTTTTACTTTAATCCTGAAAATTTTGCAAAAGGGCCTTATGTTCTCAGTCCAAAGTTTCAAACCTAGTAATAAGGTGACATCTTTAACATGTAGTTAAAAAATACATCTCTGCGAGTACACCAAATGTAGACCTTACCTCTTAACTCTTGAAGCATGTTGTATAGATTCATATTTTCTTTGACAGCCTGATTGTATCGACTAGCAGCAGTAGTCAGTCCTTGTACCTCATGCACTACATCACATGGATGAATTTATTCAATTAGAAATTTTAATATAGAAGGAAATTACCGATTCAAAGTCAAATGTCCAAAAGAAATGATATAATTACAACCTAAAGTGGCATAATCATCTTGGATTTGATTGTGAAGCGCACTGTATTCTGATTTGACACTCTCAAGCATTAACTTTAGTTCCTGAAAAGTGATTTGATGTTTAATATATACTCATTTAAGCAATGCAAATTTAAACATTATTTATTTACTTTACCCTTATTTCACTCTCTTGAGCTTCCAAAAAGTTGATGCTAACCGATCTATCTATCTCAGATGTATTATGATCCTGCAAAAGAATTTAAGGAGTCAGAAATTGTACTAATATTCTTTATATATTATGATTTTCATATTTTATTGTTTGTTCAAACTATTTTCCATACATTTATTGAGGAATCAGTTCCAAATTTATTTTTAACACAAAATCTTGCAGATTTTTAACATACTGACATACATAAAAGTTGGGGGGAGTGGGGCAAAAAAGAACAAGTTGACTACAAAAGTTAATTTAGGATGATAAGGTTACACCTGAAGTAGGTGCAAAATTGAAATGCAATTGTAAAGTAGCTGCATGAACTTGATACAATCAACACATTTCACTGTCATTGATAAGATTCATTTAATTACTTCCATTTAAAGAACTAGAGCATCAGAACTCTACCTTCTTTAATGGTGATGATGCAATATCATTTAGTACTTTTCCTTCAATCGAGGAGAACGGAGCAGATGGTTTTAACTACATTATGAGAAACATTAGTGAATGATACCATGTGGTCTTTTTAATAAAAAATAATTTTGTAAAAGATATACTCACATTATCTACATTGTTTTTCTTTTCTAAGCAATTGATGATGATCTTATTAAATAATTTCACAGGATCCTATGGGAGAAGAAGATATTTGTCAGAAAACTGAATGTCCAATCATTTGTAATTTACAGCAACAAGGAATAATGCAAACTGAAATTGAAAGCTGTTACCTCTCTCTCTTGACTCGTAACATTTGTTGCCAGTATTTGGTTGAAATTTTCCTTAGCATTAACCAAACATTGACATATTATCCTTACAACTTCATCCTCGACCTCTGCAAAAGTTGGTACTGAATTACGAAACACAAGATTTAGCTTTAAAAAAGGCAAAGACAAAGGAAACTTAGATATTAAGAAATAAGAATGAAGCAAGGAATTGGAATTTGCTCTTAATTTTTAGTACAGTAAGCTTTAACCAATGTAGATCACTTTCTTGAGCTTAATTGTTATATAAATTTTCTAATAGACATTGATCATATTACTTGTAAGTGATGTGCTTCATTCATAAAATATAAGAGCATTTTCATTCAACTGAATTCCATTTATATCTCTCTTGTAAATAACAGCACAATTATACTCTAATATCAGACTAACACAAAATCATAACAAGTTCTCACAACAACAACATCTAAGCCTTTTGTCCCAAACAAGTTGGGGTAGGCAAGAAAAGAAACCCAACAAGAGAAATCATCCCATAACAAGCTCTTGTTAGAAACAAATTGTACAACAAAAAAAAGCATACTGTACCTTCAGTTTTTTTGTTTTCACTCTCAGATGGTTTCTTTCTTTCTGTGCCAGATGGGAGGTCGAGGCGCCTCCTTTGCACAAAAGATCCTGAGGGTGTCATCTGGCATTGTGCACGTGATACTGAGAGCTTGAATAAAGGTGACTTTATGCATTTCAAAGACCCGTTATAATCAATTCCTTCCATCCATTGCTGGTAGCTTTTAAGGGCGAGAATGCAATCCACAATTCTAGTAACTGATCCTGTATCTAGCTTCTCCTGTAGCACAAAATATATAAATAATGACTACTCTCCTGTAACTTTTCTAAGTTTTGCTCAGAACCAAAGAAGTTATAATAACAATTTGAAAGAACATGTGAAAAAATTAGCAACATTTTATTACCCTTTCTAGATCAGAGGCTTCAAAAGTCGGCAATTTGAGCTCCTCAACAGCAACCAAGAAGTTGCGAATATTCTCAAAGTATTGATAAGCCGGCAAAGAGTTTTGGTTGTCATTGGCGGGGCTTCCCATTAGAGGCTTTGACACAATCTTTGTGTTCATTTAAAATTGTATATCAGAGAAAACAAAAAAGCTAACTATCAGAACATATCATTACAAACAGTCCATTGTACTACATGCTTAGGCAGGACGAAAAATAAGGCCCAATCGATTGTGAAGTAAATGCTAGTATCATGAATTCATGATATTTGGTGCTTCAATCGTATAAACATAGTCATACTCATACTACACCTTATCCTACTTTGTTTCTTTTTAACATTCATCTTCATTAATCTCCAAGTGTCTCAATTTCAAACAATTCAGGCCAAAACTGTTACAAAATTGGGGAAGCTTGCATGGCAACTGAATTATTTAACTGAAATTGGATAAAGAACTAACTTTTGGTACTGAACCAGGTTTAATTTTGTTTATGGCATTGCAGAGGATGAGACCGTTTCTTAGACAAGAGACAAATTCTTGTTCTGATGGATTCTGAGGAAGATTTAGCGGGCCAACCATGCTGTCGAGCCATGCAGCAGCTTCATAACGCCTCAAGGCTGAGTGCAGAGAAAGGATCAAGCCTTAGATTCACAAATTTTTATCTAATAAACACTTAACTTAGAAAATTGAAAAGAAAAACTGGGCCCTTTTATGAAAATACTGTTATCATTTTTTCATGAGAAATAGAGGCAAATTCTAGTGAATTTCATTGGGAAAACTAACAAATTTATGAGAAAATTAACGAACTAATTATATTTCCAATAAAAAGTGCTACTTTCGAATTTCATGGAGATCGTACCTTACATATTGAACGATAAAGCAAAAATAACACCGATTTTTGTAAAATAAAGAAAGGAAAATAGCAGAAACAACCGAACTATACCAAATTGAGATAAAAACCTCACATTATTTGCATTGACGGAACTTAAAACTTTGATTTGAGACTAGAAGAAAGCAAGATCTAGAGAAACAAACCAGTTTCTTCAGCTTTTCTTGACAAGCATCCTTCCCTGAACGAAACCCCCTTCGGTTCCATCTTGATCCTTTCTTTCCTGATGGATGATTCTTCTCCGCTAGAGAGAGAGAGAAAGAGAGAGATGGTGCAGAGTGATGCAGTGTGTGCGCCTCGTGTGAGTAGAGAGAGAGAGAGAGAGGCTCGGAACTCGAGGTTTGGAATCGTAACGTTAAACTAAGGAAAGAAATGAAAGATTTGAAATTGAAATGACGCTATATCAAAATACGTCGTGAACTAAGAAGCGAAATGTGTAGTGATTTTATTAGGCTTGACCAAAAGACAGAGAAACAAGTGGGGACCATAATGACATAGATCACTACACAAAGAGCGAATCACAAATCAATAGAATTTAAATTGATCGAGTAATGAATTCATGGCAAGACCAGCGACAGCCGACAGTGCCGTTGATAAATGAGTGCTTTGAGCTAACTGCTCCCGGAACAGCGAGAGCGAAAAGTTTATAAAAACTGTAACGTGGGTCTAACTGAGAAATTCTGTGCACCGAGTGCATGGTCTGGTCGGAACTTTACGAATTTGACTCTGAAGCCAGGTGGAGAGAGATGTGGGCCCCTTCTCTCACTGAGTGGGGCCGTGGGATGAGAAAGGGTACAACTTTTGGTTTAATTTAATTCAAACCTGTGTGATTTAACGCACTATTAATTAATTTAATAATTCAGAGCATTCT
This sequence comes from Rhynchospora pubera, assembly GCA_028095005.1. Classification (NCBI taxonomy): domain Eukaryota; kingdom Viridiplantae; phylum Streptophyta; class Magnoliopsida; order Poales; family Cyperaceae; genus Rhynchospora; species Rhynchospora pubera. The sequence goes on along the minus strand of CM051461.1, from coordinate 256,898,054 downwards.
TAATTCAGAAATCATTCGGAGTAATTATGCTATGTAATAGTATTTCAATGTTACACTTTTAATTACCTGAAAAATGAAAGAATAAATTATACATGTTTCACCTTAAAAAAATGAACAAATTTCAGGTTGCCTGTCTACCATTTTTTTTTTTGTACTTCTAATATTATTCATAGAAAAGGATGTCTTTGGATGTCTTTTTTGAGTAAAATTAGGATGACTTTAACTTTAAAAATAAAGGGATCAACTTCACATCATGAATATAACTACTGATTGTGATATACTTCACAAGCGGTGGAGCATGTGGTTTAATTCGATGCAAAGCGAATAACATATGTTAATGTTTCAGATTTATAATATTTTAATTTTGTTTTCCACAAGATCAAGAGATAGAATAATTAAATTTAAAAGGTTCTTTAAGATATTCACTTTTGAATAATTTATTTTTTAATCTTGTATACAATGAACTTGAAAGATAAATTCAAATTTAGAACATAAATGGATAACTCATCAAAGTATATTAAAACAAAAAAAAACATTACATAAATTTATTATTTGAAATCAATGCACTATTTTTTAAGTTGTATACACAAACAACAATTTTCTTTTGAATGATGAATCAACGGGAAGTGGTTGTATACAGATCCACAGATACAATGTCACGGCCAGATGCAATCAAATTCAAGCATATAACTTTTCAGTCCAAATTTTTTAGTCCCTTTTACTGTTACGGTTACTAAAGAATAATTGGTCTCTACATTGAAACCTTCCACTGACATTATTTCAAAAAAAAAAAAATGGTTCTCTACAGAGCAAATTATTACAGAACTAATAATGTCAGCATCTTAAAATTTTTTGATGAACTCATAAATATGATCTGAGACCTCATGTGGTCTCTCCTGGTTAATAAAGTGACCAACCCCTTCCATCACTACAACCTCTTGAAGGAACGGTACATTCTTACTAAAACCGCCTTTGTGTATGTAGTCTTGCACACCCGGTGAGTGGTACGTCAAGTCTAGGTCCCCAACCATAAATTTCACAGGCACCTTTATCGGCTCATCAGTCCATGGTGCACTCATTTCCCAATTCCTGTGCAAACATCTTCATGAGTAAGGCAAGTACTCATTTATCTTTTTCTTTTATGTTTAGTGGCTAACATGAAAATAAAAAAATTGTTACCATTTTTCTATTATTTGCAAACTACAGTATTACGAAGGAGAGTTCATATTATAACTATGGTTACTGAGGTTTGTAAACATGAAACTTTTGTGCTTCTGGTATGTCAGGAAGTCATCTGAAGAAAGCTCTGTACCTACTACGCCAACAGGCTAACAGAAATATTAAAGAAGAAATACAGTATGATTGTACTATCGTATACAAATATTACCAAAACAGCATTTACCAATACCTGCCCGATTTCAACTTCATGTCTGTACACTACCAACCTGATATATATTGCAGCAAGCAAAATTGTAGTACTGTTTGGTACAGTAGCAGTAAATACACCCAACTGAAATGGTCAGACTGGTATATAATCAGTGCGAACTCCATTAATAGACTACACAGTACAATATGATTTTACTTATGTAAAAACATACAAGTTCATGCACCGGTAGTAGTTCAACCCTCCAGTGAAACCGGTCTTATCAAAATTGGTAGCATAATAAGCTACATCCTCCTCAGAGAGCCATGATGGCAAGTTTATGATAGTATCAGGGGAACCACCAAAGCCTTTCTCTTTCGGAACAATAAGAGCTTTTGGCTTTCGATAAGTTAGGAATTTCTTTAGAACGAGCTTTGTATCGATTCTGGAAAATTCCGCTTCTGCTACTCCAGGCTCCTGCTCATTTTATGACGACCAAATAATAAAATAAAGCAAACAAAACTACCACCTATTTAGTCAAGTAAAATTTGTAAAAACACCATAGTGCAGACCACCTAGTCAATCAGATGCAGGTGCATCCAGTAAGAAGTTGCATGATAGGATGCAAAATTTGAGATGGATAATTGATAGTGGAGCATCTCACCATATGACAGGAAATTATGGTTGTATTGATGATATTTGTGATATAAAACCCACAATTGTTAGTCTTCCAAACGGAGAGCAAATAGTGGCTAAACATGAAGGTAGTGTGGTGTTGAATGAAGGACTGGTTCTTCAAAGAGTCTTATACGTGCCCAGTTTGGATTGCAATCTCATTTCTGTAAACCAACTGATTAAAACCAGCAGATGCTTTGTTACATTTACTGATGAGATTTGTGTCATACAGGATCACAATACTAGGATGTTGATTGGTGTGGGTGAGCAAAGAGATGGGATCTATTACTTTCATCAAGTGGCATCGGCAAAAGTTTTTCACATGCATGGAAAAGAACCCTATGAGTTGTGGCATCAAAGAATGGGACACCCTTCAAAACAAGTAACTTCACTCTTAACTGGTAACACTAATATTTCTGAAGATGTTTGTGAAATTTGTGTACGAGCCAAGCAAACGAGAGAAGTATTCCCTATCAGTTTGAATAAAACAAGTGAACCTTTTGAATTAATACATTGCGACATTTGGGGTGCATACCGTGTGGCTTCACATTGTGGTGCTCATTACTTCTTGACCATTGTTGATGATTTTTCCCGTGCTGTATGGGTCTATTTAATGGCTGAGAAAAGCGAAACTGGTGGTTTACTTAGATCTTTTTGCAAAATGGTCCAGACACAATTTAATAAATCCGTTAAATGCATTAGAAGTGACAATGGTTTGGAATTCAAATCTGGACCAATGAAGAACTTTTATTTAGAATATGGAATCCTACATCAAACCTCATGTGTAGCCACACCTCAACAAAATGGGAGAGTGGAAAGAAAACACCGTCATATTCTTAATGTGGCAAGAGCATTGAAGTTTCAATCTCATTTGCCTATTGAATTTTGGGGAGAGTGTGTGCTAACTGCTGCATTTATCATTAATAGAACTCCAACTCCATTGTTAAAAAATAAAACACCTTATGAAGTATTATTTGATAAACCACCTTTATATGGAGCAATTCGTGTGTTTGGTTGCTTGTGCTATATCAAATCTAGAACCTCAGATAAATTTGAAAGTAGAAGTAGAAAGTGTGTTTTTGTAGGATATCCTTTTGGACAAAAGGGATGGCGTGTGTATGATTTGGAGACCAACGAGTTTGTTGTCTCTCGCGATGTGATTTTTTGTGAAAATGTCTTTCCATTTGCTCAAATGGGAGTAGATAAAGCCATCTATGATTCAAGCCATGTCACAATGCATTCATATGATGATGAGGCATTTGCTATAGAGTTACAGAATTATGATGCATCAGATCAGAGTGCAGGTGCATCGGGTCATAGTGCACCCGGACAGAGTGCAGGTGCATCGGGACAAAGTGGATCCGGACAGAGTGCAGGTGCATCGGGTCAGAGTGCGCCCGGACAGAGTGCAGGTGCATCAGGACAAAGTGCGCCCGGACAGAATGCAGGTGAATCGGGTCAAAGTGCAGAACTTGCAGGTGCATCGGGTCAGAGTGCGGGTGCATCGGATCAGAGTGCACCCGGACAGAGTGCAGGTGCATCGGGTCAAAGGGCATCCGAACAGAGTGCAGTTGCATCTGGACAGAGTGCACCCGAACAGAATGAAGGTGCATCAGATCAGAATGATCGTAGTCAACGATATCGCAAGCCACCAGCTCATCTTCAAGATTACATATGTTACACAACATCTTGTCATCCATCTAAATCTCACTCCACTACAGTTGACTCCTCAGGTAGTCTCTATCCAATAGCTCATTATGTGAATTGTAATAATTTTTCTGCTGCACATAGAAAATTTTTGGCTGCAGTCACAGTAGGAAAAGAACCTCGGTATTTTGGAGAAGCGATGAATTACAAGCACTGGAGAGATGCGATGCATGCAGAAATTGATGCACTTGAGCGAAATGAGACATGGACAATTGAGGATTTGCCACCAAAGAAGAAGGCAATCGGATGCAAGTGGGTGTATCGCATCAAGTACAATTCAGATGGAAGTATTGAAAGATACAAGGCACGGCTCGTTGTGATGGGAAATCGACAAGTTGAAGGAATTGATTTCAATGAAACATTTGCTCCAGTTGCTAAGATGACCACCGTTAGAACTCTTCTAGCTGTGGCAGTAGCAAAAGGATGGGAGTTGCATCAAATGGATGTACATAATGCATTTCTGCATGGTGATCTGAATGAAGAGGTTTACATGCATCTACCGCCTGGTTTTGCTTCTTCTCACCCAGGCAAGGTGTGTAGACTTAAAAAATCGCTCTATGGTCTGCGCCAAGCACCTCGAATGTGGTTCTCAAAATTGACAGGAGCTCTTCGAACATATGGTTTCATTCAATCATACGCTGATTATTCATTATTCACATTTAATAAGGAAGATGTATTCCTCGCTATTCTTGTATATGTTGATGATTTGGTCATCGCAGGGAATGATTCTGCCGCTATTAGCAAATTCAAGGAGTATTTGCATGGTACTTTTCATATGAAAGATCTTGGAGCATTGAAATATTTCCTTGGCATTGAAATAGCACGGGGACCCAAGGGCCTTTTGTTGTGTCAGCGCAAATACACCTTGGATATTTTGTCTGAATGTGGTCTCCTTGGTTCCAAACCGGTAGCATTTCCCATGGAACAAAATCACAAACTTTCCACAGCAATCGGAGAGCCTATGGTCAATCCAGAACGTTATCGGCGACTTGTTGGAAGACTGATTTACCTAACCATCACACGTCCAGAGTTATGTTATTCTGTGCATATTCTAGCTCAGTTCATGCAAGCTCCTCTTCAACCTCATTATGATGCAGCTCTTCGCGTTGTGCGGTATTTAAAAGGCAATCCGGGTCAAGGAATTGTACTTAGTAGTAAAAGTGATCTTTTATTGTCTGGTTATTGTGATTCAGATTGGGCGAGTTGTCCATTGACAAGACGATCTTTGACTGGTTATTTTGTGATGTTGGGTAATTCTCCTATCTCTTGGAAAACCAAAAAGCAGCATACAATCTCTCGCTCCTCAGCAGAAGCAGAGTATCGGTCCATGGCTGCCTCTTCTTGTGAGTTAATTTGGTTGAAATCTTTACTCAAATCTCTTGGAGTTTCACATTCACAACCAATGCAATTGTTTTGTGACAGTCAAGCTGCACTTCACATAGCGAGTAATCCTGTTTTTCATGAGCGTACAAAACATATCGAGGTGGATTGTCATTTTGTGCGAAATTTGATTCAAGATGGAGAAGTTGCTACATCACATGTCCGAACAAATGAGCAATTGGCAGACATTTTTACCAAAGCTTTGGGTAAACATCAGTTTCATTATTTACTTTGCAAGTTGGGGATTCACAATCCTCCAACTTGAGGGGGAGTATGGAAAGATTTGCTATTCCTAGAAGGGATCGTGTGCTTTCATTAGCTGAGATTGTTTCCTTCTATTCATTTTCCTTGCTATATTATTTTACTTCCTTATTATTTCTCCTCTCCCTGTTAAAACCAAAAAAAAAGGCTGCACATGTATTAAGACATGGAAAACGTGTGTGTGTGTTGTAAACTCCTCTCTTTGATGAATAAATAAATCGGGTGTGTTGAGTAATCGTGGAGTGCGCTTTAGGCGATACCACGTTAAAATCTGTGTCATCTCTTCTTTATCATTTTGTGTCAAACATGTAGGTTTTCTTAAGAAGAAGCCACAATGCAGGATCCAAAATGAGGATTGAAGCTCATATTAATACATGTAAAAAAGCAAAATCTGGTTACAAATTACGTACAATTATAGGAACCCCATTCAAGGACCAATCAAATTGCAATTCAATCATACTTGGCCATTATATATTCTTTTGGGGCTTTTCATATACAACTGAAGCTTTTTACAGGAAAAGGCACCTAATTGAGAACGGAAAGCTATAAAAATCTGCATTAATCCCAATAATGAATACTATTGATTTGCATACCTGGAACCTAACAATGTAGTGATCCTCTCCAAAAACAGCCTTGATAGAATCAACAGGTTTTTTGGTTGGATGACGGGCTTGATAAACTACACTAAGGTTGACCAAAGCTTTGACTAAGTCGGGCCGTATCATGCAGAGGTGCCAAGCCACCATTGCCCCCCAGTCATGCCCCACCACAAACACCTAGAATGCATAGGTGAGAAGCAACTGAAGTCAAAATTTGCTCGCATCTACTTTCTTGGAAAAACCAATAAAACGTGGTTTCACAATAAATATTCACACATATGACAGCAAAAGGAACAGTTAGTCTCATATAGCAGCAAGGCACCTACACTGCCAATTAAAAAGGAGTTATAATATTAAGGGGCTGTTAATATGTAAGTAAATTTATACTGTTTGTTTTGAAATTGGAAATGGGAATAGGAATTTTTAGAAAAAGTAAAATATAAATCTCATATAGCATACCTTTGTAATTAGTAAATATTTATCTTTTATTACTTTGCCAGCTGGTGAAGCTAGTGTACACTAACTTAAACAAAAGAAGGCGACTTGGAAACCAACAGGGAGGCGACAATGAAGGCGACTCAGGATTGGCAGGTAGTGCAACCCCGACAGCGCCGCCGCAACTCTAACACCTCCCCGGTTGTTTCCCCCTCCCCGATTGTTCCCCCATCCCCTCCAATCCTCCCCACTCCTCCAGTTCTCACCAGTGAGCTAAAGGTCTACCCTTCTCTTCGCCTCTCTTACTCTCAAGCCCTCCTCTCCAACCTAAACACCTCGCCTCAAACCGCCACTGCTGCTCATGCTCAAAGAACAACCGCTGTTGCTCCTGCTCAGAGAAGCGCAAAGCCGAATGTCCCAGCTAAAAACCTGATTCCCTCCGTCATCAAATCTCCTGACAGCCCAGTTACCCTCCGCTTCCCCCCCAAAGCTTCCTATGAGGAATGGAAGGCTAGGTGTTACCGTTGCTTTCGACGGGGGCACCACTCTGAGAAGTGTACCAACGCTCTTCGATGTGCTTTTTGCTGGGGACAGGGTCACAAGTTTGATGAATGTCCTGATTTGAAGAGTAAAACTCCGTCACCTCCACCAGTACCCACACATCCTGTTCCACCTCCTCAGGACAGATCCTTTCTTCCACACGAACTCAAAGTCTGGAAGGAAGCAGGGTTTAGTGAGCTTCTTGAAGAAGGCTCCTCTTCTCTCCACACGGTGGTACCTGACGACCACGAGAGGCCCCTGCAGCTGCAATGCCATGTCACTCGGGACTTTAGCTACTTCCGGGAGCTTCAGAGGCTGAGTAAATGTCTCGTTATCACACAGCCCCCGGAGTTCGACTTCGATTTGCCAATAGATGAGGTAGCCAAGCACGTAGCAAGCACTGGCTTAGTTACAACCCACCAACTCAAGGTGGCTTCACTAACCAAAGGTCGATACCTTGTCGAGCCGCCAACCGATGTCGCAGCCGAACACATTGCTCTGGCTTTCTCGAACCAGTGGTGGGAGAATGGTTACAGTGCTTCTATTTGGACCCCCCACGTAGAGGCGCAGCTGGAGATCCCTAGTTTCAAGGTCTGGATCGACTTGGTAGGAGTTCCGCCGGACCTTTGGAGGGAAGACTTTGTCATCGACGCTGTCTCCCAATTTGCAACTTACCTTGGTACTATCCCCTCTTCAGAGTCAGGTAACCTCTCTTGTTGGTCGGTTGCCATAGCTATTTCTGACCTCAGGAAAATCCCCAGGCAAGCCGTCTTCACGGCAGGCTTCTTCGTTCGAACTGCTCAGGTTTACATTAGGAAGTGGTTGTGCTCTCCGGTGTATAGCACAGCTGACATTCCCAAGGAACCCCCAACCATACAACCACCGTACCTTCGCTCCACACCACCTAATCCGCCACCTGTGGTAGCGCCGGGAGAGGAGGACACAGTTACCTTTTCTGTCCATTCCCTTAAGAGAATTTTCCGTCAGGTTCCGGCAAGCCAGATACCGCCGGATTTTGCAGTCCTCATAGGGAGGAGTGAAGCCACCAGGGACAAGGGGAAGCAACCGGCCGACGATGTCACTCTGCTACGTCATGATTTCTCTGTACGGCGAAAAGTGGCAGTTGATGCTTCCAAGCAACAACAGGCGGGTCACTATGACCCAGGAAAACTTAGGCAGATCTCTACCACACCAAAAGCCACTCCAACTATGCCATCTCGCACCCCTGTACCTACAAAACGCCTCTCCTCTATTGATTTAATTGAACTGGAAGCATCCGTTGGGGTCAGATCACGCGGGACAGAGGGGAGACTGGTCTTAGATGATGACGTAGCGGCCTCTGTGATGCTGCCACGTGTTGAGGGGGGCACTTCTTCTTTCTATGAGGTTTGTCATACTTGGCTTTTTCCAGAACTAGAAAACAAATTACCAGCTCCCCCAGCACATGGCCTTCTTACATCTACTCCCAGTCGGTCGCCCCTTCCCCTTTTGGAAGGTCCTGTGGTCCCGCAATGTGGAACCACCCCAGGCGCTACCAAACCTCCTCCTGTTCCAAAAAGGCTTTCATCGGGTTCCTCCCAAACCAAAAATTTAAAATACTCACAGAGGTCTGGTAATACTGTGGCCACACTGGATCCGACCAAGCTGGTTGATGTCCCTTTATTTTACTCTGAGGCCTTAGATATTGCAATGCTAATGGGCTTTTCGGAAAATACTGTTAGACAGTTACCGGCCCAGTTAAACCAAGCCAGTTCTCCTGTTAATGGACCCAGAATTACTTTTAGAGAGGCGAATGCTTCTGAGATTAATACTATTCCCTCTCCAGTCAAGGATTCCAACCATGCTTCTTCTTCTAAATCTCAGACAGGAAGCTTCAAAAAAAGAAGAGGGGAAAGGTCCACAGCGGCAAACAGAGAGAGGCCAGTGTCTGAGCTGGAAGATCGCTATCTCGACATTGTAGACTACGATTGAGTCTACTTTCTTACTTTCTTGGTGGTTGCGTGCTTGTACTTGTTCTTATGACTTACAAACCTTTAAAACTTCTCTCTTGGAATGTACGTGGCCTTGGTGATTTGTCTAAGAGACGTGCTGTCTCAGACGTCATTAGGTCTTCCCGTTGCGATATTTTTGGGCTGCAAGAGACTAAGCTGCAATGTTTAACTCCTTTTCTTGTAGCTTCTTTCTCTCCTTCTTTTTTTGATTTGAACTCTGCTGTCTCTTTAGACTCTGTGAACTCTCGTGGGGGCTGTGTCTTGGCTTGGAAAAGATTTTTCTCCTTGATAAACTCTTGGGTAACTAGACACACCTGCTCTGTCTTGCTGTTGGACACACGAACAAACTCGAATGTTCTTGTAACCAACGTTTATGGACCCAACTTGGATTCTCAGCGTGCTGCTTTTCTTCAAGAGCTCCGTTTCACTTCTACTCTCCTGCCCCAAAGCTGGGTAATCCTTGGCGACTTCAATGTTCTACGTTGGATGCACGAGAGATCTTCTCTGGCCACAGATTTTGATTCCATGTGTGCCTTCAATGACTTCATAGCTGATTTACATCTCTTCGATGTACCTCTTAGCAATAGAAAATACACTTGGTCTAATAAGCAGCCTACTCCAACTCTCTCTAGATTGGATAGATTCCTACTCTCTCCTGACTGGCAGCTCACGTTTCCTAAGATCACACTCTCTGCTCTACCTTCCGCAGTTTCAGACCATAGCCCCATACTCCTTGCTTGTACTAAATTCCCTACGCAAAAAAGACCTCCTAGGATGGAACTTTTCTGGCTTGGCCACAGAGATTTTTCTAGGATAACAAGTCAGGCGTGGGCCGTGGGCCTAAATGCCCCGGACCCAATTTCTGCTTTCAAAGCTAAATCTGAGCTGCTGCATAAAGAGCTCAAAAATTGGAGCAGTCAGGTTTTCAACAGACCAAATGTCACACTTTTAAATGCGAAACATCTCATAGGGGCTCTTGATAGTTTGGAAGAACAACGTCCTCTGACGGCGCTTGAATTCTTTCTCAGAATTAAACTCAAGGAAAAAGCTTTTGAAATTGCAAATCTTCTGGAATTAAAATGGCATCACAGAGCTAGAGTTAAGTGGATACAGTGTGGGGATCGAAACACTAAGTACTTTCATGCAATTGCTTCGACAAAACAGAGACTAAAATTTGTTCATTCCCTTTCGGTGGATGGTTCAACTAAAACTGTTCCCTCTGACATCCTTCACTGTTTCACTACTTTCTACACTCAGCTGTTTGGAGATACCACAACCACTATTCCTTTTTCGGGAGTTTCGTTATTTAACGATGAACTAGATCTTTCTTCTTTAGCCGCTCCCTTCTCAGACCTCGAAGTACACAGAGCGGTAAGACGAATGGCAAACAACAAAGCAAGTGGTCCTGACGGCTTGCCAAATGAATTCTTCAAGCAGAACTGGTCACTCCTAAAGCCTGACCTCCTATCCCTGTTCAATAGTCTTTTCAGTGGTACTCTTTCCCTCCATAACTACAACCTAGCCAACTTGGTTTTATTGCCTAAAGTCGAAGGGGCTCATCGTTTAACTGATTATCGCCCAATCAGCGTAATCAATTTTGTCCCCAAGCTTATCTCCAAGGTGCTTGCTATGCGATTGCAACCTCTCCTTCCAAAACTGATTTCCCCTTCTCAAACAGGATTCGTAAAGGGTCGGTTGATCTCTGAGAATTTTCTGGTAGCAAGAGAACTCTTAAATCACTTGAATTCGGGAAGCTTCCCCGCAATCATGATGAAACTAGATTTCTACAAGGCTTTTGACACGGTTGATTGGAATTTCCTCAATAGAATCCTGTCAATTCGTGGCTTCCCCTCAATTTACATCTCCTGGATTAACTTATTGCTTAGTACTGCAACCTCTTCAGTGCTTATTAATGGGCTCAAAGGGGAACCCTTCTTTCACAAACGGGGGCTCCGACAGGGCGACCCTCTGTCCCCCTTTCTGTTCATCTTGGTTGCGGACGTGCTCAGTCGGATGCTGGAGGCTACCTCCATAGCTTTGCACTGCACTCTCTCCCCACGCTTCACTGTCCCCTTCTTCATTCTGCAGTACGCCGACGACACACTTATTTTTTCTACTGTTCGAGGAAATGCTCTGCAAGTGCTGCAGTTGACTCTCCGCTTGTTTCAATTAGCGTCTGGCCTTCACCTTAACTTTCAGAAATCAACTTTCCTCCCTATCAATTTGGACACAGCCACTGTTGATGCAGTAAAGCTTCTCTTTGGTTTTACAACTTCATCACTTCCAATGGACTACCTTGGACTTCCTCTTACCCTGGGTAGACCAGATAAGTCCTGCTTCATACCCTTGCTTCAAAAAATTGAGACACGGCTGCAAGGCTGGAAAAACTGCTACCTTTCTAGAGCTGGCAGAGTGACTTTAGCCTCCTCTGTTCTCTCGGCTATACCCTCATACTTCATGTATGTGTTCTTGTTACCAAGGTGGCTAACTGAGGCAATTGACAAGGCGAGGAAGAGGTTCATTTGGAGCACGAACAATGATGGGAAACATAAGACACATCTTGTTGCTTGGGACAAACTATGCATGCCAAAGGAAGTGGGGGGGTTAGGAATCAAAAACATCAAGATACAAAACCAAGCTTTTCTCTTACGATGGCTGTGGTTTTTGTACAAAAATCACAATTCCCTCTGGTTCAGAACAACCTCCAAAATATACTCACCAATTCGAGGGGAGGCAGCTCCTCTAGTTTGGAATAAAAGAGGGTCCTTCTTCTGGAAAGATATTCACTCCCTAAGCTATCTTTTTCAGTTCTCAACAAGTTTGACAGTTTTTTCTGGTCATACTGCCTCCTTCTGGTACGACAACTGGGCAGGAAAACCTCTAGTACCCCTTCTGAAGGGAGCCCACAAGCCACCACGACAACGAATTAACTACAGTCGAGGCGCTGCTTCCCTCAGTTCTCTACTACCCATGCCGTGGGACCAATCAACCATGTTGCTTTTGAATGACAGCATAGTCAGAACTCAAACCGATGTACCTGACGACTTAAGTTGGCGTTGGAGAGCTGATGGCAATTTCTCAGTTTCTTCGTTCTACAATGTTATCTCCACTTCTGGCAAGACTCTTAACAACCTCAATTGCATTTGGAGTTTCAGGATCCCTCCCTCCCTTAAATTTTTCCTATTCCTAGCTTCTGGCAACAGACTGCTCACGCAACAACAGTTACTGAGAAGAAATCTACTGGCTTTGCAACCTTGTTGTGTTCTGTGCAATCAAATTCTCTTGGAGGATGGCCTCCACCTTTTCTTCTCTTGCCCCTTCATTAATTCAGTGTGGCGCAGGTTAAGCCTCCAAGTGAGATTGCCTCCGCTAATCGAGTCTTACAATGTTAGAGAAGCCTTCTTCTTGACCTTGCAGCATTGCGTAACTGACAAGCCTGCACAAACGCTCATAGCAACTATTTTCTGGGCTACTTGGAAGGAGCGAAATAACAGGATTTTTAGAGGGAATGCCAGAGATGCAGTTCAGCTCTGTAGTTGGGTCCTTTGTGAGGCAGGGCTCTACTTGAAGTACAGTTAGTTCTGGCGCGTGGTGCTGGTTCTTGTTGCTGTTTTTCTTCCTTTTCTCTTTTTACCTTTGTACCCCTTTGACAGCCACTGTCAAAGTTTCAAAAAAAAAATACTTTGCCAGCTGGTTGCCAGCCGTATTCAAAATTAATTATTACTAAGCTACCCAGTACAGAACAACAAAAAGGGCATTTGGTCTAGTGGTATGATTCTCGCTTAGGGTGCGAGAGGTCCCGAGTTCAATTCTCGGAATGCCCCATTTCTCTTCCTTTTTTACTTATCTCCTCAGCTCCAAAACAAATAAACAAAAAAAGAATCTATCCATACCTGATGCACACCGAGAGATTTGACGAGAGCGATCAAATCACCGACGACATGAAAGAGAGAATAGTCGGAGACATTCGGAGGACAATCGGAGAGGCCGTACCCACGGAGGTCCGGCGCGACGGCGCGGTACCCACGGCCGGAGAGCGAGAGAATCTGGTGGCGCCACGAGTACCAGAGCTCCGGGAAGCCGTGGAGCAACAGCACCACCGGACCCTCCCCTTGCTCCGCCACGTGGAGGGTTACTCCGTTCACCTTCACCATCCTATGCACTATGCTCTCCATCTCTCTCTCTTTTGCGCTTGGAGTTGTAAAGGAGTGGATTGAGAAATGAGAATTCGATTGGGAACTGGGAAGTGGGAATGGGAACTGGTGTGGTCCCATGCAAGCACAATCAAGCTTTGAAGGACATGATTTTCTGTTTCGACCGTCCGATCTGAAATGGATGGAAGAGATCGCTTTGGAATCTAAGTATTGTTGGGGTTTAATGTGTATAGGATCCGTTTGTTTTGAATCGGACGGATGGAAATGAAAGGAAGGTTTTATTCCTATGGCGTGAATAATAGGGGAAATAAACTGGGTGCAGGATGGTGGGGATGGAGACTTTCTGATTATTATTATTATTTTTTTTTGGAAAAAAGCTTACACAGGATACTTTTGGAGTTATCTGAAACTATAATGTGACGTGGTTTTCTGTGGCGATTCCAGAGACTTCCCGCGTGCATCGAGTGTATTATGACCGTAATCAACTCAGCATCGGAGTGACATGCAGGTAGTAAAATGGTTCAATTATCAAGATTTGGGAATTTGCACTGATGGAGTGATAATTTGTTCGTGGCTCATAATTTTTTTGACTCGGATGTCCATTAAGTGAGAAAGTCCATAAGCAGGATAGAGGTGGTTTCTTAATTATGTTTCTCATTTTCCTTTAAAATATTTTTCCTTATTTTCAGACAATTGCCAATGCTCTGTGTTCTTTCAAATTGAAACATTTCTGATAGTAAAAATGTCCATCTTACATACAAAATCATTGCAAAATTTTAAATCAAACATTCGCATCGAATATTAATTCGTAGAGATGTAAAGGTGATTATTAAAATTTTTTTAAAAATTAAACATAGTAAAGGATAAAGAAAGATAGATAGTATATATAGTAGAGGAAATAAGAGGAGATGAGAGAAAAAACTAGCAATTGGGAAAATAATTATACAAACCCAGGCTTGCTTATACATAAATATTTATAAAAAAATTAATATACATAAATATTATATAGATTATATTTAAATGTTTCATAATCATGATTTATAATATATATTTTTATTTTTTGGTAGAAAATATATATACAAAATATTGCAAAAATAAAATAATACAACTTAATAAGAAAAATACATATCAACAATGCCAAACCAAACAAATATTCAAATTACATAAAAAAATTAAAAATATAAAAAATATTAAAATATATTAATAAAATATACAAAATGGTTGTATCATTCTTTGAAAGTACGGTTAAAGGATGATACTAGCTAGTGTCGTTTTTTCAAAAGAACGATACTGGTCTCGTTTGAGAGAACGATATTATGATACTATTTACATAATTCCAATTATTCTAGTAATATTTTCAAAATTCGTGAATATTTTAATATAATTTTAAATTTTTTCGGAGCATTATCTATATCATAATGCAACTGGAAAAGTTTCTTTTAGGCCCAAGTGATCGGATATATATGAAGGAAAACCAGCCCAACCATATTTGGATTCAGTGCGGGGGGTATTATTCAGCTGGCATCATACAGTTGCCTATGTTTCATGGTCAGACTTAATATAATATTGATATCCAAACAGTATTTATGTATAAATCCACACATTCTTTCAGTACAAATATAAATGAAACACACTGCCACACTCCCCTCCACATACAAATAAACATGAACATCCAACAAAGTGGTGGAAAAAATAGATGCAAGAACATCATAATTGAAAACCAAAAAGGCAAAAAGATAAATAAAATGTGTAGAACTATGCAGAATCATCGTCCAGATTCCATAGCTAGCATTGCCTTTTCTTCCAAACTATGATATGAAGTCATTTGCAATTCCTTATTAGTTGAGGGTTCAGAAAGGAGCCTCTCTATCTCCTCCGGGTTATCATGCACCCAAGGATGCTTCATGGTTTTCCTCAATCTATCGAGAGTTTCAGCAACTTCCCTCATTTCAGGCCTCTTTTCTCCTTCCATATTCAAGCATTCTCTAGCTAACTCAGCTACAGCATTGATCAGATTCACATCTTCATTCATAATTTGATCATCCAAAATTTCCCCAAGTTTATTCGCCTTCATAGCCGACAGAAAGGCTGATGATAGACTCCTCTCTTCGGTTCCGTCCCAGTAGAATGGCATTTTCCGACTTAGAACCTCTAAAAGAACCATACCAAAACTATACACGTCACTTTGGACTGTCAATTGGCCTGTCTGAAAGTACTCTGGATCTAAATAACCACGAGTCCCTTGTACAAGCGTCAAAAATTGATCTTGGTCCAAAGGTGCCGAAATCGAAGCTCCGAAATCTGACACCTTGGCCGAAAAATTGTCATCCAAAAGTATGTTAGAAGATTTCACATCACGGTGAACTATAGGAGGGGATGCCCACGAGTGCAAATAAGCGAGCGCTTCGGCAGCCTCTTGAGCAATTTTGAGGCGACAACTCAGTGAAATGTTTGAAGCATTGTATGAATGTATGAGGTCAAATAGGGTTCCTTTGGGAATGAACTCATAAACTAAAATGGGAATTTCTACCTCTAAACAACACCCAAGGATCCGAACAATATTTCTATGATTTATTTGAGATAAAATTAGAATCTCTTTACCAAATTCTTTTTTTTGCCTCTCATCGATTATTTTGCATCTTTTGATTGCCACATCTTCGTTATTTTTAAGGGTTCCTTTGTAGACAGTACCATTGCCTCCTTCGCCAAGTATATTTTTTGCATCAAAATTATTTGTAGCCTCTTTCAGTTCTTCTTCTTTGAATATTGTAAAAGCGCATCCATGTTCCGACTTCATTTCGTGATACAGCAAATGGCCTCCATACTGCTGAAAGCATTTCTCCTTGATTTTTGCAACTCTTTTTCTTTCATGTAAACAATACACAAAACCGCTCAAAGTTACTGCAACTAAAAGACCGACGCTTATGCCTACAAAATTTAGTAGTATAAATTAACCAAAATTTATATTCTACAATATTTGGAATTCAAAAATGAAAGAATAGAAGTTCATATTACCTACAGCCAACTTCATCCTCAGTGAAGTATTCTCTTGTTTGTAACATTCTCCGGTGTTGTTAGTGTTGCGATGTGTTCCAGGAGGACATACACATTTAAATGATCCAGGTGTGTTCTCACAATTCTCTGAAGCTAAACATGATGAATTATACTGACACTCATTTATGTCTGCCAAAAGAAAAAGAGCACACTTGTTATTCATTAATTTAGTAGGGAATACATATACAGGGCACATATATATAGGGTTGATTTTGCAACTTTCGCAACACCTTTCCGTGCACCTGTAAGTTTGTAACCAAGACATCACTCCGTTTAAGGACGGTTTTTAAGTTTAAACTAGAGCAACCAAAATTCCCCCACCTCAGTTATTATGAAATTCGTATAATATAAAAAAAAATTAGAGAAAATTTGATATAAACCTCATATAACCCATGTTCTTCAAATCCGAAATTATATACCCCGAACCCATTGTTCTTAAACTCGGACTCGGACGGTTGGCACAAAAATCGAATTAGATGACTCAAAAATAATCGAGTGACTCAGATCGAAAACTTGGAATTTTTACGAATATCATATTTAATGTGCTAAAAATAAGAAAAAAAATATGAAAAAAATCAGAACAAATTATTTGTTAAAAAAATGAGTTAGTAACTCAAATATTTGGAGAGAAAAATTAAATATAATGTAAATTAATATAACTTTAATATTTTCGAAAAAAATAAAAAAATAAGTTGAGATTTAATGATTCATAAATTATTATGTAACAATTATTTTTATAATTAATATTTTTTAATTAAAACACCTTAATATATCAGTTAGAATCGTAGAGAATGAAATTATCATTTTTTCTATGTTCTTGGATCAATTTTTTGGATAAAGAATTAATTTGTTTAAATAATTATTTCACTTTTGATGAATATGGACCGTCAGATCTGATTTAAACGAAAAAAATTCAGAAATGTAGCTGTCCAGTCCTATCCTTCCCCTTCTTTCTTTCTTCTTTTCCTAACGACCATTTTAAATATAACTGAAATAATGTAAAATTATAGTTAACTCAAATAACTCAAATATGAAATGCGCCTTCACCTCTCTAACGACGATTTCAACCCGAATCCACTCCAACTCATGAAAAATCAGATCGTTCATGGCCGAGTCTAAGTCGACTCGGTCCGATTCTGTGTCAACTCGCCAGAGTTTTAGAACCATAAGTAAACCCTTTATATTAATTTGACTATAATTATTTTTAAATTCAAAATATATATTTTCAGATTATGACAAAAGTACCCTCAGTTCGTATCGTTTTCAATTAATTAAGCCTCTGCTGAATGCTCGTCATAGTGTTATTGTAAATTAAGCACAAACCTTTTTCCTGATTTCTGTATCCAACATCCCACATCAGATTAACAAATTCACTATTTAAGCACAAAATTTAAGAAATTTCCGCGTATAATATCGGACAAGACATACTCCACCAGAACACCACCAACTAACAAACTTCGTTATCTAAGCAGAAAATATAAAGCTGAGTGTACGATTGCTAAGAGCAGGGTCTCTCTAGGTCTCTTACTAGCAAAATTTCAACATCAGTCAACACCTCACCCAGCCTCGACCTCGAACTCTCTCATTTTCTAGTTTCTAGAGCAAGGTCTTTCTCAATCTCTGCCGAGTGCCGACAACTAAACTTTCTTTCTACCGCACTAAAAGAAATTACCTAAAAAAACCAAAAATAGTCTTCACCGTACGAACAATAAAGAGAAGAAAAGCTACAAATAGTAGTAGTAACAGTGTAGCACCAAACTGACGGAAGGGTACAAATTAGCACAAAAACTTTTTTTTTTCTACATAGCAAAAACAAAGGTACATAATTAATTTGCTGAGAAGTATCGTGGCGAAGTTAATTCTTTGTTAATAGTGTGATCATGGAGTTGATATTTAATGAGCCCTTTAATAACGACATTACTTTTTTTAAATTCGAAAAATAGTAAAAAAAAAATTTAATTTGGTCTAAAATAATATTTCAATATAACGATCATATTAAATGGTTCAGATCAATTATTTCAAATTCATAAATTGAGATCCGATAGGTTTGAAAAAATAATTGTTAAATCGATTTGATTGTAGCATTAATTTTTCACATTAACTAAGAACAGGTAACATAAGGAAGGCAAACAATTTGCAAATCTTGTTAGAGCAATTAAATTTGCAAAATATCAACTGCGGGGAAAGAAATCAATAAAATGAAATGGGAATGAAAATTACCTTGACACCCATTCTTACAGATATACCCAGGACCATTTTGCAGGTCGATGCAAACACTGTTAGCGCTAACACATGCATAGTTGCTCGTATCGCGTTTTGCTATCTCACATTTCTCATTTCCTACCGACCAATCCATCAAAATAGGCACCTTGCCTTTGTGCTGGTCCCAAAACTCGTATGCCGTAACATATGAACTACTGAACGTGAAGTTGTCTGCTTCCATTACTACAGCATAGCTGCAGGCGCTAAAGTCTGACACGGAAGAACTGTTAAAGTTTTTATCAAATGAAACATTGTAGTAATTAATACCTGGTGGAATAAGACTTTCGCAGCAACCGATGCCAGAGCAAGTACCGTTGGCCAGGCTCTCTTTACTATAACAGACTGAGACACATCCTGTTCGGTACTCATCATTTTTGTAATCAATCAAGTTGTTATATGCAAGTGTGTCACATCCAATTGCGACAAACTTATTACGAAGACTAGAGATTCTGTACCGTGACCTGCTGAAGTCGAAGTACCATATGAACCAGTCGATACTTCTTGTTTTGCTCCTGTAGCATTGCCAGGATATTCCGTTGTTCATTCATGCTTGACCGGTTGTCAACAAGATTTCCAGCACCTCAACGTTACCAGTGAGAAGCTGGTAAGTGCCATCTGTTGCATTTTGCGAACAGTTGAGGTAAAACCCTTGTAGGAAACAACCCGGGTCAATACCGAATGGGAACGGTACGTCAATATCCCCACATTTTGCTCTGCAGCCAGGTTTTGCTACTGCGAAGCCTTCTGCAGCTGAAAGATGAGGTATGAGAGAGAGAAATACAAATACTAGCCATGCCATTGGATACCGTATCTAAATATTTACTAATGTTGGCTTGTCTGTGTCTTCTTATTTTGTGTCTTCTTATTTTCTTTGCTTAATAGCTTGATCTGCTTGATGACTTTAGGAACCGACGAAGCGGAAAGATTCTCTGTTGAGCCAATTCCATCAGTTGTCCGATCAAATTTCGACGGTCCAGATTAACGGGCCGAATAATTAATAGGAAGCATAGCCATTGCTGAAGTCGATAAATACAAAAAGTATTATTCAAATATTAATTAGTAATTGCACTTATTAATTAAAAATTGAATTCAACTTCATGTATTGTTTTTTTAGATGCTTGGGACCTTTCATTTTACTTTATAAGATAACATGTAATAAGAAAATGTTGTCTTACGTTGCTAGCATTCCCTTAGCTTGTACGAAACAGCAATATGCACAGAAAATATAATCTAGTCTAACTAATTAAAATTTTCTAAAAATTGGATGTAACATTTATTGATTATCGAATTAAAAAAATACTCGAATGCATTTGCCAATTCTTATGCTTACCAGGTTTCCATGTCTTTTCATTGATTGTAAATGTATCTTACTTCTTTAGATTAAACTTGATCAAGTCTTTCACTCTTTTTATTTCTTTACAAAAACTTGATAAGGACTGTCAAGGTTAAATTTGGCTAAGTCATCAAGAAATTATATCACAGAATCCCGAACCTGCAATTTCTACATCATTTCTTTTATATATATATATATATTGGCTAAAGTATACTCCAGCATACGGATCAAACTCGTATGCTAGAGTCGTTTCTCAAAATCTAAAATTCAAACAGTCGATCCAAACCGTTCAAGTTGTTCTACATGTAAAAATATCCTTCAAGACCAAATTATATATTTTTTCGAATTGTTTTGCTATATATTATGCTATTTTCAAAAAATTGAAGGGTAAAAAATACTCCTTTATAGTGTTTTTTTTTTAAAATAGCATAATATATAGCAAAAAAATTCGGAAAATATATAGATTTTGATTTTCTAAGAGATTTCAATATGGAGAATAATTTGAACGGTTCGGATCAACTGTATGAATTTTAGATTTTGAAAAACGACTCTAGCATACGGATCCAATCTACATATATATATAGAGTATAGCTATGGTGAGTTGCAACTCATAGGAGCTCTGGTGAGTCGCAATCTAAGCCATTCGATTTCCATCAAAATTCGTGCGATGATGAGTCGCTGGATCGAATAAAATTTCTGTTCCGTCTATTTTCTCTCCATCTCCAATCCTTCTATCTGTACACTAAGCATCTCTCTCCCTCTCTCCAAACTCGAAAGTCGAAACAAGGAGGAGGTACTGCGCCTCCTCTCAAACCCTAGAAAAACAAAGAGTAGATTGGAGCGCCTCCTCAGCTATCGGAGAGCACGACTTCGATTTGCGCTCTCTCCTCGTTGGATCTGTACTATTTACTTAACCTTGCAATTTGTTATTTCTGTGAGATACTATGTATTTTTGTATTGGATTGGATCTGTACCTCTTTTCTGTGAGATACTATGTGTTTTACATTTTGCAATTTGTTATTTCTGGATGCTTATACTATGCTTGGTAATATATCATATGCACATGTTTATTTCTGTACCATGTACCATATACCATATACCATATATCTTTTCTGTGAAAATTCACTTTAGTCCCTGATTTTACAGCAATTATATTTTTCCAAGTTAACATCCAAACATGGTGTGGTTTAATAAAACATGATATGCCATGCTTTTAACGTGTTTAGTTACAACAGCAATTTCTTGACTAGGTTTAATAAAACATGATCAAGCCAACAATCAAACATATCTCAATTCAAATCCAGTGCATAGTAATACAATCAGTTCATACACGCAAGTTCAAAAATAGAAGAAAAAGAGGAGGTAAGCAAAACGAAACCTTAAAAGCAAAAATGAAGGGAGGAGATTGCGCGCTTCAGTTGCTGCCGTTGGCCACCGTCAGTGATCAGGTAGAAAGGGAAGGGGGAGATTGGCAGTGAGGTCTTGGGTACGAGATAGTGGAGATAGATTTGGTGAGAGGCAACGATGGATAGAGCGGCGGTGAGGTCTAGGGTTTGCTTCGGTGAGGTCTGTCGAGGAGAGAGCGCAAATCGAAGTCGTGCTCTCCGATAGCTGAGGAGGCGCTCTGATCTACTCTTTGTTTTTCTAGGGTTTGAGAGGAGGCGCAATACCTCCTCCTTGTTTCGACTTTCGAGTTTGGAGAGAGAGAGAGAGGCCTAGTGTACAGATAGAAGGAGCGGAGACGGAGAGAAAACAGACGGAACATAAATTTTATTCGATCCAGCGACTCATCATCGCACGAATTTTGATGGAAATCGAATGGCTTAGATTGCGACTCACCAGAGCCCCTGTGAGTTGCAACTCACCATAGCTATACTATATATATATTATGTGATAGTTTATGGTACATGATGATGCAAAGTTTTTTTTTTGTGTGTATCATGCCCTTATTCATTGGTATTTTTGTAAATTGACAAATTTAATTTAACCAATCCAATTGACATTGAAATCTCATAAAAAAAATCAAAATTTATATATTTTATAATTTTTTACTATTTATTTAATTTTTTCAAAATATTTATACAAGCCCAGACTTGTCGGTACATAAATTTTTATTAAAATTTTAATATACTTAAATATTATATAGTTTATATTTTAATTTTTTATAATAATTATTTTGTAATATAATTTTTAATTTTTATGGTGGAAAATATATATATACAACATATTGCAAAAATAAAATAATACAAGTTAATAAGAAAAATACATATCAACAATACTAAACCATACAAATATTAAATTTATATAAAAACAATTAAAATATAAAAAATATATTAATAAATACTCAAAATGCTAGTATCATTCTTTCAAAGAACGATATTTCCAATCCAAAACGTTGATTTTATTCGATATAATGAGTGATGCATTTTCTTATCAATTTTATAAATTTTGAAGTTTATTTGATACTTGATCAAGAGGCTAAAATATGAACAGATTAGAATTAATCTATCATATTTAACAGATTATATGCATAATTTCCATGTATAATATAATCTTTTTGAATAAATAACATATAAATGGTATTCTAGACAATATAAATAGTTTAAATTTGTTAGAGATATGTCCTAGAAGTCAATCAGTTGGTGGCTATTATATTAGTTTATGTTATTGATGATACTTGATCATTTGTTCCTAAAGTTTATTATTGACAGATCATTCAGGTTGAGGATCTGAATTGTAGATCTCTGTGGATCATTCGTTAGAATGACAATAATATCTCTAAAGAGTCCATAGTCTTGATAATTAACAATGGACATTAATTATCATATAAGACTAGTATGCAAGTTAAGTGATGATTAAGTTCTACAAGTCATGAGTAAGGAGTTACCGACTTAATTGCATATATGTATGTTATTGGAACATAGCGACATGACCCAATAAAATAAATATATGGATTGTGTTATGTGTCATTATTTATTTCATATGTGTTTGATTCCGAGTTTGAAATGGTTCAGTTTTTCCACATGAGGATAGGTTCTATAAATATCGTCTAAAGTTGATTCCTGATAAGGCTGCTATACGGACTTTATTTATGTTCTCTTGAATTGTGCAGGGAAAAACTGTTCATCAAGATAACCGTATGTCCCTCATTAGTTCACCTAGTGAGTAATGATATCTACTGGGCCCCTTGATGGAATTGGATCATATGCGCGCAACTAGGCGAACAACTCTAGATCAAGAAACGTATAATTTGCAAGAATGACACATTCCTATCTTGGATTATACAAGGATATCATGTGACATAGGAATCAAAACAATAAGATATTTTTTCTTATGCAGGATTGTGTATTGGTACAGTCTTTATTTATGCGAATTAGGAATCATAACGTGTTGCTAGATACCGCTTATGATTAATGGAAATAAATGGTGATTTATTTTCCATAGCCAACATAGCATAAATCCTCAAAGGGTCACACAAATAGGACTTTAACCATACGTGCATTATTAATTTATTTGCAGTAGCGAGTAATGCGAATATATGATAAATTGATTAATTAATTATATACTGTTATGAACCATTATAATTAATTAACTCATGTGGATCATATGGAAATAATATAATGCATATGCTAATTCCAAATTAATTATTAATATGTTAATCAAGCTTTTA
This sequence comes from Rhynchospora pubera, assembly GCA_028095005.1. Classification (NCBI taxonomy): domain Eukaryota; kingdom Viridiplantae; phylum Streptophyta; class Magnoliopsida; order Poales; family Cyperaceae; genus Rhynchospora; species Rhynchospora pubera. Next base: position 256,874,630 of record CM051461.1, on the reverse strand, counting down.
AATTTCAGTTTTTTTGGTATGACGGTCAAGGTCCCCATGTTATTTGGGTGTTATTTCGATGTTATAATGACGATATAATGGTGTAGTGTTTTTTTTAAAGTTTGACACACATCAATTCTATAACTATCAATTTATATGTTTATACATCTCCAATACTCCATACAAATAGCATACGGCCATACCAAATTCAATATACTGCAGTGTACCAATATTGAGTAGCAGTAGCAGCTTGTACCAATTTAACAATAGTTCAATATTGAATACACAATTTAACAATAGTAGCAATAACGGCTTGTTATTTCGCCAAAATAACTGAAATAACATGTTATATCGCCGAAATAACTGAAATAACGCGTTACGTCATTTTCTCAATTAAGACTATAACGTTCATGCGGTTTGACACAGAATACCGCTATTTCTGTTATTTCGCCGAAATTTAGAAGCTTGATGTTAATAATTAAGTTCGTTCAACGTATATTTATTATATTGAGCTGATCGGTCTTTTGTTTAATTAGTTAATTAAAAGCCTGATTTGAGATTAATTAATGGAGTGGATTAATGGGCCATTATATGATGTGGATTAGCCCATAATTATCCATTAATTTTCGTGCACAGAGGGGCAAAATCTGTCCAGACAAAATTGGAAGAGATAGGCTTCATATATAGCAACGTCGTTTATAGAAACATGGTGGCTTGACATAATTCTCTCTCTCCCTCTCTCTTTGGCTGACAGCTCGAAGAAAGGGCAGAAATTTTGTGCCTCTCCCTCTCTTGTGCGCCTACCTCCCTCTCTATACAGCTCATGTGTTGAATTAGCTATCGTCTCGAACAAGCTAGCATTTGTCTTGAGACTTTGGTTAATCTTCTAGGTGGACTCGAGGCAACGAGAGGCAGTCGCGAGGGTGACGAGCATGCCACCGACTCCAAGAGGTTGGATTTGAGCCTTCCGAATACGATTTCAGAAAAGGTAACCTCCTACATTTCTCCTTCTACGTGTTAAAAGCTTGAATAACTAGATCCGTTTTCGTGAGTATTAATTTCTTGTTAAATGTTAATAAAAAATTAAAATTGCACAACGACTTGAGTTCCTAACAAAATGTAGATTATTGTGATGAAAAGACTTAGAATGATTCCATAAACGATTGAAATGCTCAAATGATGCTCGGACTTGCATTATTTGCACAATATATGGGTAATTACCATGTACAATCCAATCTTTTTAAATAAATAACATATGAATCATATTCTAGATAGAATAAAGAGTTTAAATATAGAATATTGTGATGAAATGACTTATAGTGAATCCAGAAATGATTGGAATGCTCAAATGAAGCTCAGAATTGCATTATTTGCACTTTCTGTGCATCATTTGCACTTTATATGCGTATTTACCATGTCCTATCCAATCTTTTTGAATAAAATAACATATGAATAGTTTCATGAGAAAGTTTAATATGCACTATAGTGCATAGGGCATTCCGTGCACTACGGACTTTTTCAGGAATATTTTTGTAAATTGACAAATTTAATTTAACCAATCTAATCTACATATTGAAATCTCTTATAAAACCAAATTTTACAATTTTTGATATTTTATTACTATTTTTTTCGAATTTTTTAAAACATGTCATTTTTGGAAATTTGTAAATAGTACAAATGTTTTAAAAAAATTCGAAAAAATAGTAATAAAATCTCAAAAATTATAAATTTTGGTTTGGTTGTTATCTCATATTTATATTGCTATTCTGACCAGACTTTACATCGAAATTGTTACTAAAACTTTGATTTATTGCCGTTTTTGTCTTTCTTTGCCAGATTTGGCACTGCCTTTTGCACTTTGATCTTATTTGTAGGAATCCAAGGAAATCAGCAAGGAAAGTAGCAATTCAGGTGCTAGATGACTCATGCCTAGCCTAGACCAAGCCCCGACTCAACCCGATGAAGCAACCCCGCTCGAATCAAGCCATTTCGCGAATCAGGCCCTCCAATTCGGACCGAATTCCCCTGAATTCGGACCGAATTCCTGCGCAGACCTCCCCCCTGAAAATCCAGCGGCATCAATTCGGTCCGAATTCCCCTGAATTCGGTCCGAATTGCTATACATGGAAAGTGTTCTGGCAGCGTTCTGGAGGCGTTTTCTCCATTTGGAAGCCTCGATTTCCGCCCAAATTGAAGGGAAATTGATGTGACAGCTGCTGGAGATGATATAGGCGCCTTCCATGTATAGTGGGGGGGGTTCTTCATTCCATTTCTCTCTCCTTCTCTCCCCAGCAGATCCAGATCCACTTTTTGGCTCTTTCTCTTGGCTTTGGGCGACTGTGACAGGGGGTTAGACTCGAGATTTCGCTGTGGTTGCTGCTCCGACGGATTCCCTACCTTCTAGTGTGCATTTGGCAGTGGTTTTATCTCAGAAACTGGTTTATTTGTGTATTTCTAGTACTATTACTCTATTTTCTGATTTTATGGATTGTTTAGTTCTAAATTCTGTTATTTGCACTGTTTCTCTCAGTATGTTAGGCTAAAAACTTATTGCTTTAGGGAACGATGTAGCTTAGATCTAGATTTTGCTTGGTTTACTTGTTTTGTTGATGGATGAAGCTAATTACCCTTGGGATTTTAATTGAAATTGCTTGTGTTTGGACCGTTTACTACTTGTATCGCTCGACTTTTGTACGCGCGCATTTGTTGGGAACTTCTTTACATTATATTAATCGAGTCCTGTGCAAGTATTTCGAGGTAAACTCGAGTAAGTCCACCGAACAACGAAAGTTGAGGGTGCAATACACTCGATGAGGGTTATTCAACACTAGATCCCATTCCAAATACCGTACCCGATAGGCGAAAGCGGAGGGTTAGGGAGTTAGGTTTGGCTAGATGGACCTTTGGCTTGGATAAATCAACAAGAGGGTAGACCACAGCATTTACACAGTGGAATTAGCAAGGCCGAATACGACAGTGCTAGGTCTTGCGACTCTGTGGCCAGTTCTAAGTGAAATCGAACCCTAAGGCATCTTTACTATCATATCTTATTCCGTTAGAAAACCCCAAAAATATCTATTTCAATTGTTTTGCATATTCTCGTTATTCGCATTTGCATTCCTTTATTTCTCTTTATTTTGTTCTATTTGTGACTTCAATTCTCTTCTCGATTTTTATTGTCTAGCTTTAACGAAATAATAAGAATAATATTCATATCCATCTCTGTGGGTTCGACACCTTTACTCTACTACAAGCGACTAGTCGAGTACAAGGATTATTTGTTTGACCTTGGTTCACACCCTCGATCATTGGTATAAGATTTCAATATATAGATTAGATTGGTTAAATTAGATTTGTCAATTTACAAAAATATTTCCGAAAAAGTCCGTGATGCACGAAATGCCCTATGCACTATGGACGTCAGGCGCCTACCGGTTGCGAGCGAAGATCTTGAGAGTGGTTGCGAGCAGAGATCGTGAGAACGGTTGCGAGCGAAGATCTTGAGAGTGGTTGCGAGCGGAGATCGTCAGGCGCCTACCGGCCTACGCCGCTGCGCATCCAGCGCAGGGCTAAATTAGGGTTCAATGTTGAGACGAGAGAGAGAGAGAGATCAAAGATGTGATTTTTCGATTTTGTGATTTGGGAATTTGAGTTGAACACAATTCATATAAAATACAGGATAAAAAAGATATTTAATTTAGGTTGGGATGGGACTATGGGCCTTATGCAAATACAGTATAAAAAATGATGGCCCATCTATACTATACGTTTTCAGAAATGAACGGATATCCGTTTTCACAAGTGTTTCGGATGCGGATATTTATCCGTATTCGCATCCGTATCCGCACCATATTACGTTCCCATATTCGCATCCGTACACGTTTAAAAATATCCGTATCCGCATCCGCATCCGTTCGGATCCGGATGTTAATATCCGAATCCGCAACTTTTCGAATACGGACGCGGATCGGATCGGATAATATCCGATCCGTTTTCATCCCTAACTATGGTGCATATTAAACTTTCTCATAGTTTCATAGAAAGTATAAAGGGATTAAATTTTAGTTTATTGTGATGAAATGACTTAGAATGAATCCAGAAACTATTGAAATGCTCAAATGATGCTCAGAATTGGATTATTTGCACTTTATGTGAATTATATGCATTTTATATGCATAATTACCTTGTATAATCCAATCTTCTTGAATAAATAACATATGAATAGAGTTTAAAAGTAGATTATTGTGATGAAATGAGTTAGAATTAATCCCGAAAAGATTGAAATGCTCAAATGATGCTCAGAATTGCATTAGTTACAATTTATATGCGTAATTACCATGTATAATTCAATCTTTTTGAGTAAATAACATATGAATGGTATTCTAGACAGTATAAAGAGTTTAAATATATATTATTTTGATGAAATGACTTAGAATGAATCCATAAACGATTGAAATGCTCCAATGATGCTCATAATTGCATTATTTGCAATTTATATGCGTAATTACCATGTGCGATACATTCTTTTTGAATAAATAACATATAAATCATATTCTAGACAGTACAAAGAGTTTAAATAAAGAATATTGTGATGAAATGATTTAGAAATGAATCCTGAAACGATTCAAATGCTCAAATGTTGCTAAGAATTGCTTTTTTTGCACTTTCTATGTGTATTTACCATGTATAATCCAAGCTTTCTGAATAAATAACATTTGAATAATATTATAGACAAGTACAAAGAGTATAAATGTAGATTATTGTGATGATGAAATGACTTAGAATGAATCCAGAAACGATTGAAATATTCAAATGATGCTCAGAATTGCATTATTTGCACTTTATATGCGTATTTACCATGTACAATCCAATCTTTTTGAAATTAAATGTAGATTATTTGTGATGAAATGACTTAGAATGAATGCACAAACAATTGAAATGCTCAAATAATAATCAAAATTGCATTATTTGTAGTTTATATGCGTAATTAACATGTATAATCTCATATTTTTGAATAAATAACATATGAATAGAATTATAGAAAGTATAAAGAGATAAAATTTAGATTATTGTGATCAAATGACTTAGAATGAATCAAGAAACGATTGAACATCCCAAATGATGCTCAGAATTGCATTATTCGCAGTTTATATGCGTAATTAACATGTATAATCTCATATTTTTTTAATAAAAAACATATGAATGATATTCTAGATAGTATAAAGAGTTTAAACGTAGATTATTGTGATGAAATGGCTAAAAATGAATTCAGAAATGATTGAAATGCTCAATGATGCTAAGAATTGCATTATTTGCAGTTTATATGCGTAATTACCATGTATAATACATTCTTTTCGAATAAATAACATATGAATCATATTCTAGACAGTATAAAGTGTTTATATATAGAATATTGTGATGAAAGGACATATAATAAATCCTGAAACAATTGAAATGCTCAAATAATGCTCATAATTGCACTATTTGCATTTTATATGCATAATTATCTTGTACAATCCAATTTTTTTTGAATAAATAACATATGAATAGAATTATAGAAAGTATAATGAGATACAATTTTGATTATTCTGATCAAAAGACTTAAAATGAATCCAAGAACTATTGAAATGCTCAAACGATGCTCAGAATTGCAATATTTGCACTTTCTGTCGATTATTTGAATTTTATATGCATAGTTACCGTGTATGATCCAATCTTTTTGAATAAATAATATATGAATCATATTCTAGATAGTAGAAAGATTTTAAATATGGATTATTATGATGAAATGAGTTAGAACGAATCAAGAAACGATTGAAACATTTAAATGATGCTCAGAATTGCATTATTTGCAGTTTATATGCTTAATTACCATGCATAATTCAATCTTTTTGAATAACTAACATATGAATCATATTACAGACAATATAAAGAGTTTAAATGTTGATTTTGTGATAAAATGACTTAGAATGTATCCGGAAACGATTGAAATGATCAAATGATGCTTAGAATTGCATTATTTGCACTTTATATGCGTAATTACCATGTACAATCCAATCTTTTTGAATAAATAACATATGAATAATATTCTTGACAGTATAAAGAGTATAAATATAGAATATTATGATGAAATGACTTAGAATGAATCCAGAAACGATTGAAATGCTCAATTGTTGCTCAGAATTACATTATTTACACTTTATATGTGTAATTAGATTGTATAATCCAATTATCCAATGTATTTAAATAAATAACATATGAATAATATATTAGACAGTATAAAGAGTTTAATATAAAATATTGTGATGAAATGACTTAGAATGAATCCAGAAACGATTTAAATGCTGAAATGATGCTCAAAATTGCATTATTTGCACTTTATATGCGTAATTACCATTTACAATCTAATCTTTTTAAATAAATAAAATAAGAATCATATTCTAGACAGTATAAAGAGTTAAAATATAGAATTTTGTGACGAAACGACTTAGAATGAATTCAGAAACGATTGAAATGCTCAAATGATGCTAAGAATTGCAATATTTGCACTTTATATGCATAATTTCCATGTACAATCCAACCTTTTTGAATAACTAACATATTAATTAAATTCCAGACTGTATAAAATACAGAATATTATGATGAAATGACTTAGAATGAATCCAGAAACGATTGAAATGCTAAAATGTTGCTCAGAATTGCATTATTTGCACTTTATATGCGTAATTCCCATGCACAATCCAATCTTTTTGAATAAATAACATATGAATCATATTCTAGACAGTATAAAGAGTTTAAATATATATAATATTATGATGAAATGACTTAGAATGAATCCAGAAACAATCGAAATTCTCAAATGTTGCTCAGAATTGCATTATTTACACTTTATATGCGTAATTACATTGTATAATCCAATCTATTTGAACAAATAACATATGAATAATATTTTAGGCAGTATAAAGAGTTTAAATATAAAATATTGTGATGAAATAACTTGGAATGAATTCAGAAACGATTGAAACTCTCAAATGATGCTCAGAATTGCATTATTTGCAGTTTATATACATAATTACCATGTATAATTCAATCTTTTTGAATAAATAATATATTAATCATATTCTAGACAGCTTAAAGAGTTTTAAATTTAGAATATTGTGATGAAACGACATAGAATGGATCCAGAAATGATTGAAATGCTCAAATGATGCTCAGAATTGCATTATTTGCACATTTTGTGCATTATTTGCACTTTATATGCGTAATTACCAAGTATAATCCAGTCTTTGAGATGTTTAAATGTTTAAATGTAGATTAGGATGAAATGTTATTTATTTAAAAAGATTATTGTGATTATGTTTAAATGTAGATTATTGTGATAAAATGACTTAGAATGGTTCCAGAAACGATTGAAATGCTCAAATGATGCTAAGAATTGCATTATATGCAATTTATATGCGTAATTACCATGTACAATCCAATCTTTGTGAATAGATAACATATAAATCATATTGTAGACAGTATAAAGAGTATCAATATAGAATATTGTGATGAAATGACTTAGAATAAATTCAGAAACGATGGAAATGCTCAAATGATGCTCAGAATTGCGTTATTTGTACTTTATATGCGTCATTACCATGTATTTTGAATTAATGGCATATGAATGGTATTCTAGACAGTATATAGAATTTAAATGTAGATTATGTGATGAAATGAGTTAGAATGAATCCAGAACTGATTGAAATTCTCAAATGATGCTTAGCTATTTGCACTTTATTTGCGTAATTACCTTGTACAATCCAATCTTTTAGAATAAATAACATTTGAATATAATTATAGAACGTATAATGAGATAAAATTTGGATTATTGTGATTAAATGACTTAGAATGAATTCAGGAACGACTGAAATGCTCAAATGATGCAAAAAAAAATGCATTATTTGCACTTTCTATCGATTATTTGACTTTTATATGCATAATTACCATATATAATCCAATCTTTTTAAATAAATAACATATGAATCATATTCTAGACAGTATAAATAGTTTAAATCTAGATTATTACGACGAAATAAGTTAGAATGAATCAAGAAACGATTGAAATATTCAAATGATGCTCAGAATTGCAACATTTGCAGTTTATATGTGTAATTACCATGTATAATTCAATCTTTTTGAATAAATAACATATGAATCATATTCTAGACAGTTCAAAGAGTTAAAATATAGAATATTGTGACCAAACGACTTAGAATGAATCCAGAACCGATTGAAATGCTCACATGATGCTCAGATTGCATTATTTGCAATTTATATGTGTCTTTTTGAGTAAATAACATACGAATTGTATTCTAGACAGTATGAAGAGTTTAAATGTAGATTATTGTAATAAAACGACTTAGAATGAATCTGGAAACAATTGAAATGCTCAAATGATGCTCAAAATTGCATTATTTGCACATTATATGCAATTACCATGTTCAATCCCATGTTTTTGAATTAATAAGATATGAATCATATTCTATACAGTATAAAGCGGTTAAATATGGAATATTGTGATGAAATGACTTAGAATGGATACAGAAATGATTGAAATGCTCAAATGTTGCTCAGAATTGCATTATTTACACTTTATATGCTTAATTACATTGTATAATCCAATCTATTTGAATAAAAATAATATATGAATCATATTTTAGACAGTATAAAAAGTTTAAATATAAAACATTGTGATGAAATGACTTAGAATGAATCCAGAAACGATTGAAATTTTCAAATGATGCTCATAATTGCATTATTTGCAATTTATAAACGTGATTACCATCTATAATTTTTGAATAAATAACATATGAATCATATTCTGGACAGTACAAAGAGTTTTAAATATAGAATATTGTGATCAAACGACTTTGAATGAATCCAGAAACGTTGAAATGCTCAAATGATGCTCAGAATTGTATTATTTGCACTTTATATGCGTTATTACAGAGTATAATCCAATCTATTCTTGTAAATAACATGCGAATTATATTCTAGAGAGTATAAAGAGGTTAAATGTAGATTATTGTGATTAATGACTTAGAATGATTCCAGAAACGATTGAAATGCTCAAATGATGCTCAGAATTGAATTATATGCAGTTTATATGCGTAATTACCATGTACAATTCAATCTTTGTGAATAAATAACATATGAATCATATTTTAGACAGTATAAAGAGTTTAAATATAGAATATTGTGATGAAATGACTTAGAATAAATCCAGAAATGATGACAATGCTCAGATGATGCTCAGAATTGCATTATTTGCACTTTATATGCGTAATTATGATGTATAATCAAATCTTTTTTATTAAATGGCATATGAATGGTATTATAGACATTATAAAGAGTTTAAATGTAGATTATTGTGATAAAATGAGTTAGAATGAATACAGAAAAGATTGAAATTCTCAAATGATACTTAGAATTACATTATTCACAATTTATATAGGTATGTACCATGTATAATACAATATTTTTGAATAAATAACATATGAATCATATTCTAGACAGTATAAATAGTTTAAATATAGAATATTATGATTAAATGACTTCGAATGAGTGCAGAACCGAATGAAATGCTTAAATGATGCTTAGAATTGCATTATTTGCACATTTTGTGCATATTTGCACTTTGTATGCGTAATGACTATGTATAATCCTTTTTTTTTTAATAAATAACATGTAAATCTTAGTATAGGCAGTATAAAGAGTGTAAATGTAGATTATCGTGATGAACTGATTTAGAATGAATCGAGAAACGATTGAAATGCTAAAATGATGAACAGAATTGCTTTATTTGTTCTTTATATGCCTAATTACCATGTATAATCTAATATTTTTGAATAAATTACATATGAATCATATTCTAGACAGTATAAAGAGTTTCAATATAGAATATTGTGAATGAAATGACATATAATGAATGCAGAAACGATTGAAATGCTCAAATTATGCTCAGAATTGCATTATTTGCACATTCTGTGCATTATTTGCACTTTGTGTGCGTAATGACCATGTATAATCCAATCTTTTTGAATAAATGACATATGAATCATATTCTAGGCAGTATAAAGTGTTTAAATGTAGATTATTGTGTTCAAAAGACTTAGAATGAATCCTGAAACTATTGAAATGCTCAAATGATACTTAGAATTGCATTATTTGCAGTTTATATGAGTAATTACCTTGTATAATTCAATCATTTTGAACAAATAACATGTGAATCATATTCTAGACAGTATAAAGAGTTCATATATAGAATAATGAATCCGGAAACAATTGAAATGTTTAAATGATGCTCAGAATTGCACTATTTGTACTTTATATGCGTAATTACCATGTACAATACAATATTTTTGAATAAATAACATATGAATAGAATTATAGAAAGTATAATGAGTTAAATTTAGATTATTGTGATCAAATGAGTTGGAATAAATCCAGAAATGATTGAAATGCTTAAATTATTCTCATAATTGCATTACTTGCACTTTCTGTCGATTTTTTGAATTTTATATGCATAATTACCGTGTATAATTCAATATTTTTTTCATAAATTACATATGAATCGTATATTAGACAGTAGAAAGAGTTTAAATGTAGATTATTATGATGAAATGAGTTCGAATGAATCAAGAAACGATTGAAATGTTCAGATGATGCTCAGAATTGCATAATTTGTAGTTTATATGCGTAATTACCATGTATAATTCAATGTTTTTGAATAAATAACATATGAATCATATTCTAGACGGTAGAGTATAAATATAGAATATTGTGATGAAACGACTTAGAATGATGCTCAGAATTGCATTATATGCACTTTATATGTGTAATTTCCATGTATAATCCAATATTTTTGAGTAAATAGCATACGAATTGTATTCCAAACAGTATAAAGAGTTTAAATATAGATTGTCATGACAACATGACTTTGAATGGATCCGAAAACGATTGAAATGCTCAAATGATACTCAGAATTGCATTATTTGTACTTTATATGCGTAATTACCTTGTACAATCCAATCTTTTTGAACAAATTTCATATAAATCATATTATAGACCGTTTATAGAGTGTAAATATAGAATATTGTGATGAAATGACTTAGAATGAATCCAGAAACGATTGAAATGCTCAAATGTTTCCCAGAATTGCATTATTTACACTTGATATGCGTAATTACAATGTACAATCCAATATATTTGAATAAATAACATGTTAATCATATTTTAGACAGTACAAAAAGTTAAAATATAAAATATTATGATAAAATTATTTAGAATGAATCCAGAAACGATTGAAATTCTCAAATGATGCTCAGAATTGCATTATTTGCAGTTTATATACGTAATTACCATGTTTAGTTCAATCTTTTTGAATAAATAACATATAAATCATATTCTGGACAGTATAAAAAGTTTTAAATATAGAATATTGTGATGAAACGACTTAGAATGAATCCAAAAACGATTGAAATGCTGAAACGATGGTCAGAATTGCATTATTTGCACTTTTTGTGCATTATTGGCATTTTATATACGTAATTACCAATAATAATCCAATTTTTCTTGTAAATAATATATGAATTATATTCTAGACAGTATGAAGAGTGTAAGTGTTGATTATTGTGATAAAATGAGTTAGAACGATTCTAGAAACGATTGAAATGCTCAAATGATGTTCAGAATTGCATTATATGCCGTTTGTATGCGTAATACAATCCAATATTTGTGAATAAATAACATATGAATCATATTCTAGATAGTATAAAGTGTTTAAATATAGAATATTGTGATGAAAAGACTTAGAATAAATCCAGAAACGATTCAAATTCTCAAATGATGCTTCGAATTGGATTATTTGCACTATATATGCATAATTACCTTGTATAATCCAATATTTTTGAATAAATGGTATATGAATGGTATTCTAGACAGTATAAAGAGTTTAAATGTATTTACCATGTATAATCCGATCTTTTTGAATAAAAAACATGTGAGTCATATTCTAGACAGTATAAAGAGTTTAAATATATAATATTGTAATGAAATGACTTAGAATGAATCCATAAACGATTGAAATGCAGAAATGATGCTCATTATTTACATTTTCTGAGCATTATTTGCACTTTATATGTATAATTACAATGTACAATTCAATTTTTTAAATAAATAACATATGAAACGTATTATAGGTAGTATAAAGAGTGTAAATGGAGATTATAATAATGAAATGACTTAGAATGAATCCAGAAATGATTGAAATGCTGAAATGATGCTCAGAATTAAATTATTTGCACTTTATATGCGTAATTACCATGTACAATCCAATCTATTTGAACAAATAACATTTGAATAGAATTATAGAAATTATAATGTGATAAAATAGAGTATTGTGATCAAATGACTCAGAATAAATCCAGAAACAATTGAAATGCTCAAATGATGCTCATAATTGCATTATTTGCACATTCTGTGCTTTATTTGCACTTTGTATGCGTAATGACGATGTATAATCAAATATATTTGAATAAAATAACATATGAATTGTATTCTAGGTAGTATAAAGAGTTTAAATGTAAATTATTGAGATGAAATAACTTAGAATGAATCCAGAAACGATTAAAATGCTCAAAAGATGCTCAAAATTGCATTATTTGCAGTTTATATGCGAAATTACGATGTTTAATTCAATCTTTTAGAATAATTAACATATGAATCATTTTCTAGACAATATTAAGAGTTTATATATAGAATATTGCGATGAAAGGACATATAATGAATCCAGAAATGATTGAAATGCTAAAATGATGGTCAGAATTGCACTATTTGCACTTTATATGTGTAATTAACATATACAATCCAATCTTTTTGAATAAATAACATTTGAATAGAATTATAGAAGTATAATGAGACAACATTTAGATGATTGTGATCAAATTACATTGAATGAATCCAGAAACAATTGAAATGCTCAAATGATCAAACAGTTGATTATTTGAATTTTATATACATAATTACCGTGTATAATCCAATATTTTTAAATAAATAACATATGAATCATATATTAGACAGTATAAAGTGTTTAAATGTAGATTATTATGATAAAATGAGTAAGAATGAATCAAGAAACAATTGAAATTTTCAAATGATGCTAAGAATTGCATTATTTGCAGTTTTTATACGTAATTACCATGTTTAATTCAATCTTTTTGAATAATAACATATAAATCATATTCTAGACAGTATAAAGAGTTTAAATATAGAATATTATGATGAAACAATTTAGAATGAATTTAGAAATGATTGAAATACTCAAATGATGGTCAGAATTGCATTATTTGCAATTTATATGCGTTATTTCCTTGTATAATATAATGTTTTTCAGTAAATAATATACAAATTGTATTCTAGACAGTATACAGATTTTAAATGTTAATTATTGGATAAAATGACTTGGAATGAAATCGGAAACGATTGAAATGCTCTAATGATGCTGAGAATTGCATTATTTGCACTTTATATACGTAATTACCAAGTACAATCCAATATTTTTGAATAAATGACATTATTATAGAATTACAGAGACTATAATGACATAAAATTTAGATTATTGTGATCAAATGACTTAGAATGAATCCAGAAACGATTAAAATGCTCAAATAATGCTCAGAATTGCATTACATGCACTTTCTGTTGATTATTTGAATCTTATATGCATAATTACCGTGTCTAATTCAATCTTATTGAATAAATAACATATGAATCATATATTGGACAGTATAAAGAGTTTAAATGTAGATTATTATGATGAATTGAGTTAGAATGAATGAAAGAAACGATTGAAATGTTCAAATGATGCTCAGAATTGCATTATTTGCAGTTTATATGATTAATTACCATGTACAATACAATCTTTGTGAATAAATAACATATGAATCATATTCTAAACAGTATAAAGATTTTAAATATAAAATATTGTGCTGAAATAACTTAGAATGAACCCAGAAACGATTGAAATGATCTAATGATGCTCAGAATTGCATTATTTGCACTTTATATGTGTAATTTCCGTGTACAATCCAATCTTTTTGAATAGATAACACATAAATCATATTCCAGACTGTATAAAGAATTTAAATATAGAAAATTATGATCAAATGACTTAGAATGAATCCAGAAACAATTGAAATGCTCTAATGTTGCTCTGAATTGCATTATTTGCACTTTATATGCATAATTTCCATGCACAATCCAATCTTTTTGAATAAATAACATATGAATCATATTCTAGACGGTATAAAGAGTTTAAATATAGAATATTATGATGAAATGATTTTAAATGAATCCAGAAACGATTGAAATGCTCAAATGTTGCTCTGAATTGCATTATTTATATTTTATATGCATAATTACCGTGTATAATCCAATATTTTTGAAGAAATAACATGTGAATCGCATTCTAGGCAGCATAAAGAATTTAAATTTAGATTATTGTGAAGAAATGAGTTAGAATGTATCCAGAAATTATTGAAATACTCAATTGATGCTCAGAATTTCATATTTGAAGTTTATATACGTAATTACCTTGTATAATTCAATCTTTTTGAATTAATTACATATGAATCATATTCTAGACAGTATAAAAAGTTCAAATATACAATATTGTGATGAAACGACTTATAATGAATCCAGAAACGATTGAAATGCACGGATGAAGCTCAGAATTGCATTATTTGCACTTTACATGCTTAATTACCATGTATTAACTAATTTTTTAGGATAAATAACATATGAATCATATTATAGACAGTATAAAAAATTTAAATGGAGATTACTGTGATGAAATGACTTTGAGTTAATCCAGAAACGATTGAAATGCTCAAATGTTGCTCAGAATTGCATTATTTGCATTGTTTATGCATAATTACGATGTTTAATCCAATCTTTTTGAATAAATAACACATGAATCGTTCTAGACAGTATAAAGAGTATAAATGTAATCATTGTGATGAAATGAGTTAGAATTAATCTAGAAATGATTGAAATGCTCAAATGATGCCCAGAATCGCATATTTGCATTCTATATGCGTACTTAACATGTATAATCCTACATTTTTGAATAATTAACAAATGAATAGAATTATAGAAAATATAACGAGATAAAATTTAGATTGTTGTGATCCAATGACTTAGAATGAATCCAGAAACGATGGAAATGCTCAAATGATGCTAAGAATTGCATTATTTGCACTTTATATGCGTAATTACCATGTATAATACAATCTTTTTGAATAAATAACATATGAAACATATTATTGGCAGTATAAAGAGTTTAAATGTAGATTATTGTGATGAAATGACTTAAGAATGAATCCAGAAACGATTGAAATGCTCAAATGTTGCTCAGAATGACATTATTTGCATTTTATATGCATAATTTCCATGTTTAATCCATTATTTTTGAATAAATAACAAATGAATCGTATTCTAGATAGTATAAAGAGTATAAATATAGATTATTGTGATGAAATGAGTTAGAATGAATCTAAAAATGATTGAAATGCTCAAATGATGCTCAGGATTGCATATTTGCAGTTTATATGTGTAATTACCATCTATAATTCAGTCTTTTGGAATAAATAACACCTGAATCATATTCTAGACAGTATAAAGAGTTTAAATATAGAATATTATGATGAAACTACTTAGAATGAATCCAGAAACGATTGAAATGCTCAAATGATACTCAGAATTGCATTAGTTGCACTTTCTATGGATTATTACCATTTTGTATTCATAATTAACATGTATAATTTAATATTTTTGAATAAATAACAAATGAATCGTATT
The DNA here is from genome assembly GCA_028095005.1 of Rhynchospora pubera. Taxonomy (NCBI): domain Eukaryota; kingdom Viridiplantae; phylum Streptophyta; class Magnoliopsida; order Poales; family Cyperaceae; genus Rhynchospora; species Rhynchospora pubera. The sequence goes on along the minus strand of CM051461.1, from coordinate 256,858,751 downwards.
CTAGACAGCATAAAGAGTTTAAATGTAGATTATTGTGATGAATGAGTTAGAAAGAATCTAGAAATGATTGAAATGCTCAAATGATGCTCATAATTGCATATTGGCAGTTTATATGCGTAATTTACATGTATAATCCTATATTTTTGAATAAGTAACATATGAATAGAATTATAAAAAATATAACGAGATAAAATTTAGAGTATTGTGATCCAATGACTTAGAATGAATCCAGAAATGATCGAAATGCTCAAATGATGCACAGAATTGCATTATTTGCACTTATCTGTGAATTATTTGCACTTTATATTCGTAATCATGATGCATAATACAATCTTTTTAAATAAATAACATATGAATTGTATTCTAGATTGCATAAAGAGTTCAAATGTAGATTATTGTGATGAAATAACAAAGAATGAATTCAGAAACAATTGAAATGCTCAAACGATGCTATGATTTGCATTATTTTCAGTTTATATGCGTAATTACCATGTATAATCCAATTTTTTTTTAAATAAATAACATATGAATCATATTTTAGACAGTATAAAGAGTTTATATATAGGATATTGTGATGAAACGACTTAGAATGAATCCAGAAAAGATTGAAATGCTCAAATTATGCTCACAATTGCATTTTGGCAGTTTATATGCGTAATTATATTTTTTAATAATTAACATCTGAATAGAATTATAGAAAATATAACGAGATAAAATTTAGATTATTGGGATCCAATGACTTAGAATGAATCCAGAAACGATCGAAATGTTCAAATGATGCTCAGAATTGCATTATTAGCACTTTCTGTGAATTATTTGCAATTTATATTCGTAATCAGAATGCATAATCCAATCTTTTTGAATAAATAACATATGAATGGTATTCTAGATAGTATAAAGAGTTCAAATGTAGATTATTATGATGAAATGACTAAGAATTAATTCAGAAATGATTGAAATACTCAAACGATGCTAAGATTTGCATTATTTGCAGTTTATATGCTTAATTACCATGTATAATCTTATTTTTTTGAATAAATAACATATGAATCATATTGTAGACAGTATAAAGAGTATATATATAGAATATTGTGTTGAAACGACTTAGAATGAATTCAGAAACGATTGAAATGCTCAAATGATGCTAAGAATTGCAATATTTGCACTTTATATGCATAATTTCCATGTACAATCCAACCTTTTTGAATAACTAACATATTAATTAAATTCCAGACTGTATAAAATACAGAATATTATGATGAAATGACTTAGAATGAATCCAGAAACGATTGAAATGCTAAAATGTTGCTCAGAATTGCATTATTTGCACTTTATATGCGTAATTCCCATGCACAATCCAATCTTTTTGAATAAATAACATATGAATCATATTCTAGACAGTATAAAGAGTTTAAATATATATAATATTATGATGAAATGACTTAGAATGAATCCTGAAACGATTGAAATACTGAAATGTTGCTCTGAATTGCATTATTTACAATTGATATGTGTAATTACAATGTATAATCCAATTTGTTTGAATAAATAACATGTGAATCATATTTTATACAGTATAAAGAGTTTAAATATAAAATATTTTGATGCAATGACTTAAATAAATCCAGAAACGATTGAAATTCTCAAAAGAGGCTCAGAATTGCATTATTTGCAGTTTATTTAAGTAATTACCATGTATAATTCATTCTTTTTGAATAGATAACATTTGAACCGTATTATATACAGTATAAAGAGTTTAAATGTAGATTATTTTGATGAAGTAAGTTAGAATGAATCCAGAAACGGGTGAAATTCTCAAATGATGTTCAGAATTGCATTATTTGCAGTTTATATGTGTAATTACCATTTATAATCCAATCTTTTTGAATAAATAACATATGAATCATTTTATAGACAGTATAAAGAGTTTAAATATAGAATAATATGAATAAATGACTAAGTATTAATTCTGAAACAATTGAAATGCTCAAATGATTCTCAGAATTGCATTATTTGCACTTTGTATGAGTAATTACAATATACAATCCAATCTTTATGAATAAATAACATATGAACCATATTAGACAGTATAAAAAGTTTAAATGTAGATTATTGTGATGAAATTAGTTACAATGAATCCAGAAACGATTGAAATACTCAAATGATGCTCAGAATTGCATTATTTTGCAGTTTATATGCATAATTACCATGTATAATCCAATCTTATGAATCATATTCTAGACAGTATAAAGAGTTTAAAAATAAAATATTGCGATGATAAGAGTTAGAATAAATCCAAAAACGATTGAAATACTCAAATGATGCTCTTGAGTGCATTATTTGCAAGTTATATGCGTAGTTATCATGTATAATCCAATTACTTTGTATAAATAATATATGAATCTTATTCTAGACCGTATCAAGAGTTTAAATATAAAATATTATGATGAAATGACTTAATAATAAATTAAAAAATGATTGAAATGCTCAAATGATGCTCAGAATTGCATTATTTGCACCTTTTTTTTGCGTTATCTAGTCTTTGGATGCGTAATTACCATGTATATTCCAATCTTTTTAAATAAATTACATATCAATCGTATTATAGACAGTACAAAAAGTTTAAATGTAGATTATTTTGATGAAATGACTTATAATGAATCCAGAAACGATTGAAATGCACAAATGATTCTCAGAATTGTATTATTTGCACTTTTTTTTTGCGTCATCTAGTCTTTAGATGTGTAATTACCAATTGTAGTCCAATCTTTTTAAATAAATTACATATAAATCGTATTATAGACAGTATAAAAAGTTTAAATGTAGAATATTGTGATGAAATGACTTTGAATGAATCCAGAAACGTTTCAAATGCACAAATGATGCTCAAAATTGCACTATTTGCACTTTTTGTAATTTATTTTCACTTTATATGCATAATTACCAAGTATAATCCAATCTTTTTGAATAAAAACGATTTGAATTGTATTCTAGCCAGTATAAAGAGTATAAATGTAGATTATTGTGGTGCAATGAGTTAGAATGAATCAAGAAATGATTGAAATGCTCAAATGATGCTCTGGAGTGCATTTTTTGCAGTTTATATGCGAAATTACCATTTATAATCCAATTATTTTGAATAAATAATATATGAATCATATTCTAGACCATATAAAGAGTTTAAATATAGAATATTTTCATGAAACCACATAGAATGAATCCAGAAATGATTGAAATGCTCAAAAGATGCTCATAATTGCATTAATATCAATTTCTGTGCATTATTTACCCTTTTTATGCGTAAATACCAAGTATAATCCAATCTTTTTGAAGAAATAACATTTGAATCATATTATAGATAGTAAAAAGAGTTTAAATATAGATTATTGGGATGAAATGACTTGGAATGAATTCAGAAACGATTGAAATGCTTGAATGATGCTCAGAATTGCATTATTTGAAGTTTATAGGCTTAAATAACCAAGTATAATCAAGTCTTTTTGAATAAATAACATTTGAATTGTATTCAGGACAGAATAAATAGTATAAATATAGATTATTGTGATGAAATGAGTTAGAATGAATCCAGAAACGATTGAAATGCTCAAATGATGTCCTGAAGTGCAATATTTGTAGTTTATATGCGTAATTACCATGTATAATCCAATTGTTTTGAATAAATAACATATAAATCATATTCTAGACCTTATAAAGAGTTTAAATATGGAATATTTTGATGAAACGACTTAGAATTGAATCCAGAAATGATTGAAATACTCAAATAATACTCAGAATTGCATTATTTGCATTTTTTGTGCATTATTTGCACTTTATATGCCTAATTACCATGTATAATCTATTATTTTTTAGTAAATAACATATGAATGGTATTATAGACTGTATAAAGAGTTTAAATTTAGATTATTGTGATGAAATGAGTTAGAATGAATCCAGAAACGATTGAAATGCTCAAATGATGCTCAGAATTGCATTTTTTTCACTTTTATGTGCATTATTTACACTCTATATGCGTAATTACCACGCACAATCCAATCTTTTTGGATAAATAACATATGAATCCTATTATAGACTGTATAAAGTGTTTAAATGAAGATTATTGTGATGAAATGACTTAGAATGAATTCAGTAATGATTGAAATGCTCAAATTATGCTCAGAATTGCATTATTTGCACCTTCTGTGAATGATTTGCACTTTATATGCATAATTACCATGTATAATCCAATTTTTTTGAATAAATAACATATGAATCACATTCTGGATAATATAAAGAGTTTAATGTAGATTATTGTGATGAAATTAGAAAGAATGAACCCAAAAACGATTGAAATGGTTAAATGATGCTTAAAATTACAATATTTGCAGTTTATATGCGTAATTACCATGTATAATCCAATCGTTTTGAATAAATAACATATAACTCATATTCTAGACAGTATAAAAGAATTTAAATATAGAATATTGTGATGAAATGACTTAGAATGAATCCAGAAACGATTGAAATGCTCAAATGATGCACAGAATTGCAATATTTGCACTTTATATGCGTAATTACCATGTATAATACAATCTTTTTGAATAAATAACATATGAATTGTATTCTAGACAATATAAAGAGTAAATTTAAATGTTGATTTTTGTGATGGGATGACTAAGAATGAATCCTGAAACGATTAAAATGCTCAAATGATTTTCAGAATTGAATTATTTGCTGTTTATATGCGTAATTACCAGGTATAATCCAATCTTTTTGAATAAATAATATATGAATCATATTCTAGATTGTATAAAGATTGAAAATATAGAATATTGTGATGAAATGACTTCGAATGAATCCAGAAACGATTGAAATGCTCAAATGATGCTCAGAATTGCGTTATGTGCACTTTATGTGCATTATTTACACTTTATATGCGTAATTACTATTTGTAATCCAATCTTTTTGAATAAATAACATATGAATCGTATTGTAGACATTATAAAGATTTTAAATATAGAATATTATGATGAAATGACTTAGAATGAATCCAGATACTATTGAAATGCTCAAATGATGCTCATAATTTCATTATTTGGACTTTCCGTGCGTTATTTGTACTTTATATGCAAAATTACTATGTATAATCCAATCTTCTTGAATAAATAATATATGAATCGTATTCTAGACATTATATAGAGTTTAAATGTAGATTATTGTGATGAAATGACTTATAACGAATCCAGAAACGATTTAAATGTCCAAATGATGCTTAGAATTGTATTATTTGCAGTTTATATGCATAATTACCTTGTGTAATCCAATATTTTTGAATAAATGACATATAAAATATATTCTAGATAATATAAAGAGTTTTAAACATTGAATATTGTGATGAAATTACTTAGAATGAATCCAGAAACGATTTAAATGCTCAAATGATGCTCAGAATTGCATTATTTGCACTTTATAGGCGTAATTAACATGTATAATCCAATGTTTTTGAATAAATAACATATGAATCGTATTCAAGATAGTATAAAGATGTTAAATGTTGATTATTGTGATGAACAAATAACATATCGAATAAGATCAACGGTTTGGATTCGAAGTTTGAATTTTATATTTATAAAAGTAGTCAAAAAATATGTTTTGGGACATTCAAAATGTGGGCACCAGACCTCATTTGAATAATATTTTCGAAATCGTGAATATTTTAATATTATTTTTAATTTTTTCGGCCATATGAAATTGAGAAGGTCGAATCTATTGTGGTAACTTGTCAATGTCGAGCCGATTTTTTTGGCAACTGAAATTGGGCCTAAGATGTCACATTACTTGACAAAAGATATCGGTTTTAACTTTTGGTCGAAAAATTATTGATTTTCATATTATTGTGAATTTAGAATCTTTTAAAATGATTGACGGACGTCATAAAGTAACTTCCTATATTACAGCTAACAAGCATTATTAATGCTTATCATCAAGCCTTAAAAAGACAAATGGTGGGACCTCTCCAGCAGAAATACACTGGAGAATTCTGTTTCGTAAGGCATGCCTTCATAAACTCTTTCTTGAATTAACAGTATCGTCTAGTGATAATAAAATGGAGAGTGTAAAACAATTTGAAAAGTCATTTGTTCTCTCTTCTGTTAAACCTTATAAAAGACCACCAAAGCCAAGACCTTTGTAAAAAATATTAACACTTCAAAAATTTAAATCATTGAATGAAAGATCGATAATAGGAGGAAATTAAGGTCGGATTCCATATGGAAAATTTTGTTAAGGTTTTGATACCACTCTCTCCCTCTCTCTTTTTATTTGATGTCTAAAAGTATAAAGTAATTTTGTTTTTGCATTTTTGACGCTCTATTAATTTAGACTAATTTTAAATTTTTTCCCCAATTACCTTGGATCATGCCTTCAGAGAAAATCATATTTGAAACGATGAGTTCAAACGCCGCTAAAGTTCTTTCTTGTCTAAGGAATTGTTTCTCCTTAATTTGTTTCATCACTTAATAAATGTACAAGTTAAAAAGAATTATAGTTTCAACTATCAGTACCAGTGTTTATGACTGAAGTCAGATGCGCTGATAAAAAGGTGGATAAGAATTTTTTTGCTGTGTCATATTCACATAAAGCTAAATGCCTATATTCAAGTTCAAATTCAAATTCATTAATGTTGTGCCATGGCAAACGCGAAGACAGTTTCATTTTGGAGATTGAAAAGTGTTTGTGCTCCATAGATACTGACTAATGTATGAATCGTTGATACCGCAAATATCAATTGCGAAGATTTTTTCAGTACTCAAAATTTTATCATTTATGGAATAAATAGTTTGATATAGGAAAAAAAAGTTCTAGTTTTCAGAAAATGTTATGCAGACAGTGACCATTAACAAATTATTTAGTTGGAAATAAAAAATCATTTTGTGTCCTTACTTTTGTAGAATATTTTTTAGGAAAATAAACTGATTCTTTGTTAAAAGACTCAACTGTACCAAAATTTCGATTACGGTTCTTCAATTAATACAAACTAGGAAACCAATTATTATAATAAAGTAAAAAACGTGTTACTTGATCTATATACACTCTCGTCTCTCAAAGTGTATTTGGCTTGTAGAGATATCTTAATATGTTCTCAAAGTGTTCTTGACTTGTAGAGATAACTAGAATTAATTAACTTGAATATTTAGGGTGTTAGATTTTGTCACCTTAATAGTTAATAGTCTGATCACTTTTTCCGTATCATTTTGGTACTAGGTTGATAAATTAAGCTTGTTGCTGTGGAAGAACATAGACTTTATGGATGACACACATTAAGAAAGTTAAATAGAGTTGGGAAAGAAAACTGAGAGGGGAGAATTTATCTAGATTTGTTAGAGTATAATTGAATGATTGTATTAGGTAGGAGATATCAAGATTGTATGATACTTGGAAATTGATAACAATAGAGATTATGGAGGTTGGTAGGAGATTCACAATTAGAGATGGTTAGTAATAAACTTAGAGTGGTATATAAATGCAATATAATTGTAATCATTTCATCACAATTCAATACAACTTCCATTCTCTATTAAGATTAAATTTCGAAAATGGGCACGGGTGCCTATTTCCTTTTTCATCTTTTCGCCAAAATGCAAGTCTGTACGACCTCTTTGGTATCATTGTATCAGAGGAAAGGATGTAGGTCAAACTTTCATCGGGCAAATGACTTGTGTCCCAACAGGGGCGGATACAGGCAGGGGCAGGCATAGGCCTGGCCTACGCTGCGAAAACTGTTTTTAGTGTTAAAATGTAAAAAAATACAGTGATAATTCGGTTATTTAATGTATCTGGCCTACTCTACTATTAAAATTTCAAATTACTAATGTCCAGTTGAAGTCGACCTCGACAATTCGGCCTACCCTGTCCTCAAATCCTGGATCCGCCCCTGTGTGCCAACTCAAATTACCTCATGTGTTCATTGAAGTGTAATTTTTTTTTTTTTGATGGTAGGTAGACGATAGTCTTCCTATAATTTCATTGAACCAAAAATAAAAATAGGTACAAGTAAAAAAAGTTTAAGAAAAACAAGAGAGGATTTACAAGAAGGCCAGGACACACTATATTGACGTAAAATGCCTAAAACCTATCTAGGACAATCCAGTAGTATCGGAACTAACAGTAGGAAATCCAATCTTTGTAATCTCGAATGGTCTTTCGAATCACTTCGTCTGCATCCGCCAAAGATCCTTCAAAAATCACCGAGCATCTCATCTTCCATAAGTTCCAGGCGCTTGCCAACCAAACTGTGTCCCAATTATCCTTGTAGTTTGTCTTTAGAAGCTGCCTATTGAGTAACCATACATCACTCAGACACTCAGCTTCTCCCCTATTTGCAAACTGACCCCTGGATGGATGAAGCAGTTCCAAACGTAGCCTGCAGAAGGACACTGTGCAAACAGATGCAGCCCAGTTTCAAAATTATTTTGGCATAACACGCAATCCCTTAGAACTGTCCAACCTTTATAGTGCATGTTTTCACATGTCAATAGCCTATCTAGCAGCGCAATCCAGAAGAAAATCTTCTCCTTTAAAGGCGCTTTAGCCTTCCAGAGATGATTGTAATACGGTGATTATTAGATGTAAGCTTGTTGAGGTTTGGAAACTGGCATAAAATTGGGATATTGTTTCAGTTATAGTATGTTTTGGGTAGTATGTTAAGAAATCAATTTTTGTTTATTATTTATGCAAAGATGTGGGAAATAAGAATCCATGTCTATTTTATTTCCTTCTTGTTTTTAGGTAGTTTTTTTGTTTTCTATGTTTGAATGTAATTCAAGAATATAAGCAATGAGAAAACCAGAAAACGGTGCGGCTCTTTTGCACCACAAAACTCTTCTTCTTTATTTCTCTAAACATATAATTATTTTGAAATCTGACAATTGGTATCAGAGCGCTTATCCATGGGCGACGATGATGCAAAGGTGACAGCAGCAGCAATTGCAGCGGCTGCAGCAAGTATTGGATCAAGGATAGTAGTCAAGGGAGGAGTTCCAGTTCAATACCCAATGCTAAACGACACAAACTATGGTTTGTGGGCAGTGAAGATGAAAATTTTGCTGCGTTCATTGGGAGTATGGGATGCAGTGGAGTGTGAAGGTGAAGTCGACAAGGAGAAAGATCAAGGTGCCATCGCGGCAATATCTCAAGCAATTCCTGATGCGACGATCATGGCGATTGCAGAGAAAGAAACAGCTAAAGAAGTTTGGCAGGTTATCAAGCAGATGGCAGTTGGAGAGGACCGTGTCATAAAGGCAAGGGCACAGGCGGTAAAGAGACAATTTGATCGATTGGTGATGTCAGATTCATCAAGTTTGGTTGAATTTTCACAACTGTTAGTAAGCTTGGTTGGCGAATTGCGCTCTTTAGGAGTGGATTTGAAAGAAAGTAGCGTAGTTCAGAAGCTCTTTAGTGCTGTGCCAGATAGATTCTTACCTATTATTAGCACCATCGAACAGTGGGGTGACTTGACTACCATGACAGTGGCTGAAGCAATCGGTAGATTGAGAGTTTTTGAAGAAGGTTTGAAGGGTCGAAAGCAGCACAAAGAGGCAGAAGAAGAGGAGAAATTGCTTCTTACTCGTGCACAGTGGGAGGCCCTGAACTTGAAGGAGAAGACAGGAGAAGAAAACTCTGAAGGTCAAGGTGGCAGTCAAGAAAGAAAACAGAAAAAGAGGTTTGATAAATCCAAAATAAAATGTTTCAATTGTGGCATTTATGGACATTTTGCATCTGAGTGTCGAAAACCAAAGAAGGAAAAGGCATTTCTGGCAGAAAAGGAAGATAATGAAGAACCAGTGCTACTAATGCATGAAGTGGTTGTTGGCACAAAAGGAAAAGGTGCTGAACTGAACCTGGGTGAAGATGTGAGTCAGAAGAAGCATACTTGGTATTTAGATTCTGGAGCAAGCAATCATATGACAGGTAATCTTGCTTGGTTCTCAGATTTAGACTCAAGTACATGTGGTGCAGTAAAGTTAGGGGATGGACATTTGGTACACATTGGAGGAAAGGGGACAGTGTTGATTAAAGGAAGAAGTGGTGAACATAAGGCACTAACTGATGTGTATTACATACCAAAATTGTCAAACAACATCATTAGCCTTGGCCAATTAGAGGAGAAAGGATGTAAGGTTGAGATGTGGTTAGGTGAACTCACTGTTGTTGATACAGATGGCAAGTTGTTAATAAAGGTAAAAAGAACTGTGAATCGGTTGTATGTGCTAAAGTTGGAGATTGCTCAACCTGTTTGTATGTCAGCAAATACTAATTCCAAGGCATGGAGGTGGCATGCTCGATTTGGGCATTTGAATTTTCAGACTTTAAGAAGGATGAGACAAGAGGGATTAGTGGAAGGGCTACCTTACATTGACCATATAGAGCAGGTTTGTGATGGTTGTCTAGTTGGCAAACAAAGAAGGGCATCATTTCCATGCAAAGCGCAATTTAGAGCAAGTGAAACTCTGGAACTAGTGCATGGTGATCTCTGTGGACCAATACAGCCTTCAACACCTGGAGGAAATAGGTACTTCTTACTTTTAGTTGATGATTTCAGCAGATTTATGTGGATAGTTTTACTGTCTAGCAAGGAAAGTGCATTCACAGCTTTTAAGGCAATAAAGGTGATGGTTGAAGTAGAACAATGTAAGAAATTAAAGATTTTGAGAACTGATAGAGGTGGAGAGTTCAAATCAGTTGAGTTTGAAAAATTTTGCACAGAAAATGACATTAAAAGACACATGACTGCTCCCTATTCTCCTCAGCAAAATGGTGTAGTGGAGAGGAGGAATCAGACTGTTATGGGTATGGCAAGAAGTATGATGAAAACAATGAAGGTGCCAGCCGAGTTTTGGGGTGAAGCAGTTACAACTGCAGCATATCTCCTGAATAGATCTCAAACTAAGAGTGTTGAAGGGATGACTCCTTATGAAGCATGGTACAAGCACAAGCCATCTGTGCATCATCTGAGAACTTTTGGCTGTCTTGTTCATGTTAAGGTGACAGGAGGATATGTAAAGAAGTTGGATGATAGAAGCATCGAGATGGTGTTCTTTGGCTATGAGAAGGGTTCTAAAGCTTATAGAGTATACAATCCTGTTACAAGGAAAGTGGTGGTAACAAGAGATGTTGTTTTTGAGGAAGACAAACCTGGTCCTTGGTCCTTGAACAGTGAGCAGGTGAGTAAGGAGAATGAAGTAAGCAAAATGACTTCCTTTCAATTGCAGGATGAAAGGGTCATAGTAAATGTGAGCAATGGTGGAGCTTTTGAACTTGGCATACATCCCACTAATGATGATGATGGAGACAACATTGAAGATTTGAATGATAACATAAGTCACCGGCAGACTCCTGTCAAACTGCGCAGTATTGCCGAAATTTATGAGGAGACTGAGCCTGTCAGTTTCTTGGGTATATGTTTGATAGGAGCAGAAGAGCCAACATATTTTGATGAAGCTAGCAAGGAAGAGAGTTGGAAACAAGCTATGAAAGAAGAGATTGACTCAATCAACTCTAATCACACATGGAGTCTTGTGGAACCAGTGAAGGGTAAAAAGGTCATTGGGCTCAAATGGGTCTATAAGCTCAAGAAGGATTCAGAAGGCAAAATTGTAAAACATAAGGCACGATTGGTTGCAAAGGGGTATGTGCAGCAGCAAGGTATCGATTTTGAGGAAGTTTTTGCACCTGTAGCAAGACTTGAAACAATTAGGTTGATCATTGCTTTGGCTGTGCAAGAAGGTTGGTTACTACATCACATGGATGTCAAATCGGCATTCTTGAATGGTGATTTGAAAGAAGAAGTTTATGTAACTCAGCCACCAGGTTTTGAGGAGAAGGGAAGTGAAAATAAGGTGTTAAAATTGCATAAGGCACTTTATGGTCTAAAACAAGCTCCTCGGGCTTGGAATTCCAAGCTATACAAAACATTGAGTTCTCTTGGCTTTGCAAGGAGCAAGGTGGAACATGCGGTGTACAAGAAAAAGCAAGGTGTCAATTGTATTATTTTGGGCGTATATGTTGATGATCTCATCATCACAGGGACAAGTGAGCAAGAAATCGAAAATTTTAAGTCACAGATGAAAGAAATTTTCAGAATGAGTGATTTGGGGCTGTTGAGTTATTATCTTGGCATTGAAGTCAAACAGGAGAAGGGTGAAGTCATGTTAAGTCAAGAAGGCTTTGCACATAAGATTTTAAAGGAGTGTGGTATGTCAAATTGTAATTTAGCAAAAACTCCTATGGAAAGTAGGCTCAGGCTAAGGAAGAACAGTGCTTCAGAGTTAGTTGATCAAAACAAGTATAGGAGCATTGTGGGAAGTTTGAGATACTTATTGCACACAAGACCTGATTTGGCCTATTCTGTAGGGATTGTTAGTCGTTTTATGGAGTCTCCAAGATTAGAACACATGGCAGCTGTTAAGCAAATACTGAGGTACATTAAAGGTAGTGCAAGTCTAGGTTGTGTGTATAGAAGATCACTTGGCAGTGAGTCAGTTTTAACTGGTTTCTCAGACAGTGACTTGGCAGGAGATTTGGATGATAGAAAGAGTACCACTGGCGTCATGTTTTTCTTAGGAAATAATCTCATTAGTTGGTTTTCTAGAAAGCAAAAGGTTGTTGCTCTATCATCTTGTGAAGCTGAATATATAGCAGCTGCTACAGGTGCTTGTCAAGGTGTGTGGCTTGAGGCTCTTCGTTCTGATTTGTTGAGTGATAATCTGAAGAAGATCAAGCTCAAGGTAGACAATCAGTCAGCAATTTCTTTGAGCAAGAATCCAGTATACCATGATCGAAGCAAGCACATTGATACGAGATTTCATTATCTCAGGGAAAATGTTGAAGATGGCAGGATTGAAGTTGAACATGTGGGAACTCATGACCAATTAGCAGACATTTTGACAAAGCCTCTGGGACGAGTTAGATTTTGTGAGCTGTGTGACAGGATTGGTTTACAAGATGTGAGAAAGTGTGCAACAAGCTTAGGGAAGTGAGTATTAGATGTAAGCTTGTTGAGGTTTGGAAACTGGCATAAAATTGGGATATTGTTTCAGTTATAGTATGTTTTGGGTAGTATGTTAAGAAATCAATTTTTGTTTATTATTTATGCAAAGATGTGGGAAATAAGAATCCATGTCTATTTTATTTCCTTCTTGTTTTTAGGTAGTTTTTTGTTTTCTATGTTTGAATGTAATTCAAGAATATAAGCAATGAGAAAACCAGAAAACGGTGCGGCTCTTTTGCACCACAAAACTCTTCTTCTTTATTTCTCTAAACATATAATTATTTTGAAATCTGACAGTGATCTCATGCCCGGGTCCCGCAAGATAGAATAAGTACTTTTTGTGGTGAAAGCACCTTTTCTTGCCCATTTCCATCGTGGTATATCATCACCAGGATGAAATTCAATCGAAGACAAAAAGAACTGTTTTACCAGAAGGATTTCCTTTAGTGCAAAAGACATCCTGTCCACTTTCTCTGGATTTCCAACATCAAGTGAAATGTTCCACCACTTTCAGATCCGCCTGATGTCAGAATGAGATGTGCCTCGTAAAGTTTTCACCATGAATCTGGCTCTTCTTTATCAGTTCCTCTCAGTCACTAATTTCAGACAAAACAGTTGCTACTCATCAATTGCATACATAGTTACATTGGAATTCTGAAATCATCAAAAAATTGCAAGAAAATCGTACAAATTTGGCACAATAAAAATCAAGGACATAAAATCAAGCAAGAATCATATGTGCAGTTGAGAATTTATAGATCAACCGTATGTCAGCTCATAATAATATCCCCAATGATCTTGATATGGGCATGCAAATTCTCGATAAGCTTCAATGCATCGGGTGATTTCGAGTTTTTTTTATCGTAATAACCTCGAGGTGCTCTCGTTGAAATGCCACCTCTCTCGGTACTTTCTTGCTCGGCTCCTCTTGCAGATTAGCTAGCCTTACCTTCATTATTTAGTAAAACATATGTATTTTATTAGTCTACGAAGATAGCTTTACCATGTTCTGTTTAGAAGTTTCAGCCTAGGCGGCTTAGCTACAATGCACCAGCAAAGCCATACAATTGCCTAATGTAACACAGTTTTGTTAGTATCAAAATGGTATTCAAACAAATTAGTAAGGCAGTCCTGGCTATGGCACTAACCTACTCATAAGAAAAACAGAGCAAAAACCAAATTACAGCTCGATGTAGAACAAGGTTATATCCATGTGAACACAATCAAGTACTACTAACCATCTAGTTAGTCGAATCATATGATACATTTAGTATAATTTGTTTAGCTTTATTAAATGGAGAGAAAAAAGATATTACTCTACTGAGGTTCAAAGTGAGCTTCTGTAGACTAGGAGAGTTCTTCAGAAAGAAGGCCACCAAATAAAATTCAAAGCATGGGTTCCAGTAATTAACTTCCAAACTAGTCAAATTGATGAAGGTTCTGTAGTTGGTAATATCTTTCTTCAATATTTCCTTTATATAAGAAAAATATTAATTAATTTTTAAGCAGTCATTGCATCATGCTTCATCTCAAAAGTAGATATCAACCAATCTGAAGGAAATGAAAAATTAAGAAAATGAAAGCATACATTGTAACCATACCTTTCTAGACAACCAAGAATTGTAAAGTTTGTATGTTTGTTCTTGATTAGTTACATGCAAGTATGCAACTAGCACAATTTGGTGAAGACGCAGATCACACAAGGTAATGCCGATATCGAACATGTTAACAAATTTTAAAGCAACAAATAGAATAGGCATCCTCACTTTATTAACATATTCCTACCCAGTAGACGTATACCAAATAGAATATCAACAAATTACCAAATGGATGCCAATGTCTAACATATGACTATATTAGCAAAATTTTTAGCAACAAATAGAATATTATTGATCCTCATATAGTTTCTCTGATTTATGGCATGCAATTGACGAGTAAAAATATTTCTCTTAATATAATGAACATGCATCTTTTATCCATAACTTTTAGCAAGATGTCGTCGTGATCCCAGCAAGTGAATTCAAGGGGAACAAATTATATATACGCTGACAAGACAGTATATATACCTCTAAGTACATATCAGTCTTTAGAGTTGAAACGTTTGAAAGACCACTTAGAAATCTCATGTCAAAATGAGAAGCAAACATCCTTTTGAAACAGATTTCTGCATTTATTATAGATACCATATTCTCTAGTGAAACATCAACTCCTTCAAGAAAATTGTCAATAACCAAAGATTCTAGTCTAGGACAAGATATATGCATCCGCTTGGATAGATAACATTGATGGAAAGCCAACTTCTTCAAAACCTTAGAGGAGATATCAGATATTTCCAAATGACAATGAGCTAGGACCAGAAACTCAAGAGCAGGGCAACCTGTGAAAAGCTTTTGTGCAAAATTGTTATGAAGCTCTACGCCTTGTATATCAAACATTTTCAGCAAAGGTAGATTTATTTACTTTGGCCTAATGATAGTTTTATCACCCATGTTGCAAATATTCAAACCGAGTTCCTGTAAGGATGCACAAGAGAAAACTGAATCAGGAATATCAAAAGGATTCTTTCTGTCAGCCTTTAAACTGATTACCCGAGGCCTTAAAAGCAACACACAATCAAGCCACTCTAGAGATGAATCAGAATTGTTTTCTCCAACATAGCCAATGTATCGAAGCATGTCCAAGTGCGAAGGTCCACGAATTTGTGACATGCCATTCAAAAATTTCTCAAATTTTTTCTCACAAGATCTCAATTTCTCATTTTTATCAATATCACTCCGGTCTGTCATGAATTCCTCAAGATCAAATTTTAGAACAGGTACAGATTTCCATATCTTCTCCAACTTTTGGCCAAAATAGAAGTCTGAACAACTTCTTTAATCCTCAAAAAAGAGAGGATATGGGCCAAAATTTCATCGGGCAGATGGCTGATATGGTCCATGGATACATTATTCATCTTTCAGGTTCAAACTGCCTTGCACAGACAACTCCTGTGTTCAATGAATGAACGACAATGATAAAGAACCCACTATAAGAACAAATTGGCAAACACAAATCAGCAACCTAACTTTTAATTAAGTAAAAATTAAAACTCTTTACACTAAAATTAATTAGCATTCCAAATCTATTAGTTATATTATATTAGACGCAAGCAAGCTAAAGTTTTCTTGTGATGGAACTTACCGGTGCTTCCTCGAGAAACACTAAAGTACTTGAAAAAAAAGAGAAAAGAAAAGAATTTACAATTCAGTTGCAACGTAGCTTTTCAGCAATCCAGGGTTTATAAACTCAAAAGGGCAATTATCTCACTTTGAGGAGGAAACCAACTTTTGATCTAAATAAAGAAAAAAAAAACAAAAGCAAATGTAAATAGAACTCTAACCTAGGATTCCTTATCAGATACAAGGGGTTTTGATCGGTGGTTCATGCGAGTATCATGCATCCCATGGAGAATTATGAGAAGGAAAAAAAATATATATATGTCTTTGAAGGTAGATGAAGTTAGAGACATAGACAAACATAGGGTTTTTTTTTCCCCTCTTATTATTGCAACTTTGCAAGTGCAAGGTCCCGAAATTTTAAAAAATAATACTAAATTAATATAATATATTAAATATAATATCAATATAATAATATTTTTTTAAATAGTATCACGAGATCGGAATCCCAGATTCCGAACGCAAGATCGGATTCCTGGATTCCGATCTTAGCTTTTTAATATTTTTATATATTATTTATTTATTTATTTAATTTATTAATTAGTTAAATAATTAGAAAAATAGATAATATATTGTAAAAATATTGAAAAAATATGAAAAAAATCAGGAATAATTAAATTAAATTTTATATGTAATTTAGTATTTTTTGGGGAAATTAAATTTATTTTCATTTTAATTAATTTATTTAATTAAAATATAAATTTTTATAACTTATTTAATTAAATGAATTGTACCATTTAGAAAGGATTATAAATTTTCAGAATTTACAGAGATACAAAGGCATAATCCTTTCAGAATGTTCAAAGTTTTATTAATCCTTTCTACATTTGCAGGGATACAAAGGCATAATTTGAACATTAAAACTTTAAACATGCTTAACTTTTGATAGGAATGTCCGTTTGGGGTGATCGAGCACAATCCGGAAAGCTGGCGACGAGATCTACACATGTTACCCGGGTGAAACCCCATAACAACCATTTTCAAAGCCAAAAAACGCTCTCTGGACCTCCAAAATCCACTTTGAAAGTTTGCAAACCTAAAAACCACTCTAAACTACTAAAAATGTTTTTAAAATCATAAATTAATCAATCATTAAAAAGAGAAATGCAGTAAATCAAGTGAATTTAGTCTTTCTTCTCCGTCTCAGTAAAACATCAATCTCGTGTGATTCCTTTCTAACGCAATCCAGAAAGTGTTTCCTTGATCATGAGACTCGATATGATTGTTTAATATATAATATGAAAATAATATATACAGAGGACGACATCCGGGACGCATATCAAATGGTTGTTTAAAAATTTATAATTTTAATTTAAATTAATTAAAAATTTATATTTAATTAAATAAATTAATTAAAAGGAAAATAAATTTAATTTTCCAAAAAAAATACTAAATTACATATAAAATTTTGTTTAATTATTCCTGATTTTTTTATATTTTTTCAATATTTTTAGAATATATTATCTATTTTCTAATTAATTAACTAATTAATAAACTAATAAAAGGAAAAAACTTTTAATTTCCCCAAAAAATACTAAATTACATATAAAATTTAGTTTAATTATTCCTGATTTTTTTTCCATATTTTTTCAATATTTTTACAATATATTATTTATTTTTCTATTTATTTAACTAATTAATAAATTAAATAAATAAATAAATAATATATAAAAAAATTAAGAAGCTAAGATCGGAATCTGGGTTTCCGATCTCGTGATACTATTTAAAAAAATATTATTATAGTGATATTATTTCCAGATTCCGATCTCGTGATACTATTTAAAAAAATATTATTATAGTGATATTATTTTTAATATATTATATTAATTTAATACTATTTTTAAATTTTTCGGTGCAAGGTCATCCTCAAGTTACAAAATGGCCTCAAATTGCATAGGTTGCGGAGGAATAACTGGATATATTGTCACCGGCCCAAGCCCAAACAAAGAAGGGTTTAATCTATTCTATGAATTTCTAGTTAATGATTTCGAGAGCACTAATAATTGGAAATTGATTACTGTCATATATGCAATTAGCTTGAACAAACTGAAAAATATAAAATAGATAAAATAAACATATAAATGACCATATACAAACAAATAAATTCAATAAAAATATGTTGAATATGCGTATACAAATTTGAGCAAAGGATGACAAAACTTATTTCTTTTATGTGTTCATTTTGATCATTTATATGTTCAACTTATATATCTATTTTATGTGTTCGTTTTGTTCAAGCGATAGCAAAACAGATGACAGTTATCATTTTTCCTAATAATTATCTTCACGAATTATTATTTTGTTGACCGCAAATGAGATAGAACGAACAATATAATTATCTCGCTACTTATTTCTATTGTTTCTTTTTTTTAAGATAAATTGAAGGTCTAAGCTACCCAACTTATTTTTAAATTAAATGTCTATGAAAGACCCCAGCCGGGTTTCGAACTTACGATCTTTCACTCAAGGAGATATTTCTATTGTTTCTACTTGTCATCATTAGTTGTTTTAATAATTAGAAAAAATAAATAAGGACTACTTTTCTGGTATGGTGCGTAGGAAAATTTATATTTGGATAAAGTTGCACATGTCGTCAAATCCGCCGTTGTTTCATCATTTACTAACAAAGTACGAGAGGAGTATACATCCTCCTTAATTAAGATTGTAAATCCCACACACACAAAAAAAAAAGCATCATTGTCATACTTATCGCATGCCTTAAAATTCAGTACTGACTAGTGAGGCTTTTCTTTCAGTAGCATACATCGGATAAGTCTGGTTCCAATGACACGACCCTGATCAACTCTTTCATGAATTAGTGGTTTTGTACTCTCGTCCAGTGAAATAAAAACGGAGAGGATAAAAGAATTGGGGAAGTCATTTTTTCTTTTTGAATGATTGGAGAAGTCGTTGTATCTCTGCTGTTAAACCCTATGAAAGATCACCAAAGCCAAGACCTATGTCAAATATTAAAGGTTTCTGAAATTTAAACCATTGAATGAAAGATTGATTATCGGAGAAAATTAAGGTTGGACCCGGCATATGGGAAATTTTTTGTTAAGTTTTGATTACCTTGTCTCTCGCTAATCTCTTTCAATTGATGTCTATTGTTCGTTTGAAAATTGAATTTGGGACTAGAAAATGCTTGTCCTATTAGAAAGGTAAGTCGATGAAATTCTAAGAGCAGTGTGATGTATATTTATCTCGATGAGGGTAAAAGTACAAGTAATTTCTTTTTCCTATGCCTGTTCTATATATTTGTTACAATGATATATTTTTGTGAGTAGTTCATGCTTTTACAAAACCGCGAACCCAATGGTTAAAAGCTAATTTTTCCTTTTTCCTATGAGATACGGAGTTCTAGAAAAGAATGGTCAAAATTTTTATGTTTGGTCTTGATGGATCCTTCATGAAAAAGTATGTATTAATTGATTACATGTATGTTATTCTAATGATGCAGATTGAAGATAACATTACTCCAAAAAAAAAAAAAGGGGGGGGGGGGGGAACTACAGAGTATCCATTTGTTGTTACTTACATCAAATGAAAAGTTACATCATTTTCAAATCCTCATAATATCAGAATGACATGGTTCCTAGTATTTATTTATTATTGTTATTTCTTTTTTTCTGAATAAATTTATTATTGTTATTTCTTTGACATGAATCCAGCTTTTTATCAGTTCTTTCTCTCAGTTACTAATTTCAGATAAACAGGCACTACTTATAACATACAAATTCAGTTATATTGAGTTTCTGAAACCCATCCAAAAGATACATATATAGACTTTCTAAAGACTGCAATGGTACAAATTTTGGCACCAGAGAAATCAAAGATATGAAAGCAACACAAAGTCAACAATTATATGTGCAGATGACAATAACACATGAACCGTATGTCAGTCCATAATAATCTCCCCGATGGTCTTGATACGGGCACGTAACTCATCGATAAGTTTCATCACATAGGTTGCTCCTGAGTTTATTATCCTAATCACCTCAAGATGCTCTCGTTGAAATACCACCACTCTTTGTTTCTTCTTCCTTGGCTCCTCTTGTAGGTTATCTCTTCTTACCTTCCATATTTAGTATTTTATTAGTCTAATGAGATAGTTTTTACCATATTCTGTTTTAGAAGATTCAGCCTAGGTGCCTTAGCATACAATATACTTGCAACGTCATACATGAATTGGCTTAGTTTGATATGCTACAGTTTAGTTTATTCCAAATTCAACCATAGTATTTAGGCAACCTGGCTGTGGTACGGAGGTACCAATTTACTAATTAGCAAAACAGAGGAATGATCAGAACACAACATGTATAGCAGTATAGCACTACTCAATAAAGAACTAGATTTCATTTTCTAAAGAAACGATAACCCTTAAAAAAAAAAAACACGAAGACAATCCAGCAGCATTAATGATTAGTCATTTTCTGGTTGGTCAAGTCATAGGATACTTCCGGTACATTTTGTTTAGTTCTAATTAAATGGAGAGGGAAAAATATTACTTCACTGATGCGCAAAGTGAGCTCCTGTAGGCTTGGAGAGTGCTTGAGAAAACAGGCCACCAAATAGAAGTCATCACATGGTTCATAGTTTGCAATTTCCAAAGTAGTCAAATTGATGAAGGTTCTGCAGTTGGCAATATCATCCTTCAATATTTCCTTTGTATAAACAAAAAATATACATTAATTTAAACAAAAAATAATATTTCTTCGAAACCTGGCTGGGGTTTTTCATTGACATGTAATTTAAAAATAAGTTGGGAGGCTTGAACTCCAATTTCTTTTAAAAAATAAGAATAATATTTTTAAGCTGTCATTTGCTACACTTCATTTCATAGATCAACCAATCTGAACGAAATGAAAAATAAGAAAATTGAAGCATACAAATTAACCCACACATACCTAAGCAAGCAGGAGTTACAAAGTTTGTATGTTTGTTCTGAGTTGGTGACATATGCAACCAACATAATTTGGTGTGAACACAAAGCACACATAAATCATGCCAATAAAGAAAAGCAAAACACACAATTTTCGTTCTCATTTATTAACAAATGTCACACAGTTGATGTATACCAAATTTCTCTAAATATAATATCTCATGCGATGAACATATTTCATTGTTCTCCATAACTTCTGGAATGTGTTGAACCCCAGCAAGTGCATGCCAGCTGGGAAACTAATTATAGTTTTATGTGATGTAATTGTGAACATAATATATACCTCGAAGCAGCTGGCACCTCTCAAATCAAGCTTCAAAGTTGAAACATTTGAAAGAGCACTCAGAAGTTTCATATCAAAACGATCATCATTCCACATATATAAATGGAGTTTTGCATTTACTAAAGATACCATATTCTGTAGTGAAATGCCTTCCACTTGCTCATAAACATCGATAACCAGAGATTCCAGACTAGGGCAAGATATTTGCATTTTCTTGCATTGGTAACACTCATGGAAGGACAAATTTTTCAAAACCTTACAGGAGATGTCAGAGATATACAAATCACAATGACTTAGATGCAGAGACTCAAGAGCAGGACAACCTGTGAAAAGTTTTTCTACAAAATTGTTATCAAGGTCTACGCCTTGTATCTCTAGCATTTTCAGTGAAGGTAGATTTATTGACTTTGTCCTAATTGTGTGTATTTCATCAGTGCTGAGAATATCCAAACTGAGTTCCTGTAGGGATGAACAAGAGAAAAGTGAATCAGGAATATCAAAAGCTTTCTTTCCGTCAACCAATAAACTGATCTCCCGAGGCTTTAAAATCATCACATGATCAAGCCACTTGAGAGAAGTTTCAGAATAGTTTAGTCCGAAAGAGTTGCAGTACCAAAACACGTCCAAATGTGATGGTCCACGAATTTGTAACACGTTGTTCACAAATTTCTCAAATTTTCTGTCGCAAATTCTCTGCTTCTCATAATTGTCGACAGCACTACAGTCTCTCCAAAATTCCTCGAAATTAAATTCTAGAACCGGTACAGATGCCCATATCTTTTTCCATCGTTTTGCCAGAATACATGTCTGAACAGCCTCTTTGGTACTCAGAAAGGAGAGGATGTAGGCCAAAATTTCGTCAGGCAGATTTCCGAAAAGGTCCATGGATATCTCAGATACAAACTTCCTTGAATGGACAATCCTGTGTTCAATGAATTTCAATTATATATGACTTTAAATTTGAGCAAAAGTTGAAAGATAGATGTATGTTTTTAAAAGCATCTATTAAGACTATAATTTACACAACTCAATACAAAAACTACATTCCCCTATTGAGAGAGGTAATTCTAAAAGGAATACCAAATTTCCTTCATGAAAGCATTAATTAGTTAATAATATATTTATTTAATTTCCTTCAATCACATTGGGTCACTAATTAGCTGTAATATAGCTTTCGGGGTTTACGAACTTGAAGGGCAATTTAATTTCTCACTTTGAGAAGGAAACGAACTTTTTGTGTAAAGAAAGACCCAAAAAAAAAAAAAAAGCAAATAGATGTAGAGCTGTGACCTTGGATGCCATATGAGACAAGAGGTTTAGTTCGGTCGGTAGTTTATGCAAAGAGGAAATTATTTATGTCGTTGAATTCAGATGAAATTAGAGAAATTAGAAATAGAGAGACAAAGTAGGGAGGAGTTTTTATTTCCCAACTTTCATTTTTATCCTCTCTAATTTTGCAACTTCAGGGTCCAAAAGATATAGGGAGATTCTCTCTCTATGTGACAAAATTATTAATATTTTTTTCTTTTTTGGCACAATTAGTGAGTTAATTTCGGATTGAAGGGGAAAAGTATTTTGCAATCCTCCTTTTAATTAGTTATTAATTGTGACATTCTTCATTCTTGGTTGCTTCTCAATAGGTTAAGCCCACAATAGCCCAATATAGGCGATGAACGCTGGGTCAAACATTTTTTCTGCGTTCAGCCTCATTATCGGGTATCGGTCCATCCCTATCGGATCGAGTCGGGTCTCGGTCCATCCCTATCGGATCGAGTCGGGTCTCGGTCCATCAAAGCTGATTTCTGCTGCTTACTCTCGTAAATTAGCAGGGCCCACGATTCATTGAGCCGTATATTATACGCCGAGTTCAGACGCTGGGTCAAATATTTTTCCTCGTAAATTAGCCGTATATTATACGCCACGATTCATTTTAAAGCTGCTTATTTTTTCCAAAAATCACCAAATCTTGGGACTTCCTAAAAAAAATTGGAGAGTTGTTCAGACGCTGATTCCTCCTTTTTTTTTCACCGTCGTGGCATCGTCTTCATTTATGCAATCTCTTCACAAAGTTACACACTTTCCAATAAATTTATTCCTAAGAATTGCAACTTTCCCAAATTCCCCAAATTCCTAAGCGATCCAAACGCCCCTGTATATTGTGAGTAGAATTTCCAAGGCCTTTTAAAGTCCTGTAAGTTCACACCTACATTGGATTAATGAATAAATATCAACGTTACATTCACTAAATAATTAATCATCATAATAAAAAAAATGAAGTCATATGGGTAATTATTAGCTATCCAAGTCGAAAACAATACATTGCAATGCTGATTCCACGCAAGAGATGCAATTTGCAATATCCAGTATTTTGCCTTTTTTTTTAATCCTCTATTACGGCTTGGGGGCGAACCAGAATTCTCAAATAGAAGGGGCTAAAATTTATAATATGGATTATTTTGAGTTTTTAGCATGTGTCAAATTAGAATTTTGTTATATTTTAAAAACATTTACATAGAATTTTTAAATATGTAAGGATCGTTTGGATCGCTTAGGAATAAGAGGAATAACATTTTTCTAGATGGAAATTTATTTCTAACCATCCAAATTCTTCACAAAGTTACATACTTTCTAATATTTTCCGTCTAGGAATAGTCTATTTCTCTTATTCCTAAGCAAATTTTTAAATATGTAAGGGACTGTTTGGATCGCTTAGGAATAAGAAGAATAGCATCTTTCTAGGGGGAAATTTATTTCTAACCATCCAAACTCTTATAAAGTTATACACTTTTTAATATTTTTCGTCTAGAAATAATCTATTTCTCTTATTCCTAAGCGATCCAAATGACCCCCAGCGACTGTTTTAAAAAGTTAAAGTGTGCGAAGCACACTTTTCAGTTTTCATTATACCTAGTTCTGCCCCTGATTATGGCGATTGCTTGGAACTTGGAAGTTGAAAGGCTTTTACACCTCAAACACATTGTGTTGCTGTTGCCCGCGGGATAAGAAAAGCATTTTATGAAAGCGAAGTCAACCGAAAGCAAAGCATAAGCAAACCACAAATCATTATAAATGGACACATTTTCTGATCATGTCTGCTACTAACTAGTACCACACCAGTCACCAATATACATATAACGCTTCTTCTCTGATGGTAGATTTCATAAGAAACCTCTTTTCCTCTTTTTGCCGCAAACAGAAGACATCCCATGCTCCCCCTGCTCAAGCTTTGATTCCATCTCCGCACATGGGTTGCTCTGAGATCACCCATCGAACGGTTCATGTCAACGGCATCGACATGCATGTAGCTGAGAAGGGATCCGGTCCGGTGGTGGTGCTATTGCATGGTTTCCCTGAGTTATGGTACACTTGGAGACACCAGATCAATGGCCTCGCTGAGCTCGGTTACCATGTGGTAGCACCTGATCTGAGGGGGTACGGCGACTCGTCGGTGCCAAGTGGTGCCACATCGTACTCTGCTCTTCATGTGGTTGGGGACATTGTGGCGCTTATTGGCTCCCTTGGCCAAGAGAAGGTTTGTCTATGGTCTCTTTGAGTTTTTAATCCACAGAAAATTGTAAAACAGAATGAGACTTTTTCTTACTTGCTTTGTGCTAACTAAAAAAAGTAATTTCAAGTTATTATGTAGTATGGTATTGGGTCTTTTCTCATAACACAATGTACTTAATTTTGATCAATGGAGCTAATCTACATTAGTAACTAGCAACAAAATTCTAATTACAAAAAATTAACAACACATGATTTATACAAAAGAAGGATTGTGGAATTTGTATAGAGAAAATCAACCCCAAATTTATCTGCAGAAAGAAAAGGGGGATCACTAGTGAGAATAACAAGTTTTAAAAATAAATCCAAGTTGCATGATAATATAATGCATTTGAACGCTAAATATAAATGAAAGTTGATGCTTTCTATATATTCTCTCTTGGTGCGTGTGTTCAGTGTATAATAATATAATGCTTTTGATGTCAGCTTATAAGTCGACCAAAGACTGAAGCTGATTAGCTGACATGCTCCACTATTGAGCAGGGAATATTATAATACCACGTACTTATTGCTACAACCTTTTCCTGGGGGTTTAATGTTATTAATATTATGTGAAAATTTAGGTTCTTTTGGCGGCACATGACTGGGGGGCAATTATAGCATGGTATGTGTGCTTGTTTCGGCCTGACAAGGTGAAGGCGTTAGTAATTTTAAGTGTACCTTTTGGACCGAGGAATCCAGCTAGAAAGCCTATTGATTATTTGAGGTCTACTTATGGAGATGACTACTATATTTGCCGTTTTCAGGTAGATACTACTCTTTTAGCTATGTTTGATAGAGGAGTAAATCATAGAAGGAGTAAATAGTTAATCCACTCTACTCCTTCAAATTTAAATCATGTTTGATATAGAAATGTGGAGTAAATAAGAAGTAGAATAACTAAATAATGATAAACATCTCTTGATCCATGTGGAGTAACTTTATTCCATCTAAAATAGTATAATAATTTACTCCTTCCTACTACACCAAATTTAAATCATATTTGGAGTAAAAAGTGAATTAAACAAGTTACTCCACCTTTAGGAAATTGGGCGTTTTATTCACTTTTATCCCTGGTTGAGGCTTTATTGTTGTAATTATGTCTGTTATAATTTGTGTGGAAGTACCATGTAAGAAAAAGTAAAATTAATAAAGTCCTGTAACTTTGGGAAATAATACTTTTAAGTTGCTTTTCATAGTTCCATATTATGAATTTATGATGAAATTATCTGTATATACTGATCAGTGGCTGTCATTCTAGTATCTGGATTCGCTGGCACATAAAAGTAGAACATACCGTGGGAAACCTCTTCTTGTGTTAGTTGTTATTATCCCTTATGACTGAGACCTATATTATTGAGCTTGAAAGCCACAGTGACATAACCTATGTTTCCAATTGCAATAAGAGCAGGTGGAGCAAATCCTTTCAAAAGAAAGGAACCCCTCAATAACGTATCTATTGAGTAGGAAATATAAAGATGTGACTGATGCGGACCTGACTAGCTAATGTGCCTACCACTAAATAACCAAAATGGTGCCCTGCTTAGAGAATAGCAAAATGACCTAATTCTGACATAATGATATATATGACACATTGTAACTCAACTGGTAGTTTCTCAATTATCAACTAAATTTGAATCCTATTTGCATCTCTTGTACAGGAGCCTGGAGTAATCGAGGCTGAGTTTAAACGTCTTGGGACGGAGGTGGTTTTGAAAAAAATTCTCACATATCGAAACCCCACACCTTTTTTCATCCCAAAGGAGGGATGGGGCTCGCCAGATGAGCAGATTCCTCTGCCTTCTTGGCTCTCCGAAGACGACATCAAATATTATGTTAGCAAGTTTGAAAAAACTGGATTTTCTGGAGCCTTGAACTATTACCGAGCTTTGGACATGTATGTTTTCCTTTTGTATGTTACATTTTTTTACTTTTTTTTGTGTTTGTTTTTGCATATTGATGAATAAGTGCTACATATTTGTAAACTGGTTCTAAGAGTTTATCACGGGTATGGTTCCAGCACCTATAGATAATAAAAAAAGTAGGAACATATATAATTCTTGAGCAACAGCCAACAATTAAGCTTGCAACTGGACGTATATCATTTGCAGGGTTCAACACCTCTCCAATTGCTCATAATTCTTTATATGGTTACTGGCAGATTTTGTACTTTATTTTTATCTGATAGTGGCCATAGAGCTGACATTCTTACCCGAGATTTCAGTTTTATTAGTAGTGTTTTAGACCTGGTTTGTGATGGCCAATCAAAAGATTAATTTATCCAATTGGGATTATCTGACTAACAACTGGAGAGGAACTTTGCTGCCTACTCTGCCATACCAATTTCAAGTTTTCAACGACTACTTTTTACTGGTTCAACAGTCGACTTAAAATGAAAGAACTTTTTGATTCATTATAAACTGAATTTTGAATATAATTGCAGAACATGGGAGCTTACAGAACCATGGACAGGTGCCCAAATAAAGGTTCCTACCAAGTTCATTGTAGGGGATCTTGACATTACCTACAATGCACCTGGTGCAAAGGATTTCATACATAAGGGCGGAATGAAGAAGTTTGTTCCATTGCTCGATGAGGTGGTGGTCATGAAGGGAGTCGGCCACTTCATCAACGAGGAGAAGCCGACTGAGATAACCGAGCACATAGACAGCTTCTTCAAAAAGTTCTAGTTAACAATTGATTCGATTCATTAAGAATGGTTAGAGAATTTATGCAATGTCTGTACTTATGTTCATGCGAGACATTTAAGTTCAATCTTGTTAATGTGATATTGTGATTGTAACATTGTGGTAAATAAAGTGAATGATATGTCAGCTTGAAAAAAGGGGTGGAAACGGAGTGGATAGTACCCACTCCAACCCGTATCTATCCCCGAAGAAAAGCGGATTCGGATAGTACTATTCGTATCCGAACGAATACAGATGTGGATCCACAAAATTTTCTAAACGGATATGGATATGGAAAGCAATATTGTTGAATGTTACGGATAAACTGTATTCGGATATCCGCAATTTCAGTTTTGATTTCATTAACGGGTTAATTCTTAGAAACTTCTCTAGACATTATAGGCCTGGCCCAACAGGTTAAGGCTTTTACTTTTTGATGAAACAAATTGGAAACGCATAAGGCCCTAAAACATTTCATATCAAATCTTTTGTTAGACTTGTATTTTATCAATTATATCGCTTAAAATAAAGCAAAAGGAAAAAAGAAGGAGAAAAAGCCGAAGAAATGAGGTTATAGTGATAGAGAGGAGGTTGCATTAATTTACAGTACTCATTACTCAATATGTGCTTGTTATTGTATACAAGTATTGATTTTTCTTCCTTTGCCTTTCTATGTTGTTAAGTTGATTCATACTAGTCATTAAATAAAGTAAACATTACACTCTTCTTACTAATGTTGTCTTTTGTTTAATAAAATCAATTGAAAAATATTATATGTATCCGAAAAAATATATCCGTATTCGTATTCGTATCCGACAATATCCAAATCGTACTCGTATCAGTTTAATATCTACAAGAATCTGTATATGTATCCGAAAAAAAATATGGCCACTATCCGATCCATATCAGATTTGTTTTCACCCCTACTTCAAAAGCAAATACATGAACAATCAGATACATTTTGTGGGCTTATATATTTCTTTCAGGAAATTGATTACCGCCATCTGCAGTTTTGCCATCCCTACCATCACTAAACAGAAAGTGGACACTTAAAACAAATAAGGTGAACATATATAGTGATTAAAGTGAACGCATACAAACAGATAAGTTCAATAAAAATAAGTTAAATGTGCATATAAAACTCTGAATAAGAGATGACAACACTTATATGTTTGTTAAGTGTTTACTTTAATAGTCTATATATTTATCTTGTCTGTTGTAAGCGTTCACTTTGTATTTAACGATGATAGAGATGACATAATTAGAGATGGTACTTATAATTTCTGTTATAAGTGCCATCGGCAAATATACCATCCCAGCCATCGCTAAATACAAAGTGAACATATACAGTAAATAAAGTGAACATATAGACGATCTAAGTGAACACTTACAAACAAATAAGTGTTGTCATCACTTGTTCAGAAATTTACATACATATTCAACTTATTTTCATTGAACTTATTTGTTTGTATGTGTTCACTTAGATCTTCTATATGTTCACTTTGTTTGTTGTATATGTTCACTTTATATTTAGCGATGGCAGGGATGGCAAAACTGCAGATGACAGTAATCAATTTCCTTTCTTTCATGTATCATTATGTCTTTATGTATTTTATAAATTGGGCTTCAACAATTTTTCAAAACGAAGAGGTGGGCTATGTAGGTGTTTCATTCAAGCCCAATTTCTTTCTGCGATTATAGGTGTCTAGTCTTGAATAATAAATACTAGATTTGTTGATAGAGGCTCCGTTTGGATGACTTCTTTCCGGAATAAGGAATAAGGAATAATCATTTTTTATCAATAAATTTATTTCTAACCATCCAAACTCTTCACAAAAGTTACACACTTCCCAATAAATTTATCCCTTCCCAATAAATTTCTTCCCTTCTTCCTTCTTCATATCTTATTCTGAACGCATCCAAACGGAGCCAGAGAGACTGAGAGAGGAAAAAAAATTGATTATTCCAGAAAGTTTTATCCACTGTACAAGATCCGAAGAGGAGTGCTACAGTAACAGAAAGTTTTATCCACTGTACAAGATCCGAAGAGAAGTGCTACAGTAACTAGATCCTTCGGTCCAAAACTTGCCTTTTTGGAGAGGGAAGGGGAACAGTGACCGATTTCCTTCAGTCATTGCTATCTATCTAAATCTAAGTTAGTGACTAGTCTGTGCACCTCTCGTGTGGTTCGGTTGCAACACATCAAGTCATCAATACAAGTATACAACACATTGAAAAATTGAATATATTCTATCCCAGCCGACAAGCTATTCTCAAGCATTGCAGTTTCATCATCATCATAACTCGTGAGATGGGGGTGTTTTGTTTTGTTGGGTTTCAGTTAGGCCAAGCCTTGTCTTGCTTTAGGTCAAATCCTGGAGACCCGGCACGTACGCAAGTACACGGTCAGATGGAATAGATTTCTACCCCTGTTATTCACTATGATTGCATCTGCTGCAATTGGCAGAAAAGAGTTGGTAGTTGTCAGACTGGCAAGAAGTGGATTTATATCTCTCTCCAAAAAAAAAAAAAGGTGGATGCATTGACTTCCGTTTTTCTATAAGATATTCTATTGGATTTAAGAAATTTTTTATATATTTTAGTTTGACTTTCATATTTTATGCGAAAAATTTATACTTTTGAGTTGCATACATACTATACAATGATAAATATTATTCATAAATAACTGTGCATTTGTCCCTGCAGATAGGAAATTGGGAAGTTTTTGAGACTTTGTCATAGTTTAAGCGGTACCCAAGAAAATAAATATAGATATATAACTGGTTTTAAATGTTCCTGCCATAAAATGGTAAAATTTAATTAAAATATAATACTAAAATAAGAGTCCATAAAAATTTTCAAACTTTGTGAATACAATAATAAAATATTATATTAAATTAATAACTGTGCACTGCAGATAGGAAATTGGAAAGTCCCTCAGACACTGTCAAGGGATAAGGAAAATGTATATATATGTAACTGGTTAGTTTAAACGGTAGCCAAGGAATATATATAGCTGGTTTGTTTAAATGTTCCTGCCATAAAATGGCAAAATTTAATTAAAATGTAATACTAAAATAAGAGTGAACTTTTCAAACGTTATGCATTCGTCATGATCCGCATTTCTTTTGAAAGAATCGATGAAATGAATACTCGATTTTTTTCAAATAATTGAAAATCCTTCAATAAATACGTACAAATTCTGAACCGAACTTTAATCACAACCGTTCATAGTCTACAATTAATTAATTATTATAAAAATGAATTATTGTGATAAAAAAAATCGGTTCATAAATAATAGAACCATTTGATAGATTGTTGTTCATATTTTCTTTATTTAGTTAATACTATTAATATTATTATTATTTTTTTTTGGGGGGTGGGGTTGGGGGTTGATTTCGCTTAAGGGTTTTCTGACTGGGACGAGGGCCTTCCATTGTGTGTTATGGGCCCGGAATTTGTAAAAGCTTATGTTTGATTATGAAAAAATTAATAGTAACGTTACTGTTTGATAATAACAAAAAAAATTCGAAATTTTAATACTAACGTTGCTGGATCGTCGTTTGGAATGATGAATGGTCTGAACCCCTGAATCGTCATTCCAAACGACGATCCAAGAATTCAAATGACACTTTGTCGTTTGCGTACATATATTTTAATACTAACGTTGCTTTTTATTAATTTTTGTTTTATATAATTTTTGTCGTTTATTAATTCTACAAATTTCATTTTTAAAGAGAAAGTTTAATATGCACTATAGTGCATAGGGCATTTCGTGTACCACGGACTTTTTCGGGAGTGTTTTAGTAAATTGACAAATCTAATTTAACCAATCTAATCTACATATTGAAATCTCATAGAAAATAAAATTTTACAATTTTTGAGATTTTATTACTATTTTTTTCGAATTTTTTAAGACATGCCATTTTTGGAAAATTGTAAATAGTACAATATTCCAAAAATGGCATGTTTTAAAAAATTCGAAAAAAATAGTAATAAAATCTCAAAAATTGTAAATTTTGGTTTGGTATGAGATTTCAATATGTAGATTAGATTGGTTAAATTAGATTTTTCAATTTACAAAAATATTCCCGAAAAAGTCCGTGGTGCACGGAATGCCCTATGCACTATGGTGCATATTAAACTTTCTCTTTTTAAATTTAGTTTTTTGGTTTATTATTATAACATCTGTACATAGTGTTCTCCAATCGTGCGTGTCGTGTCGTGTCAAACACGATCGAGTTAGAGTCTCGTGTCGTGTCGTGTTGACACGAACTACCTTTTTAATCGTGTTGTGTGGTGGCATGCTTAGTGGTGAGAATAGGTAACACGACACGCATTCTGAAACGACACGATCGTGTCATGTCGTGTTAGTCGTGTCAAATCGTATTATATTATTTTATTACTTTTAAAATTAAAAAATTATTAAAAAATTAAAAATGAGAGAAAAATTACTAAACATAATAATTTATTATCCGATACGTTTGCATTTTTTATTAATATTTTTTTATAACAAATAATAATTTGATTAGAACAAACTATTAATGATTTAAATGATGGTAAATACTATGATATATATTATAAATTGAAATTAAATTATTAATTTTGATTAAATAATCAACATTAATAATTAAATTTGTGTTGAGGTACCGTGTTAATTCGTGTTTGTGTCGTGTTGCGTGTCGAATCTTGTCGTGTTGAATCGTGTCAAACTTTCTAATGTCCCAACACGATACGATAACACGATTGTGTTGTGCTAATTTGTATTCGTATCGTGTCGTGTCGTGTCAACACGCACATCGTGTCGTGCTAATGCGATCGTGTCGTGTCATTTTTGGAGAACACTATACACAGTACAATTAGATGTTCACTCTTTTATTTGATTTTAAAATAAAAGATTGTAATATATTACTAATTTTATATTTTAGATCGTGTTATCGTGTCGTGTCATAATCGCGTTGTTTTGGGACATTAGAAAGTTTGACACGATTCAACACGACACGATTCGACACGCAACACGATATGAACACGAATTAACACGATACCTCAACACAAATTTAATTATTAATGTTGATTATTTAATCAAAATTAATAATTTAATTTTAATTTATAATACTATATCATATTATTTACCATCATTTACCTCTTCTCACAACTAAGCACGACACGATTAAAAAAGTAGTTCGTGTCAACACGACACGATACGAGACTCTAACACGATCGTGTTTGACACGATACGACACGATTAAAAAAGTAGTTCGTGTCAACACGACACGATACGAGACTCAAACACGATCGTGTTTGACACGACACGACACACACGATTGGAGAACACTATGTACAGATGTTATAATAATAAACCACAAAAACTAAATTTAAAAATGAAATTTGTAGAATTAATAAACGACAAAAAAGTGTATAAAACAAAAATTATATAAAAGCAAAACGGAAAAATTTGAATTCTTGGATCGTTGTTACAAATGACGATCCAAGGATTAGACTATTTGTTTGGAAGACGTCCAGCAACGTTATTATTAAAATTTCAAATTTTTTTTTGTTATTAATTTTTTCATTGTTTGATTGTTCTTATTTTTTCCTAATCAGCCTATTGTTAGATTTCGAAGTCCATTTATAAAATAACTCATCTCAATATTTAATAACATAATAGACTTCAAATTTAGATTATTAACATTATAAATTCCAACAATTAAAATGTAATACAATAATACTTTAACACTACAAAACCTCAATTTTCAAAGACAAATATTGTAACTTGATTAATATTACCTGATTAAAAATCAATTAAATCAATTCTTTTCTGCTAAGATTTATCCTCTTTTGGCACATTATCCGCTTCATGATTAATCCATTAAAATATTTTTTACGAAGAATCTACAAATAATTTAATTACTTTTAATCATCGGTAAATCACATTTTTTGGCACTTTATCCACTACTGTTCCTACCTGTTAATTTATAATTGGTTAGTTATAAGGCAAGTGAATACAATCAATCTCCATATTTATATTACGCAGTTTATAAGGGTAAAAAACCAATTCATTGTCTAGTACTTATGAATGATTAAGCCCCAAATTTCACTATGCCAACATGGTTACTTTTATGTTTAAAAAAACAATGCAATGCCAATTTCTAGAAAGTGAGTATACTTCAAAAATGTATACTTGATCAAGAATAATCTATACACTATTTCAATTATAAAAAGCAAACTCCTGATAGACGACATGACATTTCAAACCAACAAACTCATCAAACAACACATCACAAGAACAGTAGTAGATGAATAAAATATTTGATTTCAATAAAAAAATAAAAAAATAAATCAAATCTTTGATGAGAGTTGAAACTTGAAAGAAGCAAAAATGGCACAAGCAAAATTGCCTTTTCTTTTCGTTGGATGGAACTATATAGTATCTAGGGAAAATTGTCTTTTTGCCACTCAAAAATAAGGAAATTGTGGAAATGCCACCCAGAATTTATTTCTTTCATAAATGCCACTCTCACCATATAAAAATGCTTTAGGAACTTCAAAAACTGTCCCCAAGAAAAACCAGATGTGTAAACAAAGAAATTTAAGATTTTGAACTGAACATTAATGAAATGGTATAATTGAACCCGAAATACCGACCTAGGATATTTTCGAAATAAAAAGTCATTTAGAAATTAAGAATAGACCTTAGAAATTCAAAAAAAAATTCTTATAAAAATTTTATTTTCCCTATGAGCGATTGGCGCCTCAGCGCGAACAGCACAATTTACAGAGAAGCACTCAAAGCAACCGAATCAATCCATTCACCGGCGGTCGGTTTTGTCAAGCCACAGGACATAACCGGGAGAACAACAGAAGTCCAATTTAAGCAAAATAACACAATCATACAATTGTTGCTTAAATTGACTGAACAAATCGAGGATCTGAAGGTAGCAGTCAAAAGGCTCGAGGCTGTGAAAGGGAAAGAAGGCACTCAACCTGACGACCTGACTGACTCTCTAGACCAGATCCAGCAACAACTTCAGAAGCTGAGCTTAGAAGAGCCCAGTAAGCCGGCAGTACCAAAACCGAAAGGCAAACTTTTTGTGTTCAAAAATCCAAAAGAAATATTTGAAGCCGAGAAAAAGAAGGCAGCATGAGCAGAACGCAAACAACAACAGAGGCAGCAAGACCATCAGTGTCAGAAAGAGACACAAATCAAACCCCTACTGTTGAAGATCAGATCCGTGGCTATCGCCTTGGATCCAGACTTAGATTTGAGGCTCAAAGGAGGCTCCCTGGTCAATCTCGACGGTATCAGCGAAGCCTTGAGTCACAAATGAATCCTGATGCTGAGCTCAACATCTCCCAATACAGACGAGCACAGCAAGTCCCAGCAGAAACTCTGTACCAAGCTGGATGGTCAGAGAACAGGCACCGAGTATACCAACATTACTCGGATGAAAGAACGTTGGTCACAGATGGCCAGCAAGTGGAGCTACTGTTCATCTCTGAAGAAAGTTTTAACAGACTTTTGCAAGAAGGGCTCCAACATCTGCATATCGGACTAATTATGGTTCGATTGTACACGTTGCACAGGCGAAGTGCAGGTGTGAATGCACTAGTATTAATCAGAGATACTAGATGGCGAGATGATAGAGCTGTCATCAGCTCTATGGAGATGGATCTCACATCTGAGATGGATCTCACACTGCCCCAGATATGACTCTAAGTATCCGTGACTTCAGAGATCACATTCAACTAGTGATTCAAACTCACGGGTATGAAGGATGGCAAGGTGGAGAGAGTAACCTTTTACTCTCAAGGTCTCTAATTGGACGACTGTCCAATACAAGCCACACAAATTTTAGATACAATGTTCAGAACGTGGCGAACCACCTGGCAAGTCGAGGAGTTCGGGCCATTCCTAGCTCGCAACGTACAACCACAGAACTCCGTGAAAGGCAGTGGCTTGTGAGACCAGCTGTCATCTCACAAGTTCAGAATCCCCAAGTAGCACGAATCCGAGCAAGGACAGACGGCTCATTATCCGTCAGATTTGCGGGGTATACAACAACAACCCCTGAACAAGAAGCTATTCGTGGAGAAAATGATGAGGAAGAACTCGAACAAGAATTCATCAATCTACTCACACTAGATGATGATTGGCCATATGAAGATGATCCAGAATTTCCAGAAATCTATTCAGACCCTGAGGAATTCAGTGAAAATGACGAGACTGAGCAAGATGATGGTCCCTTATTTGGAAAATGGTTCTTGGCAATACTCAAAGCCGAACAAACTGAACCAACAGTTGAAATGATGGAACCAATAAATCCGTATCAATGGTTTGCTATTGAGCAACTAGACAACGAAGACGAACTCGTGCAAATGACATTTGCAGAGTTTAATTGGCTAGAAACCATTGATGCAGAAAGTGAGTGGTTTGAGGAACAAGCCCTAATGATGACTTGTCAATTGGATGAGTCAGACGAGGACGAGACATTCTCTACGGTGCAATTCCTATCTCAATTAGATGCATCGGCAAACCGAGATGAAGACTTGCTAAGTCTTCTAGCGAAAGGTGGTGGGGAAGATGCCAGTTCCCCAAATTCTAAAACAAAGTGGGACGAAGACTTATTCGAAACGGTTTATATGGTAGAAGAGATGGAATACCCACAATTCAAAAATCTCAAAAAGAAAGTGGAGACGGTGCTCTCAACCGCAGAATCTTCACTCACAAGGATACCACCTGAACCAATCATGGGACCAGCCATGTACCCACCTGGTTCAAGACAACCCCAGAATTCCCAAATTCCGGAGATAAAAGCACGGTTGGGCAATATCCGCGGTGGTTATGCAAGGCAAATGAACGAAAGGTTTAATTTGCCAACAGCCCAAGCCAGTCAAGGCGCAATCCTAGTTTTACCAGAAGATATTGGGTTATACTCAGAAGTTATCTCCCGATGGGAATCAATCACGCTCAACCTGGTAAATGAGAAAAACTGGGCAGATAACAAATCAAAGGTCAACTAAATCGAAAATCTCCTAGGAGAAACGGAGAAAAAGACCTGGATTCAGTGGAGAATGGCATTTCCCACTGAATATGAAGAACTAGTGAACATCGCTGATGATCCGCAAAATGTAATATCACAAATCAGACGAATGTTCCTGTTGGAGGACCCAACAACCGGGTCCACTGAAGAGCAAGATCGAGCGTACAACGACCTGGAGAGGCTTTCATGCCACAATGTGAAAGATCTTTTCGACTATATAAACGATTATAAGATCTTAGCGGCAAAATCAGGAAGAATGTATATATCTCCTGAACTCTCAACAAAATTTTTCAGAAAAATGCCTCCGATCATTGGTGGAGAAATCGAGAAGGCGTTCACTGAGAAATACCCAGGCAATACGGTAGGGGTTATTCCAAGAATACATTTCACCTACCAGTACTTGGCAGAGCAATGTAAGAGAGTTGCACTCCAAAGAAGCCTCAAAGATCTCTCATTCTGTAGCCGCATACCAGTGCCAGGTTATTATCAAAAGAACAAGACGTATGGTCTTAGAAAGGCAAAGACATACCGAGGAAAACCACATGATACGCACATCAGGGTATTCAAAAGGAAGCATGCAGATAAAGTAAGAAAATGCAAGTGCTTTATATGTGGTGAAGAAGGACATTTTGCCCGCAACTGCACAAGACAAAAGGGCAACATTGCAGGAGCAGCCATTGTCGAAAATCTAGATCTAGATGACGACTGGGATGTGCTATCGGTAGATCAAAATGAACCAGATAGTGATGCAATCTGTTCATTTTCTGAAGGGGAAGGAAGTACTGGTCATTCTTTGATGGCCGGTATAAATGAAGTACCATACGAAACCGCAATGATGATAACAAATGAAGAAATCTCATGGCGGGTAGTGATCTCAGTGCCTCAAGAAATCCAAAACTGCGCGCATCAATGGGAGGATAACAGCCCAGTGGCACAAGAATTCATGAAGTGTCTGTTTTGCAAAGAACAGACTAATCCAAGGATGAGAGCACATTGCAGTATATGTCGTTTGACTGTCTGCCCGATGTGTTCAAGATTCAACCTAGGAAGAAGGATAACAATACAAAAATCAAATCCCCAGTATGACAACAAGGATACCCTAATCAATGAGCTGATGGGGTATACAAATTTCCTCTTAGCAGAAAATCAAAGGCTAAAGGAAAGAATTGAGGAATTGGAGATGGGAAAGGATCGGGACGAAATGCGAGATCCAACAAAAGGAAAATCTCCAGAAAAGCCAAGTCTTGAAGAAGTTGATTCGGATGATGAAGCAATTGAAAACTATATCCAGAAACAAAATGGAGTAGTAATCAAGATGCTGACAGATAGAAACGAATACATTAGTACCCAAGTTCCGGATCCAAGAAAAGGGAAAAGAGTCTTAAACAGACTCTATAATATTGAGCTGACAATGGAAATACCAGGAGTTGAGAAGTTCAAAATCCAAGCAATTTTGGATACTGACGCAACAGTTTGCTGCGTAGACCAGAATGCAGTTCCAAAAGAAGCTTTGGAACCAAGTGCGTACCCCATTCAAATCAACGGGGTTAACTCTTCTCAAATAGCCAACCAAAAACTCAAAGGCGGGAATGATGGCTATCGAGGAAAACCGTTTTCGTATCCCTTTCACCTATGCATTCCCAATGGAGCAGAGGGATGGGATCCAAATGCTGATTGGTTGCAATTTCATCTGAGCCATGCAAGGAGGGCTTAGGATTGAGGGCCAAACGGTAACATTTTATAAAAATGTTACAACAATCGCGACAAAAGTTGACGCTGAGGTGGCAGCTTCAGCAGCAATCGAAGAACTAGAGCTGTCTGAGCTAGAGTATTTTGAGATTCAGAGAATCACTGCATACTCCTGTGGTGAAGAATCGCAGAAATTCAAGGAAAGGTTCAGACCCCTTTTGGAGAGATTAAGAGAACAAGGGTATATTGGAGAAAATCCTCTCCAACACTGGGAAAAGAATCGGGTTAAGTGCAAATTAGACATTATCAACCCGGATATCACAATCCAAGACAAGCCCCTGAAACATGTCACACCAGCAATGAAAGAGCAATTTGACAAGCATGTTCAGGCGCTACTCAAGATTGGAGTGATACGACCCAGTAAGAGCCGACACAGAACAATGGCAATGAAGGTAAACTCAGGTACATCAATAGATCCAAAGACTGGTGCTGAAATCAAAGGCAAGGAGCGTATGGTATTTAATTACCGCACCCTCAATGATAATACCCACAAAGACCGATATAGTTTGCCAGGAATTAATACCATCCTTAAGAAAGTCGGCAACAGTCGGATTTATTCGAAATTCGACTTAAAAAGTGGGTTCCATCAGGTGGCAATGGATCCTGAATCGGTTGAGTGGACGGCTTTTGTCGTTCCAAATGGCTTGTATGAATGGCTAGTTATGCCATTCGGATTGAAAAATGCACCAGCAATTTTTCAAAGAAAGATGGACGACTGCTTCCGGGGAACGGAAAGCTTCATAGCAGTCTACATCGATGATATACTGGTGTTTTCTGAAGATGAAGAACAGCATGCCAAACACTTGGAGGCTATGCTGACAATTTGTGAGAAATGGGGGCTTGTACTCTCCCCAACTAAAATGAAAATAGCTGTACAGGAAATCGAATTTCTGGGTGCAGTTATTGGGAACAGAAAAATCAAACTTCAGCCGCATATAATCAAGAAGATCATTTCTTTCGATGAAGAGAAAATGAAGGAGAAGGCTGGTATGAGATCATGGCTTGGCATCCTCAACTACGCCAGATCATACATACCAAAATTGAGAACATTACTTGGGCCATGATACTCGAAAACAAGCGAACACGGTGATAAAAGGCTCAAAAGCTCAGACTATGAGATCATCAGAAAGGTCAAACAAGCGGTGCAGCAACTCCCAGATCTCGAGCTTCCTCCGGAAGGATCCTACATCATCCTTGAAATAGACGGATGCATGGAAGGGTGGGGCGGAGTATGCAAATGGAAGAAAGCGAAACATGACCCCCGAAACACGGAGAAAGTTTGTGCGTATGTAAGTGGGAAATTCCCAGTGATTAAATCCACAATAGATGCAGAAATCTATGCTTGCATGGAAACAATGAAGGCACTCAAGATTCACTACCTGGATCAAAAGGAGATCACTCTCAGAACTGATTGTTAGGCCATAATCAGTTTCTATAACAAGTCAGCACAAAACAAACCTTCAAGAGTTCGATGGATTAATTTTGTTGATTTTGTTACAGGAACGGGAGTGCAAGTAAATTTCGAGCATATTGATGGCAAAATGAATGTATTGGCTGATTCGCTATCACGATTAACAGCAAATATGGTGAAGACCGGAAATTGTTATTTTGTTAACGAACAATTAGCCGATTTGGAAAAGGTGCTCGAAGAAACAAAGGAAGCTCCTGAGGAAATAATCAATCATCTAGCAACAATTGTCGGGCATATTGATAATATGTTAGATGAAAGATCTTTCTTTCAAAACCTCTAGAGCGAAAGCGGGCATGGTGGACCGCTGGAAAAATCCACCATAACCATTGTATCTAAGGACCCGTCTGGCAGTAATCTACGGAAAACTGCTGACATTTTTAGAAAATTTATTTCTGTTTTATATGTAATTTTGCAAAATTTTATTTTCAGGAGATGGTGCTTGATCATTTGCGAGATTTAATGAGAACCCATGAAGGAAGCTCAACAACTGGGTTTAGACCAGGAAGTAGGCAAGCTTTTCAGCAAGCCGAAAGATGGGCAACTTTAGGAGAAGAGACAGACTCACTTCAGGATTATGAAGTGATCACTGGTGATTTAATAACAGTTTATCCAAGGTCTTTTCATTGGGAAGGAGCTATGAAGCTTAGACTTAAGGAAATACACGATAAGCAAATACAGAAAATCATGAAAGAGGTTGAAAAACTCATAACATTGAGCTATCTTCAAAAGATTCGGCTTGAACAAAGTGCCTCCAAAGACAACTAGGCTAGCAGTGCACTAGAACCAGTTAATCATAACATTGATGAGCTGTTAAGAATTCACCAAAAGATACAATTGATCCAGCAAGGCCATTACTATTAGTGAGTCCCACCATCATATGGGAATCACATTATTGTATTAACTTTCGGTACCACTCAAGGTAGGTCGTGTCATTATTAGCCTACCTTATTGGTGCAGGAATCTCTTTTTATTTTGTCGGGCAATTATTGTACTATTGATGCCCACTAGTGTGTGTAAGGACAAATTCCACCTGTAAATGCCATTAATTGAGATGGACGATGGGGCCCAAACAGCGTACCCGCACTCAATTATTGAGCATCAAAGGAAGAGTCCCTTAGGCTATATAAGCAGATGGTGTTTCACTTGGCAGGACACACATCCAACACCAAATAATCACCCTTCTCTTGTATCATTTGCCAGATATCAATAAAATTCCTTAATTTACTCTCAAAACTTTGGAACCAATATTCATTAGTAATCAGAAGTTTCAAAATCGATCCGATTTCAACTGTTTCATTCTGGTATCAGAGCGAGGTTTGTTTTCTTAATATCATGGCTTTCTAATTTTCTAATTATTCTAGGTAGGTTTCAAGGGTGAGATTATACCAAACTAATAAGAAAAATGTTCAAATATGATCAACTAGAAAACACTAATTTAAGGTGGAATTTTTAAAGAACCAAAAGAATCATCCTGCCGTACAGTACCTAGGAAAAGAGGGAAGATCGCGGGTTAACACGATGATGTGAGGTTATAACTAAAGTATACCAACCTAAAATTAGTAGAACAAAAGAAGACTAGTTAATAATCTGGGTGCATAAATTGGGTACATATAGCAGAAAATTCTATCCAAAGTGGTAAAATCACAAAGGTGACCATAATTTTAGGTGACAAAATCACAAACTTGAAAAATCAGATGACAATTCCATAATTTCACCAGTTTTGAGTGGCACAAACAAAATTGTCCCTAGTATCTATCAAACTTTCCGGTACCGTTGTACTATAACTATACTTGATTAATTGGTGTAATACACTTTGTATTGGGAAGCGAAGTTGGTGTACGAAATGGCCGAATGGTACTGTAGCACGCGCGACACATCCCCTACCTCGGTGGAGATCGAACGTGCGTGTCGGATTAGGACACCGACACGTGTCTGGAAGTGTACAGTACATCCATGTAGGGTCCTGTAGTCGTCGACACGTTTAAAACTTTCAAGCCCTTTTTACCATTTTTGATTCTTTCAATTTCATTCAATCTTTATTTCAACTCGCTTTCTTTACTTCTCTCACTTTAATCTTTATACGGTCGCCGTTACAGGTGTGGAGAAAAGGGATGGAGGTGGTACAGGACTGCAGGTACAGGTTAGAG
Organism: Rhynchospora pubera; assembly: GCA_028095005.1. NCBI lineage: Eukaryota > Viridiplantae > Streptophyta > Magnoliopsida > Poales > Cyperaceae > Rhynchospora > Rhynchospora pubera. The sequence goes on along the minus strand of CM051461.1, from coordinate 256,816,628 downwards.
GGGTTTCGTCGGAGAGTCTGGTTCTTCTGTGGCGCATCTGTTATGGCTTCTTGTGTCATGTAGTGCTCCTGTATTAATTTTGTGGATGGATGGATAGAGAAGGTCTATTTGTGATTGTTTAATGGAATTGAAGATTGAAATTATATTGGATTTAATGTTAAGATCATAAAACAAATAATTACCACATCTAGAGCTTGAGCTTCGGATAATTATTAGTTATATAATGGGGAGTCAAATTGCTAAATAAATTGTGTAACTTAACAATATCATTTATCCCTCATTCTTGAGATAGTGAAATCGTTTCTTTGTAACTTTGATAATTATTTTGAGAATTCGCCAATATATCTACACACCGATTAATGTTTCAAATTCAAAAAAGTGGATCGACCATTAATAATCTGAAGGTAAAATGAAATGGTTTGCTATTTATACAAAAAAGATATAATTTACAGAACGTTCAACAGTTTTTTGTCGGTTATTTAATTATTGGATTTTGTATCATAAATTAGTGGGATCTGTATCATCAAAAGCACCTGGTATTTAAATCCCATCTCATATATTAATTTGGTAAATATTATAAGTTTCATATAAGTTTTGTTTAAATTTTTGTTCTGGTGCTTATTAACCTTCACTAGTAAAATGTTGCCGAGAGATGCCACAATTTTTATGATAGGTAATTCAACCGAATTTTTTATTATTAATAATTATTATAAGATAATAAATGTTTTTAGTAATTCTCGACGCTAGTACCAATGGCGTCTCCCCTCCTTATATATACGGTCCCCTCCTTTCCACAGCCAAACCATTCTCCTCTCCTTCCTTAAAACCGAAAAAAATTATAAAAAAGACCGAAAATCAGAAAAAAATTAGAAATGAACAAAAAAAATCCGAAAATGTATCGTATTGAAAAACCAAGGAAAAAACCAGCAATAGTTGGTCGCACATAATAAAAGATTTTTGGTGTGGAATCTATTGTAATGTGATATCATCATTTTTTGTAGGCATTTGGACCGTACTTGGCACTCAAATAACACTCAAACCATTGAATTATTCAATAGATTGCTATGATTTCCATGGAATTGGCTCTACCGTCGTTTCTTCTCTCATTTTACAGGACATTGATGATTTCTGATGATTTTGGAGCATATAGATGGATTCCCGACGTAGCACGTACGCTAGACGACTCATTCCTAGCATTGGAGGCTATTTTCTCTCTCCTGGTCGCCCCGAACAATCATCTGTTCGATCCGACCAGCACCTATGGCAGCCAGGCGTCATTTTCTCTCTCCTGGTCGACCCGAACAATCATCTGTTCGATCTGACCAGCACCTATGGCAGTCAGGCGTCATTTTCTCTCTCCTGGTCGACCCGAACACAAGCCTGTTCGATCCGACTGGGCATCACAACAGCAGACTTGTGCAGCTGTCCTTTCTCTCTCATGTTCGGTTCGACTGCACACCTGTTCGGTTTGACCAGGGTGCCGCCATATCACATAAGGCATTATTTTTTACATAGAAACTGATGGAAATGGCAATTTCTTGCGCCCTGGTGCCCTAGCCTTCCATCCTTGCGACCTGGGACATCCATATATACACCTCTAGGCCTGAAGGAAAAGAAGGCAACCTTCCATACCACAAAATTCCACTTTCCATAGACGTTTTTCTCTCTTCCACCATTGGAGATCATCAAAGCGTGGTTCTTTTAAGCGACGGCAGCAAGGAGACGAGTTTGATGACCATCTTGCAACACACCTCATTGCCTAGAGATCGTAGTTCGAAAGCATAAAGGAGTATTCGATTTATTCTTCTATGTTTTCTTCTATATTTTCAATGGGCTTGTATCTTGTGATTTCTATGCAATTTGTTGTGTGTTTTAGTACTATGTTAGGCTAAATTTATGTAGTCTTAGGGATAAGGTAGTAACTTAGGTTTGGATGTTGTGATTTGACTCGTTATGTTATGATATGTTTTGTTGATTTGTTTTGTTGAGAATTATTATAATTGCTTGTTTAAATTGCTTGGTTAAGTCTAATTAACTTCTAGATGAATGGCCACATTTAGTTAAGTTCTAAAGTTAGGTTAATCAAGATAATTTAGACAAAGTATTTGGGATAAATCGTAGATCCGAAAGGGGAGATTAGTTGACATCAAAAGTGTAACTTTTAGACAAGTCCAAAAGACCTCTAGATATCCTTACGAACTCCAACAAACAAGTTTAAATTGATTGAATTCTATACCAAAAGTTGTGAACCAATCGAGTTAATTAGGTTAGGTTGTGATTTAACCAGTTTCTAGTCCAACAAGCGACAGCTGAGGTTTAGAATATCTAGGTTTGACCAACAAACCCTAGCACAAGGCATAAAGTATCATAAAAGGTCAAAACCACACACCTATACCATCTGTTCGGACCGAACAGATTCCTGTTCGAACCGAACAGAGCGGTATATGCTTGGAAAACACCAATAGATGCACGAAAGTGATAAGTTTTGTGTTCTAGAGTCCAAACCGAGGTGAAACCTGAACCCTAAGACGCTTTTTATTACTGTTTAAACCCTAAAAACTTTACTTTGTTAATTAAATTATTTTATTTGACAAAAACAACCAAAAATATCTACTTTACTTGCGCCTTTACATTTAATTCATCAAAACTCCACCAAAATATTCTTGTCTAGCTTTTGAAAAAGGATAAGTCCAGTAATCAATTGTACCGTCCCTTGGGTTCGACCCTAAAGCTTTACTCCAAAAGACTAGTGAGGTTAGCTCTAGGTCTATAAATTTATTTGATTCCTAGGTTTTAAGCCTTCATCAAATTGGCGCCGTTGTCGGGGACGGTGTTGATATTGGATCCTTATCTCAGTATTAAGAGACTAGATATTTTCTTTTTCTTTTTAAACTCACGTTTTCTTCTCTCTTGATTACAGGACTGGCAGGTAACACGCAAAGGAAGAAGTCCCCACCCCCAAAGGTCAAAGACTTTCTCCGGAGAATCCGCGAAGAAGCCAGATCCTCCTCCTTTACTCCTGTTCGAACTGACCAGTGCTCTGTTCGATCTGACCAGGGCCTTGTTCGAACTGACCAGGGCCTTGTTCGATCCGACCAGTACACTGTTCCATCTGACCAGTGCTCTGTTCAATCTGACCAGTGCTCTGTTCGATCTGACCAGGGCCTTGTTCGATCCGACCAGTACTCTGTTCAATCCGACCAGAACCCCAAACAGAGAGAAGAAAACTCCGCAATGGCCGACCAACTCACTCCCGAGGCCATTGCCCAGCGCACACAAGAATTGGAGGACCTCCGCCTCCAACTTGAGCAAAGAGAGGCTCGACTGACAGCCGATCGGACCCTTCTAGCGGGTCAAATGAGGGATTTTGACAATGAGCGTCGCCGATGGACCCAAGAAGATGAAGGGAGCATCAATAACTCCGACAACGAAGATGAGGAAGATCGTGAAAGGACTCTTATGGAGTTTGGCGTTCCCAGCGAAAGAAACGTGGGCGGACCAGTGGTGATTCCAGGCATCACCGCTAACAACATGCAAATCGCTCCCAACCACGTCGTGCTTGTGCAACAAAATCCGTTCTATGGAAACGACGAAGAGGATCCCCATGCTCACTTACAAACTTTTATTGATTGCACTAGATTGATTAAGTTTAATGGTGTTCCTCAACAAGCAATTAGGCTATTGTTATTTCACTTCACCCTTAAGGACCGAGCACAAAAATTGTATAAAACATTGAAAAAAGGGTCAATTAGGTCTTGGGATGAAATGGCACAAACCTTATTGGATAGGTATTTTCCTTCGGATAGAGCAGATAAAATTAGAGCTGAATTGAATAATTTTGCCCAAAACCAAAATGAATCAATGAGGGATGCATGGGAACGGTTTAGGGATTTAGAAAATTCTTGCCCACATCATGGGATTCAAGAATGGATGCTCCTTAAATCATTCTACACTGGACTTTATGATAATATTAAAATCAATCTTGATTCTCTTTCAGGTGGGGCATTCAAAAGACTTGATACGGCACGAGGGCGAGATTTACTTGATTATTGTGCAAGAAATTACACATGATACCCTCTACTCATTCCTCGCCACTCAAGTAGTTCGAGGCAACAAGTACACACAATTTCAACTAAAGAGGCGAGAATAGAGGAGCTAGAAGCTGAACTAGCCGCTTACCAATCGGCTCAAGGGACACATCTCCATTCAAACCAATGCGGAGCGTGCGGCGAGGAAGGACATACATCTATCAATTGTCCTCTTGCCAAAATTGGTAACGGAGGGGCCGAAGTGAACTACCTACACAATGGGCCCCCTTACGGTTCAAAGTACCAAAATAGCCCTCCAAATTTATATAGGAATGCCCAATTCAATAACAACAATAGAGACCAATCATTTCAAAAGAAACCTTTTTTCGAAAGGGAAGAAATTCCAATTGTTGTTCAAGAATTCATGAGTGAGCAAGAAAAGATTAACAAATCTGTGGCTTTAGGGTTAGATGAATTGAAGGCCACCACTGACGAATTGAAGGCTACCGTCAACGAATTTAAGGGAAGTGCAAGCACCTTACAACGCTTGGAGCGCATGATGGAAGCACACTTCTCCCGACCACCTGGCAAGCTTCCAGGCCAACCACAAGTCAACCCAAGTGCAGAGATCAAAGCCATTCATGTTCTACGAAGCGGCAATGAGTACCAAGACCCACCCGTGCCACCAAACGACGGAAATAACCTCCCTGTTCGGTTCGAACAGGATCCTGTTCGGTCCGAACAGAAGGGTCCAGAGGAGACGCAACCAATTCTTGAGAAAGTTTTGTCATTCCCTCCACTCCATGAGGCATCCAAGACACAAGGCACCATTCCTGAGCCTGAACAAGCTGATGAGGTGCCACTCGCACCCTCTGTTCGGTCCGACCAAGCTCCTGTTTGGTTCGAACAAAGCACTACAGTGGTCCAAAGCAAGGGCAGAAAGAAGGCACAACAACCTGAGTCAACCTATAGGCCTCCTGTCCCATTTCCTCAGCGACTTGTGAAGAAGAATGAGGAAGAACGATTTCGAACTTTTTGGGAGATTCTCAAGGAATTGAAGGTCAACATTCCATTCAAAGATGTCATAGCTCAAGTGCCGATCTTTGCAAGATTCTTGAAGGAGTTATGCACGGGCAAGAGATCCATGGAAGAGCTCAAAACAGTGGCCCTATCACACAAGAGTACCGAGGCTTTGAAAAGCAAGATGCCCCCAAAGCTTGAGGATCTGGGTAGGTTTGCTCTTCCTTGCAATATTGGAAACGCAACAATCAAGCAAGCCTTGTGTGATATGGGGGCTAGTGTTAGTTTGATGCCCAAGTCGGTTTATGAAAAGATTGGAATTGGTGAATTGAGACCCACATGCATGACATTGAAGCTCGCCGATTCCTCAATGCGGTTGCCCTTGGGTGTTATTAAAGATGTGCCCGTTCAAGTGGATAAGTTTGTCATACCGGGTGATTTCGTGGTGATGGACACGGAAGAAGACAAGGAGGTGCCTATAATTTTAGGACGCCCCTTCCTTAGAACCGCCGGTGTGAAGATGGATGCTCGAGATGGGACGATTTTGGTTAGAGTGGGAGGAGAGAAACTCCGATTTTCAATAGATCATGCCTTGAAGTGCTCCAACCCCGCCAACAAGGGCCATGACAGATCGCTCGCCGTCTCGCTCTTCGGATCCGATCCGATCAAGACCTAGTGAAATATGGTCAAGCTAGGGACCTAAAACAAGCGCTTTTTAGGAGGCAACCCAAGGATTTCTCAACTCTTATCTCTTTTATTTATTTTGTCATTAAAAATAGAAAATATAAAAAAAAAATAAAAACAATAGAAAAATCCATAAAAATTTGAAAAAAAAATAATATCAAAAAATAGAATTTGATGTTTGTAGGAAAATTTTGAGGAACAAACGAAGGAAAATACAATTCGTGCTAGAGCACCATGGGTTACGTGAGCCAACTAATCCCGATCGACCTCATACGGATTGCATCAAAAGATCTAGAAAAATTAGAGCCGCCTTGGACAACGAGAGAACAAACTAGAAGCAAATCAACATATGGAAAGCAAAAATTGGCTAAGTTCTCTTTTCCCTCCTATTTACTTTTTTATTCGATTGCATGCATTGAGGACAATGCTTGATCTAAGTTTGGGGGGAGGGAATAGGAGAAAAATCGAACTTTTGGTGGATTTTGGTAAATTTTTGCAATTTTTTCGAACTTTTTGCTTCTCTGGTCAGCTCGAACAGACTTCTGGTCAATCCGACCAAAGCCTTGGAAACTTTTGTTTTTAACTTTCTCCTTGGTCGGTTCGAACAGACACCTGGTCGATCCGACCAGAATATGGAAATTGCACGATTTGGTTTGATTTTGGCTTGGAAATTATTTGGTTTTGCCTATTCTCTCTCGATTTGAATTTTAAACGTTAAATCTCACACTGCTTAAACTTGTTTTTGAGTCAAACAAAAATTTTCTCAAAGAATCCTAGAATGTTTTGATATCACGCTTGATCTTGCACCAATGGACTGAATTGGAGTATTTTCTTTAAAATTTGAACTTGATCTTGGATACTTAGAATTGTTATGACAATCTTAGTCGATTCTCACAAGTTTTTGCCGAGTGAACTGATTCGTATTTGACAAACTTTTGAAAAGAAATTTATCGACTTTGGAAATTGTAAAATAAATTTTGTCTTGTTGAAATTGCTTTTTAATCGCTCGAATCACCAACGAGCAAAATTAATGGGAAATTAAATCAAAATAGCTGTGAAAACGAGGACGCACTGAGGCCTTTCTCCACCAACTTAGCCACAAATTGGAGGGTATTGGGTTAGGTATGAATTGTTAGGAATTACAACTCAAAGAAACCGAGAAATAATTGGACAACTCATGCTTAATTCTACCGGACCCGGTGCGAAAGCATTGGTAAAGGAGTTGTTGAGTATTATGGCCCAAGTGTACCGTGGCCATAGTCGAGCAACACCCGTCTAACCTCCCTAGCACGACATGTGCTAGTAGCAAACTCAAGGTCAATGATACCGCATTATCCTCTAAGGTGTAAAGCCCCACGGCTCGACTTGCACGAAAAAAAAAATATTGGTGAAAAATTGAAATTGCTTTTGAGAAAAGTTCATTATAAAATTTCTGAAGTTGATAAAGGCCTTTACAAATTTTTGTGGAATGTGAAAAGGAACGGGTAATTGAAATTGAGATCGCTTTTGAAATATCAAAGGGAAGCTAGAGTTCTAATTTTTGGGAAAAGACTTTACTTAGGGCCAAGAGTTGCATTAATTAAGTTGTGAACACTTAACTTGGTTTTTTATTTTGATTCTTGTTTGACTCATTTGATGAAAGTGTGAGAAATTTTAGGCATAGCAATTGATTTCACGACATTTATTGGTTTGAGATACAACTCAATGTTTAAGGTTTAAGTACAGTCCAAAACTCTAAGCTTAGGGTGTTGCTTGAGGACAAGCAAAGTTTAAGTTTGGGGGGATTTGATATCATCATTATTTGTAGGCATTTGGACCGTACTTGGCACTCAAATAACACTCAAACCATTGAATTATTCAATAGATTGCTATGATTTCCATGAAATTGGATCTACCGTCGTTTCTTCTCTCATTTTACAGGACATTGATGATTTCTGATGATTTTTGAGCATATAGATGGATTCCCGACGTAGCACGTACGCTAGACGACTCATTCCTAGCATTGGAGGCTATTTTCTCTCTCCTGGTCGACCCGAACAATCATCTGTTCGATCCGACCAGCACCTATGGCAGGCAGGCGTCATTTTCTCTCTCCTGGTCGACCCGAACAATCATCTGTTCGATCCGACCAGCACCTATGGCAGTCAGGCGTCATTTTCTCTCTCCTGGTCGACCCGACCACAAGCCTGTTCGATCCGACTGGGCATCACAACAGCAAACTTTTGCAGCTGTCCTTTCTCTCTCCTGTTCGGTTCGACTGCACACCTGTTCGGTTTGACCAGGGTGCCGCCATATCACATAAGGCATTATTTTTTACATAGAAACTGATGGAAATGGCAATTTCTTGCGCCCTGGTGCCCTAGCCTTCCATCCTTGCGACCTGGGACATCCATATATACACCTCTAGGCTTGAAGGAAAAGAAGGCAACCTTCCATACCACAAAATTCCACTTTCCATAGACGTTTTTCTCTCTTCCACCATTGGAGATCATCAAAGCGTGGTTCTTTTAAGCGACGGCAGCAAGGAGACGAGTTTGATGACCATCTTGCAACACACCTCATTGCCTAGAGATCGTAGTTCGAAAGCATAAAGGAGTATTCGGTTTATTCTTCTATGTTTTCTTCTCTATTTTCAATGGGCTTGTATCTTGTGATTTCTATGCAATTTGTTGTGTGTTTTAGTACTATGTTAGGCTAAATTTATGTAGTCTTAGGGATAAGGTAGTAACTTAGGTTTGGATGTTGTGATTTGACTCGTTATGTTATGATATGTTTTGTTGATTTGTTTTGTTGAGAATTATTATAATTGTTTGTTTAAATTTCTTGGTTAAGTCTAATTAACTTCTAGATGAATGGCCACATTTAGTTAAGTTCTAAAGTTAGGTTAATCAAGATAATTTAGACAAAGTATTTGGGATAAATCGTAGATCCGAAAGGGGAGATTAGTTGACATCAAAAGTGTAACTTTTAGACAAGTCCAAAAGACCTCTAGATATCCTTACGAACTCCAACAAACAAGTTTAAATTGATTGAATTATATACCAAAAGTTGTGAACCAATCGAGTTAATTAGGTTAGGTTGTGATTTAACCAGTTTCTAGTCCAACAAGCGACAGCTGAGGTTTAGAATATCTAGGTTTGACCAACAAACCCTAGCACAAGGCATAAAGTATCATAAAAGGTCAAAACCACACACCTATACCATCTGTTCGGACCGAACAGATTCCTGTTCGAACCGAACAGAGCGGTATATGCTTGAAAAACACTAATAGATGCACGAAAGTGATAAGTTTTGTGTTCTAGAGTCCAAACCGAGGTGAAACCTGAACCCTAAGACGCTTTTTATTACTGTTTAAACCCTAAAAACTTTACTTTGTTAATTAGATTATTTTATTTGACAAAAACAACAAAAAATATCTACTTTACTTGCGCCTTTACATTTAATTCATCAAAACTCCACCAAAATATTCTTGTCTAGCTTTTGAAAAAGGATAAGTCCAGTAATCAATTGTACCGTCCCTTGGGTTCGACCCTAAAGCTTTACTCCAAAAGACTAGTGAGGTTAGCTCTAGGTCTATAAATTTATTTGATTCCTAGGTTTTAAGCCTTCATCATAATGTATAGAGGACGGCTCAATAGATTGACCCTTCGAGTCGAACAGAATGTGTTCCAAGAGTCAGCTGAAGAGGTTCCTCTACGAACATAGAGCTTATTCACTTTAACTCTTGGGTTACCCAATTGGAAGAAGAGGGTGGAAATTAGCACGTCCAGTGTTTTTTCAAAGTTAAATATTATAACTTTTAGTATTTAATAAAAGGATTGTTGTAATTGGATTAAAAGTATTAGTGAAACAACTTGTATTTGTTTCAATTTTATTCTATGTTATTTTTTTTCATATTTTTAGAAAATTATTATACATTTGAAATTTCAAATTTTACTTAAAATATTTAGTTATTAAATATTTTGATAGAATTTTTTTTTTCATTATATTTTTAAATTTGTCATTTTACTTTTAAATAAAATTCAATGCTACTCATAATTCATAATAAAAAAATTCACTTATTCTATATTATATAATTAATTTTTATATAAAAAATTTTTAGTAACAAATTTTATATTAATGAAAAAATTTTATATATAAAAAAATTCACTTAATGCTACTCATAATTCATAATGAAAAAAATCACTTATTCTATATTATAACAATTTTTTAGTTATTCAATTTTTTGATATAAATTTTTTAATTTTTTCATTATATTTTTTAATTTGTCATTATACTTTCAACTAAAAGAAGTACATAATATAATTTAATCAATCATCATTTAATTTAAGACATAGAAAAGTGCAAATCATTACAATAAAAACTAACTTACTAAACCATAATTATAGAGCACATACATATTAAAATAAAATTAAAACTTAGAGATTTTGACTATCTACATGCTGCAGAATTTCATCACACCATGGTTGGTCAACTTGCTCTTTAATTTTCTGTTGATTACTCGCACCAGCGTTTTCAGCGAATTAAGCGGCTTTGTTCGAGAAAGCCACATCTTCTTTTTGTTGATTACTTGCACCGGTGTTTTCAGCGAATTGAGCGACTTCGTTCCAGAAAACCGTATCACCTTCTTGTTGATTACTCGCACCAGTGTTGTCAGCGAATTGAGCGGCTTCGTTAGAAAGCCGCATCAGTTTCTTATTTTTCTATCTCTGCCATTGGCTTGCTGCAATTCTTCTTTGTTCATCTCTCTTATTACTTTCTCTCATTATTTGGTCCCATTTCTATCTCTGTCATTTCTTGTTTTTCTGTGTGGGAGACGCTGGGCGTCGGACTTTTTATAGGATGGGAGACGTCATTGGTACTGGCGTCTCCTGTTGGTTGGGAGACACCAATACCAATGGCGTCTCCTCCCCTGGCGTCCTAGCTTTACTATGATTTTTAAAAAGTTTTTCGATTTACTAAATTCGTTTATTATTTTATAATAATTATTAATAATAAAAAATTAGGTAATTCAATATGTAACTGTTTATGTTGAAGTATTTATGCATTCCTTTTTTTTAAATTAGAAGTTAACATAAATTTATTTCCAAGGTCAACACATATTTTTTGCTATACTTGTATGTTATTATTAACACTCTGGTAAAAAAAAGTATTTTTGGTTTGCGTGTATGGTAACAATATTTCTTTTTGAAATCAATAATTTTATTGATAGACATTGTCCTTATATATTGTCGGAACCTTTGCACTAGGTTAAGAGCTCTTTGTGCAAATAGATAGCAACTTAGCAAGTCTAGGTTGATAAAAGTTCCTATTGCTAGCCAACAAGTGATCTTTTATGGTGCGAAAAATAAAGTACTTGGACAGGCTTTCCCACATGTAACCACACTAAAGACAACCTTGTTAGGTCAACAAATGATCCAAACAACTCTTGACATGCTAGGTGATGTGTCCTTAATAGTCGATCACCTTGCCTACGGGTCCCTTTTTTTAAAAAAAAAATAATAACTTAATAAAAAATAGTTAGTGAATAACTATTTGAAGATTAATTTGTCAGTTTTCTAAAATGTGGGCTCTAAAATTAAATCTAGAATTTTGCAAATTATTAAAATTTTGGAACTCAAAAGAAATAAATTGGTAAATAGATATATAAATAAAGTTCCAGTTAAAGATTTGAATTAGTGCATCATTTTATTAAGTGTTAACTGTTTCAGAATTAAATAGCATCATTACATGCATAAGTCAATGCTCATTCATGTTGAAGGTTCGCATGTCAGAGAAACATTTCGTCTCCATTTTGTTTCCCATTTTAATTTCTTCGAAACATTGGATTTAAAAGGAAATAGACTCGTTAAAAGTCTCCGAAGTAATTGAGTATATGAAGTGAGCAAGTCTACTCTTGATTTGCCTAGTGCTAGCTCCGTATATGTAAAAGCATATATATACATAGGAAACGAATATTTGACATTTATTGATATATAGATCAGCAATTTTTAACTAACTCCATTCGCCTAACTGGTGATTTTGGAAGACAATACTAGTTGCAAGATAATGTTATGGATAGATGCAAAACTAACAAATCTAAGTGTTGATTAGATTAAAACAATAATTAGATAAGAACCATCTCTTAGTCTAGTGGCAAAGAACAATGTACATTAAGTGAAATATCACAGATTCGAAATCCGATTGAAGGGTCTTTTATAAATATTTAATTTAAAATAAATTAGATGTCTTAGATCTCCAATTTATATTAAAAAAAATAATGATCATATAATTTTATGATCAAGACACCCATCCATTTATATAAGCAGCGGTAAATTTGGGTTGGGCTTATGAACAGTTTTATATATACTTATATAGGAGTTAGAAGGATTGAGAGGGGCCAATATAATGGAGGTTTGGGGATCGAAATATCTCACTTATGCTAAAATAAAATCCGTAATTTTTTTTTAATATGGATATGAATCGGATAGTTCGAAATCATATTGTTCCATATTTTTTTCGTTAGATGCAGATACAAATATAGATATGTTTGAATACAATATTAAGCGTATTTTTCGGATTCGAATACAAGTTAGAGCGGGTTTTTCATCCCTAGTACCAGGACCCCTCTCATCTGCTTAATCTTTTGGATATCTCACTATAGACTCCAGTATGCGGTCTATAGTGTCAAAGCGTAATCAGAATAAAAAAATATATAAAACTCGACTAAATCTAAAAACAATGGATCTTATATTATATTGTAATATTAAAATGATTACAAGTATATTATCTTTATTTTTGGACCAACTCATATTGCTAAATCATCTGTAGAATTGTACAGCCTCAATCACGTCCTACTACATAATTATAACTCTAGCACTAAATTATAAGTAGTTCAAGATAAGTAACAAGTATAGAACACATGGACCTTGACACATGGACCTTAACAGAGGAAACACATGGACCTTGCGAACTGAGAAACTCAATTATAAGTAGTTCCTCTATGAACTTAACAGGGAGTTGAAACATGAAAAAAATTTACTTTTTCCGCTATGGTAATTCTGGCATTAAAAACTACCTACATTATTAGTTTATTACTCTACAAGATAGAGTTTCAGGAACTGATAGTTTGATTCTTTGTAAAGAGATGCATGAAGATTGAAGAAGCACACACTCCTTAATGTTGGCTTCCTTCAACACCAAACACCATTCCAGTTAAGACAGATTTGGCATGTTCTATACTTGTTACCTATCAACTGAGATTTAGATATTGAAATTTTGGTGCGCCTGTTCCAGTATCAGGAAACCGAAATGGGTTCAAATTTCGGTAAGTTGCATAATTTCATTTTAATTAAGTTGTGATATGTTACAAAGAAAACATCCGTCTCACATTTTTAACTAGCGACATAAAATTTGGTCTCACTCCTTTATTAAGTTATAATATAAGCTCGGTTTCGGTATGATCCATTTTATAAATTTTGAAGCACTTCAACAAAATAGATAATTAATAAGATGACTAATTGGTTCTTTGAATAACAAAACAAATAAATGAAGTATAACGACGATTTGAAAGCATGTATGACAAATTAATATGGCAAATTAAAAACTTGAATTAACAAGTAATAGTATCGTAGAGAGAAGGGAGCCTGACCTCTCCTAATGAAAATTTAGGCATCCTCGTAAATAAAATGTGTTATATATTAGGTATCTCATGTCACTATGAGACTTAAGTTCTCTTTATTGTGATATTCATTTTTTTTTTCCTTTGTGTACTTCCTAAAAAGTACATTTACCACGAAGAATTTTAACACAGAATTGTGCGAAACACTATCGTCCTTACTAGGGGTGAGCAAAAAGCTCGTAACTCGTGAGTTACTCGAACTCGACTCGTGAAAAGCTCGATTATAACTCGAGCTAAAAGAACTCGAGTTGGCATAACTCGAGTTGAACCAACTCGGTTAATAAACGAGTTGAGTTTGAGTTAGGCTCAACTCGGCTCGTTGACTCGTGAGCTGACTCGTGACGTAATAAATTTTAATTTTTTGGAGATCATCACCATGATCTATGAGTATCAAGATTGAGTTTCAAGACATATTTTGCTTCAAATCAATGCAAAAGAATAAAATTGATAATAAATTTTATTTTTTTATATTATTGTATTATTCATAAATAATAATTGTATCCATTCACTATTTTCACGAGTTGAATACCGAGTCACGAGTTGACTCGAGTTACAAAATGACGAGTTCGAGTTAGCTCGAATAGCTCGGAACTGCCTCCCGAACGAGTCACGAGTTGACTCGAGTTGTAACGAGTTCGAGTTTGAGTTATGCTCAACTCGCTCGAACTCGGCTCGTATACAGCCCTAGTCCTTACCAAGGCCGAAAGCATAGACCGAAATCACTAAATTAATATGGCGAAACAACAAAATTTCACTATTACACTTGATAAAACTGTGCTGCTTGTGTGGGTGGGCACTGGGCAAGCACCTGTCTCTCTCTAAAAATTGGTTTTCTCAGTCTAACAAACTTCCCCCATAATTAGGAACCTAAAGTCAAAGTAGTATAAAAGACACCCCCAAAATCCCGGGCGACCTATTTGTGTGGACAAAAGCACGAGTTTTGGGTGTTGTGCCCCTTCCCTCAATTTCTATTCCCATTTTCTCAAAGAATGCAATGCAACAGGCCAACCATTTCGTTTCTTTTTTTTTTCTAAATAAAATTAAAGTTATCTAGATAATCTAGCTCAAAATTGCTACAGTTATTTTCATAACATGGAAGCCATTAATCTTTAGCCAACTCATCCCTTTAAAAGCCTATTTTATTGGTTCTCTTTTTGGCTGTTATGCAGCAAAAGGGAATGTGATTCTTCTGTGCTTGACTTTTTTGAAATGACCGTGAAGCGAGTCGTAGTATTACAAGTCCGACAAATTATTCTCATAGGTGCAACCAGTGTTTTCAATACCCTACTGTTTACCGAAAAATTTTGATAATATCGATTACCAAAACAGTGGCCGAAATGACGGTATCCGATATTTAGAGAGAAAATACCGGAAAATTTCGGAAAAATACTGGATTTCAGTTACTGATCGGTATGGATGCCGGTAGGGTATTTAAAACCATGGGTGCAACTCTAACCATATATCTTTTTTATTAAATATATGTCAAAACTGCCAATAAGGTAAAACTCAAGAGGAGATTGTTGTGATAGTATGTTTCTCATCTCTGAATTATGATCTATCTTTGATTCATTTGAACCAGCTTTAATTGATGAATATATGGATCATACAACTGTTGCTGTATGTGGCTCAAATTTTTTTTTTCCAAATTTACAAAAGCAATTTTTCGGAATGATTCAAATTAAATAATATCTTTCTACACTCATTCATATAATACAACCTACATTGCGATCACTATTAATCATAAGTCTTTAGAATTTTATGACCTTACGGCATCACAATACATATTCAACAATAAGTTTGCAAAGGTATAAGCTGGATTGTTCGGTCTAGTGGTTGGCTCTATTCTATCAACCAAGTGATCCTTGGTTAATTCGAATCACGGAGAGAACAATTTATTTTCAAACTTCTTATAAAAAAACTGTTGGTTTCAAACCAACCTTCAAAAAAAAAAAAAAAGTTTGCAAAGAAATTGATGTTCTTCTTACACAGAAGCCCACTACATAAATGGTATCCTGTGTGTGAAACAGAAGATCCAGATTCATCTGAGCAGCCTTTCTCAAGTACTGTATTGAGTATTGACCACAACAGGGACTACACTACCAGCGAGTGTAGCTGAGCACGTTGCAAGTGACCATGGCTCTATTGATCTCTAGTGTTGCAGCTATGTCGACTTAGTAACTGGAGTTCATGTGTGGCTAGATTTCAAGTCTGGATACTACAGCTAGAAGAGGGAGAAAAGCTTGTTATCTTTAGCTAGCTTCATGTGCATTTCTGGGGCCTAGGTTCATTCTCTTGCTTCAAAAGATGTTAACTCTAGGCAGACATTGCCATGCATGATGCATGTCAAGTGAACTCCCTTCCCTATAACACTTATTTCCTCAATTTATGGTTTGTAAATATTTTACTTTGTATTGTTTTTATCATCTTGTTATGCATGTTACTAACACCCATATGTGCTGTATACAATGTTGAAGTTACTAAGTTAGACTGATTTCCACATCTGCTGTGAAAATAAAAAATAAAAATAAAAATAAAAATCTGCTGTATGCCTGCAGTCCTTTCTCGATAAATAAAATAATAATAAATAAATAAATAAAAATAAAGTTAGACTAATTTTCAATGCTATAATTAATCACAACCATTTTATAATAGGGCAGAAAATATGATCCTTGACGTTATCTTACTTAATTTCATAATCTTGATAATATTTTCATATTAAGTACATGTGTAACATGTATATGTATTGTTTAGTTTTAAAACTGTGTACATCTGATCGATGGGGAACCAAGTCTCAAAATAAAAACCTCGTGTCTGCCGATCTAATCGTTTGTAGAACAGCTTGAGGATCGAATCCACAGGGACGGTGTTGGAATATTAGTCTTTTACTTTACTAAACTAGCTAGACGGTTCAACTCTTATGTTAATTAAGGGTTGCAGGTGGGTCTAAATCCTAAGTCTAGTTACAAGGTCAAGACAAGAATTAATGAGAGAGATTCAACAAGTCACGTAATTCTAGGGTTTCTGGTTGCTAACACTTCATCTTAGTCCCAGTTCCAGCGGCCCGCTGACTCTCGTAGCGGCCCGCTAAAAGAACTTAGGTCGCTGATCTATTAGACTGGTCGCTGGCTACTTGGCGGGCATAGACAACCTCGCTGATTCACTCAGCGGCCCGCTAGGATTAGCGATGAGAATGCAAATTGACCTAATTCAGTTGATAATTGTGTAGGGATAATTGCTTAATTAAGGTTCCTAGATCAAACTCTCATTTTAGGTCTGGTTATCAATTAATTAACCCAATTTCCCTCGTATAGAATCTAAATTTCAACTATCGTTTCTTGGTCTAGTTTCTACAAGTTTATACCTTTCTAACCTATGAAATTCTTGAGTTTTCACTCTTGGAAAGGACTTAACTCTCGTTAACTAGTCCTGGTTTAACCTTTCAGTTTACAACCTTCATGTTAATCATAACCATGCCTAATAGTCTAAGTTTATTTGGACTTAACCACCTAGCAATTAAGCGAGCTCTACTTAACGGGTGTAAACAAATCTACTTAGACAATCATGGCATAATCAATTCAAGCAATTCAAGCAAGGCATAAAACACAAAGATATCAAAGAAACTAAATAAACATGCAATCAACAACTAAGAATTCGAGTTTACAACCATAGCCCTAGAACAAACAATCAACAACTAAGAAACATCATACAAACACAAGAGAAAATGAGAATAAGGAAAGATTACAACCAATTGCTCTTGCGTGTGTCGAAATCTCCTATCAAACACGTCTCTTACTGTCGCAATCAACCTGCTTGGCGTTGCCACGATCTGGACTTGAGACCTAACTCTCAAATAACTCAATATCTAACCCTAAATTGACCTTGGATTTGGTCTCCTTCTTGTTCTCTCTCTTGTTCTCTCTCAAACAGGTCTTTAATAGGCTTTGGGAAGGTGTAGAAACGCTGGAAATAACTGAAGACGTGCTCTGGATGCACCTGGAGTCGGTAGAAACCGTCATCCAAATATAGAATTGCCAAATCGGGCGATTCTGCTAAATCTGGCAGTTCCAGGTCTGCGGGCCGCTGGGACTTTCAGCGGGTCGCAGGAAAATGTCAGAACTGCATCCTGTCAGTATTTTGGGCATATCTCCTTCATCCGAACTCCGTTTGAGGTGATTCAAGATCCGTTGGAAAGCTTAGAACGAGCTCTTCAACTTTATGGACTCATCCAAGTCATTTCTTATCCAGAATCTGCAATAAAATTAGAAACTATGGTAGTAACTCATTCTTGATACAAAAACCTAATTAAACTAACCTAAACTTATCTAAACTATATAAACTATGTAAACTCAAGTTAATTGGTTTAGTTTGGAGACAAAATGGTACATGAATATGCATATAAAATCCACTCATCAAATCCCCCCAAGTTTAACCTTTGCTTGTCCCCAAGCAAATATCTATCTTAAAAGGATGGTTTGGCTCTAAACTAAAACAATGACTTGAGACTTATAAGTTATGAAGATTCTTAACATGCACCAATATCATGATTTGATTGAATTATTTAAAAAATTTTACAAGCTTTTTCAAATTGAATTGAGTTGTCCCAAATGACCCACGCTTACCCCACGGGTGAAACACCTAGGATACTTGTAACTATTGCCCATAACTTATCTTGTTCAATTCCCAAACTTGTTGATTTTTCAAAATTTGACAAATGACTTTGCAAAGAGACTCGGGATCACACCCTACCAACACAAATAACATGTCATATCAATTTATTTCATAACCAAGCTCTTGAGTACTTAAACCGCTATATTGATTTTCGAAAACGCATTGGAAATCGAACTAAAGTGAGGCGGAAAAAAGGGTACAACTCCTCACCCATTCTATTCCAAAATTTTTGGGTTGGACTTTTTAACTTTTCTCCCGGGGCTAGGAGGTTTTCCCGCGGTGGAGAGGTTAGCCAAATTACGGTGGATTTATTTTCGAGATTTTTCTCGTTTTTTTTTCTTTCCTTTTTTTTTATGTCATGAGCCTTTCTGTTTTTACTCATGATTTATGGAAGTTCTTCTATCCACCATAACCTATAGCTTCCCGCAATGTCCATGGCATTGCACGCTTTTTAGTTCCCCTTTTTATTTACTTTTTTTATATACAAGGGTGTGTATTTACATCTTCGACTTTTAATAAACTTGAAAACAACGGTTGTTTGACTCTAGACTTAGTGTTTATTTCCTTAGTTGACATGCATTTGGATCGGTAGAATCGATCTTGACAAAATTTGGAAATTAATTCAATTGGTGGTTGTCTTGGTTTACCGATTTCTAATTGGTCAAGTCATTCATACTACTTATCAAATCATCAAATTTAAGTTTCAATCAAGATAGATTATGATATAATACCTACTCATTTCCTAAGGTCACAGGGGCTAGTCGATCAATTAGATGACCCACAATTCAAATCGAAAAATAATCTAAAACTCCCTAAATAATTCATTCAATTCACGATATCAAAACTTGTTAAGTATCTCCCTAACTTATCTAAATGCAATCTATATGAAATTATCATGCAATAAAGACAATTCCTAAATGAAAATGCACAATTATATCTATCAGTTCCAGTTTAAGCTACCCACCGAAAATCTCAGCGGACCGCCGATACACTCAGCGGGCCGCCAAAAATCTCAGCGGGCCGCCGATACTGGGACAGATACAAAATTAATCACCTAATATGCATGATGCAAACCTAGATACAACTCCTATTCTCTCCCCCCAAGTTTAAAACTTTGCATTGTCCTCAATGCAAGGAAAACATAACTTAAAAGAGAGAAAGGAAATGAAACTCATCAAATTGTTGTAGTGGTTGTGAAGTTCGCATAGGGGTTGGTGCGACTTGCAAAATGGCTTGTATGCTCCTTCATGGTGTATCCCCCAAGTTTGAGCTCTTGCATACAATTCGTGTCATGGTGCTTCCAAAAGCTGATTTGTCACCTTTCGTCAAACCTAAAACCAACAACAACAATTGATAAGTTATAACTAACTAAAACTAATTTAATCTAAATTAATCTAAATGAGAGAAAATGAAATTTTTGGGCCTTGGGTTGCCTCCCAAGAAGCGCTTGTTTTAGGTCACTAGCTTGACCACCTTGCATTTACTCATCTTATCTTCACTTTTCTCCCTCTCCACGCATCATAGTTCTCCCAAAAGTGATTGAGCGGGTCCTTTGAAATATGCTTGGAGTGTTCTTCTTTGGATGTCATCTTCCTTGGCTCGATTTTGATGTGATACTTGATTTGTGGATTGTTGTCTTCCATCACATCAAGTTTCTCCAAACATCTTCTAAGAGTGCTCAAGTAGAATTGGTTGAACTTCTCATTCGTGTTGTCGGATGCCTCGACTTTGAGAGTAATGTCACCATCTTTCTTCTCTTCAAGTTCATCATTCATGTTCTCAATTGGAGGATGCTTCAATTCCAACTCATTAGATTTGACAATTTCAGCCCTAAACAATCTTTGTGGAAATGGAATTGGAGGGATATAGGGAGGAGGTGGTATGTACTTTGGTTCATCAAATTCCTCTTGTACCTCCCTATTCTCAACTTGTTTGCTTTCAGTTTTGTTGGTATCTAACCAAATTTGGGTCTTCTTGGAACTAGAGTTTTCAAAATCACAATCATTATGCAAAGTCAATTCATTGTTTTGTTCATTGTGTGGCCTATATGAAGAATTTTCAGTCTCTAACATCCTTTGATGATGGGTAATGAGAGTATTGAGAGAAGATGATATGGATTTCATTTCGTTCAAAAATTTCTCATTAAATTCGATTTGGTTCATTTTAAATTCCTCAAACCTTGATTCAACACTTGACATTTGCGTAGATGATCGAAAATTATCAAAACTAGGAAAAAAAGTAGACCTATGGTATGGTTGAGACACTAAACCATGATTGTCCAAAGCAAAAGAAGAAAAATCATTCAAACCAGAATCGCATGTCTGTCTGTTGAGGTTCCAGCGGGTCGCAGGATCTCCCAGCGGGTCGCTAAAACTGGCAGTCATGTTTTGTGCTTCAGGTTCCCTCCGTACAAATCTCGAACGATTTATTTGATAGTCAAAAGGTTCGTCGAATCCGATGAGGTTGCTGAAGTTCTGGTTGTCTCCACATGCTTCATTGATCGTGTTTTGCACGGTGTGAAAAGCACGCTCAAATTCACTCATGTTCGCATTAAGTCCAAATTGCCTATTCATGTGGTTGATTTTCTTCCAATTATCCTCCGTCTCTTGCTCACGTACCTGAAAAGAAGGAAACATGGTGGTAGAAATTTTTTTGGTTTTTTTTTTAAGATAAGATAAAATAAGTAAGATACAAGGATACAAGGGTGTCTATGCTAAATTACTAAAGCAAAATACCAATATTCGAGCAAACCGTCCCCGGCAACGGCGCCAATTTTGATCGATGGGGAACCAAGTCTCAAAATAAAAACCTCGTGTCTGCCGATCTAATCGTTTGTAGAACAGCTTGAGGGTCGAATCCACAGGGACGGTGTTGGAATATTAGTCTTTTACTTTACTAAACTAGCTAGACGGTTCAACTCTTATGTTAATTAAGGGTTGCAGGTGGGTCTAAATCCTAAGTCTAGTTACAAGGTCAAGACAAGAATTAATGAGAGAGATTCAACAAGTCACGTAATTCTAGGGTTTCTGGTTGCTAACACTTCATCTTAGTCCCAGTTCCAGCGGCCCGCTGACTCTCGTAGCGGCCCGCTAAAAGAACTTAGGTCGCTGATCTATTAGACTGGTCGCTGGCTACTTGGCGGGCATAGACAACCTCGCTGATTCACTCAGCGGCCCGCTAGGATTAGCGATGAGAATGCAAATTGACCTAATTCAGTTGATAATTGTGTAGGGATAATTGCTTAATTAAGGTTCCTAGATCAAACTCTCATTTTAGGTCTGGTTATCAATTAATTAACCCAATTTCCCTCGTATAGAATCTAAATTTCAACTATCGTTTCTTGGTCTAGTTTCTACAAGTTTATACCTTTCTAACCTATGAAATTCTTGAGTTTTCACTCTTGGAAAGGACTTAACTCTCGTTAACTAGTCCTGGTTTAACCTTTCAGTTTACAACCTTCATGTTAATCATAACCATGCCTAATAGTCTAAGTTTATTTGGACTTAACCACCTAGCAATTAAGCGAGCTCTACTTAACGGGTGTAAACAAATCTACTTAGACAATCATGGCATAATCAATTCAAGCAATTCAAGCAAGGCATAAAACACAAAGATATCAAAGAAACTAAATAAACATGCAATCAACAACTAAGAATTCGAGTTTACAACCATAGCCCTAGAACAAACAATCAACAACTAAGAAACATCATACAAACACAAGAGAAAATGAGAATAAGGAAAGATTACAACCAATTGCTCTTGCGTGTGTCGAAATCTCCTATCAAACACGTCTCTTACTGTCGCAATCAACCTGCTTGGCGTTGCCACGATCTGGACTTGAGACCTAACTCTCAAATAACTCAATATCTAACCCTAAATTGACCTTGGATTTGGTCTCCTTCTTGTTCTCTCTCTTGTTCTCTCTCAAACAGGTCTTTAATAGGCTTTGGGAAGGTGTAGAAACGCTGGAAATAACTGAAGACGTGCTCTGGATGCACCTGGAGTCGGTAGAAACCGTCATCCAAATATAGAATTGCCAAATCGGGCGATTCTGCTAAATCTGGCAGTTCCAGGTCTGCGGGCCGCTGGGACTTTCAGCGGGTCGCAGGAAAATGTCAGAACTGCATCCTGTCAGTATTTTGGGCATATCTCCTTCATCCGAACTCCGTTTGAGGTGATTCAAGATCCGTTGGAAAGCTTAGAACGAGCTCTTCAACTTTATGGACTCATCCAAGTCATTTCTTATCCAGAATCTGCAATAAAATTAGAAACTATGGTAGTAACTCATTCTTGATACAAAAACCTAATTAAACTAACCTAAACTTATCTAAACTATATAAACTATGTAAACTCAAGTTAATTGGTTTAGTTTGGAGACAAAATGGTACATGAATATGCATATAAAATCCACTCATCAACATCAGTAGCGTATATTTTATCAAATATTTTAATAAAGCAGACAATTAAAAATTTTAAATTAATTTATAAATAGTAAAATATACATCAAATTTTATAAGTACATACAACTATTTAACCATTTATATATAGATCACATATCCAAATAAAAATTAATTAGTTCAGATATATAATTCATAATTTTATCGTAACTTTCCTGCTCAATTTATCATAAATCTTTTCTAATTGTTATATACAGAATCCCTTTTGTATATTCAAAGTTGAAAATTTGAACTTCTTCACATCATAGCCAGAGGATATAATTTCATTGACACATCATAAACTCGGAGACCGTTTGGATCGCTTAGGAATAAGAGGAATAGTCTATTTTTAGACGGAACATATTGAAAAGTATGTTACTTTGTGAAGAACTTGAATGGTTAGAAATAAATTTTCGCCAAAAAAGAGATTATTTCTCTTATTCCTAAGCGGTCCAAACGGCCCCCTAAATACTCGATGCAGTCATTGAATTGGTTTATATGTCTCTGGAGAGAGGAATTGGGGAATTAAGGAAAAAGGAAAACAACTCGAAGAAAACAAAATTTTGAGCATCCTGATTAAAGAAGTAATGATTAAGGTTTGCTTCTTTTTTCCACAAAAAGAGAGATCATGTGCATCAAAGTTCACAATCTCAGTGGAGAAGTCAAGAATTAAGAGTCATAGATTCCAGGTTTAACTTACCTGGAATTCTGAGCATAGAATTCACAACAATCGATATTTGTGTCCGTATTGCAATTATTAGAATTCTAATCAATTTTCAGATCCATTTTTTAAATCAGGAACGATAAATAGCAGCTCATTATGTCGTTAACATAAATTATTTTTTGTAAGATTCTATTAATTCCTATAACTAAACTATATTAACTTACAAAAAGTGAAATATTCTACAAGAACTTTAACATTTAATTCTAGAAAAACCATAGCAAGACTTGAAGAGTGGCATGCCAGTTTGAACGTGATATCATTGTTCACAATATATAATAATATATTAGTAATAAACTCAGCAGCTTGGTCTCTTCTATTTGCTAATCTACCAGATTAATTGCTCTGTCCTTTTAAATAATAACACTAAGATCTTAATTGGTAGGGTCCTTATTTGTTTTTTCTGTTCATTGGTTTGCTGTATTTATTTTCTGTTCATTTGGTTTGCTGTATTTAAATTTGAACTTTCGCCTCAAGTGAAGCTACTTTGAACTATTTTTAAAACTAAAGTGTTTAGTTACAGACCGAAGCATATTAATTTACTAGTGATTTATTCATTAGTGCATGGTTCATTTGATGTTTCTGGACTTGTTCGTTTTAATATTTTTTGTTAATAACTAAACTCTAATTTTCAAGATTTGAAAAAAAATAATCCGGATTATTTATGTTGATCTAAACATGCAAAGATGTTTGACATATTTTATTTTCCGGTTCTATTTCGAATTGTAGGCCCGTTTTTCTTTAAAAATTTAAATCATACATCTCAAGAACAAGAAACTAGTGGCAAATTAAATCAGTGAAGAGAGAGAGAGAGAGAGAGAGAGAGAGAGAGGGAGAGAGAGAGAGAGGGGGGGGGGGGGGACTGTCTATTTCTTCTTCGACCTGATGTTGAAAAATAAATCGTTGTTGAAAAAAAAAGGTTTGTTGAAAAGAAAAGCAGAATTAATGTCAGCTGAATTGCTTTTGTTTATAAAATGGTCCTTGCTTCCCCCCTCCCCCCCCCCCCATTTTAGTAAATAGTTGACAACCGTATATAATGCGGGAAATTGATTACTGTCATCTGCAGACATATACAGCAAACAAAGTGAACATACAGACGATCGAAGTGAACACATACAAACAAATAAGTTCAATGAAAATAAGTTGAATATGCATGCAAAATTCTCAACAAATGATGACAACACTTATTTATTTGTAAGTGTTCATTTAGATTGTCTATATGTTCATCTTGTTTGCTGTATATGTTCACTTTATATTTAGTGATGGTAGGGATGACAAAACTGCAGATGACAATTATTATTCCTGTATTATGCGTGTCATTGATGAAGGAAAAAAAATCCTAGCTAATTAACATGTTACCAGGGGCGGATTTACAGGTGGGGCGGCTGGGGCTAGAGCCCCACCTACCATGGTTTATATATACATATATGGGTCATGAACAAATTCAAATTGCAATTTTTTTTTGATGTATTTTGAGTGGTTCTTCAATTTTTTTTATAATATGATTTTAAACTATATTTTTGGTATTGTATAAAATGGATATATGATGAACTTATATTGGTCCAATGCTCTTATAAACTCAACCCCACCTAAATATTTTTTTTTAAATCCGCCACTGCATGTTACCGATGTTATTTCGAATTTACTTTTCATGCTACCGATGTTATTTGGAATTTACTTTTCATCGCTGTTTTCTGTATCAATGCCTAGCTAGCACAATTACTGGGGTTAAGGCGATCCACAACATCATGTGATGTTGAGAAAATTTTCAATATTAATTACTATCTCACATTATGAAAGTCAGCAATATTAATATGGTCTATTGTTAAAAGAAAATAAAATAAAATTTACGATATGCTTAAATATGATATTATTAGTTTTGAGAAGCTTATTATTATTTTTTTTAACACTTAGAAGCAGCTATCAAGTTGAGAAGATTAGAACTTTTGATGTTTCGTGGGATCTATGTTACCCGGTACTTCGTATACTGGTATCAGATGCATTTTCGATACTGATACTTTACGTGACGAATTTGATTATTTTAATCTGTTTGACTAACCAATACTCGTATCGGGTGCGCGAGCTACGTGACAAACTTGATTATTTTAAGTTTCAAAATATAAAAAATTTGATGGAGCTTTTAATGAAAAATAAAAAATTTCATATCACTGCACCAATTCTCATCATTAAAAATATTTAATTATATATATATATATTATTAATGAAATATTTAATTGAAAAAAGAAAAAATAAAAATTTTAAAAAAATTCATATACACCAAGTATTATCATATATATTTAATCTATCTATCTATAGATATAGAGAGAGAATATCTATGGTGCATACTAATGTATCAGAGTTTCGGTGCATATTAATCTAAACTCTTGAATCTACATCAAAATGACTGATCCAAACTATCCAATATAATTTCTCTATTATAATATCTTTGTCGACCAAATTTTATATTTTTGGAACATTTTTACTATTTTTTTTGAAAATTAAAAAAAATTGTTAATCTAATTTTTTTACTTAACCATTCAAAAAGTTTTTCAAAATTCGAAAAAGTACTTTTAACATTTAAAAATAATATGTAAATTTTGATTACCAAGGAAATTATAATAGGAAGATCTTATTGCATGATTTGGATATATCGGTTATTTTGAAGTAAATCTAAGAATTTAGATCAGTATGCGCGCACCGAAGCCCTGGTACATTAGTACGCACGATATATATATATATATATATATATATATATATAGAGAGAGAGAGAGAGAGAGAGAGAGAGAGATTGGCTAAAGTATACTCCAGCATACGGATCAAACCCGTATGCTAGAGTCGTTTCTGACAATCTAAAATTCAAACAGTCGATCCAAACCGTTCAAGTTGTTCTCCATGTAAAAATATCCTTCAAGACCAAATTTTATATTTTTTCGAATTTTTTTGCTATATATTATGCTATTTTCAAATTGAAGGGCCAGAAATACTCCTTTACAACTCTTTTACAATGTTTTTTTAAAATAGCATAATATATAGTAAAAAAATTCGAAAAAATATAAATTTTAGTTTCCTAGGAGATTTCAATATGGAGAACAATTTGAAAGCTTCGGATCGACTGTATGCATTTTAGATTGTGAGAAACGACTCCAGCATACGGGCTATCTATATGCTGGAGTATACTTTAGCCAATCTCTATATATATATATATAGTGAGAGAGAGAGAGAGAGAGATTGGCTAAAGTATACTCCAGCATACGGATCAAACCCGTATGCTAGAGTCGTTTCTCAAAATCTAAAATTCAAACAGTTGATCCAAACCGTTCAAGTTGTTCTCCATGTAAAAATATCATTCAAGACAAAATTTTATATTTTTTCGAATTTTTTTGCTATATATTATGCTATTTTTAAATTGAATAGTCAGAAATACTCCTTTACAACTTTTTTATAGTGTTTCTTTAAAATAGCATAATATATAGTAAAAAAATTAAAAAAATATATAAATTTTGGTTTCCTAGGAGATTTCAATATGGAGAACAATTTGAAAGGTTCGGATCGACTGTATGCATTTTAGATTTTGAGAAACGACTCCAGCATACAGACTATCTATATGCTAGAGTATACTTTAGCCAATCTCTCTCTCTCTCTCTATATATATATATATGTGTGTGTGTGTGTGTGTACATCCATCTCCGTATTGGAAAGATTTCAAAATTTTGATATCCCCACACCCACACTGTATTGGATACGATATTCGAACCCGTATTCATGCAACATAGCGTGAGATTGACTCATGGATGTTCTAAGAATAAAATAGTGTTCTTTCATACAGAGCAAGTTGCTTGTGTTATTCAGTATTGCCACCATGGTGTCATTTTAATTAAAATTTGAAATCACTTAATACAAAACTTTAACACGAAAAACATATAAAGTCTATATAACTAGAAAATTAATTTACTTACAAAAAGAACCGGGGGAAATTAATTATGCAACTGGCTCGATGTTCCATTTGTCCATCAGCTGAATTATATTGAGAAACTAATTGATTGGTTAAACACTTAATTAAACTTGTCTCCACTTGATTAGCATGTCCATATGAGACCCATTTTGCCTGCTTCTGTCGGATTAAACATTAAATCCCTTTACTTTTCCTTTGCTTTTGACCCATGGGAGTCATCAGTTTGTTTCTAAAATTATACTTTTGGAATGACATGAAAGCCACAGTCCCCTTGTTTATTGCCCATAAATTAACTCCCCATGATTGGCAATTAAATATGCTTTGATTGGGACTTAGCTTGAGCACTCTTAAATTTTCATGCTTTAGAAGAAGAGATAATATTCGTTTAATATAGGTAGTTTGGTTCCTAATGAGTGATCAGTCAAACATAGAAGAATTAATGGGTCCTCCAAATGAGCTCTCTCACGTGAAGGCCATTTAAGATAACTAAACCTTAAAATAGCCTAAAGGAAGAGAAAATGAATTACATCTCCATCTCTAAAACAATTTTTCCAAATTAAATGTGTACCCCCAACACAATTATATATATAGAACAAGGGGAGTAAATTTTCTGTTGGAATAAGCTTGCTATATGAACACCAAATTGACATCTGCTTATCTGGTTAAATAGTTATTAAAATTATTTTTTTTGAAAGTATAGATAGATTGTATATTAAATTTTGGTACAATTTAAGTATTATTTGCTAATCTATCAAGTGATTGAAAGTTAATTGTTTGGATTTGGTGCGCTTGATCTATAGCCAAGAGATTCTCAAATTCTATCAAAATTTTTAGATTTATTAGACAATTTCTCTAAAATATGAAAAATATAAACATAATTTAATTTTTAATTAGAGTCTATTTTTTTGATCGCCTTGAACAATCTGAATTAGCTATTTGTATTTGAAAGTTGACGAGAATTTATCTCTCTAAATGATCGATATATGCTACATGGAGCATCTAAGCCAACTATATATATTTTGGTGTCAGTGCTAGCTTTTATATCCGGATATTAGATTGGAATACATAGCTCGGAGATCTGAATCGGCCTTAAAGCCGTAAATGTAGGAAAAAGAAATGCCACTAGGAGGAATGTCTTTACCCACCTCTAGGCTGTTTTTTTCCAAATTAACTGCTCCATTAAAATTTGAAGTTGCCAAGGTGACAAAGAAGCTCCCTCCCCAATTGATGCAATTTTTATTTCTCCTATAATGCGGATTGCACATGGGTGAGATCCTACGGGCATTGCAAAGCAGTCCCACTAAAGATTACGTTTAATTTTAATTATTTGAAGCAATGCAACTGTCAACGCAAGTCTCAAATGCCTAGCTAGGTCAATTTTATTTGATAAATAGATATACATAGCTTACTAGCTCGTTTTTTCCCCCTTGATACATGTAAAACATGTAGACTTCAATAGCACGCCCACAGTTTACATCAATTTCTTACTGCTAAGTGAAAAAAAAATCTTTTCTTTTTTGCTATATAATTTTTTTAAATATTAGGGCGGTTGGTTATCATGCTAAGGAAGTTGTAGTTGAAGGATCCTATTGATGATCCAGAACATTTTTTTGAAACAAACTAACTTTTCTGAAAATAACCTTGAGTTGTATGTTCGTAAGAAAAGAAAAGAAACTGAAAAAAAAAACGTAATATAGGGTGCAAAAGCACAGATGACGCTGATTTCATTAAGGTAAGCAGTGTGCATATCTTTTGGGCTATTATGGTGAATTGCATTAAGAAAAAGTAATTGCTTCGAAGAAAATATAGTATTAATATATATTTGGGAGTACAATATGAAGAGTATCAAAGAAATTATATATGCAACTAAAGAAACAAAAAAATTGAAATATCTGAGTATATAAATTTGACCTTAATACTTTTTGCAATGCTAATGGCTGCCTTTATTTTTTTTTCTGATATCTATCTCGAATTTTATAAAAAAATAACAACAATGATCGATAATTATGTCTTAATAGTAATAGTTAAAATTGACGCATGCATTCTGAAGTTTTAACAAGAACCATGTATTTATCTTGAGACACAATCTATTTTACTATATGAGATGCATATATATATGATTTAAATTTAATTACAGAAAAAGCAAATGGTCATAATGAGCAAGGAAAAAAATTATATGCTAAACATCGTAAATAATTATTAATTGCATACTTTCTTGTAAATTCAAAACATTTTTTCTTTTAGTAAGACACAGGACACATTTGGTTTGGGGAGGAAACAAAATCTGAGAAACACACCCTTCTTCAAAGTTTGAAATTTATTTACTTTTACTATTTTACGTTGATCCAAAATCCATCCATATCCTCTCTGAACAGAGTGGGCTTTTGAAGCCATTATATTAATAATAATCTGATGGATAAATTAATACACAAAAATTAACCATCTACAACATAATATGTGCTATAATTTTTATATATTCATATTAATACAATCCGTATTATATAATTATAAGGAGGAATCATGCGATCCACTACTAGCTGTATCAATTTTCTCTGGTGATGACCGGATAATTAAGCACAAGCTGACGTATGTATTTGGATTAGACAAACCATATTTTATTATAAATAAATAATTGGAATAGGAATTCTTAGGTATCCAATGGGTACTGACAATAGTAGATATGGATTATGTTCTAAACAGAGATTTGGGCACGAGACCCACCAAACCAAACCATATTTTTTGCATTCCCAATACACGCTTAGGCGACATTTGAGCATTCTTCCAATCCATTCAGATTAAATGATTAATGGATTAACACAAGTGAAACAGGGATAGTCTACATAGGTTCTAGAATAAACTACATTATACCAAGGGGTTTAGATGATTAGACCGTGATTATATTATTGTTAATGGGAATCCTTAAATGTTCAAATTCAGATTGCTTCCCCAGATAATATATATTCTGAAATCAGAATCATAGTCATATATACTCATATGCAGAGCAAAGATGCTCGGGTAAGGAAATAAAATGGATCATATGTAAAAGAAAAATTGAAAATATAATTTGTTATAAAAATATGCAGAGCAAAGTGCAACCAAGCCCCACTCCTATAATATAATTTGTTATAAAAATAGTGTATTTTGATATATTTTTTGCATTATTAAAAGACAAAAAAAAATCCACCAATTTCTTAGATTATACTCATATTATATCAGTATTACAAACTTTTGAAACCTTGACAAATTATTTTCAAATCAAATTTCTTACTATGATTGTAAGTTTGTAACTTAAGAAAACACATACGTAAGGCAGCAATCTTGCAATTTTAGTTCTCCCAACATGACGGTTACAGTATATAACTATATATATATCATTACTCATTAGTCATTAATATGTAAACTATAATTTTCATTTATGTTATGTGGAGCTTGATCCCATGACATGCCTATCCCATCTACAGTGTCCTTGTTTCCCTCTCACCCCCTCTCTCCTCTAGTTTAAATCTAGTAGCCCCATCACCTCGCACCACGCAACTCCACTCCTCTCCTACTTCTACTTCACTTCTTCACTCTCTCTCTACACCCTCTTTCTCTCTAGAAACCATGAACAGAGCTCAAGCAAACGTAACCAACTCCATCCCCATTACTTTCGCCGAACCTAAACAGATACAATCACAATCCAACACCTCCCCCTCTCCATCTCCTCCTGGTGAGAGAAGGGGACGAAAGAAACAATCCGAACCAGGCCGGTTTCTCGGTGTAAGGCGCAGACCTTGGGGCCGTTATGCTGCTGAAATTCGCGACCCCACGACAAAAGAGCGACACTGGCTCGGTACATTCGATACTGCCCAAGAGGCTGCGTTAGCATATGATCGAGCAGCTCTTTCAATGAAAGGAACACAAGCAAGAACCAACTTTGTGTACAGTACTGGCACCAGCACTGGTTCACCTTTCTCTAACTTCCCTTCTCTCTTCACTCCTTATCAGAATTACCAGTTTAACAATCCTGTTCAGCCTGTTACATTCCCTTCTTTCCATGCAAACCATGCAGTACTGCCAGTGCACCAACCAAGCACTCAGGCCTATACCGATAACAGTAATAATACAGCACTGCATGAGAGTGCTGACAAGTACACAACTGATCAGTTCAACATCAACCTATTCTCAGAGGATACCAAGTCTGGCTACCTAAGTAGTATAATACCAGAGAGCTATTTAAGAGCTTCTTCACCTCCAAAAAACCCTAGTTCATGCCAAGAGAACGATACTGGTTCCAGCTTCTACACGGTGACCAACAATGGTAGTGTACACAGTGGCGCACTAGGGTCATCAACTGACCACATTCAGTTTTCACCGTGCACTGACATGACAGAGTTTGGTGCAATTGGTTCCATCGGTACTGGCGATGTTTGGTTGGATGATCAGTTATGGGATCAGCTGAGTGCACTTGGTACCGGTGAAATTGAGTTGGGAAATATGGCCTCTTCTGAAGTACTAGACATAGGCTATTCTCTCTTTTGATATGTATTTTATCATCTTATGCATGCTTTTCTTGTTTTGTTTGTTATTTGTGATGGAGAATCAAATTAAGGGGAGAATTTGCTTCTCAGTTCTAGTAGAGGTATTATGAAAGAAGGAGACTAGACTTTTTGGTTCTGTCATTTTCCCTTTTCTTGTCTTATTTTGTCTTGAATGGCATTATGAAATGTTAGACATGCATCTTCTCAAATTCAGTAATCAGCTTTAGAATGTACTTGTTCGTTACCTACTTTACATTTATGCTCCCTTTTTTTCTCTGAACTCTGAAGCTCTGAGCACATCCATCTTTTCTTTCTTTTTTGTTCTACCTCCAAAAGGTGTCTTAATATGTAAAGGATTTTCATATTATGAACAACTTTAATTGATGTAAGGAGATGTTTGGTAATTCGGTTTTATCTGCACTCACACCCAACTTTCCCTTAAAACGTTGGAAAACAAATTTCAAAACATGGAGACAACAAATTAATTCTCTTTTATCATATCTATTGCAAGTTCAATTGTGTTTCACTATTTTATTTCTTTTTTTGGCTTTGCTATTCCTAGCACTCATAATAGTTTAGTCACAAAAAATAACTTGTTTCGAATGAAATATACTGGAAAGCATGCCTAGCCCGCCTCTTTTCTTCAAAATGACAAAGAGAAAAAAGAAAAGAGCAACTGGGGCAAAGTCAGTTCAAGAAAAGGAAAGACAACATTACAATAAAAATAAAAAGTTCTTTGCCAAATCACAGCTCTCTCTATATTATAAATTAGCCTAGCTCGACCAAAAGTGAACTCCACTTGCTAATTATCCTAACAAGCGCATTAGGTAAAAAGAATTATTAAAATTTTGTGCTTTTTTTTTTTATGAATTGCTCTTGGACTGAACTGAGTTGACTCGGACCAGCTGTTGTAACATTATAATACAACAATTATAAAACCCAATACAAACCACATTAATGAGTTATTGTTCTAGCCCAATTTGGTCCACTTAATGAAAACAGACACCATAAGTGAAGTCCATAACCATCCGCAGTTGGACTTCTCTTTGCAGCAAGTTAGATAAACAAAAAAGTATAAAATGAAACGAAAATATAATAAAGTAAAAGAAGCAAACAAGCTCAAAACAAGCAAAACATGAAAAAGGAACATTTCAAAAAAAGACCTTTCTGCTATAAACCTTTCCTACGTGCTTATATATAATATTTACAAAAATCCAAACTGTTGCTTTCAGTCTACTTTTTTGTTGACTATAACATAATTCTATAGTTTCATATTTCAACATATATACAAGCGCCTTCAATACTAAACGGACCATTTATTCTACACTCAACGCATAGTATTTATTTCACAGCTCAGGAAATGACCAGGGATGTCACACATTTTTTCCCCTTTTTTATTTTTTTTACTAGATAAATCTAATAATCTGAATTAGGAAATCCATAAGGTCTCTCAAAGTTTTTAACACTGGGTAGTAAGACTGACAACTAGGCCCGAACTGCAGCTGAATCACAGCAATGCTATGGTTCTTTTGTCATTGATCTATTTGATATCCAATAGGCACCACAGATATTCAAAATTTACAGGAACAGGCCATGAACCATAGCAATTGTTCCTCTTCAAAACACCTCCACTGCCATCCAAAACACACTTGACCCTTAACAATGCTACTGGGAAGGTAAACCATTGCTATGAATCAGGACCTGAAACCAATTTTGCCAAAACAGGCCCAAAAAGCAATGATTATTCTACAAGAGAGAAATCCCAATGTGATCAGAGACAGGCCTGTAACTGTAACAATGCTACTGGGAAGGCAAAATGGTACTCTTGCTATGATTCAAGCCTGCTTCTCATTCTGGAACCACAACAATGCTACATTTCTAACTACCCAATGTAAGAAATTTAAAAACCTTATTGCTTTCCCAAAATAGATTACTGGATTTGAACTTACCAAATAAAAAGGCTACTGGATGCTCCTGTTTCATGTTTTATTTCACACATCCACCAATAATTACACACAGAACAGTTGGCATAGAGCACTAACTGGGTCTGTATTGTCTCCAGTCCTGGCTGGTATAATGTTGGTCCTGATGACTAAAGCCATTCACCATGGGGTGTTTATGCAATGATTTTGGCGTAGATGGGCCCCCGTAGTTATCATGTGAAACCTCAGACTGCGATGCTAAATAAGAAAGTGCAGTCATGACCTCTTGGATGTGGGGCCGCCTCGCAGCATTCTCTTGCACGCACATTGCAGCAATGGCCAGTGCTTGGAAAAGGCCTCGCCGAGGATACTGCCCTCGTAGAGCAGGATCGGCCATTTTGGAGAATTTTCTGTGATCCTTGAACAATGGACGGGCCTGATGGAAGTATTTGTATCAGTTTCAGTACTAGGAGAGAGTCAAGAGCATAACATACTGTATGGACTGAAAACCAAGGAAATTTTGGTCCTTTTTTCTTTTTGCTTCCAATTTTTTGCTTGTCATTTAATGTCCGGATGTAAGGACCCAATAGTTAAGGCTAATACAGGGTATCAAACTTTTCTGACACCAAAAGAGGTAACCAATCAAAGATTCCAGTAAACCAATATCCCATGTTTCCAATAATACATCAAAATTAAAAGAAACAATCAGCTCACTAAAAGGAAAAGAAGATAACTAACAAAGAAATAATGAATCATGCAAGAAACAAATGACAATATATAAACTACAGAAAGAGTAAAGAACACATACCCATTGAACAAGGTCCTGCTCAAGAGTAGGTTGAGTAGGATCATAGCCTCTACGGCCGGTGACTATTTCAAGTATAACAACCCCAAAACTGTAAATATCTGATTTAACTGTCAGCTTCCCAGTGGCGGCGTATTCAGGAGCACAGTATCCCTGTGTCCCCATGACCCGGGTTGTGACATGGGTTTTGTCCCCGACAGGTCCGAGTTTTGCAAGCCCAAAATCTGATAGCTTCGGAAAGAATCCTTCACCAAGAAGTATATTTGATGGCTTGAAATCCCTATATATGACAGGAGGATTTACTTTGTCATGCAAGTATTCTAGGCCTTTAGCAGCACCAGCTGCTATCTTCATCCTTGTGTTCCAGTCAAGGGGTTCCTTGCCAGGTGGAAGGTCTGTTTCAGGAAAATAGAGAAGTACTTTAAAAGCATTTACAAGTCCAGTCAATACAGAAATACGATTTTCTTAGATAAAAGCATAATTTAGTGGATTGTAGACCTTCCGTCTGGTCAGTACAGAAGGGTATATTCCCCATGAATATATAAACTTATCAGACACACAGCTTCAGTGTGGCCAACCCAGGAGAAGGACCTAGTGTCATCAAGATACTATTATACATAGTAACTAATTTCATGGTGAGGCTATTCAGAACAATCTGTGTTGATACAGGTATGTACAGACTGACTTATACCGTTACAAGGTTCCATATGATAGGACTGAAATGTTATTTCTCTCATACAAGCTTGAAAAACTCTCAATTTTGTATAATTTGGCTTATCCATGAGTCAAATAACACACTTGAGGTTAAATGTGGGAAATATAGTACAAGGACAAAAAATAATACTAATAATAATAAAAAAAAAACTCCTAACTAGCTGGGAGAAGAAATTGAGATAACAAAATAACTCTGTACTAGCTTGATAAAAAATTGCACTAACTTTGGAAATCAAACCATTAAAGTAACTTAAATGAAAATACTGAAAAATTGTAGTAAATTTGGTCTAAAAGCGATGCCAAAATTGAAGCTCACAATTTTGCACTATCCCCTTGTATCAGATTGACAATTGAAATGAGTTTTTCATCTTCTCAATTAATAGTCTTA
This sequence comes from Rhynchospora pubera, assembly GCA_028095005.1. NCBI lineage: Eukaryota > Viridiplantae > Streptophyta > Magnoliopsida > Poales > Cyperaceae > Rhynchospora > Rhynchospora pubera. The sequence continues at coordinate 256,781,110 of CM051461.1, read as the reverse complement.
ACACCCATTTTTTCCCCCTTGATCAGATAACAATATTAAGGCTTGAACTTTGGTTATTTTGAAACTGAAGATATAAAAATCTTCCTAGTAGATAAAAGAATTGAAATAAAATTTTGCTAAATTGTGGTTAAATATGGTCAAAATTAAATTGGAAAACAAAAACCTCACAAGAAAGTATCGGTTAATCTAACCGTGAAGATGATCTTCGAGTGATCCTAAAGGCATGAACTCATAGACTAGAAGCCGATGGTCGGCATGCGTGCAATATCCAATCAGATTTACCAGATGCTCGTGATGCAGTAAACTCAGCATGAGCACCTCCACCAGAAACTCTCTGTTTCCTTGTAGGCCATTCCTATCTAGTTGTTTTATGGCCACAACCTGCACAGTAGAAAAGGCATCCACTTTTCACATCCTGAGAATGGGCTGACAGATCATACCAAGCTAGTAGTGCCAATCTTTTTTACAATAAAAACAGTACTAGAATGAAAATGAAAGGTGCTGTCATGGTTTCTACACTAATTAAGAATTATTCAGTGAAAGTATCACCTGACTGGTACCAAACGAAACTTAACAGGTTCAGATTTCTGTACTTTGGCCAGAGTAAGCTATCTAAATGTCAATTAAGCGCCTACACTGACCTTCAAATATACAAGACATTTAGGGGACAAAAATAATATGAGGAAGAAACAAGATGGAGCTGAGATCAGGCCAGTACCAACAGTACTGGCAACTGGCTCAACAGTTTGGTCTTTAAGTAATAGGTATCACTACCAGTTTATACCGAATGAAGAATTGTACTGGTTTGTAAATTTTTTTATGGGTATAGAGGAAGGATGCACCTGTCCATCATCCAGCCAGCCTTTGTGCACACAGCCGAACCCGCCTTGACCCAGAAGCAAATCTTCTCTAAAATTTTTGGTGGCAGCTGCTAGCTCATAGTAGCTGAATGTTCTTATGGGATGGTGTGATATAGATTCACCATTGGTACCTGATTCCTGACTACCATTTTGGTACTGTGGACTTGCCTCAACTACCAATGACAGGCACAAAATTAACTCAGATATGATCTAAATTTTAAATAACAAACAGGACAAGTATCTAAAACCCATTTGTGATTTTGAAAAAAAATAAAATAAGGTAACATGCAAAACTTCACATAATTAAATGCCAACAAAATTATCAAATTATGTACTAACCAAATTAAAATACCAACTTGGTGATTTTGGAAAAAGAAAAGAAGGAAACTTGCAAAACTTTACATAATTAAATACCACCAAATCATCTAAATTATGTACTAATCATGTTGGAACAACTTAAAGTGGCATGTCCTCCAAAACCCACAACGGTTGAGTTCGGTACCAATAATTTGGAAAAGAAGAAACAAAGCTTTACATAACTAAATCAACTAACCAGATTTAACTCTAGCGCGTGCCACGTTTAACCCACTGGTCCCTTCCTCCTCTTCATCCCGACCAAAACATGGACAAAACCCCATAACTAATGTAGAAAGATAAAGAACAAAACGACAAAGAGAGTAATTGGAGCTAGAGAGGAGAGAACAAGTGGGGTGAGGTAAACGAGGTTGTACTAGCGACTTGGTAAGGAAGGGGAAGTTGAGAAGGTGAAGAAAGTCGTCTCTGAGGAAAGCCAAGTTGCAATTTCCTGTAAATTGAGGGAGGATTTTGTCAAACGGGCCAGTAGATTTTATTGACTAAGTTTCCTGTGGAAAAATATCTGTGGTGTTTTATGTAACAGGTTAATGAATGGTGGAAAAAGCATGCATTTGTCGTTGATTCTCTAGTCGCCACACGCTGTAAATTACAGGAATGGAACATTTTTATTTGTTTTGGTGTCAGTTTTAAATAAATAGGAATATTCTGTGGTCCGGAAGAACAAATATGGATATCTAAAACCCATCAATTACTTAAATAATGATGAATGTTTATTTATATCCTTTTTATATTTTCTTTGAGAAATTTTTGTACTGTTCTTTACTAATCAAAGTACAGGAGAGCTTGATTTAGAAACTTTTGTTTTAGAAAATATTTTTTTTCGGATCCGCATTCGGATGCTTCTAGAATTGAAAATGACGCTTAGGCGGCTTAGCTAACGACCAAAATACTTATTAGCAGAAAATATGTAACTACTTACCACTTTAGAATATAATGTACTAATCAAGATATTTTAATTCGATTCTATAAAAATTCAGAATACATTAATTTTAAATATCAATGTCAAATAGCTTAGCATAAATTATATAGCATTTTTTCAGACTTGAATATGTATAACTTTTATTTTCAAGCAGATATTCTGTAGTGGACTCAATTTATTAACCAAAGATAAATTTAGATCGTTCATTTGAAATTATGAAAGAATATGATTGATCAGGATTCAAGTCCAGTTAAAAATTTTTGTTCACCACATAATATCTATTTTAATATACTGGCATAATCAGATAATATGAAATCACAGCTTTCGTATCGTATTTTTTAGATTTTTCTAAGTGCAAGAAAAGAAAATTCGCTAAATAATTTTGGACCTATACTTCATAAATTAGTTAAATACAATTAGAGATATTAAAAAACATTCAACTATATTTTCCATTATAAATTATAATTAGAAAAAGGCGCTCCCAAGGAAAAATAGAATTTGAGAACACTTTTAATGGAAGTGTATAATATTTGCTTTATAAAATACAGAAATATAAGATATTGAAGGTCTTTTCCAAAATTAGTAGGCAACATCAAAACTGTACTTCCCCCCCCCCCCCCCCCTTAAATTATCGTTAAGACACTATATTAAAAAAATATATGTTGAAACAATAAACACAAAAAAAAAGTATCGTTAAGAAACTGATATATAATATAGTTGTTTTTGACCAAACATATGGCGGGACCTTCCCACAATAGGCAGTCGATTGGATAATTCATGCCTCCAAGGCTCCACCACATCCCAACTCCTAGTCCTATGGTCTCTACATTATTCAAACGCAGTCTCATATTGTAGTAGCATCTGGACCGAAAATATATAGCTTGTATAATTATTCATTGTGTGTTTGGTTTCATTGGGAATAAGAAATAAGCTCCTTATTCTTTATTTCAGTCCAAATCAAACAACTAAGGAATAGAAAATTTGAGCTTATTTCGGCCCTTATTCATATTCTAACAAAACCTTAGTATTTGAATAAGGAATAAAAAATTGTTAGTTAAGTGCATAATTTTAATTTTTATGGTTAATTACTCTTAATTATCCACAATAAAGCATGCACAAACAAGGAACTAGTACTTTAAGCCATTCACACAAAGAGAAGAGGTTCAAAAGCTATACTTCTTTTGATATCGTAATCAAGAGGCTTGAACCAAGGCTTGAATGAAGGTGGTGCGTGCTCCAAAGATCTCCAAGTCGAGACGCCTCGAGTCCACTTGGTATTAACCAAATCCTCAACAAACTATGCTAGTAGTTTGGAGGATAAGCCTAATCCCTAGTTAACCCTTTCTTCAAGCAAATCAACAATTCTATTTGAGAAGAAGGGGGGCTCAACATATGAGCAATAGGGAGAGGAAGAGGGAGGAGGCGCCGGCCTAGAGAGGGGGCTAGGGGCGGCTAGGGTTGTGGGAGAGAAAGAGAGGTGAATTTGCAACCATACAACCCTTTATATAGTGTGCTAACTCTACCTACCTCACACCATCTAATTACAACATTGTCACCCACCTACCTCCATGCAAGGCCGGCCACACTATGGGCCTCTATGGGCTTTTGTGTTTTGTATTATGGATCCACTCAATCAATCATTAAATGGACCTTTCTTGTTGCTCCCAATTTAGTTCCCTATTGGAGTTTTAATTAACACTTTAATTAAAGCCTTTTAATTTATATATGTGTTGAATAAATAATTATTAACTTAATAATAATTATTTAGAGATTAGACAATGCATTAATTTATTTCTATATGATCCATTTGATTTAATTAATTATAACAGTCTATAACGCTATTTAATTAATTAATCAATTTATCATATTTTGCAATACTAACTATTGCAAATAAATAAATAATGCACGTATGGTTAAACACTAATTTTGTGTGACCCTTTGAGGATTTATGCTACGTTGGACATGGAGTTAAATCGCTATTTAATTCCAATAATCATAAGCGGTATCTAGCAACACGTTATGATTCCCAATTCGCATAAATAGTGTACTACTACAATATTTCAATCATGCATAAGAGAATAATTAGTTTCTCTATTTTGATTCTTATGTCACACGATATCATCGTATAATCCAAGATAGGAATGTGTCATTTTTGCAGATTATACGTTTCTTGATCTAGAGATAATTGTATCAGTTGCTAGGAAAAAATCTATCTCCATCAAGGGGCCCAAACAGATATCGTCACTCAGTAAATGAATTAATGAGGGACATACGGTTTTCTTGATGATTTAGCTTTTCCCCGCACAATTCAAGAGAACATAAATAACGTCCGTATAGCAGCCCTTATCGGGAATCAGCGGTAGACGATATTTATTGAACATATTCTCATGTGGAAAAGATAAACATCTCAAACTTAGAATCAAAATCATAACGAAATAAATAATGACACATAACACAATCCATATATTTATTTCGTTGGGTCATGTCCTGTACTATGTTCAATTAACATAAACATATGCAATTAAGTTAGTTACTCTTAACCTATGATTTATAGAACTTAATTATTACTTAACTTGCATACTAATCTTATTGATAATTAATGTTCCTTGTTAATTATCAAGATTATGGACGTTTTAGATTTATTGTTGTCATTTACTACTAAATGAAAAACAGCGATCTATAATTCAGATCCTCAACCTGAATGAACTGTCAACAAATAAATCAAGGAACAAATGATATAAATCATCAATGACATAAAACCATAGAAGTAGCCAAATATAATTAGTTTTTAGAACATATCTCTAACAAAAATAAACTTTTCTCTATTCCTATTCCCCATTCTTTCTCAGTGCTACCAAACAGCAAAAATTGAGATTGGGCTTATAGTCGAGATCTGAGTAAATTCAACTTCCGATATAATTTTCTTAAAAATTATGATCTTATATTTTGTGGGATGGAAAAAACGTCACGTGCAAATTAATAACAAAATTCTTTTGTGCAATTAACTTGTTCAAAATAAATATTTATTTTTATTTTAATGAAATCTACGACTCAAAACTCTATTTAAAGATGGGGGATTTATTTGCAGGGTTATTATGAGAGATAAGACACCCAATCCACACTAATTCTTGTGTGCCCTCAAAATATCCTAATCTCATCTTTTAGAAACAACAACAACAATTAAGTCTTTTGTCCCAAACAATAATTGAGTTTCATTTTCATAGAGATAGCTAATTTTCTTTTACTTTGGCTTGCCCGGCCTATCACAATCCTCCTCCTTAAGAACCAGCTCTTGGTCTAGTAGCAAAGAGCAGTGCATCTCAAGTGAGAGGTCGCAGGTTTGAAATTCGACTGGGGTCTTTATAGACATTTAATTTAAAAATAAGTTGGAAGGCATGACCCCTAATTTATCTTAAAAAAAAACCTCCTCCTTTTACTTAGGCTTGCTATACTAAATACGGCAAAAAGAGTTTAATTCCATCTTTTAGTTTAATTTTTAATTTTTAATTTTTTTGAATCCAAACTATTGATCTTATTCAATTTTTATGAGAGATGCATTATCGTATAATTTTTATAAAATTTAAAGTTCATTTGAAACTCTATTTAGAGGTGAAAACATGAATCTTGTTAACTATGATATATTAATTAGTTCTAATATGTATATTGTTTTGATTTCTTGACCAAGTATAAAAAGGAATTCAAAATTTACAGAACTTATATGTAATCTATATATAGTAGGTTTAGAGAAAGTATATGTATTTTTTGTGATGAAACAAAATTTGTTAATCATTTATTCTTGTCTGCCTTTATTTGAAACTTTATTATAGCATATCATTGTAATCGTCTGATGTACTTCGGTAGTGTTAAAAAAATGACGCTATATTACCGATATCAATGAAAAATAGAGAAAATATTATTTATTGATTTCTGGAGCTATTGTTTAAACTGTATGATTAAGGCAAAATATTATCTCTAATACAATTCTGGACTCGTGGCTTAGGTTTTTAATATATACTTCACAAGTTGTTTTACTGTCTTGGTTTATATAATTATTTTTTGTTTAATTTGTTAAAAGATTAAATTAATAAGTCAATGATGGCAGTTAGAGGTCACTGTTTTACCCTCTTTTTTCTTCTCCTTTATATCCATTATTATTGAGAAAGGTATTTTTCAAACCTGAAATAAGAATATTAATTAAGTTAATTTGGAAATTTATCCGATGTGTGACAGGGATGTTCTGGTGTAGTTCTTTATTCACTATTCCGTAATTTGTGATGCAGAAGTTTTGGTGTGTCGATTACTTGATTCAGGTTAAATCGGTATTGTAAAACTCTTGGCTATTTTAGATAATTTGAATTTTTAGTGCTCTGAATCATTTTTTGTAAAGAAAAGTCTTCGTTTGCACTTCAGTAGCATCAATATTGGCAGCGATATATCCTGAATTTGAATATTCCACTTGAGGAAAAAAAAAATTAAAGGAGCAGAAGTTTATTTCTCAAGCAGGCGGAAGACCTACCTGAGAAATCTGTTAACTAAAAGAAAAGTTTAAATAGAAGAGACGATAAATTTTCAGGATAATTAATCTTATAAATCAAAATATAAAAAATTAAATAAGTAATTATGCGATACCAACGTAAGAACATTCGATATTTCTTGCTAGTTCATAATGGAGAGGCAGATAAACATAGAATTAATGAAGTATAGAGATAAATTTTAATGATTTTTTTGTTGAAATTTGAGTGAATTTTGCTATCTATGTCTAATTTGATCTTCGTGTTATATGTTAAATTTATTAATTTTGATCTCCATATTTATAATATAATTTTTTGTAGTAAATTAATAATTATATAGTTCTTAATTAATTAGAAGTAAACTATCTACATATTTAAACTCACTAAAGGTCATTAGCGGGATTGATTTCAAAATCTATTAGATCAATTCGAATGACAAATCTAAACTATGTAATTCAATCTATTTTTAGAGTGTCATACCAAATTGTTATTATTTAGTGAGTTTAGTATATATAAAGTCAAACCACCCAAAAACTGATAGTTTAGAAGTCATTTTAGGAATATTCATTTTTTTTTACTTTTTAATTTAGACAGAATAAAATCAATGGTTAAAATTTAGATTATAAAATTGTCATTGTACATGAAAATACTTCTTGTCTTTATTCCGTAAGAAAATGCGCAGCAAGGATTTAAAATTATCACCCAAAATTCCTCCTATCAGTTATTTCAATATTTTTTTTCTAGTAAATAACAAGAAAACTAATTATCCGGTCAAATATATATGACACAGGGACACTACGATATTTACAAATTTTAAATGTTTAGCGTGCGTACGTCACCTAGGTTTACACTTTGCAATGCCAAATAAAGTTACTCGAGAAAAATCATCTAAATAGAATAAATAAATCATGACGTTAATTACTTTCGGATATCATTGTTGCAAGAGATTAATTTGCCTTCTGAGCCATTTTTCGTTTTTGGTTGGTGACCATCCTGGATGAATCATGGCTCTGTTTGGATAGGTGTGGGAAGAAAGAAAAAAGAAAAGAAGTGGGAAGAAGTATTTGAAAGTGTGTAACTTTGTGAAGAGTTTGAATTGTTTATAATTTTTTTTCTTCTTCTTTCTTCTTCTTCTTCTTTCTTCCAACGATCCAAACGCACCCCATATGTCAATTCTTAAAAGCTAAGTGCAATTTAAATAATTGTACCTATACAAAATTTAATTGAGTGTGGGATATATATGTAGGGAAATATAAAAATCATTTCCATGAATATAAATAAAATAAGTTAGGGCAAACTTAATAATTATACCTATGAAATTAATGGTATATATAGCTAATTATGAGATCTATATATAAATTTAAATTTATATAAATTACTTTTCTTATAATAATTGATATACATTACCAGTTGCATATAGGATTATAGGTTTTGACAAGTCCAAGTCTGAAAAGTCACAACGAACCTGCACCATGGGTCCATGACATAGCCACATAGACATTGGTCAAGACTGTGACGTACGGACTGAGCCTAGCTACCAATATTAGGGGTTAAAACAATATGAAAATTCAAAACTAATACAAGGGGATTAAATACCATGTTAGAAAATAAAAGTACTTTGTGCACCAAGAGCCATTCAACAACAAAAAAAAAAAAGGGGGGGGGGGGGGGGGGGGGGGGGGGGAGGGGGTGGGGATTATAAAAAAAGAACCAAAATTAAAGCCTCCATGGTCGTTGGTTTCAGCTCGCCAACTTAGACTTTTTACATCCATCAACCATTTCACATGACATAATTTGTAGTACTATGCGGTTCCCCAATTAATTCCAAATTAGATTTCAATGATACTGACCTTCACCAAATGATGTATTTGGTGCACCCATTCTAGTACCGCAAGTTAATTTATGGAATGTTAGCTCGGCTCATGTCACATTATTACACTCCAGTTCTCATTTTGCAAGTCTTTTCAAGTCAACCGTTGCAGTTGTTATTACTTATTAGAGAGCCCAACAATAACAACCTAGTACAATATACCTTGTACACTTCCTCTCTTTCCGGGAAGAGCAAAATCTTCACCAAAACTCTTTGGTGGGTTTAATTTGTTGAGGGATCGATTAAATGGGGAAGGTGTGCTGCTCGGAGCCTGACGAGCCGGAGCTGAACATCATGGGGCTCCTCATGGTGGTTGTCATTGCGCTGACGTTGATGGTCATCTGTTCACCGCCACCTCGCCGGAGAGTAGTCGTTTATCCTTCTTATTATTGAGACTCATGCAGCACTTTTCTTTGATTTTTGTTATCAAAAGGTGCCATTTAATTGGTTTTTTAGAGATTGGGTTGGATGGGACGGGGGCTAGCATATTGTTAACACATGCATTGTTATACCATAATGTTTTTATCTCCTTTTGATAGATGTTGCTTAGTACAATTCAATAATTCATTATTGTTTATTCACTATATTGTTATTACTTTTTATTTTTTATTTTGGTCCTGGCGTTTTATTCAGGTAATAAATATTTTTCCAATTAAGTGATATACGACGCGATGATGTTTGATGTATTCCTTGAGGAAGATTTCTGTGATATATAATTCAGATGAAGTAAATATTTAAGTACTTGCGCTAGTAGAAATGGCAAGTCAACCGTCATCGAAATTGTTTTCTTTTGTTGGCATCGTTTCAAATTGTTTAACAAGCAGAAAATACAAAAGAAATTTCGACTCAATTTTAAACGATCCCTGGAGCTGAATTAGACGGTCCTGTCATTGCTCCTGAGCAGATCTGTTGCCACGTGTTCATCCTGCACATCGTCTCAAGATTGGTATAATTAATACAACAGATACCACAGCTAATTGTGGCATTATTAACCAAATTATTACAGAATATCATATCATAGTTAAAATAAATGCAGTAGTTTATTATCTCTGTAATCTATCTATTAGATATTATCTTTGATATTTAAAATCTAAAAAATTAATTTCTAATTTCAATTTCCTTCTTTGTATGTCTCAATTATTACTCTATATATATTGACTATTGATAACAATAAGAACCTCATCAAAGTTTAGTTCAGTTTTTTTCGCTATCTTAAGTGATTGAATGGGGGAGGTGTGCCGCTGGAAGAAGGTATGCTGCTCAGAGCAGGAAGATGGCCCGAAGACGAGCATCATGGGGTTTCTCATGGCAGCCGTCATAGCGCTAATGCTACTACTCATATGCAAATATTCGCCTCCATCTCGTCGAAGATTTGTTGTTGCTCCTCGCTGTTGAGACGTATGCATCAATTCCTTTCTTTGATTTTTCTCATCGCAAGGCGCAATTTAGGGTTTAAGAGCGGGTGTTGTGTGGAGTGTTTTTCTTGTTTTGATTTTTCAATTTTTGCAATTATTATTAATTTTGTTAAATTATTTATTTCAATTGTTGAACATAATTTAGTTTTTACCTTCAAGTGTTCTATCTTCTTCCAGACCTCCTAAATGAGATATCTTGTATTTACTTGGACTAGTACAAATTGCTAATTGCAAGTCAACCGTTTTTGAAACTGTTTTACAAGTTGATTATAACGTAATAAATTTCGAATCAAAACTCGGCCTTGTAGCTGATTCAGACGGTCTTTTCATTGCTCTGAACAGATTTAGCCACATGTTCATCCTGCTCATCATCTTAAGATTAGTACAATACAAAAGATAGAATCGTTACTGCTACTATATATCTATCTATATATATATCTATATATATATATATATATATATATATATATATATATATATAAATTAAATCCCGTGAGTGTCGGATCCCGTTTTTTTTTCGGTTTGGACACGGCGCCGCATTAGTCCCGAGATTAATCTGAGTCGTCCAATTTCTTTACATAGATCGATTAATCTGAGCCGTCTAATTTTTTCGAAGTTCAATCTGATGTCCCATCCCAACTACTCCTCCACGCAGCCCTCTTCTCCTCTTCATCGCCTCTTCTTCTGCCAACCATCGTTGGATCTATCGCCTCTTCTTCTGCCACGGCTCCTCCACCTTCACCTGCAGCCTCCTTTGCACCTCCACCTTCTCGCGAAGCCCCTTCTCTACCCCTCCTCCTCTGCCATGGCTCTTCTTCTGTTGCTTCCTATTAGTTGATTCGCCAACCTCGTCACACCGCAGGCCCCTCCTCTACCCGCCTGTCATGGCATGTAGATCAACGGAAGATCTTGAGTCTCACATTGGCCTCTGAGATGTGCTAAACCCTAACCCTTCCTCTCTACTCCAATAGTCCCTCATGCAAGGTACCTCCTCTTCTCCAATTGGAAGCCTTAAATTCAGTAATGGTGGTTTACTGAATTTACACCAAATTGCTGAACATACAAATTTGAAAAACATAATAATGGTGTTTTACTGTCTATCTTATGGGGACTAATTTTTTAATTTTCTTTACTGGGTGGCACTTTTGAGCAATGTCTAGCTTCGAATCCCTCCCTCACATGTCATAATTGTAAACAAATTGCAATAACAATTATCATTTTGAAGCTCTTTTTTAAAAAAATAAAATCTCATTTTATAAACTTAATTTACAATTTCAGGATCAGTCTACCCTTGATCTCTCTCACACATGTTATATTCCCAACTCATGATCAGTCTACTTATTATGGTTTCTCCTATAATTACAGTGTAGGTCTTACTAGTAGACAATCCAAAATTTATTAAAAGGCTAGCTGATTCACTTATTCGAAGAGTTAAGGTTAGATATGTAATTTTGCTTTGTGGTGACAAACTAAATGGAAGTGAAAGTGTTGCTATGACGAATATATCTTTTTATATGTACAATGAAATATAGAACTTTGGCAAGGGAGATGCTATTTTCTGGTAAAGTTTTTGGAAGAAGGTACTATTTTTGTCTTTTGCATTACTTGATTTCTTTCTTTTTTTTAATGCTTTTAATAAATCCATATTACTATTGCAACCATTTTTTAAATTAACAATAAGTTTTTTCTCTTAAATAGGTGAAAAGATAGAATTTGAGCCCATAAAACCTGATGTGTGGCAACTCATGTATACCAGTGGTACAAGTGGAATGCCAAGAGGGGTTATGCTCACTCATCAAAACATCTTGCACCAGGTTCGGTCATTTTTTTATAATAATAACTTATGTTTCCATTTGTTGCAGCTTTCAATTTTACAGCAGCACTAAGTGCAATTGGCCAATTGCACATAAACCGAACTCTTTAAGATCTGGTCAAACAAAACAGCTTATAAGCGCTGACTATTTACTAATAATTAAAAAAATATGTGCAAAGGGAATTAAAGATGGTTTAGTTGTTTTCATAATTAGGAGAATGTGTAAATTGGCAAATTGTACAAATAATAGTGTGCCAACATGTACAAATAATAGGGTACCAACATGTGTTCAAAACAAGCTTTAACAAAAATATATTATAAAAAAAGATTAGAATTTAAAAAAGAGTGGTGCTGGTAAAATATCATGTGGACCGTGTGTCTGTTTTAAATGCAAATTGATAGTTGACAAAATAGTAAGAATATTTTGCAAATGAATGTTAGAAATTGTGGAAATGTTTACTAACCAATATTAGATAATGATATAGTAATGGCCTAAAATTGCATACTTAATTTACAACCAGGTGGCTCATCATAATGATATAGTATGACTTTGATAAAGAAGAGATTAATTTACTACAATTTTGTGATTTTTCTTCCTTCTACTTTTGATTTACGAAGATCCTTCGGACCCGCTTAGGTTCTTGAACAGTTGGCCATCATCTCCATACTCTTCTCCAAGGTACAGAACTTGAGTTCCTATTGATATGATTTATGGCCTAAATTATAATCTGAAATGTATTTGCAGTCAAAATATGTTTTCTCTCTTATAATTTATAATATATCAAAGTTCTCTATTATTGTCTACCGAGTCTTATGAGTGAAATTTAAGCTAAAAATGGTTTACTTGATAGAATCACACACATGCTCATCAACAGCATAGAAATTGAATTGGTAGTAAGACAACTAGATGTCATTTGATTTCTTTTCAATGTTTATTTGAAAGAAAAATGGTTTTTTCTTATATTTATCCTCAGATTATTGAGCGATAGTTGGATCTGACAACCTTTTTCCTTACCGTTTTCTATTGTCCAGGAAATAAAATTGAGACTCCTTTGGAGGAAATTATTCTAATTGACAAATTGAATGAGTTGATCATTACTACGAGCTTAGTCATAGAAAAGGTTTCTATCTTGCTTATTACATCAATCTTCAATGTGCTTACTCTCCCTGGGGTTATCTAACTGGTAAATGTGGTCAAATACTGCTGTTTGTTATTTTGTATGGTACATAAAGGTGACGGCAATTGCTGTTTATATCAAGGGCACTGAAACTGGTAAATGTTTATATGCACTCAAAGTTTACACCTATTTTTCTCTAATTCTTTTGTCTCCAATTTCGAATCTTTTAAAAATTTTAGATCTTGACATTTAGAATTTGGATGTTTTGAACTATAACATTGTAAGAACAATATGAAAAAAGAATGTAATATTTGATGTTCAATTCTCTTTGTTAAAAACAACTTAGTTAGAGAGAATAAAAAAAAGTTCTATTATGTCCCCGATGTAGGACAAAATGTGGGTGACTATTAAAGGGATATCACGAAGCCTCTACGAAGTTAATTTAAAATTCACATCTGATTACACGAAATCGAGTAGACAGCATTAATTTAAAATTTCATCTTATTTCAGTTTCAATGGATATAGATAAGAAAGAGGCACAGGTTTATAAATAAAAATTGTTGAAGAATAATAAATGCAAACAAAGTAGACAATTTCAAATGAGAATAGAAAAATGAAAAGCCACGATCAGATATACTTATATAGCGTCTGCAAAAAAAACATGCAAGGTGTAATTTAATTGACCAATTTTATCTTTTTTATTTCTGGCTTGATAATAGATTTTTAGAAATTAAAAGGCGGCGAAGCCGCCTTCCGCCACCTAGTTATATATATTGACCAAAACAGTAGAATCCTTCTGTTAGATCAAAAGATATATTTGTGGAAGTTGATCCATTAGTAAACTTTGTTCTGCTAAAGTTAAAAATGTGCAAAGAAGGGGAAAAATGAAAAGAGTGCCAACGCCGACACTTGTCAACATCCGAGATGAGGTCTTCGCTCATTCAGCTCCCGAGCTGGCACCTTCAGACACTTCTTTCAATCATGCTGTCAAAAGGAGTTACCACAGTTTCGAAAAGAAAGTGACCACAACGATGGTAAACAATTTCTTGTATAACACAGTGAAAAAAAAAAGAATGTTTTGATATTTAGTGGGTGCAAGAAATGAGGGACATGTAACTTGATTCTAACAATTCAAATTTTAAAATCGATTATGAGTCAAATAGTGGAATGTTCAGATAGAAGACCAGGTCTCATCTGGACAACATCTTCAATTTCCAAGCAAATAATAACGAAAATGTTACAAGAATAAGGATTAAACGTGAAATGGACATGCAATTAATATCTGGAACAAGTAAAGAGAAAACTCTCTTACTAAGCTAGAAGATGCTTTACTTTTTATAAATTGTTCAAGTAATTAAAGGAGGATGCCTACACCACACTAGCAGGTTGATGGCACTGAGAAATTCTGGGTTTCTTATAAATATCATTAAATTGTTAAAGTGGTGTTAAGGAAATGTTTGAAAATAATCTACCATTATTTTGTACAAATCCTAATGGCACTCGTCATACAAACTTGAAGCTGTCAGTTAGAGAAATAGTGTTTGTCACAACAAGCAAATATTGGAAAAGAGCTATTGTAAATTTGGAATAAATTAAAACCTTTTCATGTAGGCTACGTTTGGATAAGGTGTGTGAAGAAAGGAAGAAATGAAGAAGTATTGGGAAGTATGTAATTTTGTGAAGAGTTTGGATTGTTTATAATAAATTTATTCCCTTCTTCCCACACCTTATCCAAACGGAGCCGTAATGATAAACCTGGAGGAAGCCGCGTACCAATTTCAGCCTGTGAAAAGGAGTTGACTTCAACCCTTCAATGTTCATCCATTTCAAAGTCACATTAAATTGAAGATAAAATAGGATTGATATGACAGAATTACCCTTGAGAACAAGGTAGTTTACTAGTTTTCTCTCCCCGAACACACATTTTCAATTAATAATTCCTTTCTCCAAATATGATTTGACTGGTGGCTTAGACCCCTAATTTATCTTTATATATATATATATATATATATATATATATATATATATATATATATATATATATATATGATTTGACTGGTAAAATTCCTGCGTAGAAGCCCCTTATAAAAGAGGTACTTAATTTGTAACTTCAACCTGCACACTAAAAATCAGGTATAAGTACATCCAGACATGGCATGACTGGTACAGTAAGGGGCGAACATTCTATTTCCTCAGCATAAATAACCAACATAACAAACATAACTTCTTATCACAGAATTCATATTCAACCAAAGAAAAAAAAAAATACCAGTTGAGTACATAAATAAAAAAATTTATCCTTGTGATTTTTTTCCCTTACCGAAGGAGTGTTATTTTTGTTAATTGATCAGCAACTAAGCATCACAATTGAACATTCTCAGGCAAATTGTGTAAGCTCAATTTGAATGCCAAAGTGCAAGTTATTGATGCCAGGCTTTCAAATTATTGCCAAAAAAAATCCATGTGTGTGTTTTTGTTACAATACAGGATGTTTTACAATAAAAAAATAAACGGAACTCAGGAGGACTATACTATGACCAATTTAGACAGAAAGTGAGTCTCAGTTGGTCGCTTCGTGAATTAAAGATGGGTTTCTTGACCTGAAAGTCCAGTTCAGTTATGAACTCTTGTGGGCCTGTAATATGGACTTGCGCGAATCCGAACCGCACGCTGATATATGCTGATATGCACTAGCAGAGTGTATTTGATAGAAAGTGTGACACCTCACCGATTTGAGTCGATTTTGACTGAAGTTGACTAATGTTGACCACTTTGACCAGATTTGACCAGTCAAATCTTTTGACTTGCAGTTGACCGAATGAAAAAAAAATGGAACCGCCTTACCGCTTGAGCTGTCTATCTAATTCTAAATGCTTGTTCCCTTCTGCCGCATATCATATCATGTACCCATTTTCATTAACCCATCTCGTTGCCCTGTTCTCTCTAAATCAAACACCAAATGAAAATTTATTTTCATGGCTTGATCAAATATGAGACCGAGAATACCAAAATATTATTCCATTGAATTTGAATTTGAGTGGTCGGCCGATTGGAATTCCTACATCGCTGTCGATTGGATAGTCGTTCTGATTTGTTTGTAATTTCTGGATCGTTTAATCAGGTAATCGGACTTCTCTATATTTAATTTCGTATTGATTGAATGATTGATTTGATTTGTCGTTTGATTTTGATTGAATATGTGTTATCTGAATTGTGATTGGTATATTTTACGGGATATCAGAGTTTGGAATTGGATATGGAATTTGAATCTGAATTTTGAGCCCTGATCCTCCTGAGTTCGGGGAGGGGCTGGTCCTGATCCTCCTGAGATCGGAGAGGGACCACTGTGACTGACTGACTGACTGTCCGGACCCGATTATCTCCGTAAAATATATTATTTGTTATGTGGATTAATCCGGTCTGATTGTATTTGTGATAATAATTAAATGTAGAGAAGTTGCGTCGTTAAATAATCGGTTACTGAGGTTTGTATCTGACTCTGTTTGTTTTTCTGTTGCGACGTAGGTTGACGAATCGTCGGATGGATGCAGAAAATACCGTTCCGCCTCGCGTCCCGCGACCCGTCGGTGCGGGACGTGACAGAAAGCATAATTCTAATTTTCAAATATATAATGTTCAATTTTAGTTGATAATTTTAGTTGTAAAACAAAGCCCAAATGAAAATAAGTTTTACGATCAAGTTGAGAATCCTCCAATTCTTTTTTTTTTTTTTTTGAAAGACTTGATAGCAGCTGAGAATCCTCCAATGTTTACTGATAAAACCCAAAAATATAAAACATGTAAAGATTTTTGTAGTCAACAAAAATTAATTCGAATTCCATCCAATACATATATGTATTTCTGTTCTCGGGACAAAGAAAATGATTAGTAGAGTATAATTAACCTTAGATTTTAGTAATGACCTATATTTAATAGCATATGGAACGTATTGAAATTATACGAAAGTTAATAAACAACTAATAATACAAATAGTAATAATAATACAATACTTGAGAAGTCTGAACTAATATATCAAATCAAGCCAAGTCAAAAGGTTGAACCCAGCGGCTAGGCCCAAATAGGGGTGACGACGGTATACCGTGTTCCGTCTACGTTCCGTCCAAACGGAACGGCTAATAGTACCAAATTTTATTTCGTTTCCAGAAACGGAACGGTAAACGGAATGAGAGGTCATACTGTTGCTAAAACAGAACGGTAAACGGAATAAGCCATTTCGCTTCCATTTCGACAAACACTTTTTTTTAAGTGTAAAAACACATGTTCTGTTCCGTTCCGTCCAAACGGAACGAATAATGGAATGAAATGACATATCGTTTTTTGAAACGAAACGGAAAATGAAATGGAATGGACATACCGTTTTTGGAACAGAACAACAAACAAAATGGACCATTTTGTTGCCGTTGTAGACGTTAAACAGGCCTAGGCCCAAACTTGGCACGCCGACTGGAATGTTTTGTGTCTTGACCAATTTGAAGAACTGTATGGGGCCGTTTGGATACACTAGGAATTTGGGGAATTTCAAATTTCTACATCCAAATTTATTATAAACAATTCAAATTCTTCACAAAGTTACACACTTCCCAATAATTTTATGTCTAGGAATAGAAAATTCTCTAAATTTCTCAAATTCCTAAGCGATCGAAACTGCCCCAGTTTTGATAAAACTAACAAGATTGGGGATAAGTTGTCATCCTCGAGTAAGCCTATATATTTTCTTCTCTATCGGTTCTCGAATATTGACAATCCCCGTAAAACTATAAACGCAATCAAACTTGAAACTACACATGATGTGGATAGCACTTTTTTTTTCTTTCTTTTTTTTTTGGTTTGGGGGGGGGGGGGGGGGTTGCTTTTTGCGTGAAACGCAATTCCAATTGAGGTAAGAAAATTCACTTTTTGCGTGATCATCATTCTAAACACTTAGTTTGTGTGTATTGAAGATGCAATATTTGTGAGGTATTTCAGATAGCGTTTTGTTAAACGAAATGTGATGGAGTTGATCATCATTGTAAAATTTATTTATAAAGAAGTCGGAGAAAACTGAGATATTATTTGAATGAGTTCTTGAATGACTTATGTTCAATGGCCGAGCTAGAGAATTTCGATATGGAATTTAAAATAAAACAAAACAGAAGTGGTGTCATCTCCGTAATGAACTAATGATGCTTTTCTATAGTTAATTAATTACAAAGATAAGGATCTCAACCTCTATTTTTCGTCAAAAGAAAAAAGAGAAGTGGTGCCACTGTTAATTGGATCCGTCATGTCAAATGCACTATATGAAGGATAAACTACTTTTTGAGTGATTGGCAAATTGTTAAAATAACTTAACTTATTCAATTTTTTCAAAACAAAAATAGAAGTTAATCATTAAGAACTTTTGAGATTTTGAGTCCTTAATTAATTAGAACGAAGGCATAATTTTGCTTTTTAGCTCTCAAAATTTTTATTATTACAAAATATATAATTTGTGATTAAAAATTAAATATAATTTAAACATCTATTATAAAAAATATATATAATTAAATTATGCATGTTCAATAGTTACACATATTATTGTATATAATTAAAATATATGATACATAATATATATGTATAAAGCTATTCAACATCCATAATTTAAACATAATTATATGTATAAGTAAGTATGCATGTTGAATAGTTTTATACATTAAAATTTTTTTATATCATAAATTATGCATGTTGAATAGCTTTATACATATATATTATGTATCATATATTTTAATTATATACAATAATATGTATAACTATTCAACATGCATAATGATTGTGTTGTCCAAGTGCGATCTGGACCATCCTTTGGTTACAATCAAACGGTTAAGATATTATACATATTAACATGTTAGACGTGTCACGTGTCGCGTGTCGTGTCGTGTTGTGTGTCAAAACATGTCGTGTTAAAATATGTCAACATGATAAAACTTTGAACACGACACGTCGACACACGCATGTCGTGTTATTTTCGTATATGTGTCGTGCCAACACGTTAAACACGACACGTTTTGAAAAACACTGTGTGCACCCAACGTCCACGTGGGAGGGCAGGGCATGGCTATTTCTGGCTCCTATGGATTTGCTGAGTTATAAATACTTGATACATTTTGTGTTGTGATATTATTAATTGTGAATAATTTGATTAAGTTTGAAAAGTTTAAGATAAATTTTAATTAATTTATGCGTCAGTTAAAGATATAATAAAATTTTATTTTTCACAAATTATATTTATTTGTTTCATTAAAATTATTTTATTTATTGCACTGACATTATCTGGTATATAAATTAATGTGGTTCAAACTGGATGGTCATAGAAGATCAAGTCACATAATAGAGCCAAAAAGGAATTAGGGATGATGGTAGCGATGGAAAAGTTTATTATTTTTATTTTTTTTTTTCATTTAGACCTTGTATTTTTATATTTACAAAACAATGTAAGTAATGATTACAAAATAAAAAACAATTATATAATATATATGTATAAATATATATATTAATATGAATTTTTCATACTTTACATGTATATGTATTTTTTTATATATGCGTTATTTTTATTTTGTACAATCATTTGAGTTATTTTTTAAATATAAAAGTACAAGTACTAAATTGTAATTTTTTAAAAAAAAAACACTTTTTCTGGTTTCACTGAAGTCATTTAATTATTTTTTTTTCTTATTTATTGTGATTGAGGTTATAAACCCAAGATTGGCATGGGTTAAGAAAAAAAAAAACAAAGAAATTGTTATCTCAACATTTCGTGGCTTATACAAACATTTTTAAAAAAATACAAAAAAATAATAATCGAGGTTTCAACTCCGAAGTTGGCAATTTTCCACTTTGGGTTTTTAAAGGAAGAAAGAAGAAGAAAAAAATTTATAAACAATTCAAATTCTTCACAAAGTTACACACTTTCTAATACTTCTTCCCACTTCTTTCCTTCTTCCCTTCTTCCCACACCTATCCAAACGGAGCCATAGTGAGTCTTTATTAATGTAATATTATCTTTAAAATAAAAAAGGTTAATATATTCATTAAAAAAAAAAACCGTGCTAGTCTTAGTTAAACTGGAGTACCGGACAACATTCGTTGAGTAACGTTTATTAAAGATGGGTTTATTGACCTGAAAGTCCAGACGTCCAGTCCAGTTATGAAACTCTTCTGGGCCCATGAAATGGATTTACGCCTATTCAAACCCTACGCACAAGCAACTAGGGGTGAAAACGGTCACCGTTTTGACCATCCTTTCGTTTCGTTTCGTCCAAAACGAAATGAAACGGTTAAGACTTTTTGTTGCGTTATATAAACGAAACGGTTAACGAAAGCTTAGAATAGTTTCGTCCATGTGTATTTTCGTGATATTTTCGTGATTTCGACCGTTTCGTCCAAAACGAAACTGTTAACGCAAATGGCACTACGGGAAAAAGGACCTTCTGTAACGACACTTCTGTAACGGTTTTTGAAATAACCGTTACAGAATAGTGAGGCATTAGGCGGGAAAATTGGCGCCACAAATCTGTAACGGTTATTATTAAACAACCGTAATAACATTTCCGTCATGGTCAGGGAAAAAAATGCATCAACCTTCTGTAACGGTTGTTGGATTAGAACCGTTACAGATTTCTTATATTCTGTAACGGCTATTATCCATCAACCGTTACAGAAAAGAAAAAAGAAATATATTAATATCAACCATCTTCTGTAACGGTTATTAGCAAATAACCGTTACAGTAGGTTAACGTTTTTTTTATTTTTTTAATGATTCTGTAACGGTTATTTTCTAATAACCGTTACATATTTTAGCACGAATTTTATTAATGTTTTTATGATTCTGTAACGGCTTTTTTTTATATTTTTATGATTCTGTAACGGTTATTTTTTAATAACCGTTACAGAATAGTTTGTTCTGTATTTAGGTCTTCTCCCCATCCCAACAAACTCACAGCTAGAGCGCCGCATCACTTAACTCTTTTCTGATCTTCTCATTTATTGCGAATTTGTGGTGGTGGCTTCACTTCAAAAAAATAGCCAAAAATTTCTAAAAATTCTGAAAAAATAATAATTAGAAAGAGAATAAGAAGGAGAGCAGATTTAAGGTAAAAAAAATTAAATTTGAACCGTAATTTATTTTTTACATTTTTTTCTTATTTATTTCGATTTTTTCATTAATTTAATGGTTATTTTTGTTTTTTTATATATTTCAAGATATCATTGAATAGGAGAAGATCTTACATCGGCAGGATAAGTCGCACGATTCAACGGATCGGAAGGCACACAACTGAAAGTATATTTTCATGAACTTCTCTTTTTTTAAATTATTTGCATTTCGTTAATAATTTGCATATATATATATATAGGCATGAATTTCGTATTGTCATATAGGAACCAAATACCGGAACTCAACTGAATTTAGGTCATTGCCCGTCCGAGATTAATCCATTAGGGATTAATCTCGGATAGTACTCCCGGTCGGGAGTACTGCTCTTTGGATACGATCTGTCTCATTTAGGACAGCGAGTTGTACGTTAGATGCAATGTGTTGTCTGAGAAAAATTCGGCGGCATTTCCCTTGTGTTCCCACGGATACGTACGCACGAGCAATCGTGTGTTGGCGTATTCAGGGAACATAAGGGGAAATGCCGCCGAATTTTTCTCAGATAGCATATTGCATCTAACGTACGCTCGCTAATGAGGCAGAGTATCCAAAGAGCGGGATAGGATGGTGACCGGTCCGAAAACCTAATATGACAAATTGGTCCGAAACCCTAATAATTTGCCTAAATTTTATTGTTCAGATGGATCGGACGTGGATGTACTCAAGTAATCGATGCTCGTCTACATTTTTTAGAGGACTTGAAGAATTTATGGTTTGTGCTAAAGAGAATTTGAAAATGAAAGAAGATGATAAAATGTATTGTCCTTGTCGTGTTTGTCAGAATTTGTTGAAGTGGTCTAATTTTGAAGAAGTGAAGGCTCATTTGATTATAAATGGATTTCAACCGGATTATAGTCGGTGGACACTCCATGGAGAGAATGGGGGGGATAGTACTAGCACAAATGTATTGGATTCTGTGTATGAGAAAGAAAATGTATCATTGGATGATGAAATTGATGATGTCAATGTATTTGATGATGAGAATGTAGATGATGATAGAAATGTAGATAACTCAGAATTTAATGCCGATTTAGATGAAATTGTGAACAATGTGGATGAAAATTTTGTTGATAATGTTGAAATTTTTGGTATGTTACGTGAAGAAGATAAAATAGCTTTATATCCTGGTTGTGAATTGTCAAAACTTAATGCTGTTTTCAAACTGTTCAATCTTAAAGCCAAAAATGGATGGAGTGATGCGAGTTTCACATCTTTGCTCAAACTATTACATAAAGAATTTCTTCCAAAAGATAACCAGTTGCCAGATTCAATTTATAAGGCTAAAAAGATGTTATGTCCTTTAAAAATTGGAGTTGAGAGAATTCATGCATGTCCAAATGACTGCATATTATTCCGGAATGAGTACGGAGACTTGCATAAATGTCCAAAGTGTAATGCGTCACGGTATAAACCGAGGGACGATCAAATTGAAGATGAAGGTAGTAAGGGACCAGCTGCAAAAGTGGTGTTTTATCTACCAATAATACCAAGATTTCAGCGGCTTTTCTCTAACGCGAAGGATGCCAAATTGTTAAGATGGCACGCTGACTGCAGGAAAAAAGGCGATGGCATGCTCAGACACCCAGCAGACTCTCCAGATTGGATAAATATAGATATGGAATTTGAAGATTTCGGCAGTGAACCTAGAAATTTGAGATTGGGTTTATGTACAGACGGGATGAATCCTTACGGCAACATGAGTAGCCGGCAGACTACATGGCCGGTTTTATTGTGTATTTACAATCTTCCTCCCTGACTATGCATGAAAAGGAGATACATGATGATGCCCTTGTTGATTTCTGGTCCCAAGCAACCAGGCAATGATATAGATGTGTACTTGGCTCCATTAATAGATGACCTTGGTGAATTGTGGCAGAATGGAGTGAAAATATACGATGCACACTCTAGAAGTGAGTTTAACCTCCGTGCCATGATATTTTGCACAATCAATGATTTTCCTGCATACGGAAACCTGTCAGGGTATAGGAATAAAGGAGCGAAAGCGTGTCCTATTTGCATGGAAAACACCCATTCTGTGTACTTGAAAAACTCCAGAAAAAATGTTTACTTGGGACACCGGAGGTTTATTAAGAACCGCAATCACCCTTACCGTCGAGACAAGGAAAGGTTTGACGGTACTGTAGAAAAAGACAAGGCCCCAATACCGTTATCCGGTTCAGGGGTGTATCGACAGGTGAAGGACATTAATGTAAAATTTGGTAAGAAATTTGCAAATGAGATACCCAAGGGGATATGGAAGAAGAAGTCTATATTCTGGAATCTTGAATATTGGCAGAGTTTGGAGATTAGGCATTGCTTAGATGCGATGCACATAATAAAGAACATATGTGAAGCTTTGATTGGTTGCATGTTGGAAATTCAAGGGAAAACTAAAGATGGCGTAAATGCGAGGAAGGACATGGTTGAAATGGGGATCCGGCAAGAACTAGCGGCACAAGATAAGGGAAAAAGTCGAACTTGGCTACCTGCAGCACAATTTAATTTATCAAAGCAAGAGAAAAAAAGCTTATTAGAATGCCTGAAATCTATTAAGGTTCCTACTGGTTATTCCTCGAATATATCAAGAAAAGTTTCTATTAAGGACAACAAATTACTTGGTATGAAGTCACATGATTATCACGTCCTACTGACCCAGTTACTTCCGGTCGCAATTAGAGGAATTCTAAGGGAAGAAGTGAGGAAAACCATTACTAAGTTGTGTTTTTTCTTTAATTCCATTTGCTCTAAAGTGATTGATCCGAATAGTTTGGACAAGTTACAAGAAGGTGTTGTACTAACCCTATGTGAGCTGGAGATGTACTTTCCGCCATCGTTTTTTGACTCCATGGTGCATTTGACCATTCATTTAGTTAGAGAGATAAAAATGTGTGGTCCTGTATTTCTACGATACATGTATCCTTTCGAAAGAGCCATGGGTCAATTGAAGGGGCTTGTTCGTAGCCGATCTAAACCAGAAGGAAGCATAGTGGAAGGATATGTGGCCGAGGAGGTTATTGAGTACTACACCGATTATTTGCAGGATGTACAACCAATCGGTCTTCCAAAGTCTCGACATGAGGGTAGACTTGAAGGAAAAGGTTATATATTAACTTCCAATGTTCACCTTATTTAGCACAAATGTTCACTTAAAGGACAATATTTGTTCACCTTATTTAGCACAAATGTTCACTTAAAGCACAATATTTGTTCACCTTATTTAGCACAAATGTTCACCTTTCAGGTACAATTGGAGCTAGTACTCATATACCGGATCTTGCAATGAGAACCAAAGCACATATGAAAGTTCTCCAACATCTTGCTATTGTGGCGCCTTACATCAATGAACATCTAATCGAGTTACGTGAACAATACCCTTCTTACACCGAAAACTTGATTACCATAGAGCATGAAATAAAATTTGTCCAATGGCTAGAAGATAAAGTCCAGTCCCAGTTGAAAGAAGGAACAGAGGTCGATGAAACCGTGAAATTGTTATCCAGACGTCCTGATGCCGTGGTCGAGACATACCAAGGGTATGACTTGAATGGATTTACCTGGTACACAAGGAAACAGGATGGTAAAAGTGCCGTGCAAAATAGTGGAGTCACTGTTGTAGCTTTATCTAGTGAGAATGTTAGGTCGGCTACTTATTATGGGTGGATCGAGGAGATTTGGGAACTAGATTACCTGAAATTTAAGATACCCTTATTCAAGTGTGCATGGATCGACAACGGTCACGGTGGAGTTAAAAAAGACAAGATGGGGTTTATAACTGTTGACTTCAATAAAAGGGCTTATCGAGACGATCCGTTTATACTTGCAAATAAGCAAGCAATGCAAGTTTTTTACATTCAAGATCCGGCGGATAAGAAAAGACATGTTGTGCTTCAAGGTAAATGTTCATCTTATTTAAGTACAAATGTTCACCTTATTGAGGGTAAATGTTCATCTTATTTATTACTTGCCACTTTCAGGAAAAAGACGTATTGTCGGTGTTGGTGATGTCGTAGATGAAGAAGCATACGACCACTTCGAGGAAATACCTCCTTTTTCTATCGGTATCGACGATACATCACAGCCAGTATCGATCAGTTATAGGCGTACAGATAACACCGAAGGCGTGTGGGTCGATACGCGGAGGAAAAAAAAGAAAGTAGCTACATAATCACATGTGAGTTTAAAAAACTGTTATGTGCTAATATAAATTATTCTTAACATAGATGTGCTAAATTGTTATGTTAATATTTTTATTTTTATTTTTTGCAGGTCATTAATTGGTGAAAAATTTTGTTAACAAGGAGCTAATTTATTTTTATTTTTGGTTAATTTTTTAAATTGTAATTTTATTTTGTTAGAAAAAATGTAAAACAAAATTAAATTCATGTGTAACCAACACAGAAATTAAAATTGTAATTTTATTTTGTTAGAAAAAATGTAAAACAAAATTAAATTCATGTGTAACCAACAGATTAGCTCTTCTGTAAAACAAAATTAATTAGTACAAACGTTTGACCTTCTGTAACGGTTATTAGCTAATAACCGTTACAGATTAGCCTCTTCTGTAACGGTTATTAGCTAATAACCGTTACAGAAGGTCAAACGTTTTATACATATAACCTTCTGTAACGGTTATTAGCTAATAACCGTTACAGAAGAGGCTAATCTGTAACGGTTATTAGCTAATAACCGTTACAGAAGGTTATATGTAAAAAACGTTTGACATTCTGTAACGGTTATTAGCTAATAACCGTTACAGAAGAGGCTAATCTGTAACGGTTATTAGCTAATAACCGTTACAGAAGGTTGAACCCTTTATTAATAACCAGCCTGGCTTGCGTCTCCTGGTCACTTCTTTCTAAACTCGATCAAGCGCCTCTTTCTTAAGCCCTAGCTCTCGACAGACGAAACCCTAGCTCTCGCGCCTCTCTCGAACGACAGAAGAATTCTCCCCTCTCTCTCAGGTAATCCCTCTCTCCTCTTCCCCTCCCTCTCATTCCCTCGCTCTCTTTGACTCCCTCTCACTCTGTCTCTCTCTGTCTTTACAGCTCTCTCTCTCTCTAGATCTGCTATACCTCTCTCTCGGCGGCTCTCTCTGACTCTGCTCTCAGGCAACACTCTGCTCTCAGGTAATCTTTCTCTCTCTTTCTCCCTTTTCTCTCAAATTTTAATCTAGGGGCTATAATGCAAAATTAGGAATTGTTTCAGGGACTGTTTGGCATAATTTGAACTATTGTAAGAACTATTTTGCATAATTTGGGATGTTTTGGGGACTGTTTGATTAATTTGAACTGTTTTAGGACTGTTTTGCATAATTTGAACTGTTGTAAGGACTCTTTTGCATAATTTGAACTGTTGTAAGGACTGTTTTGGGGCTGTGGTGCATAAAGCACAATTTTAAGGACTAATGTGCATAAAATTGAACTGTTCGGGGTCTGATATGGGGCTGTTTTGGGGCTGTGGTGCATAAAGCACAATTTTAAGGACTAATATGCATAAAATTGAACTGTTCGGGGTCTGATATGGGGCTGTTTTGGGGCTGTGGTGCATAAAGCACAATTTTAAGGACTAATATGCATAAAATTGAACTGTTTGGGGTCTGATATGGGACTATTTTGGGGCTGTGGTGCATAAAGCACAATTTTAAGGACTGATATGCATAAAATTGAACTGTTTGGGGTCTGATATGGGGCTATTTTGGGGCTGTGGTGCATAAAGCACAATTTTAAGGACTGATATGGGGTTGTTATTTTCTTGATAATTTAGAATTTAATTTAAATAGATATATATGCATTGTGAATTGATTATGAATAAGGAGTTAAGAAATTTATTTAAAATGAAAATTAGATGGAGAAGGATCAAAACGTCAATAAGGTGGGGGAGGAAACACCTAAGGTGGTGTCAAAAAGGGTCCCGTTTTACGGACCTCTCAAAAGAAGGGCTGTGTCGGCTGTACGTCGTCTTCCTCCAGGCTGTGAAAGGGGTCCTGATTTTAGTATGGGAATTAAAATAGATGAGAGATCCAGTGAGAATAAGGAGGTGGAGAAGAATAAGGAGGAGAAGAATAAGGAAGAGAAGAATTAGGGTTGAATTGTCTTAGGAATTAATAAAATTATCTATGTTATTTTGTGTGAACTTTATTTATGTAATTTGAAGTTTATGTTATTTGTGTATGAATTCATGTTTGAATATTAGTGTGTTTTAATTAAATGAATTTTAAATTTATGTATTTTTAATTATTTGAATTTTAAACTTGTTCATGTTTGAATAAATTGAACATTGCGCCAAACATTAATATATATTATATATGGTGTTTTAATTAGGTAGTAATGGAGAAAGGTGAAGGAAGCAATTCAAAGGGGAAAAAGCCCATCGAACGAGTCTATGTTAGGCGCAATGTTCGTGCCAATCCATCCTCTCAAAACCAGACGAACCAAAACCAAGCCTCTCAAAACCAAAACCAAGCCTCTCAAAACCAGGGGCAACCGAGCCTCTCAAAATATGAAAAACATGCAATTTTTTTCAAGCTTTTGATTGACAAGTTTGTGACACCGTACACAGAATGGAGAGAAGAAGTCATTGTTTTGTCGGATGATGATGATGAAGTCATTGTTTTGTCGGATGATGAAGACTAGTTTTAGAATTTAGATTTATGTTTGGTTTAGTATTAGGGTTTCTTATCCAACTGAATGTTTATGTTTATGTTAATGTATTTTGTTATTTGAGATTGAACTTGTCGTTTAATGTTTATGTTTATGTTAATATATTTTGTTTATGTTGTTTAGTATTAGGGTTTCTTATCCAACCAGAGCTTGAGAAAAATTTTGAGTTGCATAAATGTGATGTTTGGGGTACACACAGCGGCGAGGTTAAGTTCAACGTTGAATTGTGCGACATCCTCCAATGCTTTAGAAGAGAATCTCTAAACGTGTCGATCGTCAAGTTGTACTCTTGGTATGAATTTTCAACCTTTAAAATATTTTTTTAAAGTACCGTATTCAATTGGAGGTGAAAAATGTATGAATTAATATCCGTGAGTGTAGGTTTTGGATGAATGAACTTTCAGAGGGAGAAAACAACATCACCGTATTAGATCCAGAGATGTTGTCTGCTCCTAAAATCAAACAAGAACAAAACCAAGCTGCGGACTACTTGATGAAGTCATTCGCGCAATATTCATCCAATTATATGGTTCTGCCTTATTTACAAGAGTAAGGACAATTATAACTAATAAAATATCAATTATCTCGTTTACATGTTTGTTTCATTTTCATGAAAACAATAATCTCTATTCTTGCAGCTTTCATTGGGTCCTTCTTGTTATTAATGTCGAGAAGCGCACCGTTCAAATAGCAGATTCTATCGAGCGCAAGAATCCAAAGATATTGATTAAGGGATTCATAACCCAGTAAGTTTTCGTTTCTAAATGAAATTTTGATATTGAGATAAGGACTAAGTACGGTTCTATTTAAGCTATTAATGATATTGTATGCAGGATATACAAGCGATACCTTATGGAAAATGGAAAATATAATGCAAGGACCCGAACAACATTTGATTGGTACAAAATTCAGGTACGAGACTTAAAAAAATATATTAGCTACCTAGGGTTTCTGAAACTGTGCAAAATCTTAACTATCTTTCTTGTTGGATCTTTAATTAGTGTCCGATACAAAAGGGCTGCACAGAATGTGGATATTTCACAATGCTCGCCATGAAAAACGTATTATCTTATTGGATAGCAATTCAGGAAATACCTCATGTAAGTAACTTATTCTTTTAACTAATAACATTTGATCAAACAATTAGATTTTAGAATTTCATGATCTAACTAATAATATTTTTGACTTGTTTATCATAATATGCAGATGATCGAGCCGGTTGGAGTACCATACAACAAAGAAATGATTGATGGTGTCGTGACAGAAGTTATGGACTTCATGCAAGGGGTATTATTTTGATTAAAATGTGTTATTTGATGACTTGCCATGTTTGATTATACTTGTGATATATGTAAATACTTTGTTTATTGTTTGTGTGATATGCATGATTATATATGTTTGATATATGTGTGCTTTGTGATATATATATATATGCTGCATTTGTTAATGTAAATTGGGTACCAATTTGGTACCAATTCGGCTAGCAAATTGGGGCTAGCCAATCAAACAGGCAAAGCTCAAAAAAAAAAATTAAGACTTTTGTAACGGTTATTAGATAATAACCGTTACAGAATATTATAATTTCATTTTTTTTTAAATTATAAATATTATCTGTAACGGTTATTACCTAATAACCGTTACAGAAGTTCTCCAAACACCACACAATACCATAACGGTTATTAGATAATAACCGTTACAGAAGACTTGATTCTGTAACGGTTATTATCTAATAACTGTTACACATGTTCTACAAAAAACAGTACCAGATTTTCCCTTGCGTATACCATAACGGTTATTAGATAATAACCGTTACAGAAGAGGGGGCTACTGTAACGGTTGTTGTCTAATAACCGTTATAGATCTGTAACGGTTATTAGACATTCTGTAACGGGGGCTACAGTAACGTTTCGTGTACCGTTACAGAAGTCTTTTATTAACCGTTACAGAAACCAAAATTTCGCATAGTGTGGGTGATCAATTTCGTTTTAAAACGAAACGGTTAACGAAATCGACCGTTTTCGTGATCGTTTTAGACGTTATGCAGCCATACAAGCAACGTATATTATTTGATTGAGGACATAAATGGAAATATATCTGGGATTTTCTATGCATTTCTTTGTGATGACGAATTTTTTGCCGGCTAAAAGAGAAGGACGTTAAGGTACTCTCAACCAGTTAATGTGAGTTCCATTTTTAGCTGTAAAAAACTGCAGCTGTATATATCTTTATTTACTAAAAAACAATTCCTTCAACTGCATCCTTCATGTTTTTGAAATTATATTAAAAATTAATATACAACAAATAGTAGTAGCATTAAACTACTAATAATATACAACGGATAATAGTTGACACCGGTGTGATACCTAGGTATAGACATTGTTAGAGTCTACACCGTTTGTTTGTTGTTATGTTCCAGTTGAGATACTGTTATTTATTTTGAGTTTTTATTGTTATGTAAACTTTTTCTTTATAAATGAAAAATTGTCATTCCTGACTCTCAGAAAAAAAAAAAACACCGAGTCGAAACTAATACATCAAATCAAGCCTAGTCAAAAAGCTTAAAACCCAGCGGCTAAGCCCATTTGACCCGAAATTGACTCGGCATGTCTTCAACAATTCGAAGCGCCGTATATAAGTCATGATGATTGATGAACCTACGTCGACATTGGGGATAAGTTGTTATCCTCGAGTAAGCATGTCCTTTTTCCTATCTCTATCCTCTCCAATAATTGTAATATCAATCCAAGTAAAACTCCTGAGAATAACGAAAGTAGGTAGTGCGTTTGTATCATCTAACAATAAAATTAAGATTAATTATTCGAAGTCAAAAATATTATTTCTAAAGGATCAAGAATAATTTTTTTAGGATATAGAGTGTTATTTTTAGGTGGTCTAACTTTAGATTAAATTTTTATTCCTAAAATATTTGAATTATCTTTTTAATGTGGATTAAGAAGTGGTTGAGACCACTTTTTAATTTGGATTAAAAAGATAATCCAAACACTCTAGAAACAAAAAATTAATCCGGATATTAAACCACTTAAAAATAATATTTTATATCTAAAAAAAATTATTCTAGATCGTTTAGAAATAATATTTTTTATTTTAAATAATTAATCTTAATTTTATTCTTAAATGATCCAAATGCCCTGAGATATCAAATGATAAAATATATCTTGTGCAGGCCTTACAATGTTCCAACATATATAAAGCATAACATTGCAAAGGATGTCATTTATTACATTCTGCTATTTAAGTCTAACATATATGAAAATAATAATCCACTAACTACATAATAACCAACAAATTTCAAATTATAATTAATTGTTCTAAGTTCACCATTGTTGACTGCATTACATTACATATACTCCGGATCTTCTCCTAATAAAAGGGCTTTTATTATTCTGTCATTCCAGTCCCCAATAGCACAAAAAAGGTGACCACCATGCGGGTTTTCATGATATTTAATCCATGGTAACATCTTTGCAACATACCTCTGTATCTCAACTTGGCATATTCTATCTTCTCTTCCTGCCCATAAATGAACTGAACCTTCGTTATTTGGAAATGGATTTTCAATCTGCATTGGATCAAACTCCCAGTTACTGAACACCACCATTACGTCTCGGTACAGAGATTCATAAACTCCTTGCTGTGTTGTCTTCCTTTTATACTGCGCTTAAACGAAGTTGTAGTTCATGTTAATTAGTTTCACCTTACAATTTCCTAGCATGCCTATATTCACCTATATAACAATAAATACACGATTCAAAGGGCAAGAGCAAGAGAGAAGAAAACAAACCTCATCAGACCTGTGTGCTGGGCTATTAATCTTTTGTTCCATTATCTCAAGGTCTGATTCAGAGCTTGTTTCCACGGACCATTGACCAGTCATAGTTGGAGATGGTTTAAAAAATTTCTGCTTCATCCAAACATGAAACAAGATTGGGAAATTGTGTGCAACCCAAAATGCCATTCGATCTCCAATGTCCAACTTCTTGAGCATGGATTTTGCCAGATTATCAGGAAGTGAAGGCCACCAGTAGTTCACTGCTGGCACCACCAGCGCCACACCAAGTAATCTGTCAAATTTCACCAGACTTAATTTTATAAAAAGGAAAATAAATCTATTATAAGGGATTAATTAATTCGATAATGTTCTACGCATTATTGGCTGCCAATTTGATCAATACTGCTACTATTGTGAAACTTTTGGTAGAATTTTAAAGCTTTTATTAATTAGTCACTTTGAATAAGCATGTTACTCTCTGTAACAAATATGTTGTGTTATAACTCAAGTCCAGGCAGATATGGCAAATAGTGGAAATGCATATAATAAAGCATGTTGAATCATTTATATAGTAAAAGTATCAATTATTAAATTAAAGGTAAATTTTTCCTGGTTTTCTGCCAATCGGCCATAAAACCAAACTAAACAAACGACATACTAGCTGCACTGGCACCAGTAAATATAATGTGTTGAATGAGCAACATTGGCCCAAAAGCCCAAAATTAAAATCTAGAAATTTCTTGAGAAACCGTAACCAACCTTGATTGCTCCAAGTACATTCTAGAAATTATTAGTATAGTCTATGTGTAAAATGTAGATGTCTAATGTATAATCTAGAATTTTCACCAACCGACTTTTGAGTAGTATAAATAGGATGCTAGGCCATGAGTTTGTATCTAAGTAAAGGGCAATCCAAACTAAGCTAAGTAAAGAGTGTTAGTAGTTAGGAGGTGTAGTAATATAGTGAGAAGTAGAGTTGTATTCTTGGAGGTATAATATTTGAGAAGTAGAGGTTGTAACGATAGTTCGAGTGATAATAAAGAAGCAAATTTTAACATAGCGCCTCGCCTCTACTCAACAATCTGGTATCAGAGCCAGGTTCGAGCCAGTGCTGTCGGTGGATCGGTCGGGTTTCTCGTGAAGGTCACGCATAGCATCGGGAATTTGTGATTCCTAGAAGAGGCTTGCTAGACGTCATCAACCTAGCCGAAGCCATGGATTTCGCAGGTACGACTAGTGGTCTTAAGAAATTAAATAACACCAATTATACAAATTGGAAAACTTGCATAGAGTCCTACCTACAAGGTCAGGACCTATGGGAGGTAGTCGGCGGATCTGAGACAACTCCGCCGGAGGTTGTAGAGACCACGGTACCAGTAGATGAACCAAACCAGACCCCAACCCAGACCGGAAGAAGAACTTCATCCGTAGAGAAATCGAAAGAAATCGAAGCTCTACGGAAATGGAAAATCAAGGCCGGGAAGGCCATGTATGTGCTCAAGACAACTGTAGAAGAAGAGTTGCTTGTGTACATACGAGATGCGGCCACGCCTAAGGTTGCATGGGACACTCTGGCAACCTTATTCTCCAAGAAGAATGATGCCCGCCTCCAACTACTCGAAAGCGAGCTCATGACAATCTCACAAGGGAGCATGACGATCAATCAATACTTCACCAAAGTGAAGTCGTTATGCAACGAGATTGCACAACTCGACCCCGAAGAGAAGATCAGCGAGCAGCGCATGCGGAGGATCATTATCCACGGTCTTAAACCCGAGTATAGCGGGTTCATAGCAGCGATCCGAGGATGGCCAACTCAGCCAACCTTATTGGAGCTCGAGAATCTGCTCGCGAACCAAGAGGCTCTAGCGAGGCAAATAGCCGGAGCCTCGCCACGACAAGAAGAAGAGGCGCTATTCAGCAGCCGAAGGAAGGGTCGATCCGACAATGAGTCGAAAGGCAGACCCAGTCACAGGCCAAACCAACAAGGAAGGCCGAAGGGGAGAAGTAACTCTTCAGGGGGAGCTCGCAATCAGAGAAGCAATAACCGCCAGCCCGAAGATCAAGATGATAGATGCTACAATTGTGGCAAGAAATGACACTATGCTCGAGAATGTCGGTCCAAGAAGAAAGTCCAAGGGAACGTGGCAACATCGAAGGATAGTCAACACAACAAGAGTCATGAAAGCAGCAGCGAAGACGACTGGGATGTCGAGGCTGCCTGCGCAGTTGCAATTACCGACTCGAAGGAGGAGCAAGAGGAAAAGGTAGAGGTTGCTCTGACTGCAGTGAGCAAGTCTGAGCGAATCAACTACGAGAGTGACTGGATTGTCGACTCTGGTTGCTCAAACCACATGACGGGTGACATCAAGAAACTCGAGGACTTGGAGAAGTATAATGGGAGGCAGGTGATCGTGACTGCCAACAACTCCAAGTTGCCGATTGCTTACATCGGTAAGACAACAATTCCTTCTCGCTTCAACCCAGAGCAAATTGAGTTGCAACGAGTCTATCACGTTCCCGGTATGAAGAAGAACCTACTGTCAGTCTCACAACTGACCGCACAAGGAAACTATGTATTGTTTGGACCGCAAGAAGTTAAGGTGTACCGCAATATAAAGGCGTCAGGCACACCGATCATGGAAGGTCGAAGAATGGAGTCGATCTATGTGATGTCGGCAGAGTCGGCCTACGTAGACAAGACTCGGAAGAATGAAACTTCTGATCTCTGGCACGCACGACTAGGGCACGTGAGCTATCACAAGCTGAAGCTCATGGTTGAGAAGTCGATGATCAAGGGCTTATCAGACATGGAGGTACGTACCGACATAGTATGTGCGGGTTGTCAGTTTGGTAAGGCACATCAACTTCCTTACCAACAATCGAAGTTTAGAGCTAAGGAGCCCTTAGAGTTGGTTCACTCGGATATCTTTGGGCCAATCAAGCAAACTTCCATAAGCGGCTCAAAGTACATGGTGACATTTATCGACGACTTCTCGAGGTACGTGTGGGTGTACTTTATGAAAGAAAAATCGGAGACACTTTCCAAATTCAAGGAGTTCAAAGAGAAGGTGGAAAGTGAGCTCAACAAAAAGGTACGGTGTCTTCGCACTGATAATGGAAGAGAATATGTATCACATGAGTTTGACACCTACCTAAAGAAACACAAGATCCGACGACAGTTAACCTGTCCCAACACCCCACAACAAAATGGCGTAGCAGAAAGGAAGAATCGACACATTGCCGAAACGTGTCGAAGCATGATACATGCCAAGAATGTGCCAGGAAGATTTTGGGCCGAGTGCATGAAGACGGCGGCACACATCATCAACCGTCTACCTCAAGAGAAGATGGGTTTTATCTCGCCATTCCAGAAGCTTTGGAAGATCAAACCCACAGTAAGTCATTTCAAAGTTTTCGGATGCGTGTGCTATGTATTTGTGCCTGATCATCTTCGAACCAAGTTCGATAAGAAGGCGGTACGGTGTATCTTCGTCGGCTACGACGATGAAAGAAAGGGCTGGAGGTGTTGTGATCCTACAAACGGGCGCATCTATACTTCAAGAAATGTAGTCTTCGACGAAGCCTCGTCATATTGGCCATCAAAAGACGTAATTCAGCCAGAAGCGAAAGACATGAAGACAGAGATAGAAGAGATGACAAAAGACGTAGCACGAGATGATCATGAAGTCCAAAGTGACGGTGATAAGATCTTAACTCCTTCAAAGTCCAAGAGTCCATGGCAGACAGGAGTGCACGAAGAAGTAAAAGATGTGACTCCACAACTGCCAGAAGAAGTTGAAGAAATTCCTCCACCACTTCGAAGATCGTCTCGAGAAAGACGTCCAAACCCGAAGTATGTGAATGTCGCACTCATCGAGGATATTAAGCCAACGTCAAATGAAGAAGTGACAAAAAGTGACAATTGGAGAAAAGCAATGAAGAAGAAGGTGACGACCTTGGCGCAAAACAAAACATGGGAGTTGGTGCCTAAGCGTGAAGGAGTGAAATTGATCTCGTGCAAATGGGTAAAGAAAGTAAAGGCTCAAGGAGACACACTGATCAAGAGATATAAGTCTCGACAAGTCACACAAGAATATAGGAGTGCCACTCAGAATCGTCGACAGACAAGAAGAAGTGCGAGGAGATACGCGAACAACTTGGGATCGTTAGAAGAACGAAAGTCAAAGGGCTCAATGTTGAGGGGGAGTGTTGAATGAGCAACATTGGCCCAAAAGCCCAAAATTAAAATCTAGAAATTTCTTGAGAAACCGTAACCAACCTTGATTGCTCCAAGTACATTCTAGAAATTATTAGTATAGTCTATGTGTAAAATGTAGATGTCTAATGTATAATCTAGAATTTTCACCAACCGACTTTTGAGTAGTATAAATAGGATGCTAGGCCATGAGTTTGTATCTAAGTAAAGGGCAATCCAAACTAAGCTAAGTAAAGAGTGTTAGTAGTTAGGAGGTGTAGTAATATAGTGAGAAGTAGAGTTGTATTCTTGGAGGTATAATATTTGAGAAGTAGAGGTTGTAACGATAGTTCGAGTGATAATAAAGAAGCAAATTTTAACATAGCGCCTCGCCTCTACTCAACATAATGGTTGAAAGGTATCATTACCTTCATAACTATCTGTACAACAAGTAACTGGTATTACCTGTGGGGAATGTATTTGAGGCAGCTATAAGCTGTGTAGGCCCCCATCGAGCCACCGATAACGTAGAATTTGGGACCCAATTCCAACTGCTCTGCTAGTTCATCTACGTCCATAGATTCACTCTTGACAGTTCTTTTTGGATTCGGGTCACTCTCTCCGTACCCAGCCCTGTCAAATGACACAAAACATATCCCCAATTCTTCTGCCAATTCCTGTGAATCATGAATCATATCTTTTAATTCATCTCTTTCTTTTTCTCTATTTGAAATGTGAGTTTAGCATTAAGCAACTTGATCGTACCTGGGATCCTAACGGATCATCACCTGGCTCGCCTTTACTGCAATTGAAACCATGAACAAGCACAATTTTATACTTGGCCTTCTGTTTCGGTACTCCAGACTCTCTGTATGCAAGATGCCTTCCATCTTTCAGCTTTATCCGCGAAGAGGTGATGGGAGGTCCACCAGGGCTGCCGCATACTGAAGAAGCCGGTGGTTTTATGAAATTATATGCCCAGCTTAGTATGGCTATCACAAGTACTGCTAATAATTCTGTAAACATTTTTGTTTGGGTTTATTGATCAAAGATACACTCATGGAGAGTTATGTCATGACTTATGAGGGGTTGATTTGGCTGCTTTTATAACGCCTATGCACTTAACTATCCTCTCAGTTTTAAGACACTTGACACAAATTTTCTATTGACGTTTTTTTTGGTACATTGAATGACTTTTGACACAAATTGGTGATGTTATTTATGTGGTTTGGACTAGACTGTTTTTTTGTCAAACTCAAAGAGGATTGAATTGTGACTCAGCAAGACGTTATATCAGTATACACTTCTGCTACATTTTTTTTAATAAATTATTAATAAAAATAAAAAAAGAAAGTTTAAGAGTTTGTTTATTATGATTTTGATTCAGATGCCGACCAGTGCATAAAAATATACTCGTGCTCATAATCGGAAAGGACATTAATTTAATGTATTAATCTACAGAGAAATTTCCATTAAATCACAGAGAATATATTGCTATAACCCGTACTACCAGTGGCGGATCTAGCAAAAATATTTAGGTGGGGCTGAGTGCTCTAATGAATCATTTGATCGAACGGTTTCTCTTTTTCTGTTCTTCAGCCCCACCTTTGAGTGCTCTAATGGTTGAAAAAATTCATTGAGGCTAAAGAGGAACTTCAGGGTTTGACAGCGGTAGATGGGGCTCTAGCCCCACCCGCCCCACCACTGGATCCGCCCCTGCGTACTACCGTATACATTAAGTTATTAACCCATGACTATTTTTTGAAGACCATCATTGTAACCCATGACTATTGTAGTGACCTTCTTTCCAATTCAGTGTTAACAAATTTTTGCCGTGACCCAGTGGTTTACCACATGACTGACTTTTGGTTATTCGCTTGATTATTGCGGTACACGTACCAAATACAAATTCAAGTATTGAGTTACCTAATTGTGTAAATCCAAAATAATTGTCCCTAGTTAGCAAAAAGGAAAAAGGAAAAAGGAAAAAAGAAAAATGAAAAGAAAAAACCAGTGTGAGCCTGTAGAAAATGCTAATTGGGGGTCTAGATACAATGCTCCAATGTTATCCCTTCTCTCACCCACATTCACTGTCTACACAATTTTGATTTATTAGGGGCCCATTTGTCAGTGATAGGGAGACGCGTACAGCAGCTGCACACAGGGGACGCATACATTTTTTTTTTCCTAATTCTGTTGTACATTAAATTGACATATTTGTCAATGATTATTGAAATAAAAATTGAAACATGAATGCTTTATCGATGATCTATTTAGAAATGTACTAAATTTTCTATAATTTAAATTAAATCTGATCATCTATGAAAAATTACCTACCCTGTTGGAATTACTAGGGATATTGTTTGATGAGTGGCTAAATTTTATAAAGCATATATAATAATGCTAAACTTGTCATATGAAATGAATGTATAAAGAACTATTAGCCTTCAAAAAAAAAAAAAGGAAAAAAAAAGAATGTATACAAGAATTGTTTACTTTAATGTTAACTGTAACTCAGGAGTACATCAATTAAAAGCTAAAACTATGTATAAGAGTGAGATAAAAGAAACAAAATCCAAATATAACTTTTATTTCTTATAAAAGTAATGATAGGACTGGTAACTTCATTGTGCCACCTCATTCCACTCCAAAAAAAGAAGCGTAGTTTCTTGACACATGAAGCAACCCTTCAAAATGCTACACATGACATCATCAACAAGCAATTTTGTAGAAAAAGGATCTACCATTGCCAAATGAACCTTGTCTGAACGGTGCCGGGGCTTATCATGTTTTTGCCATTTTATGCTCTTTTCTTTATATTAAAAGTCTAATTGGACACGTCTTTCTCGATTTTGTTCACCTTCTGACGAATTATTCTGCAGTGGTTGGTCCTTC
Organism: Rhynchospora pubera; assembly: GCA_028095005.1. Taxonomy (NCBI): domain Eukaryota; kingdom Viridiplantae; phylum Streptophyta; class Magnoliopsida; order Poales; family Cyperaceae; genus Rhynchospora; species Rhynchospora pubera. The sequence goes on along the minus strand of CM051461.1, from coordinate 256,742,499 downwards.
TTTGTGTATTGCATTTTTCGTAGTACCTTTTTCTTCTTGTTATTAATGACAAAACTACCATCGACAACGACATTGTAGTTGAATTGATCTGTATTCTAAAGAACTATCACACAATATTTTCAACAACAACAAGGGCTTGACCCTTGTTTTTCTTCAAAAATATTTTCAACAACAAAAATTACAAAATTGGAAAATATCCTTCTAATTATTAATGGATTTTAATAAATATGATAGTCAGCATGTGTTATTAACTTAACTTAGGCACTAAATGTAGATATTACAATGCAAAGTGTTATTCAAAAAATTTCTTTTGTATCTTTTAATAAATTCATATTACTACCTCGGATGTTTAATGACCAAAATAACATCAAACAAGACGACAGACAGATTAGGACCAGCAGGTCAAATAGTTTGATGATTATTTTTGACATTTACAAAGGTAAAAACATGTTTACCATCAGTGAAGCCAAGTTTGCTAAATTTTACTTGGGAAGGAAAACCCAAAAAACTTTTGGCACACGTTTACCACTTCTCTGAAATTGATTTATTCATCTGATATTGTTGGGGCAATTATGATCAACAGATCAGATATACAAACTAAGGCGCTAAATAGAGATGCCTTTTGTACCTGATGATTCCGGAAGCCGAAAATTATATAAAGACATTTCCAAATTTAGATCTAAACTAGCTAGTAAACTTCGTTTAAATTTTATGTCCACGTTTTTCGAATTGAGGACCTGTGCCTTATTCTTAAGCTTTTCTTATTAATTTCTGGTTGTTTAGTCATGAAAGTGCTTTCGTATTTGTTGACATTTGCAATACTTCTTTTTCTCTTATTATCATTGAACCAAGATGCTGATGAGAAGAATGTGCGACCTTGAATCAAGCATATGAACGGAAATCCAACCTGTTATTTTCTCTTTTTCAGCGTTATCTATTTTTAAAAAATCGCCTGGATGGTCTCTCTCTAAATCTCTCTCTATATATATGGATGGATAAGATTAGAATTAAAGAACAAAAAGCTAGATCCATCCAATTTCTGTTACTCTTCGCAATATCAACAAGGTAATTTTCTTGTATGTACTCTTTATTGATGGAATTATACTTGCAGGATTATAAAATCAGTTGTTTCATCCTGCAGTTTTTTTATTATTATTATGTTGCATATTGTTCAATAGAAAAGCTCCTTGAGACAATTCTGTGAGAGAAATTAATGTTCTGTTTGAATGTGGCGGTATACCATTATTTTTTAAAGCTCAGTCAGATTCAATAATACATATTTGCTAACACATTTCCTATTAATGAGTCGCCCACAGCATGCACAAAGAATAACAAAGAAATCACCAATTATCATGCATAACTTGCCATTTAATCTATATAATATACAATTGCATGGGCATTCAGCAAAACAGTTATCACATTTTCTCAACAATAAATCACCTTGAATAATTTTTTTTCTGTCATTTGAATTGTACACTTCAGCAAGAGTCATTAGTTCAGCTTAATAAAATAACCCTCACCTTTTATACTAGCAGAAAAATGGCCGAAGGAAATTCGCCCACAAGGAAGGTCCCACAGTTGAACCAGAGGATACTCTCATCCCTCTCCCGCAGATCTGTTGCTGCCCATCCTTGGCATGACCTTGAAATTGGTACTGATGCAATAAAACACAATACCTTATTTATCATGATACCAAACATTCATGTACTTCTTTATGCATAGTGGTAGCTTTTCTATTTTTCTTAAAAGGTGCAAAGGCTAACAGTCTTAGATGCCCCTGCCAATCAAGGATAATTTCTACTGCCCACAATATTTACAGAAAACAACTTTAAATAAATTAGAGAGAAAAAGCCATTTTCGCTGTAAATAGTTAAAAGCACCCAATATAGAATATTTAACCATAGTTCCTTTACATTTGAAAAAATTACCAAAACTTATATCTTTCATGAGATATCATTTGAGTATGAATAATACTCTGTAAAGGATAGATGCAGAGTTACTTCTCATGCTTCATATGGACATTACACAGTTTTCTTATTTGAGATTAGATACAGTATATCGGTCGTTTCACCTTTTGAAACTTCCCTGGTATCTTAAGATTACAATTTACAAGTATAACAATTTTTCAAACAAAGGGACTAGAACTAACCACATATGCTATTTAATGTGCAGGACCAGGAGCTCCAGTTATTTTCAATGTGGTAAGAACTAGCCTCCCATCAATAGGAAAACTTAATAAAAAAAAAAAAAATTTCACCATCATAAATTGCATTATGGCAGCAGCTTTTAACCAAAAAAATCAGTTTTACAAAACATCTTAATGAGATCTTATCGAAGTCAGCATATATTATACTTGATATCTTTGAGCTCTTTTGCTCTCAATATACTGATTTTGTCTGTCCTACATCTCAGGTAGTGGAAATCACCAAAGGAAGCAAGGTCAAGTATGAGCTCGACAAGAAAACTGGCCTGATAATGGTATGTGCCCTCATGATCTCTCCGACCAAAACACAAATATTTACTGTTCTGATTTTTGAGATGTTAACTCTCTTGGACTCTTGGTGCATAAAAGTAACTGCACTTTGAAATATAATATGGAAAAATAGGTGGATAGGGTGCTTTACTCATCAGTGGTGTATCCTCACAACTATGGCTTCATCCCACGCACCCTTTGCGAAGATGGTGATCCCATGGATGTCCTGGTCCTCATGCAGGTAAGAGAAATTAAAATATTACATATTTCTTTGGGGAAAAATAATGTCTCACTATAACAGCATGTTTATTAGTTTGCATATGCATGTAAGCTTCTGTATATTTTTAAGGGATCTTTTTTTTTCTCGAAAAACAAGTGGGAAAATCCACAATTTTTTCATTTCAAATTTGAAAAGCATTACATTGTAGAATTCATCCCTAAACAATAGAAACATTACGTATTTCAGCTCATCCTCTAAATGGCTGTTGCTGCACTGGTACCAGCATCCTATCAGTACCAGTGCACCTATCTCGGCTTACCCCTCTTTCTAATATCTTCCAAACCCAAAGTACATACTATATTACCAGCCAACATTCAAGTTAAAGACTCATACTTTGGAGGATTCTTTTGGTGTTTGGAACCAAGTAACACAATCAATGTGCATAATTCTTTGATAATATATTACTGTTTAATCAAATAAAAAAAAGCAAAACTGTAAACATAAAAAAAAAAAAATCTGATAATCTAGTTTAGAAGTTTAATCTCCTTGGGATTTCAATGCTGTTATTAGGAAAGAAAAATATTTACCTACAACAACAACAACAACAACAACTAAGCCTTTTGTCCCAAACAAGTTGGGGTAGGCTAGAAAGAAACCCAACAAGAGAACACATCCAAGAACAAAAAAAAAAAAAAAAAAAAATACTAATAGTAAGACTAGCCATACTAATAATAATACCTCTAATAATAATAGTAATAGTAGAAACCTAGACCTCGACCGTGATCTAATAGAGGGACCTACAAACCTATGGCATCGCTCCTACCCCTAAGTTCCTACGTCATGGCTCCGGTACATGAATTGCTAACTTCCAAGCGCTCCTATCGATCGCCAACTCCTTGGAGACGTTCCATTCTTTAAGGTCTCTTTTCACCGCTTCTTCCCATGTCAATCTTGGTCTCCCTCTCCCCCTCCGGGTGTTCTCGAAATGATTAAGAATTCCGATACGTACCGGTGCCTCTGGAGGTCTGCGTTGGATATGTCCAAACCATCTCAAACGATGTTGGATCAACTTCTTCTCTATTGGTGCGACCCCAACCATATCAAAGAAAAATATTTACCTAGAGAAATAAAAATCTGTATCAAATAAGAGAACCCATGGCTGATTGTTTAAGGTATTGGTGATTGTTTTGGACAGGAACCTGTGATCCCTGGCTGTTTCCTTCGTGCAAAACCAATTGGCCTCATGCCTATGATTGATCAGGTTAAAATCACTTCCAAGCCTCAAGTCGTTGCTAATTACATAATATTACATGAAGTAATTGTCACCACTCACCAGTTAAAGCAACTCCTCAATCATGTTAACAGGGAGAGAAGGATGACAAGATCATTGCCGTATGTGCTGATGATCCAGAATTCCGCCACATCAATCACCTCAGCGAGCTCTCCCCACATCGTCTAAATGAGATCCGTCGTTTCTTCGAAGACTGTAAGTTAAATTAGAATGAAAGTCATGCATACCTTTTTCAAAGAATTTTTAAAAGAAAAATTATAAAATGTCACTTTTGTTAGTCAAAATGTTGGCAGCGCCCAAACTACCCTCAGTCATTCTCTATAAATTAAAAAGAACAGAAGAGTAAATTTGGTACTTCAGAAATTGAGAAAGGACGTTATGGCTAATGTTTTGGCATAGAAATCTTAGATTATTTGACAGGATTGTGCCAAGTTCTACAGTAGTTTAAAATTAGCAAATGCCAAAAAGATAATAACCAGCTTTCATTTACATTCCTCCTGCTTCATCTTCTTTCTTAGATAAGAAGAATGAAAACAAAGAGGTTGCAGTCAATGAGTTCTTGCCAGCTTCTGATGCTCAAGAAGCCATTCAGAAATCCATGTGAGTAATTTGCAAGTTCAAAAACCTCTAATTACTACGTTGCAAGTCATAACCATAACTAGTTCCATATATTTTATAATGTTGTTTACTTCATTATAAATCTAACAAACCACTCAATAATTTCTTTTTATGTTTTTGGTTTTAGGGACATCTATGCAGAACATATCATGTACAACCTCAGGAAATAGAGATGCTGATATAATAAGAATGAATCTCTGAGTTTCTGGATCAGAAACTACAGTATATGCTATTACAATTTGATCTTTAAATCAAGTTTTTATACCCATCCTTATTCTCTTTTTTTGTTGCTATTTATTAAAGTACTAGGCATTTGTGCTCAGTTGCCGAATCCAGGACTTTTTCTTTGTACTTATCACCCAACAAATATATCTGTTAACATCTCTTAATCAATGTTACAAGATTTTGTGTATTTGGAGTTGTGTTGAATTCTTTTCTCTAAAAGTGCTATCAGTTGTTTTCATTTTTGGCCAGCCAGAAATATACATCTGTTACTCTACTATTTGTTCAGTAAAACTATACCGCAGCTAGAATTAACCAGTAACCAGATAAATGTGAAAGCGAGCACTTCCATAAAGATCTAAAAATATAAAAAACATAAATAATATGTAGCTTCATTTTAAAAACACTTGCACTTTAGGATCAGTACGCAAATGTAACTAATTTAACTAAGTTAACTAATGTTCTACACAGTACGCAAATTAAACAGTACAGTACGCACTACTTTAAACTACAAACTACAATGCTTATTAAACAACAAATTCCGCAATACATCACTGAGGTGGTGGTCGAAATTGGTGAGGTGGTTGTCGATATTGGTTAACAAAAGGTGGTCGAAATTGGTGAGGTGGTTGTCGATATTGGTTAACAAAAGTTGGTCGAAATTGGTGAGGTGGTTGTCGATATTGGTTAACAAAATTCAACATGTAGGCATCATTATTGTAAAAAGGGGGATTGGTTTGTTGGTTAGGAAAATGTTGGCTGGCTTCTTGTTGCTGGGGAAGTCGATGGAATTGTTGTGGGAAATTCCTTGCGATCCAGTGGTACACATCCACATCTCTTCCACGGATCCAAACATTTCTCGCTGAAGGATCAGTGAAGCGTTGTATAATGTAAACCCGTAGTTCACCCTCTATCTCTGTCATTTTATCCAACCTTTCTATGCAACGATCCTTATCCTTGTCTTCTTTATTCAATTTTTTTTCAGCCACACTCAACAGACCCTGAAATATAGTCACCAACTCTTGATTTAATGCAAAAGTGTTTGCATCGTTGTCTACCACACTTTGAAACAACCGAGTTATCACATTTAATGTGTCTTCAATTTTCTTCCCCCTCGATACAGAAGGTCCAGCCCCATCACTGCTTTTACAGTTGATGGAACCTGAGCTCTTGCTAGTAGGCGTGGTGCTGTCAGAGCCTTGTTGACCAACATCACGATTGAACTGAACATCATGTTGAACCTCCTGATTGAAGTCATAATATGGTGCATTAGGGTAAGGGTCTTCATACAGTGTAAGGTCTATACACCCCCCTACTGGTCCTCCAACATCTGGAGTATCAGAACTACCAGATCCACTAGCATCCCCACTATTTGCTGCATCTGTTCTTTCGCCGAAAAAGGTCTCACCGTTCCCATCAGCTCGGCTGCCTCCACACAATGTGTTGAATTTTGTAAACCAAGGAAATGGTCGTCTTAAGAAACCAAGCTTCTGTGAATTACTCTGCATTGAAAATTAAGTACTATTTTTGTCAGTAACAGCATGACAGCATGCACTTTACATGATAAGCGCTCCCCGTATTCAACTCAAAATCCCCCCATGGACACCATCTGATAAACTGTTTTGATATTTTGGTAGAGCTTCTATGATTGTTTACAATTACTGTCTGGTAAATTGTCTTAGTAGCATCAAGGACTGTCATTAAACTTCTAATGTAAACTTGCAGCAGGAGACATTACTTACCTCAAATGCATCATCTTGTTTGATATTTCTTTTAGATGTTCTAATCAAAGTGTTTTCATCTTACAGAAAGGAAAATCAATATTGAAATATAACAGACAAATTCAGACATTATTTTTGGAGCATTTTCATGTTGTAACTTATCACAGAAAAAAACAAAAGATTCAGAGAATCTAACCCAAAACATTTCACAGATAGCACTAGATGGGGACTAAAGAAACTGGGTTAGGTCAATACCACATAAAACTGATTGTTTTGCGCATAAAAATTACTGGCAAATAGGATATTTGTGGGTAGGTCAATGTGGCAAGGTATTCTGTAAAGTGTACTAATTCTGTTGTAAGAATTTTTTTTTAAGAAAAATAAAAAGCAGCAGCACCCAGGAAGACACATACCTAATTGTAAAAATGGAAAGATTCAGGTAATATAAAATGGTATAATCTTCAAGCAATGTACAAAGCCTTAGGTAGCAACCTAACTAGACCATAATAATTTGATAATTATTTTTGGTAAGTGCTCAAGTACATCATAATTACCTACAAAGTCTAAACTAAATATGTCTAAAAATATGATGCTGCTTTTGATCTTCCATACAGGTGAGTACTTGTATATATCAGACAAGGCCTCTCTACCAGATTATTCTCAAACTCGATCATAATTTTAGCTTATTAAATCAACAGATTTATCAGACAAACAGAAATTTCTTTGCACAAAGAGCAGACAAGGACATATTAAACAAACAAAAATGTTCTCGTAAAAGACCACAAACAATACCAAAGCAAGTTTTACTTGTACAATCAATCAAGATAAAAAAAATAAGAGTAATTTTCAAGGACTGTCCAAGCTATTGCATACAAATACTTACTGTAAAATTATTTATTAAATAAGAAGGGTAGTATAATGTGAGGGCATACCTGAATTATGTTTTCAAGATCTTCAGCCGATACGCTTAACATGTTGGTACTGTAATCCCAATGGTAACCACCGGAAAGGGTTGTGTAGTGTTTAGCAGCACTAAATTGGCCCTTCAAATGTTTCACCCTAGTTTTGCAATGTTCTTTAGAACGAGTCGAATTAGGCAGCCTCAATTGGAAAATTTCATGGATTTCAGTGTAGTCTTTGAAATTGATGTTGTTCATGCCACGCTGGAGTTTAAGCTCTCCAACAACATCAAGGAGAACGTTTGTGTCCTCCTCAGACCAGTTGGCAACCTTATCTCTATTTTTACGAGCCCTCTCAGTAGGATTTGCACCGGAACTTGGTCGTCCTTTGTTATTGCGTGACTTGTGTGAACTTGGTTTCATTTTTCTAGGGAAATTTAAATACAGAAGAGTTCAATACTAATTGAACACATTTACTCACATATGATAATTGATCTAATTGAACACAACAGCACTCAGATATTGCTTTAATTAACTTCAAATGACACAATTAAAATCACACAACAGCAATTCAAATGACACATCAGTTATAATGAACCAAAATGCTAAGTAATTACAATGCCAAAATGACAGGTCAGTTATAACAGAGTGCACACTTACCTAAAATAGACCATTAAATAAGTTAATGACAAACCATTAAATCAGATCGCACATTTAATTATTGCATTTCATCTACTTATTCAATACAAATATCAAATTGGTGTCAATGAAGCATGATTTAATTTAGCAAAAGCTTCAATTTGGATCTGTACAGAGAATTTGAGACTGATAAAAAATTTAGGAATGAGGTTTTACAGCACTGCAGGTCTCAAAGGAAGGTAATGACTTCTCCTCCTGCTGGTCACGCCAACGCTAGATCGAAGACAGGAGATCTGCAATGTGAGGAGAGAAATGAAAGGCAAAGATTAACCGCTGTCGAACCAATTCCGATCAAAATTTTAACAAAATTACAATGCACAGTACAGATCCAACAAATTGTGATGAAAACATTGACAAAACTCCCAAATAATGCCAATTTGTACCATCTATGGCCTTAAAAAAACAATTGAAAATCAATGAAAGAGGAAGTAAAGAGAGGGACTAACCAATGGCCGATGAACAGGAAAATATCGAGACAATCTATAGAACAAAAGAGAGAAAGGAGAAGAGCGACGCAGTTTTTTTCTCCAACGATGAGGCAAGTCTATCGCCATAAGAGGAAAGGCGATCAGAGGAGGAAGGAATCAGTCCGTTGGAGAGTAATTACTGGTGATCTCAATACTTGAGGAAAGAGATGAAGAAAGGAAATTATATTTTATTGCTTTTTACTCTTCCCAATTCTGTATTCCCAAGGCGTGAGAAGGCAGATATGCGCGCAAGAGGGCTTCATCCCAGCTTATTCCCAAGGCGTTTGGATCGCTCTTTCATCCAGGAATAGGCTTATTCTGGGAATAGCCTTATTCCCAGCACATCCAAACACAGCCTAAGAGAATAAATACCAACCACAGGCCTTTTTCTTTATGCTCTTATGCCTAGGGTTTCTTCAAGAAAATGAATGGAAGACGAGACAGCTGCGATAATACATGTCTCCCGCAATAGCTTGTCAGCTAACTATGTCTGCAAATTCAAGAATTTAGTGTCGAACAGGTCCCTTCTTTGATCCATTCGTATTATTTGCTTCCTCAAGGATAACATAGAAAATTCAAGGTCAACTGATATACTGACACTCATTATCATTACTATTGCATGGTTTAGCAAATTTTTTAGCTATTAAGGAATATGACCAAGGTGGTCGACCAAAGCAGTAATAGCAGCAGTTGCAGTATAGCAATTGCCTTTTCAAATTACCATGAATGAAAACATGGACAAGAATAGCAATTGCGTAAGAAGTTGAAGCTTGTTCTCACATGACATCTCAAGCAGTAGAGCGTGAAATATTCTCGTGAACTTGCCTCGCTATGTCCTTGATATGAATTGTTATGGAGAAAAGAGTGTGAACGGCTGAAAGGTGGCGCCTCTGGAGCGCTCGGGGGGCTGAGGGGCCCAGTTTGCAGCTTGCGGCAGCGACGAAGCTCGAAGCAGTGCCGACAGAGAGGTTGTCCGGGTGGAAGAGGTGGTTGTCGCTTGTCGCCTTGTCGGAGAAGAACAAGGGTTTTTACTTTTTACTTTTTAGTTTTTACTTTCTACTCGGCCCAGTCCTTTTTTACTGTGTTTGTTCGGTTAAAAAAAAATAAAAAGCCTTCCTTTCTTAACGCTGTGCTTGTTAGAGCTTTTACGCTGAAGGTTTGAACGCACGGTCAAACATTTTTCCTGCTTTTCGGGTCTCGGTTCATCAGGACTGATTTCTTTCGCTGAGTCGCTACAGTATCAGGGACCCACGATCCATTATCCTGGAACACATACGCCAAGTGCAGATGGTATTTTAAGGCTACTTATTTTTCCGAAAAATCACAAAATCCTGTGACTTCCCAATAGAAACAATTGGAAAATTGGAGCCTCTCACGTGTCGTCAATCCCGTGTCTCCGCCACTCGACTCGTTGCTCGATCGCCGCGTCATCTATCAATTTCAACTTAATCTCTTCTCTTTGTTCTCCTCTTCCTCCTCCCTTCAACTTGAAGCTGCAATTAATGGCGCCATCTCTCTCTCTCTCTCTCACTCTCACCTTAATTATTTTATTATTTTTCTCAACTTCTATTTTACGTACTGACTACACTACAAATTAATTCACTCACTATGTTTCATTATTCATGAGTTTCGCTTAATTCATTCATAAACATCACTGGTTTTTCATATAATTGCTTCACAATACTTGTGCCTTACTGCTCTAATTTAGTGGTTTTTCGCAATTTCAAAGTTTTTCTATTTCATTAGTCGGTTGGTGGGAGCAAGAAGTGTATGTTTGGTCTCTAGTAACACCAAGTTTTTAAATTTCGATTTTTTCGGTATGACGGTCTAGGTCCTCATGTTATTTCGGTGTTATTTCGATGTTATAACGGCAATATAACGGTGTAGTGTTTTTTCAAAGTTTGACACACATCAGTTCTATAACTGCAGTGTACCAATATTGAGCAGCAGTAGCACCTTGTACCAATTTAACAATAGTTCAATATTGAATACATAATTTAACAATAGTAGCAATAACAGCTTGTTATTTCGCCAAAATAACTGAAATAATGCGTTATATCGCCGAAATAACTGAAATAACGCGTTACGTCATTTTCTCGATTAAGACTGTAACGTTCATGCGGTTTGACACAGCATATCGCTATTTCTGTTATTTCGTCATTATTTCGCAGAAATTTAGAAGCTTGGGTAACACCCATGGGTTTTGGTCCTATCTTACAGTTTGAATTGATGGTTTCGGTAAATACAACAATGCTGCTTTTCTTTTGCAAGGAATAATTGATAGAAATTTGAAATATTTGATTCTTAATAATATTTCTGAAATTAATAGCCAAGAACACGTAATTTATATAAAATTAAATAAATTTATGAGTTAGAACTTACAGGACTGTAGGGAAGACATCGTTATGCGGAAATATGATCTTCTCCAATTTTTCCTTAGTCCAAAATTGATGGCAAAAATGGCGTTTTTACTCTCTTCTGTCTATTTTGTTAATTAGGCGAAAATCAGTGAAAAGGTGCCTTCTAATGACAGGAGATGAGTTAATATAACTAAGGCAATTGAAGGGATCATATTTGAATGAATCTGGTCCATTGATTTTCCATCAAAATCAATGCACCATTAAAGAATAAATGGTTCAGATTAAATCATATAGGCAACATTAATATTATAATTAATATTAATTATAACAATAATCAACTGGATTTTGTGTTTAGTTTGTTTCTGTATGCTTATATTGTTCTTAAAATTCTTTGGATTGAATTGCCAATCCTAGAGACTAGAGTTGTTTGTATCTTGAATGACTTGAATTTGTGTAGCATGAAATAACTGTGTCTATTTCTTCTTTTGCTTTTCCTTTAAAATTTTCTGCCTATGGTTTTTGCTGGAATAATAAGGGATTATTCTTATTTTTAAGATGACAACAAGAGATAGGACTTGAAATATCGTGTCGCACAATAAATGTTATTTTAACTAACAGATGTATGATATCTTTACATCAAGATTTCGCTATAAATTTTCAGGTTCTTTTCTGTTGATTTTTTTTTAATAAAAAAACAACTGAAATTTAATCCTGACCTTTTGCCTGAAGGAATGGCTAGGTATAAAAGTACCATTCAAATCTAAGAACCATAACTTTGTTTTTATGTTTCTTTCAGCACTTGTGTTGTGGGTGTATATATGTTGCTAAAATATTCAAGTTCATTGACGTAAAACCTTTACCTTTCGAAACTAGAGTCAAATGATAAGGCCATGTTGTATCAGGAGATCAAACAAATTCACTGGTAGTTATTTATTATTATTTTTTTGCTACTTTTCTATATATACATGTATTATTTGTTTAGCAAAAAATTAAATGTCTCTGCGCCATACAAGCAGATGGTATGTGTTCCCAAGTGACATTAATCGATTCAAGTCTCAGGTCAATACCAGGCTGATTCAGTTATGCTTCTTGAATTGTTCATGTAGCATGGTGTATAGATACTAATGCCTTGCTTATATCTTTCTTACAATACTTCTTTAGGGTTTTTTTTTTTTTTTTTGTATCCATGCATCCTTTTTGGGTCTAGTTAATCGTGCATTCAAGACTAAGCAGGCTTAAAACTCTTTTCCCATAAGTAGAAACAGAAGCTTTTAGTACAGGCCTTATAACTGCTTAGTGATATGCCTGAAAAATAGAAACCTTAACAATTAAGAACAAATTGGCGAAATTGATAAGTAAGGCTACCATAGCGGATGCTGATACAGTACAACACAGGACCTGTACCAGTATAACCAGTAAAGTAATGTTATGTATATTTGATACTTATCTTGTGTCTCAGTTAAGCATTAACCACAAGTTCAGGTTGCGTATGAAGAACCATATGTAAACAAATATATCTCATATTACCAGTCGAGTACAGAAATTGTAAAATAAACATATAATTCATCTCTAGAACACCATGGTCAGGTACGTACCCACTATTTTCATCGCAAGAATCAGACAAATTATACTATTTCCATCACAAATCGATCTATGTCACACGAATCCTAAGACAATTGACCTGATTTGTTATCTTGAGAATCCTCAATCAATGTGATTTTGTGGGAAAAATTGATAGCAAATATATATAAATATATAGTAAACAACATACACCTAAATCAACTAATGTGTGGGCAATAGGTCTTTCTAAACCGTGCCCTTTCCTTACTCATGGCAAGAGCCGAAGAGCCGAGAGGGAAGGTGCAGGAGGTGCTCGCTTGCTGCGTGCCTCACCTGCCCTCTCTGCCACGAGATGCCAGGGGCCGCAGGCGATGGAGGTTTCATCGGGGGAGTCTCTGGCGGCGGCGATGAGATGATGAGACAGAACCATCGGGTGGGTGTTCAATTGTTAACTTAATTGTTAATTGGGTTTGATGCGGAGATGAGATGAGATGATGAGACCTATTTTATTTTCCCCTTTTTGGCGGTTTTGTTTCTGAAATTGCAAACTTTTCCTACTCAAACCTGCCTTTTGACTAAATTGCCCTTCAGCCCATCCGTTAATTACATTTTTACTGCTATTTAATGCCTTTCTGACGGAGGGTCCCATGGATTGTCGGAACGAATTTTGATCACGATCGACGGCTCGTATTCTGTGCCCCCTGAACGCTGCGTTCAGACCCACCCCAAATCAAATTCGACACATGGTGCTGCAGCGCAGGTTCTGACCGTCTGATCAAGATCACATTGATAAGGGAGTCTCGTGCATGTAACCTGGATTAATAGGTCCATAAAAAATAAACCGTCCGATTAAGATCAGACGGTTCGTAGGTGCGTTACACCATGTATCGCGCGCCACACCATGCACCAGATTAGGATTGAGACCCACCCTGATCGCAGAAAAATCTCTGCGTTCGGAGTCTTCGCACAATCGCACCCCTGAGTCAGGGCCTCCGCGTTCACATCAATGAGGAAATTTAAAAGTAAAAAGATATTTCCCTCAATCACATAATAAATGAAATAACATGATCGAGAAGATTTTATAAAAAGTTTGAAAGTGAGAAAAAAATTGGTATCACTGGATTATATTTACTTTCGTATAATGTATATTAAATTTGATGGAAACAAATTTGGAAAAGCTTTCAAAAAAATTATATAACAGTATTTTTAAAATTCATAAAACGTATAAAATAACCTAAAATACTTTTAAAGCATAAAATGAAAAATATTTCATCAATAAGTTTGTGATTATTTTGTGAGTGTACATTTAAAATTGATCGAAAAATATAATTTGAAAGAGAAAAAAACTATTCAAAAGCTAAATATATTTTTTAAACCATAGAAATAAAATATGATGATGTTTGTAAAATTATTCATTTTGAAAGTGAACAATAAAAAAAATTTATTCCCGAAAATTGTATCTATTTGTTTCAGCATGCATGCAAATTTTTATGGTGAAATAACCTGATCCTCATCTTATATTTTTAATGGACTTGTGTTCTTAAAGTGGAGGTGAAATCAAAATCAACTTGAACTTTTGGTACACAATTATTGCTCAATACAAGGTCAACTCAGGCAATTAAAGTAAAATTGAGGCTTAGATGCAGAACTGTAAGTCTCATTGAGGCCAAATTGTACTCGACTTTGACTTAATTCCATGTACCAAACTTTTAGATTACCAGCAGCAGAAATTAAAACTGTCTTTAGACTGTACATTCTGACAAAGACAAGACAATACTATTTTTGTTGGAGATTAATAGGAAGCTAATATTTTCAGCTTTAATTAAAGTATGCACTTTGTACAAGCATGTAGCAGACAAGCAGTATTGCAAAATCCTCTTACCATAGGTATGGTTGCAATCCCGAATACTTAGTAGCTGCCCATGCCATAAATTAAATTAATTAGTAAACCTAAACTTACTATTTCCATATCCATAGATGATTAATAACACCTTCCACAAAAATGACCTCAACAGAGATCTCATATTAGAACTGCTAGAGGTATAGGTCGCTAGCTCACTCATCTTTATTGCTTTTATGTTTAACTGTGATGGTTCCGTTGGGAACGGATATAAAAACTCAGAAAAACGGAAATATAGTTCCATCTTGATCTGGTAACGGAATGGGATCTGTCGAGAACCAATGTCAATTTTGTCAGTGGTATGTATTCCGTTGAGAACGGATGTCACTTCTGTAAGTTGGTATGTATTCCATCGGGAACGGATGTCACTTCTGTAAGTGGTATGTATTCCTTTGAAAACGGAATAGGATCCGTTTCGCCATAACAACCTTTTCCAAAATCTCAAATAAACGGAATAAGATCCCCTTGCCAACCGACCTTTAGATGTTGAAAGTGAGGACCTTGCAATGTTTCATTACATGATGTAAACCTACCAATCAAATCGAAAATAGAACCATCACATTGAAAGTAAAAAAGCAAACACGATTACCACCTTTGATGAAGATTTTAGAAGAAGGATGAGTCACCTCTTGCGAAAGCCAAAAGCTCGCTAATTTAATTCAGTCTCGCTTAATTGTTCACCTCGGAGAAGGAAACACTTTTCAGTTCTCCGTTTTCACTGCTCGGAGTGATTTGGGCTTATTATTTTGCAAATTATTATCTTTCTAAGGCCAGCCTATTGGTTTAGATTTGGGCCTATAATTAGTCGGAGATGTACCTTGGTTCGGATCCAACGATGAGAAGTCGTTGCCCCTAGCTATGTAGCATATACTGCGAAAAACCTATACAGCCTGGAGGGCTCATTTTTTTTTTTTTTTTTTTACATTTTCTATTATTTGACTGTAAATAAATTTGAATTTCCCTAGTCTATTTTGTACAGCTTTCATACTTAGTTTGTTATGAACTCTCTTATATTTTCCACTCTGTTTCCGTAAAATAAGAAAAAAAAAATCTTCCTAAATGCTACATTTGGGGCCGTTTGGATCGCTTAGGAATTTGGGAAATTTGGGGAAGTTGCAATTACTAGGAATAAATTTATTGGGAAGTGTGTAATTTTGTGAAGAGTTTGGATTGTTTATAATAAATTTATGGTAGGAAGATGAAATTCCCCAAATTCCTCGGGGAATCCAAACAGCCCCATTAATCTGATTGAGAACTTTTGTTTATACCCAGGGGCGGAGCCAGAATTTGAATTTGGGGGGTGCAATGGCTGACAAGACATTGGGGGAAGAATAAACCAACTAAATGGTAATGACAAAGATGGAGCCGTGGAGGCGTTGAGCCGTGCAGCACACTAGCACAGGCTCCTGGCTCCCTTTCCTAATTGGCTTTCTTGCGCAAACTGCGTTGCTAACTTGTGAGAAGACGAGAGATATTAGGGACCAAACATGGGCTTTTCTGTTAATTGTTACGGCCCACAAAAAAAATATAAAGATATTGTTCTGTTCAAAGCTTGTAAGATAAGAACTCAAGCCATCGTCATCTCTCATTAGACTTCCTATAAATCCTATATACCTAGTCAGCTAGTCTTACATTTTCTCAAATATTAGAGGGTGCCAAGCCCCCCCTCGCACCCTACTGGCTCCGCCCCTGTTTATACCTTCGAAATAAACATTTTCTGATTTTGACTGTGCAACAAAAATGAAAAGGCAGCTTATTGCTTGATCGCATTGCACAGAAAAAAATCGTAATCTATCTCGAACTTTATGTTTTTGTTTATTATACGACATGTTTACTTGAGTTGGGACTTGGGAGGGTTCCCATTGACGAAATTTTTATTTAATTATTTTTTTTAAGATAAATTGGAAGTCTAAACCATCCAGCTTATTTTTTGAATTAAATGTCTATGAAAGACCCCAGCCGGGTTAATTTTTTTATTTAATTATTAAAACTCATTAAAGAAATTACTAAACAATTTTCGATACTTCCCCGGCCACACACAAATATATACACAGGCACAAAATTAAGAAATGGGGCATTCATTAAATGTAATTATTCAATATCAAAGATCTACAGATGCAAATCGACACCAAGAAGTGATGCGTGCAGCAGCTAAATTAAACCCGATCAACATTTATGCAGTCATATTGCAAAATTACCCCTAACATCAATTAAGAATTTATTATATTTATTTCATATTTTTACTCTTATAACTTACTTTTAATTATGCTTTAAAAGCATCTTTCTCTGTTTCTCGCTAAGCCTAAGAGAGAGGACAGCAGTATTATTGTTGGTCTAAAATGTTTGTTGCTTTTGTTTTGATTTTCATTTTACTCACCAATGCAAGCTTCTATCGATTAAGAAATTCTTATGCCACAAATTATTAATTAGATAATCAATTAATTGTGCAATACATTGTATTGTTTTTTTCCCCCAAATAAGATGGGTCAATCCTTTCAAATTTGTTAATAATTAAAATGTACATAAACAATCTTCTCTACGGATTTTGAATCCACGATAACCACTCAATGTGTGCTGCGCTTGATATATTTGAATTTGTGACAGTCCATATTCATATTACAATATGGACTGCGTGCACTACGGGTTAGACCTGAAAATTTATCTTAGAGGTTTGGGAACATGATAAGGAATAGAAAATAAAAAAATTTATTACAAAGAAGTATATTTCTTCTCTAAATGGAAAGAGGACTAACTATATAATTTATTTTACAATGAAAAGACTATTCATGTAAAATGCAAAAATTCTGAATCAAGGGAAATTTTGAATCATAAATTTGAATGCCCCTCATTACAAAAGGAAAAATTAGAGAAAAATAAATCAAGCACAGGAAAAAGAGATGACTGCTAGTAGAAGTACATAATTAAAAAAATGCAATGTATATATTTCAAATGACAAAATTTGTCACTTGACGAAATTAAAAAAAACCAATAATACTCGTCGAGTGCTTGAGTTCAGGGGGCATCTCCAACTTAACAAGTGAAGAGAAGTATCTGAGGAATTTAAGCTTGGGCATGGCCCCTTTCTCTATTGTAAAAACATCAATGCGGAGTTCATGGAGAATCAGGCTTTGAAGGACAGCAAATCCTTCTTGACATATCATTTTCTCTCCCTCATACGTACCATTTAATTTGAGTTTCTTTAGGCTCTTTAGCTTTCCCAACTCCATCATTGGATCTTGCCTAAATTTTGAGTCAACAAGCGTGAGTTTGACAAGGTACGGTGGAAACAAGCCTGCCTCTAAGGTGACATTCTCGGACCAAACACCATCCAAGTAAAGGTTTTGCAGATTTTGATAATTTGCAAGCGCTCTCGGGTAAATAATCTCCTTTGGAATATGGTTTTCAGAGTGCGTTCTAATCCCCAAGGAGACCAGGGACGTCAATGTTCCAAGTAGATTGGGCACCGGATCCCACCACTCAGTGTAGGGATTGGAAAGCCCCAATGTTTTCAGGTTGCTTAGTCCTGGAACGTGTGAAAGCCATGTTTCCATAACAGAGACCCACTTAAGTGTTTGCAGGTTTATAAAGTCACCTCTAGATGGAAATCCACTGCAAGACCATTTGCCAGTTAGCACATGCCTCAATGTACCGATTGTCCATAAGCCCATTGGTGATTGTTGCATTGAAGTTCCTCGCAAATCTAGAGTTTGGAGATTCTTCAAACGGCCAAAGGAAGATGTGGACACATTTAATTGGAAGCAATTTTTAAACCCCAAATATTTTAAGTGAATCAACTTATCAAGTCCCTTGAGGTTGGTAACATGGGACATATTGACACCCACAATTTCTAGAACTCTTAGTAGTTTAAACTCAGAATAGCTGGGTACGCTGTTGTTGTGGCCAAACCATAACAAAGAACGGGTATATGGACCAAGGCATTCGATCAAATGGGGACTGCATGATTGAAGCGAGGCACGACGGGTTGCTAATTTGCTGGGATGGTTGATGCCTTGTGGTTGTGGGAAAACAGTCACGAAGTTTTCCTTTCCAGCTTGGTGCATTGCTAAGTCTCGAAGAAGATCATGCACCCTGCAATACTTGATTGAACCATTAGGCGATCGGCTTGATACTTGAATCATGCTCCTGAATTTTTTTTTAAAAAAATTATGAAGAGTTAAAAAAGTACTAAATATATATATATTGTATAATAAATGAGCAATTTGATTTATATTCCTGAAAATTAATTTGAACTTCAAGTCATGCCATTGTGAAACAATTAATATTTTATGCCATTATATTGTGCGCTTGAAATGACCATACTTTCATTTTGAATGTGCTTATGAGGACCATATTGAAGATAACACTAGAGCCTTCTGTAACGAATTGCTGATGGGAACCAGAGATAGAGGGTTAGAATTAGGGATAGCGATGGCATTTGGGTGTGAGTGATGTTATTTAATATTTAGTGTTAAGAGTAGTGTAGGAATTTGCAAATATCTAATGTAAATTCTTTTTTTTCAAAAACAAATTTTTGTCATGTTTTTATTAAAAATAGTAGCATATATAAAAGATACATATGTAATTTTAATGGTGGCATGCACTTAATAAAGCACGTTGCAATGATTATCTTTTTTAATTTGTTGCTCTTCTTTTTGGATTGGAGTTTTGACTTTAAGCCTCTTTAGAGCCTTGTAATTGTTCTTTGTACATATTTTTCTTAATTTAATGCAATTGCTGGTCTGGCAATTACCAACTAGCCTTAAAAAAACGGGAATAGAGTTTCTGTTATGGCATAAGCTAAAAATTTATATTTCCTAAGTAGAACCATTGGTTTCTTTCATAACTAAAACAATAAATAAATAAGTATTATCGTCATTAATAAGTTTCCTATTAATGATATAAAAGAATTTTGCAAAAAACTTTGGATACTCTTCCTTTAGAAGAGTGGTGGGCGCTCCCCACTTGTTTCCAAAAAAAATTGATATAAAAGAAGTTTTAGAATATATTTAATTAATATAAATATGGAATCAAAGAGAAGTTAACTGAATATTGAAAAAGATGAGGAAAAAATAAATAAACCTTTGAAAAAGTTGCTCCAAGCAATCCTTAGATGTTTCCTCCATTGTCTTTCTATCTTGCTGTGGTATGAATCCCTCTGCTACCCACATATTAACAAGACGTGTTGCAGTGATCTCATAGTCTTCAGGAAAGGATGCAAGATATAAAAAACATGATTTGAGATAATAAGGCATATCTTCATAGCTCATAGCTAGAACATTCATGCAGTCCTTGCCATCTGAATGCCAATCCATTGTATCAAGCACCCCTTTCCAAGCATGGTAGGTTTGATCTTTTGTTGAAATGATACCACCTAATACTATTAAAGCAAGAGGTAAACCCTTACATTTTTTTGATAATGCATTTGCTAGTTCAATGAGATCACTAGGGCATTTTTCATCAGATTCTTCATAAGGGATAGCCTTTCTAAGAAAAAGATCTAGGCTGTGTTCATCACTTAGGAAGTCGAGTTCATAAGGTGGCATTCGAGGGTCAGGATTAGCTGATTTAGCAACATCAATAAACCTACTTGTCATTAGCACCCGACTTCCATTTTTGACATCTGGCAGTGCATCTTTCAATTGATTCCATAATACAGGCCCCCACACATCATCGAGAATAATCAAATACCTCCTACTGGTCAACAAATCTTTGAGCTCACTGATTAAAGCACCCACATCTTGCTTCTTAGGTACGGAATATTTGAGTTTGCTTAGCATCTTTCTCAAGAGATCAGTTAGACTGAACTGTTCAGAGACAGAGAGCATTATATGATACTTGAAATCTGCTTTCGCACTGAATATACAAATAAACAAAAATTTAAGTTAGTATTACTAAAATTTTAGGCAATTATTTAGCAGCTCTCAAAAGACAGCCAGCATTAGTGGAAATGTATATATCATAAATAGGGAATTACTTTTACTTTTACCGGGACTGTGTTATATACTTATATATCATTACCTCAATTTTACTAATATTAAACTAGATAACAGAGCAAAATGTAAAATTTTGTACTATATATTCACACAGATTTTACAATATGCACCTAAAGCATTTATAATAAATGAGACATTATTCGACAGATAAACAAAACATGCAGTTAATTAATATCTTCAAATTAAAATGTATTTTTACTTACTTTAAGGAACTTTATAGGCAATTGACAATAATAAAAAACGTGTAATGTAATTTATGGTAATAATTATCATGGTCTTTATTTTTGAGAATTGATATGTAACTTTAACTAAAATTTTGCTCCCACTTGGATCGATTGGAAGTGTTGATCTAAATCTCACTAATCAGTTATTTCTTGTATTACCTATTATTTTATTATCTTTCAGTTATATATATAAATCATAGCTCAGAAAGAAGGCGGATCGAGTTAAATAAGATCGGTGTTTGACCGTGTTATATATACGGTCCAAGATCGGTGATGAATCTGGGATAAACCTATGATTCTGTAGCGAGTTTGACCGATTTGCACAAACTTGAACGATTTTTATCATTATTTTATAGATTATATTACGTTGATATTCAATTGTTATCCACGAAGCAAGTCAAAGATCAATAAGGTGAAATAGGAAAAGGGGAAGATAAAAGGAATTAATTTATATATGATAGCATTACCACCGATTAGTGAGCAGTACGACTTTGCTTTTATCATTCACTAGTGGAATCTGAACGCGCGAACTATTTTTATTTTTCTAAAATCTTATGCTATGTGTATTTAATTTTTTTTTTTAGACACCGTAAATAGTTATCCATATATTTATATAAGTTCATAATAAAAAAATTTACATGACAAAATTCTCCATATATTTGTAAATAAATACATAAATTTAAATAAAGAAACAAATTTTGAAATAAGTACATACATTTTGATATCCATTTTAACATCAAAATTTTATGGGTGTGTTTGGTTGGAGTGTGAATAGGGAATAGGAATACAGAAAAGCTTATTCCTTATTTCTTATCTAAATTCCTTGGTTTTGTTAGAATATGGATAAAGGGCCGGAATAAGTCCAAATTTCCTATTTCTTAGTTGTTTATTTTTCACCGAAATAAGGAATAAGAGGCTTATTTCCTATTTCCACTCCAACCAAACACACCCATATGAGACTTAGAAAACAATTTAAAATATTCTATATTTCTATAATTAGAAAATATTATATGAAGGCATACCTCATATATCTGTGAGAAATTATATAAATTTTCATAGCCAAATGATTTTTTTAAGTCCTTCAAACAATTCAAAAATTCATATTTATTTCACAAATCGGAAAATGGAGATGTCCATTCTTTAAGGGAATGGAGAGAGAGGATGCACATGGCTCCACTACCAATGGAGAGAGAGAGATGCATGTGCAGCCCATTAGGTGTCGGCCATAGCCATAGCACAGAAATAAAAACACAGATTGGGATTTCGGAACATACTCGAATAGATTGTGCAACGAGTTAAAAACAAATTGGAAAAGAGCCGTTTCACAAAGGCTACCTATGGGTGTACGCATGGGATCATCATCGACACCCATGTGGTGTGCAGAGGGAAAACAATTAAGTAGATTTTTTTATGTTGGTACTGCGTATGGCCACCGTGTAGCAGATAAGAAGCAAATTGAATAATACAAAATATGAACCGCCTCATTTTCAGCCGTTGCAACAAAAGATCCAGCGATTTTCACTGTACGAAGAACTGTTCTCGAACAGTATTCGGATTCAGATTCAATTGTGCTGATTAATATATGTTTGGATTTGGATTTGGATTTGGATTGGATTTGGATTTACTTGTTTTTTATTGTAACCAAATAGTCCAGCAGTACTTGCATTCGCACCAAAAAAGCGACGTAGCTCATGTAATCTTCTCTAATTAAAAATATATACCTTAACTAATTAATTTGGATATTTACCCTCTAGCAATGAGGTCATTATGGACATCTACCCTTCATATTTCAACTAGTTTATTAGATCAATACTTTTAATTAATATATCCTACAGACCAGTGACCGAAATCCTATATTTTTTTTAAAAAAAAAATTTGGTAATTTTCTCTTTTTATCAGATATTGCCGTTTCAGCCTTCCAGTTTCCGATTTTATAGGAATTTTTTGGTATTCGGTAAGGTATTAAAAACACTGATTTTGTCCAATAGATTAATTAGGAATCGCTGATTATCGGGGGGGGGGGGGGGGGGGGCGAAGCTCAGGGGAAAGATGACCCAAAGGAGGAAAAGAACTAGTCATCTAGTGGCATTTTCATCTGATTAATTATTTGTAAATTTATGATTAAAAGAATATTTTAAAATATAAAAATGGTTAAATAACCTATAATTGATATGATTAAAGAGATAAATAAGAAATTAAATGATTAAGCGGTATATTTCTAAAAAAAATAGAGGGCATACAATTTTGTTGTAATTGTCCAAACTGTTTGTCACAGCAAACATTAGTAGTCAAACTTGGAGATTACGTTGTGATGTTAATTGAGAGGGGGAAGAAAGCGAAGGGAAGAACAAGAGAAACATGCACTTGCCTTTTATATACCATGTGTGCAAGAGTAGTCTTTCCAAGACCGCCCGTACCAACGATCGTTATGACAGCTCGCCTAGGTGTTTCTTCATAGCGCAGCAGCTTGAGAATTTTGTTCTTGTCAGCATCGAGGCCTACTACTTCGGTTTCGTCCACGTCTTGGTAAGCAGCTCTCCGAAAAGGCATCACAATTGTGTTCCCCTTGCCTCCATCTTGAAAGGGATCTATTGAGTAGACGACTTTGCTGTTAGAGATCCCTTCAAGCACCTTTTTGATGTCATCAAGCTCTGTCGCAAGCTTGTGGAGGACAGGCACCTCCATGGGCTTGTGGCACAGCTTTTTGAGTTTATGCAAGAAGCTGGGATCATTGTGGCGGTTGTCTTCAACTTCTAGGTAGAAAGTGTCGGTAGCATCCTCGATACGGTAGGCGACATCACGGAGCTGATTCAACCAATTCTCCGCCGTTGTATTTCCTTTGCATCGTTTGGAGTCGGCATCTTTCAGGTAGCACCGAATGTCCATCAGTTCAGTCTGTGCCCATTTAACTTTCTCCCCGACAGAACCCAAGTGTTCCACCTCTTTCACTATCATATCCCCTAGCTTGCTGAGTACAAATTCCACTGCCGACTCAGCCATTTCAATTCAATCTAGCTAATCTCTTTGGAAATATGCACCTGTATATGAGGATGTTACTTTACTAGTTTTGCATATGATAGCCCGAGGCAATTGAAGATGGAACAAATATATAAACACCAGTGGGGAAAGCAAAATTAGGGCTGTACAAGAAATCAAAAAACCCGTCCGACCCGATCCGTATTTTAACGGGTTGGATCATAATGCGGGTTGGGTCGGGTTTGGATTTTATCAACCCGGTTGCACTGGGTCGGATTACATTTTTATTCTTGTTAACCCGACACGATCCGTTCAGTTAATAATAAAAATATAAAATAGCCTTTATGCATAGATATCCCAAATTTCCAATATCTCATACTCATTTATTATTTACTATTTTTCTTGGTAACCCTAGCAGACTCCTCGCCTTCTCCACTGGCGATGCCTCGACTCCTCCGCTCTCAACCTCGATCTCCAACTCTTTGACCACACACCACATACTATTAGCCTATCACAACTTCACGAGACCTCGGGAAATGGTACAAATTTGATTTTAGTTTACCACTGATCTATTTCAAAACCTCCATTATAAATGGTTAATTAATTTTGTTGTCTAATAGCCTATTTATCTTCCCATTACAATTTATAAATAGAAACGTGGGACTGGTCGATGAAGGTCTCAGGAGTTCCGACGACTCAACTATTGAGTATTGAGTTTAGAATAAGACAGAGTTAACAAACAAAAAGATATTGAGATTGAGATACACGAGAACGAGAAAGGAGCAATTCTTTCAACCTTTTGCTTCGCCGAAAGTTCCAGGCAATTATTTCTTTCATTCTAAAACTTGGATTATTGAGTTATTATCAAAAAAAAGAAAAATATTTCTTTCCTTTCAATAGTACGATAATTAACTAGATTTCATAATAACAAAAAGTAGACATAAAAAAATAATATTCCCTCCCTTTTAGTTATTTTTGTACTCATGGAATTATACGGCAAACACATAAATTTTTTTTTTCTTGTCTTAGACTTATCCATTCTCTTTGACATATTTATTTTGGTTTAAACATATTTTAATCTTTTTCTGTACTTAGCATGTCACATTCATTTCTTTTTTCTTTTTAAAAATTGCAACAGGGAAGCTATAAAATGTTGGGTCTATCATTAGAATTCAAGACTACGTATATAATATTGTTCAATTACTTTGTCTGTGTATATGACAATTGACAAAAAATCGAAAAGGTGTGTGTATTGATAGGTTCATGTAAATAATATTGTTCAATTACAAGGTCTGTGTATTGATAGGTCTGTGTTATCATTGATTACTTTGTCAATTTGATATTTTTTTTAAAATTATAATTCTTGCAATGCGTGATGAAGGCATACAACCATGGTTGATGACGTAGGATATTGATCTTGTATTAGGTACATGGTTCGGATTTCTGAAGAATTAAATTAATCTAAGTTTATTATAGTTATGATAATCTTTGAAGTTGGTTTTCACTTGTCACCATAATTAAGTTGAGTAAAGTTTACGAAATAAGGTAAATAATATTGTTCAGTTAACTAATATAGCAGTATATTTTTATTGCAGGCAAAAGGAATCAAGATCAGACTCGGATATTTGAATTTTAATTGTTATTATGAATTTATTTGTTATGCTTTTTAGATTTGTATTTTGAATGTAATTTGAACTCAAAAGTAGAAGTCTCCTAGAGCTCTTGCTATTTTTGTCAAGTCATTTAAACTTAAAAGTATTATTCAGTCACTTATATTCTAGTCTAACTGATGCTATTTGAATCCAAAAGTGTTTTGTACGTTATGTGCTAGTTATTTTTATTTGAATCATCAATCATGTGATTATTTTTATTTTTGTACTATTGAAATTATAACCCGTTAAACCTGCATAACCCGCAAAAATCCGTACGTGAAAAATCATCCTGGTTGGATTGGGTTACGGGTGGGTTAACTAAAAAAATTTTTTAACCCGCTACAATTGAGTTGGGTTGAAATATTGGTAAAAATTTACAAACCCGTCCGTTGTACAGCCCTAAGCAAAATAATTAATACTCGTGTCTTACAAAAATGAAATATAATTTGACTAACATGGCCAATAATGCATGCCTTTCCTGTAATGGAAAGTGAATCAATAGCATCACACTTTAGCTAGCAATAGCATCAAACTTTTGTTGTTTGCATCGGTAAATTTTGGATGCTTACCTAAAACAGTAGGTTTATGCCATTTGCATCAATTCGACGGATGCTAATGAACAATAAAATCGAGATAGTCGATGTCAAAATTTTTCACTCTATCGAATGGGTTTTGTTGCATCTAAACAACTAACGCTAATAAATATAAGACGAAGGTTCCACTGCTAATATTTTGATTACCTTCAAATGCCAACATTTTACTATTAAGTTATTTTTTCAAATTTTAAATTTCAAACGTTAAATTCAAACAGTTGATCTTATTTAATTTAACAAACGATGTGTTTTCATGTAAGTTTTGTAAATTTTGGAAAATTTATTTGATACTCGATCTATAAAAATCAAACGAACATTGTTAACTGTGATAGATTAATTCTAATACGTTTATATTTTTGCATTTGATCGAGTATCAAATAAATTTTAAATTTTACAAACTCATCGCTCATTAAATTTAATAATATAAACAGTTTGGATTTAACGCTTTAATTTTAAAATTTTAAAAACTAACCAAATAGCAAAATCTTAGTATTTGAGTACAACCAAAATATTGGTAGCGGAACCTTCTTCTAGATATATATAATTTTGTTTAATTTATGCATAATTTGCATATGATTAATTGATGCTAACAAGTTTCTATTCTATTCTATTTAAGCATCTGTTTGGTTGGAAGTTGGATAAGAATAAGAATAAGGAATTTTTAGAATCTCGTGCCAATCCTTATTCTTATTCAAATTCCATAATTTTGTTAGTATAAGAATAAGAGCCCAAATTTATTATTCTTGTGTTGTTTGGATTTGACAAGAATAAAAAATTTAATACTTATTTTTATCTAAACCTTATTCTCCTCCATCCAAACACACAAAAAAAATTCTTATCCAAACCTTATTACCTTTTCAGCTCTTGTCATAAAAAATTCTTGGATTAAAGTTCAACAAACAAAAATAAAACCTAAACTAGATAACAAAGACCATAAATTGAGGAACCGACAACATTTGCTTTGTTTTTTAGACATAAATTGAACTTAAAAAGCAAGGACCGAAAATCAAAAGGACCTAGATTGAGGCGTATTTTGAAGAACAAAGAGACGGTGGCAGCAAGAGGCGAGATTCTCGTGTAGGCGCGAGATTCCGGTCGATTTTGGTGGAGATGGTTCAGTGGATGTTGTGTAGAGGTGAAATAGAAAGCTCGTCGATTTTCTGTGAATGACATGTGGGTCCAGCTATGGGATCGAATAGACAAAAAATTATAGGGTGTGTTTGGTTTGCTCACGAACAGCGGACGAATTAAGGACGAATAACGGCTCACGAACAGGCCCACGAACATCTCCTAGTTTTTGAAAATCGAGGAATTAAAAACTAGCTAAGAAGTTCGCGAACAGTCTAGTTTATTGGTTGTTTGGTTCTTGCGAACTAACCTAGTTCGCAAACTTCTAGTTCACGGATGGTGTCAAACACACCCGGAGAACATGTGCGCTGACAAAGAGGTCTATTTAGCAGGAGATTAGAAAAATGCGCTTGTTATTCTAGCTTGTGTACTGCACATAATTTTTCACAAACTAATATAATTATGTTTAAAATGCTACAAAAATGCATGGGACCTATAGAAGGACAGACCTCGTGCAGAGGTAAATGATGTGAGCATATCATCTACAAGCAACTTTTGTAGCCATTCGCGTTGTGAAGATAAGTAGCTTTATTTTTATTTTTTAACAGTAGACCACACAAGAAAGCGCATAAAGATGCCCACATTGGAACGTATTTTGTGGGATCCATAACCACATGAATCATATGATGGAGCAGACCACTCTCGTCTCTCTGCATTTGGTACTGACTACTGAGTACGTGCAAACCATGTGATGGAGCAGACCACTCTATGCATTTGTTACTGAGGTACGTTTAATTAGAACGGTACTTACAGCAGCTCTGCAATTGAGTATTGGAAATGACACTTTCTTTAAGACTGTCTACAGCTTCAACAAATTTTATTATGGAAAATTTTTTCTGTGTCACTCAAAAGTTACGAAATTGAGTATTTGCCACTCAAAAGTTGAATCTTTGGATTTTGCCATAAAAAAACAAAGGCACTCTTCTGTTATTGCCACTTTGGACTTTTTTATGATAAAAACAACAAAATCTATATTCTGTGACCATTCTACCCTCGTTCGAATCTAACCCAATCGCAATCTAACCCAGTCCCAGTCGCAATCTAATCCAGTCGATTTTACTTCTCCTCTTCTCTTATGTCACTTGCGAACCCTAAATCGCCACGTACGTGAACCCTAAATCGCGACGATTCCCTAATTCGCGACGAATCGGTGTCCTCCCCCGCTTGAATCGCTGTCCTTAGCCATCCGTCTCCTCAGGCGACGAATCGCTGAATCGGTGTTCATCCGTCTCCCCCAGGTTCATCTCTTCCTTTGCTGAATCGTTGTTCCCCAGGCAATCAATCTCCTCTTTCTCAGGTATGTCTTCATTCCGTCTCTTCTTACTGTCGTTTAGTTTTGGAAAAGCTTATTGTTCAGAATAGGCTATTATTTCAATGTTGTTTGTTCAATGTTGTACTTGAATAAACCTCCTGGAGTTGCACAAGGCCAAATAATAAAGTGCGAAATTTTCTTGTTACACCCTGCAAAGATGAAATTCAGAATTTATGTTGGTCCCTTCCAAGAATAAAGTAGAATATTAACTCCTGATTGAACTAATATCAATGAACCAGTTTTGTCACTGTCTAAAATCATTCTCAATTCTGGATTATGGTTTGTTTTGATCAATTTTTTCGATGTTGTTTTGTTTTGTTTTTTTCAGAACCAAAAAACTTCAACTGATGACTGAAACTACTAAGTGGAGTGGTACAAACTGCAGTGGCAGTCAACCATCTCCTACTCCTACTGTGGCTGGTTGCAGTCATAGTCAAGGAAAAAGCTCTGAAGGGTGCAATATTTCTACTACTGAAAACCAAGAGGAGCATTTCAATGAGCATTTCAATCTTTGAGGCATTTTGTCATCAAATCTGATTTTGAATATACCACATTGAAGTCTGACAAGACAAGGTTCATGGCCAAATGCGCTTATACGGGTTGTCCTTGGAAGATTCGAGCTTTTAGACTTCGAGATGATAATAAAACATTCAAGGTATTCAATAGATATATAACTCATTAGGCAATTTCATTTATGTTATTTGAGAACAGATTATTAGAATTAATTTGAGGAGATAACCTGTTAAGCACATACTAGGTTATTAGTAAGTAACAATTGATTTTGGGTAATGCAGATAACTGTCTTACCACATGAACATTGTTGTCCATCCGTAGGCAGAGTTAAGGGGAGTATGGTATCTAAGTCTTGGGTATCGGAGAGGGCTGCAGATTTCTTAAGGAGAAATCCATCAGCTGGAGCAAAGGCGGTGCAAGATCAACTAGTCAACCAATTTCATGTAAACTTGACTTATGGTAAAGTTTGGGCTGGAAGGACTGCTGCTCTTGTAGGCATCCAAGGTTCTTGGGAGAGTAGCTTCAAATTGTTGCACAACTTCAAAGCAGAGTTGGAGAATAAATGTCCCGGTAGCACCGTTGAGATAGAATGCGAAAGGGTTGGCAATAAGATGAGGTTTAGCAAGGTATTTGTGGCATTGAAAGCATGCATAGATGGGTTCTTAAAAGATTGCAGACCATATTTGGCTATGGATTCTACTCATTTGACAGGTACATGCTTCACTTACATGTTTACATTACCTAAAAAATGACAAATTGCTTACTGTTTTGTGGCATTTATTATTGTTTTGTGGTATAAAAAACAGAACTTGTTTTGTGGCATGTATTACTGTTCAATCAATAACAATCGTTCACTGCATGTATTACTGTTTGTGAAACAGACTCGATTTTGTGAAACAGACTCGAGTTTGTGAAACAGACTCTCGTCAGTATAGAGGAACAGTTGCTTATGAAAGTTCAATTATACTGTCTCCTGAAAGTTCAATTGTTACGTACTCATTAGGCAATTTCTTTCATTTTATGTTATTTCAATTATATTGTTTCCTGAAAGTTCAATTACTTATGAAAGTTCAATTATTCCAATTAATTATGGTATTGCTCGTGATAGGCAAGTATACGGGACAGTTGGCGACTGCTTGTGGTGTAGATGGGTTCAATTGGTTGTATCCAGTCGCATTCGGTGTATTCGATAAGGAGAAAACTGAAACTTGGACTTGGTTCATGACTCAATTGAGCAAAGCAATTGGAAATGTACCTGACTTGGTTATATCTTCAGATGCATTTAAAGGATTAGACAAGGCCGTTGCAACTATATTTCCCAATGCCGAGCACAGAACCTGTTTAAATCATTTGAGTGATAATTTCAAAAAGAAATTTCATGGAACCACATTTAATCTCAATTTCAAGTCGGCTGCATATGATTATACTTGTCGCGGCTTTTTCGTCATTTCCTCGAAGAATGAATTGGGTTTCCTCGAGAAATGGGAACATAGCCTTAGATTCACCCCCCTTAAGGTCCGATCTCAGTTCGAGTATCTCTTAGCGACAAGAGAACCAAAACACGAGTCGCTTCTTAAAGAGATTTGTTGATTTCGTGAGTCCTTTCTTTCCAGTAGGCGCAAGCCCCTACTGTTAATTACCCCGTGATCGCTCACGAGAACCTCTGATTAAGGGCTCTAAAGAATTATATGTAAAGGCTAGGAAAATCGTTTGTTTCGTGTTTATCTTGGATTTACTTCTTTTGGTTTAAACCGGACTCGATTGGTGTACCAGACCTAGTTGACGGGGACCCAATTGAGGACATTTGAATGATTTTGTTACAGACTTGGTTTTGGTTTTGATGTCGGGACGTGGTTTTCGATCCTTAGGCTATTTTGGGCCTTTGGAGGATTTGGGATTTGGATTTGAGTTTATCGAGACTATTTTGGGCCTCGGGATTTGACTTGGGTTCAAGACTATTTTGGGCCTTAGATTTGGATTTGGTTTTCTCGAGGTTATTTTGAACCACCTGTGAGACTATCTGATTTTTGAATCGCTTGGAGTCGACCTCGATTTACTGAAGAGATTTCATTCCATAAATGAAGAGGTTTCGGTCTTGATTTCGGGTTTCGTGTTTAGACTTTTAATTTCTTAAATTTCTCTTTGGGTTTTACCATTTTCACAATTTTATTTTACTTTTTTATTTTTAAATTTAGACTTTTGAAATATCTTTTTATATTTTTAGTTATGTTTATTTTCAAAAATATTTGTTATTTAATACATTTCCTTTTAAAATCATTTTATTTTCAAAATTTTATCAATATTTATTTTTAGAAATTCGTTAAAAGAGTTTAATTGAGTTCCGAAATCATTTTGAGATTTTATAAAATTTGTTCAATATCATTTTAGAAATTTATAAAATTTGTTTAATATGGAAAATACTTCAAAAATATAAAAGACCAATAGTTTGACAGATTTTTATATCAAAATATCAGTGAATTTGGTTTATTTGGATTTTTAGGATTTTATGGATATTTTATTTGTATTTTTCTGAGTTTCCTACTATTTTTAATAAATTTTCTAAATTTCTGCATATTTGGCGTTTTCTGATTGGTCCACGTAGGCACAAAGGGCTGATTTGGCATTGACTGGACTTGATTTGGTGCTGACGTGTCGGCTGACGTGGTAGGGCGCGATTTTAGGTTTGAACGAGCGCTGACCATCTTTCATTGCTCTGTGTAACGAGTTGTCGTCGTGTCAGTGACCCGCTACAAATGATTTCGCCACAGACAATCAAATTTCACACGGGTTTGAAACCTGTCTTCTCCGGCGGAATATGGCATTTATGCATTTTAGTCCCTGTGTTTTTCTTCGGCCATATTACAGCGACTCAGTCCACCGTTTTGATTGATATTTGGTGCGCTAGAATCGTGAAGGTGAGGAGAAGAGTTTGGTGGGCTTCATTTTCGCTGAGGAGACTCATGCTTCCACATTAAACCTGAGATTTCTCGAGCCGCCATTAATGGTCACTCGCAGCTCTTTGCTTCGCTTTCTTTGCCAGATTGAGGTTGTATACGCTTCTGAAGGTCCTTTGAGGATGATGGTGGGTTCAATTTGTCATGAAGATGCTTGGAAGGGGATGATCTCCACTGAGGAACTTCGGTTTGAACTTGAGCAGAATGGGGCCAAGTTGGTGGGGCCCAAACAATCACTTCTTTGTGCCAGCAACCTCTTGATTAGCTTTTTTCTCTTATCTCTATCTGCTCGCTCTATTGCCTCTCTCAATTACACTACAATTCTCTCAATTTAGCACAATGGAGCTAACCTAGATCTAGCCTCACCTTGCCCCTCTCTTTCTCTCTCTTTCTTCTTCGATTTGGGGGCTTTATATAGGCAGTGACTAGGGCAACGCCTTTGAATCCGAGAGCAATTCCCTTCCTTGGATCTCCATCCAGTGGCTGTCATAGTTGCGTGGGAGCTAGGCTACTTTTCTGTGGAAGAGGAGGGGCCACGTCGTCGCAGTGAATTCACAGGGAGAGCCGTTCTCCTTCCCTCTCTCTTTTCCCTTTTTACGATTTCACCATGGCTCATTTTCACCCAGCGATTTCGGATCTACTCTCTCTTTTCCGTTGGGGAAGAGGACTCTTCAGTCGGGCCCCACTGGTCAGTTTAAATGAGGGAGAGGAGATAGGTAGGCTGGGACTATGGCGCATCAACTAACCATTTCAATTATCTGTTCATGGTGCACATGGAACAAGCGCATCCATCTTTCCATCATGTGGTAAATTTCTCCTCCCTGGGCAGCGACGCATTAGGCCCCCCCCAGGATCATCTCCAACGTATGTACGCGCCAGACATTTCTGATTTTTGTGGGATTTCCTTTCAATTTCCTTAAAACTATTTATTTCTTTAGCTGTCCAACCAAAATAAATTATTTGAAGGCCTTCCCTTGTGTATTTTTGGACGCAATTTTATGGGAAAGCTCACAAAAATATGAGGAATTTAATGGTTTAACTGGATTTGGCAAATTCCTCATAGATTTATTTTGGTAATTTTGTGAAGTTTTTGGGTTTGTTTGCAAAATTTGGCATTTGTGTGGGCATTTTTGGTATTTAAAAATTATGATAAATCACCATAATTCTTAAGGAATATTTGGGTAAATTTTGAGGATTTTTGGAGTTTGTTTGGTATTTTTCGTAATTTGGTTTTGAGTTTTGACAATCTGGGAATTTGGTTTTCGCTGCTTGACTTTTGGCTTTCGCAATTTGGTTTTGTCTTGAAATTGTATTTTGTACTTTGGTTTTCAGAGCTTAATTTTTAGGGTCAACAATACCTTGGAGCAATGTGATGACCATCTATGTGCAATGAAGAAAGCATCACCTGAATCAATTATCTATTTGGAGAAACAAGGGCTTTGGTGTACATCCAAGTTCTCGGAGGCATCAAAGGTGGATTATGTAACCAACAACATATCAGAATCTTTCAATAATTGGATAAAAGATCTCAAGGATTTGCATGTTGTTGAGTTGCTTAATCAGATTAGGCGCCGACTTATGGTGACATTTGATAGACGGAGGAAAGTAGGGAGAAAATTAAATGGAAAGATTGTGCCAAGTGTAATGAAGGACTTATATGCAAAGAGTAGACATCCATATGTTAGGAAGATGAATATAAGTAGAGGTGGTGATTATTGTGCAGAGGTGAGTGGAACAACAGATGGCACTTGTTGGACTCATGCGGTTGAGATCGACAAGCATCAATGCACATGTAGAGAATGGCAGATTAGCGGAAAGCCATGTATGCATGCAATTGCATTCATTTGCACCCTTACAGGAACTAGTCTAGAGGACTATGTGCACGAGTATTACTCAATTGAGCGGTATAGGATGGCATATGAGGGAATGATAATGCCGATAGGTGATAAATTAAGGTGGCTCAAATCTGATCTTGGATTTAGTGTTTGGCCACCTATCATGACTAGGCCAGCTGGTAGACCTAGAAAAGAAAGGATCCCGAGTTGTCTTGAATTGGGTACAAGGAAACAACAATGCAAGAGATGCAACAAATTTGGTCATCAGGCTAGGACATGCAAGGAACCAGTTGTTAACCTAGGCAATACCAAGAATAGAAATAGAAAGAGGTTTGTTAAACTAAACTTGAACTTGTAATTATTTAGATTTATTTATCAAGCTTTTTGGGTACTCTCACTACCATTCCATTGCATTTATTTATTTTTATTCATTTTCTCTTAATTTTGCCTCTGTGTTATTTTTGGGTTTTTAATGCAGGAAGAGAAAGGCAAAAATCACCAAAACTGCAACTCAGACTACTTGATGATGATGATGATTTCAGAGTGAAAGTTGGTTATTTTGTTTGTATTTTGAGAAAACTGTAACTTAGATTGTTACTGTTAAGTTGTTATTACTATGGGAAACATATTCACTTGGCTATTTTGGATGCATTTTGAGAAGGATTGTTGTTAGATTTTTGTTATGGATTGTTACTGTTAAGTTGCCTACGGATCCAATTGATTAGTAAACAGTAAACAGTTGTTAGATTGTTGTTATGGATTGTTGTTATTGATTTTATCTATTTTATTTAGTATTTCTCTTATTATGTTGTTTTGGTAACTATGGTAACTATGGTACCAAATGGTACCAATAGGCTAAGCGCCAGAGCCCACTGCAGTTAGGATATGCGATAACTAACCTAACTTTTAACAACTTGATGTGATACATGTATGAAAATGGTACCAGAGCCGCTAATTGGAGTGTACCAGAGCCGCTACTGTGATTGTCATTCTATCTGATTGTTTAGATTACTACTACTATGATGTCATTCTATCTGATTGTTATACAGAGATCTGATTGTTTCCTTTCCTTATATAAATGTCATGTTCATGTTCATATTCGAATAAAATTTTGGGTTAATAAGAGAGTACTTACGTGGTCTGATATTGTGTCATTCACATTCACATATCCCACTTAAGTAATGGTACAGGTTAATCTAGAACAAAAGATGCTATATACAGAAACTAAATAAAGCTGCTATATACAGAAACTTTTGCAATGTTGTCTTGATCAAGTGTTATTGTTTGTTGTTTGTGTTTTCTAGAGCTGCTATATACACAACAAAACTAATACTAAACTAAATAAAGCTATAGAGAGAGCAAAAGTGTAAAGTATGGAGATAGGAGCATGTGCCGAACTGGTACCGATATCAAAGCAGGTACCCTGGCCTGTCATGAACCCCACCACCTTTTTTTTCCCTTTTTCATACCCTGCCCTTGTCATGAACCCCACCTTAACCCATAATAATTGTTTAACAACATAGTACAAGATAATAGATCTGAAATTTAAAAGAGTTACAATCTGATCTGAAATTTAAAAGATAAGATAACATCTTACATTCCCTCAACAACAACACAACAACATACATATCTGATCTGAAATTCCCTGAACAACAAAATAAAAATAACACAACAACACAACAACATAAATGGTGATAACATAACATCTTACATTCCCTCAACAACAACACAACAACAACAACATACATATCTGATCTGAAATTTAAAAGAGTTACAATCCCTAAATTCCCTCAAATTTAAAGAGTTACATCTCCATTCCTATAACTAGAATTACAAGAGCAATCACCACAACTAATAGAGCAATAATCACATACATATGATTATGCAGTTTGATGTTGATGTTATTCAGTGATGCAACAAGCGCTTCAATCTGACGGCCATCATCTTCAGATTTCTTCTTCAATTCATCTATTAGTTTGATTATTTGAGATTCCAGTGTACCAACTATCTCAACTAACTCAGATTCCATGGCTGGTGTTACAACATTTGCATTTGTAATTTTTCTTAGATGGATCAAATAGGCGTCTTCCCACTTCCAGAAGTTGCACCTAGTAGCCTTTTAGGGAAAAAATCAAGAATCAAAATCAAAATATGTGAATATTATTGTGTTGCACCAATCCAGAAAGAACATTGTGCTAAGTGCTAATATCAGGAATTTTAGAAATGAGCATCCAGAAATGAATAAAAATAGTGAAATTTCATTTCTCTAAGTGTTAACGTCAATTTGATGCCATTGAAAACAAAACAAACAAAAAAAAAAACTGTTGCCCCCTGATATAATTTACAAACAGTAAACAAATTACCCAAATTTGAGTTTTTGAAGTAATCCCTAATTACTCAAGAACAAACCCAAATTAGAAACCAAAAATACCGAAACTAATTCACAAGTCTATTTATTTACCTTATTTGAGCATCTATAGAACACTCTCTCTGGATTCAATTTTGTTCTGCTCACAAATTTCCTCACTCGGACACCACAGTCGGGACATGGCACCAGGGGTAACTCCTCACTTCCACCTGGCTGAAGGTTGACGCTCGACGACACACCAGGCGAGACGGATTCTGATCGGCTAGATTGATGAGGCATGTGCTCGATACTTCATGCTTTTAGGGTTTATAAATACAAGCAGGAGTGAGAACGAAAAGAGGAGAAGAGTTAGGGTTTCGCAAGGGGACGGAGGTGGACTGGTGGATGAAGCCTGGGCTAGGGTTTCATCTCATCTGGCAACGATAGTTAGAGGGGAGAGGGACAGAAGAGTGAAAAAGTTAATCGACTGGGTCTGGATCTGGGTTCGGAAATCGACCGAGTCGACTGACGAATGGGTTATAGTCGATAGATAGGGGTACAATGGTCACAAAATATCGATTTGTTTTTTTAAATGTTGGTTTTATCATAAAACAGTCCAAAGTGGCAACAACAGAAGTGTGGTCTTGTTTTTGGGTGGCAAAATCATAAGATTCAACTTCTGGGTGGCAAATGCTCAATTTTGCAATTTTTGAGTGGCACAGAAAAAATTTTCCTTGATTCTGTGCCATGGCAAGATTCTCAGTCTCTTCAGATCTCATCAAGGCAAGATTATCAGTACAAGTTAAAATTAGCATTCAAGATTATCGGAGTTTGGTGTTATTTAGACATTAAAGCTCCTATTTACCGGTTCCACTTTACCAAAAACAAAATGACTTGAACTCATTCGCCAGAATCAAGGTTAATCCAACTTAGTAAAATTTGCTGCGGCTGTATACAGTCCGTAAAGAAAGTGTCATTTCCAATACCCAATTGCAGAGTTGCTGTAAGTGTCATTCTAATTGCACGTATCTAATCCTCAAAAAAAAAAAAATTTGCACTTATCTCAGTACCAAATGCAGAGAGTAGTCTGCTCCATCACATCATCACATGGTTTGCACGTACCTCAGTACCAAATGCAGAGAGTGGTCTGCTTCATGTTTGCACGTACCTCAGTACCAAATGCAGAGAGTGGTCTGCTTCATCACATGGTTTGCTCCATCACATGGTCCATGTGGTTGTGGATCCCACAAAACACGTTCCAATGTGGCCATGTGGGCATCATTATGCGCCCTCTTGTGTGGTCTAGTGTTAGAAAAATAACATTAAAGCTGCTTATCTTCACAACGCAAATGGCTACAGAAGGTGCTCGTAGATGATCTGCCCACCCCTTTACCTCTGCACGAGGTCTGGTCTTCTATAGGTCCCATGCATTTTGGTAGCATTTTAAAAATAATTACATTAGTTTGTGAAAAAATTGATTATTTGCATACAATGACAAATTCATAAATTTGTAAACTTAGTTTTTTTAATATATTTTGAAAAATGAAAGTATAGTGACAAATTTACAATAGACTAGGAGGACTAATCGAGTTTCGCTCGATACATAAGTTTTTATTAAATAGATTTTTTATTTTTATAATTTATTTTTAACAGACTAAAAAATTCCATCAAAATTTTGTGGGCGGATATAGGATTACCAAAAGACATGATGTTAAAAGTGATAAGTTAATTTGTGTTGAAAATAATCTTGTAAAGTGCAGTAGAATATTGTTAACCTTATTTTGATTGGTTTAAAATAATATTAACCTGTGAACCT
Organism: Rhynchospora pubera; assembly: GCA_028095005.1. NCBI lineage: Eukaryota > Viridiplantae > Streptophyta > Magnoliopsida > Poales > Cyperaceae > Rhynchospora > Rhynchospora pubera. The sequence continues at coordinate 256,704,726 of CM051461.1, read as the reverse complement.
TTAATAGAAATATAATCTTGATTAAGTAAATAGACATTATGCTCTGTTTGGTTTTAATTATCATATTTCAATCCTAGAACGAAATAATTTTGAAGACATTATAAAATCACCAATTATCAGATTTATTTTTTATTGCATTTTATAGATTGTATTATTTTGTAATTTTAACTTCAGATTTAGCTTCTGGCTAAATTTTTTTTTACTTTTTATTATTAATACATAAAGGTAGGGGCTTGACCCTTATTTTCATTCAAAAAAATAGATTGTATTATTTGGTAATTAATGTGTTTATGACTCTTTTTTATTCGTTTTTCAAGGTTAAGTTTCTTGGGTATGTTATTATGGTGCATACTTACATGGTCCATAAAAACAGGAACGTATCTTGAATTATTTAAAGAAATGGAAATAAATATGAAACCATTGGTTTGTCTCATATTTTGAATGATATTATGATATTATGGAGATTACGATTGGTGTGTTATAGCCCAAAATTGTCAAGCACAAAAAGGTACCCATTGAACGCAATTACCTAATGATTTTTCACCAGCTGTCTCATTTATTTTGCATTATTGCACCAATAACTCTAGATCTAGTGTTGGTTACGAAAAAGTTTTAGAATTCCAGCAGACAGTTAAGGTCCACAAACAGGTCTTTCACCAGCTGGCTCATTTATTTTTACATTATTGCACCAACAACTCTAGATCTAGTGTTAACTAGGTAGCCGCTCTGTACACCAATCTCATACTCTAGCAAACATAGCAAGAAGGAATAACATGAACTACAGGGGCCAGCCACATATGGTTCTTCAACAGCAGGCAAAAATTGAAAGGAAGATTGATGAAAATTTTTTCCAGAGAGTTCAAGAAGCGCCTCCTTAATTTGTTCTCTTTTACCTTTTAACCCTGGTGCTAGTTTTATTTTATCACAATTTGTTATTTGTAAGCTTTTTATTTTAGTATGTTTAGTTTCTACTGTTTTGGTAGGGGTTAATTTGTTGCTAGGAAATTATTTTCTAGTTTGACACCAGGGTTATTCTGTTTTGTGATGTACGCAACAATCTGTAAGACTCGTAACTTATTTTGTCTAATGGATTAGTGCCCATGGGCCATTTTCAAAAAAAAAAAAAAAAAAAAGTAGCCGCTGTCTAGCTTGTCAAAAAAAAAAACTCTAGATCTAATGTTGGTTACGGAAAATTTATATAGGATTCCAGCGCACCGCTGGGTCCCACAAACATATCGCGAATCCCAGTTTGTAACCGACATATGTCGGAACCGTATCCAGGAATTGTATGTTCGGTCTGTGGAAATACCCATGGGTTTTTTGTTCTATCTTACAGTTTGAATTGATGGTTTCGGTGATAAATACCCATGGGTTTGTGTTGTAGGTGTATGTTGCTAAAATATTCAAGTTCATTGACGTAAAACCTTTACCTTTAGAAACTTGAGACAAATGATAAGGCCATGTTGTATCAGGAGATTAGATCAAACAAATTCACTGGTAGTTATTTATTTATTTTTTATTATTATTATTATTATTATTATTATTATTATTATTATTATTTTGCTACTTTTCTATATATACATGTATTATTTGTTTAGCAAAAAATTAAATGTCTCTGCGCCAGGCTGATTCAGTTATGCTTCTTGAATAGTTCATGTAGCATGGTGTATAGATACTAATGCCTTGCTTGTATCTTTCTTGTAAAAGTTCTGGTTCTCTTGGGTTTCAGCACCAGATAAAACAAATTACAATACTACTTTAGGTATTTTTTTTTTGTATCCATGCATCCTTTTTGGGTCTTGTTAATTGCGCATTCAAGACTAAGCAGGCTTAAAGCTATTTTCCCATAAGTAGAAACAGAAGCTTTTAGTACAGGCCTTATAACTGCTTAGTGATATGCCTGAAAAATGGAAACCTTAACAATTAAGAACAAATTGGCGAAATTGACAAGTAAGGCTACCATAGCGGATGCTGATACAGTACAACACAGGACCTGTACCAGTATAACCAGTATAGTAATGTTATGTATATTTGATACCAACTTATGCCATTTGTGATTTCTTATCTATCTTGTATCTCAGTTAAGCATTAACCACAAGTTCAGGTTGCGTATCAAGAACCATATATAAACAAATATATCTCATATTACCAGTCGAGTTCCATTTCTTTAAATCAAAGATAAGAGGAAATTGTAAAATAAACATATAATTCATCTCTAGAACACCATGGTCAGGTACGTACCCACTATTTTCATCACAAGAATCAGATAAATTATACTATTTCCATCACAAATCAATCTATGTCGCACGAATCCTAAGACAATTGACCTGTTAATTGGGTTTGATGCGGAGATGAGATGATGAGACCTATTTTATTTTTTCACGGTTTTGTTTCTGAAATTGCAAACTTTTCCTACTCAAACCTGCCTTTGGACTAAATTGCTCTTCAGCCCATCCGTTAATTACATTTTTACTGCTATTTAATGCCTTTCTGACGGAGGGTCCCATGGATTGTCAGAACGAATTTTGATCACGATCGACGGCTCGTATTCTCTGCCCCCCTGATCGCACAAAAATCTCTGCGTTCAGACTCTTCGCACAATCGCACCCCCTGAGTCAGGGCCTCCGCGTTCACATCAATGAGGAAATTTAAAAGTAAAAAGATATTTCCCTCAATCACATAATAAATGAAATAACATGATCAAGAATATTTTATAAAAAGTTTGAAAGTGAGAAAAAATTTGGTATCACTGGATTATATTTACTTTCGTATAATTGAGGCCAAATTGTAAGTCTCGTTGAGGCCGAATTGTACTCGACTTTGACTTAATTCCATGTACCAAACTTTTAGATTACCAGCAGCAGAAATTAAAACTGTCTTTAGATACTGTACATTCTGACAAAGACAAGACAATACTATTTTTGTTGGAGATTAATAGGAAGCTAATATTTTCAGCTTTAAAGTATGCACTTTGTACAAGCATGTAGCAGACAAGCAGTATTGCAAAATCCTCTTACCATAGGTATGGTTGCAATCCCGAATACTTAGTAGCTGCCCATGCCATAAATTAAATTAATTAGTAAACCTAAACTTACTATTTCCATATCCATAGATGATTAATAACACCTTCCACAAAAATGACCTCAACAGAGATCTCATATTGGAACTGCTAGAGGTATAGGTCGCTAGCTCGCTCATCTTTATTGCTTTTATGTTTAACTGTGATGGTTCCGTTGGGAACGGATATAAAAACTCAGAAAAACAGAAATATAGTTCCATCTTGATCTGGTAACGGAATGGGAATCCGTCGAGAACCAATGTCAATTTTGTCAGTGGTATGTATTCCGTTGAGAACGGATGTCACTTCTGTAAGTTGGCATGTATTCCGTTGGGAACGGATGTCACTTCTGTAAGTGGTATGTATTCCTTTGAAAACGGAATAGGATCCGTTTCGCCATAACAACCTTTTCCAAAATCTCAAATAAACGGAATAAGATCCCCTTGCCAACCGACCTTTAGATGTTGAAAGTGAGGACCTTGCAATGTTTCATTACATGATGTAAACCTACCAATCAAATAGAAAATAGAACCATCACATTGAAAGTAAAAAAGAAAACACGATTACCACCTTTGATGAAGATTTTAGAAGAAGGATGAGTCACCTCTTGCGAAAGCCAAAAGCTCGCTAATTTAATTCAGTCTCGCTTAATTGTTCACCTCGGAGAAGGAAACACTTTTCAGTTCTCCGTTTTCACTGCTCGGAGAGATTTGGGCTTATTATTTTGCAAATTATTATCTTTCTAAGGCCAGCCTATTGGTTTAGATTTGGGCCTATAATTAGTCGGAGATGTACCTTGGTTCGGATCCAACGATGAGAAGTCGTTGCCCCTAGCTATGTAGCATATACTGCGAAAAACCTATACAGCCTGGAGGGCTCATTTTTTTTTTTTTTTTTTTTACATTTTCTATTATTTGACTGTAAATAAATTTGAATTTCCCTAGTCTATTTTGTACAGCTTTCATACTTAGTTTGTTATGAACTCTCTTATATTTTCCACTCAGTTTCCGTAAAATAAGAAAAAAAAATATCTTCCTAAATGCACTGAAAATACATTAATCTGATTGAGAACTTTTGTTTATACCTTCGAAATAAACATTTTCTGGTTTTGACTGTGCAACAAAAATGAAAAGGCAGCTTATTGCTTGATCGCATTGCACAGAAAAAAATCATAATCTATCTCGAACTTTATGTTTTTGTTTATTATACGACATGTTTACTTTGAGTTGGGACTTGGGAGGGTTCCCATTGACGAAATTTTTATTTAATTATTTTTTTAAGATAAATTGGAAGTCTAAACCATCCAATTTATTTTTAAATTAAATGTCTATGAAAGACCCCAGTCGGGTTAATTTTTTTTATCTAATTATTAAAACTCATTCAAGAAATTACTAAACAATTTTCGATACTTCCCCGGCCACACACAAATATATACACAGGCACAAAATTAAGAAATGGGGCATTCATTAAATGTATTTATTCAATATCAAAGATCTACAGATGCAAATCGATCGACACCAAGAAGTGATGCGTGCAGCAGCTAATTAAACCCGATCAACATTTATGCAGTCATATTGCAAAATTACCCCTAACATCAATTAAGAATTTATTATATTTATTTCATATTTTTACTCTTATAACTTACTTTTAATTATGCTTTAAAAGCATCTTTCTCTGTTTCGCTAAGCCTAAGAGAGAGGACAGCAGTATTATTGTTGGTCTAAAATGTTTGTTGCTTTTGTTTTGATTTTCATTTTACTCATCAACGCAAGCTTCTATCGATTAAGAAATTCTTATGCCACAAATTATTAATTAGATAATCAATTAATTGTGCAATACATTGTATTGTTTTGTTTCCCCAAATAAGATGGGTCAATCCTTTCAACTTTGTTATAATAATTAAATGTCCATAAACAATCTTCTCTACGGATTTTGAATCCACGATAACCACTCAATGTGTGCTGCGCTTGATATATTTGAATTTGTGACGGTCCATATTCATATAACAATATGGACTGCGTGCACTACGGGTTGGACCTGAAAAATTATCTTATAGGTTTGGGAACATGATAAGGAATAGAAAATTTTAAAAAAAAGTATCACAAAGAAGTATATTTCTTCTTTAAATGGAAAGAGGACTAACTATATAATTTATTTTACAATGAAAAGACTATATATGTAAAATGCAAAAATTCTGAATCAAGGGAAATTTTGAATCATAAATATGAATGCCCCCCATTACAAAAGAAGGAAAAATTAGAGACAAATAAATCAAGCACAGGAAAAAGAGATGACTGCTAGTAGAAGTACATAATTAAAAAAATGCAATGTATATATTTCAAATGACAAAATTTGTCACTCGACGAAATTAATAAAAACCAACAATACTCGTCGAGTGCTTGAGTTCAGGGGGTATCTGAGGAATTTAAGCTTGGGCATGGCCCCTTTCTCTATTGTAAAAACATTAATGCAGATTTCATTGAGAATCAGGCTTTGAAGGACAGCAAATCCTTCTTGACATACCATTTTCTCTCCCTTATACGTACTATTTAATTGGAGTTTCTTTAGGCTCTTTAGCTTTCCCAACTCCATCATTGGATCTTGCCTAAATTTTGAGTTAATAAGCGTGAGTTTGACAAGATACGGTGGAAACAAGCCTGCCTCTAAGGTGACATTTTCGGACCAAACACCATCCAAGTAAAGGTTTTGCAGATTTTGATAATTTGCAAGCGCTCTCGGGTAAATAATCTCCTTTGGAATATGATTTTCAGAGTGCGTTCTAATCCCCAAGGAGACCAGGGACGTCAATGTTCCAAGTAGATTGGGCACCGGATCCCACCACTCAGTGTAGGGATTGGAAAGCCCTAATGTTCTCAGGTTGCTTAGTCCTGGAACGTGTGAAAGCCATGTTTCCATAACAGAGACCCACTTAAGTGTTTGCAGGTTTATAAAGTCACCTCTAGATGGAAGTCCACTGCAAGACCATTTGCCAGTTAGCACATGCCTCAATGTACCGATTGTCCATAAGCCCATTGGTGATTGTTGCATTGAAGTTCCTCGCAAATCTAGAGTTTGGAGATTCTTCAAACGGCCAAAGGAAGATGTGGACACATTTAATTGGAAGCAATTTTTAAACCCCAAATATTTTAAGTGAATCAACTTATCAAGTCCCTTGAGGTTGGTAACATGGGACATATTGACACCCACAATTTCTAGAACTCTTAGTAGTTTAAACTCAGAATAGCTGGGTACGCTGTTGTTGTGGCCAAACCATAACAAAGAACGGGTATATGGACCAAGGCATTCGATCAAATGGGGACTGCATGATTGAAGCGAGGCACGACGGGTTGCTAATTTGCTGGGATGGTTGATGCCTTGTGGTTGTGGGAAAACAGTCACGAAGTTTTCCTTTCCAGCTTGGTGCATTGCTAAGTCTCGAAGAAGATCATGCACCCTGCAATACTTGATTGAACCATTAGGCGATCGGCTTGATACTTGAATCATGCTCCTGAATTTTTTTTTAAAAAAATTATGAAGAGTTAAAAAAGTACTAAATATATATATATTGTATAATAAATGAGCAATTTGATTTATATTCCTGAAAATTAATTTGAACTTCAAGTCATGCCATTGTGAAACAATTAATATTTTATGCCATTATATTGTGCGCTTGAAATGACCATACTTTCATTTTGAATGTGCTTATGAGGACCATATTGAAGATAACACTAGAGCCTTCTGTAACGAATTGCTGATGGGAACCAGAGATAGAGGGTTAGAATTAGGGATAGCGATGGCATTTGGGTGTGAGTGATGTTATTTAATATTTAGTGTTAAGAGTAGTGTAGGAATTTGCAAATATCTAATGTAAATTCTTTTTTTTCAAAAACAAATTTTTGTCATGTTTTTATTAAAAATAGTAGCATATATAAAAGATACATATGTAATTTTAATGGTGGCATGCACTTAATAAAGCACGTTGCAATGATTATCTTTTTTAATTTGTTGCTCTTCTTTTTGGATTGGAGTTTTGACTTTAAGCCTCTTTAGAGCCTTGTAATTGTTCTTTGTACATATTTTTCTTAATTTAATGCAATTGCTGGTCTGGCAATTACCAACTAGCCTTAAAAAAACGGGAATAGAGTTTCTGTTATGGCATAAGCTAAAAATTTATATTTCCTAAGTAGAACCATTGGTTTCTTTCATAACTAAAACAATAAATAAATAAGTATTATCGTCATTAATAAGTTTCCTATTAATGATATAAAAGAATTTTGCAAAAAACTTTGGATACTCTTCCTTTAGAAGAGTGGTGGGCGCTCCCCACTTGTTTCCAAAAAAAATTGATATAAAAGAAGTTTTAGAATATATTTAATTAATATAAATATGGAATCAAAGAGAAGTTAACTGAATATTGAAAAAGATGAGGAAAAAATAAATAAACCTTTGAAAAAGTTGCTCCAAGCAATCCTTAGATGTTTCCTCCATTGTCTTTCTATCTTGCTGTGGTATGAATCCCTCTGCTACCCACATATTAACAAGACGTGTTGCAGTGATCTCATAGTCTTCAGGAAAGGATGCAAGATATAAAAAACATGATTTGAGATAATAAGGCATATCTTCATAGCTCATAGCTAGAACATTCATGCAGTCCTTGCCATCTGAATGCCAATCCATTGTATCAAGCACCCCTTTCCAAGCATGGTAGGTTTGATCTTTTGTTGAAATGATACCACCTAATACTATTAAAGCAAGAGGTAAACCCTTACATTTTTTTGATAATGCATTTGCTAGTTCAATGAGATCACTAGGGCATTTTTCATCAGATTCTTCATAAGGGATAGCCTTTCTAAGAAAAAGATCTAGGCTGTGTTCATCACTTAGGAAGTCGAGTTCATAAGGTGGCATTCGAGGGTCAGGATTAGCTGATTTAGCAACATCAATAAACCTACTTGTCATTAGCACCCGACTTCCATTTTTGACATCTGGCAGTGCATCTTTCAATTGATTCCATAATACAGGCCCCCACACATCATCGAGAATAATCAAATACCTCCTACTGGTCAACAAATCTTTGAGCTCACTGATTAAAGCACCCACATCTTGCTTCTTAGGTACGGAATATTTGAGTTTGCTTAGCATCTTTCTCAAGAGATCAGTTAGACTGAACTGTTCAGAGACAGAGAGCATTATATGATACTTGAAATCTGCTTTCGCACTGAATATACAAATAAACAAAAATTTAAGTTAGTATTACTAAAATTTTAGGCAATTATTTAGCAGCTCTCAAAAGACAGCCAGCATTAGTGGAAATGTATATATCATAAATAGGGAATTACTTTTACTTTTACCGGGACTGTGTTATATACTTATATATCATTACCTCAATTTTACTAATATTAAACTAGATAACAGAGCAAAATGTAAAATTTTGTACTATATATTCACACAGATTTTACAATATGCACCTAAAGCATTTATAATAAATGAGACATTATTCGACAGATAAACAAAACATGCAGTTAATTAATATCTTCAAATTAAAATGTATTTTTACTTACTTTAAGGAACTTTATAGGCAATTGACAATAATAAAAAACGTGTAATGTAATTTATGGTAATAATTATCATGGTCTTTATTTTTGAGAATTGATATGTAACTTTAACTAAAATTTTGCTCCCACTTGGATCGATTGGAAGTGTTGATCTAAATCTCACTAATCAGTTATTTCTTGTATTACCTATTATTTTATTATCTTTCAGTTATATATATAAATCATAGCTCAGAAAGAAGGCGGATCGAGTTAAATAAGATCGGTGTTTGACCGTGTTATATATACGGTCCAAGATCGGTGATGAATCTGGGATAAACCTATGATTCTGTAGCGAGTTTGACCGATTTGCACAAACTTGAACGATTTTTATCATTATTTTATAGATTATATTACGTTGATATTCAATTGTTATCCACGAAGCAAGTCAAAGATCAATAAGGTGAAATAGGAAAAGGGGAAGATAAAAGGAATTAATTTATATATGATAGCATTACCACCGATTAGTGAGCAGTACGACTTTGCTTTTATCATTCACTAGTGGAATCTGAACGCGCGAACTATTTTTATTTTTCTAAAATCTTATGCTATGTGTATTTAATTTTTTTTTTAGACACCGTAAATAGTTATCCATATATTTATATAAGTTCATAATAAAAAAATTTACATGACAAAATTCTCCATATATTTGTAAATAAATACATAAATTTAAATAAAGAAACAAATTTTGAAATAAGTACATACATTTTGATATCCATTTTAACATCAAAATTTTATGGGTGTGTTTGGTTGGAGTGTGAATAGGGAATAGGAATACAGAAAAGCTTATTCCTTATTTCTTATCTAAATTCCTTGGTTTTGTTAGAATATGGATAAAGGGCCGGAATAAGTCCAAATTTCCTATTTCTTAGTTGTTTATTTTTCACCGAAATAAGGAATAAGAGGCTTATTTCCTATTTCCACTCCAACCAAACACACCCATATGAGACTTAGAAAACAATTTAAAATATTCTATATTTCTATAATTAGAAAATATTATATGAAGGCATACCTCATATATCTGTGAGAAATTATATAAATTTTCATAGCCAAATGATTTTTTTAAGTCCTTCAAACAATTCAAAAATTCATATTTATTTCACAAATCGGAAAATGGAGATGTCCATTCTTTAAGGGAATGGAGAGAGAGGATGCACATGGCTCCACTACCAATGGAGAGAGAGAGATGCATGTGCAGCCCATTAGGTGTCGGCCATAGCCATAGCACAGAAATAAAAACACAGATTGGGATTTCGGAACATACTCGAATAGATTGTGCAACGAGTTAAAAACAAATTGGAAAAGAGCCGTTTCACAAAGGCTACCTATGGGTGTACGCATGGGATCATCATCGACACCCATGTGGTGTGCAGAGGGAAAACAATTAAGTAGATTTTTTTATGTTGGTACTGCGTATGGCCACCGTGTAGCAGATAAGAAGCAAATTGAATAATACAAAATATGAACCGCCTCATTTTCAGCCGTTGCAACAAAAGATCCAGCGATTTTCACTGTACGAAGAACTGTTCTCGAACAGTATTCGGATTCAGATTCAATTGTGCTGATTAATATATGTTTGGATTTGGATTTGGATTTGGATTGGATTTGGATTTACTTGTTTTTTATTGTAACCAAATAGTCCAGCAGTACTTGCATTCGCACCAAAAAAGCGACGTAGCTCATGTAATCTTCTCTAATTAAAAATATATACCTTAACTAATTAATTTGGATATTTACCCTCTAGCAATGAGGTCATTATGGACATCTACCCTTCATATTTCAACTAGTTTATTAGATCAATACTTTTAATTAATATATCCTACAGACCAGTGACCGAAATCCTATATTTTTTTTAAAAAAAAAATTTGGTAATTTTCTCTTTTTATCAGATATTGCCGTTTCAGCCTTCCAGTTTCCGATTTTATAGGAATTTTTTGGTATTCGGTAAGGTATTAAAAACACTGATTTTGTCCAATAGATTAATTAGGAATCGCTGATTATGGGGGGGGGGGGGGGGGGGCGAAGCTCAGGGGAAAGATGACCCAAAGGAGGAAAAGAACTAGTCATCTAGTGGCATTTTCATCTGATTAATTATTTGTAAATTTATGATTAAAAGAATATTTTAAAATATAAAAATGGTTAAATAACCTATAATTGATATGATTAAAGAGATAAATAAGAAATTAAATGATTAAGCGGTATATTTCTAAAAAAAATAGAGGGCATACAATTTTGTTGTAATTGTCCAAACTGTTTGTCACAGCAAACATTAGTAGTCAAACTTGGAGATTACGTTGTGATGTTAATTGAGAGGGGGAAGAAAGCGAAGGGAAGAACAAGAGAAACATGCACTTGCCTTTTATATACCATGTGTGCAAGAGTAGTCTTTCCAAGACCGCCCGTACCAACGATCGTTATGACAGCTCGCCTAGGTGTTTCTTCATAGCGCAGCAGCTTGAGAATTTTGTTCTTGTCAGCATCGAGGCCTACTACTTCGGTTTCGTCCACGTCTTGGTAAGCAGCTCTCCGAAAAGGCATCACAATTGTGTTCCCCTTGCCTCCATCTTGAAAGGGATCTATTGAGTAGACGACTTTGCTGTTAGAGATCCCTTCAAGCACCTTTTTGATGTCATCAAGCTCTGTCGCAAGCTTGTGGAGGACAGGCACCTCCATGGGCTTGTGGCACAGCTTTTTGAGTTTATGCAAGAAGCTGGGATCGTTCTGGCGGTTGTCTTCGACTTCTAGGTAGAAAGTGTCAGTAGCATCCTCGATGCGGTACGCGACATCACGGAGCTGATTCAACCAATTCTCCGCCCTTGCATCTCCTTTGCGTCGTTTGGAGTCAGCATCTTTCAGGTAGCACTGGATGTCCATCAGTTCAGTCTGTGCCCATTTAACTTTCTCCCCGACAGAACCCAAGTGTTGCGCCTCTTTCACTATCATATCCCCTAGCTTGCTGAGTACAAATTCCACTGCCGACTCAGCCATTTCAATTCAATCTAGCTAATCTCTTTGGAAATATGCACTTGTGTATGAGGATGTTCCTTCACTAGTTCTGCAAATGATTGCCCGAGGCAATTGGAGACGAAACAAATACATAAACCGCCAGTAGCAAAAGCAAATAATTAATGCTTGTGTCTTAAAAAATGAAATATTTGACTGACATCGCCAATAATGCATGCCCTTGTAGTGATCCTAATTTTGCGGATCCTGCGCCCTTCTAGTGATCCTAATTTTGCGGATCCTGCCAAAATATGATTTCTTTAATTCTAGTTTTACACTGACCTCACATTTTATATATTATATACATGGATGTATTTTTTTTTTAAGATAAATTGAGGGTATGATAGAAGTCTTTGTATTGTATTCTCTCATTCAATGATGTATTCAACCTTTTTTTCGTATACAGTCCTGGGAGTACATTTATATCTAACATATACTAGCGCTAGTCTAACTCTCCAGTCCAACCTATAATGGATACCTCCATTTACACTTATTATCTAACAAGGTCAAGCATCCCGATTTATTTTTAAATTAAATGTCTATAAAAGACCATCCAGCCGAATTTCGAACTTCCAATCTCTTACTTGAGATGCATTTCTCTTTGTCACTAGATTAAGAGCTAGTTCTCACATGAAGGTATTTTTAAATTTAATTAATGCGTACGAGTTATGACTGCTTGGGACAAAGACGCCAGCAATTATTGATAACTGTTACAACATTTTTCTTTCTCATGATTAAATTTGTGAAAACCCAAAAATTTTTCAACGAGTAGAAAATTAATTTTTCATCTGAACAGATAACAGCCTAAGTTTTAACGAATTTAACGGTTTTCCCACAATAACAGAAACACCAAAATAGAGGTTCTAATTTTGACTTACAAATCTTTGCAACAATGGTGAATCGGTTATATATAATTTCAGAAATAAAGTGAACCTCAGTATAATATCAAGGTAGAGGTTCTTTTCTGTACCTTTTTTTTCCAACCCAAATGATCAGCTCCTCTGTCTGCAGCAATTACACATAATTAATTATTAATTTGCTTTTGTTTTGAGAAACAGGGATATATTGCTCGAGTGTTTTCCTTTTTATTATATCGGCTCTCAGTATTGCACTGGATGCTTGATGCTTCTATTTACCATCCAACTGTCATCAGAGCACACGCGTGGACTGAATAGTTGCACTAAATCGAATGATCGATTAAAAGTTTGATAAAAGTAAATTTCAGTACATGGTTCCTTAACTTTCTCAAAATTTTTTTAAAAAAAAAGACTTTAATGAAAAGTGTTGCAGGTTAGCTATCCACTCATTGTATTAAAATTTTTACTTTTTTCCTTTCTTGGTTACATATATAAATATAATTTCTTTCTTCCTTGCTATTAAAATTTTTCTGCTATGGAAATTAACTGGAGCTCCATCTCCTCACCTAGTTATGGTCTTATGGATAAGGACGTCGCATTATTATAATCCACGTAAGAAGAAATGGACACAATAATTAATTACTCAAACGTTTGAAAGTTGGATCTGACCTACATTTTTGTGTTTCTTTTTATAATTTATTACTTTGTTTATAAATTATAAACGCAAAAAACTACAACTTATCCTTTTTTTCCATGTTCTGTTGGATTAAGTATTTGCTACTAGTTTCCATATAATAATTATATATATGCGCTGAAACATGGGCGGCCATTCTCAAGCATGTGAGTGTAGTAGTTACACCCACCCCAATTTAATATTCTATAATTCTTAAAATTTTATCTTATATAATTTTTGTTCCATGGGAAATCTTATTCATATCCCATACTTGTTTAGTGCAAAGTGTAAAGTACAATTATTCATTTGTACTTGTTTGTCTTGTTAGATAGATTATTTTTCTCAAAGATTTTTTTTTTCCTATATAAAAGCTTCCCAACAAGGGATTCGAGACTTCATTAATAGCCAAAATTAGAAACAAATTAAACAACAAAAGAAACCATTAACAAAGATGTTAAGCTCCTGTAATGCAACTAACAACCACTAGGCGTCTAGGGTACCATAACCGGTACACACATGACCGTTACCACAAAACAAACAACAGAACATCAGTTATATGGTATACACAAAACTGGTACAAGCACAGTTTGAGACTACGTTTATAAATCTGAAGGGAAGCCATTCAATCAAGTAGATCAGTATCAAGTCTTATTCTTTTTTATTTATTTTTATGTTTTGACGAAACATGGAGTTCTTTGCCATCCAATTTTTTATATGAAATTAAAGATGCATGCAGAAGCTTGAACTCTTGAAATATTATTCCTGCCATGTGGTTTTGAAAATTTGCTTGCTCTTTTAGTCTTTTAAATTAAACTCCTTGGCACTTTGTTTCCATGTGGAAATTATTTTTTTATTAGTAGTTTAGATGTTACTTTCGTTAGGTTCAACAATCAAGAGTGATTGGTTTTTTTTTTCTAAGTCAACAATCAAGACTCAAGAATGATTGGGCTTTTTTTTTTTTTTTTCCTAAGTGGAACAGAGGTATCGAGGTGTGATAAAATGCATTTGCGTAGAGATGGAAAATCGATTCATATAATATTGATAACTTGATAAGTGTACTGGTTATCAACATAACATCTAACATATATATGACCGGTCCAGTATCAGAAACGGAATTTGGAATTGAAATTTTGATTCCGTTCAAATTAGTTGATTTAAGAGGAAAATTAACCTAGTTGAATTGAAAGGAGTTACTCTCCTCAAATTTTATTTTGAAATTTTATCTTAAAAGAAGAAATTTGGTGAAATATTTGACAAAAGTTAACCTGAGAGTGTTCGATCAACCTTCTTTATTATAATTAACAATGAACTTCCATCAATTTTTCTTGTCACTCATCAGATCAATAAATTTCATTTCAAAATCAAATTATTAATTTTCGTTTGAAATTAATTCCAATCAAATCAGCTTTGAACTCCTTTCATTCTGATGGAAGCTTATACAATCATCTTTGGCGGAGAGCATACCTTAATCACCTGTTCTTTTGATCCGCCAAAAGAAAAGGGCATTGGATGAACACATCCTGTATTAAATGTGGCAGATTACCTTAATCGTCCTTCTTTCTGATGCTTTCCTTGTCACCTGCTTTCCTTAATCACCTGTTCACCTCTCATGTCAACTTCTCATCGGGAAAACTGTGGCAAAACATATGTGGGTACCAAAAAAAATAATAATAATAGCGAAACATACACCAATCAAAAGTACGCTACACACCGCACCCATATATATGAATGAATAAAATCCACATAAGATACACATTAGATTTATCGATATTCACTAGCACATAACATGTGTACACGTACAATGTCGAATTTTCAGATGCAACCTGGGACAGAGTAGCATTAGCTGACACAAATGTATTAAATGTGGCAGATTACAAAATAGACACAAATGTAATAATGCCAAAAACAACATAATTTACCTTTAAATAAAAACCAAGATAATTTCATTGTGTCCCCTTTCTGAAGAGGAAAAAGAACTGAAAGCGGTGATAATCATGAATTCATCAACTCTCAATTGTATTACTGGTTGCTTTGGACACAATGGATAGGAACCTATGGGCTATGATCCTCCTTCGTGCTTAACCTATTGGCCTCATGCCCATGGTTGATCTAGTTAAAATCACTTTTGAACCTCAAGTTGTTGCTAATTGCATAAAATTACACAAATTTATACTCTCGCTAAGTAACTCTCCTCAAATCGTTTTAACAGAGAGAGTAGGATGACAAGATCGTTCCCATCTGTGCTGATGATCCGGAGTTTCGCCACATTAGCAACCACAGCGAGCTCTTTACATCGTCTCAAAGAGCTTCTGAAGTATCACAACCTTACCTGGAAAAATTATAAAATGCTGCCCTTATTCCTCAAAAATGTTAGCACTTCCCAAACTACAGTCCTCAGTCTTTCTCAGCAAATGAATAAGAACAGAAGATTACATTTTGGTACTTCAGAATTGAAAAACAGAATGTTGAGGGTACTGTGTTGGTTTGGAAATATTTGATTATTTGACAGGATTGTTCCAAGTTCTAAAGTTGCTTGAAACTAGCACATGCCAAAAATATAATAGCCACCTATAATTTACATTAAAAACTAAAATTAGAAGATGAAATATCATGAAAAAGAGTATTTATCACAACCTTTCTAAGACATACTTTTTTTCCTGCTTATTCTTTCTTAGATAAGAAGAATTGAAACAAATTAAGAGATTGCTGTCAATGAGTTCTTCTTTCTTAGATAAGAAGAATTGTGTAAAATTCTCATCTCTACAAAGGCTATCAGTTGAATTCATTTGTGGCCTGCAAGAATACATATGTTGCTTTACTAGTTGTTTCAGGACACCTAACTGAGCATTTCCGTAAAAGTATACAAACATAACAAAACATAAATTCATGTGTAGTTTTGTCATCTCTTATCATCGCTAAATAGAATGTGAACACATAAAATAAACAAGGTGAACATATATAGTGATCAAAGTGAACACATACAAACAAATAAGTTCAATAAAAATAAGTTCAATGTGCATATAAAAATCTGAACAAGAGATGACTTATTTGTTTGTAAGTGTTCACTTTTGATCATTTATATGTCTATCTTGTCTGCTTTATGTGTTCACTTTGTGTTTAACGATGGTAAGGGATGGCAAAACTACATATGGCATTTATCGGAAATATATGTAGCTTCTTTTGGAAAACACTTTCCCTGCAGGGATCAATGATTTTGTCTTCCACATAAGTTCCATTTATTTCTTTCTGGATTTTTCAATTCATACTCTTATTTATGATTGGAAGTACAATTTCTACTAAGAAGGAACATAAACAAGAGAACTCAAAGAGGCAGATAATTCAGCCTCTAGAATTTCAATATTTCTAAACATTTGCAGACTAGAGGAGTAATAAAAAACTCATGTATGCAAACCTAAAATTTGTATGACTTCTCTTGAAGCAGATTCAGGTTTAATTTGTCAGCGTAACAGTAATGAACCATGGAAGAATAGATACACAAACTGAGGAAGACAAGGACGAATTAGGTAAGAAACTGGTAGTAACAAATAGTCAGCATAATAAACAACAGCTGTACACAAAAAGAAAAAGAAATCGTACGGTTTGGTATCAAACTATCAATTAGAAAATATAAAGTTGCGCTCATCATCTAGACAACTCTCCAATTTGGACCAACCTAGTTAGATGATTGGTCAGATACATCAATTATTCAGCCTAAGCACCTAACAATATGATATGCATGAAAAATTTTCTTTTACTCTTTTATTTTTTTAAACATCAACAGGCTGCAATTTTGGGAAGGCACCTTCCCATTCATTTGTTCAATTGCTGACAAGGTGTCCTGTTGACATGAAAACCAGATGTACGCAAGACCTAGGAATTCCTTAGTTGATTTTCTTGTGATGAATTTAACTGTAAATCAACAACAGTAAGTGGGGTCATGACATCTATGTAGACAGTGGTGAAGCCAAATTCATTAAATGAGGTGCAATGTCACCCATTTAATTTTCTAATTATGTGCATTTACAACACGCTTTTTGTATTACATGGATATTTTTTTTTATAAATATCATATCTGACCCCCATAAAAATGTAAAATAATTAAATTATTGCTCCCATATATCATAATTTATGCTAAATATATAATCACGTGTATAAAAATCAACAATTAATTAATATAGTACCTGAATCCCATTACATTTTTTTCTGGCCTCATCAATACATATATTAATCCAGGGTGATTGGATCCGATCCGAACACTATTCATAAGCACTGTTGCGGAATAGTGTGGCTGGCACGTGAGACCCACTACCATTTATCGGATCTAGATCTAATTTCCACTTGCGTTAGCTGCTCTTCTGTTGTCATGTGATCATTCATCCAACCATTAATTTTTTTTTTATTCATCCGACGGTAACAATTTAGAAAAAAAAAACTAACACGTGGTCGCATGGCCCCACACGGTTTGGAGATGTGTTAGCTGTCAAACGTTTAGAAACGAAACGGTACATATCAGTTTCGTTTCCGTTCCGTTTCTGGTAACGTAATAAAAAACCATTCCGTTTTTGTTCCGTTTCGTAAAACGGAACACTTTTCCCTTTCGTTAACTGTTCCGCTACATATTTTACACTGATTTCAGCATATTTTCCATTAATTTCAGTTATTTTTCGATGAAACGGAACACTAACGTACATTTCAACCCGTTCCGTTTTCGTTCCGTCTCTGAAAACATAAGTCATTTACCATTCCGTTTCTGTTCCGTTTCAGACGGAACGGAACGGAAAACGTTGAAACGGTATCCGTTTGACAGCCCTAGATGTGTATGATGTATTGGAACGTATTGGCTGAATTATCCTTTACATATTTTTCCTGCTGCTCACGGAGATCGAGAAAGGAAAATTTCATATGCTTTATAAGGCTGTTGTAAATTGAAATTATGTGGCGCGCGACATCTGGTGTAGCGCGTCACACAGTCTGATCAAGATCCAATGAACAAGGGGAGTCTTGTGCATGTAATAGATTGATAGACCCGTAAAAAATGAACCGTCCGATCTTGTGATCAAGATCCAATGAACAAGGGGAGTCTTGTGCATGTAATAGATTGATAGACCCGTAAAAAATGAACCGTCCGATCAAGACCAGACGGTAGTGGTTGCGCGACACCTGATGTAGCGCGTCAGCAGATTCGGATTCGGTTGTGTCACCTGGAAATCATTTACCAAGGAATTCCATCATTTCACATCTCCGATTGGCTGAATTTCCTTCACATGTTCCTTGGTGATCACAGCCCGGATCCACATCCACATCTCCGATTCTGTTTAGTATGTTATTTGGAAACCTACATTTTCAAGGATAATTCATGATAAAATTATGGAACAATTCCATGACTTCAATTATAAGGCTTTTTTACCGTATTCTTAATATGAAGCTTTAAAGCATATTAATCGAATTTATGGTAAACAAATCCATGATGTTATGTGAGACTACTTAAAATCTTAAATAGAATTGATCGTGCAACACGCTCAATCATATTATATCAATTATTTTTAAACATAATATATTTGGTTATTAGTTCTTATATATTGATATAAATATTGTGCAGAAATAATCATTGTTCGATAAAAGTAAAAATATAGATTTCGTGTTTGAGATTTCAAATTTTGATAGTACTATTTTTAATTGTCTTATGATATTTATGTTGTTAGAAATACTTTATATTTAGTTTTTAAATTGTTTCCATCCCTTTCTATTTTCTTTTTCAAAATTTACGTGTATCCTTTAAAAGATTATAAAAAATTGATAATACCGATTAAGAAAATTTTTGTGATTGTATTTTTTATGTGCCTTTGTAAGGAAAATAAAAAAATTATCTATCGTGCATAATCGATGAAAATTAAAATGTCGTACGTATTATGACAGGCTTTCAAATATCATACGCATAATATCTTGCAAAAAAAAAATTTATTGTAGTTTGTTTCAAATTTAAGTGTGTTCTTAAGAGATTTTATACTATTATATATATAATGCTAAAAAATATCACGCAACACAACCTAACTTATATGATTTTTCGAATAGATACAATGTAGAAAAATATCAAAAATACAAATTAGATCGCGCAACGCGCGAAAGCGCGGTAGTTACAATTTTTTCTGGCCTCGCCTATGTATGTAGCTTAGCATCTGGACACTAATAAAAGGGGATAAAACAAAATCTCATTATATGTGAATAGCACACCCTAAAATTTGTATGGTGTCAGCTCTCGGAAAAAAAAATTTGTATGGCGTTGTCTTCACTTGTGTTAAAGATGTGAAGCAGAATCTGTCTTTGCCATAATAACAGTAATAATCCTTCCATAGAAGAACTAGAAACACAAATTCAAAAATACAATGATGAATTATGTTAGAAAATGATAGTAATTATAGGGTCCTAATTAGCCAGATAAAGTCAGGTATGGGCAAGATACAAACAGGACTTAACCAGCAATTCAGCATTTTTGTCCTTTTCTGTAATTGATTTAGGCTTTGCTCCAGAACTTTGAAAGAAAGGTTAAGGAAAGGCATGGGAAAGAAAGGGGGGTGAAGGAAATATATGGAAATCAATATTACTTGCTCCTAATTCAAAAAGTATGCATAGAAATAAATAGCAGTAACCTCCTTATTAGAACATAAAAGGACAATATTATCCCTCTTATTTAAACTGGAAAGGGATTGAATTTTGTGGGGTCAGATGTTGGGGAAAGAAAATATAAGGACATTCTTGACAAAAAAAATTTATTCCTGAGTTTCTTTGGTTACACCCCAAAATCGGGGGTATCTATCATTCTCCTAGAACCATGTTTTAAGGAACTTCAGTTTTGCTTCGGTTTACGTCTGTTCACCCACTAACAGCCTTAGGAGCAAGGTAACTCGGCTCCTCTTCCTTAACTTTTCGCTGAGTCCCTCCTTCTGGAGCACAGCCTTAAGAGAGCGGTTCCGCTGCCACAGTATTTGTGTTGCCACAGTTGCCATAGATTTACAACTGTTTGATTAAATCAAATCGATGGATATGATTGGATCAAAATAAAGCAATTATTAATTACTTTTAATAGCTTTTGTCTCTTTCCTACTCAGGAATACGAAACGACCAACTTAACTCTCAAGCCTTGACCCTTCTCCCTCTCTCCTCGCGCTCTCTCTGCTATGGTTCATACGCTCTCTTCTCTCTCGCTCTCGTGTTCTCTTTTCTTGGCTTGGTAAATTACTGGACAAGTTTGATGCAAGACCATGATGTGGAGACAAATGGAGATGAATAGGTATTGGTACCACACTCAGTGTTACTGGTACAGGAATGATGTAGCAAACTTGGGGGAAAAAAAATAAGACAAATTCGGAAAATTAATAAGACAAATGCACACTGCTTCCTTCTCATTGCTCGTTTTGTGGTTTTTGTGCGTTCTTAGAAGCAATTATTTATGAACAATTTTTGTATTGTTTTTTATAATGAAATAAGTAGTCGAGAGACTTTTTTTTCAAAAAAATGTAACTAGTTTGAAAATTGTGTGTGACAGTAATAAGAGATGATGCTTGTAAAGAGATGAAACTTGTTCGAACAAAATTTCATTGATGTTTCTATATGCTCACTCCCTTTTCTCTTCTTCTTTCTCGCAATTTTCTTTTTACCCCCTCCACTATTTCAATTTACCAGTAATTTTATAACTCCATCTCAACACCCCCTCCTTTTTTCGTTTAGTCTTGAGTTCATTGATCGAATGAAACTAGTACAAATATGGTAACAAAACTTATCAAGTAAATTCATGGCATCACAAGTATAACTTTACTGGCTTGAATTTAGAGACATGCCCATCGTCTTACAAGAGAAAAATTGGACGGAAAGAGAACTCAAGTGCGAGAGAGGAGAGCATGGACACCAATTGCTGGAGAAAAGAGAGAGGTTAAGAGATGGATCGATCGTTTTGTTTTCACTAGGCAGAGAAGATACGAGAGAGGAGACAAAGCTATTAAAAAGTAATTAATACTTAGTTTTATTTTGATCCAATCACATCCATCAATTTGTTTTAATCAGACAGTTGCAAATCTGTGGCAACTGTGGCAGCAAAAAAATTGTGACAGCGGAATCACTCTCTTGATTTAATGTGTATAACATTTTTGGTAATACGAATTTTAAGAAAAAAATTTCTATAAAAATTGCTCACTGTTACTTTACATTTGGAAAAAAAAAAAAGGAACAACCTGAGGTCAAAATTACCAACTTTCTTGTACTTTTACGATGCAGCCGACTTCCGAGTTGTAGGAAGTAGCGAAATTTGGAGAAAAGACTCGAGAAGTTGGGAAGTTCTCCGAAAAATTAAGTAGCCTTAAGTAGCGTCTGAACTCGGCGTATTTCCTGAGAGTCATTGAAGGCAGGGTCCCACTATTCTAAGCGAGTTGCAATGGACCGACACCCGATCCGATCCGATAGCATGGACTGAGAACCGAAAAACGGGCTGAACGCAGGAAAAATGTTTGACTCGGCGTTCAAACCCCCCTCTGAACGTAGGGAAAAATGTTTGACTGTGCATCCAATACCAACGATTTTCTAAAATATTAAAAAAATAGTAAAAATTTTCAAAATAATGTAAAAATTGTTTCTTATAACTTTTCAATATGAAGAACATATTAAACGGTTCGGATTGTTCATTTAAAATTTAAAAATGTGAAATTGATCGTATTGGATGGAGCTCATCCGTCCAATATATTGGACTCTAGCATTTCTCATATAACAAAGAAAAGATCGAGATCAATCATCAATCAAAAAGGAGAGGAAACAAAATTACAAAATTAAGCAAGCATCTAAGCCACCGAATCATCTGACCTCCGGCTGCGCGCTTCCTCTCAATCCGCCATCAATCCAGCCAGCAGTTTTGTAGTTGTTAATTGTTTAGATATCTTGTTTTCGCTGTTTCTTCTCTTGTACATAATGATACTTTGCAGCTGCCTTTAGTTAATATGTTCTCAATTAATTGTTTTTTTTTCTGATCGGTGGTGCATTTATTGCTTAAAAACCAATATTAGTTCCCAACTGGTTATTGTTGTTGGTTTTAGTATTATCAACTAAGTGTGTGTATTGATCAAGGGAGGGTTTGATAGCTGATGTTTTGGTTATATTCGGGTTAACGAGTAGCGTTATTCTGGGTTGGTGACTATTTCAAATAATACTCGGCAGGAAATTGATTTGATTTGATTTTATTTTATTTCAATAATGGGTAAGTAAAGGAAGCTGTTTCAAATAGCCGAGGTGCAATAGCTGAAACTCCTATGCTTAATTTGTGTTTTTCACTTTTCCATCTTTTTATTTTATTTTTTGGGTTGCCTGAAGAAAACGGCCGGGAATTATGTTTCAACGTGTCATTAGTATTGTAGTATGTCCCAGTAAATTAGTAATCGTATATATTTGTAAGTTCTGTATGGTGGAAGACGTACGCGCTTCTATCAAACCGTCGTTCCATTCTCAGTTCATGCGACGCATTCATTCGTTCATAAACACAAATTAGCAAAAGGTGTGTGATGAGATGATTTTATATACATATTTTGGTAGGGTTTTGACTCCAAACTAAACCATTTGACTTGAGTTAGGTTAATTAGGGTCATTTTAATTAGGTTTTTATGTCAAGAATGAGTTACTACCATAATTCCTACTTTAATGCAGATTTTGGACAAAAACATGGCTTGTATTAATCAATGATGATGTAGAACTCCTCGTAAGCTTTCCGCTGGTTTTTGAATCGCCTCAAACGGAGTCCGGATGAAAGAGATATGGGCAAAACAGTAACAGTGCGCAGTGCTGAAATTTCCAAACGGACCGTCTGAAAATTCAGACGGACCGTTTGACTTTCGCAGGAAAAAACTGCTATTTTCAGCCAGATTTCAGTCGGTCCGTCTGGAGGTTCAAACGGTCCGTCTGGAACCTTCCAGAAATAGCAGAAAGTGCCCGATTTGGTGGTTATTCTTGGTGGGGTGGTTATTTTCGACTCCCAACACGTCCAGAACAAACCTCCTGCGTCTCTAAACAATTCCAATGCCTTTTTAAGAGGACTTTGAGGAGATTAAGGTCATGCAAGGCCAAACAAGCCCATACAAAGCCATACAAAGGGCATACAAGGTGGTTTTTTAGATCCAAGGTCAAAATTTAGGGTTAGCCATAGAAATATCCGAGAGTTTAGTCTCAAGACCAGATAGTGGCAGCGTTAAACGGGTCGTGTGCGACAGCAACGAGTCGTTTAGAAGGAGATTTCGACAAATTCAAGGGAAAGC
Organism: Rhynchospora pubera; assembly: GCA_028095005.1. Classification (NCBI taxonomy): domain Eukaryota; kingdom Viridiplantae; phylum Streptophyta; class Magnoliopsida; order Poales; family Cyperaceae; genus Rhynchospora; species Rhynchospora pubera. Next base: position 256,681,258 of record CM051461.1, on the reverse strand, counting down.
AAGGGCAATTGGTTGTAACTTCTCTTATTTCTCATTTTCTCTTGTTTGTTCGATGTCTTTGAGTTGTTGATTTGTTATTCTAGGGCTATGGTTGTAAACTCATTTGTTTAGTTGTTTATTTGCTTAGTTATTTCTTTATGTGTTTTCTCTCTTTCATGATTTAATTGATTATGTGATATCATTGATTGCTAGGGTAGAATTGATTATTCCAAGTAGATTAAGGCCTTGTCTAGTATGGTAATAATAATCTATACCTTTGTATGAATTGATTGACCAACTTGAGGATGGTAGTAGCTGATGAGTGAAACCAGGATTTAGTAGCCGATAGGTGAACCTTTCTCGCAACGATGGTTGTGAGATATCCTTCGAATTGAAAGATAGACTTAGAAAACTTAAGCCAATGGTGATGACCAAATCTTAGGGTTTCTAAGAGAAGTAGTAGATTAACCTACGAAACCAGAACTGTAACGATGGTTAGTATCTGGTAACCTAGGATTAAAATACGATTCCACACACATATTAGGAATAGCTAAGCGGTAAACAATTTCACGGCTCAAACGGACCGTCTGAGATATCAAACGGACCGTTTGGGAATTGAACTGAGCAGATTAAGTTGAAACTAGAAACCCTAGAATTCAGATTTGCTGATTATCTCCCGTTTAGTTCTAGTTTGACCTTGATTTTAGACTTAGGATTTGAACCCACCTTCGATTCTTTGAACACCCAAAACAATTGAACTCGTCTAGCTAATTAATTAAAGTAAAAGACCGATATTCCAACACCGTCTCTGTGGTTCGACCCTTAGCTTTACTACGATAGATTAAATCAGGTAAAACAAGGTTATATTTTGACTAGGTTTGCACCCGATCAAAAATTGGCGCCGTTGCCGGGGACGGTTTGCTAGAATATTGGTATTTTGCTTTAATAAATTAGTCTTGACACCCTTGTATCCTTGTATCTTACTTATTTTATCTTTATCTTGAAAAACCCAAAAATATTCTCTATCACCATGTTTTGTTCTTTTCAGGGAGTCGAACAAGGTGATGCAAAGAAGATCGTCGCATCCGACAAAATAAACGAAGAGTTCACCAAAGAATTGAGCGACCCATCAAGAAGGTGCTTAGGAAAAATCGATGTGATGGAAGACAACAAAATACATATCAAGTATCACATCAAAATCGAGCCAACAAAGATGACATCCAAAGAGGAACACTCCAAGCATGTTTCAAGGCGTCCGCTCAACCACTTTTGGGAGAACTATGATGCGTTGAGAGGGAGAAAAGTGAAGATAAGATGAGCAAATACAAGGTGGTCAAGCTAGTGACCTAAAACAAGCGCTTCTTGGGAGGCAACCCAAGGCCAAAATTTCAGCTCCTTTCATTAGTTTCATTAGTTTAGGACTTTAGGTTTAGTTAGAACTCATTAATCTTTGTTGTTGGTTTCAGATTTTAGATGAGAATAGAAGCTTTTGGAAGCACAATGTTCGAGTCGTGCAAGTGTCAAAAAGGTCAAATGAACTTCAACGCAACATCTCAACACATGGAAGAAGAATGTGGATTGATGAAAAGTCGTACCATATGCAAGAGCTCAAGCTTGGGGGAATACACCACGAAGGAGCATATGAATCGTTCTCAACCCAACAAGTCTCAACAGTGGAGAAACCATCCATATCCAAACCGAAACCATTCACCAAAACCAAAATCCTAACTGCTCTGCGAAAATCCGTAACCAAACGGTCCGTCTGAGCACCACAGACGAACCGTCTGACCTGAGAGCACGAATTTTCAGCAGAAAATCAAAACCAAACCATTCAGCCGAAACCTAACCTAATCCAATCCAATGGCTAGATTTCGAGTTTTCATTGGTTAGTCGACGGACCAAAATTTTTTGCTCAATTTAGTCATTTACCAAACCTTCACCTAAACCCAAACCCATGAGTAAAATCACACCAACCCCTATGTGATTTGTACCCTCAAACCCAAACCACCCATCTCCACTACTTACAAGACATTCCTTCTCCAATGGGATGAACCTAGAGACACCTTGAAGCACATTGATCTTTCAAAGCAAGCAAGGCTCATGTTGCGCGACTCAACCCTTCACAACCTCGACATTGATTTGATGAGTTTTTCTTTTCCTTTCTCTCTTTTAAGTTTTGTTTTCATTACATTGAGGACAATGCAAAGTTTTAAGCTTGGGGGGGGGGGGAGAATAGGAATTTGTATCTAGGACTTGCATTATAACTTCATATAGTTTGCATTTAGGTAAGTTAGGAAGATGCTTAACAAGTTCTAATATTGTGATTCGAATGAAATATTTAGGGAGTTTTAGAAAATTTTTTCGATTTGAATTATGGGTCATCTAATTGATCAACTAGCCCTTGTGACCTTAGGAAAGGAGTAGGTATTATATCATAATTTATCTTGATTGAGACTTAAATTTGATGATTTGATAAGTAGTATAAATGACTTGACCAATTAGAAATCGGTAAACCAAGACAACCACCAATTGAATTAATTTCTAAACTTTGTCAAGATCGATTCTACCGACCCAAATGCATGTCAACTAAGGAAATTAACACTAAGTCTAGAGTCAAACAACCGCTATTTTCAAATATTAAAAGTCGAAGATGTAAATATACACCCATGTAAATAAATAAAAACACGTGCGAAAAGGGGAACTAAAAAGCGGTGCTTTGCCATGGACATTGCGGGAAGCTATAGGTTATTGTGGATAGAATAACATCCATAAATCATGGGTAAGAAACAGAAAGGCTCATGATATAAAAAAAAAGGGTAAAAAAAAATCAAGGAAAACCTTGCAAATTAAATCCACCTTAATCTGGCTGACCTCTCCGCCGCGGGAAAAACGTCCTAAGCCCCGGGACAAATCTTAAAAGTGTCAATCCAAAAACTTTGGAATAGAATGGGTGAGGAGTTGTACCCTTTTTTCCGCCTCACTTTAGTTCGACTTTCAATGTGTTTTCAAAAATTAATAAAGCGGTTAAAATATTCAAAAACTTTGTTGTGAAATAAATTATGACAAGTTATTTGTGTTGGTAGGGTGTGATCCCGATTCTATTTGCCAAGTCAATTGTCAAACTTTGAAAACTCAACAAGTTTAGGATTTGAACAAGATAAGTTATGGGCAATAGTTACAAGCATACAAGCATCCTAAGTGTTTCACTTGTGGGGCAAGCGTGGATCGTTTGGGACAACTCGATTCAGTTTGAAAAAGATTTTAAAATTGTCTAAATGATTCAATCAAATCATGATATTGATGCATGTTAGGAACTTTCATAACTTATAAGTCTCAAGACATTGTTTTAGTTTAGAGCCAAACCATTCTTCTAAGATAAATATTTGTTTGGGGACAAACAATGTTTAAGCTTGGGGGAATTTGATGAGATGATTTTATATACATATTTTGGTAGGGTTTTGACTCCAAACTAAACCATTTGACTTGAGTTAGGTTAATTAGGGTCATTTTAATTAGGTTTTTATGTCAAGAATGAGTTACTACCATAATTCCTACTTTAATGCAGATTTTGGACAAAAACATGGCTTGTATTAATCAATGATGATGTAGAACTCCTCGTAAGCTTTCCGCTGGTTTTTGAATCGCCTCAAACGGAGTCCGGATGAAAGAGATATGGGCAAAACAGTAACAGTGCGCAGTGCTGAAATTTCCAAACGGACCGTCTGAAAATTCAGACGGACCGTTTGACTTTCGCAGGAAAAAACTGCTATTTTCAGCCAGATTTCAGTCGGTCCGTCTGGAGGTTCAAACGGTCCGTCTGGAACCTTCCAGAAATAGCAGAAAGTGCCCGATTTGGTGGTTATTTTTTGGTGGGGTGGTTATTTTCGACTCCCAACACGTCCAGAACAAACCTCCTGCGTCTCTAAACAATTCCAATGCCTTTTTAAGAGGACTTTGAGGAGATTAAGGTCATGCAAGGCCAAACAAGCCCATACAAAGCCATACAAAGGGCATACAAGGTGGTTTTTTAGATCCAAGGTCAAAATTTAGGGTTAGCCATAGAAATATCCGAGAGTTTAGTCTCAAGACCAGATAGTGGCAGCGTTAAACGGGTCGTGTGCGACAGCAACGAGTCGTTTAGAAGGAGATTTCGACAAATTCAAGGGAAAGCAAGGGCAATTGGTTGTAACTTCTCTTATTTCTCATTTTCTCTTGTTTGTTCGATGTCTTTGAGTTGTTGATTTGTTATTCTAGGGCTATGGTTGTAAACTCATTTGTTTAGTTGTTTATTTGCTTAGTTATTTCTTTATGTGTTTTATCTCTTTCATGATTTAATTGATTATGTGATATCATTGATTGCTAGGGTAGAATTGATTATTCCAAGTAGATTAAGGCCTTGTCTAGTATGGTAATAATAATCTATACCTTTGTATGAATTGATTGACCAACTTGAGGATGGTAGTAGCTGATGAGTGAAACCAGGATTTAGTAGCCGATAGGTGAACCTTTCTCGCAACGATGGTTGTGAGATATCCTTCGAATTGAAAGATAGACTTAGAAAACTTAAGCCAATGGTGATGACCAAATCTTAGGGTTTCTAAGAGAAGTAGTAGATTAACCTACGAAACCAGAACTGTAACGATGGTTAGTATCTGGTAACCTAGGATTAAAATACGATTCCACACACATATTAGGAATAGCTAAGCGGTAAACAATTTCACGGCTCAAACGGACCGTCTGAGATATCAAACGGACCGTTTGGGAATTGAACTGAGCAGATTAAGTTGAAACTAGAAACCCTAGAATTCAGATTTGCTGATTATCTCCCGTTTAGTTCTAGTTTGACCTTGATTTTAGACTTAGGATTTGAACCCACCTTCGATTCTTTGAACACCCAAAACAATTGAACTCGTCTAGCTAATTAATTAAAGTAAAAGACCGATATTCCAACACCGTCTCTGTGGTTCGACCCTTAGCTTTACTACGATAGATTAAATCAGGTAAAACAAGGTTATATTTTGACTAGGTTTGCACCCGATCAGTGTGTTTCTAATATATGGACAAATAAAGAAAAAAATAATGCTAGATATTCTATTTATATTTATTTTCTTACCATATATTATTTATGTGTTGTTGTTATATTTTCAATTTTAGTTCGCTCTAGGTGAAATGTTTAAATTTTTTATTTCGTTATTAAATCTAGACTATCAGGTTTTAAAAATACATGGCCTATATTTGTGTAGTTTAATATTAATTTGGATACAACTTTGGGCTCAAAATTGGAAAGATATTTGGATTGATGCATTTATAAGCGGTAGAGACAGAGGTTTTATACTAAAATTGGAACGAAATGAGATTTGATTGTTATTTTGACTGAACAATAGTTTTTGTACCTTTATTTAAATTGTTTCTTTCTCATATTAACGTAAAAACGTAGGATGATAAAATTAATGAAAGGCAAAAATGGAAGCAAAGTGCCATATAATATATGTATATATTTACATGCATGCTTAATTTAGCGCCTATGTCGGCAACTGCCATACTTCCTCCAGCTAATTGATTTTATTGATCCCAAACTTGGGCAGCACGCAGCTGACATTAACGGAGCTTGTCAACCACGCAAAACCCCCAAAATCTATAAAGAGAGAGAGACGAATAACCCAAATTCATAATCCCCTACTACTCTTGAGCATACAGAACGCAATGCGGCGCGAAGGCCGGCAACACGGGTATGTTCGGACCCACGTCATCCTGTCAGAGCCTGGTGCTGAAGATGCATCAGAAGACACTCCAACAAGAAACCTGAAAAGCAAACAGAGCGGCGTTCTAGTTGCTGGGGTATTTGCGAAGGTGTCGAGGAAACCCACAAATCACTCAAAATTCACAGGGAAATGCAGCACGCAGATGTGCACGTCCTGCCGGGATGCGCCGGCCTCAAAGGCGAAGAACAAGGCCAAGGGGAGCCGCAAATTCAATTTAATAGATGACGAGAGCCTTTGCGAGGCAGCCGATATCAACTTCATGGAGGTCATAGACTCATAGATGATGAAGCTGCTATCTGGGCGGATTTATTCTATTAACTCTTTCTATTTGTGTGTGTGTGTGTGAGAGAAAGAAAGAGAGAGAGAGAGATTTGGGGATTACTTCGAGCAAGTCAAAATAACCCTAACTTTCTTTTTCCCCCCCTGTAAAATCGTAAGATAAAATCATAAAATTGATCGATCGTTTGTTGCCTTGACTATCAGTTTTTGTTACTATGTTTTCTTCCAATTTTTTTTTTTTTATTTCCTTTCGGTTTCTCAATCAGAGACCAATGGGGCCGTTTGGATGTAGTCGGAATTGCAAATTCCAAGCATTTTATATGCCAAATTTATTATAAACAATCCAAACTCTTCACAAAGTTACACATTTCCCAATAAATTTATGTCTAGTAATTGCAAATTCCCCAAATTCCTACAACATCCAAACGGCCCCAATATTCTTTCTGTAACCCACACAAATTGCATATGACTAATTGTTATATTCAAAACTGGGATCATAGAAGTTGAATCGTAAAGTGTATCGTGTATCGTAGTATTTAGAATCGTATCGTGTATCGTGTATCGTGTATCGTATCGAATCATTTAAGATACGCTTTGCTACCCTTAAAATCAAGTAAATTAACTAGTTCGAATATATATTGAAGTATTTTCATTAAAAGAAAATTCTAATATCACATCTGTTATTATAATCATTCAGCAATTTAGACATCTAATGATGTAGTGTGTGATAATTGGCTATTACTTAACATTATAATGTATATTATTGTTTAATATATTTATATATTATTTATAATTAGATCTTATAATATTATACTGCATAATCTGTATAAATTATACTCATTTTAATCATTATAATATATAATCTATTTAGTTATGGATAAATTATTAATATTAAATTATTAATAATTATAGTTTATAATATATAATATATAATATGTATAAATTATCATTGTTGTTATTAATCTATTATAAATAAACTATATAAATTAAAATCATTATTAATATGCATAAATTATTATTATGTTGTATAATTTAGATATTTTATTATTGAATTTATTATTAATATTATTATTATTAATTAAATATGTTTTCAAATATTAATTAATTGTTTACTTAATTTTAACAAAAGAGAAGCTGATGTGCACTATAAAAAATTTTAATAGCAAGTAGTATTCCCTACAAATATACTTCAAGTTCAATACTTTGTAGAAAAAAATAAAATATAAAAATTTAATTGGATTTAAAAGACTGACAATTTAACTTTGTCTACTAGGAGCAGTTGTGCGGCTTGTGCCCCCATATACTCTATCTAATTAATCTTGGGACCCACGTGTCAGTATATCTTTTCTAAACTTTACTTTTTAACTCGACCTAGTACTACTTTCTCTCTCTCTGACGCACAAACAAAATGGGGCGACGAATATTTTATTAAGGAAATTGAATCGTCGCGTAGGGAATGTCGCTCTGATTGGTTATTAGCGAATCGGAAGAATCGTTACGATTCGACACGATACGCGTATCGTTCGATTGTATCGTTCCGATTCAACCGATACAGTGGAGTTGCGATATATCGGTACGGTTCGCATCGCTGGCCTGATATATCGTAATGAACCGTACGATTCGAATCGTGAATCGTTCGATTCCAACTTCTATGACTGGGATTTTATAATGCTGCAAAATTTATACAATAGCGCCCAGAAAGCGAGTGCAACTTCCCATTAAAAAAGTTAAAGCACAATAAGAACATAAGATTGTTCTCATTTTAACTTAGAAAAGCATCATGTCAACTCGTAAAACAAAATATTTCAAAGCTAGCACGACGATTCTTTTCTGTCCTGAAATGTGCGGCTATGATTCTATCTGGTGCTTTCAAAAGACAACCGAGCAGACGTAGACCTTCCCAAGGGGAGCAAAATTTCCATCATCCAGTCATATTGCGCTGCATCTATTTGAGCTCCATTCAGCACCTGCACTCAAAAAGTCAAAACAAACATGTTGGTCCAAAACTATATCCAATAAGACAGAGCACTCGGAAACACGATAAATCATGACCATTCCCTAAAAGGATTTGTAGGTCGTACATTGTCCTTCAAATTCAAGTTAATTAATAAAAAGATTGGTCCCTAAACACTAGTGTGTAGTATGTCTATTTGTGTCCTCACATCACCAATGGAATTATCTTTTGTTCTTCATAATATTGCATATTTGATTTTAGCTTTAAGCTCATCAAGGAATTAATGTAAAAACTTCCACAACAGCTTTTGTTCAATGTTCACAGTAATGGATTGTTCAAGGGAATTCACAGGATTAATGTCAAAAACTTCCACATCAGCTTTTGTTCAATGTTCACAGTATTGGATTGTTCAGGGTATATCTTAGCTTGAGTGTAGCTCTCCTAATAATAAAAAGAAAAAAAAAATTGACGAATGACCTTGAGGAGTAGCAAGCTCCTATTGGAAGTGATGGAGGAGAGCAAGGGAAGGTGATGCACCGACAATGCATCCAGAAAGAGCAGCACCACAACATGCCACTGTCTCGTTCTCAATGCCGGCAGTGCTTCCACTAAGGTCATTGTATCCATCAGCCGTCCCTGTCACCCGACCAATCCCCATCCCACCATATCAGCATAAAAAATTTTATATCAAAGCTAATCAATCATATAATAGTAGCAGTAACTATCATTCTGCATGCTACCCTTGGTGTTACTTCCCCTTACCAAATACTTTTCCAAGGTAGAGACCGGCACAGGCAGCCTCAGGTCCAAGACCAGAGATGGCAGTGCACGGTCCACAAATCCATCCAGTGCCTTTCTGATCTCCGCCGACTGCCCGTCATTCAAAACCACCTTACGAGGGTATTCCCGCCCTTCCACCTCTGAAAATTCCTCAGACAAGCTCTCGTCATGCCCATATGTGAAACACACAGTAGATCGTGTCACCCACCCGAAAATTGCCATCCAAATTGTGCCAAATGGAGATAGCTGGTATGAAGAATCACATTATAAAAACAATCAGACAGCTTTCTTCTCACAGGTTCTTCCCTCTTCCTTTTTCTGGTTAAAACCTCTCAAGAAAGTGCAGGTAATGCGAAGTAGCAGGAGGGTGGGAGGAAGAGAGAAGAAGGAAAGGAAACAAAAATGGTAAAGAACTAAGCAACATTCTTGTCACTGAAACCCACTGTAAAAGCTCATGTAGTATACAACAGAATCAAATGCATGTAACAACCTGCTCTTTTTGCATTGGCATGGTTGGAAGCAAGGACTCTAGGTAGGACAAAATAAATTAATTGCAGGGAAAAGAGAGAGACATACATCTAAGTTGAATCCCTCAGGAGGGGTATCATGCCAAGAGTCATCAACCTCGAACATGTCAGTTTCTAGAAGCACTGGTTTTTGTGGCCACTTCACAACTCCTCTTTCAATCTCCTCTGTATCAACTTCCTTCTCCTCAGAATCTCTCTCAGTTCCATTGTGCAGCTGCGGCAATATCACTATCCCAGCCTCCGAGACTGACATGTGGATCAAAAAAAGCGTATAGTTGTAACAAGCGTATATTTCAGAAACTACATAAATTTCCCTTAGACCTTTCATGTTTCTATGTAAAAGTTAGTATCACTTTGCACTAGCTGCTTCTCATTTATTACTGACAGAACAAAAAGGCAGAAAGGTGGGAAAACACAGGGTTTTGTTGAGGGATGGATTTACCAGCATCTTCCACTTCAGAGTTGCTTGAAGACACAATGTCTGCTGCATGACTAAGTGCTGCTGCACATGCCTCAGCAGATGCGAGCCTGAGCGACCTCACAGCTTCTTCCTCCGACAACACATCAGACTTCTTGCTACTCTCCTTTGCATAGTCTCGTTTTTCGTCCGCCCATCTCACAGACTGGCTCTGCGTCCTCTGACCCAAACTCGAACCTTCCTTCTTCAATGAAGATTTTAACTTCGAATTATTTTGTTGCAAATTTTCTCCACCAGAGCCACTTTCAGAGTTACTTTGTTCACCTACAATATTCATAATGAAGAACTAGCATTAAAAATTTCAGTAATTTGTTGGGCAGGAATGGCATTGCTATCTGGCCAACCGGGACATAAGGGAGACTGTCGGTATTCGCCAGTTTTCTTTCCTTTCTGATCTTATTCATTCTTTTTTTTTCCAATACCAGGTGTACACAAGTAATTGTGAGTTGAAGCAACAATAATATTTCAATTGACAGTAGATGGAGGGTAAATTAGAGTGTTACTTGAGGGCAGCTTTTTGTTGGGTTTAGCCTTGGAGACTTTTGAGGATAGAGAGTTTTTTCCTTTGGGTTTGTTCTTATCCGAGTTGGCACCGCCTAAAACAATACTGTGCAACTTGTTTGATATGTCATCAGAAATAAGTTTGGTCTGAGATGAGGAGAAGTCGTGGGAGGCGTCTCCGAAAATGATGTCGCTTGTAAAGTCCATGATGTCTTCTTCAGGTGGAGGCTTCAAAGCTGAAGAAGGTATGTTATGTCAATTGGAATTGGATAGTAATTTCAGTAGTTGATGTGCTAATAATAAAGTGATAAAGACAAAAGCGAGAAGTTTGAACCTTGCGATGAATGGTGATGAGAATTGGAATTGGATTTGGGAACATATCCTTCGATTGCATCATGCGGGCCGATGGAGTCTTGAATGGCAACATGGGGGCCAATGGAGTTGGAATTGTTAACCTTGATGTGAAAATCAGAATCAGGAGGAGGTGAGGCTGAGGCTGAGGCAGAGGCATCTTTGTTGGGTCCTCCTCCGTCTTGTAATTGGAAGAGATTGATGATGTGCTGGAGCGCGGCGGAGGTGAGATGGAAGTTGGGTGGCCTTTGTTCGGAGAGGGTGGCCTGGAAAGCGCGGCTGGCGATGAGGCAGGCGCGGGAGCAGAAATTGGCGGCGTCTTTTTGGTGTTGGAGGAGGTCGTAGACGCGGTGCTCGGAGAGGGAGATGTGGTAGTGGGGCTGCGTTGAAGAGGGAGAAGGAGAGGGAGCGAGCGCTCGTGCGCAGAGTGGGTAGCCGCAGAGGTCGGAGATGGCGCGCTCCGTGACGACGTCCGAGTAGTCGGACTGCGACAGCAGAGACGCCGCCGCCTCCAGCTGTCGCTCCGAGGAGGCGCCCTGCTCCAGAAGGATCATCTGCACCCGGTACACGGCCGTCGCGATGGACGACGGCATATCAAATTCAGGCGCCATGGATCGATCGCTTTTTTTTTTTTTTTTGCTTCTCCAGAGACACAAGGGTTTTGGTTTTCGGATTTGTGTTTGAACTCTGAAAAATCAAAACTTCTGCTGTTCTGCACGAGGATTTTGGTTTTCAGAGTGCAAATCTTTGACCTTGGACCGTCCGATTAAATGACGGTTCCGACCTGAATCGCTGGATTCACATCCTCTACAGTCAAAGGCTATGTTTGGTTGCATGAAAAGTTAGCAAACTTGAAGTTAGAGCTCTAACTTTCCAACCTTCATCAACCAAACACACTCAAGTTAGTGAAGTTTGTGCTAACTTCACTCTACTTCTCTAACTTGACAAAATATTGAGTTAGAAAAGTTTGTTCTCATGTCAAATTTAAAAATCAATAAAATTATTATTATCATCTATGTGTAGTAATTATTATAATATTAAAATAAGAATAATTATTATTATTATTTAGCAACATAACACTAATTATAATTATAATTACAATTATAAATTATTAAAAATTAATATAATAATAATATTATTATTATTATTATTATTGTTATTAGTGTACTAATTCATATTTATTATACTTACTAATTATAATTATAATATTAAATATGAATAATAATTACTGATGCCGTTGTTATATTTCAATAAAATTACTTTAATATTAATAACTATTATTATTATTATTTAATAATAATTATAACATTAATTCTGATTAAAATTACCATAATGTTTATTATTTAATAAATATAATAATATAATTAATGACTATTATAGTTATAAAAATTACATAATAATTAATATTATAATATAGTAATCATAGTATTATTGGTAAAAATAATTATAATAATAGTATGATATTAATATAACATTATTATGGTAGATGTAATTAGTTATAAAAGAAAAAATAACTAAATTAATATTTTATTATTTTCTTCTATCTCTAACTCCAACATATCACACCAAACAACATTTTCTAACTTCAAGTTAGTACAAACTTCAAGTTAGTACAACATTTTCTCGGCTGGACGGTACAGTCAAGGTAATTTTTTTTAATATTTAAAAATTTTAAAATTCAAATGTTAAATCTAAACCGTTAATCTTGTTTAACTTTACGGACGATGCATTTTTATATAAGTTTTATAAGATTTGGAGTCGATTTGATACTTGATTAAATGACCAAACTATGAACTTATTAGAATTAATCAGTGATAGTTAACCATATTCGTTCATTTATTAACCACTTGATCTAATAGCAAATCAACTCCAAATGTTATAAAACTTATATGAAAATGCATCGCAAGTAAATCTGAATAAGATCAACGGTTTATATTTAACATTTGACTTTTAAAATAAAAAAAAACCTTGGCTGGACGGTACAGCTAAAAGGTTGGCAGTAGAGGATGTGAGTCCCTGAATCGCTCCCTTTTAGTAGATTCCAATTTGATTTTGAGAATAGCCAAGTTTAATTGGAAAGTCTGCATCATTTATGTTTTTTCTTTTGTAGTATTTCTGTCCTTGTTACCATTTCAATTAGACTGTCTACACAACTTCAATAATTTAGAAAACATATGGTGATCAGATCTGATAGCAAGTGCAATTTTCTGCAAATCAATTTGAGTAGCTTTCAAAACCTTAAAAATCTAATTTATTATGTTATATTATTTTTTAATCTTTATATGAAAACAAAACTCGATTCTTTCATTCAACTTACTGCCCAATTCTAGAATTATTTGAGGTAAATTAAACAATAAGAGTGGTAGACTGTATGATCCTAAAAATTCCTAATGTATCAACCTTCTTGTCCTCCAGCAGATACTTGGTTCCAGTAGTATGAACTTTTGGTTTGTAAATAATTATAAATAAGGGGATCAGGGTTAGGAATCTGTTAGTTTAGGGATTTGGCAAAGAACAGAATTGAACTTGTATATCATTTTATGAACCATCACCATTGTGTGGCTTTTTCCGCCTTACTGACTACTCAGGCATTTTGTCGAGCACTTTCAGTCTCCATTTCCAACCCATCTATCAAAAATGCAGCAGCTTGATCCAATTTATATACTATGTAAAATAATTAAAATAAAGAACAAAGGAATATTTATGGTCAAGGATTTCTAGGTTCTTACAAAAGTCATGAAATTTAGGGAATTATTGAAGCAACCAATTATCTAAATGAAATCCTATTTCTCATTACCTTGCAAACCAGCTAATTTAATTTTTCAAGCATGCACATGCATTGCAAGCCCTTCAAATTAAATGTACATCGGTACATCAAACCTACAACTAAATACCGGGCCAACAGGACAGAATTTCTCCAAATTCCAAAATGTAAGATGTACCTAAGCCTCCGTTTGGATGCGTTGAGAAAAAGTAGAAAGAAGAAAGAAGAGAAGAAATAAACAATCCAAACTCTTCACAAAATTACACACTTCTCAATATTTCTTCCCACTTCTTTCCTTCTTCCCTTCTTCGCACACCTATCCAAACGGAGCCTAAAATAGTCTATACAGAGTGTGTGTTATTCCCTTGCACTGGCTTCATATTTCTTGCAACTTTCCATACGGAATTACGGATCCTTTGGTTTTCGCCCTTTGTCAAACGAACAGAACAGTGTGTGTTTGTTGTGTTGTGTACGCTACAAGTCGAGTCTACAATTGCTATTTGTGTTATGCTGGTCTGGCTAGCTCAGTATGGACTGGACCAGGACAAATTTCCTCCAACGTTTTTCGCCGCATAGATCTTATGAGAACGTGCCGCGAGGAAAATGAACAAAACAAACCGTAGTCTAAAATAATAAGTGTTTGGATGAGCATGGAATAAGGAATAAGAATAAAAAATTTCGGTATGCGTGCTTATTCAAATTCCTTATTTTTATATTATGGTTTTGTTAGTATAGAAATAAGGGCTCAAATTCCTTATTCTTATATTGTTTGGGTTGCACAAGAATAAAAATAAGCACGCATACTGAAATTTCTTATTCTTATTCCTTATTCCATGCTCATCCAAACACTAATGCAGTGGGAATGGAGAGTGGGTAGCTATCTCCTATCGGGATTGGATTGAAGGACAAATGCATGATGCCTTAATTAGCCAGTCAGTTCCATCCTCTAGTCAAAAAAGTCATAAGGTCAAAACTACCAGTGCAGTGCAACTGTGCAAGACCCACTAATTAATTAAATTTGTAATTAGCTACATCATTATTCATTCATATTGTTCAATCCATCCGCTTCTGTATCATCATCCTTCGTTCGATTGAATGATATGGCGGTGCTAAGCCTAAGCGTGCGGTGGTACGACGGAGCATGCTTCGCCATTGTGGGGGCTGCCACCGTGGCCTCTCTCTGGGCACTCCTCAGGAAAAGGGACAGGGAGAGGGATGTCACCGGCATCCCGGCATATTGCTTGTGGCGTACTTCATGGCACGGTGTCCACCCCGGGGTGCTGCTAGTCTTCCGGCTGGGGGCGGCGGCTGTGCTGACGGGAGTGCTGGGGTGGGACCTGTGGATCTATGATCCCTCCATCTTCGTCTACTACACCGAGTATGAGTAACTCAGATCTCTCTATACTCCCCTCAGTCCCTCACTCACATTTAATTTTTTTAAATTAACACGTATACATACATAAATTCTTATTATATTATATTTATGCATCGACCTACATTTACAGTCTCATTAATTGAATTTATTTATGAATAAATTATTGTTGTCGTTGTCGTTATTATTATTATGATAAAAAAATTCAAACAAATAAACAAAGTGAAAAGTATTAATTGTTTGCTTTATGAGACGCACAGTTTTGACTTTTGAGTTTGAGTCAAAAAATAAAATAAAATAAAAGATTAGCCTGGCCCAAAAAATGGCGACTGGAGGCGCCAGTCTGAGTTCGGACTACTCATGGCTGCCGCTGCGGTGGCAGACGGCCGTGTGCTTCGTGATCACCGTCACTCCGGCCATCGCCGCCATCCTCCTCCTCTGCCGACAATGGTCGTCTCAGTTCCACCAGAGGCCCCTTCCACTTCCCCTGTGGGCCCCCTGCTTCAGAGGGGTGCCTCACGTGGTACTCCCGGTGTACCGAGGCCTAGTGGCGGTGCTCATGAGCTGCGTGCTTTATGGGATGCTCGTGCACCGCGGCCTCCTCGAATTTTATTTCTACACCCAGTCAGCACTCAGCATTCCCCATTTGCATTCCTGCATTCATATTTCATCTTTTTTTTACATTTACTTGCTTTCATATCTGACCATCTTCTCTCTTTTTAATTTTGTCATGCAAGGTGGACATTCCTGCTAGTCATCCTTTATTTTCTGGTACGCGCGCGCGCATACGCTCATCATTTCATCTCTTCTCCTTCCCTTTAATTTTCTACCATCCTTTTTCTTTTCTTTTCTTTTCTTTTCATCTATTACTGTTTACTATGCCTATTCAAATTTTCAATTTTACTGTCCCAATTCAGTACCAGTACCACTACTGCACTGGCTAAACATGCATGCAACATTGCAACTCACTTCCCCTTACTTAGGCTTCCTCTTACAATCATCCCTTATTTAATAAATTAATTCACTCCTCGACATGCGCATTATTAGTACTACCCTTAATCCCCCAAATTTCTTTGATATGCATCATATTACTCTATCGCGTTCAATTTAACTACTTCAACAAACTTTTTTGCGGCTTATTTTCTAAATAATAATAATAAAAAAAGATACTATTGATATTTATGCATTTTCATATGTCATTTTCAAACAGATTGGGGCCATCATATCAGCACATGGATGTTGGGTCTATTCAAGGCAAACAACAAATCAAGATGTTGAGCAAGGGAATGGCTTTTTGACAATTTATACGGATGATAATCTAGATAACCAAACTCCTTTGCTCACACTGGCCACCAATAGTGGAGGCAAGCTAGAAGATCAAACCGCAGGGACATGGGGTTACTGCATGCAAATTATCTACCAGGTTGCTGCATTAAATACTTAAAAACCCTGAGTTTTCTGAAATTACTAAAAAAAAAAAAACCAGTTATATGCAAAGTTACCACTTGAACCATGAGCGATGCCTTCTGTATTCATGACATACATTACGGGAGGGTTAGAACAGTGCATTCTTCTTTGATATGATGAAACGTTTGGCTGTTATCTTTTTGGAGCGGACAGTACACAAGATCTTGTTCAGATTTAGTCAATCAAATTAAAAGCTTCTTTCAGGCAAATAACCCTCATATGCCCAACTGTTGCAAGATAACTTGCTTGAAGCCAACAAGTTATTTGCAAGTTACAACTGGTTCGGTCTATTGCATATTTCCGGAAAAATGCCAGGTTTCCTTTGGAATGAGAACCATGAGTTTTTTGTGATAAATTACAAAAGGCTCCAGTTATATGTGAAGTTACTACCTGAACCATGAGCCATGAGTTTATATTGTTGACATAAATTAGGGAAGGTTACAGTGGTTTATTCTTCTTAGATATGGTGAATTCTAGGCAGTTATCTTTTTGGAGGTGTACACTAAGATATTTTGAGATTTACCCAAAACCCTAATTTTCTTGTGGCAACATAACCCTCATCATGCACACATATTGCAAGTTCTTAGCTTGGAAGCCAACAAGTAGCTACAGAGGAAGAAGAAATTTGTTCTATATTCTGGAAAGTAATTTTTCAGAAAGTATGTCTTTCATTTTTCAGACTTGCGGTGGAGCAGTGATGCTGACAGACGTCACATTTTGGTGCCTCCTTGTTCCATTCATGTCTTCTGCTCATTTCAGCGTCAATTTGGTGAGTAGATGTTTACCCTTAAAATGTATTCCTTTTAGTCTTATTATACCAACTCAGTGACAGGTATTAGATAATATACTGATATGCACTAACAAGAATATCTGGACTTTAGTTTCAAGAGAATGAGAATCACAGAAAATTACATCTTAATTGATATTTGGTACTAACAGGTTGATATTCATCAGCCAAAATTTGGATAATTATGTAGCAATAAACGATTCATTTTATGACTGACTTATCAGCAATACCTGCACCCATCATGATTTTATTTCTGCAGTACAAAATTTCTAAACAAATGACATTTTTTGTTATAATTAGTAGCTGTCCTTGGGATAGTTTCTATTCTTGTCCCTGCAAAGGTTCAGGATACCTCATGTACCCATACAAGGTGGTAATGCCATCCATATGAGTCTAAAGCTGTCAAATCATAGAAATTATGATGCATAACCCTGCATATGGAGTGTTTCCTATATCCTTTGCTTCCCCTTACCTTTGAAAGACATTTGAATTACCTTTGCAAATCAATAGTCTTAAGCCTCCAATTCACACCTCAATGCAAGACTCAAGTAAAAAATGTAAAACAGCAAGGCTAATTAAGAAAAAAAGTAAATAGTAGGATAGTTGTAGGAAGAGTTGAGGTGGTTCCCTGCATAAGAGTCATGTTTCATGGGCTCATGTGAATATATTATGTTTTGCATGAAGTATATGCTTTCACATGTGAGCAATGATCTATTTTTTTGTCTTCATAGATAATGGGTTGCATGCACTCACTGAATCTGCTGTTTCTACTTGTTGATACCTTTCTCAACAACATGGTAAGTTTCCTAATAGAAAAATGAAAGAGAGGCTCACTTTTGAATACTTAGCTTATATGCTGGTAGAGCTTAAAAATTGATTTTCTTTTTCTGTTATGTAGCCTTTTCCATGGTTTGGAATGACTTATTTCATCCTCTGGAGTTGCACATATGTGATTTTCCAGTGGATCCTTCATGCCTGTGGTTTTTCCTGGTAAGAGTAGTTATCACGCTTTCAGTAACACTTTGCACTTGTCAAGTTGTTTAGAAGGAAATTTCTCACTGTCTACTTTTATATCATGGTGGCCCATCTAATAGAAATAAAAGAACAACTTATTATTGACTTGCTGCTAGTGCATACAGCAAATTAGGGTTTGCTGTTACTCTTTCCAGTGGTACCATCCAAAATCATATGAAAATTATGGAGGCTCAAAATGAGAAATTGATTAAATTAACGATCTTCCACTCAAAGCATCATTTATTTAAGTTTCTACGTTTTGTTGTATATGCTTGCAAATAGGTAACAATTTGCAAATTGCTTGTGTAGGTGGCCATATCCATTTCTTGAGCTGGCTACGCCATGGGCCCCTCTTTGGTATTGAACCGATAGAACCCATTTCAAATTTAGTTGTTCTCGTTTACATTACATTTTTGTGTGGTTGCCCCTTGCAAAATACAAAATCTGTCCTTTATATCTTCCCAAGATGTGAAGAATCATTGAACATTTGTAGTATGTGGTCAGAGAAATTGCATTTTCATTTTTGGGGACAAAAGAGAACTGACTGGTTTACTGGAAGTCCTGTTTTTCAGGATTATACATGGGAAGTTGTCCCTTGTTAGTTTAATTGTCATGGTTTGTGATCTAATAATTGTCATATGATTGATTGATGCAGGTACTTTTGCATGGCGCTAGTTCATGTCCCATGTTATGGGATTTATTGGTTAATTGTGAAGGCCAAGAAAACGTATTTTCCTAAGCTTTTTCCGCATAGCTATGTGGGAATGTGTTAAGGAAACGTGTATATAGATAGCATTATCATTACTTTGCAGCAGTATTAATTTGTCACTCACCCAAGGTCTGATGTTGTATAATTTATAAATTCCATCTGACTTAGTTTTATTTACACATTTCACTTCAGCATCATTAATATGACCTAAGATTCGTTGATGCTTGCAAGGGAAAAGGAAGTGGGATTAAGTAAAAGTTTATAGAGGGAATCAATCAAATGAAATGTATTATGTATATATACATCCGTCCCATAAGTATTTCAGAGACCGAGACAACCTGAGATTCCTTGATGTTTTGTAAGGAACTTATGTTGTACTTTTTGTTTTTTATATAATTGTTGTACTAGTGGTGTTGGATCGAATAACATTCAGTAAAGATAATGCATAGTAAGATAAAATGAATCGTTCGTCATTTGATAAGTTGTTTTTATTTAAATTAAATTAATCATATGCTATTTTTGTTTTTAAATTTGAGAGATGCTTAAAAGTTTGTTAAACGTATTAATTATCCATCTTTTGTAGAAATAAATTTTCTTATTTGTCTTGTGCAGCGTCCATTTTTGTCACCCTCATGATTTATAATCCTTTAGTAGAAGAAGAGACCTAACTTGGCAGTGATTCAATTTTTTTTGTCTGTTCTTGGAGAATCCTTTGGAAATTGGAATAGCATATATTTTCAGCATAAAAATTTTTCTGTTATAAAAGGTACATATTATGTTTTCCCACTAACACTAATCAACATCGCAAGAAGGTTTGTTAAGGCATTATTAGGTATGCATATAATAATCAAGGTACTATTACATATATTAGAAACACACAACTAAACTCCTGCTGCTCAGCCTCATCAAATGTCCGTTTGGAAGAGAAAGCCATACAAAATACATGAATGAACTAAAATGAAAAAGAACACGCAATTAACGTAAAATGAGAAAACAAATGCAAATGGCGAAGAGAACACGTGCGATGAGCATTAAATTAATAGAAAGCACTGACAGTATTAATTAATGAAGCAAGCAATTCAAATTGCAGAATAGTCTGTACTCATCAATTAATTAATTAATTCACTGGTGGACCGCATCCTAGCTAGAATCATAATCAGTTTATTGACTTGACTTATGCAACTTTGGATAATACACTAATTTATTATGGAACCAATAGGTCACATCATCGGACACACATCTTTCTTCTTTCTTTTTTCACCCAAATTGGAATTGACTTGGCTTTCGTAAGTCCTAACCGAATGCATTTGTAATAACTATATATAATGCATGTTCACTGGTATACTATACATGCATTCGGATTCGGTTAGGACTTAGTACTTAAAAAAATAAAACCCATCTTATTGGCCCATCATCACCCATAAGGCCATAACCAATTTTATTTTCCCTTTTTTAGTACTTTGGGTGATAGAATATATCTTACCTTTAAAGTAATATTTCAATTCTACCATGACTATTATATAATTTGTTTTTTTAATAAGAAAATCTAGCAAGTTATTTTACAGCACGTCAGAAAATGATCTATCAAATTTCTCAAAGAAAAAAAAAATAATCTCCTGCCCAGGAAACGATCAAGGTCACAAACACAAATTTTTATTGTCACCGTGAAATGTCGCAAAAATAAATTTGCGCTCGTATTCTTTATTTAATTTAAAAACACACAAAAAATATATTTTTGAGCCAACAACTTTTATTGAAGAGCGCAGAACTCTTAGACTAATGACTGATTATTATTAAAAATATTTAATTTATTTTCTTTAAATAATATTGCTTTTTTATTGCAAAAAATATTGCTAAATTATAGTTGTAGGATATTATGCATTCTAATTTTCAACTTTTAACCGGAGCTCTAATGCAATGTGTAGTAAAGTATTAATTAGTTAACCTGAGGTCAAAATTGCTAACTATTACCATACAATTGGAAAAAGTTTACTTTTATAAAATTGCATCTGTAGTGTGGCGTTTTCCATAATTATTAATAGCATAAAATTAAAAAAAACTTCTTATAAAATTTCTCACTTGTACTTTATATTTGAAAACAAAATATAAAATATAAGGTAAAAATTATGGTATATTGGTATTGGATACATAAGACTACGGTCTACGAGGGGGGGTCGGGGGAACCAAATCCTGTGCCGCGCGGCACCGTACAGCGCAGTAATCCAGACCGTCTAAATTAAATCCAATGGATAAGGGAGCTCCGTGCATGTAATCTGATTGTAAGGCCTGAAAAAATCTAACCGTCGAGATCGGATCGTACTGCTCGGATTGGTGCGCGGCATGGTGCCGCGCGGCACAGGATAGGGATCCGGGGGTCGGATTGGCATCCTCTACAGACGAGCATTTGGTTGGACGGTACAGCCAAGGCATTTTAAAAAATTTTAAAATTCAAATGTTAAATCCAAACCGTTGATCTTGTTTAATTTTACGAGCGATGCATTTTCATATAAATTTTATAAAATTTGGAGTTGATTTGATAATAGATTAAGTGATCAACAAAAGAACGAATATGGTTAACTATTACTCATTAATTCTAATACGTTCGTCATTTGATCATTTAATCAAGTATCAAATCGACCCCAAATTTTATAAAACTTATATAAGAATGCATCGTCCGTAAAATTGAACAAGATCAACGGTTTGGATTTAGTATTTGAATTTTAAAATTTATAAATATTTAAAAAAAAGAATCTTGGCTGTACTGTAGAGGATGCGGATCCTCCGGGGGTCGGGGGCCCTTCAAAGTTCAAAATACACTAAACAAAACACGGCTTCTCAAAATCATTTCTCGAACCACATGGTGCTGAAGCGTTGGAGCCGCGTGGCGAATCCGATCCGATGGGGTTGGAAGAAGGATCCGGACTCGGATCGTACCGAAAAAGTGAAAAAAAGAGAGTGCTGAATGCTGAGTGAGCCCTAACCTTATAATTGAGAAGAAAAGGGAAAGAAGTTTCCTTCCTCATTAAGTATTTTCACACCTGAAATTACGAATCAATTATTGATTTGATTTGAAGAGAGCGGAGGAGGATCATCCCAAAATCAATCAAATCAAATCAAGAGCGACTGAGAGAGAGCGCGAGAAATGGTGGGAGTTTTGTCGAACAAAGTCGGAAGGGACGAGTTGAAGCCCGGCGACCACATCTACTCCTGGCGCTCCGCCTATCTCTACTCCCATCACGGTCTCTCTCTCTCTCTTTCCTCTTTCCTCTCTTCTATTATTATTATTATTAACTATTGCTCTTTCATTTATCAGGAATATACATTGGAGACGAGAAGGTAGTCCACTTCACAAGGGCTGCTGGGCAAGAGATCGGCACCGGCACCGTCCTTGATCTCATACTACTCAGTTCCTCTCCCACCACTCATGCCGCTGACACCTGCGACCGCTGCGCAGCCGCGAGGGACCAGCACCAGCCCGAACTGCGCAATGGCAGCGATAGCAGTGCTGGCGGCGGCGTCATCATCTCGTGCCTCGACTGCTTCCTCGATGGCGGCAATCTCTACCTCTTCACCTACAACGTCTCACCGGCCTTCTTCCTCGCCAAGGCCCGTGGCGGCACTTGCACCTTGGCCCGTTCTGATCTTCCTGAGCTTGTGGTCCACCGTGCCCTCTTTCTTCTCACTCGCGGCTTTGGCGCCTACTGCCTCTTCAAGAACAATTGCGAGGACTTTGCTATTTTCTGCAAGACCGGCCTCCTTGTTGAGACCGCCTTCAGTGTTGGTCGCAGTGGTCAGCTCACCTCCATCACGGCCGCTATCAGTGCTGTTGCCTCATCCCCACTGCGCTTCCTCACTACCAGTGCTGGCGGCCTCGCCATTGTCACCACCAGCATGTACTGTATGGGCCGTTATGTCGCGGACATTGGCGTTAGGAGGGATGTTCTCAAGGTCCCTGTCGAGAGGCTTGTCGAGCATGTCCGTATCTCTGCCGAAGAAGCCCCTTCTGTGCCTGCATCAGCTGCTGCTTCTCCTCTCAGCACGACAGAGAGGAGCTGATTTGTTTAAGCTTGATTTGTGGATCATTTGTGAATTTGAAAAAGAAAAAACCCAAAAAAAAAATTGAGAAAGTTTAAGATTGTTCTGTTTACATGCAATTAGTGAGTGTTGCACTGTTGGATTTAGTATGCATGAATTATGTTATACATTACAATTATTGAGTGAACTTTAAGGAGGACTTCTGTCTTAGCACTATGTGCGTTTAGTATGAATGATTACCTCAGTCGATTGCACATACACATGCTTCTTATGGCAATCTCTTGCACTTTTTTAATCAAATTCTAGAAATCCAATAATATATTATACATTATAGAATATATATATATATGTAGAGAACAGATATTGTCATTTATAAAGCATAGATCCTTTGTGCTTCAGAGTTTTCAACTGTCAGGTAAAATTAAGATTTGTGTTGTGAATTGTAATATAATCAGAGCTGTTAATTCGCTGCGATGCTGGATGCTCCGAAATTTTTTTTCCTCTTTTGTTTGCATCTTGTGCTCTTTTTTGCCTGGAAAGAGGAGGGGGGATTTCAAACCCCCTCATTTTCTTCCAGCCTTCTTACTTCACCTGAAAAGAGGGAAAAACCCTCTGAGTGTACCCTTTTTTCAATCAAAAGTAAAAAATCTCTGCATCTCTTCGACAGCATTGTGGCACCAGCTTGGTCCATTGTATCTGTTCTAGTAAGTTGAGAACAAACCCTACTTTGTTGCTCTTATAGTTTAATTGATTGTGCTGATTTTGGTTTGTGTGGTTTAGTCCATTTAATTAGATCATATGGTTATTAATGGTTTGATCGTGCTGACTTTTGGCTTGTGTGGTTTAGTGGAGTTAATTAGATAGTTATTATGTTATTTGGGTTGGTTTGATTACTGATTTTGGTTTGCTATTTGTAACGAGTTTGCAACCCTATCGGGTATTGCTCCGTACCAATTCAGTTAAGCCCCTGTTCCCCCGCCCTTCTTTAGGGGTTGGAGATTTTTGGGCCCGATCAGTGATACTGTTTCTAGTTGGTGTATCTGGCACGTGTTCCCAAACCCAACTGAATCAGTGATACTCTTGCTGGTTGGTGTATCTGGTACAGGTTCCCAAAATCAACTGGGACACATGGTTACCAGTGAGTAATTAGGCCTTTCTTTAGGGATTGGAGATTTTATATCAATGAAACAAGGGGAAACAAGAGGAACAAGATACCTATCTTTGACAGCAGTGGGGCAATGTTGGGGTCATAGACTTATATATAAGTAGTCCTTTGGTCATTGCTCTTCTTTTGGAAAAATTACCAATTGATTAAGTTAAGTCTTGTTTGAAATGCATTTTAAAATACCGATTGTTGGTTTCATTTCTAGTGCTTTTTAACTACGATCTTTGATCAATTTCTATATACCTATCATTGATTGAGTCTTTTTTCTAATATTTCTGTGTGCTTGTGACAGGTATTATTATGTTGAGCAGAAAATGCACACAACAAGATGAGAACTGAGAAAGTACCCAAGATGATGGAGAGGAGGAAGACTTGGACAACTCATTATATTAATTTATTGGATGATAGGTACTTCATTCTTATCTATGAATGAATTGCAGTTTTTTTTACTTTACTAATATAGTAATATGTAAGTTTTGTTGGGAGCATTTGATAAAATTACTGCTGCATGATCAGTGTGAGCATGTGAAAGAGGAAATCGAAATCAGCCATCAGATGCTATAAGCTGCTCTTTTATTATTATTATTATCTTTTTTGTTTATTTTTGCACTTATATGTACAAAAGGTTCTCTGAAAGTTAGTTTGTTGAATATTTTGAGTAATATTTCTCTATGTATGCATTTTTTATGCACTTATATGTACAAAAGGTTCTCTGAAAGTTAGTTTGCTGAATATTTTAGGAATATTTCTCTATGTATGCATTTTGTATGAGGGGTGATGCAATTGAGTAATTAATAATTGTGATAAATGTTGCATAGCATAACACCAGTGATGTATGTGAGTATAATCTTAAGTATAGTTATTCTCATGCGTCATGCCTATTCTCTTGCATCCTAAAAGCACCGAAAGAAGTTATATTATGACGTACAATATTGTTCACTTGATGCTTAGCACAGACAGTTGTGTGTTTGTGATTTTGTGTGGATTTGGGTAGTAGTGATGACATAGGTTTGTACGTCACTTTAGATTACTGCTGAGGTAGGTTTTATCATTACTACTACTGCTACTGTACCTATAGGTTTTAAAGGGTAAGTTAAATTTTAGATCTATTTTATTGTACTAATGTGAATGCATTTTCTGTTGGCAAACTTGATCTGAATGCATTCTTATTTTCTCTAAATTGATCCTGTTACACATGGAGACTAAACTACATTTAGGACTGTTGAACATGTTGGATTTAGAATTATGATTTCTTTTGTTTGTTATATTTCTATTTGAGAACCTTACATTGTCAGGATCTGTTGGCAATTGCTCTTCATTGGTCTGAATGTATTGAAAAAATAATTCAAAGATTTCCGTGTCTCTTGGATCTGAGTATGAAAAGAAAATGAATGTTGCTTTTTGCTGAGAATATTTACAGTCGTGATACTGTTTAAAACCTATAAGGCTATAACATTTATTTGCATTTTGCTTTCAGGTTAATAAAAGAACATAATTTAACTCCTTGATCAAGAAACTTCCCCTCAAGGTACTGCTGCCTGACCTTTTGACTTGGTTTTTTATTTGGATTTAATTGGTTTTAGTTTTGAGTTGATATGAAGTTATGAGTCTAATTTAGCTTCATTTTCTTATTGATTTCATTTGCTGCAAAATATGATACTGGTTGCTGGTAGTACAAGTTTCATATTCTTTTACATGCTTGGTCGTACAAATCTGATTGTTGCAACTCCAAAACGCATGGTATACTGCTCTTCCTTTTATTTTATTTCAGTTTCAGTTATCCATTCTTTAATTTTCCCATTACATTACATTTCTTTAATATGTGCATTAGCTGAAGAAATATGTGTCTGCAATTTACATTGGAGACAAGAAGGTGATCCACTGCCCAGCATGAGATCGTCATTGGCACAGTCCTCGATCCCATGCTCTTCAGCTCCTCTCCCAACACCATGCCACCAGCACCTGCCAACTGTGCGCAGCCGCAAGGGACCAGCACCAGCCTGAACTGCACAATGGCAGTGATGGTGGTGGCAGCATCATCATTATCTCCTGCCTCGACTGCTTTCTTGACGGAGGCAATCTCTACCTCATAACCTACAATTCTCCCTGGCCTTCTTTCTTGCCAAGGCCTGTGGTGGCACCTGCACCTTAGCCCATTCCAATCTTCCTGAGCTTGTGGTCCACTGGTCACTCTTCCTCCTCACACGGGGCTTTGGTGCCTATGCCTCTTCAAGAACACCTGCGAGGACTTTCCCATTTATTGCAAGACCGGCCTTCTTGTCGAGACAGCCTTCAGTGTCAGCCACGAAGGTCAGCTCACCTCTGTTACCACTGCTATCAGTGCTGTTGCATCATCCACACTGTGCTTCCTCACTATCTGCACTGGCGGCATTGCCATCATCACCACCAGCATGTACCGTATGGGCCGTTACATCGCTGACACCGGCGTTTGGGGCGATGTTTTCAAGGTCCCTGTTGAGAGGCTTGTTGAGCATGTCCGCATCTCTGCCCAACAGCCCAAAACTAAGATGTAATCGGAGCTTCTAGTTTAATTCGTTGAGCCGCTAAATGCTCCGTAACTTACATTTTTACATTTTTCATTTATGAATGAATTCTACATTTTTTTACTGTACTAACATGTAAGTTTTGGGGAGCATTTGGTAAAATTACTGCTTACGTAATCAGTGTGAGTAAGTGCAAGAGGAATTAGGCCATCTTATACTATCAGCTGCTTATTGTTATTATTATTATTTTTTTGTTTATGTATGAACTTTTATGTGCAAAAAGATCTCTAAATACTAAGATCCCGTTTGTTTGTGACTTAAAGGGTGCATAACTTAAGTTATGCACTCTTTAGTCACCAAACACCTCTTACATAAGATGCCTTAAGGGTATATAACTTATGCAACTAAAATAGATTGCATAAGTTATATACATGGTCTCCTTTAATTTTTTTTCCCAACAATAAAAATAATTAATAATATTATTTAATAATTAACAAATAATTAATAAATAATAATATTTAACAAGTAAAAATAACTATTAAAAATTATAATTAATAATAAATATTAATTATTAAAATTAATAAATAATAATAATTAATAATATTTTTACAAGTAATATTAATTATTAATAATAATAACTAATTAATTAAAAATTATTAATAAATAATTTTTTATTAAGTAATTAATAATACTTCATAATAATAAAATGATTTCTTATTATCATTAATAATTAATTTTTATAATAATTAATAATTAACAAATAATTAATATAAATAAATAAATAATAATATTTAATAAGCAACAATAATTGTTAAAAAATCATAATTAATAATAAAGGTTAATTATTATAATTAATAATATTTAACAAGTAATATTAATTATTAATAATATTGATTTAAGAATAATAATTAATTAAAGGAATGAATATAAGGGCATTTTAGTCTTTTTACATGAATATATGCATGTATTAACTTAGTCATCCTTACTACACAACCAAACATCTATTACATAACACTACATAAATATTTAAGCATCCTTAACTTATGCAACCCCTTACTACACAAACAAACGCCCCCTAATGCACTGGCGATGTATGTAAGTAAGAAGGGAAAAAGGGAAGAAGAGAAGAAGTGAGAAGAAGTATTGGGAAGTGTGTAACTTTGTGAAGAGTTTGGATTGTTTATAATTTTTTTTCTTCTTCTTTCTTCTTCTTCTTTCTCTCAACGATCCAAACGCACCCAATTTGTTGAATATTTCGAGGAATATTGCCCTGTGTATGCATTTTGTATGTGGGCCGATGCAATTGAGTAATCAATTTATTTATTGTTATGAATATTGCGTCGCAAAGCACTGGCGATGTATGTAAGTAAACTCTCAAGTCTAAGTTGATCTCAATTCTTCATTGTCATGCTTACTCTCAAGCTTATTAATTAATATCTCTAGTAATTATAATTAATTAATGCACCGAAAGAAGTTATATTATGATGTATAATATTATTAGCTGTTTCATTTGCAATTGTTTTCTTTTCTTAAATAAAATATCCTGCTGCGTGTCTGGTAAAGAAATGAATGTAATGAAGGTTGCATATATTTTTGTTTTTCCTTTTCAGTTTATAATAGGGATTTTTAGATTAATTAAATATTAGGGATGTGTATGGCCGCGTTGATTTGCTAACGTTCTGAAGTTCTAACATATTTAATCTCTTTAGCTATTCGATTTTATGGAGGATGCGTTTTTATATAAATTTTATAAAATTTGGAGTTGATTTGATACTCGATTAAGTGATCAAACTATGAACGTATTAAAATTAATCAAACCAGATTGTTCATTTGTTAATCATTTGATCTAGTACCAAATCAATTACAAAATTTATAAAACTTATATAAAAATACATCGTTCGTTAAATTAAACAATTCATGGTTTGAATTGAACATTTAAATTTAATTTTTTTTAATATTGATAACTATTCAAGAGGACAGCACTCTACTGCAGTACTGTCGTTAAAACGACAGCAGAGGATTTCATTTCCGGGTTTCCCCACTCGTCGCCACCACTCTCACGTGAGCTCTTCTCTCTCTCTCTCTCTCTCTCTCTCTCTCTCTCTCTTCTGCCATGGGCTCAGGCCTCCTTCTAGATGCGAGATGCGAGGGGCCGTAATTAATGGCCCAAGGCCGCAATTAGTTGAGACGGGCTGGTACCAAATGTATGTATTTATCTTTGATTATTATTTTTTTAATACCAATTACCAAATTAAGTAATCAACTATACGTCTATACCAGATACCTTAAAATGTATTAAACAAATTTATTAGCCACAAAAAAACAAATAAAAGGAACAACACGAAGAAATATGGTACTAATTACGAGAACATGTAAACTTATCCGAAAACTAAAAATTCAAGTTTGAATGCAACTTGGTTATATTGTTCTATTTTAGAAATGGAGAGGATTTAGCCAGGCTTTTCTTCGTGACTAAGAATACGAAAATATCTTAATTCTTAGCTCAAAAAAATATAAAATAATAAAAATAAGAAGACATCTTCGTCGTCATAACATATTAAATCTTGCTCCTATACAAGTCTCAAAAAAGTCCATCCTTTCCTTTTTTGATCCGTCCGATCTTGAGACGAACGGATTGGATCTGCAGCAGATCAATTCATAACTTTTTTTAATCCGAACCGTCCATAACGAATCCATAACACCAGTAAGATTCGAATCCAACGGTTTCCAATCTGAAAGCAGCGAAACTGAGTCCAGAAGACGATGCATCTTATATTCGTATTATAAAAATCAATGGAAATTTCCAGTTTGACGAAACATGAGAGCAGCACTATAAATAAATAAATAATAAAAATATAATCAAATCGTTAATTTATTATTATTATTATCATCTCTTTTCTTTCCCAAACCGAAAGAATCGGGACTCGCCGACTCGGTGCGCGCCTCTTCGATTTTTCATTCATTTCTCGAATCCCGATTCCGACTCCTTCTCTTCCTTTCTATATTAACTCTTCCATTTATTTAAGGTCAGATCAGATCCTTCTCCTACTAGGTCTTCGTTTTCGATCATTTTTCTTCTAAAATTTTCTGAAACCTTGTTGGGTTCTTCTTCTTCTTCTTCTCCGAGATGAGTTACTTGGGGGTTTTCGAATCTCTTCGGGAGTTGTTTCCTCAGGTAAGGCAACCTTCTGCGTTATTTTCCCTTTAATTTTCTTATTTTTGTTCTTCCTTGCATGAATTTTTAGCGATTGGTGATCGATTGGGGAATTTAGAGGGATAAAATTTTTATTTTCTTTGTGTAGATTCGTTTATAGTATGCGCATGTCGTTAACCTTTGTAATAACGAAATATCGTTTAAACCCTAAAGTTTTTTCGAACATACCATGTTGATCTTTACTTTAGTCAAGTTATTGACGAACTGGAGAGTAACTAAAACAAATTATTTATGGGTTTTGTTGCAGGTAGATGCTCGAATACTGAAGGCAGCTTCGATCGAGCATGCCAACAACGTTGATGCAGCAATCGACTTTATTCTTCAAGAAGTTATCCCCTCTATTCCTGAGCCTTCATACAGTCTAGAGAATAGTGAAAACAAGTCTAGTTTGTACCAGGCCTCACCTGAAGGTATTTTTGTACTTTTAACCAGAATTAGCTTTTTTATTTTCTTTGCTCATGGCGGTGGATTTCAATTCTATAATTTTGATTCTTATTGTGAATTCAAACTGTACAGTATATGCTACTTGGGCATATCAATAGTGGCTTGTTAGTTTTTATTCTTGTCTTGTGTGGCAATAGTTTGTTTGATGCTATAGCCAGGGTTTCAATTGGTATATTTCTGTGGTGGAAGGTTTCTGGTATGCAGAGATCTCTTCACCATGATGTTGGAACAGTTATCGATGGAATTTTGATTGAATAGGGTACTGTTTAAAAATTAGATGACATTTAGACATTGTTCAGTCTTTCACATGCCAAATATTATATCTTTTTGAGTTCATACTTCATAGAGATAAAAACAAGGAAATATTTATAGCTCAACCCACTCAAAGCTTAGATATTTAATTTTTCTGTTCCAATTTGTTGGCATTACCAGAATCTACTCATTAGTATGCAATACAAATCTCAGTATTGTATTCTGTGGTATGACTTTCTAGGAGCTCTTTTCTTTTCTGATTACCACTTTTTCAAATCATAATAATTATTTTTTTTTCTCTTTTTTTCTACCTCAATTTCACCTGAATCAAGCTGCTTATTTTTTAGGGCTCAACAAAAAAACTGAAGAGGCAAGTACGAGTAGCATTTCCTCAACTCCAAGTCCAGTGTGTAAATTTACTTCTGACGAAAAGGGAAAAGCTGTATTACATTCAAATGAATCAGAATTAGATGAGGGCTCGGAGCTTTACAACTCCATTGTCAGTACTATCCCCCCAAAGAGAAATGGTTCCCACCATCAAGTGCTTAACAACGAAGGCATGTCTCGCTCTTCATCAGAAAGCAGGAACTGGGATTTGTCAGTGCTCATAGCTAACAACAGAGCATCAAGTCAGGATGGGCAAGTTGGTAATTATCCAGATCAAAGCAGGGAGAATGGAGGTCACAAAGTTGGATTGAAGGAAAATGAGACTGATGGGTCAAATGGTCTGAATGATCACCATGCCTTTGAATCAGAGGTGAATGCTTGGTCTAGCCATTCAGTTAATGCTGAGAGCCTTGAAGACATTGTATCTGATGCCAAGAGCAGTAAGGTATTAAATGCACCATTTTTCTTTCTTTATTTTCTTATTGGGTTCTATAATTGTATATTGTGATCATGAATTGAAGTTAATATTATTCATGCTTACAGCACTAACATTTCACTATAAAACCCATGAAAGCTTTCAACGATGTATTTTGGAAATATTTTGTTCCCGGTTTCTAATTTTTTTAAAAAATAGTAATCTCTAGGTAGTGATAATTCGTTCTGGTCATGTTAAGTTGCCAAACTTGTTATTAAAATGCTATTCTGACAGGGTTTGGATAACTGAACTAGTCAAGGTATTTATGTAATCTAGAACCATGGTGGATTAATTTTGGAAGTGTTATCTGAATGAGTTGGATCATGTAGACCTGATGGCTTGTTATGGACTTTTATGGGTAGTCGCTGGTCAAGACATTTGTGTAATTGGCTGTGCACAACTTTTGGCCCACATTTTTTTTTCTTTTGACATTTGATTTCCTTTGCGTCTTACTCTGACAAGTTTGGTACAATAATTGTCTAAATTTTTTAATCAGATCAGTGAGTTCTTATCTTGTCTGAACTTCTGGTTTTGGAACTAACTGATTATTGATTGAACTTTTTCAGGTAAACTTGGTATTTGCAATTGAAATGTTGACGACAATGCTAAACAATGTGGTGCAACTTGAGGAAAAGGCTAAGAGCGCTAAGGAAGAAGCCTCCACTGCTGGTCAGAACACTCTAAGCAAGGTCGAGGATCTCAAGCAGATGCTATTACGTGCTAAAGAGGCCAACGACATGGTTTTTTCCCCTTCATTTTCTCCTTTCCATTATGAAATAGTAATATGTTTTATTTTGGCAGGCCCATTAATATGTTTCCATGCATGCCAGGAAAAATAAAACAAAAGAAAAGCCAATCCAAATAATTTAGAATCTTGAAAGCATAATGATTGTGGGCTTTTCTTAAACATTTCCCTGAAATATGGAAATATATATGATTTAGGAATTGGGATTGATATCTGGAAATTTTTTGTGAGCTAAAACATTACTATACTGTTAAAACCCTTGAAAATGCATGTGTTAGATTTTTTTTTTTTCTTTGAAGGTATCATTGTTTAGCCTGCTTCCTTATAGTTTTTTTTTTTGTTGAATATCTTGGGTGAGTAGTGTTGTGGAGGATCATTTAATGCACCCGAGAGGCATTTTATTGTTATACTTCGCTTCTGTCATAGACATGGTTTTAGTTTCTTTCAACTAATGCTCTATTGATAATATATTTCACTTGCAACACCATGCAATTAGTCTATTTTGTTGAATATCTTGTGTGAGTGTTGTTTTGGAGGACCATTTAGTTTAGGCCAATGCTCTATTTATAATATATTCACTTGCAACAGCATGCTGGTGAGGTTTTTGGCGAGAGGTCAATTTTATCAACTGAAGCCCAAGAATTACAATCCCGCCTTCGCAGCTTGTCAGATGAAAAAAATAATTCTCTAGAGATTATCGAGGAGGTATTGAACTTTTTATGAATTTGAATTTATCTTACCAACTTTTATGGCACTGTGACACCACCCATAAATATATATTTCTTTTCCCACGGTGCTTTGAAAAGATGACAATTAATTAAAGCACCATAAGGTTCTGGCTAGATATATTGGTGTCAGGAATCGTGGTAAAGAGCTAGGACTTGTTATCTGTTGAATATGGTAACGAAGTACATTGTACAGGGGTAAGTACCTGTGAAACACAAAGGCTATGTTTGGATTATGAAGGAATAGCACTGACCGAGAACGACCATTTTTGAAACACTACACAGCAAAAGGTTGGATGGATGATAGTTGGAAAGTTGCTAACACTGCTTTTCTGTTATTCTAGTCAATGTTGTGATGGCCAAAGTTGTGTTGGCCATTATTCCAAAAATCCATATTAGCAGTAACCTCTCTGAGCCAACTCCTTGTGTAATTGTAGCCTACAATTAGAATAGACAAAATTTTGATTCCAGAACCTCAGACACTTATTTGTCTCACATTGAGCTTCTAAAATTTCTTGTCTAAAATTTTTTATTTGTCTCGCATTTAACTAGCATCTGTTTCCTTTTCTAAAATTTCTTGTGCCTGTAGATAAATCGAACCCTTGAGGCGAGGCTAGCTGCAGCTGAAGAGGAAATTTTAAAGGCTGAGAACGTAAGGCTTGAGAGGGAGGAATCGGCTCAGAGGATCCTCAAAGAGCAAGAGGAGATGATGAATGCCATAGTGGAGGAGTCAAAAAAGTTGCAAAAAGAAGCTGAAGAGAACACTAAGGTACTTCCATTCATTACTGTGTTATATGGAACTGTAAAAATTAGTCATTTTTGTGGATTTGAGGGCAGGACAGCTGTGTTCAGAGTAGAAGTGCTTTTTTTTTTGAAAAATAAAAAAATTAAACTGCTGATTGAGGTACAGCTGAGTGCCAAATCTTGTTGAAGAATATTCTCAGTCGAATGCTAACAAAGGATGCTTCTGATGTTGTTTTACAATAATGCAGCTGAGAGAATTCTTGGTGGAGCGTGGTCGGGTTGTTGACTCCTTGCAGTAAGTTTCTTTACCATTTACATTTCACAGAGGGTTATAGAGTAAGAAGAGATTGTTTGGGAATTCTATCTGAGGGACTGATAATTCTTATCTTTTTCGAATTATTTAGAGGACTCATAATGGGTATCAAAAGCTAACTAATTGAAGCATTGGAAAAATGTTAAGCATGCCAAAACTGTTATATAAATGAGGTTTAAAACTATTTTTTATTCTTAAGATAATCTTTTTGTTATACCTAAAACTAAAGGTATGCTGAAATAATAAAGATCACCCCAAAGGCAGGAAAAGGTATTGCTTTTAATTTTTTGGGCATGTCTTTGTGACCTGCTGATTTTTTTGTAAGCCCAGCTCTTTTATGATTGGTAGTGTACTTGGCATGAGTTATGGTGCATAGTATACTTGGAATCATCACAAAGCATGATGGTGTATAAATGTTCATCAATTGTCATCAGAACACTATTATTTAGATTGATGTGGAAAAATGCAAATAGGTGTATTTCCATTTTTACAAAGATAGCTCAATTACTATAACACTTACAAATGCATGAAAACTGATCAATTACTTGAGCTTTGTATTATACTTTTCAAATGTTATACTTCACCTTCTTTTCTTCTCTCTGTACAGAGGTGAGATAGCAGTTATATGTGAGGATATAACTCACCTAAAAGAAATAGTAGAAGGGCACCTGCCAATGACGAAATCAATGCTATCTACAATCTCAAGCCTTTCTTCTTCTTATTCTTCTTCTAGTGGGTCGCTTAACAAAAGCACCTCCTCACATAAAGATGCCACAAACATCAAGTCAAATGAGAAAACCATGGCGACTCAGAGTGAAACTAGTGATGGTGATGGATCAAACCTAATCAACAAGAATGATGGCTGGGAGTTGTTTGAAGAGTCCTGGATATCCCCAGAGCAGTGATGAATACTTGATTCATTCATTTAGCTCCTTGCGTAATAATGGTTGTTTAATGATGTGGCAATGTGTTTTTAAATGAAATGAGAGATTGGTGACCTATGAGGACGAGTTTTGTTGCATGATAGTGGTATGATAGCAGTTCATATATAAGATAGGGAAAGATTGCAAGACCATTAGCGTCTAACCTTTTTTGTAAATATATATCTTGTGGGGATAATTGATTTCACCTATTTAGCAACGGGACTGATAACCATCATTCCCAAATTTTATCATCCCCATCATCCTCCCACTAATTAGATTAATTGCATTTTGAAAAAAAAAAAGAAGGGGTGAGGATGAGGGGATGATAACGTATTTTTTCTTTTTTTGGATAAGGGGATAAGGGAGGGCGGGATGAGCGAAATAGATTTGAGAAATCAGCCTCTTACAGAGGGGAGGGAGGCAGTGACATAGGGGAGGGAACGAACACATAATATAAAAGTTCTACTTAATACATAACAGTTTTACTTAATACATAACAGTTCTAATTAATATATGTAAAAATTCTACTTATATATATAAATGTTCTATATTTATATACATAACACTTATATTTAATATATATAAAGGTTCTACTTATATATATAACAGTTCTACTTAATATATATAAAGGTTCGGTTCTAGTTATATACATAACAGTGCTACTTAATATATATAAAGGTTCTAGTTAATATATATAACAGTTCTACTTATATATATTATTAGAACTGTTATGCATATTAACTAGAACTGTTATGCATCTTCTCTGTGTTGCTCCCTTCTTCTGTGTCGGTGTCGCTCCCTCCCTCTTCGCTCATCCTTCTTCGTGTCGCTCGTCCCTCCCTCTTCGCTCATCCCTCTTCGTGTCGCTCGTCCCTCCCTTCTCTCTGTTTCGCTCATCCCTCCCTCTTCATCCCCTCATCCAAAAAAAAAAAATTCGCTCATCCTCCCCTCATTCAAAAAAAAAAAAAATGCGTTAATAACTATCAAGAGATGATGGGGATGATAGAAGAGGGAGGATGACGAAAAGCAAATCCGATTTAGTAAATCTTTTACTTGGTTTTGTGCTAATTTCAAATGCTATGCTTGCGAATCCTAAAATTTTGTGCCCGTTTACAGAACCGTTATACAATCACATCTTTGTGTTCTTGTGCGTTACTGGATCTAACTTAATCGAAATTTTAGTTATTTTCTGCTGAGGCAGTGAAGGTGCTCCTTCCTGTCCATAACTTTTTTTTCGAAATTTCTGACGCTTCACCAACAGCTGGAGCACTTTGCTCAGCTTATTCGATTTGATCAGATATATATTTTTTAAAGGATGAGATTTGAGGGAATATAAGAACATTAGATACGTTATTTTTTTTAATATTCACTTTTTAAGAAATGAAATTATAGCGTTTACGAAAAAGATATTTTTTTTCTAGACTATATACGCATTTACACTGCAAACTGAGATTGGTTGATACTTTATAATCGATTTGAACTTGTTTTTTTTTTTCATGTGTGCTTATGTAGTATGCAATTGTTGAAACTTTTCCAAAATTCATGATTTGGCTATGCATCTTCATGCCCAGTTCATCGCACATACGTTTACATGTGGATATATGAATCCTAAAAGTAGATAGGCAGATGATTTAATTTTTGGGATTTCGTGTGATTGATGCATAAATAAGATGATCTTGATATATCTTGAGTATATCTCATTTTGCTATTACGATGATTCAATCATACTTTTATGATCCAAGCATAAAACTGCACAATTCCTCGCCATTTCATTTTATACATGACAATTGAAATAGACCGTTAGATTTCAAATCAACGGATCTTTTGAATCATTTTCTCATATTAGATATTAGTATATAGTATCCAGAATAATCCTTAGCTTGGAGTTGGTGGTATGAAATTATTTTCTGTGTCCCATACTCTGATTTATGGCCATATGAAGCATAATTCAAGATTTTTGTACTACTGTAGGTTTTATATGCTTACCCTATTTGGTGTTTTCAAATTTATTACACCCTCAATAATGTCTAATGTACTTTGTGTATACCAAAAGCTCATGCATGATTCGTATCTTTAGGACCCTCTTTAAGCTGCCGAGAATTAATTCATCTATTAAATAGTCCATGTGATCTACATGCCGTGCAAAAGCATCAATAACTTAATAAATGACAGGTACGATTGATTTTGCTGCAATATCATTTTTTTTAGATAATTTTGAATTTTGGATTGATTTTCATTCATATTAATGTTCTGAAGAGGATAATGACATTTCAAACTATATAAAACTAGGGGGGGGGGGGGGGGGGAGCTATGTATTTTGGATCGTTAAGACCACATATTATGCACATCATGAAAGCGTCGGCAAGTGATTATGACAATTATAATTTATTATAACTTTAAGAATCATAATTTAAAATCTAAACCAATCCATTATATTGAAACAGTTGGATTTACCTGTTTTGCCAACTTCATACACAAAAACAATTTAATAGAAAGAATAACTGATTACTATGAATATTTACAAGTAAATGAAAATTAATAATATATAAATTACTTCACTAATAAAATCTAATACTTCTATTATCATTCGAGCAATAATAATTTTTCAAATTTTTTTTAAATAATAAAATGCGTGAAGTTGATCGGATTTTAACCGGAATATACGTCAAACTAGTAATCATATTTAAAAAAGTCAATCAGTCATTGTCTCATTTACCAAAAGAAAGTCTAATTCATTATTTTCCGGACCAGATCAAATGAATTAATTAGTTGAAGTAAAATGGATGCTTGTACACTTCTCCTTTTGACGGTGTGCAATTTTATTTAAACAACACATCAAATCGTAACACCCAATTCAAAAAAAAAATCGTAACACACGTAGAAGAAATAAGAAAACAAGTTCAATCATGTCTAAGCAGAATCATGAAGTTCTGAACGCATGAAAGGCAAAACTAAATATAAGGAACGCAAGTACGCAACACATATGGGTTTGTACTTGATTTCTCCTCATTAAACAAACTCTTCATATTTAATAAATTATTTATATCCATATCTTCAGAAATGATGTGCATACGGATTTCCCAAGGAAATAAAAAAATTACCAATCTGATTACAATGTAAAACACATAGTTTCTAGTTAAATGATGAGAATTGTCGCAAAGACCCTGGAAAAAGTCAAAATTATTATATGCGCTGTCGAAAAAGCTGGAGCATGAAAAGTACCTTAATTTGTTTCATTCCTTCGTGTCATTTTAATTTGAGAATGTACTAGTTGCAAAATACTTCGGAGTGAATATGTTTGCTAGGCATGTGAGGACACAGACTTTTTTCCTTACACCGAAGCGTGTACTAAGACATTTGAAGAAGTACCACTGCAACAACCTAAACAACTATTTTGATTAGCCGATGATCCAAACAAAAAGCATTGCTTGCTTTAGCTAGCAACTATCATTTCTTAATCATACGTTACAATTACAGTATTTATACATTTAATTTGAAAGACGTCAACATTCAACAATGTTTTGAGAGACAAGTGGATAAATTTTGTCATAAACATTATCAATATTTAACAATTACTTTTATTTTCTTTGTGCCAAATGGTAATCAAGATACATGCCTAACATGATGTCCCTAGTCCCTGGATAATCCTTAAAAGCTACTCCCATCCTAATAACTTCTATACAGCTTCAATGCACACAGAATGGTTGGGAAGTACCAAATTAGCTCTTGGTGACCAGTCCACAAAATTAATACAAACACTAGCTAGTCTCTTTCTCAAAAATAAGGAAAAAAAAATGTGAAGAAGAGAAGCTGGTAAGTAGCATACGTTTCATTATCATAAAAGAAAATAAAACATTTCCTATATATTATGTAATGCATGTTCCTTCTCTAATCTGAAAACACAAATGTATAAAAGCACCACCTTGCCTCCTCGTTCACATCGCCACAATCCCCTTATCTCATAAATTGACCACTGCAATTTATCCTATATCTTGCCTCCATTTCACTCCTGCAATACCTGTTCCACAATGCACCAATCTCTCTTCCTCCCGAAACCCACTCTCTCAGCTTTGTCACAGCCTCGGCTTCTTAGGCACCATCTCCATCGCGTGTCTGCTGCCTCCACCACTGTCGCTGCACTACGCAGAGAGACAGACCCCAAAAAACGAGTCGTGATAACCGGCATGGGAATTGTGTCAGTTTTCGGTAATGATGTCGACAAGTTTTATGACAAGTTGTTGGAAGGAGAAAATGGGATTGACATGATCGACGGGTTTGATGTCTCGGCATTGCCAACCAAGTTTGCTGGTGAGATTAAAAACTTTTCCTCAGAAGGATACATAGATAGAGAGACTGAGAGGAAGTATGATACTTGTTGGACATATGGCGTCGTTAGTGGGATGAAAGCGCTGGAGAATGCTGGGCTTGGATGCGAAACAGAAGCATTCAAGAAGGTACTTTAGTGACACGATATTTTTCTTTTAATATTTCACAATAGATCATTTTATAATAATTTCAATTTGAAGAGTTAGGTTGGGTCAAATCACCTAGGTCCATAAAGTTGACTGGAGCCTGGAGGAATGGTTAGTTGTCTGGATATGAGTTGATTAAATGAAAATCTTGCAGCGGCACAATGAACTAAGAAGCATCATGAAATTCTATTCCAACTATAATTTTTGTAGTATGTACATGATGGACAATCCTTTTTTGGTTTCCTTTCGCTGGCGCACCCTTAAGCATCCCAAGACTGGACAGTCTCAAATGAATAATGCATGTGTGAAGAGTTGGAACAGCGAGAGACGATAAGCCGTAAACAGTGTTAATCTGGAAAGAGTGCTATTTCAATTTTTCGATTTTTGAGATAACCTTATTTTGACTGCTATTTGGCAAACAAAACTGAGCTCTAAAATACTCTATTCCGAATTAGGACCTCACCTATTCAAACATATATATTATTCACTTATATTAGAGGATGAACTAGAGAAGTAGAGATCGTCTTCATCTCATTTTCTCTCCATTGTTCAACCCTTTATTCCATCATGCACAATTCTCTCCTATTTTCTCAGCCAACTGTCTAAACCTGTTTCACACCCCTCAGCTCCCATGTGCATCTGCCTAGGGTAATTCCTCAGTGTTACGCAGACCCCAAAAGGCAAGTCGTCACGACCAGCATTAAGGGAAGGGTGGCCTCATGCTAATCAATCAGAATTATGCATCAAAAATCTAAACTATAGGAACTTCGATGATTGCTTGAAGTATTGCTTTGTAGGTGGGAAGAAGCCTCTGGTGTAGGTACTGAAGGGGTACAAGAAGGGACACATGCATGCTTTCTTTGGGTTTAAATCTTCTTGCACAGCATATTTGTTTTGTAGAATAGAGAAATTTATAACATTTTCATGTGGTCTTGACAAGAATCTATGAATGCTTATGCCCATTTTATGAATTTTATATCGGTGCCACTGAAATAATTGATATGTCCACTCTAGATAGACAAAGCACGGGCGGGAATACTAGTAGGTACTGGTATGGGAGGAGTTGGTGCTTTTACTGAAGGATTCGAAACCTTGAAAGACGAGGGGTACCAAGAATTGTCTCCAGCTCTCATTCAAAATATAACGTCCAACATGGGATCAACATTGCTCGGGATCCACACCGGGTTCACAGGTCCCACATACTCCATCTCAACCGCATGTGCCACCTCCAACTACTGCATTTGTGCGGCTGCAAATCATATCAGGAAAGGTAGTGTGGACGTAATGCTAGCTGGTGGGACTGAAGCATGCATCATTCCAGCTGGTTTGACGGGCTTTATTGCATGCAGGTACGTATGTTTTCCAATAAAAACCTGATTTCACAATACTATTAAGTATTAACTTCATCTGATCAGTTAAAATTGGGTACAGATTGAGGTGATTCAATGCTTAAATCTAAACCTCAGTGACAATACATATAGAAACGTGTGATCATTTGTATTTCAGACTGCACGATTCGATTTTGCATTTCACTGGTGCAAACTGTAGGAATGAATTGAAGATGTGGTGAATCATGAAATTGATCTTCATGATATGGCATTATGATATATAATTTGATTCATATGCAATCCGATGGATTTAGTGTAATGGTCTCAACACTGCCATCATATGCAGATTGATTTGGCACATTCTTTATGACTTAAAGTTTGGTTCTCTTTGTTGGAAATTATTGATCAAACATTACTTCCTGGATCGAAAATAGCTTAATATGCACCAGCTGGAAATAACTTTGTTTTGCACTCAAACCTTTAGCCACAATGCACGTTATATAATTTTGACAAGTACTAAAAGCATTATTACTTTTCATCTTCTTCACTAATTTTTCTCCTTCAGCGATTGTCAGGCACCAGAGAGAACTGGGTCCATAATTAGAGAAAAGGGGAACACAAAATAGATGAAGTTAGGCCATTAACCTAAAGTAGTAGGAGAAAGGAGCTTTTTTTTTAATCTTAAAAGAGAAGTAGACTGTAGATAGACCAGTTCTTTCAGAATTGTGCATTTAAAAAAAATGTTAGAATAAAATGATAAGAAAGCACCAATTATGGTGGATGAGATAAGCAAAGTTGCAAAGGTTTTCTTCGAAGTGGTCAATCAGGGCCATTTGAATGTTGTTACAGACAAATGCGCTTGAAATAGTAGAAGTTTTAACCGAAAAAGAAAGAAAAGTTAGTTTTTGCATTTTACGGATCACTGTTATCTATTCCAATTTTGAACAGTGTTTTTTTTACATCCACAAGTAGAATATCCCTAATTACAAATTTGACTTATAGAAACATATATCATTGTCCCAATTGACCGTATCAATATATCATAATAGGTTATTGGATATTCCTTGAGATTGCACGAAGCCAAATTGATTTGTTGGGCGAAATTTTGTCAAGAGATTTTCTTAACATCTCTGAAGTCTCTTGAATCATAAGCAAGTAACCATCCTCTATGTGAGGAGACTATAAATGGTTATCTCAAATTAATACAACCTGCAAAGTTATACCTTTTATGCAGGGCACTTTCACAAAGGAATAATGACCCGAAAACTGCTTCAAGGCCATGGGACAAGGATCGCGATGGTTTCGTCATGGGAGAAGGAGCTGGAATTCTGGTAAATAAATACTTTTGTTT
The DNA here is from genome assembly GCA_028095005.1 of Rhynchospora pubera. Lineage (NCBI taxonomy): Eukaryota > Viridiplantae > Streptophyta > Magnoliopsida > Poales > Cyperaceae > Rhynchospora > Rhynchospora pubera. The sequence goes on along the minus strand of CM051461.1, from coordinate 256,639,457 downwards.
TAATTTAATTCGAGTGCACACACATGGTAGCAAGTCACTTATATGAGATGGTAAATCATGCTCTGTATTTGCTAAGGTTTTTATTTAATTTGTTAAAGGTGATGGAGAGCTTGGAGCATGCCATGAAACGGGATGCTCCAATTTTTGCCGAGTATTTAGGAGGAGCTGTTAATTGTGATGCACATCACATAACTGAACCCAGGGCTGACGGGCTTGGTGTCTCGACTTGCATCCAGCAAAGTTTGGAAAATGCAGGTGTTTATCCCGAAGAGGTAATCAATTAATCTCTCTTCTCAATTAACAAATGATCTAAATAATACTATAAGCTTCTACTTTTTGAAGCGTTTTTTTTCCCAATCATGGAAGGTAAATAAAAGGATAACAAATTTTGTGAGGTCGCAAGTACTTGGTAATTGAGATCATTTGTTAAATATTCAAGGTGAACTACATAAATGCTCATGTGACGTCAACTATTTTGGGTGACTCGGCTGAAGTTAGTGCAATAAAGTCAGTATTCAAAAATCCATCACAGCTTAAGATGAATGCGACAAAGGTTTCCTTTCTCTTCTTTTTTTTTAAAAAAAAATACATATATTATTTGTTTGAGAACGTCCTTGTTTCATCATAAACTTGAAAGACTTCGCATTGAATTGAATTGATGTTTTCCGTTTGTTTATCTTTGTAGTCTTTGATAGGACATTGCATCGGGGCAGCAGGAGGAATGGAGGCAATTGCAACCATCAAAGCAATAACAACCGGATGGTTGCATCCAACAATAAATCAATTTGTGAGTTTTACTTGCACAATTCTGTTTCATAGGAAAAAAAATTTGAACTTGTGCTCCTTGTAAATTCGAATCTCAACAAAGTCGCACATAATTAACACTGACAAATCAAATGCTTGATTTGTGCAATTTAGCCATGCAGTAAGATAAACTGAATATATTAATTTATCGCCAAAATGGTTCAGAAATTAACAGGACATTAAATTCAACACAACATGTCGATTTGGTAGTTCACCTCTCAACACATGTATAGCTTTCTTTTTTGGCAACTTCTGATGAAAATTTTGTTTATGTTCTACCTACATTACAGAATCTAGATCCTGCAATTGAATTTGATACGGTACCAAATAAGAAACAAGAATATGAAGTGAACGTTGGTGAGTAGATTCCTCTGCTTCCAACCTTTTCTCTTTCCTCAGTTTTTCACTTCCTCCATTTAACTTTTTGAACATTTTTTTTCCAGCTATTTCAAACTCATTTGGATTTGGCGGGCACAATGCAGTTGTTGTTTTCGCACCCTTTAAGCCATAGTAATTGATGAGACTTCCTCAACTCGCAGCTCATGAAAAAAAGAAAAGAAAAACATCCTGTAATTAGTCCATATAAATAATTAGCAGTGAGCTTCTTTTCATGTACAAGCAAGGTACATGAAAAGATGATAATTAGTAGTCACTTTGGAGCTATAACAATTAGCAGTCATGGCTTATTCTTGTTCATGTGTATATCAGCAAGGTGCCCCCATGATATGGCGTATAAAATTATTTAAAAATTGATATTGATTTTATTTCCGACCTTGAAAGCAGGATAGGCAAGAGATATGGACGGATTTAAGAAATATAATCTCTAAGAAAAAAAGTATAATCTTGGATCCTCCATTGATAAATATATTTATCTTTCGTAATAATGAGATATTTTTCAAATAAGTTGTTTGAAAATACTAAATCCTCATTCATACATTTGAAACTCAAATCGAAAACTTCCAAACATGAAAGCCTGTTTTAGAATGACAACTTGGGTTTCAGGTCTGGTTCATTTTCTATAAAAGGGCCCAGAAATGTCAATTTAGGCCCAGTGTGAACCTGCTCTTAGTTCTTTTGATTGTTCAGAATTCAGAAAAAAACAACATAATCCTTGTTTTAAGACGAGAAAAACAGCAAATATGGATTGGATCCGCATGTTTCACTTGGATCAAAACAAACAACAAAAGAAACGTTGGCAAATAAAACTGAAAGCATCGGAATTGTTTCCTCGCTCCAAGTTCCATGTCCCAAGCATTGCATTGCCAACCTGACATTTTCATGCCAGCGGCCTTCACTTCGACTGAACCTGACAAACCTGAAGCTCGACCATATACCGGAGTGTCATTATGGTCTGATTGATGCTTAGTTTTATAATTGAATTTCAACCCATAAAAAGTTAAAACTTGTACAAGTACAATTTAAATTTCAAACAAAATAAAGAAGACATCAATAAAAAAAAACACCTGAAGTGAAATCTTCAAGGCTCCATATTTCATGGCAAACAGGAGCAAAACAAATCGTACAATTGGGACCACTACTATTTTTGCCAATGTTAGACCCCCAGCTGTCAGGATTAGGGTAGGATAGATTAGCAGAGCTATCCACTCCCAAAATAGAATATTTACATTTAAAACTTAAAATAATAATAATTAACTGGTGGGAAAGCTGCCTTATTCAATATAATATATCATCTTTGTCTGCCAAAATAAAGTATAATTACTGCAGTTAGATTAGGGAGGATAAAAAAAGCTATATATGTGATAATGTCACATGCTGTGCATTGGTGACCGTTATTACTTTCCTGCTAAGGAAAGTAATATATGCCAAAGTGCTTCATATTAAATGCAAAATTCAGAAACAATATATTTTAAAAGAAATAAGGTATCTGCAGCTTTTATTGCAAGCTCGTGCAGAATCTTAATAAAATCTTTTAATATATTGAATATAATAGTAAAATAAACCTTGCAAAATTCAAAATCGACATAATATTTGCCAAGATACTAAGATAGTAGGGATTCGAAAGTATGGTATCAATGAAAAGCCTTCATTGGTCAGTATATGTTTACAAATAATTTTGGATAATACTCGAAACCAAGGACAGAGTACAGACTAGGTACTGGTTCAGAAGCCCCCAATATCCTTTTATTTCTATTTATGGGTTACAAATAATTATAGAATTTCATACCGTTGTAAATTTTTATTTTATTTTATAATATTTTCGGACTCTAATTCTAATATTAAATCAGCTGTGTTTTTTGGATAACTTTCAACAGAAACCGGTTAAAGTGCGCCTTCTATCTATCATCAATAGGTTTTTGTACCATTTAATCCACATTTTTAATTTATTTGTTCAAATAAGTAAACTCTGTCAAATTCGTTTAAAATTTAATGGAGCTTATGAGCAATGATATGTAAATACCAATTATGCGGAAAAAAAAAATTTCATGGACTCCCAAATTTTTTAAAGTGGTAAATCTCAACTTTTTATTTGCGGAAACGGATTTTAATTGCTCCTGGAAATGCAAGATATGGAATTTTTCATTTTTTTCATGATGCAAAAGTTTATGACTAATTGAATAGCTTTGGACGGGCAGTCTGTATACATCAATTTATAAATAGCAAGGTTTTAAAATGTGATTTATGCGGTTTGACGGTTGGATGCTGATTTAGTGTTTATCGGTGATAAAACGGTAAAAAAACGGTTTATGCGGTGATAAAACGGTAGTGCGGTATGAACCAAAATTAAGATAAAACGGCGATAAAACGGAAAAAACGGAGTTTTTTAAAAGCTTGATAAATAGTTAAAATTTATTGTCAATATAATGTATCGTTTGTATCTTCTCTTTTGGAGTCGTTTGACCAGTCAGTAAATATTAATTGTTTTGTGAAGTGAAATTATGTACTTGTTAACATTTGTATGGTAAATGTTTTCTTACGTAATATCGTGTACTTGTTAACATTTATAAGGTGAATATTTTGTTAAGTGATATTATATACTTGTTAACATTTATGTCGTAAATCAACTAATTTATATATTTATAATTTTATATTGATATATTGATTTATGTAATATTAAGAATAATTATGAATTATATTTTTAAATCAACGGAAATAAATTTTATTAATATAAAATTAAATGAAAATAGTAAAATAAACTTATGTAAAGATTCAAGAGCATAGCCGGACATCCAGACAGCTTTCTTCTTAATTTTTTTTTATTTTTTTTGGGTGTTTTTGGGTTATTGCCCCACTAGAGCTAGGAAGAGGAAGTGATGGGGGCAGAGGAGGGTTTGAAATCCGACACTTGGCATCTTTTATTTGGTTAAATTTGTTTTCATTTTCTGTTGTGTTGAGATGAAATACTCAATTACTATCATTTGGAAACGAAAATATTGCACAGGACTACATGAGGTCATACAAATAACAAATGTTCTTTTGAGACATTAAAAAATTTATAGGTTTCCTAATCTGTCACAAAACGGAGATTACAGTGGACACGGTGACATTTGATTACTCAAGTCATAGCGTGGTTCTCATGTCAAAAGTTTAGAATTACTTTTATCTTTCTTCTAATAATCTATTCATTATTATACAAAACCATACAAATTGGAATAAAAAGTGGATGCCAGATGTCACAACCAAAAAGTTAAAACGTGGTTATGAATGAGGTAGGTAAATATGTAAGTACATTGTTTAATTTAATTATAAAAAGGAGTCATGTTTTATAATTTTATTTTATTTTTGTGGCATTTGCCCCAATTATTGTTTCAGGCCAGCTCACGCTGAAAGTTCACTAATCTGTCTCAAAATAGGTTTATTCCTTTGATGCACCTCAGATATTTTGTGAGATGCAATTTGAAAATGGAAGTGGGCCCCAACAAATCTAACTATAAAAATATATACACTAATTAAAGAAAGCTCCACTGTAGGGGCTCCATGCATATTTCTTTTTCTATTATTCAATCTCTTTCTTTGGAAGAAAAAAATTAAAATTCCTCCGTGCACGACTCTCTATCGTGTTGGAAATTTGGAATCTTAGCTGACGATTGTCTGCTTGGTAATTTGATTAAATGTTTTTAATTGTATTTTATTGTCCATGATGTGCGTGAAATTAAACAAAACAGTTCTGTAGAAATTCAATTATGGACATCTGCCACATTAATATAGGATTAAGCGCCTTGCTAATGGATCCGAATCCGCTGTAGCGCGGGACAGCATGTAGCGCGCGTACGAGCCGTCTGATCTTGATCGGACGGTTCATTTTTTACGGACCTATCAATCTAGGTTACATGCACGGGGCTCTCTTGTCCATTGGATCTTAATCAGACGGCTAGAATGCCGCGCTACACGGTATGCCGCGCGGCACCAGATCTGAATTCCTTGCTAATCTACTAAAACTCACATTTCAAGCAAAAGTCCAATAGTTCATATCTATGGCTAATAGTCCACATCTATGGTACTGTGCCATAGATGGCACAGAGGGTCCCGTGCTATAGAGTCGTTTTTCGAGATCCAAAATTCAAATGCTCAATCCGAATTGTTTAAGTTATTCACCATATTAAAATATCCTTATAGACCAAATTTTACAATTTTTTCAAATTTTTCTGCTATTTATTATGATATTTTTTAAAAAAACATTATAATTGGAGTATTTTAGACCCTCCAATTTGAACATATCAAAATAAATAGCAAAAAAATTAAAAAAAATATAAAATTTGGTCTTCAATGTTATTTCAATATGGTGATCAATTTGAACGGTTTGTATTAACTGATTGAATTTCGGATCTTCAAAAAATGGCTCAAAAGAAATGTCTATGACATTGCCATCTATAGCACTTTGGCCCACATACATACATACATACATATATATATATAGATTGGCTATTGTCCTTTTGATAGGACTGAGGAGTTTTCCTATCCAGTTTCAAACCATTGGATGGCTTTAAGATTCACGCAACTAGATTGATGTCCGTTGCAGATGGAAGCGCTGAAGAGGTTGCTGTGTTAATTTTTTCCGTACTCCTCTTTGAAAACCTCCGTTACTTCCCTTGCGTTAATTGGTCTGGTTTCCTTCTCCAAATTGTGCCTCTCACGGAACTATTCTAAGAAACCCTAGAAAAGAAACCTCATTCGAATCGCCAAATTAGTCTCCTTCTCCAAATTGATTAGACTAATGTGGCGTGAAATAGGATTAATTGACTGGCTTGATTTACTTGTATGTTAGACATGAAATGTGGCAGCAAGCCACCTGATATTTTCAAAATTCAAAAGTAAAGCTTCGAGGCCAGTGGTTAGGCATGAATTAGAATTGTAAAATCACGAACAAGTTTCAACCATAAGAGAAATGGTTAATGATTAAATTGTAAAATTCAAAGTAAAGCTTCCAGCGGTTTGGCGTAAGAGAAAGGATTTTCAGGCGAGTGAGTTAGGCTAGTCTAGGGTTTCGGTCCAAAAATTTAGGGAATTTGAGAGAGAGAGGTGGCGATATGAAAGAGAGAAGGCGATATGATTCCTTTCTTCACGTACAGATTTTGAGAGAGAGAGAGAGAGAGAGAGTTTGAATGGAGAGACGACCCTCGTACGGTAATTTTTGAGAGAGATGGCGCAGAAATTATTTTATATAGGATTTCTAACATCAAAAATTTTAATAGAAAGAATTAATATATTTTTTTTTAATAAGAAGAAAGTTCCAACGTGTTTATAAACCGCACGCCTCTCTCTCCTCCAACGCGTTTATAAAACGCGTACAATGCCTTTGAACGCGTTTATAAAACGTGTTATAAGGCACTATTTTCTAACGCACTATTTTTCATTTTGCCTTATCCACCTCTTTTGTCTCGCCTTCTTTTTTGCTTTTGTCAGTTGTGACCAAAATAACTTCTGGCCTAAAGCCCTTTCTGTCTCGATTTGTGCACATGCGATAAAATTATTGTGATTTAATTTCTGTGAAATACGTACTTTTTGAATGTATTAGAGGCCACTTTATTCATCAAAAGCAAAAAACAGAGAAGCACTAACGTGCAGTTGGAAATTTAATAATTTATATAAACCCTCAATTTTGCAAGTGCACCACGATTTTAATAATTTCAACTGTTATAATTAATATGATGAATTATAATTAATGTGGACTATATTATTTAATATGAACCAAGTTTAGTTATTATTGTTAATTAAAGGGTGCATTGATTTTGATGGAAAATCAATGGACGAGATTCATTCATTTTTTATCCCTTCAATAGCCTTAGTCATATATACAAAATTCTGTCATTTTAAGAAAGGCACCCCTTTCCTAATTTCTGTCATTAAAAAAAGTGATTGAATAGAGAAAAAACGCCCTCAAGAAACCATCAATTTGGACTAATGAATATTGAAAAAGGTCAGGAATTTCTGCCTAACGCCATGTCTGCCATTCAAAACTGTAAGTTTCTATTACGGTTTATTATTTTATATGAAAATACATGATTTTGGGTTCTTAACTAAGAAATATTATTATAATTAATATTTTAATTTCTAACATCAACCATATAAATAAACGCAACAAAAGTAAAATTTTCTCAAAAAAAAAAAATTCAAGTTACACTATGATGCGTAATTAAGACTCTTGAGTACAATTCATGCATTTTTTGGTTGATTCTAAAGCTGGAAACATCATATTGTATTTATCAAATTTATGTCATGCACAGAAGTTCGGATTGCGGCGGAGCCGCAAATAGAAAATCTAGTTTTATTTTCTAAGATTGAAAAGTTAGTACTTCCTGTTGACTGTTGTGCAGCGAGTGACAATTCATGCATTATGTGTAGAAAATAAAAAGTACATAATACATTCAAAAAGTACGTATGCCACAGAAATTAAATCACAGTAATTTTATCGCATGTGCACAAATCGAGACAGAAAGGGCTTTAGGCCAGAAGTTATTTTGCTCACAATTCACAAAAGCAAAAAAAAAGGCGAGACAAAAGAGGTGGATAAGACAAAAAGAAAATAGTGCGTTTTATAAACGCGTTCAAAGGCATCGTACGCGTTTTATAAACGCGTTGAAGGAGAGAGAGGCGCGCGGTTTATAAACGCGTTGGAACTTTCTTCTTATTAAAAAAAAATATATTAATTCTTTCTATTAAAATTTTTGATGTTAGAAATCCTATATAAAATAATTTCGGGAGATGGCGAGAGACGGTAGGTGCGAATTTTTGAGACGGAGACGGAGAAACGGAGGAGCTTGATTGGAGTAACGGAAAAAATTAACGCAGAAATCCTCTTCAGCGCTTCCATCTTGAACCGGACATCTATCTGTTTGCACGAATCTTAAAATCATCCAATGATCTAACACTTAATAGGAAAACTTCTTAGTCCTATTCAAAGGACAATAGCCAATCTCATATATATATATATAGAGGTGGGCTAAAGTGCCATAGATGGCAATGCCATAGACGTGTTTTTTGAGTCATTTTTTGAAGATCCGAAATTCAATCAGTTAATCCAAACCGTTCAAATTGATCACCATATTGAAATACCATTGAAGACCAAATTTTATATTTTTTAAAATTTTTTTCCTATTTATTTTGATATGTTCAAATTGGAGGGTCTGAAATACTCCAATTATAACGTTTTTTAAAAATATCATAATAAATAGCAGAAAAATTCGAAAAAATGTAAAATTTGGTCTCCAAGTGTATTTTAATATGGTGAATATATATATATACATATATATATATATATATATATATATATATGATGGCTAATGTGCCATAGATGGCACAAAGGGTCCCGTGCCATAGAGTCATTTTTCAAGATCCAAAATTCAAATGCTCAATTCGAACCATTCAAGTTATTCACCATATTAAAATACACTTGGAGATTAAATTTTATATTTTTTCAAATTTTTTTACTATTTATTATGATATTTTTAAAAAACGTTATAATTAGAGTATTTCAGACCCTCCAATTTGAACATATCAAAATAAATAGCAAAAAAAATTCAAAAAAATGTAAAATTTGGTCTCCAATGGTATTTCAATATGTTGATCAATTTGAACGGTTTGGATTAACCGATTGAATTTCGAATCTTAAAAAAAGACTAAAAAAACATCTATGGCACTTTAGCCTATATATATATATATATAGAGGATTGCTAAAATGTTATGCATAGCACGGATGCCCTTCGTGCTACGGATTCGTTATTGCATTTCATACTTCAAACAACCGATCCAAACCGTTCATTATCTTCTTCATATTGAAATTTCATTAGAAACCAAATTTTACATTTTTTTAAATTTTTTTACTATTTTTCTCAGATTTTTTAAAATCGCTATTATTGAAGGGTCTAGAATTTATTAGATTAAGTATTTTAAAAAATCTGAGAAAAATAGTAAAAAAAATTCAAAAAAATGTAAAATTTGGTTTCTAATGAGATTTCAATATGAAGAAGATAACGAACGGTTTGGATCGGTTGTTTGAAGTATGAAATGCAAGAACGAATCCGTAGCACGAAGGCCATCCGTGCTATGCATAGCATTTTAGCAATCCTCTATATATATATATATATATATATTCTCAATTGTCTAATACAATTGTCGTCCATATTAAGAACTTGTAGATAACTGGATTTTTATTAATTCGATGATCCTTTTTATATGGTAAAACATAATATTTTTATTAAATTTACATGATCCTTTTCATGTAGTGATATCGTCATTATTTGTAGGCATTTGGACCGTACTTGGCACTCAAATAACACTCAAACCATTGAATTATTTAATAGATTGCTATGATTTCCATGGAATTGGCTCTACCATCGTTTCTTCTCTCATTTTACAGGACTTTGATGATTTCTGATGATTTTGGAGCATATAGATGGATTCCCGACGTAGCACGTACGCTAGACGACTCATTCCTAGCATTGGAGGCTCTTTTCTCTCTTCTGGTCGACCCGAACAATCATCTGTTCGATCCGACCAGCACCTATGGCAGCCAGGCGTCATTTTCTCTCTCCTGGTCGACCCGACCACAAGCCTGTTCGATCCGACCAGCACCTATGGCAGCCAGGCGTCATTTTCTCTCTCCTGGTCGACCCGACCACAAGCCTGTTCGGTTTGACCAGGGTGCCGCCATATCACATAAGGCATTATTTTTTACATAGAAACTGATGAAAATGGCAATTTCTTGCGCCTTGGTGCCCTAGCCTTCCATCCTTGCGACCTGGGACATCCATATATACACCTCTAGACCTGAAGGAAAGGATCGAAGCCACCAACCACGAAATTCCATATCCCACCACGTTTTGGCACCTTTCCACCACCGTTCTCACGCCGAAAGGCGTGGGATTCCACCTCTTTCATCATAGCACGACCATGGCATCATCTTTGGAGCAATTCTAGGCGCGACGGCGACAGAATCAACCCAACCACGGCTCTGGACGTTCGGTATCTTGAGTTAGAAGCGATATTTGGTTTATTTCTTCCATTCTCTTGATATTTTGATTTGATGGAGCTTGTATCTTATTTTGCTTTCATGTTAGGTTAGATTTATGTAGTCTTAGGGGTAAGGTAGTAACTTAAGTTTGGATGTTGTGATTTGACTCGTTATGTTATGATATGTTCTGTTGATTTATTTCGTTGAGAATTATATTAATTGCTTGTTTAAATTGCTTGATTAAGTCTAATTAACTTCTAGATGAATGGCCACATTTAGTTAAGTTCTAAAGTTAGGTTAATCAAGATAATTTAGATAAAGTATTTGGGATAAATCGTAGATCCGAAAGGGGAGATTAGTTGACACCAAAAGTGTAACTTTTAGACAAGTCCAAAAGACCTCTAGATATCCTTATGAACTCCAACAAACAAGTTTAAGTTGATTGAATTCTATACCAAAAGTTGTGAACCAATCGAGTTAATTAGGTTAGGTTGTGATTAAACCAGTTTCTAGTCCAACAAGCGACAGCTGAGGTTTAGAATATCTAGGTTTGACCAACAAATCCTAGCACAAAGCATAAAATATCATAAAAGTTCAAAATCACACACTTATACCATCTGTTCGGATCGAACAGACTCCTGTTCGGATCGAACAGAGTCCTGTTCGGATTGAACAGAGTCCTGTTCGGATTGAACAGACTCCTGTTCGAATTGAACAGATTCTTGTTCGGACCGAACAGAGCGGTATATGCTTGAAAAATACCGTTTGATGCACGAAAGTGATAAGTTCTGTGTTCTAGAGTCCAAACCGATGTGAAACCTGAACCTAAGACGACTTTTATATTGTTAAACACCCAAAAATATTTATTTACTTGCACCTTTAGATTTAATCAACCAAAAACTCCATAAAAATATAATTGTCTAGCTTTCGTGAGGAAGTAAAGTCCGGTACTCATTAATCCGTCCCTTGGGTTCGACCCTAAAGCTGTACTCCAAAAGACTAGTGAGGTTAGCTCTAGGTCTATAAATTTATTTGATTCCTAGGTTTTAAGCCTTCATCAAATTGGCGCCGTTGCCGGGGACGGTGTTGATATTAGAATTTATTTTAGTAGCGAGAGACTAGATATTGTATCTTTTATTTATTTATTATTATTATTTTTTTTTTAAAAAAAAGAACAAAAAGTTTCACTTGTATCACCATGTTTTATTCTTTTCAGGACCGTGAAAAAGAGGACAATTGGAGGCGTCGCTTGTATTACCAACTCGATATTGTGAACAACCACATAAGAAAAGCATGCGATGGAGGATGGAGTGAAAATCGAAAGGATGCATGCGTGCAACAAATGTACCACCAACTCGATGTTGTCAACAACACCATAAGAAAAGCAAGCGGAGGAGCATGGAGCAAGCACCAAGACCCATATGCCCACTACATGGACCATACACCACGCAACATGGAGAAATCTATCTCTTCTATGTGGTGAACAACACTATAAGGAAAGCATGTGGGGAAGGACATCATGATGCAAAACCCGTACATAATGCATACAATTCTGGTTTGACAAATAACTCTTGTTTTTCTTGTTATAATTCATGTTCAATGTCTCAAGATGAATCTAGATCGAATTTCATGGCCAAAACTTCTAATCCTCAATTACTTTCACAAATGTCGAATGATAAACTAATGTATAAAGATTTCATTGATAACCAAAGGAAACAAAATGAGGAACTTCTTGAAAAATTGAATTCTCTATCATCTAAGTTCAAAGTTATTGCCACACAACAAGAAAAGATATTTGAGACTACAATTTTTCAAGAAACTTGTTCCTCATATAGATCACAAGTTGAACAAAATGATACAATGACGTTGCAAAGTAATGAGAAATTAGAAAGTTTTAGTTCTTTGAAAGAAATTGCGATTTGTTTTGAGACCGACCGTGATGATGACACACAATTTGAAATAAATGAACAACAAGAGAAAATTGAAGAACCAAAGATTGTAGCACCTCCACCCAATATCTTTCCAATTTTCATTCCACTTAGATTAACATATATTGACAAATCTAATGAGTTGGAATTGAAGGATCCTCCAATAGCTTCTATTATCGATGAAACTGAGAAGAAAGAAGATGGTAGTATACCTCTCCAAGTCGAGGCATCCGACATGACAAATGAAAAGATCACCAAAATCGACTTGAGCTCTCAACTTGAAAAATGCTTGAATAATCATGATGTGATGAAAGACAACAAACCACAAATCAAGTATCACATCAAAATCGAGCGAAGGAAGATGACATCAAAACTAGAAAATTTCAAGCATATTTCAAGAGTCTTTCTCAAGTACTTTTGGGTGAATTATGATGCGTTAAATGGGCGTAAAGCGAAGATAAGATGAACATGAGAGGTGGTCAAGCTCGTGACCTAAAACTAGCGCTTCTTGGGAGGCAACCCAAGGATTTCTCAACTCTTCTCTCTTTTATTTTAATTAAAAAGAATAGAAAATCACAAAAAAATAGAAAAACAGAAAATAACAAAAATAGAATTTGATGTTTGTGTTTGTTTGTTTGTAGGGAAATTTTGAGGAACAAACGAAAGAAGATGCGATTCGTGCTAGAGCACCATGGGTTACGTGAACCAACTAACCCCGATCGACCTCATACGGATTGCATCAAAAGATCTAGAAAAATTAGAGCCGCCTTGGACAACGAGAGAACAAACTAGAAGCAAATCAACATATGGAAAGCAAAAATTGGCTAAGTTCTCTTTTCCCTCCTATTTACTTTTCTATTCGATTGCATGCATTGAGGACAATGCTTGATCTAAGTTTGGGGGGAGGGAATAGGAGAAAAATCGAACTTTTGGTGGATTTTGGTAAATTTTTGCAATTTTTTTCAAACTTTTTGCTTCTCTGGTCAGCTCGAACAGACATCTGGTCAATCCGACCAAAGTCTTGGAAACTTCTGTTTTTAACTTTCTCTTTGGTCGGATCGAACAGACACCTGGTCAATCCGACCAGAACATGGAAATTGCATAGATTGGTATGATTTTGGCTTGGAAATAAGTTGGTTTGCCTATTCTCTCTCGATTTGGATTTTAAACGTTAAATCTCACACTGCTTAAACTTGTTTTTGAGTCAAACAAAAATTTTCTCAAAGAACCCTAGAATGTTTTGATATCACACTTGATCTTGCACCAATGGACTGAATTGGAGTATTTTCTTTAAAATTTGAACTTGATCTTGGATGCTTAGAATTGTTATGACAATCTTAGTCGATTCTCACAAGTTTTTGCCGAGTGAACTGATTCGTATTTGACAAACTTTTGAAAAGAAATTTATCGACTTTGGAAATTGTAAAATGAATTTTGTCTTGTTGAAATTGTTTTTTAATCGCTCGAATCACCAACGAGCAAAATTAATGGGAAATTAAATCAAAATAGCTGTGAAAACGAGGATGCACTGAGGCCTTTCTCCACCAACTTAGCCACAAATTGGAGGGTATTGGGTTAGGTATGAATTGTTAGGAATTACAACTCAAAGAAACCGAGAAATAATTGGACAACTCATGCTTAATTCTACCGGACCCGGTGCGAAAGCATTGGTAAAGGAGTTGTTGAGTATTATGGCCCAAGTGTACCGTGGCCATAGTCGAGCAACACCCGTCTAACCTCCCTAGCGCGACATGTGCTAGTAGCAAACTCAAGGCCAATGATACCGCATTATCCTCTAGGGTGTAAAGCCCCACGGTTCGACTTGCATGAAAAAAAAAAAGAAAAAAAAAACATTGGTAAAAAATTGAAATTGCTTTTGAGAAAAGTTCATTATAAAATTTCTGAAGTTGATAAAGGCCTTTACAAATTTTTGTGGAATGTGAAAAAGAACGGGTAATTGAAATTGAGATCGCTTTTGAAATATCAAAGGGAAGCTAGAGTTCTATTTTTTGGGAAAAGACTTTACTTAGGGCCAAGAGTTTAGTTGTGAACACTTAACTTGGTTTTTGATTTTGATTCTTGTTTGACTCATTTGATGAAAGTGTGAGAAATTTTAGGCATCGCAATTGATTTCACGACATTTATTGGTTTGAGATACAACTCAATGTTTAAGGTTTAAGTACAGTCCAAAACTCTAAGCTTAGGGTGTTGCTTGAGGACAAGCAAAGTTTAAGTTTGGGGGGATTTGATATCGTCATTATTTGTAGGCATTTGGACCGTACTTGGCACTCAAATAACACTCAAACCATTGAATTATTCAATAGATTGCTATGATTTCCATGGAATTGGCTCTACCATCGTTTCTTCTCTCATTTTACAAGACTTTGATGATTTCTGATGATTTTGGAGCATATAGATGGATTCCCGACGTAGCACGTACGCTAGACGACTCATTCCTAGCATTGGAGGCTCTTTTCTCTCTTCTGGTCGACCCGAACAATCATCTGTTCGATCCGACCAGCACCTATGGCAGCCAGGCGTCATTTTCTCTCTCCTGGTCGACCCGACCACAAGCCTGTTCGATCCGACCAGCACCTATGGCAGCCAGGCGTCATTTTCTCTCTCCTGGTCGACCCGACCACAAGCCTGTTCGGTTTGACCAGGGTGCCGCCATATCACATAAGGCATTATTTTTTACATAGAAACTGATGAAAATGGCAATTTCTTGCGCCCTGGTGCCCTAGCCTTCTATCCTTGCGACCTGGGACATCTATATATACACCTCTAGACCTGAAGGAAAGGATCGAAGCCACCAACCACGAAATTCCATATCCCACCACGTTTTGGCACCTTTCCACCACCGTTCTCACGCCGAAAGGCGTGGGATTCCACCTCTTTCATCATAGCACGACCATGGCATCATCTTTGGAGCAATTCTAGGCGCGACGGCGACAGAATCAACCCAACCACGGCTCTGGACGTTCGGTATCTTGAGTTAGAAGCGATATTTGGTTTATTTCTTCCATTCTCTTGATATTTTGATTTGATGGAGCTTGTATCTTATTTTGCTTTCATGTTAGGTTAGATTTATGTAGTCTTAGGGGTAAGGTAGTAACTTAAGTTTGGATGTTGTGATTTGACTCGTTATGTTATGATATGTTCTGTTGATTTATTTCGTTGAGAATTATATTAATTGCTTGTTTAAATTACTTGATTAAGTCTAATTAACTTCTAGATGAATGGCCACATTTAGTTAAGTTCTAAAGTTAGGTTAATCAAGATAATTTAGATAAAGTATTTGGGATAAATCGTAGATCCGAAAGGGGAGATTAGTTGACACCAAAAGTGTAACTTTTAGACAAGTCCAAAAGACCTCTAGATATCCTTATGAACTCCAACAAACAAGTTTAAGTTGATTGAATTCTTTACCAAAAGTTGTGAACCAATCGAGTTAATTAGGTTAGGTTGTGATTAAACCAGTTTCTAGTCCAACAAGCGACAGCTGAGGTTTAGAATATCTAGGTTTGACCAACAAATCCTAGCACAAAGCATAAAATATCATAAAAGTTCAAAATCACACACTTATACCATCTGTTCGGATCGAACAGACTCCTGTTCGGATTGAACAGAGTCCTGTTCGGATTGAACAGAGTCCTGTTCGGATTGAACAGAGTCCTGTTCGGATTGAACAGACTCCTGTTCGAATTGAACAGATTCTTGTTCGGACCGAACAGAGCGGTATATGCTTGAAAAATACCGTTTGATGCACGAAAGTGATAAGTTCTGTGTTCTAGAGTCCAAACCGATGTGAAACCTGAACCTAAGACGACTTTTATATTGTTAAACACCCAAAAATATTTATTTACTTGCACCTTTAGATTTAATCAACCAAAAACTCCATAAAAATATAATTGTCTAACTTTCGTGAGGAAGTAAAGTCCGGTACTCATTAATCCGTCCCTTGGGTTCGACCCTAAAGCTGTACTCCAAAAGATTAGTGAGGTTAGCTCTAGGTCTATAAATTTATTTGATTCCTAGGTTTTAAGCCTTCATCATGTAGTAAAAGATTTGTTTTATAATATGTCATCACATTTCAATGTCACATTGAAAAAGTTGATTTTTCTTGTAGATGGTAACAGATTTGCCTTACAAATCCCATAACTAGATTAAAAAAATTGAAATAGTAAATTTGTATTTCCTACAATTTCTTTTATATAAAAAATGCATTGTACACTTCAAAATTTGATTTCCCATAACTAGATTAGCGTTACCGGGCGATTACGGGTACCACCGTACCAGTGCCCTAGAATAAAAAAGTTGATTGTGTTCTTAGAGGAGAGTTGCAATAGACTTTTTTTTTATTCTGTTTCAATTTTGTGAACTCTATGTTTTTAATGTATAGTTCCTTCTAAACTTCTGTTTATGAATAAATTTTTCATCAAATAATATTTAAGAACACAATCAATAACTATACTATATCAACATATCACCCAGTTTTGTTTTTGTTAGAAAAAGTGTGCGGAGCCATGTTGTTATGGTTGGAACGGCCCGGTCCACGTCTGGGACGGCCCGGTCCTACTACTGGAACGGACTGGTTTGTTGGGCAAACCAACAGTCTCACTGTGGTTGGGACGGCCCGGTCCAACTCTGGAACGGCTCGGTTCAACCAGTTGGGACGGCCCGGTCCAACTCTGGACCGGACCGTTCTAGACGGCAGTTATATGAATCTGGAAAGTCTTTTCCAGACTGGCTATTTATACCCCTCTCTTCTGAAGCGTCTCTAAGGTTGGAACTCGTGTCTTTTGAGATAACCACCATCCTAGAGAGTCCAGAGAGAGATCAGAAAGAGGGAGGAGCCATCTTGTTGCTTGGAGAGCAATATGAAGCACACGCACGAGTCGACCGGCATCTGGATTCGTGAAAGGTGACGCCAAGCCCTCTCTTGTGGTTGTGGTGTGCCAGTTGCGTACGGAGGAAGACCAAGAGACCAGGAGGGTTGCAGCCAGGCTTTGAGAAGAATCTAGACAATCGATCAACTTCCGCTGCGGTACATCTGAACTTTATATATATATGATAGGTTAGATGTACATATAGGTTAAGGACCGACTAAAATCTACAGTTTTTAATCTTAAATTATTGGTGCACTTTGCAATTCAAATTCAGCATACCACATCTGAGATTTTTTTTTTTTTTTTTTTTTTTTTTGGAACATGGCCGTAGGCTTGACTGGTAGATGTTAAGCATTAGTCGCTAACCGAGTTGAGTCTTCAGAGTGCGCAAGCGCAAGCATGACTTGACTCGGAAGGAAAAGCCGATTCAAAACTTTCTCAAAATTGGTCGTGTCTCATCAATCAAGTTAATTAAACAAAACACAGTCATCGAGAACGGACATTTCTTTAATCTATACGCGCTTCACAAAGTAATAAATAAATTATGCTTTAACGATAAAGAATTCTCAACAATATACTCAACTTGGATCATATGTGGCAACCGAAGCGGTGAAACTTAATAAAGGCATCATTTTTGAATCAATTAATTTATACTTTTTTACATTCTAATTAGTATATATTTGTATTTTTTTCCCTAAATTAAGAATAAACTGAAGAATATCTTTACGAAAGTCACACTGCATGCACTAACTTCATTAAATCCCACTAAAGCGTTTGTGACGACACGTGGCACCTACTCAATGAGAAAGGGACACGTGACTGGTGAGATATTTTTCAGCCACATACGAGATATTTTCCAATCTAAGTGGCTTGATCGACACGTATCCATAGTTGGTCCCATCTTGACGTACCCGACTCACGACGACCGTTTTTTATGTTGTATATATCGATTTTTGGATACCCATTGAATGTACCTATTGAAATTTTTTATCTAACGTATTTTACCTTCAGAATTTATTTACCGCAGAAAAATTAAACACTATAAACTTAATTTCGTTCTTTAAAAGAATCTTGATGAACATATGATTTACCTTTTATAATTTTTCAAAAAAGTATTTTATTATGGATAAAATTATGAGGACGATCAATGCAAAATGGTATATTTCAAACGAACAAAGTTGTGTAAGCCTAAAAAAGAGTTATATATGACTCCAGAAGCTTTTCCCAGACAGAAAGCCCAAAATTCTGCAACTTCATATGAATTAATTCGTAGTTGAAATCATCTAACAATAAACTTGGTAATCTTATAATAAACTAATTTAGGAGAATAAAAACAATTGCGTTTTTATCCATATTTTGATTTCGTTAGACATGTGTTGTGATTTCTCCCCAAAAAAAGGTTGAAAATATTCTTTGACGACTTTCGAAAATAAAATGCTTATTTTTGTCTTTATTAATTATTTAAATTTAAATTCGATCATCAATTCATAATAAACAAAATATAATATTTCGCAACAATAATAATAATATATCATGATACTTTAGTGGAAGGCAGTAGATTCGAAGCCAATTAGATTCTTTAAGTTAGAAAACTTGATTCCATCTTATGTTGTTGCGAAAAAAATCGCCTAAAAAATATTTTAAATTTTTTTCCAAACAAAATTAGTCATTGATTCGGGTAATAGGCAGCATTTTGGGTACAAGCTGAGGCACTCTAGCGATGGGATTCAAATTAGGAATACGAGGTGAGATGCTTACACGCGTCCTCTACTTTGAAAGGCTTAACACGTGTCAGACCTAAGCGTAATCCAAGGTTTTGTTTCCTCAGTATAGCTTTGGATCTAGACACGTGGCTCAATGTGTCAATGTTCCCCTGTGAAAACTGACAAATTCCGTTCGGATTGTGTTCTTTTGTGCGTCTTCATTAAGCAAACCGGTTTTGAAGCCGGTTTGATGTTTCCTTGAACCGTTGGTTCATCAAACCGGGATTTTGTTGATAATACAAGGGGTTAGGATGTGTAGTAGGTTGACAGTTCCCTCTGTTCCTATCATTTCAGTTTTAATTTTGAAAGTGAGAAAGTATAAACTACTTCACAACGAGTTGCAATATAAAATAAAATAAAATGGTTTATTGTTGGTCTTATCATCGATTGAATGATATTATTCATTTTAATCATTTTAAGTATGGATAACCTACATAATTGAAATAAAAAGAAGAAATAGATTGACATTATGCACTTGGAAACTTACCTTTTCTGTCAAGTAATTTCACCAAAAAAAGAAAAGAAAGTTGCGTAGCCTTTTCAATTTCTTCTACGGTTTGCTACCGACTGCGGAAAAAAAGTTAAACAATATTATTTTTTGCTGCCACAATGCAATTAATTTCTAAATTCTAACGGTTGGATACTTGGATCAAAATGATTAATAGTTGTGATATATTTAACAAAAACACTATCAAGATGTATTTCTTTTTCCTTTTCCAAATGCATTAAGTGCATTGTACTCACAACTATCCATCATTTGTCATCCAATAGTTGAAATCTGGTGGCATTTGCGAAAGGAAGGAAAACAAATATGAAAAAAAAAGATTATCCATATATAGTTTTATTTATTTTTTGCATTCACCTTCAAATCCAACCATTATGAGTTTGTGCATCAGCATAAAAATTGTGATTCATAAAATTTATTTTATATTAAATCAAAATATCAAGAAATAAATATATTAAAATTAAATCTATCACAGTAAAGTAGATTTATTTATCTACTTGATCTAATATTTCAAAACTTTATGAAATTATAAAATTTAAGTAAATGTATCTCTTGCGGAACTTTAAAAGGTCAATAATAGTAATTTGACATTCAATTTATCAATAAAAAAAATATCAGATTTCATGACATTATATTATTAGATCTTCCTCTATTCTATATTTAAAAAATATCCTCTCCGTGCTACCAAGATACGAATATCATAAAAGCTAAAATATCTAAACGACTCCAAACTAAAAGAATCATAAAAAAGGTCCTTCTAAATTTCGAAATTATTTTATACAGAAATTCAGACGCAAAAAATTTTAATAGAAAGAATTATTTATTTTTTTTTTAATAAGAAGAAAGTTCGAACGCGTTTTATAAAAGCGTACAGTCTCTCTCCTTCGTACGCGTTTATAAAACGCGCTCGAAGGCTTCGAACGCGTTTTATAAACGAGTAAGAGGAGAGAGCTTCAGTTACGCCTGAAAAGGCTGGTCAGACTTTCGTACGCGTTTATAAAACGCGTTCGGAGCCTTCGAGCGCGTTTTATAAACGGGTAGGAAGGCGTAATTACCATTTTTTTTCAAAATTAATAGAAAAATTAATGTGAAAATTTAAGTTAAATTTATTTTTAAGATTAAGATTAAATTTACAATTTTTAAAATATCACATTTAATTTCATATTAATCTTATTTAAAAATGACATTAGAATATTAATTTTGACATTAATATCATTTTGTTTGAATAACTATCAAGAAAGTCACTTAATTTACTGCATTTCTCTTTTTAATGATTAATTTATGATTTTAAAAACTTTTTTAGTAGTTTAGAGTGGTTTTTAGGTTTGCAAACTTTCAAAGTGAATTTTGGAGGTCTAGAGAGCGTTTTTTGGCTCCGAAAATGGTCGTTACGGGGTCTCACCCCGGTAACATGTGTAGATCTCGTCGCGAGCTTTCCGGATTGTGCTCGATCGCCCCAAACGGACCTTCCTATCAAAAGTTAAGCCTGTTTAAAGTTTTAATGTTCAAAATTTTTAAAAAATTTTATATTTTAATTATTTCCATATTATATATTTTTTATTATATATGGCTAACATAAAATAAAAAAAGAGAAGAGACTACAATTCAAAAGATAAGTATGTAAAATTAAATAGTAAAATTACAGGGTCGTCGGCGAATAATTATTCAAACAAAATGATATTATACACATGTTCAAAAAAAATATGTGCAATTAAATGCATCTTTAATCGGAAATAAAATTTTGATACATCTATTTAATACATCTATTTAATACTTCTTTAATTGGAAATAAAATTTTGAGAATTTTGTAAATATGAAACATGCAGGGACCTTATTGCAAAATATTATTTTTAATAAGTTAAATGTTGCGGTTTGAATGAAAAATATGAAAAACTAATAACACGTTTATAAAACGCGCTCGAAGGCTCCGAACGCGTTTTATAAACGCGTACGAAGGTCTGACCAGCCACTGAAGCTCTCTCCTCTTACCCGTTTATAAAACGCGTTCGAAGAGCGCGTTTTATAAACGCGTACGAAGGAGAGAGACTATACGCTTTTATAAAACGCGTTCGAACTTTCTTCTTATTAAAAAAAATAAATAATTATTTCTATTAAAATTTTTTGCGTCTGAATTCCTGTATAAAATAATTTCGGTTCTAAATTTGAGCAATCAAAAAGGGCAGCATGGACAGATCAACAAACATAAATACATAATTGAGCCTAGTTGTCAAACATATACATTTGGAGGTTATAAAGGAGCATACGCCGAAGTTTGATTTCCTGTAAAGCAATTGCAAAACGGCGGCTTGTCTGTTATGAATACCCGTGTTCATGTCTTGCACTCTCTCTGCTACAATTGGTGTTGCGAGTAACTGTCAGGGTGATTTTTTTTTTCTTGACAAATGATATCATTATGGTTGAGGATTACAATATCTATTTTTTCTTAAAAAAAATATTGAAAGTATATGTAACAATTTCATTTAAAAAAAAAACAATACCAAATCTAAAGAATTAACGGTTAAGAGCCCTAAATCTCTAAATTGTCTAAATTACACTACATAGCAAAATTACAATAACAATTTCAAATTTTAAATGCAACAAATTGAGGAGATGAGCAAGAACTCAATTTTCTTAATTATTATGTTTTGGATATTTGATTCTGTAGATGAGTATTGAGAACATTTCACTTATATCACCTGATGCATCTAACACATTCACATTTACTTCAAATTGTTTAGATTTTTGCATGAAAGATATTGAAATAGAGAATTGCATAATAACGCAAAAAATATTGGCAATGAATGAGAATGAGTAGACAAAGTAACAATAAATAAGATTAAAACAGAGTAGAAGAAAAGAGCGACGCAAGAATATTACTAAAAGTTGTTAGATGTAGAAAATTAAGAATTCTTAAATTTTATTGTAGGAAGAAAGAAATTTGAATATTATAAGTTTATAACTGTTTCTCTATACATAAATAATCGTCACGTCTTTATTTTATGAAACTTGAGATAAAAATTAGCTCTTGGTCTAGTGGCAAATAGCAATGCACCTTGACTACTTGAGTGAAAGGTCGCATGTTCGAAACCTGGCTGGGGGGTCTTTCATAGACATTGAATTTAAAAATAAGTTGGGGTGGCTTAGACCTCCAATTTATCTTCAAAAAAAAATGAAACTTGAGATAAATGCTGCAATTGTTTTTTCATGCTCTCAATGTGTGATCAAGTGCAGTGGAGAATTATTTACATTCATATTTTACATTAAAAGAATGCACACAATTCAGATCTAATTAAAATTCATATTTCGTCTTTAAAGTTATAAATAATTTTTTCAAAGTGATTGCACAATAATTGATAAAGACAAAAAAGGAGATTGAATTTGTTGACCCACCTCATCTTTATCAAAAGCTTCTTGATCACATAATTATCATTACCTTTTTGGCTAAAGTTAGTTTCTGTTACTGTAGCTATGAAAAAAAGCATAAATTAATACAACACAGATTCATAAAATTCAAAAGCTAAATAAAAGCACTTTATTCATTTATTACATCTCAAATTAATGGGTCACACGGTCTGTGGCCGGTGTTTGGTCAAACACAAACAGCCGTCCATTCCACACGTCCAGTCCAATGGCCGTACAATCCTTCCTTGAAAAGAAAACACTCATCTGTTTTCTTCACTTCAACGCTGCCTGAATTCCCTGTTGACTCCTACTGTCGGATTTCTTCCTGTCAAACCGACTTTACAACTTCAGACCGAACCAGACCGGACCAAACCGGACCAAATTCCACTAAAAAAATAACCATAACGCCACGCCGGATTCAAGTATGTATATTGTATGACAATCCCCAACTGCCTGGACTGTATATTTTTGTCCCTCCTCTTGACTTGACACACCTCAACCTCTCCAATCCCTCCCGACCTCTGTTTTGAAACACACTAATTCTCCCTCCTATTCCAATGGGGGAACCAACCCAAGAAAACCTTCCTTCTACACCTCCATCTCCTATGATCATTTCACCGAAAACCGACTCGGGTCTCGGCCACACATACCTCCGCACGCCGGATCGCAACAAAGTCTATGACCGCGTGAACCCGAATGTCGGCATTTTCGACGAGCAAGTGCTTGCTCTCGTGTTTCGTCGCCTCAATTGGGACCCACAAACGCTTTGTTCTGCTTCGTGTACAAGCCGCCGCATGAGAGCTGTGGCGGAGCGCATTCTCTTCTTCGAGCTCTGCCTCTCGCGGGCCCCACGGCTTGTCTCTTCGCTTGTAGTTGTGCCCAATGGCAGCCAGCCAAGTGGCGTGGTTGGCTCCTCACCTCGAATTCCCGGCGGCTGGGGGGCTGTCGCGAAATTATTGCTGTTTTGTTGTGGGTGTGTGCCGTCAAAGTTTTTTTCTTTGCCGGATGTGACAAAGGGGCATTTCACACCGGTGTCGAGGTTTTCAAAGACATCCGGGAAGAGCTTTCTAGTACGCCGGTGCTGGGGAGATAAGCTGTATGTCAGTGATCCTTGCGAGCATGCGTCTCCGGCTGGAGAGGATGAGGATTTGGGGGTTTACAGGTATAATTCCTTTTTTTTTTTTGCCCTTCTTTTTGTTTGAAATGGTGAACCAGTTCTTAAATTGTTTGAACTTTTGTCTTCACATGGCAATTTATGGGGGCATTACTTCTTTTAGAAGTAGCATTTCAGGAGTAAGATTTGCTTTCCTATATTGTGGATATTTTTTAGAAATGTAGGCATTGAAACGCTAACCCATTCAACTTAAATAATTTAATTAGGTTAGGTTATAGACGCAATACGAGTTGGTCTTTTCGCTTCCTTCAAGAGATTAATTAATTCCAGGGAATGGATTACCTACATTTGCATTTGTTTTTTGTGGACTATTAATTAAATGCACTTTAACAACTCCAATGCAGGGGAGTATTTGGTGGGTTCATGCAGTCGCGTACTCGGGCATGTTTGATCGGGAAGAATGTTCAACTAGAGGTGCGCATCCGGTGCCCATATTGCGGGGCACGCGTATGGAGCATGACTGCAGCTGGGCTTGTCCCGAAGAGCGCTTCGAGAAGGTTAGGCACACACGAGGACAGCCTTGAATATTTCGTTTGCGTAAACGGGCATCTCCATGGCAGCTGCTGGCTCGCCCGTCTCTCTGACGAAGGTAGCGACGGCGACAGTGACCATGGTGACGATGATCATGCCGGTGATGAAACAGTGGCATGGTGAATGTGACTGTTCTCAAATTAGTTTCTGGTTCTGGATTTGGTCTCTTTCTGAACCGTTCTTGTATTGGACGTGTCATGTCAGTACTGGTACCGGATTCGGTTCCCTTTTACTAGCATTCGATTCTTGTGTGGAGTGTGACACTGATTCCATGTTGTCGAAGGTGTAGCGAGTTATTAGCGTCATGAACCTTGCATTTTAGTTAGGATAGAGTGTGTAGTCTTGTGACTCACTATATAGAAAGCGTCAGGCATGTAAACATGAATTGGATCATCTTCTTTGTACTCCTCTTATGGCGTTGTGAGGTGATTTGCTGTAACGGGAAAATCACTCACATCCTTGGAAAAAGGATGTTGAATTTTGAATAAACAAAGCAGGCCAGTTTATGTCGGGTGTGGTGTCTGTGTGTGTACATTAGTGGGGCTTGTATGCTCTTTACTAATTTATTACTTCTTGTAGGCAGTGGGCCTTACATTATTAGTACATTTATCTAGCAAGTTCTTTGATATGTGTTTGTTGGTGGGTTACATTTATGTTGGTATGCTATTTGGGTTGTGTTTCTTTAAAGGGCTTGTATGCCTCTGCACTTGTTATGGGCCTTGTGGTTCTGTAGGATTATATGTATGATTATGAAGTAATATTTTCTACTTTTTTTTAAAAAGAAAATTCCTTTCATCTACTTTTCTATTACTTATTGAAAAAAGAAAAGTCTGCAGCCAACAAAAAATTTGTATATAACAAACTTAGTTCAAAAGCGGTAATTTGATTAGTATGCTTCTTAAGAAAGAAAACATGTGAAAGTAACGACACATGCATTTTTTAAGTAGTTGGTGTGCGGTATTTTGTACGAGAGATCAATGCATACGGAATGTTGGATCACACTAAGACAACTCTAGCACTGATTAAAAAGAATGACAATTGTATTAGAAGAGAATCTCTAAGGGAAAGAAAACGATCGTTTTTAGTACAGAGCAAGGAGAGGATTACCTTGGTTTAAAAAAAAGGAATAAACTAAATTATAAAAGCTGAGAAGGTTAGCATTGCATTTTGTATTCTCTTTTGTCTAGTAGATGCGATATACAAATAAAGACCCTATAAAAAAATATAATATCAAAAACATTTAATTTTAATAGATTCATATTATGATATCGAAAAGTCTGAATTAAGACCAAAATAAATATATAATATCAAGACGGGACATCTGGAATTATTTAATATTTTAAATTCGGACAATTTTTTTACTTATAATGCAAGTTAGCGTTATTGTCTTCAAATATTGTCCCGGAAAGAGGTGAACCAAATTCGTAAGCGTGAGTAATGTAGAGTTGATCAATAGCTTGATTTGTATGCCTTATGGCTTCGTTTGGGTGGTGTGGAAATAAGAGGAATAAGGGAAGAAGTATTGGAAAGTGTGTAACTTTGTGAAGAGTTTAGATTCTTTATAATAAATTTGGAAGTAGGAAGAACCTATTTCCTTATTCCCTCACTCATCCAAACACAGCTATATGAAGTTTGACCCGAACAAGGTGTGATTTAATTTAACTAACAATCTTATGTATTTATTCATGAAAAGCAATATTGTAAAATTCAAAATTTTAAACGGGCCACTGCCCTTAATTCTTTTATTTGATTTAAGAGTTGTAATTACTTTTGATCTTTTGTGAAACGATGTCATTTACTTAGAGATGCATAGTCCATAAGAAATATAATTTATCCTTCTTTCGCTTCCGGTGAAAATTGAACTAATTTCATCCAAGGAAATGATGGAGTCATTGACCATTCGTACTGACTCTTATGTTCATATGATAAGTGTTTTAAGCAAAAAAAAAATAGTATTTTTAGGAAATGAGAAATCAATTATCGCAATGGAAAAATTGGTTACTAAATAGTCCTTTGAAGTGGCAAGCGAGGTAGGCGGATATGAACAAATCAATTTCATTGACCTCTCTTGTCGGTCCTTACTTGGTCAAGCAATATGAGAAATAAAATAAATATATAGTCTCTCTTGGACCAAAATAAATATTCACCTACACTTGATGCAGCAAATTTCAATTTACTTTATACCTCTATTTCTTTTAGAAGCGAAAGACTTCGATCCAACATTGATATTTGTGAATGTGGTATAGTTGCTCAGTGGTAAAAGCATTAGGTTGATCTGAAAGGGGTCAAGGATACAAGCTCTACGTATGCTTTTAAATTTTTTAAAAAAATAGATGACAAAGACCAATATATTTTAAAAAAAAATGTTGTCTCAGTGGTAAAAGCATTAGGTTGATCTGAAAGGGGTCAAGGATACAAGCTCTGCGTATGCTTTTAAATTTAAAAAAAAATAGATGACAAAGACCAACATCTTTTAAAAAAAAATATGTTGTCCCTAAAGAAAGGCATAGAGGTGGGGGGGTGAATATGCACAATTTTGGTTTCCTAAACCGTTATGGTCAATTTTTGGTTCAATTCAAATTTAATCTAGTCACAACACAAAACCAATACAAATAAATAAAGAGAAGAGAGAAAGAGTTGTCACGCAATGTATTATGGAGTTCCGACCCGCTAGGAAAGACTAGCCTTAGTCGTATGTCTCCGGGAGTTTCGCAACCACGAAAGGGCACGCTCCGTTCAATTCCACGACGAACGTGTCTACAACTTCGAACCGAATCACCTTGTTACAATAACACTCAAGGTGGATCGGCCTAACTCCAATAAACAACACAAACACTCAATTTGATTTGAGGCTATAACCAATACACTCAAAAGATGTCACACTTATACTTAGGGTTTGGTATAAGCACACTAATCTCAATGGTTTTGCTAATCAAATGCACAAACACAAGTGGGCATTAAATCTAGTTGATTGGAACTCAAAAAGAGTAATTTAGCAAGGTTGCAAAAGTGTCAAATCAGTACCAAAGGTGCTGGTATAAATCTAGCCGTTATAAACAGGCCAAAAAGTTGAACTTACCGTTACCAGTGCGTTGCACAACATAGAATAGCGTTGTGTAACGCATAGATAACCATTGAAATGAAACAGAACAGATAAGATAGCCGTTTGAGTTGTCAGAGCATTACACAACGCAATAGGATCGTTGTGCAACGCTTAGGCAGAGACAAACTTAACAGCTAGAAAGTTGTCAGACACGTTATGCAACGCAGAGATGCGTTACACAATGTGTAGAAAACTGCATAAAGGATCAAGGAGCAAAAGCACGTTATACGACGCCTCGGTCCGTTATACAACGCCTCATTAAATGTCATTAAATGCACGAAATTTGGCTAAAAAATGAGTCGAAAAACTCCAGAGAATCAACAAAGGAGCGTTGTGAAACGTTCAGAGAGTTGTGTAACGCTCTGGCTTGAGAGAAGAGGAAAACACGTTGCACAATGGAAGAGTGCGTTGTATAACTTACCCAGTGCGTTGCACAACGCGTCTGAGCATTGTGTAACGCACTGTCTATTGCAAACAAAATGAATTGACAAGTTCAGCACAATACTGGTACGTTGCGTAACATGATTTCGCGTTATACAATGCACTGGTACTGAAAACCAGAATTTTGACAGCAAAACGATTTATTCTAAAATGAAGCTTAAATAGACCTAAAAAACTGATTCTGGGTTGACAAACTCGTCTCTTGAAGTCCCAAAACCTATGCTACACTTGCTTTAAGCCGTTCTTCTCAAAATAAAGCTATAACACACTAAATTGAATTGTTAGAGAAGGATTTTGGTGTTGTTTTGCAAATCGACAAATCGAGAGTTAATTATTTAAGCCAACAAAAGAGGTAGACTAAAATCAGTCGTGACTGACGAATGAGACCATCATTTACGATAAAATCTCAATTTTGAGATTCTAGTAGTCGATCAGAACTGTTCAATGTGTTATCTATATTGAAATCTCGTTGGAGACCAAATTTTATATTTTTTTTGAAATTTTTTAGTATTTTTTGGTATTTTACGAAATTTTTCATCTAAAAAACTCTGGACTCTTCAATAACAACGATTTTTATAAATCTCAAAAAATAGTAAAAAAATTCAGAAAAATGTAAAATTTGGCCTCCAACGAGATTTCAATATGTAGAACACGTTGAACTGTTCAGGTTAGTCATTTGAACCTCAAAAATTGAGATATAATTGCGGCTGACGGGTTCATCCGTGAGTCGTGGTTGATTTTAGTCCACCTCTAAAAAACAACAATGATATTTCTTCTAGTTCAAATCTTAATTTTGACAAACAATCAGTTTTACATGTCAACATAACATTTTATCCTCAAGGAAGATGAAATTTGATCTCTCAACAAAAATAAGTTTCATACTTATTCCGAACTCGGTTCAATTAATTTTATGTGAAAAAGTACTTGATTTAATTGCTTGAAAATTTAATTACAAATATTATAATTATCATTATTCTCTCTCTCTCTCTAATTAAATATGAAAAATTGAAAACATTTGAACAATGAAAATCATTCGATTTCTTAAACAAATTACTTGTCACAAATTAGTTATTCATATTATTTATTTTAGAAAACCTATTTATTTCATGTTAATTATCAAATTCTATGTAACCAAAATGGTCTTCTACCAGGTCCAAATATGAAAAAGAATTATCGTTAAATTCTAGGTCCTCTTTTCAAGTTGCATCTTCTGGTTACCAATGTTGTTAAGCCCATTTTGATTAGCCTAATTAAGTCCAAGAAATAAAGTACGCCGTTTTATACAAACTGTTCCATATGCTGGGAACAAGATTGAATTTTGAAAATTGTCAAAATATGATAAGGTGATGACTCTAATTTTTATCTTAATAATAATTATTATTATTAACCTCAACAATAATAATAATAATAATAATAACGGATAGTTAATGATTTTAATTTAGTCTCAACACATAATTCAAATAATACCTTCTCGTTCAAATATATTCTATTATTTTTCGTCCAACACATCCTATTATTTTTCAGCGTCTATTCTCAATCCAATTTTTAATATTTCTCATACATTATAACACACCCTCGAGCTATGTACTTCGGGTGCCTTTACGCAACGCAAGTATGCATTTCAGCTAAATTTAAAAAAAAAATGAAAAGCAAAAACCAAAGTATAAGTTTCAGCTGGTCCGTGAACTTTGAAGGGTTTGCCTTCGACATTCGAACTTGTTACCTGTGGCACGTGGCGGCCAGCGTGTGCACCAGCTGTGGGCCAGAGGCACTAACGGATTACATATTATCTTTCGGGAACTAGGAACGCGCGTGGCAGTTTCTTGTTGGTGGGCTGACTCTGGAAATTACGGTCTCAACTTTAAATTTTTTTTGAAAAAAAAAGTCTCAACTCTCAACTTTTACCGACGGAGCTCCTGACCAATGTCAGCATACGAGGACAGGTGTCACCAGAAGCAAAAAGGAACAAGCTTTAATACACCAAGTAAAATTAATTAATTAATGGATAATTATGCAATCGCATGCTAGCTTTTATAAAGGCTCAACAGTATTAAATATTAATCCGTGTTAAGGGCACACGTGAATGAAAGAAATAAATCAATAGCTATCACAAAGTTAGAATTTCAGAAAAATTAATGTTTGTCATCTTTCCAGGAATACCAAAAATCATTGTTCGCGTTTCATAAGATTTCAAAAATGGTGGTTTATTTAGTTTTCAACTTAAATTTCATAGTCAAATCTAAACTTTTGATACAAATAGCGTTGTTCTGTTAATTCGAATTAAGATCGAGAGGAGAGGTATAGGGGTGGAGAGGGAGGCGAAGGGGAGAGAGAAAGAGGAGGCAGAAAAATTTTATTTGATTTGTTATAATAAAAAAAATTATAAATTGGTGGACCCGAATTTTTTTTCATTTTTTTAGGTAAAAAAAAACTACATGTAGTCATCATCAATGGTTAGAAGAAATTGGTATTTTGGATTAATCGTTTTTTAAAAATAATTTTGTATCAGTTGAGTAAAGTGGCGGATCTACCACTAGGGAGGGTGAACCTAGAGCCCCACCTACTTTAAGTTTTTTTAAGTTAATAGTGGTCAAAATTGAATAAAGTAATGTTCAGATATGACTTTAAACTATATTTTTTGAGTGGTTCATCTATTTTTTTTTATAATATGGTTTTAAACTATATCTTTAGTATTGTATGAAATGGATATATGATGAACATATGTTGGTCTAATGTTTTTATAAACTTAGCCCCATCTAAATATTTTTCTTGGATCCGCCACTGGTTGAGGATAATAAATCTAAGATTATATAAGTTATTTTTATGAAATAGTTAACGGGGTGAATTGAATTTGACAGCATACATTGTAATCGAGAAATAATTGCCATTTAGGAAAAATAATACACTTTTATTTGGACCGTTCTAACTAAAATAAACGGATAGTATTTTCATAAATAACATTGACAGGTTAGTCGACCGTCGATCTGTATAATTAAGATCAGACAGTCCTGATAGAAAACGATAAACTTCCACTTTTTTTAAAAAAAAAATCAGAAGGAAACCAAAACTCAAAAGTTGGAAAGGAAAGGAAAGGAAAGGAAAGGAAGGGATTATTTTCTTAAAATAAAAAATTCAGATGGTGTTTGTCCGTAGTTACTTTATAAAAATAATAAAATATTGAGCAAATATGGTGACAAATATCCATTCGAGCTCAATGCATGTACTCATTTTACCTCCGTCTCTTTCTTCATAAAGGTATGGAATTTTTTCAATCTTTGCACCTCGTGTTGGAATCTTAGAGGACGAAAGAGAAAGTAGATTTAGGTAAGATATTTTTCGCTTGTTAATGTTCCCCTAAGACCTAAGTTATGATCATATGATATGCTTCTCTTCCAACACGTGACGAGAAAGAATTCATACTTAAGAACGCTCTTACTAATCTCCTTAGAGGTCTTCAAAGAGGGAAAAAAAGAGAGCAAAATAAGAAAATGGGAAAATGGAAATTAAAAATTCGACAATATATTGATATTGTTATTATTATTATATTTCACGAGAGACCTGTCGGCACAAAATTTATTTATTTTTATTTTGTTTTAAACAAGTTTGGGGCAAAAAGACTTAGTTGTTGTTGTTTTAAACACGTTAAAGATATTATGGATTTTAAATTGTAAAAATATAAATGCAAAAGAAATGTTATGTCATGTAGTGCCATAAAATAAATTTTATGAAAACAAAACTCCTCGTGTATAATAATTCTACTAGGGTATATATCACAAAAAAATATAAAAAAACATGTTGATATATTTTAAAAAAAATTTGATAATATATCCAATTAATTATGAGAAATGTTGAAATCAACATGTTTCAAGCTATGGAATTTGTAGAGGTTATTAGTCTCTGGAAACCATATTTATCTATGATTCTATAGACATTTTGCACTTGTTTTGTATATTTCTATGTTCAACTCAAAATTTTCTTTTTAAAAAAAGCGTGCGTATCTAATACAAAAGGCAAATACAAAAAAAAAAATAAAAAATTTACACGTATGTTTCAAATGGATATGATCTCTAACAAGGCTTTTGAAGTAACAATTAATGTCACATGTTGAAAATTTTAAAAATATAAATTATAAAAACGTAACAAGTTTACTCAATCTATTAATTACCAAAGAGGTATCATTCCCTTTCTTCCGCAATTCATGATACATATAAAATGTATATATTATTAATTTATTATACAACCAATTTTCTCTATTACAATGATATTATAAGTGGGGTTTTGATATTGAATTGTCTTTAAATAAGTAAACTTCTTGACTTCTTGTGTATATATTTTTTTAACTGTGTCACATTATTCAAGTATTTTGCATCCCAATCAAAGGCATCTTCAGTATTCTTTTTAGTTTGCCATATTTCATATATACAATCATATTAACATATAACGCATCATAAAATTGTAATGTTGCACTATATATATACAGAGTAATTATTTGCCGATTCACCTATACTAAAATATTACACGACAGTTAAATCAATATCTATATATATGTGTTACAAACTTTTGGAAAATAAATTATTACTTATGTGATGTAGGAGCTATGTTATTCCTTTCTTTTTCTTTTTGATACAAAGAAAATCTTTCGTACACGTCATATTTCTACGAATTAAATAATACCCATAATAATAGCTTCCTTCATGTTCCTAACTCTAATTATTTATGCCTAGACAACTCATCATCTCTAATACAATTATTAAAACCCGGAGATAAGAGTACGGGAGATTCCAAGCATCGTTTGCTAACCAAACTCCAAAGCGCGTGGCACTCATATAGAGAAAAAAGATAAAATAAAATTAAAAACTTTTCAATTTCAAAGCGTGCTTTAAAGTAACAAAAACAACCCCAATGAAAAAATAATTAGTAGCCACTTTATAGGGAACACATGTAAGGCTTGGATGAATTAAAAAAACCCATCACTGGATCACATCCAACTCATGAAATCCCACTGTAAGGTATGATGTCGACACGTGTCCTTGCATCCAACTGGGATGTGCCACGTACCCCATGAGATATTTTTAGCCACAAAAGAGATTTCTCCCGAATCTAGTATTCCGGGTTGCCACGTTTCGGTCACCAGTTCCGTTTCAAGGCACCTGACGCCTAAAAGGCGTTTTCTATTTGGAGGTAAAAATTGTTTTGCGTACCGAGATGTCGGTACCTCCAGAAGTCTCTCCAGCGTTCTACATTATTTCCGTATAATGTACAGTTAATAACCATATAATAATACTTTGGGAATTGCCAAAAGAAATATATATAATAGTACTTAAGTACTTCAAAGTGTAACAGAGATATGTTATTGATTAGGTACAAACTATATGTACATACAGCCTGGATATATTGTTAATAATTAATATTGAAAGATATAAATTTAGCTAACTTAATATACACTATTTATTTTATTTTTTTATAAAACGAGTAAGATCAATTTTTTACAAGCAGTTGTCAATACTTATATAATATTATCACTTCTCTCTTTGTTTGCTACTTTTGAAAAGAAACAATATATATGGCTTTATTGTTTTGTAAAACTCAGATAAAAACATAATTATAAAAAAGGGTTGCATTATATTTTTTATTTGACAAAAGAATTAGCTATAAAAATTTTAGACTCCAAAAAATATGAAAATAAGAGAAAATTCTATATATTGTGAGATTTACGGTTATCATCCACAATATTTTTGTCTATATTATGAAAAAAAAGTTATAATTTTTTCAAATATTAAAATCGAGTGAAATTCCATAATTAATAATTAATTTAATATTATATATCTCTTGAGAATTCACGATAACCCATTTATAGAGTACTTATTACTACCAAGTGGTACAGGTCACTTTAAGTGTTGCAGCTATACTAATAGATAACTGATTAATTAGAAATGTTTCAGTGGTACATACATTAATATTAATAATCAATTGTTGTCAAATTAATTTATTATCGTGCTTTTGTTTGGTAATACTGTATGGCAATGAAACTATTTTCTATAGTTGCAGTTATACTAATAGATCAACCGATAAGAAATGTACTAATATCACATGCTCCATAATAGCTACAACTTTTGATCTAATATATATTAATAATACAATTTTTTTTTAACCAAAAACACTATGTAATGCAGTTTCTACAATATGCAGCATAGTTGACAGTACTTTTAACGAAATCTCATCACCACATACTACTAATAACCATGGGAATACTAATAAAATTATAACAGTAAATTAAAGTACGATAATTAAGCAGAATAATAGTATCATTAAAACATTGGCTATTATAGATGATAAATTCTGATGTTCAAATTTTTCGTTATTTTTCTAACAAAAAAAATACGGTATTTAACTAGTCTATAAATACTAGAAATTTTCATGTATAAATCCTAAAATTACTTTAATGACATTAACATACTATTCTATAGTTAGGCAAGAATAACTTTATATCTAACTAAAACCGGCGGATCTTTCAGAAATGAAAATTTGAGTTTACAAATCTTATAAATTTGACCAAGGAAAGGAAAATTGACTTTGGAAAGGATGCATTGACCGAATTTTGGGTACAAAGACATTTGTACCTATAGCAACTAGCAAGGAGCAGGAACTGAGAAAGGAAAGCGACTCGAGATGCTTCCGCGCGTATTCCACTTGAAGAAGTAAACACGTGGCAGATCAAAGCGCAATCCAAGGTTTTGCCCTTTTTGTTGAGCAGTGTGGGGCTTTAGATGTCGACGCGTGTCCTACGGTTCCTGACCTCACCTGAGGCTGAGGCGAACTGACCAAGTCTAAGTCTGAATGATCAGGTTTTCACGTTTATTCCCCGGTCTAACGTATCAGACCAAACCGGATTATAAACCGGTTCATTCCGCTCTAAACCGCATTCTTTTTTTTATAATAAAAAAAAGAGTGTACAATCATAAAACCAAGTTGCCTTTTATTTCTCTTTTTTTTATTTATTTTTCATAAATATATTAGAAATTGAATTCCAAATATTAGGATGATTGTTATACGTAGCATTGGTAATGTAATTCTATGAGAAGGAATATATAGATAATCAACTTTACTTGATAATCGCGATAACCAATCAAATAATTATAAATTTTTTGTTGTCATAAATTAAATATTTAAAGTTATCTATAATTGTACTAAACTTTGTATATTAGTTTGTGCAATTTAGAAGTTATTGTTGACCAGTGTCGATAAACACAACTATACATATTCATGTTTCTCTGATTGATATATAATATTGCATTAGTTCATAAATTGAACCAAATTTGATAAACATTCTATTTGAATCATAGATAACATATCTAAACTTTTGATTGTATACTTTTATTAATCGTTTATCCAATTGTTGTGAACAATGGTTGCCAATATAACAAATTACTCGTGTCTTTTTTGTCATTTTTCTGAGTACTCTTACAGCTTATAAATATAATAGTTGCACAAATTATGTCTTGAGAACTGATAGCATTAAATAATTCTATGCTTTATTTTGCTATTATTTCTTCCTGCTAGATAAAACTTCGATGGGAATCTAATTTGCAACTCATTAAAATTTCTCTATTACTTGTCACAATAGTAAAATTGGGATCATAATGCTCTGAAATTAAGTTTAGTAAACCAATTTGCATTTCTCCACAGTGAGTTTGTCACTTGCGCCGCACAATCAGTGAACAAAAAGACAAAGGTCCAAATACAACTCAATGCACATGAAAAATTATTACTTCGGTACTAAGCACAACGTGCGAATTGCAAACCGCCTCCGTGTAGCCATGCGAACCAACCGGTCCGGTCCATGATTTACCCTTCCGACACGAGTATTTTGAAACTCGAACCACCCTTCCTTTCCGACAAAATAAAAAAACACACTCTTGTTTCTTCTATCTGCGCATACTGCATAGGAAAGCGCATCATTGCAGGTATATAGCTTCTCTCCTACCTGTTTCCTTCCCATCCCACCAGCCTCCTTTTCTCCTACACTCTGTACTTCACTCAATTTATACATTTATCTCATGCAACTACACTTCCATCTCATACTCAAGTTCAACTCAGTCCAATGGCCAACCCAAACCAAGAAAGAAACCCATCAACATCTTCATTGCCATTGATTAGCTCCACCAGCAGGAGCAGCAGTAGTGGTACCAGTGGGAGTACCAGTACTAGCTCGACAATGCACCGTGCAACTGGCCGCATTGCAGTTTCCAATCGAAACAACCCGAATACTGGTATCTACAATGAGCAAGTGCTTACTCTTTTGTTTCGCTTTCTCAACTGGGACCCGCAGACACTATGCTCCACTGCTTGCACCAGTCGTCGACACAGAGCTGTGGCTGAGCGCATTCTCTTCTATGAGCTGTGTGTCTCTCGAGCTCCACGGCTTGTTTCTGCTATACTGGCAACACCCGTTAATGCCTTGCCACATGGCATTGGTGGTTCAGCACCTCGTCTTCCTGGTGGGTGGCCAGCACTTGCAAAAATATTGTTGTATTGCTGTGGGTGTACTCCTTCATTGTTTTTCGCATTGTCGAACCCTGTGCCAGGGCATTTTACAGCGGTAACAAGGTTTTCGAAGACCTCAGGAAAGAGCTTTCTGATACGGAGATGCTCGGGTGATGTATTGTATGTTAGTGATCCCTGTGAGCATGCTTCACCCCCTGGTGAGGAGCATGATTTGGGGGTATACAGGTAAGTATTATTTTACTTCATGATAAGAAATGTGCTACGATGATAGTAACTTTTGGATGCAGTTCAACCAAAGCTGTTGTTGCTGTAGTATTTTGTGGATGCAGGCTGTTTGCATTTTGCTTTGAAACTTTTGTTATCTTAGAATGATACGCACTTCAAAGGTAAGTCATTTTACTTTGTATTTCATTTTTCATGTATATAAAGTAAAATCATTTCGCTTTGAAGTGTTATGTATTCATTTAGTGTGACATTTTTCATTCTCCACATATTTATGACATTTATATATAGTATGTCAATTATTCAAAACTTTTGCACATATATGTCATTAGAAATTACTTGCATTGAATGATTAGTGATACTGTGATACATTGTTTCAAAGTTGATATTACGAATTACGATCATATAGAAATAATAGAATTATGCTAAAGCTGATGTTCTCCTATACAATGCAGAGGAGTTTTTGGTGGGTTTGTGCGGTCTCGCACCCGAGCTTGCTTGATCGGGCGGAATGCTGAACTGGAGGTGCATATCAGATGCCTATATTGCGGTGCACGTGTCTGGAGCATGACAGCCGCAGGACTTGTCCCAAGAAGCGCTGCGACAAGACTAGGCTCCCTCGAAGATGGACTAGAGTACTTTGTTTGTGTCAATGGCCATCTCCATGGAAGCTGCTGGCTCACCCCTCTTTCATCGAGCAACGATGATGGAAACAGTGAAGACGACGGTAGTAGTGACCGTCAAAGTGATGAAATAGGGACACCATGAAGTTGTGCTTAGGGTTAATGCTGGTCTCTTCCTGAGCTAGAGGTGGATGCAGAAAATGTAGTGCTCTCAATTTAGTTATGGATTCTATGAATGGTAGTACCAGGAAAAATATCTATTCTGGAAAAGGAACAGCATTGCTGGCACTTGCTGAGCACAACACGAGTAAAATGGCAGTTCGGGATGGGCCTTTGAGTCTAAGCTGTAGGGTCTTCTCTGTTTTGTCTTGTTCCCATGTATGTGTTATTCATTTTTTTTAATCTTTTTTCATTTGTCCTTTTTCTTTCTAATTTCTGGTTGTTAGTAGAGTGGCACAGGGAGTTAGCTTCCCTTTGGTTTTGCTGACACTCGCTGTAGTTGTAGTTCGAATTCAGAGTAGAATAGTGATCACTGATTAGAATTCTTCTAGTTTGAATTGGTGGTAGCTTATTGACACCCTGAATTGGGAATGGTCGTCTCCTTTTTGTTGCGAGGATGGAGAGAACTATTTTGTATTCGTTGATGCAATTTCCCTTTCTGTTTTATCTCTGGATGTTCCTTTGTTTTTTAGTGACAGTTGGGCTGATGTTTGTTATGCACTTTGTGGTTGGGTATCTGTTTAGTTCTAAATTATCTCTTTGATATGTTGCATGCTGTTTTTTGAAAATGATATACCTGCCACGAACACTATAAATTGATTTATCTGATCAATTGAGAAGATTGAGAGGCATGTAAACCAAATGAAAGTGATATTTTAGGGGAGATATTGAGGGGCTCATGTTACTACAAATTTCAGACCCAAAGAGCCCGTCAGAAAATCATGCAACCCAATACCGTCAGCGGGATTTCGTTACACAACTATTTTAGCCACCAAGTTAATGAACATTCTTAATTAATTTAGAGAAATGAGGAAAGAAAAAAAAATAATATAAACATGCTTTGGTTCATTAACTAACTTGTACTATTTTTTACAAGAGCATCTGCTCTCTATTTGTAGCAGTTCTCTACACTTAATCCATGATTCTGATTGTTTACATGTGGTGCAGAAAATAGTTTTAAGGATTACAGGTAGGGGTGAAAACGGGGCGGATAGTGGTCATACCAAACCCGTATCCATATTTTTTTTCGGATTCGGATACGGATACGGATACGGCGCGGATGTTAAACGGATACGAATACGGTTCGGATATTGTCGGATATGGATACGAATACGAATATATTTTGTCAGATACGGATAATATTTTGCTCAATTAATTTTATTAAACAAAAGAGTGTAATGTTTATTTTGTTGTGACTACTATAGAATTAACTCAAAAAAATATAGAAAGACAACCACAAAAAACATCTTATTTGCACATATTGAGACATCACAAAAAGCAAACTTTAATCAAGTTTATAGAAAAATTGACATCATCTTATAGTAAAAAAAAATAATCGTCAATTATGATGCTATAT
Organism: Rhynchospora pubera; assembly: GCA_028095005.1. Classification (NCBI taxonomy): domain Eukaryota; kingdom Viridiplantae; phylum Streptophyta; class Magnoliopsida; order Poales; family Cyperaceae; genus Rhynchospora; species Rhynchospora pubera. Next base: position 256,600,582 of record CM051461.1, on the reverse strand, counting down.
ATATAATTGAAATAGTTATACCTATATGTCAATTATGATGTTATTTTAAAAAAGTAATCATTACCATATACAAAACGGATATATCCGTTTTGTATAGAAATACGGATACGGATAAATATCCGTATCCGCATCCATATCCGCACTAATATTGCTTCCCACAACCGTATCCATATCCATTTAAAAAAAATCCGAAACCGCATCCGTAGTTCGGATACGGATAGTATTATCCGAATCCGCTATTTTGCGGATATGGATACGGTTCGGAGCGGAAATTATCCGCTCCGTTTTCACCCCTAATTACAGGGCTCAGATAAAATTCATCTATCTATACTATTCTTCACATAACTCAATTCAATGTTTAGAGCTATGTTGTTCATAGATGAGCTGCACGTGCTCGGTATATGAATCAGCATAGCAACTCATGTCAACTGAGACTGTAGTCTTCAAACAGTGCATATTTATCAAGGAAATTTTGATGGCAAATCGTAATAGGGGCTGGTTGGAACTAATTTGAAAGAGTATTCGTCAGTGAAGTGTGTATATTTGTTCCCATAGTAAATATACAAGGTACACTTAAAACCTGACCTATATTCTTCACATAATACAAAATGCAATGATAAAAAACCACAAATATGCTTTCTGACACTACTTCAAGCAGCATTCTTTTTCCTCCAAATAATCTTTTGTATTTTACATAACAAATTGCCCTAAATGTTACAAATGAAAAAAGAAATGTGTTCAATTTTAACTAGTACACCTTGTTAGGGAGGGGGTTGTTCTTACTTCCTGTATTAGTTTACAATTAAATGTTTTGCGCTATTAGAAGTGTTGGATTTAGGAAGTTGAAAAAAAAAGATTGATTATTACAGACTTACAGTTCAGTTATGTCCGTTACTTTTCTCTAAATATTTTCTAGTGAAACTAATCCGCCAATCAGGACAACAGGAACTAAACTAGAGGCTCCTGGTCCTTCGTGCCTAATGGATAAGTAACAAAAATAAACACATTGACAAGAGAGAATAGATTCTCCTTTCATCTAAACTCCATCTCTAAAGTCACAAATTACGGATTACTCCAAAAATGGACCAATTGTCAAAAAAAATAATGTACAACACAAAAGAACGGATAAAACGTAAACATGAATAAATACCCACATTATGCTGAAAAGGGGGAAAAAAATCTGAAAAAGGCGTACCCATGTAAAAGGAGATCATTTGACAAATCTTTTAACATGAAATGGAGCCCCCTTCCTCACACCAGAACCACTGCCACTCTCTTCTTTCTTCTTCTTCATGTAACCAGACAAAGCCTTCTTAGTCTTATTCCATTCCTTTTCTGACTCGGCACTTCTCATGAAGGAGCACACTTCACCCACTTTCACTTTCTGCACAACCCTTCTAACCTCTTGTTTTGCTTGTTTATTTTCATCTTCTGCAACAGTCTCTGTCTCTGTTGGTGTTAAATTTTGACCTTCTTGATTGGACATAACTTTTCTCTTTCTTGATGTAATGGTAGGATCACTTGCTTTGCTTTCTGAAACAGGCTGGTTTGACAAATTTGAGTTGACGCTTAATTGTGTTGAGCTTGAGTTGCCGAATAGGTTTTGAGTTGTACCTCCTACAAGGTCTCTCCAAGCTGATTTCTGAAACCATATGTTGCTGCTTTTTCCCGACTTTTCAGTGGTTTTTTGATCAGTAGGTTCAGGTTGGATCTGGTTTTTCATAGAAGAGGAACTAGATCTGGGTAAATGAGAGGAGAATTCATCTACAGTAGTTTTTTCCGTGGCAACAGGGGGTTTTCCTCCATCTACAGGGGTTTTGAGAGCTTTTGACGTGTGTTTTTGTACATTTCTCTTGGGAATCTCCTCTGCTGACAATTGATGGTTTTTCTCTTTCAATTCCTGTAAAAAATAAAGGGTATTAACATTAATATAATGTGTTTATCTTCAAACAATTGGAAGCACCAGATATTTCAAATGACACAACTGAGTTACCTTGTTTGCAAATAAGACCAATGACATGCATTTTTTGAGCAATTATCTATTATAGATTTCAGAATACTGAACAATATCATTATCCAAGCTATTGTTACATCAACACCACAATAAACTCTTCTAAAGTTTGCTGTACCTGATTAGGAGGCACAACATCTGAAACAGTGAAATCCAATAGAGATTCATCAGACATACGACCAGAAATATTTATCACAAGATCTTCATCTGATTCTTCCTCTGATGCTTCCTTTGCAACTTCCTCAACAACCTCCTCTCCTCTCTCTTCTTCACTCTCTTCATCAGCAGTATTTTTTTCAACCAGTTCAGCGACATCCAGATCTGCACCCAGCTCTTCTTGCTTCTCACCACTCTCTTTCAGAAGCTTATTCATGACAGAGTGCATTATACTGAGCTCCTTTTCATGTGCAGCCGAGTCTAGAGCAGAGAGGTAGGTTTGGTTGACTGACTCAAGAGGGCCACAGTGCTCCTCACAGTCACAGAAATGGAGGGGAAGAGTCGAAGGCACCTCTACCCTCTGAAAGCTGTACTTGTGCTTTCCACTTCCCTTATAAGGTAACAGTTTTATCTGCATAACAACAAATACCAATACAGATAAATGAGTTGAGCAGTGGTAAAATGGGACTACAGTTCATAATTTGTTCTAGTCTAGCCTTCAAAAAAAAAAAAAAAAAAAAAAAAAAAAAAAACTTCAAGTTTCTTCTTTGAATTGTTTTTATTTTACTAATAAACTAACTAAGATACACTGTAATAAAAATCATCAACCAAGAGCATTTGAAATTGGAACCACAATTGGCTGGTAAGGTTCTGATCAGGTTGTATATTGGCAAGTGGCAGCTAAAGAAAAGTACTCAGTATAACCAGTGCAAAACCCAAGATATTAAAAGGCTCACCTTTTTCAATTTGGGAAAGAAAATATTGATTTTCATCGAATTCAAGTCCAAGTTTTTGGACTTCTTCTCTTCATTGGTTATCTCTACTTCTCGCTCAGCCGGTACAGAAGCCGCAGCATCTGCCTCCCATTCACACCTCAATCGACTGAGGTAGTGTTCCTTCGCCTTCCCCATCCGGAGCTTCCCTCCTTTCCATTTGCATCCATTATACTGACATCATAAATTTAGAATTAGAAAAAACAGAATCAAAGCTACCTGGTAACATTCAATTTTCCATTTTGTATCTTTCCAAAAAACTAACCTATCTTCTCCTTTTATCTGACAAACGTGTACAGAGAAAAGTGGAATGAATCACTATAAAGAAACAATCATGTCTAATTATGCACTATTTATGTAAATTAAACATCTTATCTCACTCACTTGAGCCTCTATTATGCAATTAAATGCCAATAACCATATTAATGCAAAATTGGGGCTTTAGATGAGGCTTGAAATCCTTATTGATACAAAATTATTAAGAAAATATAAAGTAAACAGGAAGGGATAGAGAACACTAACAGTGGAGAACAGCTTGGCGAGAGCCTTATCGGATTGAGGCTCAAAATCCATGTACCCAAAATTGCGCCCGTTAGTGCGAACAAACTCCACATTGCGAACTCGACCGAGAGAGGCGAAAAGCTTCTCTATGTCATCAGTGGTCACACTTGCACCTAACCCCCCAATAAATATCCTAATTGCAGATGGCGAGGCACTCGTACCCATGACCTCTTCCAATGCTTCTACCATTTCCACTTAAATTTATCGATATTTAATACTCTGATCAGAGGTTTTGTCAGTGACTTGTCGGCTAGGGTTACAGAGAGAAGAAATCTTCTGTTGGGAAAGAGATGAAGAGGAAGAAGCAGATAGCGGCTTTTTTTTTTTCTTTTTCTCTCCGTTGTGCAATTTGTTTCGCATTTTCGGCTGGGCCTTCTTGGAATCACATCCTCTCCTCTGCTGGGCCTTCGGAAGGATCCGATAAGTAACATTTTGGGATACAGTCATACAGAAATGATACCGAAATCTCTGATAACTGCAATATCTAATTTTGCCATCTCTTGTCATCGCTAAACTCGAAGTGAACACATAAAACAGATAAGATAAACAAACAACACTATCAAAGTGAACACTTACAAACAAATAAGTATTGTCATCTCTTATTCAGATTTTTATATGCATATTCAAGTTATTTTTATTGAACTTATTTGTCTGTATGTGTTCACTTTGATCACTGTATATATTCATCGTGTCTATTTTATGTGTTCACTTCCTGTTTAGTGATTGTAAGGGATGGCAAAACTGCAGATGACAATAATCAATTTCCAATGACAATTGTCTGTAGTTTTGCCATTCCTTACCATCGCTAAAGACAAAGTGAACATAGAAAACATACAAGATAAACATATAGACGATCAAAGTAAACACTAACAAACAAATAAGTGTTGTTATTTCTTGTTCAGATTTTTATATGCGTATTGAACTTATTTGTTCGTATGAGTTCACTTTGATCACTATATATGTTCACGTTGTCAATTTTATGTGTTCACTTTCTGTTTAGCAATGGCAAGGGATAGCAAAACTGCAAATGACAGTAATCAATTTTCAATCATGTCTTATATACACCATCCAACAAAAAACATCCAAACCATCTAACAGTCCCAGGGACCGAAATTGGGACATTCTGGACTATCTGGGCACATTTGCCGCTTGTTTACGTCATCATTTTCGCTTACCGACGTCATAAAAAATTTTATGCGCTTCAAAAAAAAATTTTATGTGCTGACATCATCAAATGGACAGATTTTTATGTTTAGTTAGATGCAATTGTAATTTGAAGTTTTAAGTTTTTATGTTTAGTTAAACAGCTTAAGGAATTATTTAAATCTAGTTAAGTGTTCGGTTAGATGCCTTATGAAAATAAGATAAATAAGTCTTGTGTTTAGTTGAACAACTCAAGTGATGTGTTAATTTTATTTAAGTGTTCAGTTAAAAGCATCAAGAAAGCATATAAAAATATTCTTGTGTTTAGTTAAATCCCTCAAGGTACAAGTTATTTGTAGTTACGTGTTCAGTTAAATGCATTCAGAATTTGACATTTCAATAACTATAAAACGATAAAATATCATGGTAAACTCTTACATTAATCCAATCACATATTCAAAGGAAGTAAACAATTGTAACAACAAACCTACCAGTTTTTGAAATAGCAATCATACCACATTCAATCACAACCCAAAAAAACTACAATTTACATACGTTCATACTACAACTTCATAATTCATCAATTTTAACAACCACAAACAAGCACATAAACTAACTGAATACATATGATCACATAAACTAATGGGGGGTTGGTACTTAGAAAGTGTGATTCAATTTGGATTTTACCTATTCCTCTTAAGGTAAAACTCTTTTTCTGGTTGATAGTGCATAATAAAATCCTTACACAGGATAACTTAGCAATAAGAGGATGGGTGGGACCAAATAAATGCTATTTTTGTAATAATTTAGATTCTATTGATCACATTTTTCTTCAGTGTAAGGAAATCAAATCTTTCTGGGGTTTTTTCAACTCTCATAACTCTAGGGGATTAGTTGTTCAAGCATCAAGTATTGCTGACTTCTGGATTTATTGGTGGAGATTAAATAAGTCAGACAAACTTTTTCTTGGCTCTTTATTCATTATTAGTTGTTGGGTCATTTGGCATTTTAGAAATGGCATTTGTTTCACTGACAAGCGAGCGCCTCATAGTAATAATATTGCTTTTCAAATTTTTAACCTCTTCTTCTCTTGGACAGGTGAACGCACTGGTTTAGAGAACAGTTTCACTCAACATGCTGTCAGGACAGGTGACAACAGGCCAACTGCACCGGTCTTTGTTAACCCAGGACCAGGAGAGGACGGTCATGTGTCGGATGCTTCTGAATCCACTGCGTAGTAGATTTATGTAGTAGGATTTGTTGCATAAACTTTGTAGTTATGCCTGGATGTTTTGGTCCTTTCAGCATGTTGTCTTTACTTTTTTGCTTGTTATGTTTTAGATTTTGTATCTGGAGTCGGTTCGACCCCTGAATGCTTTTTGTTTTAATTTTGATCCCCAGCTTTGGGGTGCTTTTGATCAAAAAAAAAAAAACATATGATCACTACCTACTCCTTTACATAAACTAACGGAAAACATATAATCAAAAAAACCAAAACGCACAGAAACTAATTGAACGCATACAATCACTAACTACTCCATTATAGAAATTAACTGAACGCATATGATCACTAACTATTCCTTGATAAGTGAAGGCAGTGGTGGAGGAGAGGATTCGACGGATCGCAGCTTAAGAGGACACCATTGTCCAGATATCCTTCATTTTAATGTAACAAAAGTGAGAATTCTCAATGACTAGTTTTGATTTACATCACTCAATCATTCTAACAAAAATAAAGATCAATAGAAATCAAAATCGACCACAATACGCACCGGATACTGCTGGATACGGTCAACAATACGTATTGGACACGCGTATCGGTCCTGCACAAAAACATGCACGTGGCATGGCATTCAAGCAGACCCATGTGCATCCGGATGCCTCGTGGGACTAACTTATTACTTTAAAACAGGACCGATAAACGTCATCCACCAAAAAACCATCCGCGTCATCCAATTCCTTTCCTCTCCTCTGACTTCCGCTATTTTTCAGCTCGCCTGGGTGAGGCGTCTCCCCTTCCCTCACGCACCCTCCCTCCCTCATGCACCTTTCCTCCCTTGTGCCCCTTCCTCCCTAACGCGCCTTCCTTGCTCGTCAGCACTCTCCCTTCCGTCCCTCCTTCCTCCCTCGCGATCTATTTTCCCTCCCTCTCCCTCACACTTTATCATGTCTTCTTAAATTGAACATATATAACAACTAACCGAACATAAATAACAAATAAACTGAACATATGTAACAGACAATATGAATTCAAACAAAAAAGTAAAAGTGAGAAAATAAAATGAACAGAAATGACAATTAAACTGAACAGTTATAACAAATAACCTGAACAGATATAACAACACATGTTGACTCGTATAAAAAAAATAAAAGTGAGCAAATAAACTGAACATAAATGACAATTAAATTGAACAATTATATCAAATATATTGAACATATGTAACAACAATGTAGACTCGTATAAAAAATAAAAGTGAGCAAATAAATTGAACATAAATGACAATTAAATTGAACAGTTGTATCAAATAAATTGAACATATGTAACAACAATGTAGACTCATATAAAAAATAAAAATGAGCAAATAAACTGAACATAAATGACAATTAAATTGAACAGTTATATCAAATAAATTTAACAGATATAACGTGAGATAGAATAGAGAGAAAAAAGAAAGAAAGGAAGGACCGGTGAGAAACAAAAAAAAATCAATAAGAAGGAGAGGAGAAAAAAAAGGGAGCAAAGGGACGCCCATCTGGAAAAGAAGAAGTCGGAAAGAAGAAGGAAACAAAAAGAGTGAGAGAAACTCACGAAGGAAGAGAGAGAATGGAGAGGGGAGCCGCGTCTTGAAGCGAAGGGAGGGAAGAGGAGAAGGTAGCGATGGGAGAGGGGAAGGTAGCGATGGGTGAGAGGTTCGCTCGGATCAGAAGGTGCGCTCGATCGGATCGCTGAGTTAGGTGCGGAGAGCGCTGGACTTGGATGGCTTGGATGACAATGAGTTGGATGGTAAGTAGTAATTACCACTTTAAAAACCGGACAAATAACATGATTATTGGGCCGACCTGGCCTGGGCTTTAGTGTTACCTCGTAGAAAACGAAGAGACGGAGAAAACGAGGTAACAAAAGTTTCGTTTTGTATTCTACGGGTGTGTTATTTCACGATTGCGTTAATCGTTTCGTTAATGAGACGCAAAATTTTTCCCATTGCGTTTCGTTTTTTAAACGCAGCGAAAATCTATTGCGTTAACCGTTGCGTCAAATTATAACGATCAAAACGATTTACCCGTTCAAAATTTTAACCGTTTCTTACATCCAATATCCGCAAAATCGATTAAAATAAAAACTACAAACAAAACAAAAAAAGGAATAACAGTAAAGGAGGAAGGAAAATAACATCCAATTTCCACAAAATCAATTAAAAGAGAAACTACAAATCTGTAACCTCCAATTAAAAGTAAAAACAACATTCAATTCCTCTGGCTAGCCAATAGTAATTTAGTCAGAGTTATGCATTTTCCATTAATTGGATTGTAATGTTTCATATATAAAGACCTGAGATCTGTAAACTCAAATCAATTTGAATATTACAAAATAACCAGTAGACAAATAGAATTTCACTATGTACTGGCAGTCCGGCACAAAGCAAATGGCCGGGTGACAGGGAAAAGAGTAGCACCACGTGCAATGGTAGGCACAAGGCAGGGCATCTTTACCAAATTTTATTTATTTTTTTTTTAAGAAAGAGTGAGGTCTTTTCCATTCAACTTTTTTGAAATTAAAGATGCATGCGAGTAGGACTGTTCACGAGCCGAGCCACGAGCGAGTTAGCTATGACTCGAACTCGTCTCGGCAAGATAGCGAACGAGCTGGCTCGTCTCGTGATAGAGCCACGAGCTCATATACACAGATCGATCTCGTCTCGTTAAGAAACGAGCCAGCTCAGGCGAGCTTAAGCTAGCTCGTACAAAGCTATCTACTTCTACTGCCTCACCAACTACGCCGCCAGCGTCTCATGGCCGGAAACCGTCACCTCTGTCTAGCTTGATCACCTCCTCCGTCTCTACTCGCATTTCCCCATCCAAGCTCTCTCTCGCTGTCCTTGACCTTCAACCCTCTTTCTACCACCTCTCATTGCCATGAGCCCAAATCATGGGATTCGATTCTTTCACCTCAAATTTCATTAGTTTTTATGTATTGTCTATCTTTATGGAAGCAAATTCTTGTGAAGAGAGGTAGATGGTTATCTGCCGAGAGTGGTCGACAGCGTCGGAGTGGATTTCTAGAGACTAGAGAGCAGTGGTGGAGATGGACGAAAGGAAGAGACATGATTAGAGTGTCGGGGAGAGATTGGAGAGTTGGGAAGAGAGATAAGAAGAGGCAGTGGGACGGCCGACGGGAGACATCAACACGGTGTGGGTGGTCTGACCAGTGAGCTGCGTAGCATTGGAGATTTGGAGACAAGGAGCGGAGTTCAGAAATTGGGATAGGGTATCTGGATATGCGGCTTGGGAGAGAATATGGGATGGTTGTGATTTATTTGCACTTTAATCAACGGACCATATTAACTCGTTAATATATCGAGTCAGTAATGAACGAGTTGAGCTATGTTCGAACTCGTCAATTTAACTCGCGAGCTAACTAGCTCGTCTCGTTAACAGCTCGAGCTATTAACGAACGAGCTGTTAGCGAGATTTTTCGAGTCGAACACGAGCGAGCCACGAGCTACGGGCTTTTCTTGCACCCCTACATGCGAGGCTTGAACCCTTGACTTCATGGAGACTAGCAACAAAAAAAAATCAATAGAAGAAAGGAAATAGCAACAAAAAAAAATTCAGATCCGACCCGCAACCCCAATCAAAATAGCAAGCAATGGAAGGAAGGAAGAAAGGGGTTGAAGAGCTTCACCCACCGCCGTTGTCGTCTGCCTTCTCCAATGTCGATCGAGCTCAATAAGAGAGAAAGATAGAGAGAAACTAAGTGTGAGGTGTGAGAGGATATGGGTTCAGTTTTGGGAGGAGGGGGGAGCTAGGTGGGTGAGTGGCTGTGAGGCAGTGAAGAGGGAGAGGATTTGGGAGGTGAGTAAGGTGGAGAGGTGAGTTGTGACCGTGGCTCAGAGAGAAGGTACGGCGGAGAGGGAGACATGAGCTTGGGAAAGTGAGTGCTCGGAGAAGAGGAGAGGGAGGGGGCTTCTCAGTTCTCACAGTTTGTGTATGTGAGAGATGCGGCGAGGGTGAGAGAGAAAGAGAGAAGGGGTGAGTTTCGGCTGAGGTGAGTGCGACAGAGAAGATGGGTGAGCGGGGTAGGATCAGGCTTTAATGTTACCTCGTTTTCTCCGTCTCTTCCTCTCTGCAATCGTCAAATAACACACCCGTAGAATACAAAACGAAACAGACGAAATAACGATCATGGAACTGATCTGTTTCGTTAACCGTTTCGTTACATAGACGAAACTAAATTTTATTTGCGTTAATCGTTTCGTTTTCGAAACGCAACTGAAAATTTTAACCGTTTCGTTCTAAACGAAATAGTCAGACGGTCGAAACGAGTGGCGTTTTCACCCCTATCCACGTATAATCGTATATATAGCACAGTGTAAAGGTTTTTCTGGTGGGCTAGCAATTTTTTTTTTTTATTTGAACTACTCGTATACTTTGCACCTAGAATTGAATATAGGTACGGCACCCCATTTTCAATGGGGGCGGATACGGAGCGGACAGTAGTTATACCATATTCGTATCTATATTTTTTTTTCGGATACGGATACAGCGCGGATGTTAAACGGATACGAATACGGTTTAGATATTGTCGGATATGGATACGAATACGGATATATTTTGACGGATACGGATAATATTTTATTCAATTTATTTTATTAAACAAAATACAATATTCGATTAGAAGAGTATAATGTTTACTTTTTTTATGACTAGTATGGAATGAACTAAAAAAAAAAAGACAACGACAAAAAAAAAGTATTTATTCACACATATTGAGACATCACATAAAGCAAACTTTAATCAAGTTTATACAAGAATTGACATCATATTACAGTAAACAAACATAATAGTCAAATTCTTATGCTATATAATTGAAATAGCTATATGTCAAATATGATGTTATTTCTAAAAAGTGCACCATTACCATATACAAAAACAGATATCCGTTTTGTATAGAAATACGGATACAGATAAATATCCGTATCCGCATCCATATCCGCACTAATATTGCTTCTAATATCCGTATCCATATCCGTTTAAAAAAATTCGAATCCGCATCCGTATCCGTTCGGATACAAATAGTATTATCCATATCCGCTATTTTGCGGATACAGATACGGTTCGGAGCGGGGATTATCCGCCCTGTTTTCACCCCTACCCTTGACCCATGCATGGCATAATTAAAATAAACTACCTGAACTTGTGCATCCTTTTCATTGGTTTTTAATTATTTTTTAATTAAAAATATATAAATTAAAAAAACATATTATTTTTATTATTTTATATATACTATCGTATTCTAGTTTTTTGAAAAATGACGTATTCCCGCACCCGTACCTGCACCCGAGTAACATAGGTATATAGTAACTACCAATGGGTTTGGATATTTCTGACCAGTCATTTTCAGGATTATAGACTACAATTCAACTTAATGGATAAACTTGATTAATAATGCGTGATCCTTAAGCAACAACTTGGGGTTATGTGATGTGATTTTCTCAAAATCTGCAATTATAAAGTAAATTACAATATTGCATGAATTGAACATATATACCTTCACTATCAACTTTCTCGATCTACCCTTGTTTTGTTTTATTTATTTTTTGTATCTATTTATTATATTTTAATAGTTCTATTTCCTTCTCTTGTTTCAGTCTCACGTTTCTTCAATTACATTTCATTCCTTAATGAGTTTCTTCTCATCTTCAATTTTTTCTTTTTCCAACAAAATTTCAGTCAATTTTCTTTAGTAGTAAGAGTACGAATATCAAGTTTTTTTTTAAAAAAAATATAACCATCAATCTTTTAATAAAACATTTTTTTATTTTAAAGATATAATAAAATTAAATAATATGCACCTGGTGTAAAGATATAACTTCAAATTCAACTGATTTCATTAAATAATAACATGTTTGTAATAGAAAGTATTATAAAAGAATATTTATTTTAATAATAAAATTAATGAATTTTAAAATATGAATAACGATTTCAACGTTGTAAATACTTGCTTTACTAAATCAACAAAAAAAAAAATCCTTTTTATTAGAAATTTGATGAGAAAATGCTATGCTAGCTTCATGTATAAATTAAGAGCATAGAACCACTATCATCTAGTGTCAGAAATATTTATAATTTTGTATCGGATTTTTGATCAATCCAATCTAATACCTATCATCTGAAATTGCTTCAGGAACTGAAAATTCTACTTGATGGTTTTCGTCACTCCACGTGAATGTTTTCATCATTAAAAAAAAAACTAGAAAAAGTTTCATACTTGCTTATGACAATTGAGAGAGAATAGCAGCAGCGCCCATCAATGTGTGGGCGGATTTTAAAATATTATTTGACATGAATATGTTGCCTATTTTCAATTTTAAGAAAAACGTTGTATTGATCAGCACTGAAGGTAGCAGTAGTGTTCGTTGATTTAAACAAATAGAACCAATAAACGTAGACATGTGAAAAGCTAAAAAAAAAATTCATGAAATAAATATGTTTCTCAATAAATATGTCATCTCAAAAAAAAAAAAAATACAACATGATGATAAAATACTTTACTCGCTCGTGTTTCATTGTTGTAATGAACAATGATCATACTCAATTATGAAGACATGTTTTGTAAAAATTCATAATTAATAAATTAATATTCTTGAAATGAAATTTGATTACCTTAATCCTTTCGCAGCACTTCTTGGTATACAGTATTTTTTTTTTTGCATGTTCGTCTTCTGGGTTGATATTAGGATAGTGTTTTATCAACATCTTAGTTTTTGGTCGGGACATACCCTCATTAAGTCACTAAAATTTTTTTACATGGAACATAATAACAATTTAAGTCACTAAAATTTGTGACGAAGTGACGGTGTACCATTTCTAATTAATAATTATAAAATTTTAATCAATAGAAAATTGTAGACGGGGTAAAATGAATGATTTTTCTTCCCTTTTTTTCCTGCGAAAAGGTAGTAAATAAGTTACAAAAATGTAAATTTGAGTTGAATACAATAAGTATAAATAGACCATTTTAAATCTCAAAAATTGAAATTAAGAAGCTAATGTCGGTGTGAAGATTCTATGCAGTAATATAGTCTCATTTAATTTCATTAGTTGCTACTTCATTTTTCTCATTCGCATATACAAAGAAAACTCTAATTACTTCATCAAATTCAAATATCACTTCTTTTTGAATCTGCATTTGATTTGTTCAGGCGGAAACCAATCTGTACCAAGATCCTGGTTAAGCTCTGATCTCCCGTAAACAGTGTACAATTTCAAACAAAACTGGTACTATTTTCTCTGCACATTATACCAGACCAAGATTCAGTTATATTATTCAGGACCATCTTATTAGAGCAATGCTTGTTGCTCCATTTCAAGCAAATATGATTAATTAGTAAATTATCATTGAACCAGCATAACATTTCGAATCTGAGTTAATAACAGCACCTATATATAAACACAATATCAGAGTTGCATAGCCCAATGACGATAATATCATCCTAAAGATGAACAAATATCAAAGGAGAAATGCACCCATCAACTGATACAGCCATCAGGATATCACCTTGACGCACCTGAAATATGTTTGCAAACAATCAGCTAATGTGAAAACTTGAAATAAAGTATAATAATGAAAGCAAAAGCAAGTGCAGCCTCCTATTATCCACTTGTTGCGGTCTATTCTCTTTGACATGGCTGCCAATATCTTCTTGTTTTTTCCTTTATTCTCATATACTCCATGAAGCTACATAAGATATATTTTAGCCTTTAAATCATATAAAACAAGTCAAGTAGAGATAAAAAACAAAAGAACCAGTTAGGACTTAGCTTGCGAAAAAACAAAAGAACCAGTTAGGACTTAGCTTGCAGATCACATCAGTCAATCAAATTTTTATAAACAATTTAGCCCGTCTTATACCAAAAATGATATTGGTTAGGTCCAATCTCCTTTCTAAGAGACCGCTTATATTTTATTACATGTGAGAATGCAAAGAGGAAGTGTTTACCCACTCACTTGTTGCAAAAAAATATATAAAAAACATTGCCAATAGAAAATTTGGTCTGAATCACAGAATTGGGGTTCATGCAATTTATGATCCTGCCAGAACCAGTTATACATTTATCATGTCCAGATAAATGATGAATTGATGATAAAGTAAAACATACAGAATTAGCTCTGAATGGAAACCAATCAAATCTAACCCAACCTCTGAATTAGCTCTCCAATCAAATCTAACCCGAAAAAGTAAGATGGAAAAGTAAGATCTTGACTGCAGGACAATCAAGTACAAATATTACATCAAATATTTGAAATAAAGAACAAATAAAAGGGTAGACATGTTGTCACTCAAGCCCCTAGCCTCTGGAGATAACAGTAATAGCTCTTGAAATAACAGGGTGACCTTAAAAAGGAGGATATGAACTTTCCTACTTATGCAATTTGTAAATTGGTACGTCATATAGTCCTACAACAATGCAGAGTATTTATTTTAGTCAGTTAAAAGTAATTTTTTAAGCCATTTTGGAATATTTGAAGTCGAAAAACAAATTTATAGTTATAGGACAGCTAGGCTCTCCGTATAATTGCTTTTCATTAGGAGAAACTGAGTGGGTACCGCAAATAGGTGTTCCCTTCTCCGCTAGATCAGAATGGGAAATTCCTACTTTATTAAATTCTTTTTCTTGTATACTTTGAGATACTGAAAAATAATCAAATAACTCAACTGAATAATAGATTTCCAACGAATTGGAGATAAATTCAGTTCTTACTCGATATGTCTTTTGCTCAGCAATGCCACATAATTTCTGGAAGTACATGAGTTCAGATATTGATCGATAAGTTCAATTAAGACTCTCTTATAGAGATAAGATGGAAAAAATATCAATAAATGCAGCTATTACATACCTCCGACCTCCACTGGTAAATGCAGTTAGGATCTTTAGTCTTGATATCAATCCATGCATCAATGAACTTGTCCCATGCATCATAATATGCCTCGAGGTTCTTATTTACCAATTCAAGCTGGAAAAATGAAGAAGAAAATGAAAGGTCAAATAGACCCAAAACTTTTGGTTTACTAACTGCTTGTACACACCAAATCATAAAACCTAGAATTGCAATTGTGGCACAGTAGCCTTAATTGAGAACAATGTATAGCTCAAAAAGCAAGTTAAATTTTGGATTATCTGGTTTTCAACCAATACCTTCTAAGATTTCAGCAGAAAGGTAAGAGAATCAGTAGGCCATTATATTGTACTGCAGTATATTTCACATATACGATTACAATTTGGTAAATTTCTACTGATAGTACTTGATTATTATTTTAATCTTTGAACCTGATGTTTGTGCACTGTAACATTGTCTTGTAAACACATAATTGTTGAAGATATCTACATCTTTTTCTACAAACTAACATTATGGAATTTAAAAAAAATAGCATTATAATTTCTCCAAAATTAATTGTAAATATTGTTTTCTAATAAAATTTTCCGGTGTGGTATTTTGCCACCTGACCCTCAAAAAATTTCTTCAAAATTAGAGGAGAACAAACTTATGACAGAGAAATACAAAACCTTGTTTGAAAAAATTGAAAACGCCATAGCAGAAATTGAAACTCCAAGCTTCAAATTTGATCGAATTCTTCTGATCTTGGACTCTTCCTGCATAAAAAATATACTGCTGGATAAAAGTCAAATGACAAAGATGGAATTATTTCTTAACAGAAAAGGAAAAATTGGACTAAATGATGTACCGTCTTTACAAATGACCATTAAATAATCTCATACTTATAGAAAAGATAAAAAAAAAACTTCATGTAGTCGTAGGATTATGAAAGAACTGACCTCAAATTATGTGAAAGGAAAGAAGAAATGCTCAAAAATTGAGCTACCATTGATTCGTTGTTGCAACCACGATAGTTAAAAACCTCATTGCAGCATGGCATACAAAATTACAAATTTTGATCCTTCTCCTATAGTCTTTGCATCCTTTCCAGGCTTTTTGACCACCCAGCAACAGTGGCGCCAGTGTCTTTGCACCACTGTAAGGGTAAAAAACAAAATTAAACAATAAATTAATTTTGGGTAATGCGAGCAATAAAAACTATTGAAAAGTAGATTGAATTTGCTAGAATCAATGTTTAAAGGAAGAAAAAAAAAGAATTCATATGTAAGGAGGCCTACCGTAGTTGCAAATATTAGGTTAAGAGAAGGAAGCGACTTCCTGCATCGCGTGCAAACGCTAGTGTGGCTGACATGGCAGATGAAGCACGAAAGAGGCTCAAACGTGAAAATGGCGTGCATCTTGATAGAAAGCATCGTCTACTCGGAGGAGAAGAGAGGTGCGCTGACAGGGGGTGAAGGAGACGTGCAGCGGAGAGCGGCGACTATGGTCGATCAGAAATTGGATTTGGAGGAAAAATAGTGAACGGCGGCCAAAACCTAGACTTGGGCTGAAAAGAAGGAGAGGAATTAGGAAATCAATTCAATTTCTTTATTTGTAGTAAGCTAAATAAGAAGGAATTGTTCCTTTGGCTTAGCAAACGGCAATCCACGTTTTTCAATTTTGCAAAACCTCACGACGGATCGGGAAAGGCTCAAGGCTGGAAAAGTAAATGAATTTGCGAAAACAGAGCGAAGCAAAAGAATGAATGAAGAGATTAATGAGTCAGTAGTGGTATCTCGCGCGCTTTGTGCGATCTATTTTTTATATAACTTTTATTAAATCTATATATCTATATACTACTTATAAAGCACCAGTATAAAAGAAGTAAATATTTCATATAAAAAAAGTAAACATGTCAGATAAAAAGATATAAACAATTTCTAACGTAAAGTATGGAGCATTGATTTTGTTAATCTGATATGATCTGTGGTTCAGATTTAAATATCAGATAAAAAACTAGCTGTTAGACTGAAAGGGTCAATGTCGTCGGGTGTATTTCTATCGTATTGTTCGCTGAAGACCGCGTGTTCGATTCTACCTGTTCGCGTTTATTTCTCCTGCGCTATTTTTTATTAATTTTTAATTCATGCTCCCAAACCCTTCCCCACTATCTCCTCTCTCATCTATCGGAAAAGGAAATTTCCAAAAGATATACGCTATCTAAACCTCTCCGCCATTCCTTTTGATTACGAAAAAAAAGGAAAGGTCGGAGCCTCCACAAACCACAATCCACCCCCCCTAATTCTCGGCCTCATTCCTTCTTCGTCTCTTTCTTGTTTCCTCATATGCGCGGCGCCTCATGAAAATCTGTAACAAAATCCAATCGCTAGATTTTTTTTCGCCTCCGCCAGAAATTCAAGCTTCCTTTTCTGTAAACAATTTAAAAAATTCATTTGGCGCTCAAGCGACGAAGCATGGAAACATTTTTTGTTTTTTTCCGCTCGATGGATTTTGAAATTCGGAAGAATTCCCCTATATATTCCTTCATTCTTGGTTGTTTCTCATCAGTTCTTGATTTCAACAGGTGAACATGAAAATGTCAATCAGTACTATTTCTTTTCAACATCTCTCTCTGTTCAATCAATTAATTTAGTTCATTTTGGTTATTTTTTTTGTTCTAGCAAATTTTAGTGTAAGAGGAAGAACTGTGGTGGTTGATTACTGCTTCTGTAAGTGCTCTTTTACTCTAACCTAGATCACTTAATTTTTTTTTGTTTGGAATTTCTGGTTAATAAATATTGTTTTTTTTAATGTGTTGTTTGTGTGAGATCTCTATTGACCCCCCCCCCCCAAACAGAAAGTGATTTTAAACCTATTATGCTTAAATTATTGTTCTATTTTCATTTTCACCTTTTAAAAAGTAACTGTAATTTCAAAATAATGTCTTTGTTTAGGTTTATTTATTGTTCTTTGTCTCTTTTCTTTCCTTGTTTATTGGTTTCTTGTTTGTTCATATGTTCGTGGCATATGCAATGGTTAGTACTGACGTGAGTTCTTTTTTCTTTGAAGGAAGATTTTTATAATCTTGTTGGTGAGTTGATTTGAATCCATAGAATTGCATGTTTTGAGTGGTTTATAATCCTCCGATCTTGTCATCTTGTTTCTCTTAACACGTGGGGTCAAAAAACAATCAGTGTGATATCTCTGATCTTGTAATTAGCTAGGAAAATAAATTGCAGTCCTAAACCCCTGGTAGAAGGTGCAGCACAGTAGTTGATACAAGACCTGAACCTGTATCAACCCACATCAACCTGAAATATCGATCATGTCCTAAACCCCTTGTCTTATTTAAATCCCCATGATGTTAATGGATAACTGCTTCTTGATTGAAGGTGTTAAATAGAATGGGGGATGCATTCAAATCTATCCAGCGCATCTACACGATAAGGAACACAAATGCTATAACTAACACCAATGATGTCATGCCTTTTATTGCAAGGTAATTGTTGTTTGTAACTCACTTTGATGATTTAACATCAATATTCACTTTAGTTTTGAATTATGATTGCCTCATGTTCATGGAATATCAAGTAACATACTAACATGTCATGCTACTGTAATTAATTCAGAACCCCCTTTATACAACCATCAACACAAATGAACACATACTTACAGAGCAAATTAAATACAGTAACATTTGTAGCATCTGACGCGCTTTCCACTAAATGAATCTCTATGAGATTTCTTCTTATGTCCCACAAATAGAATCAAGTCAATTTTTTTGAATCCTCTAAAAGGATTTCATGAGTTGAATACATTAAACTGAGGAATCATTATTTGGGATTTGCCCAAGGCATAATATAATGGCTTCTCTCCAACGTGTTACATAAAACATGCATGACAAGCACCATACCATCTCTCCTTGACCATATCCACATCTACTCTCTTTCTATTCCCCCTTCTCCTTCTTTGTCTAAAGCTTGATTGGTAGGTATTCATGACTAACTCTTGATTTAAAACTTGGGGACTATCATTTTTAATTTTTGAAACTACGATCAGAATAAAATTTTGGAATTAAAAAGTTCACCATTTCTTTCAAATTCAGTATTGTCATCCTAATCTTTCTTCTTACTATTACCATTTGACAAGTACTATTTATTTTCAATAATTTGTGTGTCAATTTTTTTTTTGTTATTGTTGTCAGTCAAAATGGAAGAGGTGGGTCTCAGCCTTTGCAATCCAATGGACGTAGAAAGCTTGAAGATGTATCACCGAACCCAAGGTATGTTTCTCTCCGGTGTTAGCTGAAAATTATCAGTCTTTTCTGCTTACTGTTTCATTAATATTTTTCGTATATTTCAGGGCTAGGAGATTTGCAATTAACTTCGATCAAGTGGTACAGAAATTCAATGTGCCAATATCTAAAGCTGCAAAAGAGTTTAAGTTATCCACGTCTACCTTAAAGTTGCGTTGTCGGGAGTTAGGTTTTGAGAAGTGGCCTTATCCCAAGCTGAAGAGTTTGAGGAATTTGGTGAACAATTTGACTAAATATCGGATTCGAGACTTTCAAAACATTGTGGATGAAATTTGGGAAGAAATTGAATCCATCAAAGAGAACCCATCCCTGGATATCAAGGCCGAAACAAAAATTCTTAGGCAACAAATGTATGAGCTGAAGAGGAAGCGCCGGAGGATGGACTAGAGGGTTGTTGGTTGAAGTTGATTTAGATTTGTTTGTTTCAATTATCTTGGTGCTTAAATTATATGTAATATATAGATAGTTAGTGAAGTTAGTATATTTTGTGTTTTAATTTTATTTGGCAATGTTAATTTATTTTACTTCTACATGCTTGGTTGTATGGGTACTGGTCAAAAAATAATATATAATAATTTTGGTTCATCTCAGCTTGATGATAAGCAAGTGTACTTGCTGTTTAGATTGGATCTTTCTCATTCTATTGTGCTCAAGATTTTTGCTTGCTTTCTTAGATGATAAAAATGTTTACTTGATTATTGTCAGTAGAATTGGAATTAGGTTAACATTTCAAAAAGGAAAGTTAGCCAAATTGTAGTTGCTATAGAGATTATCCTTTATAAAAATTAGAGCCAGAACTAGGTGAAGTCGTGTTTTCTTGGTTGGTTCATGATTGTATTTGGATTTATTTAGTCATGTTAATTTGGTTCTGACAAAAAAAAAAATACAAGAATAGATACCCCTTGTACTATGACTATACAAATGGCATAGAAGTATCCATTTATAAAGAAAAAAGTACTGGATATCCTTGCAATTATTCTTGAAGATACTTAAGACACATGGCATTTCCATCTTTAGTTGGATAAAATACAATAATATTTTTCAGTTTTAGCAGAGAATTCGAATAAAAAAAAACAATTCATTACCAAACTAATTATGCACTACTTATCATTTCCTAATATGTGGTGTCTACTATGGTATGTATAGAGAGTGAGGCCAGGACAAAATAACGTGTGTATATCGTAATTAATTATAAATTTATATTGAGATTTATTTTGAGACAAGATAACGTGTCATTTTAGTTACCGAAATACTAGGGATAACATTTTTTATTTACCGAAATACTAATTTTTATTTACCGAAATACTAATGTTATCCCTTGCACGGTGAGGGAAAATTAAATACATAATTCAGAGTCGTTATATTATCATTAAATACTTGCTTATTTTGTCTGAATTGATTATCATATAGCCTTTTGCTTTAATGTTCAGATTCAGATAAAAGAAAATTCAAAATTAACTCTTACCGATTACATGGATAAGGAAACGTTAGTATAGGAAATTAAATCAATTACCCCTATTATTTCCATATCGGCATTTATGGTGATCAGGCAAACATAATTGCTTACTATTCCTCATGCCTATGGATGCGGCAGTAAAAAGGCTTAGCAGTATCCTGTACTGTGGTGAATGTGTTATGGGTTAAAAGAGCCAAAACTCAGATATCATACATAAGTCAGGGTCAAAATTGAATTGTAATTTTAGTTATATATGTCAATACATGAACTATACTGGGACTAAAGTGAAAACGTTCTCCTCTACCAATTTTGTTTCAGAATGGTTGGCTTGGTCTAATTTTATGAAAATACAGGGACTAAGTAGCAAAAGATAAATATGGCTTGTCAAGAGGGACTTACTTCCATTTCTTTGTGTTAATGTATAAATTTAAGTAGACAACCGTTATATAGTGCATACAATTTCTCTTCCATATACTCCCACAAATAAGAAAGACTGCAGTTTGAATACCATGGTTAATGCTAAAGGCTTTCCTGGAAATTTGAACGAGACGTGAAGTTTAGTTGACACTTACATAAGTATCTTGATATAATGTTTAAAAGTTAAGGATATTTTTCTTGTCAAAGTTTTATGTCCAATTCAAATTGAGATTCTTCAATTTACTTTATAGACAATCTTCGCCACTTCACTGTACCAATACCAGACTTTTGTGCTACCATACACTACATGACTCCCCCACTAAACCAGGGAGACGCAACAAAAACTGACCCCGTTGAATTCTCATCTCCACCACGAGGCTAGCGATACCGCCTTGAGAGTTGCCGTGACTGGAAAGTCTAATGGGTTCGCACCCGTAATCAAATGGACCCAATAACAAAGGAAACAAACCCTATCTCCACAAGTCTGTTCCTTTTTTAAACAAAATAACAAACTAATTTCAGATGTACATTTCTTTTTTAAACCAAAATAACAAAGTAACTTCTATTTGTTTTTTTTTCATTTTTTAATCAAAATAGCAAATTTGAAATGAAATTAGAAGAATAAAAAACAGCTTTTATTTTTTCTGCATTTCAAGTTTCAACACCTCAAGTTGAAAATGAAGACTAGAAGCGATCATGAACTTTTTTTTTAATACCAGATATTGTCTTTAGAAGCTGCACAAGCTATTTGCTAATATTATTGAATACAATTTGTAACCTGCTTCATAAAAAATTGCCCGCACATTGAGCGGGCACTGCTGCTAGTTTAGATTAAAGAAATTGGATATAATGTTAGTTGTTAAATATCTGCGCGATCTACTTTTTTCATTAATGTTAGTTGTTAATAAATTGTGTAACGCAACATTTTGGTAATATATGAGAATTATAGATTATGAATATTAGTTGTTTATTTTTCTTTGTTTCTTCAGTGAGTGAAAGAGTAGAGAAATAGAAGTAAATTTAACTTATAGATGAGATACTTTCAAATAGATAAACCACTGAGATTGTTTTAATCACGACAAAACAATTTGTCAGTCGAATAAAAAGCTATAAAAATATTACAAAAAAAAAAAAGATCTGATCCGTAATTTTTTTTTTTTGAAATCAAGATCCCAAGCAGGGGTTCCATTAAAACTAAAAAGAGTATTTGAGTCATATAAAAGAGTTTTTCTCGTGATCATTAAGTTTAATAATAAAAAATTGATAAAGATATATAAAGTTTAGTGCACCCGTTTAAAGGAATGAAAATTGTTATCTAAATAGATTGCTATTTTTTTTCTTTCCTTGCTTTAATGAATCCTTATTTCTTAATCCAACAGTATTAATTTTTATTCGATTAAACGAAGACTTTAATTAATTAAGGTCATAATGGTTTAAACATTAAGTTGAGTTTAATAATAAATCGTATATACGATTAAATGGGTAAATAGAGTACAACTTATGTTGTATAATTGTTTGTCCAAATCTAATCGGAACTTTTAAATGCGCCAACAATTAATTTGTTTGGACAGATATTGGCTTACAATTGGTGAGGATGGATATTTTTATACCTCAATTTAGAGATATTTCCTTTACGCCTTTTGGCCTCTCTGTTGTGATTACGCCTTTACGCCTTTTGGCCTCAATTTAGAGGATATTTTTATACCTCATGGCATGGTGATTACGACAAAATTTAATTAATTACATAAACTCTCTTTAATTATACACTCTGTTGATCATAGGATCTGAATTTCGAAAGGAATTTTTACGCAATGAGATTTCATTTTTATGAAATTTTCTTTTTCTTTGTACCTGGTCCCTAATTAACCAATATTATATATTCAAGAACGTATACAAAAAGAGAAATAACTAATCATTCTCTGTGCACTTACGTAGATGTACTAGTTTTTGTGATGGATTAATTTTAATAATTGCACTAATTTTGTTGCGTGCTATTATGCTAAGGCCATATTGATTTATTTGTTTTAAAGTGTTAACAAATAAAGAAATAATTTTTGGGTCACGCTATACTATAGTGATGTAATCAAAAGTCTTTGGACTTTGAAATTTCATGTCCATATTAAGATTTGTAGTGGATTTTATATTGTCTATAAAGGATGCATTAGATTATTATAATAATATTATTGGCTTAACAATTGTATTAACGAAAGGCTCAATTTAATATTGAGTCTAAACAAATTATGTTTCGTTTGTTACATGAGTCACTCAGATTAAGCCGTGTTAATTATATTTGTTGTGTTACATTTAAACACAATTTGTTGTGTTCAAGCCGATTACCTTGTTTACGACTATATAGATAATTTCATCATGATTTGGACAATACTTATGCATCCAATAAATATATACATATATATAATTTTTAATTTATGGTTTCATATGTACTTATGTATACAAACGGTCCAACGAATGTTTGTTACAAATTTTGCATATGAATAATTAACCATATTAAGTTACTTTTAATAATTTGGTCATTATTAATTTCAACAATTTTAATTGTAATTACCATTTTATTAAAGGAACAGTGTGATATTTCTATTTATATATATCACAATAAAGTTTTACATTTAATAAATTATGACAGTCAATTTTAACAATTTTAATTGCCATTATAATTTATAAAATTATACATTATGTGGTATATTATTATTTTCACATTTAATAAATTATAAATGTCAATTTTACCAACTATAATTGACAATTTTAGTTTATTATGTGGAATTTCATTTACGATTCAATTTGTTTCTGCCTAACGGAGATACAAATTGATTTTTATGGAACAACTATCGTGCAAAACTGAAATTTTGGGCGTTTTATTATTGATTTCAGATTGACGAATTTTTTATTCCTTTTATAGTTGTTCAATTTTATTATATAATTTGTGATATTTTACTTTACATATCACTATAATGTTTATATTTAATAAATATCAAGGATGTCAATTTGAACAACATTAATTGACATTATAGTTTATTAAATAGAATTGTCTCATTATCTTCAATTTATTTTCTACCCAACGGTGATATAAATTGAATGTGAAGAACTATTATGTTAAAACTGAAATTTAATTGGCGCTTTATTAATTATTTCAGTTTAATTAATTATTAGTTCTTTATGTTGTCCCTAAGGAGGCTGCTTTATCAAGATTTAGCGGAAACAATTATGGTTTTAAACCGGTTTGGTATTAACTCCCCTAACATAAATCAATTGGTACCCAATACAAGCAAGCACACAAGCAATTCAAGTATGACAATAAAGTAAAGAGAAAAAGAGAGAGAAATTGAACACGCGATATGATTACGGAGTTCCGGCCCGCTAGGAAAGGCTAGCCTCGGACGTCTCCGGGAGTTTCGCTATGTCGTACGTCTCCGGGATATGTCGTACGTCTCCGGAAATTTCGCTACCACCAAAGGACGCGCTCCATTCAATTCCAATAAGAACGGGTCTACAACTTCGAACCGAATCACCTCGTCACAATGACACTCGAGGTGGATCGGCCTAACTCAAATGGCACAACGCCTCAAAGGAGAAGAGCTCTCAACCTATTCCAACCTACACCTAGCGACAATGTCGGGGCGGTGATGTTTGAGGCTACTAAATCTCTCAAAATGGTCTAGCTATGAAAAGCTCAAGTGGGAGAGTATCCCTGTGCTCAAAGGCTCAATTCTGGTCAAATTTTGCAAGGCAAAAACTCTCTTTTAGAGAGAACAAGGGGTGGATATAAATAGAGCTCGTCAAAAGCTGCAAAACAACTCAAAAAGCTGTTGTGCGTTACACAACGCAATATTGCGTTATACGACCCACATATAGCCATTATAATAAAACAAAGAAAACAAGCTATCCGTTGGCAGTGCGTTACACGACCCAATATTGCGTTGTACGACGCACTGGACGACCGTTATAATAAAACAAAACGGATAAGCTAGCCGTTTGAGTTGTCAGGTGCGTTATACGACGCGGACCACCCGTTGTGCAACGCAACATTAAATGACACTAAATGATCAGGAAAAGTGAGTGAAAAAGGCCAGAGAAAAACCAAAGAAAGGTTGTACAACGTTTCAGTGCGTTATACAACGTTCTGGCCTGACTAGAGAAAATTGCGTTGCACGACGCGTAAATTGCGTTGTATGATGCAGCTGGTGCGTTACATGACCTTCTGTTGCGTTGTGTAACGCACTGTTTCTGTGAAAGGAGAAAAACTGCACAAACTGGTGCGTCGTGTGACGCAATATTGCGTTACACAACTCACTGGTGCGTTGTACAACCCAATATTGCGTTACACGACGCACTGGGTCTGAAACTGAGAAAAAACTGCACAAAGCTGGTGCGTTGTATAACTCAATATTGCGTTACACAACTCACTGGTGCGTTGTACAACCCAATATTGCGTTACACGACGCACTGGGTCTGAAACTGAGAAAAATACTGAGTTTTTAGCTTTTCTACTAAGACCATTTCAAGGATAAAAGGACTAAAGTAAACCTTCTATTTAAGTCTAAACTAGCCTACAAACCCTCTAAAGACTTGATCTTGATCTTGCACATAGTTTTTATCCAAGTCTTCAAACTTTGCACCTTCTTCCTATAAAACTCAAAGAAGATTGTTAAATGCCAAATGATATTGTTTTGTAATCGACAAACTAGAGACGTTTAGTACAACACTTTTAATTATGCTATGTGAATATTAGTCGACTATTAACCACTTTATTCTTCCTAAATTTTTACACATTGAATAAAACTAATTATCCTAACTTGAAAAGAAACATTGAGATTTGTCTTGGTATTTTGAAATTAAACAAGACATTATGAAAAGATTCTGCTGCAATTATCAATAAAGACAGCAATGATGAAATACTAATTTTTCAAAATTATATCTCAAATTTGATGAGGTCAAGTTTGGATTTAAAGAAAATATTATAAATCAATGTATATATCTCAGGGTTAATGGGAGTAATTTATCATTCTCGTTTTGTATGTGGATGATAGTTTATTGGTCAATAAAAAATTCACATTAGGTTATTTATTTATTTATTTATTTATGTTTGTATATATGATGATTAATTTTATTGAAGAGTGCTTAGCAGTTTATAATGACATCTTCTACTATGCAAGCAAAATTTTGTGGCATATTGTAAGTAGGGGTGTCAATTTGGTACCATTTCGAATGTTTCCGTTCCGTTCTGTCCGGAACAGAACGGAAACAGAAGGAAAATTGATTACGTTTTCAGAGACGGAACGGAAACGGAATAGGTGGTACTGCACGTTAATGTTCCGTTTTATCGAAAAATGACTGAAATCAATGAAAAATAGGTGAAATCAGTGAAAAATGAGGAACGGAACGGTTAAACGGAACAGTTTCTGTTCCGTTTTACGAAATGGAACGGAAACGGAATGAATTTCATTTCCGTATGCTGGAACGGAACGGAAAACGGAACACCCTGTTCCGCTTCCGTCTTTAACGTTTGACACCCATAATTGTAAGGTCACTTATGTTATTTATATTATGCAAACGACTGCTATTTTGTCTTTTAAGAACAACAAATCAAGTAAGTGTCTAATGGATTGACATATTTTGTTGTTATAAACAAAGTCAAAGATATGACTATAGTAAATACAACATATTAATTTGAGAATTACGTTAACTAATTCTCTCAATAAAGTATAACCACCCATTTTTGCCGGCATGGGTCTGGTTGCTAATTATGATTTTGTTGTATTGAATTATGTATTAAGTTATGATGTGAAGCTTCAAATTATGAGTTTGACTTTGAATTATGAAATTTGCTTATTTCTTATGTTGCGCATTATGTTTAAATTAAGCAAATTTACTTAAGTGGATCAAATGAATTGTATTAACCATTTGTTGGAAAGAATACCATTTCTAAAATTAATGGGGTCAAATAACAGTATTAGTTATTTTGATTGTATTAGTTTAGTTTGGTATTTGTATCTGAACAAGATTTAAGATTATATTGGCCAATTTTGAATTTGTGCTAAATTATGATGTTTTCAGCATAGGCCAAGTGAGAGAATGTTGGAATATTTAATGTGGCCTATGACAATTAATGTGAGCCAAGTTCATTTAAGATAATTAACTAAAGGGTGCATCATAATTTGATGAAAATTCTGATGGACCAGATTCATTATACTTGATCCCTTTGGTTGCCTCAGCATTAAATACTCTCTAATCTGAAAATTAAAAGGTACCTTTTCCCATAATTTAGTCTTTAAGAAAATTCAGAATAAGAAGAGAGAAAACGCTATTATTGACCATCATTATGGCTGAGAAAAACTCAAAGAAGATCAGTACTAACGCTTCCGTCTAACGACTAACGATTTCTGCTCTTCAATTTGTAAGTTTTATACTCATATTTTTGTTATTTTATATGATTTACGAATTCTGAAAATTTGTGTTATTATTTCTAAACACACTAAATTAATGATTACGTCTATCAATATAAACATTAGTGTTGTCCTGTGCTGAATCGATTGGTTTTTGCAAAATTCCAAGTCCATGCTCACTTTAGCTTGTATCATAGTAGATACTATTTGTAGATGAATTGATCACATCTATCAATCAGAATGCATATAGATAAATTATGAAGAAAGTTTAAAATTAGTGTCAGATTTTTAACCATACAAATATCATAACTGAAGTTGAGCTTCAAAATTTGCATTGTGCTATATATATAAAAATTGGAACTTTTCAATCTATGAATGCCTTGAGCAAGATCTCTTAATGCCCAAATCATTACTATGTCGGCCTCTACATGAATGCAGACAAAAGGTTAGTTAAAGGCATAACAGAAGCAAATTTTTTTTTTTTGTAACGACAAATAATTTTGTTGTAGAACGATTTGGAAAAACTGATCATGTACCTGTTGAGACTCGTTAGAACTGAACCACTATAAGAATTGAAGGCTCTCAAATCCATTTCTCAAAGTAAATTTTGAATATCTAAAATAATGTAGATAATGCAAATGGTAAAAAATCACTATGCAATGACAACAACAGAATAAAAATAAGAGGATAAATATGCATCGATCAGATTGTTTCTTCAGTATGAATCCAGATCTGTTGCTCTTGCATGTAGACTATCCAAAACGAAGCAATCAACATAATGCACAAAATATAGGAAAAACATAGGACTAAGATTTAATTTCAAATCTCTTATCGGAGTAGGAGATTACAAAACATTTAAACATATTACAAAATATAAGAATCATGGCTGAGGTAGTATTCTTTCTGTTACTTCAAACAGATTATAAAACATAAATTGTAAAACCCTTAAATATGCATACCTGATGTCCAGAAAATTGATCCAATGCCTGTTGCAACCAATGCCTGATATTGCAACAGGTCCAGCTGTATGTAGTGTCTGCAAACTGAAAAGTTCATAGTACAGAAAGAAAATCTCATCTACATGGCCCCATACAATTATTGTTGATAATTCTATGTCTATTTTCAAGTGTAACTCACATCAGATCATTGGAAAGCCGATGACAATTGTTTAACCTGCAAGCAGTGGACCTGCAATTGAGAGGGAAACAAAGTTTATCAGCCTGAAACTGAATTTAAATTGGAAACCCCATTCAATATCAATGATAAACTAAAGAAAAATTCATAAAAATATGAAAGATAAAGAAAATAGAAACACCAATGAATAATAGTGAGAGCAGTATAAACTTTAATGAATAATAGTGATCTTATCTTGCGTGATCTTCTAAGAATTCTTTTTTATCATAGGCCTAGAATATTTAATAGTGTAGAAAGAAAATCAAAATTAGAAGGCAATAATTTTTCATAGAGAGCTAAGGAAAAAGTGGCAATATGATTATTTGAGAAAGTAGAAAAAAAGGGGAAGAGAAATACAAAACAATGTTAAAAGGGATATTGAATACTTCCCTAATGCATGATACACGTATTTTTTCTTGCACCAAATATCCAGCCTTTGGGTATAGCTGAGAAAGGCTAAATTTCCCTTGTACCTTGCCATTGCCATTATCTGACGACATCACTCAGTTTCTAATTTTCATTACCTTGTGTTACTCATTGGAATAATTTTACTGACACCCATTAAATCTTCGACATGTGTGGATGTGAAGACATTTATTTCTGCAATTTGACATGCATAAAAATTATTTTTCACTTTTCGCCCTTGATAGAATTATCAGGATTGATTTACCTATAGAAATGGTAGGGGCCGACAGGTAGTGCTATGTCTGAACCTTCTGTACTTAAGAGGAGACAATGGGTTCTTCTTTAAATCAGTGAAATCCAACAAAACAGAGAGAGCATCCATCCATCCATCCATCTATCTCTCATATTTACCGCTCTCATGTCTCTTATGTTCTTTTCTGATCCCTGTGTAGACCTGTCAAACGTGGTTAATTGTCACGGAAATACCCCTAATCGTTATCGTTTTGTTTAAATATACGGCACAAATTATATTATCGTTAACCACATCGTTTATCATACGGCACAAAAATCAATTTCGTAAATCGTTTCGTTTAAGTAAATGGTTTAAACGATTTAACGTTTATGTAATTGAGCAAGGGAGAGAATACCCTTCTTGGGTATCTGTTCATCAAAAAAAAAAAAATTGAGCAAGGGAGAACTACAGTACCACACCCAATTTTTTTTATCAAAGAAAGTATTTTTATAAATAGCTGCTAAGAAATTCGTGAATTATCCAAGTAATTTGTCAAGAAAATTTTATTTTTCTTTGAGAAATAAATTGACATAGAGCTCATCCGATTAGATCATCTCCAAATTGTACAACAATCCCCATGCTAACAAAAAATAAGAAGAAAAGAAAAAAAAAAGAATGAACAACCATCCCAAATTATACAGAGAAGTCACCTCCTTGAGTCCTTGACTCCTGACTCCATGATCATCAACCCCAACCCATTGTCAAAGCTGGGACCCACCCCGACCCGTAAGCAACCCTTCTTTACTCCTCATCAGCATTGGAGTGTGGGATCTACCTCCAGATCTCCTCCCTCTAGCCCCTCCTAGGCTTCCATCTTCCACGCAAGAGATGATGGCGTTGCCATCGCCGTCGTCGTATAGTGGAGGGTGGTGCTAGTCCTTGCGGTTGCGCAAGAGGTGTGGTAGGGGTGGTGCTAGCCATTGCTAGGATTTGTAGACTAGAGAGACCAGAAATTTTATTTTCTTTACTATGTTTTTTTCTTTGTATTTGCTCCAATAGTGTAAAGATAGAAGGGAAAGAGGAAAAAATGAGTTGGGAGCCAGAGAGAAAGAGGAAGAAAGCAGGTCTCGAGGCACCTCCTCGTTTTTTCCGTCACAACTATTCAAAAAATTCTATACCAGTGCAATTCTATACGGCAAAACGAGATAACGGAAACGATAAAGGTATAAACTGTTGACGTTTCGTTTGTTATACGCAGCATACTAGCCGATTCATTTTCGTTTCGTATAATTATACGCGACATAATCGATTATCGTTATTCGTTTCGTTAATTCTTAACGTCACGGAATAACGATAAACGACTATCGTTGACAGCTCTATCCCTGTGTCCTCTCTGATCCCCTTGTCCTCCTGCCATAAAGGGGTAGTGGACATGTCAGGACACAATTTATTGTAATATGAAAAAAAAGGCCAAATTAACATGATACAGTTGAACAAATTAAGAGTCAGGCAATGCCACCGAAGTTCTTGAGTTTTTGAGACCATGCACTCTTACTGTAAGCATTCATCCCTCATCTAAATAATAAATCCTTTTGCAGAACTGAATTTTACAAACAAAGAATAATAATTTTTTGACAAAATATGACTCAGCAATTTTCAATTGATTTTTTTAATTATCAATTACCAGGAAAATGAGGGTGTGGCCTGGCACATTTGAGACAACCAAGGAGGTGGCATGTGCTTTTGATGAGTTGTGGTGCTGATTAGTGACCGCAATGCTAAGAGCAACTTCTCCATTACAACTACTACTGCCTCCAATGTTCTAACATAAGTACATAACATATGAAACAAAAGTATAAGTTAGATAGTGCTAGTAAACAATATAAACCTGATAAACAAAAGTTTCCATTAATTGTCTATAAAGAAAAATGAGCAACTAATATCCATTCAAGGAAGTGTAATTTTTTTTAACCTGCGCAAAATTTTTTCAGAAACATAATATAGAAAAATAGTCCTGTAAATTATAGCAGAACAATGTTAAACTAATCATGATTATTTTAGATATTAATCTACGAACTTTTAATAGGAGACTTGAGTAAGTAAACAGACAACACAGTCCATTCTGTATAAATTCTCATATTGAGCCATAGAAGAAAATAAATTTAAAGTCATCATAAAAATGACCAGTAATTTGATTAAATTGGGATTGCATCTGAATATGGATAAAATTAGAAAGAAGAACCCACATAATTCCACCATAGCATTCTGCAACAACACAAATATAGGATCCGTAGAAATAAAATGGAACCGAGAGAATTGATAGTATTCTTATATCAATTAGAAGCTTCTTGTGATTTCTAAGATGCAGCGGACGTCATAAAAACTTATGAAAATGAAAATGACATTTCTTCTACTATCATCAATTTCTTTCTTTTTTTTTTTCACAAAGACAGTAAAGAAGAAGCTCCATCTATTTTCCATTTCAGTAATGAACAAAAAATAGTAATATTTAAGCAATGATTACCCGATACATGATATTTTAGGGATTTTGAAGTACAAAACCTATCATCTGTGGAGGAGCATCTAGAAGCATTAAGTTGGCCAAATTTGAACATTTTTCTTTCATTTAATTTAGTTTTGAGAAAATCAAGGTATTGAATCTACCTGTACTTCATTGAAGATCACCATCTTTGCCGTAAGTTCATTTGATTTTTCTATGAACATCAGAGCGGTCTTACATGATTTTCTCAATCTGGATAATAAGATACTGTCAAAATCATACAACATAAGAATGAGAGAAAAACAATCACAATTTTAATTAGATTGCAACTTGGTACATCTAGATCTATATATCACTTACTTTTTATACAAACTGACCAGTCTAGCTTGCAAGATCCTAATTTCTCTCATGAAGCTCATAGTAAATGTTTCAATAAGCTCCATTAACGTTGATTAAAAAGAAAGTACAACAGTTTATACTGATCAAAGGAAGAATTACAAAAAAAATAACCTTGTCGATCATATTTAATAGAGATTCTAAATTAAACAATTAGAAGAACATAATAGCTAGAATCGAAGGACAAAAATCCCTGATCTTGAATTGCCAGAACTGCAAGTGAAACAAAAAAAGGAAAATAAAACCCATATGCATCAAAAGTGAATAAAAGCAAAATGATAAGAGAAAGCAAAAATCTAAAAATGAAAATATATCAAGCTTATTTAACTATATATGAAAGCTCACCTGTAGGGAATAATCCACCTTACAGCATGGTCAATAGCCAAAGTCTACCTACCTTCCATTGTCTGCTCTCCACCTTCAAATAAATTAGCTGATATCGTCATTATTTGTAGGCATTTGGACCATACTTGGCATTCAAATAACACTCTAAACCATTGAATTATTCAATAGATTGCTATGATTTCTATGGAATTGGCTCTACCGTCGTTTCTTCTCTCATTTTACAGAACTTTGATGATTTCTGATGATTTTGGAGCATATAGATGGATTCCCGACGTAGCACGTGCACTAGACGACTCATTCCTAGCATTGGAGGCTCTTTTCTCTCTTCTGGTCGACCCGAACAATCATCTGTTCGATCCGACCAGCACCTATGGTAGCCAGGCGTCATTTTCTCTCTCCTGGTCGACCCGAACAATCATCTGTTCGATCCGACCAGCACCTATAGCAGCCAGGCGTCATTTTCTCTCTCCTGGTCGACCCGAACAATCATCTGTTCGATCCGACCAGCACCTATGGCAGCCAGGCGTCATTTTCTCTCTCCTGGTCGACCCGACCAGGAGCCTGTTCGATCCGACTGGGCATCACAACAGCAGACTTGTGCAACTGTTCTTTCTCTCTCCTGTTCGGTTCGACTGCACACCTGTTCGGTTTGACCAGGGTGCCACCATATCACATAAGGCATTATTTCTTACATAGAAACTGATGAAAATGGTAATTTCTTACGCCCTGGTGCCCTAGCCTTCCATCCTTGCGACCTGGGACATCCATATATACACTTCTAGACCTAAAGGAAAGGATACAACATTCCATACCACAAAATTCCACTTTCCATAGGCGTTTTTCTCTCTTCCACCATTGGAGATCATCAAAGCTTGGTTCTTTGAAGCAACGGCAGCAAGGAGACGAGTTTGATGACCATCTTGCAACACACCACTGCCTAGAGATCGTAGTTCGAAAGCATAAAGGAGTATTCGGTTTATTCTTCTATGTTTTCTTCTCTATTTTCAATGGGCTTGTATCTTGTGTTTTCTATGTTATTTGTTGTGTGTTTTAATACTATGTTAGGCTAAATTTATGTAGTCTTAGGGGTAAGGTAGTAACTTAGGTTTGGATGTTGTGATTTGACTTGATATGATATGATATGTTTTGTTGATTTGTTTTGTTGAGAATTATTATAATTGCTTGTTTAAATTGCTTGGTTAAGTCTAATTAACTTCTAGATGAATGACCACATTTAGTTAAGTTCTAAAGTTAGGTTAATCAAGATAATTTAGATAAAGTATTTGGGATAAATCGTAGATCCGAAAGGGGAGATTAGTTGGCACCAAAAGTGTAACTTTTAGACAAGTCCAAAAGACCTCTAGATATCCTTATGAACTCCAACAAACAAGTTTAAGTTGATTGAATTCTATACCAAAAGTTGTGAACCAATCAAGTTAATTAGGTTAGGTTGTGATTAAACCAGTTTCTAGTCCAACAAGCGATAGCTGAGGTTTAGCGAATCTAGGTTTAGCCAACAAACCCTAGCACAAAGCATAAAATATCATAAAAGGTCAAAACCACACACTTTTACCCTCTGTTAGGACCGAACAGATCCTTGTTCGAACCGAACAGAGAAGTAAACGCTTGAAAAACACCGTTCGATGCACGAAAGTGATAAGTTCTGTGTTCTAGAGTCCAAACCAAGGTGAAATCTGAACCCTAAGACGCTTTTTATACTGTTTGAAAACCAAAAAACCTTACTTTAGTTGTTTACTTTATTTTAATTGACAAAACAACCAAAAATATATACTTTACTTGCACCTTTACATTTAATTCATCAAAACTCTATACAAATATTCTTGTCTAGCTTTTGAAAAAGGATAAGTCCAGTAATCAATTGTACCGTCCCTTGGGTTCGACCCTAAAGCTGTACTCCAAAAGATTAGTGAGGTTAGCTCTAGGTCTATAAATTTATTTGATTCCTAGGTTTTAAGCCTTCATCAAATTGGCGACGTTGCCGGGGACGGTGTTGATATTGGATCCTTATCTTAGTATTAAGAGACTAGATCTTTTCTTTTTCTTTTTAAACTCACATTTTCTTCTCTCTTGATTACAGGACTGGCAGGTAACACGCAAAGGAAGAAGTCCCCACCCCCAAAGGTCAAAGACTTTCTCCGGAGAATCCGCGAAGAAGCCAGATCCTCCTCCTTTACTCCTGTTCGAACTGACCAGTGCTCTGTTCGATCTGACCAGGGCCTTGTTCGATCCGACTAGTACTCTGTTCAATCCGACCAGACCTCTGTTCAATCCGACCAGACCTCTGTTCAATCTGACCAGTGCTCTGTTCGATCTGACCAGTGCTCTGTTCGATCTGACCAGGGCCTTGTTCGATCCGACCAGTACTCTGTTCAATCTGACCAGACCTCTGTTCAATCCGACCAGACCTCTATTCAATCCGACCAGAGCTCTAAACAGAGAGAAGAAAACTCCGCAATGGCCGACCAACTCACTCCCGAGGCCATTGCCCAGCGCACACAAGAATTGGAGGACCTCCGCCTCCAACTTGAGCAAAGAGAGGCTCGATTGACAGCCGATCGGACCCTCCTAGCGGGTCAAAGGAGGGATTTTGACAATGAGCGTCGCCGATGGACCCAAGAAGATGAAGGGAGCATCAATAACTCCGACAACGAAGATGAGGAAGATCGTGAAAGGACTCTTATGGAGTTTGGAGTTCCCAGCGCAAGAAACGTGGGCGGACCAGTGGTGATTCCAGGCATCGCTGCTAACAACATGCAGATCGCTCCCAACCACGTCGTGCTTGTGCAACAAAATCCGTTCTATGAAAACGACGATGAGGATCCCCATGCTCACTTACAAACTTTTATTGATTGCACTAGATTGATTATGTTTAATGGTGTTCCTCAACAAGCAATTAGGCTATTGCTATTTCACTTCACCCTTAAGGACCGAGCACAAAAATGGTATAAAACATTGAAAAAAGGATCAATTAGGTCTTGGGATGAAATGGCACAAACCTTCTTGGATAGGTATTTTCCTTCGGATAGAGAAGACAAAATTAGAGCTGAATTGAATAATTTTGCCCAAAACCAAAATGAATCAATGAGGGATGCATGGGAACGGTTTAGGGATTTAGAAAATTCTTGCCCACATCATGGGATTCAAGAATGGATGCTCCTTAAATCATTCTACACTGGACTTTATGATAATATTAAAATCAATCTTGATTCTCTTTCAGGTGGGACATTCAAAAGACTTGATACGGCACGAGGGCGAGATTTGCTTGATTATTGTGCAAGAAATTACACATGGTACCCTCTACTCATTCCCCGCCACTCAAGTAATTCCAGGCAAAAAGTGCACAAAATTTCAACTAAAGAGGCGAGGATCGAGGAACTAGAAGCTGAACTTGCCGCTTACCAATCGACTCAAGGGACACATCTTCATTCAAACCAATGCGGAGCGTGCGGCGAGGAAGGACATACATCTATCAATTGTCCTCTTGCCAAAATTGGTAACGGAGGGGCCCAAGTGAACTACCTACACAATGGGCCCCCTTACGGTTCAAAGTACCAAAATAGCCCGCCAAATTTGTATAGGAATGCCCAATTCAATAACAACAATAGAGACCAATCATTTCAAAAGAAACCTTTTTTCGAAAGGGAAGAAATTTCAATTGTTGTTCAAGAATTCATGAGTGAGCAAGAAAAGATTAACAAATCTGTGGCTTTAGGGTTAGATGAATTGAAGGCCAGCACTGACGAATTGAAGGCTACCATCAAAGAATTTAAGGGAAGTGCAAGCACCTTACAACGCTTGGAGCGCATGATGGAAGCACACTTCTCCCGACCACCTGGCAAGCTTCCAAGCCAACCACAAGTCAACCCAAGTGCAGAGATCAAAGCCATTCATGTTCTACAAAGCGGCAATGAGTACCAAGACCCACCCGTGCCACCAAATGAAGGAAACAGCCTCTCTGTTCGGTTCGACCAGAATCTTGTTCGGTCCGAACAGGAGGAACCAGGGGAGATGCAACCAATTCTTAAGAAAGTTTTGTCATTCCCTCCACTCCATGAGGCATCCCAGACACAAGGCACCATTCCTGAGCCTGAACAAGCTGAAGAGGTGCCACTCGCACCCTCTGTTCGGTCCGACCAAGCTCCTGTTCGGTTCGAACAGAGCACAAAAGTGGTCCAAACCAAGGGCAGAAAGAAGGCACAACAACCTGAGTCAACCTATAGGTCTCCTGTCCCATTTCCTCAGCGACTTGTGAAGAAGAATGATGAAGAACGATTTCGAACTTTTTGGGAGATTCTCAAGGAATTGAAGGTCAACATTCCATTCACAGATGTCATAGCTCAAGTGCCGATCTTTGAAAGATTCTTGAAGGAGTTATGCACGGGCAAGAGATCCATGGAAGAGCTCAAAACAGTGGCCCTATCACACAAGAGTAGCGAGGCTTTGAAAAGCAAAATGCCCCCAAAGCTTGAGGATCCGGGTAGGTTTGCTCTTCCTTGCACTATTGGAAACGCAACAATCAAGCAAGCCTTGTGTGACATGGGGGCTAGTGTTAGTTTGATGCCCAAGTCGGTTTATGAAAAGATTGGAATTGGTGAATTGACACCCACATGCATGACATTGAAGCTCGCCGATTCCTCAATGTGGTTGCCCTTGGGTGTTATTAAAGATGTGCCTGTTCAAGTGGATAAGTTTGTCATACCGGGCGATTTCGTGGTGATGGACATGGAAGAAGACAAGGAGGTGCCTATAATTTTAGGACGCCCCTTCCTTAGAACCGCCGGAGTGAAAATGGATGCCCGAGATGGGACGATTTTGGTTAGAGTTGGAGGAGAGAAACTCCGCTTTTCAATTGATCATGCCTTGAAGTGCTCCAACCCCGCCAACAAGGGTCATGACAAATCGCTCGCCGTCTCGCTCTCCGGATCCGATCCGATCAAGACCTAGTGAAATATGGTCAAGCTAGGGACCTAAAACAAGCGCTTCTTAGGAGGCAACCCAAGGATTTCTCAACTCTTCTCTCTTTTATTTATTTTTTCATTACAAATAGAAAATACAAAAAAAATAGAAAAATCCATAAAAATTTGAAAAAAAAAATAGAATTTGATGTTTATATTTGTTTGTTTGTAGGAAAATTTTGAGGAACAAACGAAGAAAGATGCAATTCGTGCTAGAGCACCATGGGTTACGCGAACCAACTAACCCCGATCGACCTCATACGGATTGCATCAAAAGATCTAGAAAAATTGATAGAGCCGTCTTGGACAACGAGAGAACAAACTAGAAGCAAATCAACATATGAAAAGCAAAAATTGGCTAAGTTCTCTTTTCCCTCCTATTTACTTTTTTATTCGATTGCATGCATTGAGGACAATGCTTGATCTAAGTTTGGGGGGAGGGAATAGGAGAAAAATCGAACTTTTGGTGGATTTTGGTAAATTTTTGCAATTTTTCGAACTTTTTGCTTCTCTGGTCAGCTCGAACAGGTATCTGGTCAATCCGACCAAAGCCCTGGAAACTTTTGTTTTTAACTTTCTCCTTAGTCGGTTCGAACAGACACCTGGTCGATCCGACCAGAACATGGAAATTGCACGATTTGGTTTGATTTTGGTTTGGAAATTAGTTGGTTTGCCTATTCTCTCTCGATTTGGATTTTAAACGTTAAATCTCACACTGCTTAAACTTGTTTTTAAGTCAAACAAAAATTTTCTCAAAGAACCCTAGAATGTTTTGATATCACACTTGATCTTGCACCAATGGACTGAATTGGAGTATTATCTTTAAAATTTGAACTTGATCTTGGATGCTTAGAATTGTTATGACAATCTTAGTCGATTCTCACAAGTTTTTGCCGAGTGAACTGATTCGTATTTGACAAACTTTTGAAAAAAAATTTATCGACTTTGGAAATTGTAAAATGAATGTTGTCTTGTTGAAATTGCTTTTTAATCGCTTGAATCACCAACAAGCAAAAATTAATGGGACAAATAAATCAAAATAGCTGTGAAAACGAGGACGCACTGAGGCCTTTTTCCACCAACTTAGCCACAAATTGGAGGGTATTGGGTTAGGTATGAATTGTTAGGAATTACAATCCAAAGAAACCGAGAAATAATTGGACAACTCATGCTTAATTCTACCGAACCCGGTGCGAAAGCATTGGTAAAGGAGTTGTTGAGTATTATGGCCCAAGTGTACCGTGGCCATAGTCGAGCAACACCCGTCTAACCTCCCTAGCGCGACATGTGCTAGTAGCAAACTCAAGGCCAATGATACCGCATTATCCTCTAGGGTGTAAAGCCCCACGGCTCGACTTGCACGAAAAAAAAAGAAAAAAAACATTGGTGAAAAATTGAAATTGCTTCTGAGAAAAGTTCATTATAAAATTTCTGAAGTTGATAAAGGCCTTTACAAATTTTTGTGGAATGTGAAAAGGAACGGGTAATTGAAATTGAGATCGCTTTTGAAATATCAAAGGGAAGCTAGAGTTCTAATTTTTTTTGGAAAAGACTTCATTTAGGGCCAAGAATTGCATTAATTAAGTTGTGAACACTTAACTTGGTTTTTTATTTTGATTCTTGTTTGACTCATTTGATGAAAGTGTGAGAAATTTTAGGCATAACAATTGATTTCACGATATTTATTGGTTTGAGATACAACTCAATGTTTAAGGTTTAAGTACAGTCCAAAACTCTAAGCTTAGGGTGTTGCTTGAGGACAAGCAAAGTTTAAGTTTGGGGGGATTTGATATCGTCATTATTTGTAGGCATTTGGACCGTACTTGGCACTCAAATAACACTCAAACCATTGAATTATTCAATAGATTGCTATGATTTCTATGGAATTGGCTCTACCGTCGTTTCTTCTCTCATTTTACAGGACTTTGATGATTTCTGATGATTTTGGAGCATATAGATGGATTCCCGACGTAGCACGTGCGCTAGACGACTCATTCCTAGCATTGGAGGCTCTTTTCTCTCTTCTGGTCGACCCGAACAATCATCTGTTCGATCCGACCAGCACCTATGGTAGCCAGGCGTCATTTTCTCTCTCCTGGTCGACCCGAACAATCATCTGTTCGATCCGACCAGCACCTATGGCAGCCAGGCGTCATTTTCTCTCTCCTGGTCGACCCGAACAATCATCTGTTCGATCCGACCAGCACCTATGGCAGCCAGGCGTCATTTTCTCTCTCCTGGTCGGCCCGACCAGGAGCCTGTTCGATCCGACTGGGCATCACAACAGCAGACTTGTGCAGCTGTTCTTTCTCTCTCCTGTTCGGTTCGACTGCACACCTGTTCGGTTTGACCAGGGTGCCGCCATATCACATAAGGCATTATTTCTTACATAGAAACTGATGAAAATGGTAATTTCTTACGCCCTGGTGCCCTAGCCTTCCATCCTTGCGACCTGGGACATCCATATATACAATTCTAGACCTGAAGGAAAGGATACAACATTCCATACCACAAAATTCCACTTTCCATAGGCGTTTTTCTCTCTTCCACCATTGGAGATCATCAAAGCTTGGTTCTTTGAAGCAACGGCAGCAAGGAGACGAGTTTGATGACCATCTTGCAACACACCACTGCCTAGAGATCGTAGTTCGAAAGCATAAAGGAGTATTCGGTTTATTCTTCTATGTTTTCTTCTCTATTTTCAATGGGCTTGTATCTTGTGTTTTCTATGTTATTTGTTGTGTGTTTTAGTACTATGTTAGGCTAAATTTATGTAGTCTTAGGGGTAAGGTAGTAACTTAGGTTTGGATGTTGTGATTTGACTTGATATGATATGATATGTTTTGTTGATTTGTTTTGTTGAGAATTATTATAATTGCTTGTTTAAATTGCTTGGTTAAGTCTAATTAACTTCTAGATGAATGACCACATTTAGTTAAGTTCTAAAGTTAGGTTAATCAAGATAATTTAGATAAAGTATTTGGGATAAATCGTAGATCCGAAAGGGGAGATTAGTTGGCACCAAAAGTGTAACTTTTAGACAAGTCCAAAAGACCTCTAGATATCCTTATGAACTCCAACAAACAAGTTTAAGTTGATTGAATTCTATACCAAAAGTTGTGAACCAATCAAGTTAATTAGGTTAGGTTGTGATTAAACCAGTTTCTAGTCCAACAAGCGATAGCTGAGGTTTAGTGAATCTAGGTTTAGCCAACAAACCCTAACACAAAGCATAAAATATCATAAAAGGTCAAAACCACACACTTTTACCCTCTGTTCGGACCGAACAGATCCTTGTTCGAACCGAACAGAGAAGTAAACGCTTGAAAAACACCGTTCGATGCACGAAAGTGATAAGTTCTGTGTTCTAGAGTCCAAACCAAGGTGAAACCTGAACCCTAAGACGCTTTTTATACTGTTTGAAAACCAAAAAAACCTTACTTTAGTTGTTTACTTTATTTTAATTGACAAAACAACCAAAAATATATACTTTACTTGCACCTTTACATTTAATTCATCAAAACTCTATACAAATATTCTTGTCTAGCTTTTGAAAAAGGATAAGTCCAGTAATCAATTGTACCGTCCCTTGGGTTCGACCCTAAAGCTGTACTCCAAAAGATTAGTGAGGTTAGCTCTAGGTCTATAAATTTATTTGATTCCTAGGTTTTAAGCCTTCATCATTAGCACAGGTCAAATAACACAGGTCTAAAATTCAGAAATTTAAGAAAATTAAATCTCAATTTTAACAAAAAACACAGATCTAAAACTATACTGAATTCCTACAAATTCATAGGTTGCAAAACAGTCCAGAAAAATAAAAGAAACTTCACAAAATTTTCAAATTGATTGCGATATAACAAAGAAAAGCTAAAAATATAGAAGAAAATTTTGGTAACCAAGCCAAATCAATAACAACAAATTAATTTCAATTTTTTGCAAATAAATAAATGGAGAAGGGGATAGAATCACTGAGGAACAAAAGAGACTCACGACCTTATCTATCTCTTCTTCTCTCCAGATGGAGTAAAAAAAATGATGGTGAGATGGGAGAGCTGCACTCAGACCACTGAGAGCCACCAGTAAATCGGGCAACACAAAATCACTGGTGCACAAAGCCTCGCGTAGATAGAGAGAAACGAAGATCAAAGAAATACACCGGAAAAGGAGGAGCATAGGGAGAGAAACAACGACAGAGACAGTGCGGCGCACAGACCCGGTTTATCCTCCGACCAGACTCCGTACACAGGCACATGGGCGATGGTATCTGTCCGGTCCGTCCAAGGCACTCTTGAGAGATAGAAAAAGAAAGTTTAAAAAAATGGAGCAGATCGGAACTCTCCAGAAAGATGCTAATCTGACGGGAGATAGGAACCGAATCAA
The DNA here is from genome assembly GCA_028095005.1 of Rhynchospora pubera. Taxonomy (NCBI): domain Eukaryota; kingdom Viridiplantae; phylum Streptophyta; class Magnoliopsida; order Poales; family Cyperaceae; genus Rhynchospora; species Rhynchospora pubera. The sequence continues at coordinate 256,558,843 of CM051461.1, read as the reverse complement.
ACGGACATGATGCAACAAAGAGAACCGACGGCCCAGATGGAATAACTGTTCATCAATAGTGCTAACTACAGTAGGTGAGTGGAACAGCTATTTATATATGTTTTGATTTGATGACTGTTGACCGAATGAGAAATTGAAATTTGCATAAAAAAAAGCCAAACATAAAAACTCTTGTGACCCGACCTGTCAATATTCCGTTCCGCATCATTGTTCCGTTCCGTCTGAACAGAACGTTAGAAAATCAATTCCGTTTCTGAAAACGGAACGGAAATAAAAATGAAAAAAAACGAACGGAACGTAAAAAGAAAACGAGGACGGACCGTTAAACGGAACGAAAATGGAGGACAGAACGTTAAACGGAACATTATATAATAATTTTTTTTGAGGGTTATATTTAATACTTGAAATTTTTTGAGGGTTAAATTTAACCCGTTTACGTTCCGTCCTCCATTTCCTATTGTATCAATAGGAAATGGAGGACGGAACGTTAAACGAAACGAAAATCTGTTCCGTTTGACGAAACGCAACGAAAACGAAATAAATTTCTATTTCGTCGACTGGAACGGAACGGAAACGGAACATGCCATTTTTGTGTTCCGTTTTCATGTTTGACACCCCTACTTGTGACGGAGACGACTCGATCCCTGGTGTGGCGTTAATTTCACCCAGCGCAATGCCGCTCCGCGAAAGTCTAACACGTCTCTCATAGGTTTAAACCGCTTAACTCGTTATTAAATCCAGATCAGATCAAATCATAAACAATCTATGGTCCATATTACAAATGTTAGACAAGTCTAACATTTTTTGACTCAAATTTAGATAGATCTTTAGATTGATGTTTTTATAAGTAGTAAAGATAAGCAAGATATTTCTTCTCAGACCGCGTTGCAATGTCTTTTTATGTTGTTTGGTCGTGTACGGTGGTATTCAAGGACAGCTAGGTTAGGTATTTTATTAGTTATGGAAGTTTTTTTAATATTCAGTTATGGTGAAATTTCTAATGCATCGAGTGTTATAAATTGATAAAGGGTATTTTGGTCTTTAAAATTTATTTTGGAGTGTTTTATGACTTTAGGGGTTGCAAATCAATCACTTTAGGGTATTTAATCCTTTACTTATCCAAAGAAAAAAAAATCATGATTCATGAACAAAGAAATAAACCTGTATAAAAAATGAGAGAATATAAATTCCAGCAGGTTCAAGACAAGTTGCACGTAGTATTAAATAAAATGCTTAAATAAAAAAGTATAAGAGCCAATTAGCTAATTTAGCAAATAGTACAACCCATCAAACTAAGATGGTAAAGCTTAATAAACCGGATCTTGGGCTCCGTTTGGATGAGGTGTGGGAAGAAGGGAAGAAGAAAATAAATTTATTATAAACAATCTAAACTTTTCACAAAGTTACACACTTTCCAATACTTCTTCCCACACCTCATCCAAACGAAGCCTTGATTAAGAGTAGACAAAATATTACAATAATACAAAGTACGTTGGAACGTTTAATCACCCAGATTTTCCATGCCATCCAGAAAATCTAGATCAACATCATTTTAATACTTCTCGTCCCCATAAGTACAGCTAAAGAAAAATCATGTTCGAAGCAATGAGTATTTTCGCATGCATCGGGAGATCCATTGGAATCCTGCCCAGGGTAAGCAACAAAATCACAACATAGATTTATAACATGACAGCTCCGGTTCTGCTCTCTAGTCTTGAAGGCACTCCTATCCAAAAATAAAATAGATTTAGTTCAGAAATGTAAATAATCGAAGCTGATTGTCCTTTGTTTCCTTAAACTTCTCCCTATTCATTTCCCCAAACAGTTCATAATAAGACAGCCAATAAATTTATGGCATATTATCCACCATCTTTGGGTAAAAACAAGAAAACTTTGCCAAAAGAAGATGTGTATCTGTACTATCCACAGTCAGCTTCCTGGAATTGCAGGTATTAAATCATCCCCAAAATTCGTTAATGAAGTTATAGTGCAGGAATCAATTGACTCCATGATCACAGAAGCAATACTGCTTATAGGTCCAGGTCAACCCAAGGCATTAAATTATTATCATTGGTCAAAATTTTACTGTGTAAGGCCAGCCACATAAATAACTTTTGCCCTGAGAGGAATCTTAAAAGGACATACTGTTTCGGGATAACCAAATACTAACCCAACAGAAGTTAATAACTAAAACATACATTGACAGTAAACACATAGTTTGAATCTCAATGCCAACAAACCACCCCTTCATTTCATTTTTGGAGATTATAATACTTAAAATTTGTTGAAGAACCCTCTTTTTGTTCCTCAATGCCCTAAAAGCCCCTCTTCTATAATTCGTAATTTCAAATTCCCTTCATTCCAAACTTGAACTACAGTGGAAGTATCCTTTTTAGCTTTACAGTATAGGAAATTTGTTGGTCATGCATACTGATATTTTCAAAGTAAAGCTCTGTTAAAAGTTTGTCACAGTAATGTAGAGAGGAAAAAAAAAAAAATACATCGTTCTACTGAATTAGCAAAATGGAACTCAAACTTGTTTCAGTTTAAGGCATTTTTTGAAAAAAAAAATTTTCTCCGACAAGTTAAAACATTATTAAGTATGGGTGTGTTTGGATTGTTGGAAGAAAGAAGAAGAAGAAGAAGGAAGAAGAAGAAAAAAAATTATAAACAATTCAAACTCTTCACAAAGTTACACACTTCCCAATACTTCTTCCCACTTCTTCCCTTTTTCTCTTCTTCCCACACCTATCCAAACGCACCCTATGAGAATGGCTAAAATAAATTGATTCTCAAAAGGATTAAATTTGAACTAACCCAAAAAGGTTAGCCCAGCAAATCTTCAAGTACAATTTTAGATTTTCTACACATAGTTGAGCTATTATATTTTTCCTTCAAAGACCAAGGCTCTTTATGATTGTACTCCAATTTCACTCTGCGGTGATATGAGCTTCTCACTTTCACGTTAGTATCTTACACTAGAAAACAAAATTCTACATCTCTTGTATTTATTTCCAAACACCTGATAATTAAGAATATTAGGAAAAAGGTTTATTGAAAGGCTTGGAAGTGTTACTCTTTTTCATTCCAGAAAATTAGAAATGGAACTTCAAAAGATATAGAAACTTGAATTTTAAAAAGTTTGATGTTTATACCATAATGAATGCTTGAAAGTTTGTATTCAGGTATAAAAAGTGGGATTTGGATAACACAGTACCCCTCAATATCTCTCCAACTACACAAGACTCTTGCCAGGAGAACTCACTATTTGTAATTTGCTTAACCTTAAACAACTTTTCTGAAAAATTTTCTAGATGATGCCATACATACCTTTCCGAGGACTAGAAAGGAAATCAATCTTTGGGACGTTGCAAGCACCATGGTAAACTACTTGTAGCTTCTCCTCAGAAATTTGTGGCACCTCACATATGAACAATTTGGATAGTGAAGTGAGGTATATTAAACCTTTAGGCACCTCCTTAAGTTGTTTTATGTAAGAAAGCTCTAGGGTATGCAGACTTTGCATTGCCCCTTCCTCTATGCAAAGCGAAATTGGCTGCTCTATTTCAGCTAAAGTCAGGTGTTTGAGTTTCAGAAAGCAGTCTTTTCGAAATGTCAAACCACTTCCTCTGTAAGTGTCATTTAGGCAAAGTTCAACCAGGTTAGATAGGCTTGAAAAGAAAGGTAAAGGATCAATTACTAGTTCAGAACCTGTCATCTTTAGGACAATAAGTTTCGGAAAGGCATTAAAAAATTCAGATGACATCTGAATGATCTTTCCTTTAAAATGGAGCTTTGCCAATTTTGAAAGAATTCCCCAGTTGATTTGTAGTGAAGCATTTCTTTCATAAACAATCTCCAAGGATGTGAGTCTATTAAGCTGTACAAGGGATACCCACAACTGTTGAGAACTTGTATTAGTCTCAGGTACAAAGACAGATAAGCTCCTTAGTTGTTTCAGGTTCACAAGATGAATAGCATCTTTTGTTGCTACCATACCCTTTAAGGTTTGAAGGTATTTGAGAACACAAGTATCAGTATCGATTAAGGAATATCGATCGTCATAGGATAAGGGCGTTCTCAAAAGCAAGTGACGAAGCCTATGCAGCTTTCGCAAGCCAAGAGGCAATCTCACAGGCACACAGCATCTAAGATCCAGCGTTTCTAATTTCTCGAGTTTTTCAAATGATTCAGGAATATTTGTAACCTCTGAATGTCGCAAATCTAGATAGTGTAAGTTAAACAATTCAGCTACACATCTGGGCAGCGTTGTAATTTTCATACTTCTGAGGCACAAAACCCGTAACAATCTGCAGGTTGATAAAGCATCAGTTAAAGAACTCTCCATTTCCCTACAGCCAAACAGAAATAAAGACCGAAGAAGCTGAAATCCTTCAGGGAGTCTTAAGGTACCCTCACAGTCCCAAATGGACAAACGACGAATCTGGCTATTAATCTCATTACAATAATCCTTTTTCAATGCTGTCCCAAATTTCTCTTTCACCGCCATATTCAAAGCAATCACTCTTACAACTTTATTCATTTGCAGTCTTTTCGGTTCTCCGTCACTATTCCAATCTATAACTTCGAGCAAACAATGGTTAACTAGTTCTTTAATGCATTGCATTGCCACTTCCTCCACTGTTTCCTCTGTATCTCTTACATCCATAATGAAGCCTTCAGCCACCCACAATTTGATTATCCATTTTTTGGTAATGACAGGAACAATGCTACAATGCAAAAAACAATTCTTCAAATGACTCGGGAGATCATTAAAGCTGACGCTGAAAGCATCTACCACCCCTTTTAGTGTGGGGTTGTTGTTCATATGCATGTGAAGCTCATTTTTGAATGACGTCCATTCAGCTTTGTCAATTTTACTTTTCAGAACACTTGCTATTGATACAATAGCAAGTGGCCAGCCTCCACATATGTTTACAAATTCTTCAGCAAGATTCATGAGATCTACAGAGCAGTGTTCGGCCCTTTCCAAGACTGAGAAAGTTTCTTTAAAGAGTAAATCCCTAGCTTCCTTATATGTCAGATTTTGCAGGTGAATAACACGGTTAAAATTGGCATGTGCCAATGAAGCAATATCTTTTCTCCTTGTGGTGATAACAACTCTGCTTTTAGTGTTCATGGATGAAAATGCACTATTTAATAACAACCACAGATCTTTGTCCCACAGATCATCAAGGACAAGCAAGTATATTCCCTTTTGTAGATAACTACAGATCTCTTCTAAAAGTCTTTCATAATCCGATACATTACTATCAACATTATAACCTTTCTCTGTATACAGTAACTCATTTATTATTTTCCTTAATAAATCTCCAATTCCAAAATTTTTAGAAATTGATATCCATGCATGACCATAAAAAGAACTCCTGGTTGCTTCATCCATATAAAACTCTTTAGCAAGTGTTGTTTTGCCCATCCCTGCCATGCCATAAATGGTGATAGCTGTGTTTGTATATGGTTCTAGTGACCACTCCCGTAGCATCTTTCTTTCTGCTTCCCTTCCTATTGCACCTCCAACCTTCTTATTAGCAAAATACTGTGATTGGTTAGCTGGATCCTCAGTGTTTGAAGTATCATAGTTATCCTTCTGATTTCGTTGCGGAAACCATCTACTCTTTTCTTTCCCAGCCAATGAAATTTCTTGATTCGATTCCAGTAAGTTCCGAAACTCAAAACTCATTTCCTTCAGCTGCTTGACAATAGAAATCAATGAATCATCACCAGCACTAATTTCTTCGTTTGTTTCTCCTATCTGACAAGCAAACCCATCAATTAACTTCTCAACATCTGATACAGCTTGTGTCATCTGATCTAGCCATGACTGAGAAGTGCCACTATTTGGCAATTGTTCCCCTGTCATTTGGATAAGAATAAGAACTTTCTCGATTTCTTTCATGTAACCTTTGAGTTCTATAAAAACTGGCTCCCATTTTTTGGAAGCAGGGAAGATGATTCCCATTTTTTGCAGTAATTCTGGTACCATGCAGGCTTCAATTTTTTTTAGAACGACAGAGATGCAGGATTCTAAACTTAAAGTGTGCGATTTGATGCTTGATGCCTGCGATTAATCACAACTAAAAATGTTAGATAAAAATAATCACAACTAAAAATGTTAGATAAAAATAAACGTTCTAAAATTGTATGAGAGTTGGTTTTTGATGCCTGCAATAACTTCCAACGAAAGATGTTGGAAAAAATAAAGGCATTATTTAACCAAGCCTAATGTTTGAATTTTGGAGAAGAAATGTGCTTACTGAAGCAGATGAAGATGATTCATTCACGCTTTGAGAAGACAATTCAAGCAAAGGAACACGAGATGAAGTGCCCATTGATTGCCAATTAGGCATTAATTTTAAGTCTGATGACACATCAGTGCCATACCAAAGATCTACCCCAAAAAGCCTCACTATTTTATTGGTTGCCTGACCACTCCCAACAGAAACTGAATCCAACCCCATTGGTAACCCATGATTAATTAACTGAGACCCCATTGGTAACCTTGGATGATGCTTCCAATCAATAAAAAGCCGATGGCAAGCGTGTTCCCCTACTCCTTGCCAAAATGAGACAGTATCGCCGGCTTCAAGCTTCTTCTCCTTCACAAATTGGCTCCAACCCTTTGTCAGGACATAGCTTTGGCTGCTGTCCCAGTAGGAGTACCCGAACAACCGTGTCTCCCCAGTTGAGGACTGGAAGCTTAACTTGCGATTTGTCTCACCAGAAGAATGGTCCAAGGGAAAGCATTTCTCAGCGTGTTGCGTGGGGATTACGAGCCGATTGAGCTCTCCAACATCACTTGGCGTCAACACTTTCTCGAACAAGTGTTCTTTCTGTACGTATACATCTTCTTTTGAACTGACACCAGCTCCAGCCTTGCTGCTTCCATATCTACTGCCAGACCTTGGCTGATGCTCCCAATCAATAAAAAGCCGATGGCAAGCGTGTTCCCCTACTTCTTTCCAAAATGAGACAGTATCGCCGGCTTCAAGCTGGTTCTCCTTCACAAATCGGCTCCAACCCTTCGTCATAACATAGCTTTGGCTGCTGCTCCAGTAGGAGTACCGGAACCGCCATGTCTTCCCGGTTGGGTCCTCAATGAGTAACAGGCGACCTTTCTCATGAGAAGAATGGTCCAAGGGAAAGTATTTCTCAGCGTGTTGCGTGGGGATTACGAGCCGATTGAGCTTTCCAACATCACTTGGCGTCAACACTTTCTCGAACAAGCGTTCTTTCTGTACGTATACATCTTCTTTTGAACTGACATCAGCTCCAGCCTTGCTGCTTCCAGATCTACTGTCAGACCGCCCTAATTTTGGGGAAGGAAATGAGGTAGAACATTGAAGTGATAAATATGTTTCATCCAGAGTTCTTTTTTTTCCTGAATTTCCTGCAGGTGAGATATCCATTTCTAGACTTCAAACGGGGAAGTTTAAGAATGTGAAAACAGGTTCATTTGGACTTTGGAGTGCTACAAAAAGCAGCTGTGTTTGCCTATGTCTTTACAGATCTGCGAAGATCTGGACGAAGAAAGGAAAGCAAAGAAGGTAACGATTAGTTGACTTTAAAAGTACGAGTTTTTGAGGGAGTATAAGATAAGTTTTCTACTTTTCTGTAGTGGTTGTGAGACTTTCGAATGTAGTCATGTTTTTTTGTGGGTAATTTTGTGCGATTCAAATCCGGTGCAGCCCTACACTGTGTGGCGCGGCAATCCGGTCCCTTGAAAATCAATCTAATGGTTCTCTCTCGTTTCTCTCAATTTATTATCTATAACAAATGCATATCGCTGGATTGAAAATGAAGGATCCGGATTGCCGCGCTACATCGGATTTGAATTCAATTTCGTGTTGCTTGTGTGTATATGGTTGTAAAATTTAATTGCATTGTTAATAAGCAAGCCCCACCAACCTTAAAAAAAAAATAAGCATGCCCCACCACTTGATACAAAATTTAATTGGCATGACCAAGAAGCTTCCTGATGCCTGAAATTGAGTAAGAGGGGGGGAGGGGGACCGAGAGAGACGGGCCAAAATAAAAAAAGGGTGTAGCACAGATGATTTTCTGTGCCGTATATAAATAGGAGAAAGCTTTATGGCCTTATGTGCAATCAAGCTTGAGATTCAAAGAGGCAGAATAGTTATTATGAGATTAAATCGAATAATGGATAACGGCAATAATCAAATAGATTTAAGATTATGAAAATTATTTTTTTAATGAAATTTTGAAAATTAATTTTATCTCATTTTTTTATGTTAATAAATTTATAAAGAACATATTTAGATGTTGAAAAACTTGTTCTGGGTTATCTGATAGTTGACGAAAATTAAATGCTATATAATTGTAAAATCAATTGTCAGTTTTGTAGCAACGCCGAGTCCTTCAAGTTGACGGATTTTTATACAAAATGTTCAATGCTTTGCACCAAAAAATAATTTTAATTTACTGGTCATCTCATAATTTTTCATCTATATATCTACTATATGTTAACTTCAACAGATGCGTATAAAATGCTTATAAGATTATTGGATTGTTTAATTTGGTTTCTTTTTCTTCTAACTTTTGCCGCTGGCTGAATTGTAAATGTTTTATATTTTTATTAATGAAAATATGGGGGCTTGACTCCCATTTTGCTTAAAAAAAATGCTTATAACATTAATTTATTATTATTATTATTATTGGGAACTGACTAGGGGCACTCTTCAAGTTTATAAATTAATTTTAATAGGTTACTATTATAAAAAATTCTCCATTTAATTCTATATTATCCGTTAATATCTAATATATGATTGTCAAAGAGACGTCGATATTCGCTTTCTGATATTTGAGCTTCAAATTTCAAAGAATTTATAGATTTTGACGTACCAAAACGAAAAATCAAGACAACAAGACTTGGAGACCGTTGACTGGTTGCCGCTTAATGAGAGAGAGAGAGAGAGAGAGAGAGAGAGAGAGAGAGGAATTTCCCATAGCTTCAGCTCCAATGGATCTAGAACAAGGAGGTTCTTCCTCGAAAGCAGGCTACCAGGCACAAGACCTCGCAAGCATATCGAATGGTACAAAACTGCAACTTTGAATTTATCAAAGAAGAAATTAGCTAGAATTTTATGCATCTGTTGTTCATACTAATTACCAACTTATCATCTAGATAAGTTATCAACTTATCATCGAGATAACATGACATAATAAGATAAACGAAAATTTCCCCATTTGCCCTCAGACTAGAGACCAGGGTCTGACACTCTGACTCCTTTCCAATTGTAAGGAAATAATATGCCATTTTCTAAATCTTCATTCCATAAGACTGGTTGGTCTAGATCAGATCGAACTGCATAGTTGCTCAAACTTCTCAGTTTCTTTTAGGTAAGTTAGTCAGGCTTAGTCAGATCTGCCTTTTGTTAGTTCTGTACAACTGGAATGGGCCGAATTGCATTTTCATACAGTTTATGTAGTCGGTACTCAGTAGTAGCTGTGGCATGGTGCCAGTAGCAACCTGCTGAATGCTGCTTGTGTCCTTGTGTGTATCCTGTATGCTAGTTTTATCACATTTTAGCGGCTTTGATTTCTGATTAATCTCTTTGGTGGCTGACTAATTGGCTTGGCAACCAACTAATCAGTTTTGCTTCGATTAGTTAATTCAAATATGCAAAAAGAAATCAACTGAGTACATTATCCATAACTGTTTGTTTCTGCCAACAAACTAATCAGTTGACTTATCCTTCTTGGCTGCCAATTTTTTACAACTCCGGTATTTTTCGAAGCTGGAACATCTACTGAGGAGACTCACTCAAGGGGCACTAACAAGTCGGTTACAACCTCTTCCTACCAGAGGGAACTGAGCAACACTACAAGGGTGCTCCTTAACCAAAGAAATGTTGTACCAACAGTAGTGGCGATTGGACCATGCCACCAAGCCTATGGGGGGCTTCGCTTCTCAGAGCAATACAAGTCACGTGTTCTAAGATGGATGATCCAAGTGTTCAGTCTGGATAAGAAAAAATTTCATAGTGAGATGAGTGACGAGATTCCAACTATTATTGCACAAAACTATGGTCTGAGTTTGGTTGATATCAGTACTGATAAATTCTCAGAAATCCTATTGCTTGATAGTTGCTTTATAGTTTTTACCCTCAAAAGACTTGGTTGTAATCGTATTGCTGATTTGCACAAAGCGATAAAAGGAATTCGAGTTCAAGGGGATCATGCACGATTAAAGCAAGAAACTGATTCCTTGGCTTCTGATATTATTACCTACCAAGAAGAAATTAGGCTCGATTTATTAATGCATGACAACCAAATTCCTTTCTCTGGGATTAATTATCTATTAGAAACATACCCCATATTAAAGACATTTATAAATGAAAGGTCGATTGAAGATCTTGCATTGTTGTTCTTTAGTGAAGTTTATCCTAAGCAAAATTCAGATCTAAATCAGCATACAAACCCAACATTTATGAACCTTTTGCACCTTTTTCACTGGTCCCGGGTACCTACACATACGAAATACAAGATAATTGAACGAGAGAAGCATCGGAGACCTTATGTTCCGAGTGCAACCGATCTTCACCATTCCGGAATAACTTTTAGAAGGAAGAATTCAGGAAGCTTCCTTGATATTACTTTTGATGAAGGTTGCCTCAAGATGTTGGGAGCAATCAACATCCCTGTTCTTCATATAAACGAGTACAATATCATCATCTTTCGCAACCTTCTTGCTTTTGAACAAAAAAATACCGATGTTGGAGGCTGCTTCACAGCCTATTCAGCATGGTTGGCACACCTTTTACAGAGTGAAGAGGATGTGAAACTTTTTAGAAAGAAACGAATTGTGCCAAACACACCAACACCTGATAATGAAGTGTTGCAGTTCTTCCAAGATTTGAAGCCTCAGACTGAAATTAGTAATCAGATACCTGAACTTTATAATTTGTTTAAGATGGTAAGGGATCATAACGAAGGAACTCTAAATCGATGTTACGGAGCATTCAAGCTCCGGTACTGCTCCAACTTTTGGGTTACTTTTGGATTAGTGATGTTTGGTATTGTGACCTTGCTGCAGACAATATACACTATGCTTAGCTACTATGCTACGGTAAGCGGTAATAAAAAACACTAAGAGCATACTTATTTTCTTCTATCTGTTGTATTGGCAGTTTTACGTATGTCGCTGTACTCGAATTATTGGATTTTTAATTAAGGATTATTGTTCTCCTTGTACTTTTGAACTATCTAGCAGTCCAAATTTGGGAATTCCAAATAATTGTTATACCTCAAAAAGATGACCCGGTGAGATTAAAATTACCATTTTCTTTAAGACAAGTTTGACAGTGGCTGTCAAGGTAGAGATTTAAATTACTTGCAAGTACCAATCAAATGAAAGTAATATTGAGCATTTTTTTGTTAAAAAAGTCTATTTGGGTGCTCAATTTTAATTTTTAGTTACTAATTAATTATAATTTTAATTAACACAAGCAAGCACCAAGAATCTAGTTTAAGCATTCAACACACAAGAAAAATATTAGAATTGATTTTACCTCTTCTAGTAAAGTAACAAGAAGGCTTGACCAATTCTTTGGGAATCGATGGTGTGCTCACCACCTCCATCACTGTCGTCGCGCCGTCGGCCTCGAGTCCACCAAGGAGATTAACCACGTTCTTATTGGAGTTATGTCCTAGAAGTCAATATTTTTAATGACTTAAGTTTAATTTATGTTATTAATTAATGATATTTGATCATTTGTTCCTAGAGTTTATTATTGACAAATCATTTAGGTTGAGTATCTGAATTGTAGATCTCTGTTGATCATTCGTTAGAATAACAATAATATCTCTAAAATGTCCATAATCTTGATAATTAACAAGGAACATTAATTATCATATAAGATTAGTATGCAAGTTAAGTGATTATTAAGTTCTACAAATCATAGATAAGGAGTAACCAACTTAATTGCATATGTATATGTTACTGGAACATAGTATAGGACATGACCCAATGGAGTTGGATCGTATGCGCGCAACTAGGCGATCAACTCTAGATCAAGAAATATATAATATGCAAGAATGATACATTCCTATCTTGGATTTTATACAAAAATATCATGTGACATAAAAATCAAAACAATAAGATACCTTATTTCTTATGCAGGATTGAAGTACTGTATTAGTACAATATTTATTTATGCGAATTAGGAATCATATCGTGTTGCTAGATACCGCTTATGATTATTGAAAATAAATGATGATTTATTTTCCATGGCCAACATAACATAAATCCTAAAGGGTCACATAGATGGGACTTTGACCACTCGTGCATTATTTATTTACTAGGTGGAGAAGCGCGAATTCGCCGCGCCTAAGTGGATTTTTTGTATTTTAATTTGAAGAACCATTAATAATTTGTCATAAAATCTAAATTGTGTGCGACATGCATATAAATGCAAAGGCAAAATGCCACAATTTTCTTTTGACATGAGCTATAAAAAATTAATTGCATAAGCATCATACATAAGGTGTTTTAGCATCCATATATATTGAATTAAAAAAAAAAACATATAAGCAATTGAAGGGACCCAAATAGAGCATGATAGTATCCATATCATCTTTTTAAAAAACTCATACAATTGCCGACATGATAAAATAGCGTATGCCAAATAGAGTAGGTACAAAAACTTCCAAGGTGCATTATTGTCTAATCGAGTAATCGGTGATCCTTCCAAGAATGAGACAAAGTCGAATTGACATTGAAACCCTAAACATCACCAGTGTAATAAAAAAGATATCAGTTTTATATGATTAACTTATTTTAAATTGTTTATTTAGATAATTAATAAAAATTTTTATAGAGAGATTAATGAAAATGATTTTATTACTATTATCTAACAAAGAATATATTTGTCTGAAGACAATATTCTTGATATATCCTGCATATGAGTCATCTTGTTTTGTGATGAGTATTTTTAATCCATCTGGTGATGTTGTTCACAAAAAAAAATGAACTAAAATGAAAGCATAAATAACATGAAAATAGGAATACACAAAGCAAAACTGAAAAAAAAATTATACCAAAATACTTAGATATTGACTATTGGATCTCTCTTCTCAGGGAAGCAATTAAAGCAATTATGTGACCTTTCCAGCGGGATTAGTTGCTACAATCAGAGTTGACCCTGTTGCAATGGAATTCAAATATAATTCTAATATTGGAGGGTAAATTCAAACTATCTTTATATTATGAAATTACAATATATATCTCTCTCTCTTCATTACAATACATGACCTATGTATATATAGGCTCAAAAGAGTCGGTTTTCTATTAACCGACTTTTACACACAAAACAAAATTACAATTCACACTTAATCGACACATATCAATTTCGATCCAAATTTGCTACCCACAAAATTTGACCTTTGACCAAGCATGTTTATACTTGTGCCGGTATTTTTAATTTGAGTTTACACTACAAATTCCTCCCTTAAAACTCAAATATCTTCCGTCTTTCATTCCGATTTTCATCTTGCAATTATTAAACAGCTCCGTTGGCAATGCCTTCGTAAAAATGTCTGCTGCTTGATCATGACTTGTTACGTGGCTCATTTGCACATCTCCATTTTTAATATGTTCTCGAATGGAATGGAATCGAACATCTATGTGCTTGCTTCTTTCGTGATGCATCGGATTTTTAGCTAACTCGATCGCTAATTTATTGTCGACTCGAATCTCAGTCACCTCATGTTGAAGAAGTTTTAGCTCGCGAAGTAAATTCCTCAACCAAATTGTATCGACAACACACCACGATGCTGCTACGTACTCTGCTTCGCATGTCGACAATGTTACTATGGGTTGCTTCTTCGAGGCCCATGTAAATGTCATGTCTCCCATATAGAACACATAGCCTGAAGTGCTCTTGCGATCATCTACGTCTCCGCACCAATCACTATCGGTGTAGCCCATCAATTTGTATTCTTTTGACTTCGAGTAAAACAACCCAAGTGCTTCAGTTCCTTTGATATATCGCAAGATTCGCTTAATCGCCTTCCAATGTGAGTATTTCGACTCTTCCATGAATCGGCTCACCACGCCGACACTATATGCAATATCGGATCTTGTGCATGTCAAATACCGCAAACTTGGGACATCTGACGGGTGAATTACAAGGATAATTGGGACACAGTTTGGATGGCGGATGAGATGTACAACAATTTTTGAAGGAACTTCGGCGGATGCGAACGAAGTGATTAGAAAAACAATCCAAGACTGCAAAGCTTGGATTTCTTTCTGTTAGTATTAGTACTATTGAGCTGTCCTAGGTTGGTCGTTTTTAGGCTTTTTAAGACAACATAGCATGCCCATCTTTGTAAATTCTCTACTTTCTTTTTATTTTTTCCTTTCTTAAACTTATTTTACTTGTACCCTATTTTACTGGTTCAATGAAATTGTAGGAAGACGTCTTCCTACTTTCAAAAAAAAAATACCGCAAACTTCCTACTAAATTTCTGTATTTGCTCGCATCTACTCGATCTCCTCCCTCAAACTTAGAAGAGTTTTGCACCGAGCTCCATCGGTGTTGACACAGGATTGCATTCATCCATTTTATATTTCTTTAAAATTTCTTTTGCATACGCCTCTTGCGACACAAATATTCTTGCATTTTCTTGTCTAACTTCTAACCCAAGAAAATATTTCATTAACCCCATGTCTGTCATCTCGAAATCTCGAGTCATGACTTCCTTCAATTCTTTTATCATTTTCTCATCATTCCCTATGAATATGAGATCATCAACATATAAAGCAACGTATAGCATATTACCTTTTTTTTCTTTCACATACAGTGCATATTCATATGGACATTGCTTGAACTTGTTCTTCTTGAGATATGTGTCGATTCGTGAGTTCCATGCTCGAGGTGCTTGCTTTAGTCCATAGAGCGCCTTTTTCAATTTCAGCACTTGTGTTTCCTTGCCAGCTTTCATGTATCCAGGTAGTTGCTCTACGTACACTTCTTCTTCGAGTATGCCATTTAAAAATGTAGATTTCACATCCATTTGATAAATTGACCACTTGAATTGAGCTGCTAGTGATACAAGAAGTCGAATTGTCTCCATTCCCACAACCGGGGCAAAAACTTCATCATAGTCAATTCCGGCCTTTTGTCGATATCCTTTCGCGAGGAGTCTCGTCTTATATCTCTCAATTTTACCTTCAGCATTCATCTTCTTTTTGTATACCCATTTAACTCCTATGGGTTGACATTCTTCTGGTAATTCTACTAGCTTCCAAGTGTCATTCTTTTCGATAGCGGCGATCTCTTCATCCATCGCATCTCGCCACTTTTTATCTATCGCTGCTTCTTCAAATGTAATATTTTCGGCATCTGCTAAAAGACATACTAGATGTACCTCAGGTGTTGATTCATATGGATCTTGCAAGCTTCTCGTTCTTGGTTGTCTTGGCTCATCTTCATCATCGGAGCTCTCGTGACTCGTGTTTGTTGTTGTCGGTGTAGACGTTGACGGTTCTTCTTTTTCATTCGCCATCTCCTTTTGGTTGTTCCAGTCCCATGTGATTTCTTCATTTACTTGCACATCTCGACTTACGATCACCTTCTTTTCAATCGGGTCGAACAGTCTGAAAGCCTTCGTTTTCTCGTCATACCCGATAAACACATATTTCTTGCTTTTATCATCTAACTTGGTTCTTCTTTGATCTGGTACGTGCGCATAAACTACACTACCAAATATCTTAAGATGTGACACTGTCGGCTTGATTCCACTCCAAGCTTCTTGTGGTGTCTGATCCATCAGCTTAGCATGCGGACATCGATTCTGCACATATACGGCACATCGTACCGCTTCTGCCCAAAACTCTTTTGGCATATTCTTGGTCTTCAACATTGACCGAACCATGTCGAAAATGGTTCAATTCTTTCATTCTACTACACCATTTTGCTGAGGCGAGTAGGGAACTGTTAGGAATCTCCTTATGCCGTGTTCGTCGCAGAAATTTGTGAAGGCAGTTGACACATACTCACCACCTCTATCCGACCGCAATGCTTTAATATAATGGCCGGTCCTCTTCTCAACCATCTTCTTGAATTTCTTAAAGACTTCAAGCGCCTCAGACTTTTCTTTAAGAAAATACACCCACGTCTTTCTTGTATAATGATCAATAAAAGTAATAAAATACCTCATTTCTCCAAATGATTTGGATGTGATCGGACCGCATATGTCAGTGTGTACCAAGTCGAGAATTATTTTCGCACGATACTTTGCACTTCGAGGGAACGAGGTTCTTGTTTGTTTGCCAATTACACATCCTTCGCAAAATTGCATAGGGTAATCTATGTCGGGTAAACCATGGACCATGTCCTTTTTCGCCATCTCTTTTAGGCCATCTCGGCTCAAATGCCCAAACCATAAATGCCATAGTGAGGCTTTATCCATCATATTGATTTTCAAACATGTTTCCTGCACGTTTCTCAAATTGAGCTTGTACGTGCGATTCTGGCCATCTCTACCCGTGCAAGTAGACAGTTTCTTTTATCCTTCAGGAACATCACCCGATTTTTCATGAAAATCGAGTAGAGTAGCCTTTTTCCATCAGCTGTCCCACACTCAGAATATTACTTTTAATGTCTGGCACATAGTACACATTTTCAATTGTACTTTCTTTGCCATTATGATAAAAGTTGATTTTACCTCGACCTTTTACTTGAATCTTTGATGCGTCACCAAATGAAACGTGACCATCTTTAACCTCTTGCATCTCCTTGAATAAATATTTGTGCCCGCTCATATGATTGCTAGCACCAGTATCGAGATACCACACCGTGTCGCTGTCGGAAATGATATCATTGTGCGCCATCATGAGAATGTCATCGTCTTTTGTCTCTTCTGTCACGAAATTCGTGTTTTCTTCTGCCTTCTTTGGTAATCGACAATCTCGCGCATAATGCCCATGCCGACCACAGTTATAACAGTCGACGTCGGGACGGTATCCACGACCACCTTCCTCGGCCACGTCCTCTACCACGAGAATTCTGTTGAAATTCAATTGGCTGTTGCCTTTGATTATAATTGTTCTCTCTTCCGCGACCTCTACCTCGATTCTGGCCACGACCTCCGAATCTGCCTCTTCTTCGTTGGTGATTGTGCTCAGCATACATCGCTTTATCTTCATTAATTGTTGCTTTTGCTTGCAGCGCCTCGTCAAGGGATTCTTCTTTTTTCTTTGCTCATGGGCCTCTAAAGACCCGGCTAACTCGTCGACTGTCATCTCTTCTAGATTCTTTGACTCTTCAATTGCACATACCACGTTTTCAAAATCATTGGTATTATCGAAAGATGTTTTCTACAACCCTTGCATCAGTTAGGGTTTCACCATTTCGTTTGAGTTGATTCACCACCGTTTGCACGCGGGTGATGAAATCGGAGACTCCTTCCGTCTCCTTCATTTTCATGGCCTCCAACTCGCCTCGTAGGGTTTGGAGTTGTACTTGCTTGACTCGATTAGCGTCTTTGTATGCCTTTTCGAGTATACCCCATGCCTCCTTTGAGGTTGTCGCACCGGCTATTTTCTTGAAATCGGATTCATCAATCGCTTGATAAATTAGATAAAGTGCGGTTTTATCACCTTCGCGTTTTTGCTTTAACGCCTTCAATTGAGCCACCGTCATGGCGGTTCTTCCTCTGTCGACTCTTGATGGTCAGTCTCGACTGCTTCCCATGCATCTTGAGCACCGAGCAGCGCTTTCATATGTATGCACCAATTATCGTAATTCAACTTCGTTAGTTTCGACAATGGCAAGTGCCCGATCGACGTCACGCCAGTATTCGCCATCGGCTCTGATACCAATTTGTTGCAATGGAATTCAAATATAATTCTAATATTGGAGGATAAATTCAAACTATCTTTATATTATGAAATTACAATATATATCTTTCTCTCTTCATTACAATACATGACCTATGTATATATAGGCTCAAAAGAGTCGGTTTTCTATTAACCGACTTTTACACACAAAATAAAATTACAATTCACACTTAATCGGCACATATCAATTTCAATCCAAATTTGCTACCCACAAAATTTGACCTTTGACCAAGCATGTTTATACTTGTGCCGGTATTTTTAATTTGAGTTTACACTACAGACCCCAATGCGCCTGTTGAGCGAAAACTATAGCTGTTGAAGAGGGGGCAAAATGTTTTCTTTAGATCAAGAAAAGCAATTAAAGCAATTATGTGACCTTCCAGCAGGATTAGACCATTGGCTCAATAAAAAATAAAAACAAATACATATAGGGTGTGTTTGGATGACCATGGAATAAGGAATAAGGATAAGAAATTTCGATATGCGTGCTTATTCTTATTCTTGTGCAACCCAAACAACACAAGAATAAGGAATTTGGACCCTTATTCCTATACTAACAAAACCATGGTATAAGAATAAGGAATTTGGATAAGCACGCTTACCGAAATTCCTTATTCTTATTCCTTATTCCATGCTCATCCAAACACACCCATAGTGGCAAAAGAACGCATTTGAAGACATCATTAAAAATATATATATACTACTTTAAATGAAAGTAGATTTAGCAACAGTATTAATTGAAAATTGATATTGTGGTTTATTGGTATACTCCTTGGTGGCTGATTTGACGTTTAAAATAAAATTGTGTTATATATATAACACATTGGCATTCAAATGGCCGCGACCGCAGCCCTCCATTGAAGGAATTATACGATATATCCATGCATTTCCTTAGCCTAGTTTCACCTAGATTTAATTTGAAACAGAACCATAATCAATTTTGTCTGTCTTGAAAATTGGTAGAAAAGATAAAAAATATCAATACAAATCAGAATTGATAGAAAAGAGAAAAGATATACACCCAAAAGCTTCTCCATCTCCACGAAGGTTCTTCATCTCTTTCTATGAATCTACATAGAACAACTCACCCTTTCGTTGTGTCATTTGCCTTCCTGTCGGCGAAAGAAGAAGAGGTGCACCGTCGGGAGAAGGTGGGGTAGGATTGGAAGAGGAGGAGGCGGAGAAGCGGCAGGAGAGGCGGGTAGAGGAGGTGTTGGCAGAGCATGAGGTTGAGAGGCGGACACACGGGTGCTGTTGGGCAGTTGGGGTTGGGGGAAGTCTACGACGGAGGAGGAAGGATTGGCTGAGGAGGGGTTGGGACTTGGGAGTTTGGCGGAGAAGAGGTGCGGCCGGATCGACGGAGGAGGAGGAGGCACCGGCGGAGAGGCAGCATGAGGGGACGTGTGAAAGAGGGGATGGGGTGTGCCGTGTGCGAGGTCAGCGTAGGAGGATGTGGAGGCGGAGAAGGGAGGGGCGGAACCGAATCCTCTACGGAACTTCAAATTCCGCATCGCGGAGAACTTTTTATACGATCCGTTCGATCAAATCCAACAGTCAGGATGTACTGGCGCTATTAGAAAAAAAAAAAATCACGCGAATAACTCCTCTCCGTTGCTCCGTCCGTCCCCTATCGTGCACACGCCACACAGTCGTCTCCTTCGAAACCTAGAACAGCGAACTCCACTCCTCAAATCACTGATTTGTTGTTCTCTCTCCCCCTTCTCTCCGCCAACCGTGTTCTCTCTCTACCCTAACCTTCAGTCGTTTCTGACGACACCTCCGCCTGAATTTCTCAATGTAAATACTGATGAAATGGAGAACTCCAGTACTGTAGATAATGGAGAGAATGTAAATAAATGAAAGTCTGTTAGGCGTTTTAATGAGGGAGCTGTTCAGTTAGTTAGAAGTGAGAGAAACTAATCTTGTATATAAATACCCCTTTGATACTTTGTAAAGATGAGTGGAGATAATAGAAACAAAATGATTCTCTCTCAATCTGAAATTATCTTCATGGTATCTAGAGCCATTTGAGCATACACTCCGTCTCGCACCATCACTACTGCTAATTCTGAAACACCAAATCCGGAATTTGCAAAATGGCATCAGCATGATCAGCTCATTCTGGGGTGGCTTTTGAGCTCGATCTCGTCTCCGATTCTTGCTCAAGTGTTGCATGCTGAGTCGTCTCAACAACTCTGGCATCAGCTGAACCAGATTTATACATCTCAATCATTGGCAAAGGTGTTGGAGCTCAAATTACAACTGCAAACTCTCAAGAAAGGAGGTAATACCTGTACTCAATTTATTCAGCTTATGCAAGGAATTGCAGATAGGTTGCGTAGCATTGGAGCTCCTGTGTCAGAACAAGATATGGTTGTGTATACGTTACAGGGCCTAGGCTCTGAATTTGAGAATTTTGTTACTGCTTTCTCAATGAGATCAGATGCCACATCTATGGCTGAACTTCAAAGCTTTCTCTTGACCTATGAGGCAAGAATGCAAGCACAGCTGAAATCACTGCCACCTAATACTGCTCTCCTTACCTCTACTTCTCAGAATAACAGTAACACACTCACCTCACAACCTAATGAAACACATTATACTACTGGTCTTCAATTTAGGAACCAGTATAATAGATCCAATCAAGGTCAGTTTCCTCAACAAAACTGCAGACCTCCCAGTAATGGTAGAGGTAGAGGTAGATCTCGGGGAAGAGGTAAGGGAAGACAGTTTCATCAAAACTCTGACATACAATGTCAGATTTGCTCATATTGGGGACACACAGCAACAGAATGATATCATAGGTTTGACATCAGATATGTGGGACCCACACCTCAGCAGAGCAATGTCACAAACAATTCTCAGCACAATGCTCAAACTGCAGCACAACCACAGCATCAGGCACTTGTGGCTGAACCAGCTAGTGTCACAACACCATCAGCCACCTGGTTTCTTGATTCTGGAGCCACTACTCATGTGACACCAGACATCAACAATCTGTCTTTCCATCAACCATCCAAGGGCAATGACTCAGTTCACATTAGCAATGGAGCAGGTTTGCATATTGCTCATACTGGTTCTACTATCTTATTTACCAATTCTGTACCTTTGTACCTGACCAATGTTTTACATGTGCCCCAAATAACAAGAAGGTTACTCAATGTATCCCAGTTAATCAGAGATAGCAGTATCATAGTTGAATTCTCACTTGATCAATGTTTCATTAAGGATTCAACAACAAGGAAGACCCTGCTACATGGTACTCTTCATAATGGCCTCTATGCTTTACACCAGTCCCAAAATCATCAAGTGTATCAAGTGGATAGTGTTTCTTCAAGCATCTGACACTCAAGATTGGTGCATTGTTCTTCTTCGGTACTCAGCACATTATGCAAGAATAATACTATTTCTGTGAAAAATGTAGAAGACTCTTTCTGTCATGATTGTAATAAGGCAAAAGCACATAAGCTTCCATTTTCTCATTCTCAGTCTATAAATTCTGCTCCTTTGCAACTAGTGTATACAGATTTGTGGGGACCATCCCCAGTAATGTCTAATAATGGAAATAGATACTATGTACACTTTATTGATGATTATACAAGATTCGGTTGGTTTTATGCTTGTGCTTCCAAGTCTGATGTGGTTAGAATCTTTGATGTTTTCAAACTGAAGGTTGAAAATTTGCTCTCAGCCTCAATTAAAACAATTCAATGTGATGGTGGCCTTGAATTTAGACCTCTGATGCACAAATATCCAGCAATCACATTTCAGATGTCATGTCCTCACACACCCCAGCAGAATGGAATTGCTGAGAGGAAGCACAGACACATGGTTGAATTGGGTCTTGCAACAATGTATCATGCTCACATTCCTCTAGAATACTGGGACTGGATATTTGAGAGCACAAATTTTGTTATTAACAGGCTTTCATCTCATCACACATTCCCAGACACTCCTTTTCAGAAGTTGTTTAATCAGGCGCCAGACTACAATTTCCTCAAAGTGATTGGTTGTGCCTGTTACCCATTGCTGAGACCTTATAACACAAACAAGTTGCAACCCAGATCAGAATTGTGTGTATTTATGGGGTACTCAACACAGCATAAAGGCTACAGGTGTCTTCACATACCTTCCCAAAGAGTGTATATCTCCAGACATGTGATATTCAATGAAATCATATTCCCATTTCAACAAAGTGCCATTGAAGTCATTGAGCAATCTCAACCAGCCACATCAACTACCTTGACCATATTACCCTCAATTGAACCCACTGACACATCTGGTGAATAATTATCTCAAACTGATGCACATCAAAATACACCTCCTGCCAAATCAATGCCATCAAACAACACCAATACTCACCACATGCTGACCAGACAAAAGACCAAAACTATAAAAACCAAAAAGCATCAAATTTATACAGCTACAAAATATCCTTTAACCCCACCCACTTATGAAGTGGAGCCCACCTGTTACACTACAGCAAAGCTGCATCCTCACTGGAGAGAAGCAATGGCAGTTGAATTATCTGCACTGGCTGCAAATGCCACATGGGACCTGGTACCCTTACCAGCAAACACAAATGCAGTTGAATGTAAGTAGCTGTTCAAAATCAAAAAGAGATCTGATGGGACAATTGAGAGATACAAGGCATGTTTAGTTGCCAAAGGATACACTCAACATGAGGGGTTTGACTATTTTGAGACATTCAGTCCTGTCATCAAACCTACAACAGTCAGAACAATCATTTCCATAGCTCTATCAAAAGGCTGGCCTTTACACCAATTAGATGTCAATAATGCCTTTTTGCATGGTGACTTACAAGAGACAGTGTACATGGAACAACCCCTAGGATTTGTAGATCCAATCAAACCTAACTTTGTGTGCAAACTTAATAAAGCACTGTATGGACTCAAACAAGCTCCAAGGGCATGGTTTCAGAAACTCAAAAACTTTCTTATCTCTCAGAAATTCAAGCCATCTCAAGCTGATCATTCACTGTTTATCTACATGGTCAATGATATCACTATCTACATTCTAGTGTATGTGGATGACATAATTGTTACAGGCAGCAACAAGGGAGCTATAGAAGCACTTATTCAAACACTACACTGCCACTTCTCTATCAAAGACCTAGGTCAACTGTCATACTTCTTGGAAATTGAAGTATCTCACTCAGCTACATGACTACACCTATCTCAAACAAGGTACTTTCAAACTATTCTGGAAAAGGCACAAATGGTGGGGGTCAAACCTTGTCAGACACCCTTACAAGCAGGGGTACAATTGTCCAAATTTGATGGTCAACTCTTGTCAGACCCATTATTGTACAGGACTATTGTAGGGATGCTACAATATGCTACAATCACAAGGCCTGACCTAACCTTTGTTGTTAACAAGGTCTCACAATTCTTTGCACAGCCATCTGACAGCCACTGGCAAGCTGTCAAGAGAATACTTAGATATTTGAAAGGTACCATCAACATGGGCCTGCAATTTACTCAGTCATCACAGTTAGATTTGAGAGTATTCTGTGATGCTGACTGGGCTGGATGCCCAGATGACAGGCGCTCAACAACAGGCTTTGTAGTTTTTCTAGGGAATAATATTGTTTCCTGGTCATCAAAGAAGCAAAGCACTGTTTCAAGATCATCGACTGAGGCTGAGTATAGAGCAATGGCAGTGCCAACAACAGAACTCATGTGGATCAAATCTTTACTCTCTGAATTAGGCCACAAAGCATCTCAATTACCTTCAATTTGGTGTGATAACCTCAGTGCCACATTTTTGGCTGCTAATCCTGATTTTCATGCCAGAACAAAGCATATAGAACTTGACTATCATTTTGTGAGGGAACAGTTAGCAAGCAAGCACCTCACTGTACACTTCCTTTGTTCAGCCGATCAGGTGGCAGATGTATTCACAAAGAGCTTGGCAAAACAGAGGTTTTGTGTACTCAGGGACAAGCTCACTGTTTGTCCCAATCAGCTGAGCTTGAGGGGGCCTGTAAATACTGATGAAATGGAGAACTCCAGTAGTGTATATAATGGAGAGAATGTAAATAAATGAAAGTTTGTTAGGCGTTTTAATGAGGGAGCTGTTCAGTTAGTTAGAAGTGAGAGAAACTAATCTTGTATATAAATACCCCTTTGATACTTTGTAAAGATGAGTGGAGATAATAGAAACAAAATGATTCTCTCTCAATCTGAAATTATCTTCACTCAACCCTAAAAGCTCAATCCAAGTAAGCAAATCACCTGAGTTGTGCTCCCTCTCTGTCTGCCTCGATCCAAGGTTAATTTAAGGTTAATTTTAAGCGTAATTTTTCTTATTTCTTCTAATTGAAGGTTAATTTATTCCTGGATGGTCAATTTGGTTTACCATGTTCCCTGACAACTAAGTCTGGCTTGCAGGAGGCCCCTCCTTAATTCTGGTTTTTTTTTATTATTATTTTTCACACCTACATTAGCAATTTCTCTCTGTTGTTGTTCGGAGTAGTTTTTTAGTTCTTTTACTGGTAGGTGTTTTCAGTGTTTTGCAGTGTAACCATTGTTTAAGTTGGTTTTTTTTAGCTCTTTTTACTTGTAGTTTTTTTTAGTTCTTTTACTGGTAGCTTTTCTAAAAGTTGGGTTTCTAAGGTAGTTGGCAGTTTTTTTTCTTCTTCCTATCCAGGTGTATTGTTTACTCTTTTGATGTTTGTTGTGATGTGTACTTGCAGCCTCTAAGGCTTGCCTTTGTTTAATGGATAGCTCACGGGCATTACAAATTTCAAAAAAAAAAAAAAAACTAAGTCTGGCTTTTGAATAGTTAAGTTCGACAATTAGGCTGAATACATGTTCTAAGTGGTGGATTCTTACGAGTATGGGATGAGCGGTCCAAATTGAAATAGACAATTGTAATATTCTTAGTTGATCGGTGATTGACTAGCTTTAAACTCAATGCACACAACCAATTTTCAAAATATTACTTCTTAAACTTTTCTGAGTAAAGAGTCCATCAATGATTGGTTAATTGATTAATTTTAATCATATTGATTTCTTATGCTTTGCAGAATTAGTTAAAGCGCATGGAATTAACGACCAAATTCACGGAATCAATTTTAGGGCTAAGCTAGTGATGGATGATGATGATTGTACCATTTTAATTGTAGTTTTCTCAATTTTAGGATTATAAATTGTAATGGATATTCAATATTAAGCGGAAGTGTTTGCTTAAATCTTATTACCGGTACACTTTTTTGAAAGATATATATATATTTGCAATGTAAGGCTGTAACCAGGGAGGTAAGGAGAGCGTGGCCATGGATGCAATTGCTCATGAGAAAGTTTCACCGTGCCTGAATTGGTTTTGGCTGCATCTAACCCGTGCCTGAATTGCTCATGAGAGAGTGTGGCTATGGATCCTTGTACTCGACAAGATTTCCCAAATTCTCAACTTGGTTTTGGCCGCATCTAACCCGTGCCTAAATTGTAGATTTTGGTATCGTCAGATTTGGTTTATGTTGTTTTGATTTATGCATTATGTGTTAATTTGACTGTTTGACTGCATGTATGGATTACCAGCAAATGCTGGTAACTACGGCAACTATAGTCAATGCTGACTTATTTCCATTTTAGATTCTTTATTCTCTTTTTTATTTTTTCCCCTGTCCACTGGAGATGAAGTAGAATAAAAAAAAAGGTGAAAAAAAAATATTCCCCACACAACCTGGTCTGAATTGCAATCCTTAGTATACAGTTATCTAGCGGCCTGAATTGCTACCTATTATTCTTTATTTCAAGAAACCACCAAAGCACGTAATTAGAAGAGTCTAACAACAAATCAGTACATAGTTTTTTTTATTACAAACAACAATAATAATGTATCAATATAATCAAAATGAGATTCTGCTTGTCTTCATTTATTGAGGAATTCGTCATTGGATTGATCTACCGGTCCCACCATCAGTTGCAAAGGTAGAGCTTGAACATCCATCTTCTGCATCACACTATCTCTCAAATCCTGTGTCCATAAACCTGCCCAGCATTGCAATATCAATTTGATTTTAATACCAAATGATCTCAAAGTATAATGTAATTAAAGCCTTTAAAACACACTTCATTTCGTTGCACCGAACAACTCCAAAGAGTGGCAGAACTAATAATTCTAAAAGGCATGCTATCTGTATGGTTAAATAAATAGTTCCTTAAAAGAACTGGGTTTAAAGTTTAAGTGAAACTGCTTACTTAACCCAAATTGAATGAATATGGGCACAGGCAAAAAAGAGGTGATCCCTCTTTTCTACTTTAGGGCAATACTGGCACTCTATTGAACCAGCCCATCCTTTTTTACTTAAAAATTGAATCTTGTCATAATCTTGTTCTCACTCTAGATTCTAGAAGCCACAAAAAGATTTGAAAACTTTCAAAAACAATGTACAACTAAATCTGCAACGATTTATTACCTGACTGTAAATATATTTATATACCAACTAAATTTCAGTGGAAATCAGGTTTCAATTTGGTGATAAACTGATAACACAAATTAAACAATTTGAATTGTTCCAGTAAAACTGGAAACCAGATGAGGATTGCCAATACTAGTGGAATGCTCATTCAATTTTCACTAATGTAAAGTGCAGCCCTAAACAGAATCTAAAACCAGGAATTGATAAAAAAGATGTGTTCTGAGAATATTCATACCGACAAAGGCGCCTCATCATCGCTGCTATCAAGCTGTCGGAAATCGTCCTTCTTTACTTGCTTCCTCTGTCTCTTTTCCGGCAACGGTGGCTCCTCGCTCGCAGCACGATTCTCTCTGTCCATCTCTCGTGCTCGAGCGCTTCTATCTCTCTCTCAATCTCTCAGAGTACGATCTACGAACCCTCGCTTTCAGACGGAGAAATGACGGAGAAATGGAGAGACAGAGATGAGTTATTCCCAGAGAATTTTTTTTTAGCGCCTGTGAAATCCTGACCTTTGGATTTGTCTAATTTGATCGGACAATCCATATAAAATGTTCTCCACGATGCGGAACAAAAAAGTTCCATAGAGGATTTGGATCCGGGAGGGGCAAAGCAAATTAGCTATGTCTATTTCTCTGTTGTTGACGTGAAAGAAGATAGGAGAAATAAATTGATTAACAGATCAGATCGATTGATCATTGAAAAAAATTGAACGGCTCAGATTAATTTCGGGGAGGGACAATGCGGTCACGGTCACCACTATCGGCCACCGTAATTAATATATATCTTAGATTAGACCGTGATGGATTAATTAATTAATTATATACGGTTGTGAACCGTTATAATTAATTAACTCGAAAAGAACATATAGAAATAAATTAATGCATATGCTTAGTAAAAAGATCATATGATGGTTTGAATATATTTCACTTTTGTTTGAGCTGACATGTAATGCTAAGGATAAGGGTTAGTAAATCATGAACTGTGCTAATCAGGTCACTTGGCATAATAACTCATAATTATGAAAAATAAAAATCTCTTCTAGGAGAACTCAAGTATGTCTTAATTTTATGAACAAGGCATGCACGGCAGTTCCAAAGTTTTTTTTGAGGGTCAGGTGACAAAGTACCACACCGACAAATTTCATTAAAAATCAGAGAAATTTACAAGAAATTACAAACAAAAGGAGTAAGAAAGAACAGAAAAAGAAAAGAAAAGGAAAATGAAAAAAGAAAAGGAAACTAAAAAGCTATACAACTAAACAAGTGTAAAAACTGAGCTAGAGTTAACCAGAGGCCTACAAGTGTCGTAATCTCTTGCACAAGTAGAAAAGTCGGCCTTGCCAATGAGTTGAAAATACGGTTATTGCGCTCTTTCCAAAGTTGAAATACATATTCTAATTTGGGGTAAACAAATGATATCAAATTGCAAAGTTAGGAATTATACGATGTATAATGAACGTTTACTTTCTATGCGGATAAGCTAAAAATTTTGCACAGGCTCATAATTCTATGTCAGTAAAAATAGAAAAATTCTCATTGGACTAGATTATTAAAGTGTTGATATATGTCGTAATGGCCCTCTTGGCACAATACAAGTGATGTATAGCAATCCAGAAAGGGTATTTTTGGAAATAAAGAAAATATATCACATTCTTACTCATATGATTATTAGTTTTTACTAACTACTATTATTATTGTTGTTGTTGTTCTTTTTGTTACATTCAGCTGACATTATGGATGAACATGCAAACCAGCACTTGAGTCAAACTATGCTACCAAAAGTAATTCATGATTGCACTAGATGGCTTTACCGTCGCGGCGTTGCCGCGACAAATGTCTCTTTCTTCAATTTGTTTTATTTTTTTTTTGTTCAAAGGATTAATCAGGTTAGCTAGCTGGTATTCATATTTTTTTTGCGTTGCGTACTGTACCTGAAATATATTTCAATTTTAATAAGTGTCTAAAAAGGCATGCTTAAACTTGATAAACACGCACTAAGATTTAGCCTTGTAGCTTTTATGAATTTATCTTCCGATTCTAATACATAAAAATGATGTATTTTTTATTTTTACAATAACACATAATTACTGTATCGACTTATGTATCACTCATTGAGTTCAACTGAAGGATGTTGCTAAAACGAACAGGGCACGTGACAAAGCCATGGAAAACAAATTCAAGGGAAATTACGATGTGACCCAATATATACCAGTAAGACTTGCTATTTGTTGTGTTAAATAAAGATACTTATTCCAAATTTTGGACATCTGAGTAATAGAACTACAAAGTCTTGAATTGCTACCATCCCACATAAGTAACACATAATAAAAGCAATTATTACATTAAATGTACTTACCATTTTACACTTTTATAGCTTTCATCACTTTCTTTCTGTTTGCTTCATACAAACTTTCACAGTTATTTGGAAGCGAATCATTACCAAAACTTGGAACCCGACTTGAACTTGAACATGAACCTGAGCTTGAGTCGTCTGAATTATTCTGATGCATCAGCTGAGAAATTCCTAATGGATTCCACTACTGTGTGATCTAGTTTTGTGCCTCAACTCTTTGTTCGATGGCATCTGATACATCTCTTTTGATGCTGTGTCCAGCTCCACAAATCAGATTGCACCCAATGCCAGGTCAACTGTTAAACATGTTACATAACTAAATTCTTACAATGCAAACATTCTATTGTTATCCCTTTCGTTTATTAAATTTCATCACCTACCAAATTCCAAAAATAAAATCTCAAAAATAAAGATGATTGAAAATCAGGAAAGCAAAATCGAATAGACTTGAGCTCACCTCGCTTGCACCATGGCCTAGAATCGAGCTCACCGATAGAACATAAAATTCCGATAAAAAAGTAGGAGTACACTTTGTGACCTAGAAAATTGAAATTTTGGTTTGGACCAATATTATAATTATATATCCAATTTAAAAAGAATATTACTTATTTGCGAACATATTGCTTGAACGAAAGTGTCACACCCCACCGACCAGAGATATGACAATCATCTTCGCCGCGAACAGTTGCCTGTATATTCGCAAGGCTATATATATTTTTTTTATCAACACAAAGTTAACAGTACAATAACCATGGATAACATGATAAAACATATCTTAATATTTTATTTATTGTACAAATGTATAGTTGCAAAACCAATTACAATTTTTCAATATTCAGATTGAATTCCAAACTAAATAATTTCCATGGTAAAGATTTGGCTTAACTATCACTTGACTTCAGCGAGCCCGTCTCTGAATTTGGAACCCCCGGCGGGACACATGCAAAACAAATGCACGGAATGAGAAATATATTCTCAGTGCGGGTTTTAGTTCCAGTACGCGGATCTTTGTACGAATCCGAGCATCGAAATTTATACCCATAAAATGAACCGTAATAATAAATAGAATTTATTATTTAAACATTTAAACAGTGCAGAATGATTTCAGACTCAGAACCAGATTAATATTCTTAGTCCTACTAGAAAGGACCACTTACCGACATGTTGCATACATGCAAATGAACCATAATTACAAATCAAGCATAACCGTCATATCAGATCATTCAGATAACTTACACTCAAGTTCTCAAGGCCCGACAGGAACAGAGAGAACTCTTCCCAAAACAACAGGTACACAACAAATGGTATAGATCCTGACAGAGGGAATATCCAGAGATAGTAGCGCTAATCACCTGGCCGGATCGGTGGCCAAACCGAATCACCGGAGAGTGAGTTATAATCATAAAGTTATGCTATGCAGACTGAATATGAATGGTTTTCTCGTTTCAATCAGATGCTTCTATCACAAAATATGATCACGTGATAGTTCCAATTCAAAACCATTCCAGTCCTTTTTAAGTCCGACTATTCAATTCACAGACAAACGGGTATTTATGTCAGACTTAACAGTTACAACAGATCAAACGGATATTTAATTCAACATGCAGTTTATTTATTTTGGGGCTTCTAATTGTCTATATGCACAATAGAATGCACCGCCAATTGATCATTCAATATGTCATGCATGAATTTAAAATAACCGAATTCCGAGTTCTAATAGAGAAATCGCATAATTCCGCACCTGTGCCCGCTGTGTTTATCACATCAATGATCGTTCCTGTTTAGCACATATAAATCGTTAAAACTTACTTAACAACTATTGAGAACTATCAGAGTGGAGCTTTAAATAATCTATTTCAGATAGTTATTGGTTTACTAAACCGAAAATTGTCCCTAATCAGAATCTAGATTTTTAATGCATAACTTTCAGCTCATATTAATATCATTATTATTGTTATTATTATCAAAGTTATGATAACAATCATTTTATTTTATTTATATTGAGATCGACTTAAATACAGAAAATCTGACTTAAGCACAAAAAAAAAAAAACCCGACATAAAACAATTCAGAAATAAAAGTCGGAATCATAATGATTGATAGGAAAATCAAGTCTCAAAATAAAAACCTCGTGTCTACCGATCTAATCGTTTGTAGAACAGCTTGAGGGTCGAATCCACAGGGACGGTGTTGGAATATTAATCTTTTACTTTACTAAACTAGTTAGACAGTTTTCAACTCTTTTGTAAATTAAGAGTTGCAGATGGGTTCAAATCTTAAGTCTAGTTTCAAGGTCAAAACAAAAATTAATGAGAGAGATTCAACAAGTCACGTAATTCTAGGGTTTCTGGTTGCTAACACTTCTCCTTAGTCCCAGTTCCAGCGGCCCGCTGACTCTCGTAGCGGCCCGCTAAAAGAACTTAGGTCGCTAATCTATTAGACTGGTCGCTGGCTACTTGGCGGGCATAGACAACCTCGTGATTCACTCAGCGGCCCGCTAGGATTAGCGATGTGAATGCAAATTGACTTAATTCAGTTGATAATTGTGCAGGGATATGGCTTAATTAAGGTCCTAGATCAAACTCTCGTTTAGGTCTGGTTATCAATTAATTAACCCAATTTCCCTTGTATAGAATCTAGATTTCAACTATCGTTTCTTGGTCTAGTTTCTACAAGTTTATACCTTTCTAACCTATGAAATCCTTGAGTTTTCACTCTTGGGAAGGACTTAACTCTCGTTAACTAGTCCTGGTTTAACCTTTCAGTTTACAACCTTCATGTTAATCATAATCATGCCTAATAATCTAAGTTTATTTGGACTTAACCACCTAGCAATTAAGCGAGCTCTACTTAACGGATATAAACAAATCTACTTAAATAATCATGGCATAATCAATTCAAGCAATTCAAGCAAGGTATAAAACACAAAGATATCAAATAAACATGCAATCAACAACTAAGAATTCGAGTTTACAACCATAGCCCTAAAACAAACAATTAACAACTAAGAGACATCATACAAACACAAGAGAAAATGAGAATAAGGAAAGATTACAACCAATTGCTCTTGCTTCCCTCTTGTGTGTCGAAATCTCCAATCAAACACGTCTCTTGCTGTCGCAAATGACCTGCTTGGCGCTGCCACGATCTGGACTTGAGACCTAACTTTCAAATAACTCAATATATAACCCTAACTTGACCTTGGATTTGGTCTCCTTCTTGTTCTCCCCCTTGTTCTCTCCTCAAACTGGTCTTTAATAGGCATTGGGAAGGTGTAGAAACGCTGAAAATAATTGAAGACGTGCTCTGGATGCACCTGGAGTCGGTAGAAACCGCCGTCCAAATATAGAATTGCTAAATCGGGCGATTCTGATAAATCTGGCAGTTCCAGGTCTGCGGGTCGCAAGAAAATGTCAGCATTGCGTCCTGTCAGTATTTTGGGCATATCTCCTTCATCCGAACTCCGTTTGAGGTGATTCAAGATCCGTTGAGAAGCTTAGAACGAGCTCTTCAAGTTCATGAACTCATCCAAGTCATTTCTTGTCCAGAATCTGCAATAAAATTAGAAACTACGGTAGTAACTCATTCTTGACACAAAAGTTTAATTAAACTAACCTAAACTCATCTAAACTATGTAAGCTATGTAAACTCAAGGCAATTGATTTAGTTTGGAGACAAAATAGTACATGAATATGCATATAAAATCCACTCATCACATAAATCCAAAAGTCAATCTCAAAGTCAGAAACAAAAATATATTTATTTTGCTTTAGGATCAAAATGAATCTGAATGTTTTCCAATATATCTGTTCTTTTATATTTTTGTCAGACTATATCATCATATTCCGAAGTCTCGATGATCGGAGGTGAAACCTAAGTCAAATTAAAACTCAAATTTAATCTAATGCAGCGTAGCTTGAGGGTCGAATCCACAGGGACGGTTATTCTAAACTATAGACTTTAAGTAACTTAGTTTGATTAATCTAAGGGTAAACAAGTAAAAAAGTTGATTAATTGATTAAGAGGATTAAATTTAAACTAAAAAAATTAATACTAAACTCTAATTAATCTCTAAATTACTCTAAAAATTATGGAAAAGATCTAAACTCGAATTATGAACTTAAACTAGGGTCAATTGGTCGGGTTCCACTTCCAGGCACTATCCTGGCGGGTCGCCAGCTTCCTGACGGGGTCGCCAGAACGGTTCAACTATTCAATTCAATCAGTTTCTAATTCCTCTAAGTTCAGGTTTTTGGCTTAAATTCTGGTCCAAATACTAACTCTCGTTTTTTATTTGGTATAACTAAGTTTTAATCTCTAAACCTCCCTAAATCCTAAGTTTCAACTCTCGTTCCTTGGCTTAGAATTTTAGAGTTTGCTTTTGCTATTATGTAGGATATCCTAGACCTCTCGATCATAGGAGGGAATAAACCTCTCGGCTAAGTTCCGATTTCACCTTTTGGGTATACTAACTATCATATGGTATGAGAATACAAATCGTCTTGAAATTAGGGTTTTATTTGCTTATCTACGAGGTCAGACCTAACCAAGTGAGCAAACCTTTCAAATCAATTCAATTCACATTCTCAATTTCAGCAAATAAACTTAAATAAAGCAAAGCAACTCAGAAAAATTAGAAAACTAGATTAAACTTCATAAATCTACCAAGTCATAGTTCCCTACAATTGTCCCTAAACTAAACTACTCACTACAAGTCATACTAATCATAAAGACAACAGGTTTCAACAAACTAAACATCAAAAGATAGGAAATAGAGAAAGATTACAACAAAGAACTAAAGAAAACGCTTTCAGCTTGAATCCTGGCGGGTCGACATTATCCTGGCGGGGTCGACAGGAGACAGCTGCGGTGCGATTTCTGCTAACTCCTCCTGAATCTTGCTCCAAAATCTGACTTTTCTTTCTGGTGGTCTTCCACATGATTAAATAGACTTCAAGGACGGTTCCCATGCGTGGAGATCATGTCAGGTTCTTCCGAAAATAGGAAACACGCTCTGCCAGAAATATCGTCTCCAAATTGGGCATGTCTGTTTGAGTCTGGCGGGTCACCAGAATAGGGGCCTCGTCTGGTTTGACCATGTTCCTTTGCTCCAGTCGCTTGGATCTTGACTTGCTCTGTTTGAGTTCTGCCTTGGGTCCAATTTTGCACCAAATTGATGTTGAACCTGAAATTAAACAAGGGCAAATAACAGTACTACATTTCTAACCTAAATTGCATTAAAATCTAACTAAAACACAAATATTTAATTGAAATTAAGGCCTAAAAGGGTTGAATATTTCGATGTGAAACCCGCCTATCACTCGAAACCGACCAATTCTTTAGTAAATTAATTTAGCCCACATCTTAATTAAAAATCTCAACCCATCATTTAATTTAGTCTTATAGTCCCATCAGAACCCATTTTTAATTAGCAAACCCAACACACATGATTTAAATTCCATCTAAATTTCTCAACATAGCCCGTAACATTTTTATCTCCAAATTTCATAAAGGCATTCAGTCCTCAAACGCACAAGTCAGCCGAAACAATAGACATGGTTCAGGTGGCATAGGAGGGGCCCACCTGCCATCAGTAATATCAATTAGTGGGTCTCAAGAATTACATTTAAATACACCCTGTAACTTGTTTTATATTCAGATCCGACCCAACACAAGTACTTCAATGCCATCAACCACAATTAATTTTTATGTGCATACTATTAACATGTTTAAGCCCTCAGTCCAACGCAGAAAGGTTTTATAGAGAAATTCCTGACCTCAACATAAACCATACAGATGTTTCTAAACCCCATACTAAAAAAAAAACCAAGTATAGTTAAATGCACTTAACCACTTAGGCTTTACCTTTAGATAAATGCACTTAACCTATAACACAAGCTATACTATGATAGTATAGTTTATTTTAAATGTTTCTACATCTCAACACAAATACCCAGTTTAGTTTATAACTCATGAAACTTTGACAGTACCCAATATGCTCAAATCCTATAATGTTTTTATATACCAGTAACCAAGTTAATGGTTGTACCAAACTAGTATAATACTGTACCACCTCAATAATTTCCCACATTCCTTATTACAAGTACAGGAACAGTTCTAGTAGCTTACAACTGATTGGGCATCCATCCTTGTCATTTGTTCAGATCCAGAAAGAGAAAGGAAATGAAAATTTAAGTAAATACCTCGACTAACAAGAATAGCTAATATTCAAATGATCCATGATCTCTTTTCATTCTTTCAAGTTTTCCCTTTCTTTCTCCTTTTTCTCAAGCACCAAAACCAACCCATAACAGTTTCTTTCAGCAATCAAATAACTTGACATCAGTGACAATTTCAGATTCTATTTACCCATGAATCCTAGACTTAAACAGTTAACAAATAACATAAGCCACTTCTCGCAACCATTTCTTTGCTATAACCATCAATATACAGGGGCAAGGAAAAAGGTAATTTCTAACCGATGTGTTAGCCAAAGCAATGGCAACTAATTTGGTCAATCCAAGAAGGAACAATGACATGGATAACCAGTACTAAACATGTATTGGCCTTGGCAACATAAACCACAGCCCTTCAAAACCTATTAGACAGTAACAAAAGTGTACCAAATTGGTACAAGACCTGGTACCAATTTCACAAGACTTTAATGTATGTATATCAAGCTTTTAAATTTCGGCGTTTTATCGGAAATTTCGGTTTTCAGAGCCTCACCGCACGAACGTTAAAGCTTCAAACGACAAAATATCGTAACGCGTTATTTGCGAAATTTCGTCGAAAAAATGGTAAAATTAATGCGTTTGACGGAGAAAAAACAGATAACCTAAAAAAATCTGTCGACCAAACCCTAGGACCCGTCCCTCTCTCCCTCTCTCTCTTTCTCTCTCGGTGTCTCTCCTCTTCCTCCACCTCCTCCCGCCGCTTGATCTCCTGTGCGCCACTCGAGCCACGGAGGGAAGGTGTAAGCGAGCCACTTGATCGCCTCTGCTAGAGCCACTCGATCCTCTTGCGCACTGTTCTCTCTGCGATCTCTTGTAGCTAAGGAAGGAAGGTGCATGCAATAGTTGCTTTTGGTACTTTAATTTTCTTCTCTTTTGCTTTTGGTTTTGCACTTTTGCACTTTTTCTTCTCTTTTTCTTCTGGTACTTCATAAATCATACTAGTGCTATTCTGGACTGTCAGAGTTCAGTAGTTCAATATGAATTGGTGGATGGTATGAATTCGTTCCAGTTTAATATAAATCTGTAGTTCAGTAGTTCTGGACTGACAAAAAATAAAATTTGAATCTGATAATTGTTATATATTAGTAGTTCAGAACAATCCATATACTCAAAGAGTAAGAAATCAATCAACTATTCCAATCGTTGGTAACTATAAAGTTTAAACAGTAAAGTAAAAGATTTTTAGAACTGGGTATGGTCATAGCATGTTTAATTTGCATAAGCTGCTGATATTGAAATTGATGATGGGGCTCAAATTGATTTAGATAGTAGACTCTAAAAATGATGTATAGCTTAATTATTGATGTAAATGATTATCCTTAAATTAGTGATTTGTGCTTTCAAAGCTTGTATTCTAGTAGAATAATAAAAGTAGAATTAATTTGTGTACGCTTGTATATCTACATTGTCCATAGGAGAGCAATTGATGATACAAGAGCAAGGCACGACATATTTTGTTGAAGAACAAGCTGATTTGGAATATGAGATTTGTTTTGGATTTTTGGCATATTTTGGCACATCTTGTTGAAGAACATGCAAGTTTGTTTAGCTTAGAAACTTTATAGTTTGTAATCTTTATAATCTCCTAGTTTATTGCTGCATTGCTTCTTGAAAACTTTGATTTTCTTTTTACTGGTACAGTGGTACCCAATATATGTTGTTGTTTTCTGTTTACTGGTAGATGTGACAGAAAATGGCTAGATTTGTTGATTATAATGGCTTGTGGTGTGTTATTTAGTCTAGGCTATGAGTTATTGTCTGACATATGTATAAGCCTGTAGCCTTTCACTCTTTTTATTTTCTGACATCCATAAAGTATGCTAGCAATTTTACATGGGTTGTTTCTTTTTTTTAAAAGAAATCAAAGTTGATCTCATGAAGTTTACTCGTGATTTTTTATGTACCGACTACTGATCAGATATGTTGGAAGTTGGAACAAGTCAAAATATTGCACATGACTTTTTACTATAATTAAGTTTTAAGTGTTTTACAATGATAATTATTTATCCGACTTTATGGCAGAAACATTTGCACTCACGTTAAAAGTTTTTTATATGTAGTTTATTTATGTAGTTTTTTATATGGTTGTATTACTGCATAATTGTATAGTTCATCGTTTTTTCACCGTTTTTTCACCGAAAAAACGCCGCACCGTTAAATCAAGTTCGAACCGTCATAGCGAAAAAACCGCATTTTAAAAGCTTGATGTATATATATATTAATCTACTCCTTTTTATGTACCCTATATACTCAACAGATATTAAGCTTGTGAATTAACTCCAAAACATAAACATTTGACTAAACAGATGTAGACATAAGGCAACTTTTACCAACTATTTTACTGACTCATGCCTTCACAAAATCTTAATTGATTTAATTCCAATCATCACACATAAAACATTGGCTTATCTAAGCACATATTAAGCCGATATTGACTGATTTTGACCTCCTATTTGAACCAGGTGACAGAACTAGTTTATTTCATATTTCCATTTAATGTTACTTGACAATCCAAGTATCCTATTCCTACCAAAGCTATTACAGATCCAATTCTAGTCACTTGTTAATCATACCTTATATCGATTAGTGAGTCTAAGCAACCATAATCCTTACAATTCCTGTATAGCCAAGTACTAACCCGATATGAAATAGCTTTGTCTTCAGACCCGACACAAGCAACAGAATCAATCTATCTAATTTCAATTGTAAACCAATAATCAATTTCTTTTATCAGATTTATCAGATGACTCATATTAGCTCCAACCATTTAACAATTTAAATTAAATCACGTAATTAGGTTACCATGTCGAGACAGAAAAAAAGAGGGACAAGTTCAGCACATCCCCTCTGGCCTTGCAATTGCCTCACCGCTGCTGCCACCATCTCACCTAGCCACAGCCACCACCAATCTTGGGTTCGACTTCACCGACATCTCATCTCTCTCTCTCTGTTCTTATCTGGATGTATAAGTTTCTCAGAGAAGTAGCGAGAGGGATGAATACGGCTTCAATAGATAGACAAAGCAGGTAAAGTGGGGTACATGGTGATGAGGTGGCACGATTTGAACGGTGAGAGAAGCGGCAGCGACGTGAGCAAATAGCGGACTATCGCCATGATGTAACTCTCGGATTGGGGCGACGCATCTAATCCGAGAGAAGACAGAAGTCGTCTCTCTTCC
This sequence comes from Rhynchospora pubera, assembly GCA_028095005.1. Taxonomy (NCBI): domain Eukaryota; kingdom Viridiplantae; phylum Streptophyta; class Magnoliopsida; order Poales; family Cyperaceae; genus Rhynchospora; species Rhynchospora pubera. The sequence continues at coordinate 256,520,747 of CM051461.1, read as the reverse complement.
TCTCGTGGAATCATGCCACGAAGGAGGCCACGGAGGAAATCGCTATAAATGAAGAGGATGGAGACAGAAAATACGAGAAGAAGGGATAAGTATTCCCTTCGCCAAAAAGGATCTTCTGTGACCTCTTATTCATGAGCACTCACGTAACAATCTTTAGTTTCCAAACTTTAAATCAGGTGGTTGGGAAATTTCAGAATTAAATTAACTAATCAAGGTGTTTCTCTTAATTTATTATATAATCGGGCTACAGATTTCAGAATTGGTTATGTTGATTCTCTAAACTTCACATTTCATCATCCAATTGTTTATTAATTAATTTCGCATATTTTCAGATTATTTCTATGGTTTATTGGATTTAAGATAACAGCTGAATTTTCTTTTTTAATTACCTAATTGCATCATCAAATCATCTTGATTGATATTGTATGATATTAATTTCTAGAAATTTTAATAGAATCTTAGTATTGCAATTTTCATAATTCCTTTAACAAAGCTAATTATCCAATTACTACGCCAATCTTTAACGGATGTTACAGAAAGTTAGATGAAGTGCATTAGTAATATTGCTTGATGCAGCAAGCAAGACATATTTCCGTTGCTTCTGGTTATAATATAAAGATGGCTTGTCACGTTGCATGAATGAAAGATGACCACCAGAGGTAAATCAAAATACATTGGCGATTCTAGGTAAAGATAGAGACATCACTACGTCATGTTTTATTTTTAAGACAGGTTAAATAGAGGCCTTTAGCACAGAATAGAAAGTGGTGCTAAAGATGAGTGACGTTAAAAACATATAAAAAATCGGTGTTAAAAATGCGGTGCTAAAAACCAGCCACAATTTGAGACCCAAAAATTACACATTTTTAAAACCGGTTTTTAACTAAAAACCGGTCTTAATAATGTGGTTATTTTAGCTGTTTTCTACTTTTCGAATATTTTTAAGACCAGTTACTAAGCTAATAATCGATCTTACAAATATCTTTAAACCTGATTTTTAGCTTAATAACCGGTCTTAATTTTAAATTTAAAAAAAAAATTTCCCATTTTTGCTAGCCAGCAACGTGAAAGGGTATGTCTTTACGCATCTGCAAATTAACCAACATTTTTTTATAATATATAATATTACGATTGATTCCTGCATTACAATTTAGTATTCAAGGTTTCCGGGAAAAAGAAAAAGACGTTGAAAAAGGGTATGTCTTACTTAAGAAATTATTGAATTCAAAACACAACAGGATGCCCTTCTTACCAATAATTCTCAGTTCGTACTTCTTCAAATTCAATTTCCTACATGCTTCTTCAAATCTCAATCCATGCTACTTTCAGGTAAAAACTCAGTCCCTACTTCGAATTCAATTCCTACATTTAGTTTTTTTCCAAGTTGCCATTAAGAACAATAATATAAGATATTCTTCCAAATTGCCATTCAGCATACGTGACTGATGAGGTTTTTCATCCCTTGTAGCTTGGAGTCACAATATGCAAAGGAAATGAACTCTGTTCAACCACCTGACCAGGATGAAAATTCTCATCAGTTTTGCAATGACTCACTACTGCATGATCAAAGTGCAATGAATTATTATAATTTGCTAATTTAAAATTTTTTTTCATAATGCAATTTTTGAATGCAATGGATATTTAATCAAGCAATGGGCATCTAAATAACATTCAGAATGAAGAAAGGGAATAGGTATAAAATTGAAATATGAAATGAACAAATTAGTATAGTACACGAATAAGCAGATGACAGTTTTTCATCAATAGCACATCATTATACATATTTCTTTCCACATCAAAACAAATATTAATAGTTATAAGAACACACAAAAAAAAAAATCAGAACTAACCTTCAGTAGACAAGAAAGGGTGGTCCATGATAGAGTAGAAATTTGGGACCTCTCAAAAGCTGAGGGAGAAGTAGAAAGCAGAAGTAGCTCCAGACATCCCACGAAAGAAGAAACATAAAACTTGCCAAACAAAAAAAAAAAAATTGAACCTAGTATTTAAAATTTGATATAATTTTAATTTTTATCATAATATTACCTGGGTATAAATTAAACCACGCATACTTTGAACCCATTGCTGGTACGAACTAACATTGTTCCAACAATAAAATAGTTTATTCTAAATATTTCTTTATGAAGGGTGTAGAGGAGGCCAATTAATAGTTTTTGTTGCAAACAATCTAAAAGGGAACACAAAACTGAAACCATCTAACATTTTTGCCATTAAGAAAGAACACCATCTAACATTTTTGCCATTGAGAAATAGGCAGCCAATTCATGTAATTCCGAAGAAAATGATTTACTCATGCAAACCAAATTAATATGTTACTATCACAACATTTTACGATAATGATTGTACCCCAATTATCTTTTAACCGTTCAATGCTATCAGAAGAACAACATGAAAATCATTTTATATCATGATATATTAATAGCTTCAAACATCCATAAAATTATCCAACCCCATATATTATATTATAATAACTTAGTAGTTGCAAACATCCTTAAAATTCCCAGACTTGATTAAAATGCAATCAGGGAACCTCATTTAGCATGTAATTTTGCAATAAGGTAAAACAATACATAAAGTAACATAAAATATTAACTCACAAAGGAAAAAAAATAACTGGAATGCAAAAGGCTAGAAAAAAAAAGAACCTAATAAAGCTAGCATCTCCTGTGCACAGAAAAAACTCGTTGTATAAGTATATTTCCCTTTGACAACACAAATGCTAGGAATGTCATTCCTAATTGCCTACAGAAGTTGTTAAAACATACAAACATTAAGTGACTTCCTCTGAATCATTCAAACCCTAAAAACATAACTCAAGAAACAAAATTGAAAAGAAATAGAAGCTAACAGCTCAAATAATAAAAAAAGGAGTTAAAAAAATTGACCTAACAGCAGGAAATGCCACGTAAGTCACGCATTGCAAAATTTCTGAAAGGGATAACAAAACAATATGAATTAGAAAGAGAGTGGCAAGATAGGGTTGAGAGATATAGTTGTTAAGCCAATTAGAATCTAAACCAGGGTTAAGTGGTCCTGACTCTTCGCAAGTCTCGTTCTATGACGCCAATCCTCCTTTGCTGCCTTTAAGTTCATCTGGATGGTTAAACATTATGAAAAAGGGTGAAAATTACTGTTACATAAAGATTACAAATCTAAGCCAGAATAGCTGGCCAGTCATACCATAAATCTAAATGCTATCAAATCCATCCTGGGTCAGCAGGAATTTAACCTCATTAATGTGTTCTTCCTCTTCCCATTGGAGCCAAAGTAAGTACAATTGGGTAGAATTTGTTTTTCTTTATTGGTTTACTTGGGTTTATGTTGTTTTTGTTTCCCCTCTTTTCTTTGCTTCGGGCGCTCCTCTGGGAAAGTATTTCTTAGGTGCAATAGAAGGATTTTTTTATTTTCTATTTGAGAGAATTTAGTTACCAGAAAAATAGATCTGAATAGTGTCAAGCTTTCTACAGTATCTCCACTTTCTCTGGTTAAATAAAAAATATTAGAAAATTATAGAAATTAATGAAAATAAGAAGTAAATAAAGAATGTACAATGTCATAATCTGAAAACATGCCGTGAACTAATGTAAATTGCGCCATTAATTTGAAAAAGTTTTGTCAATCAAAGAAAACAAAGAAGTGTTTGGAAATTGAGAAAATGATTTGGACCAAGTAATCAGGCATTGGCCGAGAGAATTCAACCCCAAAATCAAAATCCAACAAATGATAGAAAGAGGGGAGGGCAGTATAGGAAGAACAGTGAGGTCGCCGCCGTACTTTAAAAAATGAAAATAAATCATAAATAACAGGCAAATTTTCGATAAATAAGAATTAAAGAGTTCACGGGTTCTATTTCTGATCCAAGTAGAAATAAGAAGGAAATATGAACTGAAAATGCAAAACCCTAATGTTTGAACCCAAAATAACGCAATGGAATCAATGGATACATACTACGACCAAAGAGCGTTGGCATCTAACCCAACAGCCCTCCAGGCACTTCCTGTGTTGTCCTCCTCTTCGACAGGCAGCGCACGGTGGACAAAAACTAACGGAGATGGATCTCTACAGACTCATCGTGTTGTGCCCAACGTGTGAACGATCGAAAATTAGGCAACAAATAACCTTCCCACCTTTCCTCCCAAGCTTTTTCTCTCCCCAAATCAGCGCCACCAGCCTCCAAGAGCAAATCTACTCACAGAGAAACCCATAAAAAATGGACAGAGCAGCGATATGTTGTACAGAGAAATGGCACAAATTTAATGATAGTACACCACACACAAAACAATGCACACCCACACTCATGGAGCAGAATTTAAAACGAAAGACCATATCCACACAAAATGGAAACCCCCCGCCCTCTCTTGTATGCAAATCTAACCGCAGAGATTCAGATCAAAGGCCCAGAGAATTCAAGCGAAAAATGTACAAAAGCCACTGTTCATAGGCGTGAATATTAAAGCATATGATGTCAGCAAATGAGGCCTGAAAATCATCATAGACCGTCCGATTTGGGATCTAATGGCTGAGGTTGATCCTGAGATGAAATCATGACAAAACACTGTAGAATTCACGTCATCTTTCAACCAAGGATTAGTAGGTTTAAATAAGAGATAGTAAGACAAATCATATATTTCTTCCAATTTAACAAGTTAAAAAGTTAAATTATGCTATTACAAATTTAGTACAGTTTGTAAAGAGTATATATCCTATACGTTACGCACACTTTATATTTTTTATTTGACTCGGGCTAAACATAGGCGATATTAATAAAAGGTTTTGATGCTTCAGTTAAAATTTAGTACCAGTACCATATTCCGGTATTTTCATGATTAAGCTTTAAAGGACGTTCACTTTGCTATATCAGACTGTCAGTACTTTTAAGGAGACCTGTACTAATAAGCCAGGACTCAAAAGCTGCACTCTCAGTTCGACCCGAACTGAATCTGTTCGGTCCGAACTGAGCCTATTTGGTCCGAATTGAGTTGTTTTGACCTGAGTTTGGCCTGTCCAGTCCGAACCGAGAGCCGCCATATCATGTTTGGAAAGGATTTTTATGCATGGAAACTCGATATTTTGATATGTTTTCTTGCCATAGCGCCCCATCCTCCTTTCCAAGCCAGAACACCACTATATATGCACCCCAAGACCTGAAGGAAAGGCATTCTACCCTTCATACCACAATTCCACCTTCCTTAGGCGATTCCACCATTGATTTCATTGAGCAACCAGATTCTTGAAGCGACGGCAGCAAGGAGAAGGTTGGAGACACGCGTTGTAACACCCCACTGCCTTCGATGATTGAAGATCGAGCATAGAAGGACAATTTGGTTTATTCTTCCTATGTCTTTATCTCTAATTTCCATGGGCTTGTATCTTGTGATTTCTTCTCTTTGTATTGTTTGTTTTGATACTATGTTAGGCTAAATATATGTTGTCTTAGGGTATGGATGTAGTTTAGGTTTAGTTTGATGTTGTGACTTGTTATGACTTGATGTTTGGCTTTATGATCTATTTATTGAGTAGTATTTTCATTGCTTGTTTAATTCTCTTGTTTTGACCTAATTTACTTCAAAATAAAGGCCTATTTAGTTAAGTTACAAGGTTAGGTTAAACAATTAGAATTGAATTAAGTACTTGGGATAAGTTGACGATTCGAAAGAGGAGATTAGCTAGCACTGAAAGGTGTAGCTTCTATCAGCCAACTTAGATATCCCTAAAAAAACAAATAAATAAGACATAGGTTAATTAAAATACCGACACGAAAGTTTAGGTTTAATTGGCCTATGTGGGCAAAGTAGAGTCATGTACTAATTTCTAGTCCAAAAGACGACAGTTGAGGATTAGGTAATGTAGCTATAGCCGATCTGAGTCCTTCATAAAGTTAAAACTAAAGTTGTACGGTCATTACTCAACATACCGGTCTCTGTTCGGGCCGAACAAGTCGTGTTCGGACCGAACTGACGGCATATGCTTCAATTTGTTGGCATTTAACGCGACAGCGAGCGATCCGGAAAATTGAAGGCTAAACATAATTGAATCCTGACCCCTAAGACGCCTTATTATACTTGAAAAACCCCAAAATCTACCAACTTTAGTTTACCTTTCTCAAATTGTTATTTAGAACAAAAAATAATCAAAAATATCTGTTGACCCCTAAAAATGTGCGGTCAAAATAGCATGAGATGCTCAAGACATATTTGGAAGGATTATAGAAACCCGAAATGGCCTCAGAAAATCTCAAGAATTATTTTAAAGACATAGGCATAAAAAATACAAAGATGCTCAAGATATTAGCCGAAATATGCCAAGTAAATTTTGGAGGCCTAGAAATTCATGTGAAATTATCATGAATTATGAGAAAATTTTCAAACGCTGCAAATCCATAAAGTATATGATGAATATTTTATGACAAGTCGAATATACCATTCCATGGAACTAAATCACATAATTTCATGGAAATCGGACTGAGGTCTCCATGACGATTTTGGCATCCTTCCTCAAGCCTAGAATTGTACAATTTCAAGTGAATAGTCAATATCCCAATGGTCATAATTCGGGTACAATCATGAAATCGGAAAATGATATAAAACATTCTGGATATATTTATATTGTTACATGATTCAATGAATGCATGCACAAGATTTCATTCACCAATAACCCTGAAGAGACCCTCAACTCAAATCATTTTATCACACGACAGCAAAAAAAAAAGAAGAACAAAAATGCTAGAATCTAGCACGGCCCGAATTCGGCCTAGTATGAGCCCGAAATAAAAAAGAGTCGTGGACCCCGACTGTCATACCCTCCTTCTCCAAACCTTCGCTCTCAGCTGCTCCAATTGGCTAGCCCTTGGACCCCATTCGTCAGTGACAAAATCACCATACATATGGCGCTCGCTCACTGGTCCCGTGCTTGGGTCCCGTTATAACAAAATATAAAGAAATCGGGGAAGGAAAGAAGAGGAGAACAGTCGTCTCTGACAAGTTTCCGTTTCGACCAAACACTGCACCACCACCAGAGTTCTTGGCACCGCTGGAAAGAGGGTGAAGAGGAGAATATGATGACATCAACCTCAACTTCTGTCATGCCTGACCTGAAGTTCAATTTTTGAAGAAAGATTATTGGGTTGTTTTAAAAAGAGATGCAAAATCAACATAATTAAATCCATGAACATCAAATTGCTTGTAGCTACAGCTCTGTGGGGTGTCAGTAGTGATCTACAAACCATCAATTGGATTTAAAGAAAGGGCAAGTATGTGAGAACACCAATAGCAGTTGTGATCAACTTTGAGCTTGGTTGAACACCAATTAACAGTGACTTGAGAGGTCAATTGAATGTTTAATACACCATTCAGATGCTCAAAATGGAAGGACTAATGGCTCTAGTCTCAATTTGAGAGAAAGCAATGAAAAAGGTGATACAAGAAGAAGTCTGCACAAGTGTGCTCTAATACCAGCATCAACAGACCCAAATCATCATTTATGATGGGTTGTTCCAAATGAAAGTGATTACTGTTGGAAAAGAAAAAAATGATGCAGCCTGCATACATCAAGAATATAAGGCTCTAAGTCCAGCCCATCACTGTACTAAGAATAAAAAAAGAGAGAAAGACAACAGAGTTATACATACCTCACAGCTGGTCAAGTGTGAAATTGCACCCAAGGTATAGACTGTAGATACTATAGAAGAGGAGGGGAGTATCAAACTGCTCAAGCACAGGAGAAGGGGTATAGGGAATCATACCTGGTAGGCCTGCTACTGGGCGAGTTCGGACCTAAAAGCCCGACCCAGCCCTTTTTATTGCAATCTGGAGTCCAATCCACGTTCGACCCTCTTCCAGAATATCCGGTCCTTATCCAGTCCAGAGTGAACTAGGTTCGAAGAAGGATCGGCCCTTATCCAATCCGGGTCCGTCGGGTTTTGTTCACCCTGACAAATAAAATGATGAAAAGCCCGAGGTTCCAATGGATCTTAAGGGGCATTATCATATTATAATCTCTTATCAGAATATCAGATATATAATAGTTGAAATCAGAAGATTACCTTGTCATATTTAAATATTTAAAACTTATTTCCTGTACTATTTTAAGTATTTCGTACATATTTTATTTGCTTTTATGATCTACAACGTACTATCTCAAATCACAACTAAAATTCGATAAATGACGACATAATATTTAATTATTATTTTATAATTAATACTAGTCAACAAAATACAAAATAAAAACTAGCATTTTTGTAAGTAGAAATATTATTCAAACAATTTATAATTTGAAAAGTAAGAATAGAAAAATGAAACTTCAAATTGAAAATAAAAACTTGTAATATTTTCATATAAACTTAGAAATTAAATTATCTTTCCACTAAAAAAATATATTTCAATGTCGTTCCATCTAAATTTCTTTTCTTTCAGAAATTACAAGGAAACAATATACATTTGGGTTTCAATGAAAAAAGTGGCATAGTACCGCTCCTAATGCACATGACAACTTGATAAACGTAAAAAGTAACTCAATCACCAAAAAAAGATAAATAAATAAAACATGAAAAGGCCACGCCACCCTTGTGCATTTCAATTTAAGAGTTCTTCTATAACAATATCAAAAAATTATGTTGCGTCTGACCTCTGATTGGAATATATAACTTGAAGACATATGTACTGCTACACGGTTTTATTCACAATGCATCATCATTTTATAAAATTAGGAGATTTGCTCCTTTCGAAGTCTCGATCCGTAAAGAATTAGAGACCGGATTGGAGATGGACGATAGGCTCGAGGTGAGATTGAGGGCCTCGAACCGAGTCCGAGTTTCAGGCCCCTATCCGAATATGGTTCGGTCCGAATAGGTTAAGGCGGATATCCGGTCCGTTAGTCCACGGATAGTTCGGGTCCACTAGCAGCCCTGAATTACCTGGAGCAGCAGTTAATGCTGACTTGACATCTCCTCCAATAGGTATTATACCCCAAAATACTGCAAAAAGAAAAAATGAAAGAAAGGTCTTATACAAACAGAATTAAAGACTGGGATGCCAAAACAAAAAAAGAAATGTGAGGTGACCAAAATACCCCTCATCCCCTCTATAAATAGAGAGGCAGCTGCACCATGCAAAAGAGGTTAGGTTGGAAAGAGAGAAAACTCTGAGCAAAAATCTCTGAAGAAACACTCCAAACTGCACACGCACTTTAAAATATAAAATTCTGTAAAACAAAAAAAAGAAGAGAGTTAGTTTAGGATAGCTACAATAAAAAAGCAAAAAGGAGACTTTGTAGTTCAAGCTGCAAGAGAGGAGAACTAGCTTGTAATCATCTTCTATTCAATCAATAACAAAGTGGTAAATCCTCCATCTGTCGTTTTGAGAGCAGTTTTGTGCTTGACCCAGCCACCAATTCATGGTGTGCATGGGTGTATTAGTTTATTAAAGCTCATGGGCTGGGAAGTCCAGAGAACTCTTATTTTCTTTTTCTTTCTTTGCATATTTTATATCTTTCCCTCTAAATCATGTTCATCCCTCACCCAAAGAGGCTTCATGGCATATTTTGGCTATTTTAGCATTCTTCTTACAATTGTTATTTCATCCTCACTTTCATACTTTCTTCTTTCATATAAGAAGGGACTGCATAGGCATACACATTATCATGACTTAACAAATACTAAAGAAAGATGTGCATATTTCTGCAATCATATTTCCATGAAGTTTTTTTTACCTTTCACTTCAATTTTGTTTACATGGCTTCTATAAGTAAAAAAAAAAAGGAAATACATTATGCATATCTAGGTAGTCTGCATGTCCATTAGATAAACAAATGAATTATAGATACATAAAAGATAAACAAAAAAAAAGGGGAGAGACACACTTATATTCTTGGTCTGTATGCTGTACCATAAGAAGGCATTGTAATAAAACTATTTTGTCATGTATCATATTTGCATTATATAAATAAGGTTGTACACCCATTTTCTTTCCCTTAATTCACCTTTGAATAAAAAAAAAGAAAGAAATTATAATCATAAACACATGTGCATATACAAGGTAAAGGGATGAAATAAATAATGGCATGATAAAATTTTAAACTTTATGTGTCCACTAAACTTCTTGTTATCTCTTCTCTCTTTGGCTTTAATTTATGTCACATACTTGTATGCACCCAAATAAATTGCATATGCATGATCTTCCCTTACATATGACAAGAAGACACACAAAATAAGTGATGAAATAAAAAAAATAATAAATAAAAAAAAGAGAAGGAAATACCTTCAGGACAGCAGGTACTGGCCTATGCTACCTTGCCTCTCCACATAACCAGGGACCATGAGATGTCTCCATGATGCCCCAGAAGCCATGCCAACTGACCATGGCCACCATGAGTCAACAGACTTCATGCCATTCCTCAAGTCAATGCCCAGACCTGAGAAGCCCCATCCCTACAATATCAGACCCAAAGATGATTCCCCATGAGTTTAAAAAAAAAAAGAAGCATCAGAGTCCCTGAACAGTTAGCCCCTATGCCACCTCGCCTCTAAATTCTATGCAATGAATCAGAGACAAAAATCTAACCTCAGAGAAGATTGAATCGATGCCATACCTTTGCTGTCGACCCCAAACGATGTTGGCATTGCAATCTTCCGTGTCTTCACTCAACCATCATAGTGCTCACACAATTGTGACATACTCAACCCCAGGAGATGCCACCTCATTGCCAAACTTTGCTGCCAAAAGAAGTTACTGACTATCAAATCCGATGCACAATCAATAAACCATGAGCCAGCAAACCTCTGCAAACTTGCCCCCCCTCACTGCAAACAAATCATAACCCAAAATAAACCACGCCTCAAAAAAAAAAAAGAAAAAAAAAACAACTTCAGAATAGCAAAACCCCATGCCATCTTGCCTTTAGTTACATACAACAAACCTAGAATAAAAAGGAGCTAACCTCAAAGGAAGTCAAGTCGATCCACACTTGGAGTCTACCTGAGATGATGCTAATACTACCATCTTCCACACCTCTCATCAGCCATAACCACATATCTGTGACATGCTCAATCTCAGTTGATAAAAGCTCAGCAATCCCTCAATGCTCTTATGATGCCTCAATGGTCATGTCAAAAGTCACATACAACCTCTAGATGTCATCAGCCACTCCTCATGCCATCCTAAGGAGATACCTGTTTTTTTTTTTTTTTTTTGAGGGGGGATTCTGTATTCATCAGTAGTTCCTCACAGCTCCTTAATCAACACAATGCAACTAGAATGCGCCTAACCTCAGCTGTCGATAGCAATACATTAAACTGAGCAATTAAAAAAAAATCAAGGTCAAGCATTACCTGAGGAAGGGAACAACGGCTAGCAAATTGGCAAGGTCTGTAATTAGCGAGACATGTTTATCTCTTCCCCGGCAGCAAGTCAAACTGAGATATAGCTTTCAAAAGCTATCAGCACACCGACATCACATATATGATGCCAACTTGAGCTGGGCCAAAAACAGTGCCTGTCAACAAAATAAAAGAAAGTCAATTTCATGATTGAGACGATGATGGCTGGATCATACTCCCCCATTATACGCAGTGAACAAAAAAAAAGAGAAAGAAACTAACCTCAGGAAGTCAAGCTGGGTTGCATCTTGATGCCAGCCTAAAATGATAACCCTGCCAATCCCTCCTTGCAGGCTATGCCATTGGCACGCCAGATATCGCCGTTTCCATCAGGTGTCAAGCCGCAAAACCATTGCAAAATGGAACCTGTTTGAAGAAAATTCTCAAACATCATCAACAACATCGTTTTGTCAAGTTGCTGACACACTCACTCAATATGGCGTAACCAGTGACTCAAGTTGGGGGCTGAGAATAAAGAGAAAACATACATGAATGTCAGAAGATGTTGAGCCCTCACCATCGCGTTCTTGAATCAAATCAGACCCAAGCAATGTTGATTGAAGCTATCAGCATGAACTGGTCTCAAGTGTTGCTACCCGACACCATGATGGGACCCAAATAATCTATCTCCACCAAGCAGAAACATTGAAGCTTCTCATGGGCATTCTGTCGAACACCTGTTGGGTATGCAAGAAATGAAGTTATGGCTGAGTTAAGCTTTGTGCCTAGGCTCCCCCTCCTCACTACTCAAATGAAGAGATGACAACTACATTTATCTCTAATTTTGCAAGTCGCCTACTGCCAACTCCATCTCCTAAGCCTATGTCAGACTCCTTGACGGTTGAACATGGCAGAGACAGACCCCTCTCCTCTCAAGCATTCCAAAAAAAAATATCACATAAAAGAGAAGGAGCCTAACCTCAGAGAAGCTCGAGCAGATGTTGGTAAACTGACACGATGTTGGCACCACCATCTCCCATACCTTCATTCAACCGCCATGGTACTCACACAATGGTGATGTGCTCAACCTCAGAAAATTCCACCTCATGCCGTCATATCCAACCCAACTCGAGATCAGAAGGACTCCCTGAGGCTCTAATTCCACAGCATGGTGCCGACGGTTAGTTGCTCCTTCACAGCCTCTCTCAGACATTTCATCGAACATTTGGCGAGCATACAAAAGAAAGATGAGAGATTAACTAAAGCAAATTGTATCAAAACCTTCAACATCAAAAAAAAAAGAAGGAGAAGAAGGTGCATCCACCTGGCGATGCTCTGTCAGGCTTCCAAACACTGCCCCCGACTCTCAGGACAGCAATGTCTTTCTCCATGGCCGAGCATAGCGGAGGATGGGCCACATCTTGAGGCCATAAGATATCTCACTCGGCATTTCTCTTTGCAAAAGTCACGGAACCTTTCTTCTCTCTTTCTGATTGGAGATGACTCAACAGATCTTCGACATTCTCAAACCTCTCTCGGAGCAAACGAGATGGAGAAGGAAAGGACCCCTGAATGAACACGGCGCACGCATCATGAGACGCTGACCGGTGGCCCCCACAAAGTCCCTCTCTACATCAACTGAAAATACCGCGTCCACAGAAGAATTTCTAAAGAGGCCTCAAAGCTGCTCGGTCTCCTGTGGCTCCTGACGTGTGGCGGGTCCCTGACCACATCATATACAGCCATCCGTGTGCATGAGCAGCAGTGCTGACGTGGCTCGATCAGAATCCGTCAAAACTTCAAAACCTCACCAAAAATCATGGGAAGCTCAGAAAAATATAAACCAAGCTTCTATAAATCCATAAAAATATGAGGAACCCATTTCTACTAAATATCATGGCCAAAAAATCCCCCAAATCCAATCAAATCACCCAAAACCCCAAACTTATATTTGATCAGTATATCGCCACATTAAACGTTTCATTGAGAATCACCAGAAACTTGAAGAAACGAGAGGAGGAATTCTCTGAAATCAAGGCAATGAAAGGAATACATGCCCACGGCGTAATTCTATCATGCCTCAAGGGAAATAAATTTGTTACGGGTGTCAGAAACCCCATTAATGTAAAATGTTTAAAAGATTGCCTATTTTCAGGGATTCGGCAGAATTGAGACTCATCCACGACAAAGGTGATGTGTTTTCAGAAGATTCTCATCCGACATTGATAATCAAAGGAAGTATGGGCCACGTATTTCCAACAAGTCGAAAAGATAAATTGTACTCAAAGTCATTTCAGGACCCAACCGTTCGGTCTCAGAAATGGAGTCTTAATCCTAAGATAAGATCAAAAGCGACTCTTTCAGGACCTAATCCACCAGGTCTCAGATGAGGAGTCCCGATTGCAAGGCAAAAATAAAAGAAAAGTATGTGTGTGATCTCATCAGGAGCCTGCCGTTAGACCGTAGGCATGGAACCCTGATACCAAAACCAGAATCATAGCCAAAAAAAAAGAAAAAACAAGAAGAAAACATGAAGTTCAACTCAATCCAAAACCAACTCAAATCCCGCCAACGATTGGAATCGAAGTCCAAGTCCAAATAATAATAAAAAAAAAATCAAAGCACCGTACCCTGAGAAGGCTCTATGATACCTTTTCCAGATGCACAAATACTATAGTGTCTGAGTGATCCCGCGACCTCATTCTTGACGGCACACCGTCCACTACTAGATAAAGCATCATCAGTGTGATGAAATCATGCTAGAAAACCAAAACCTCTTGGAGCTGAGGAGGTCTAATGATCTCACCTTGAGGCATGAACCTAGATGAAACAAAATGAAACGCAATCTTCTCGGCAACAAGCCACTAAATCAAATGAATATCCTCGGCAACAAGCTACCAAATGCAGGAAGGTCTGGACAAGGGTGACACCGCGATCCCACTCTCGGTTCTCGACCTAAGCAATCATGGCAACAAGTAACCAAGTTAAATGAATCTTCTCGGCAGCAAGCCACTAAATCAAATGAATATCCCCAGCAACAAGCTACCGAATGCAGGAAGGTCTGAACAAGGGTGACACCGCGATCCCACTCTCGTTTCTCGACCTTAGCAATCATGGCAACAAGCAACCAAGTTAAATGAATCATCTCGGCAACAAGCCACTAAATCAAATGAATATCCTCGGCAATAAGCCACTAATGCAGGAAGGTCTGAACAAGGGTGACACCGCGATCCCACTCTCGGTTCTCGACCTTAGCAATCACGGCAACAAGCAACCAATGAATCTTATCGGCAACAAGCCACCAAATCAAATGAATATCCTCAGCAACAAGCTACCGAATGCAGGAAGGTCTGAACAAGGGTGACACCGCGATCCCACTCTCGTTTCTCGACCTTAGCAATCATGGCAACAAGCAACCAAGTTAAATGAATCTTCTCGGCAACAAGCCACCAAATCAAATGAATATCCTCAGCGACAAGCTACCGAATGCAGGAGGGTCTGAACAAGGGTGACACCGCGATCCCACTCTAGTTTCTTAATCTAAACATTCATGACAACAAGTCGCCAAGTTAAATGAATATTCTCGGCAATAAGCCACCAAGTTACACAAATGTCCCCGACAATAAGTCACCAAGTCAGATGAATATCTTCGGCGGCATGATGCTGAATCATGCAGATGTTCTTGGCAACAAGCTACCAGACGACATTATACATTGTCAGATAAAAAGTAATCCTGGTGATCAAAACCCACCTGACGAACTCAAGATGGAAGACTGAAACCTCGTGACATTTGAGTAGCCCCACAATCCTACTTCACTTTGAACGAGGCCACGAAATAGTCTCTTAAAAACAAAAAGTTCATATTCGATATCTCATAAAAAAAAGAGAGAGAACTCATCAAGATCAAACCACACCATTTTTCATCTATATCATACCATATTAAACAAGGATTGAAACAAAAAAAATGATAAACATCGAAATATCAACACCCGCAAAATATCCATATGCATATGCATGATACTAATTGTTTTATTGACAATTCTCTAACAGTCTGCAGGATATATTCTTTGATATTCCCGATCCAGAGGTGCCTAGGAGAGTAACCAGGGTAATTAACGGCGGGGGCTTGCGCCCGTCGGAAAGAAAGAACCTACACCAAATAATCAACTCTCGGAGGAACATAAGTCCGCGCGAGCGAGCATCTCTTTAATGGGAGGCGCCCGTGGTCGGGGCTTTGGCCTGCGAGGGGATATCTGATCCGATCCTTCTTTTTGTTTTCCTTCTCAAACGGGGAAATCCGTCAAAAGGAGCCGGACAATATCTACTTAATTGCATTGTTATTTTGCAACATTCTCTACTTTATTTTTATTGTCTAGCTTCATAAAAAGAACAAGTCCGGTAATCGTTAATCCATCCTTTGGGTTCGACCCTAAGCTTAACTCCGAACGACTAGTGAGGTTAGGTCTAGGTACAAATTTATTTGGTACTAGAATTTAATTCCTTCATCAATTATCTGGACGATAGTCTCATGGTTTATAGCCTTCATTAGGTGCATATTTGCATTGTGGGTGATTGATGGTATATGTGGTACCGTTTCACCATCGTGATTGCATGCATGGCACAATTAGGTGCCGGCTAGCACTGTGTGGTAGCACACGAAGGGCGAATTTGGTATGTAGACTATGGTGTCTCATCCAATTTCTGTGTCTTGCGCCAATCGAGTCGGTTGGGAGGTGGTGCACTTAGTATATGAGACAGGATTGGTGGCCCTGGTTGTCATCTTTCGGTTATCATTGCTAGGTTTGCATTATTTCTTGGATTGATTCAAGGGTTGTGCAGTGAGACTAATTGTGTAGTGCTAACTTATGTGCTTGTCTCTATGTATGGTATTGGCTTACAAAAGTCATCGCTGATTGTAGAAGATATTGATGGATGTGTATTTTTTGGCATTACATTATCTCATTATCTTGCAGAGAATCAGGATGGACTTGAGACCATCACATCTAATGAGAAATTCCAAAAGAAATTGTGAAAAATTAGAAACAAATTGAGTTAGGGTAGTGTAGCGGGCCGCTAGATTTGGTAGCGAACCGATGGCGTTCACTGACCTGCAACAAATCCACTCGCATTCTGTTGCTGAGCAAGATTAGTTGTTTTCTTGTATTAATTACAACTTAACTTAATCTCTGATGATAGTATTGATAATTATTGACTATATTAATTTGCAAGCTCAATAAAATTTTGACAAGTATAAGAAACGCCTTTGGGGTTCCATCTTGACATGAGGTCAAATAAATTTTGAGTTGCATAAAGAAAGTCATAAGTTGACATTTGAGCAATAAGTGTTAGAGTTAACTTGCTTGCTTTCTAATTAGTGAGAGCATGTGCAAATAAACTTGATTGTCTAGTATCATTCGTTTCTTAACAAATTTTGCTCAAATTGGTCAAGCTTGATGACATAGTCAAGTAATTATATAAATACTGAGAGATTATTGTTGTGGACTTGATATACAAGAAGATATGTTTCTAAACTTAGATAAAGTACTAAATTTGCAAATTGCTTGAATGTTACTACTTTGATGTTGGTTATGTAACATAGCATTTTGATTGTCATAAATATGAAGTAAAGTGATCAATGTGAGAATTAATGCAATGGTGTAATTCAGGGAATTAGCACATGCTAATTTGTTGTTGCTAGAGGGGGACACAAATGATTGCTCCATGATACTTTAATATATTTCAAACGTTGACAATAACTAGTACTTGTGGAATTTTCTTTTGGTGTTGGATTTCAGAATTGAGTATGTGGATGGTGCTCATTTTAGTACCAAAACATAATGGTTTGTGGTTCTAATCAAGTAAGTTTTCTTTCTATGCATTTTCTTTATGTTTTACATAATCTCATGAGTTGTGATTATTTGGCATGCTAACTATGCAAGTTGAGGTTACATGACTGGGATTGACTTTTAGGTCATAATCGTCAATCTATTCCAACTTGAGACATAGTAAGCAATAAGTGAGACTTGAATGCTTGTTGATAAGCGATTCAAGTTATGGAGATTTAATATGTTCAATGCACTAAACTTTTGGTTCTTATCACATTTATAACTAGGGTCAATTCAATCATAAAAGTACGAAATCTCTTAAAACGAGTCGCGATCATTTGGACTTGCTGTACGAGTTTATGAGTTGTGATAAGATTGAAATAGTTCGATGATTCACTATTTCTCACATCGAGCGACAAATTGTGTTGCATGATGATGATAAAGTACCATTATAGATATGGTTCTTACAAAAGCTAAGTGGCAGCTGATGTGTTATGCAAATTGGTAATGTATGCAGTTTGCATTGATAAATGCACATCGCAAAGATAATTTCCAATTGAGGAATTTCTGCTTGAGTGTTCAAGCGGGCCACTGGCTAGGCTAGCGGGCTGCTTTCACTGAACAGCAAGCTGATCGCTAGAACGCCATGCAGGTCGCTTGATTGTTGTGCGGACCGCTAGGTTGCTAAGCGGACCGCTTGTATTCAGTCTGTGGCAGACTGAAATCTCCAATTTTATGGTTTGAACTATGTGCTTCTGAAGATTCCTAGGAGGATTCTCAAATAGCCATAGGTTCAGTTGCATGTCTGATTGCACCTTCTCATAGATTTCAAGAAAATTTATTGAAGAAGAATCATAATTATGCCATATTGTTGAATCACTTGATTCCTTGTAAAGTTGAGATTTATAGTTTACTTCAGTCATTATGAACTTAACTCGGATGCTGAAGAAAAGATGGGGAAATGAAATAGGTTCTTCCTCAACATTCTCGCATAAGTTCAATGAAGTTAAGCTTAGGAAAAAATACTATAGAATTTAAATCTTACTTTGAGCAATTTAGACACAAATGCCCTAATATCCGATTTTTAAAATTATGAGTTTGGAGGAGTGTTTGCTCAAAATAGCAATGTTGAAATAAAATTGGTATTGAGGTCAATTTGAGTTTCATTGCTAAAGGAATTTATTCGATGATGAAATATGAGATAGTGTAAATAAAGAAAGATTATTGCATGACTTGTATGATTTATAATATAGGGAGTACTTCAAGAGCAGTAGCTCCGGTATAGCCCATTTGAAGTGATACACCAGAATAGAGGGAGTCTGTTGGAGATGAGTTTGCCTCTACCTATCTCATTCTAAGCAATAGATATGATTATGTTGAAACTATTCTAGACATATAACAATTTTGGACAATGATCACTTCACTGGTTGAGTAGTGCAAAACTAAGAGCACAAGAGGTGCATACTTAGTTGATCCATGGCTGAGAGTGCACGCTTAGCCAATTAATTAGTTGTCTAAAATATATGTTACATGGTCCAAGAATAAGTTGTCAAATAATCATTGCAGAAATGGTGCACTATTGGCTTGAAGAATAGATATATAACTTCTTTATCTTTGGGTGTTCAATCTCCTATGCTTAAATCTAGATAAGTTTGAAAAGAAAGAAAGTAATCTGTATGATAATGGGGTTCACTTAGTACTACTGGATGATGTGCAATGTGGCACATTGATGTTATAAAGTGTGTTAGGAGCCATTCTTAGCGGACCGTTGACGAAGAATAACCTGCCAGGTCGCTAGCTGGGCTAGTGGATCGCTTGGATTGGAATCTGAATAGACGACTGTCTATTTCAGACTGCTCCTTATATATACCCCTTACAATAATCATTCTTCTCTCTTCTACTATGAGAGAGTAGAACTAGGTTTGAGAGGGAGGTTATTCCATTGCTTGGAGCAATTGGAAGACACACACATCTAATTGCTTTCCAAGAGTAGTACAAACAGTGAAATAAGTTCCTAAATAAATTGAGGTGTAGTGAGAGAAAGTGCTGACTGTAGCTATGCCTTCATAATTCAATATATTTGACCTGGGGTCAAATATTATTGAAGAAGAGGAAACTCAACTAGCATCAGACTCTCAGCTGCATAATCTAAGCGGACCGCTTGCTAGGCTAGCGGACCGCCTAGACTGAGACGACTTCCAGTACAAGTGCTCTGTCCGTTCTGTATGCAGCGGACCGCTAGGAAGCCTAGCGGGTCGCTGGGACTGAGCTAGACTTGTAAGAAGTTGCAGAACCTTATATGATTTATTTGTAATGTGTTGATTAACCATTACAGTTATCTCCTAGTTGGTTGCATGGTGCAACATGACTAGTTCAAGCAGCAAGAGAGGCTTGCTTGGTTTCTATACATGTGGTAGTAGAAATGAGATATTAGGACTCATGAGCTTCTATATTGAGTTAGGAGCATAGTAGACTAGTGCATGGGGCACATTCTACTTGTAACCCTATTGCAGATTATATAGTTAGGTCACTCTAGCAAGGCTATGAGTTTGACATAAGTTATAAGCCAATTCCAATATCTATTTGCAAATGCATATAGAGTTTGATATATCTGAAAGAAAGTATGACAAATAACATGCCAAGTATACTTTGATGATAAAGTTTACTTGATTACAACTGTTTCTCATGAAACAAATTATTTGCTCTCTCATTTGGGAGATTGAGTAAATATGATACTCTCTCGTTGTGGAGATAGAGTCATGAGCATGCTTTGATTTTCATACTAGCTCTCTCATTTGTGAGATTGAGCACATCGACATAACCGATGCTTATGACAAGAGGGAGTTTGGTTGAAATAGTCCTTAAAACAATTGGTAGTTGTTGTGACTTCAGGGAGGTCGATAACAACTCATTGTTAAGTATAGCTCTAGTAGCTTACTATGGGATAATGGACTAAACCAAACAGATTCAGATATATGGAGCCATGATAGCACAGAGGGAATTGATCTGATATTGAGTGGATTCCTATATGGAACGGTTCATTACACCCTTATGATCTGTTTCAGGATACTCATAATTCTCTGATAGTTCAGAGAGATGTCAAATGAATTGTTTCATTTGGAGATGGTCTATATGACAATCAGATCCTCATAGATATATATATATATTTGAACTTGGATAGTGAATATTGAGTTTATTATTAATCAAGTACATGTTAGCACATATGGTAGTGTGTCATTGAACTTTAGATTGTCTCGCTCACACGAGCTATCGCCTCTAATGCCTGGGGCATGTAGAGATGAGACTAGATTGAGCTATGTGCGCTTAGTCAGGGACTAAGGAGCCATCTGGGATGGAATAAGCTCATTGTCGCTTCAGTCTGGGACTGAAATGAGGCTTGTCTTCTTTTAGGAGATCCGATATGATTGTGCCCCAAACAATCATGTAGTTCAATATAAGCCGAGGTGGGAATCTCCTTAGAACTTGGGGAGTGTCTAAGTGGAGAATTTCAGGATTAGTTGCAATAAGAAGTGGTCTAGACCATAGTCACTTGATTTGCAAACTGAATCTAAACTCGTACAATGAATGTGAACACACGTCTGTTTAGCAGATAATTCATTGTAACATGTGCTCATACCACATGTGCTTGGCAACTTATAGAAATGGGTTGAGTGGTTCCAGGACCAAGACCGTATGACTCTCCATGTGTGAGTTCCATGATTACGTACCCTTTGACTTTTGACTATGTCATGAAAAATAGGGTCAGGGCTGCTACTTTGGTGTGTACACTATGGTGATGTATATTCCGCCTGTCGGGGCATTGCTGGGCAAGCGACTGATTTCGTTTTGAGTCTCATGAGTCGAAAGGAAGATTCAATTCATCATGCACAAACGATATATCTGTTGGTGTTCAGAGCTCACCAAACTCGTCATATGGACTGAGGTTGGGAACATACAGCAGACTAAGACTGAGACGAAAAAGACATGTATTATTGAGCGGTCAATAATGTCTGATCTAGTGCGGATTTGAATGATTATAAGGTACTAGTGTACACATTTATATAACTGTTTTTATAAAAGGGTAGATGTTCTCTCGCTGGCTTTGAATTTATTCAAAGTGAGGCTTTTGAGCTCCCGCATGACAGGTGCATGCGCTGGTCGCACGTTCCATTTGCCGTATGAGTGACATGCTATGTGAAACTTCTCCGAGAGGGAGATGTTGGAATTTACGAAGAAATTTTTGATGGCCAGCGACCCGCTGGGTCGCGGAATCAGAAAAGCATCTATTCGGTTCTGTAACCGACAGAAGCTATATAATTTCAGATCTAGTGTTCTGTTACTTGGTAATTTCGTCCCCAAAGGTCCAGAATCCTAGAGAGAGATCTGAGAGAGAGAGGGAGCCTTCTCCTCCATTGCTTGATGGATTTCCAAGCATGAATGAGAAGCACGACATGTCGGGCACTTGGAATCGTGGATGGTGGCGCTAGGTCCTAACTTGAGGTCGTAGTGCATCGGCCGCATACGGAGAGAGATATAGGCTGTGCGCAGCGGATGCGTGGTGGCCATGACTTGCGGTATCGCCTACGAGATCGAAGTCTGGTATATTTGATTGTTTCACAAACGGTAATCTAATCCCTGTTAGATTTACATTTAGACATGTAGATTTGTAGTAGAGGTCCTACCTACCCAAACCTTCAAAAACAAAATTAAGATCTTCGTTGTTGCCTTACTATTCCATCCATCCCATCCTCATATTCTGAAGAACTGAGAATTGAGATTTTAATACAAAAAAAACAATGGTTTGAAATTAATGACCAGAAATGTGAATCGTGCGCTAGAAACCTAGCGAGAGTAGAAAAAGAAACCGTGAACATAAATGGAAATAATTAATGCAAAAATTGCTGGTGAATTAATGGAAACATAAATGACGGTAAATGATAGCTCTTAAGTCCATAAATCTACTTTTCAAAATACTGGTAACATAATCTGAAGCTACAGCATCTAAGTTTTTTTTTTTTTTTTTTTGCTAAGAAAAAGAGTGATGTGCGTAATGTAAACAAATTTGATATCTGATTAACGAAATTGAAGTGAAAATTTGGAGATGTCTAATGTAAATGGGTCAGCTAGCAAGGTAAACAAAAAGCACAGCCAGTGACATGACTGGTAAGTAAATAAACCTATGAACATGGGGGAAAAAAGTTAAAATAATAAAGGCAATAAATCCAAAAGCTCCAAATAAAAAAATGGCGCTCTACCTCCCTCCTCTCCTTCCTTTATTCCTCCCTCATCTCGGCGCTCTACTTCCTCTAGTAAAAATTTGGCACTCACTATCCTTAATTGATGCCTATTAACTATTAAAAATGTATAACCGGAAAAAATAAGTTTTGAAAGAAATCAGTAAGAAAAATTGGCACCCTCTAATTGATGCCAACCAAATAAGAATGTATTGGAAGTGGTGGAGTGAGGACGGAGATCGGCCTAGACAGAGCAAGAGATGGAGAGATCGGGAGGGAGGCAGTAACCTTTACCATTGAAAGCGCTGGCGCATCGAATTAGATTAAAAAGCTTACGAAACAATCAAACGGATAGGATATGTTTTCGGAGAGTGAGCGAATGGGAGAGCAATCCACCATCGAGAAGAATTGCAATAGGTTGGGAATAATCGCATATTGAGAAGAAGAAGAGAAAGGAAAGTGGCGGCTTCAAAGGAGGCAGAGGAAATAAGAGCACGGAACGGCATTAAATACGGTAGACCAAGAACGCAATGAGATTTGGAAAAGGAACGGTTCATACAGCACAGTCCCATCTCATATGCAGATCCAATCTCAGGATCTCAGATCAACGTCTCAGATAATTCCAGCGGAAAATGGAAAAATGGCACTGTTCATAGGCGTGGATATTGATGCAGCTGACATCAGCAATCCAGACCTCACAATCAATATGAACCATCCGATCTTTGATCCAAAGGCTGAGGTGAATTTGTGAGCTGTAATCATTGCAAAACACTGTAGAATTCACGTCATCTTCCAACCCAAAATTAGTAGGTTAAAATTTTATCAGAAAATATTTAGGCTTATATCTTATTATTTTTTTTCTTTTCAAAACTCTACTAATGGGCCATATTTTTGGCATCTTAATTACAGAAGTGGAATCATAGCACATGCATAAATGGAACTCATGTGTTTGGTCATCGGTCATTGTTTTACAACCATCTGCAAATTTTCTAAAATATTGTAGTATGTTTCAACTAAGTAAAATTAAATTATTCAACTAAAAATATATACATTATTGAATTATATATAATTAATTATAAAAATATAATTAAAATTAATTTAATAAAAATTCATATATCGAGCGAAGCTCGATGTGTCCAACTAATTTTTAATAAAATGCCAATATCGGGCCACGGCTTTTATTAATAACTAGGCATAGCTTCGCTGCAGTACTATATTTTTTATATGACAATAACTCAATATGTACTTTAAATTTTCAAATATATTTAATTTTTAAATTAAATAATAATTTAGTACGAACATTTTGTTATGCACGGTTGAAGAAAGAAATGCACAAATGAAAGGAGGAATCGATAGATCTGAAAAATCGAGAAAGATGGAGGCGCATGTGCCAGATGCAATAATTCTGTAATTGAAGAACCAAGACAACGGGATGGGCCAGTAATACTTTTGGGCTGTTATTCAATATGGGCTTTACATTTCATTTTTAGAAGTATAACGTTTTATATTAGGTTTAACTCTTTCTTATTATAATAATTATTTCCTAATCAGTTAGCAGCAGTAAAGTAGTATAAATTAAATTGTACGAGTATTGTTAAGAGACAATTATCAATCTATCAAATCGGCAGCAGCCATTATTATTATTTTCTCAATTTCTTTTATATTTCCTCAAATTAATACAAAAATCCAAAAAGACTTTGTCGGTACATGACAAATTGGTATCAGAGCCTGATCGGACCTAGAAGGGGATGGCTACAAGAAACCGTCAGATGGACGAGCAAATTAAAACTCTAAGCGATGGACTAAATCAAGTTCAAACTCAACATATAGAATTGCGTGCAGAATTGCAAAACCACCTCAAGATTGATCAATTTGAGCAATTCCAAATTGAAGCTAGAGCACAATTCGACAAGTCTCAAACGCAATTCGAAGAATTACGATGGATGCTGAAAGAAGCATAAAAGGGCAAAGCGGTGGCCTCAGATTCAGACACAAACTGGGTGATAATCAGGTCGGTACAATAGCTTCATCTAGTGCTGTTAAGAGCCCTCATGTTTCAAAATCACTACCAATCTTTTCTAACATGCCACAAACACAAGGACACATCAATCAAGCACAACAACAAGGGTTTAAAGAAACTTCAAACAGCAACAAAATCAGTTTAGAAAATCAAACCTCACCTAATTTCTTTAAAGAATACATAAACCAACCCGAGTATCGACCATATTTTTCACATATCAATCCATCCCAAACAAACCAGCCAATTAATGTTCCACAACTGCCCCCAAATTTGCAAAATTATATGATTCCAATGATACAAGGAACTAATCTAATAGCACCAGCCCCAAATATCATAAACCCTCATACTGCCAACCAAAACCTCATAAATTGTACAAACTTCAACCAGCAAGGGCAAGTTCAAAATCATTCTCATAACCCTAGAACCCTAGTGCCTACACCGAAACTAGAATTTCCCTTGTTTGATGGCAGCAATCCTAGAAATTGGATTTACAAATGTGAGAAGTATTTTGGGATATATCAAATACCTGATTGGCAAAGGGTGGAGATAGCCTCGATGCACATGCAAGATAAAGCTGAAATTTGGTGTCAAAGCACCAACACCATGAGAGGTCAGTGGAGATGGGAGGAATTTGTGCAAGAGTTGTTGGAGAGATTTGAGCTTAAGTCATCTGTTGGCATAATTGGAGAGTTTAAAAACTTGAGGCAGCTGAGTGATGTTGAGTCTTACAGGAGTCGTTTTGAGGAGTTGAGATTGCTTCTTCTAAGAGAAAATCGTGCATATGATGAAACATATTTTGTTAAGAATTTTCTGACAGGACTTAAAGAAGACCTCAAGCTAATGGTTCTAAGTACAAGACCACGAACACTAAGAGAGGTTTACGAGGTAGCTGTGTACCAAGAGATGATTCTTGAGCACAAAAGAAAGCAAAAACAGCACCTATTGCAAACTCAAAATAACATGGATACAGTTGGCCAGAGACAAGACAAAGACAAATGTCGCAGGTGTGGAGATAAGTGGTTTCGAGGGCATCATTGTCAACAAAAAGGACTACACCTTGCGCTAGCTGAGGAGGAGGCATGGCCAGACGAAAGTAGTGATGAGGAAGAAAAATGCCAACAATTGAAAACTGAACCACAATCTAAGAAAATTGAATATGAAGATTCAGAATTGGTGCAAATATCACTTCATGCAATTGGTGAGTTAAATTCTATTGATCTTATCAAGATTAAGGGAAAGGTTCATGGGGTACCTGTGATTGTGTTGATTGATAGTGGTAGCAACCATAGTTTCATAAGCCCTAAAATTGTACAAAAGATCAATGTTACACCAACAAAGATAGTGCCGTTGTCTGTTACAGTAGCTAATGGTGCTAAAATGCAATGCAAGTTAGAATGCAAGGGCTTAAAATGGGATTTCGAAGATCATGAATTCCAATTTGATTTGAAGGTAGTGGAATTGGGTGCTTATGAAATGTTACTTGGTGGAGATTGGATGAGAAGTGTCGGTCCTATTGTTTTAGATTTTGAGAATTTGACATTAAGTCTAAAGAGGAATGGCAGCAAACTCCAATTTCACGGAATGGGTAAAAATGTCAAGGATTTTAATAAACCAGATTCTAAAACGCAGCAAGCAAACTTATGTTTTGTAAAATCTGTACCTGAAATGTTGATCGCCTCAAACTATCTAACAATGGCTACGGGGAAGGAAGTCGTGGAGGAATTCGAGTTGGGGCCGAAATCGCCCAAATCAACGGTCATAGCAGATGATCTAAAATTCAGCAAGCTCACATTCCTAAAATTTGATTCTTGTGGGCAAGAATCGGTTGAGGAGGAGGCATTGTTATGCACGGTTGAAGAAAGAAATGCACAAATGAAAGGAGGAATCGATAGATCTGAAAAATCGAGAAAGATGGAGGCGCATGTGCCAGATGCAATAATTCTGTAATTGAAGAACCAAGACAACGGGATGGGCCAGTAATACTTTTGGGCTGTTATTCAATATGGGCTTTACATTTCATTTTTAGAAGTATAACGTTTTATATTAGGTTTAACTCTTTCTTATTATAATAATTATTTCCTAATCAGTTAGCAGCAGTAAAGTAGTATAAATTAAATTGTACGAGTATTGTTAAGAGACAATTATCAATCTATCAAATCGGCAACAGCCATTATTATTATTTTCTCAATTTCTTTTATATTTCCTCAAATTAATACAAAAATCCAAAAAGACTTTGTCGGTACATGACACATTTTAATATATTTAAACAAAAAAGATAATGCTATTTTTAATTATATAAAATGTAATAAATAGAAAACTATTTAGAAATAGCGGTCGATATAGAATAGCGGTCATGGGTTTTAACCAATACTATATCTATAGATATGTTTAATGTTATCGATTTTATCAAATACATTTATAATTACGAGTTCTTAAATTATTTAAGAATTCGCCCCGTGGTCATTTTTGCCAACAATTCAATATATATAGTAGTTTAATTTGGCTATCATTAAATCCAAACTTCAGTTGTTTTAACTGAAAACCAATCTGTCGATACAATATCATAATCTCATGAATTCCTACGGCCTACGGGCTTAAGTCAACGTCGCCTTCTTTCCACTGCCACGGCTTTATCCCTTTCGCCCCCACTGCCCACTGCTTACTACCCAAAATTACACAAAGGCTTGTGCGAATGAGTTTTCTTTTCGTGGAGTGCTGTCTCGATTAGCCTAATTAAGGCTCATAGTTCCTGGTCTCAAGGCGCACTAGGCGCACTCCAAATGAAGTAAGACCTCCTCGTTGCTCCTTTATGTCACTATTATTACACTATCTTGTAAAATGAGCTGTCCTTTTTTTTTTTTTTTTTGGTCTAATTAGATATAATGCTTGTTTCAGACTTTCAGTCTCTTCATTCAGCTAGATCCGGCGATTTGCTACCACAAATGGGCTAATTAATTCATGGTCATGCTTCACGCTTTTTCTAGATCCAGAGGTTAATATATTTCTAGAGCTTCAGAATTCTTTAACTTAATGATCATTTCGAATTGATTTATGCATTTTTGTCTAAATGATTTGTTAATTTTAGCTGCACACGCACACCCACGAGTGCCAAAAATTACAAGGTGGAGCTCACCTTCGAAACAAACATTTTGCAATCAGCTTCCTAAACTTGGATTTTAAGTGTTTTTTCTTCCCACTTAAACAAACCAAGGCCATATATAGTTGTTGGTTCCAAGCGTGCTAGTACTGTCGGATTTTGATTTTATTGAAGGTTATTTCAGTAGCTTTAGGAAGGATTAAGGCTAAGGTCAATTTATGGTTATACTTTTTCTGTTTGAGGAACCTATGTCTATATTTTTGGTGCTTTCACAATGTCACCAACTTTTTAAGTTCAACTTTGTTCTAAAAATCAAATTAAAAAAACTCCTGAGGATTGCTAAAATGCTATGCATAGCACGTATGGCCTTCGTGCTACGGATTCGTTCTTGAATTTCATTCTTCAAACAACCGATCCAAATCGTTTATTATCTTCTGCATATTGAAATCTCATTAGAAACCAAATTTTATATTTTTTTACTATTAGTAAAAAAAATGTAAAATTTTGTTTCTAATGAGATTTCAATATGAAGAAGATAATGAACGGTTTTGATCGATTGTTTGAAGCATGAAATTCAAGAAGGAATCCGTAGCACGAAGGTCATCCGTGCTATGCATAGCATTTTAGCAATCTATATATATATATATGACAAGTTTTATAAAATTTAAAAAAATAGTAAAAAAATTATAAAATTTGGTTTGCTATGACATTTAAATATGTAGATCCAATTTGTCAATTCACAAAACATGAGACGGATATGATCACAATGTACAAACCTTCAACATATTGCAATAATATAGATAGATAGATAGATAGATAGATAGATAGATAGATAGATAGATAGATAGATAGATAGATAGATAGATAGATAGATAGATAGATAGATAGATACATACATATTTCAAAATTCAAATGGTTAATCCACATTGTTCAAGTTGTTGTCCTTATTAAAATCTTCTTTGAGACCAAGTTATATATATTTTTATTTTTTTGCTATTTATTTTGATATTTCAAAAAACACTATAATAAGAGGGTTTCAGACCCTCAAATTTGAAAATATCATAATAGATAAAAAAATAAAAAATATATATAAAAATTAAATCTATAAGGAAATTTCAATATGGAGAACAATTTGAACGATTCGGATAGACCGTTTGAATTTTGGATTTAAAATTTAAAGAAAATGACTCGAGAATATGGGAAGGATATACTCTCAAGTATATTTTAGCCAACCCCCCTCTCTCTCAGAATGGCTAACGCACCATCGATGACATGTGCTATCGATTTTCTATCGACTCGTTTTTCGAGATCTAAAATTCAAACGGTCGATCCAAACTGTTCAAGTTTATCGCAATATTGAAATATCCTTGGAGACCAAATTTTACATTTCTTTCAAAATTTTTTGCTATTTATTATGATATTTTCAAATTGGAGAACTTAAAATACTATAATCATAATGTTTTTAAAAATATCATAATAAATAGCAAAAAAAATTCGAAAAAATATAAAATTTGCTCTCCAAGGGTATTTTAATATAGAGAACAACTTGAACAGTTCAGATTGACCATTAGAATTTTGGATCTCGAAAAATGACTCGATGGCACATGACCCTCCGATGACACATTAGCCATTCTCTCTCTCTCTCTCTCTCTATATATATATATATATGCACATACATTTAAATTACATCATTTGTTAAAGCATTAAGATATTGTAAAAGCCAGCCAATTTGAACCATTTCTTAAAGTTGCTTTTTCATGCCCTTTATTACTGTCAAAAATGAAGCAAATTGCCAATAAATGTGCAGTCAATAAAAGTACTGTCTGTATATACATGTTAACTTGTTATTCACTGGGGTTGTTTGATATGGACACACAAAAGCTGTAGGCCTGAAATCCCCACATTCAGATTTATTTCTTTCCTTAGATATATACTGTCTATTGACAACTTAGATTTGGTTTTAGGCATTTAATTTCTAACCCATAACGGAGAAGCCTGGATGAATTCACCAGGAACTTTTTGTTTGTGACAAACAACCCTTTAATTTTTAGTGTTGTCAAACTTCCTCTACATCCCCGGACTTCATGATAACAGCCATCCTTTTTTGAAGTGTGGGATACTTTTATTTACCATCATTATCTATTTAAAATGTCTATATGTCTTAGTTTTTTTTTTCCAAAATTGAGAGTTCAGAGGATGTTGCTGCATATGGAAAGTTCAGGGAGACATATTTTCTTGTGACTCCTAACTATGGTAAAATTTAACTACATACACATTGTATTTTGTGATAATAATGTAATATGGTACTCTTCAGCTCTTCCTATGCAATGACATCCGCATGTCACACATTAGTGTTTTGAGTTGAATTGTAAACACCCATACTTATGTGATTGTCAGCCAAATGTTACGCATGCAAAAAAAAATAATAATAATAATATAAAATAATATTAAAATTAAAAATAATCTCTCTTTGGTTGCTTACACTTTACACAAAATTCTTCATCCTTCCGAAAGTGAACATAAGAGAAGAAAGGATTCCCCCCCCCCCCTCCCCAACACACACACACCAACTGAATACATTAGATTAAGCAAACTTGGGTGATTGATCCTCTTTCTGCAATGTTGAAACTTGGAAGAGCTCTATATGTTAGGTCCTAAGGGGTTTCCAAGTTCAGAAAAATTATTCTACTCCCTAGAAGTAAACCTTCTATTAATGACAAATTTTTGTTCAGTAGCAAATCTAAGTTTTGGCAAAATTCATTAAATGCAAAAAAGCAGCTTAATTGAAGTTGTCATTCCAAAAGAGTGTCTACTACATTCTAATTGAAACTATTTATTCCATAGAGAAATACTTTTAACTGTTCATAGATCTAACTTGCTGTTTGGGATGATAAATTACAGTTTTGGATATCAACTTCCGTAAAGTTGGTTTGGAGCAGTTTAGCTCTCCAGGGTTTTCCGGAAATGAATGATGCTATCTTGGATATTGTTTTAAACAAGATCAGTAGGGTTCCCAATCCTACTACATTGAACTTATTTGGACGGGAACCCATACTGGATGAGTTTGAAAGGCATCTTAAGATTATTGAAAATGAGTTTTCCAAGCTGAAGATCCAATTACACAAAGGGTCTATTCATGTGCCTGATCATGAGTCAAATAAAATAAGAGATGTAGCTTATGATGTTGAAGATATCATTGATGAATACTCTTGCTTTCTTGGGCAAGCAAAGGATCTCAGTGTTAACAAGCGGAAGAACACTATTCGTAAGCTCAAAAATAGGATAGTTAGTGTTGGTAATATTTGTTTGATAAATCCTCAGTCTGTTCAGAATGAAAAATTGATTCAGAGAGGGCCTGAGGACCAACAAAAGAGTATGTTAACTACATGGTTGAAGGATCCAACACCAGGTCGCACAATTATACCTGTATGGGGTACAAGAAGTGAGAGTAAAACAAAACTTGTGGAGGAGGTTTGTGAAAACTCTGAAATAAGAAATTCGTTCCAATTATATGCTCATGTTTCAGTTCCTGATTGTGTTCAAAATCAGTCATTGCTGAGACAAATAGCTGACCAGCTTATGGGAGGAAGTGAAAGGATTGAAGATGATGATTTACTATTAAAAATACAGGAAATTTTGCAGCATAGTAAAAGGTACTTAATTGTTTTGTATGATTTAAATGACAGAGAAGTGTGGCCAATATTAAATTTTGCATTTCCCCAAAACAAATTTGCAAATAAGGTGGTTATTACAACTCATTCTCAATCCATTGGATCATTAGCAACTGGAAACCATGTTATTAAGATGCATAGCTTTACCGACTTGCCAAGTTATTTGCGGAATTGCATCTTATACTGTGGGCTATTTCCTAAATATTATTTAATAGCAAGAAAGTGGATAACTGGATTATGGATTGCTGAGGAGTTTTTGGAGGATGTAAGTTATGATGATAAAACGTTGGAGGAAGTGGCTGAAGATTACCTTAGGGAACTAATTGAGTACTCTCAACTTAAAGTTGTCAAGAAGGATATACATGGAAAGGTAAAGCACTTCATAGTGCAAGATTATGTAGCCCTTAGTGCATCTAGAGTAGACAATTTTGGTGTTATTTTGCGAGGTTCTGATCCTGTGGTGTTGGGACCCAACATTTGTCGTCTATTTATTGAAAAGAGTAATGAGCAAATGCAATTTGATTCAACCAAAATGGTTCGGTCATTTATCTTATTTGATGAACCATCGCCATCATGGATTGTAGATACTTTATCAAACTTTGAATCTCTCCAAATCCTATGTCTAAGATATACAAGCATTAAGGTGGTACCAGATGCTATATATAAACTGTTTCGGTTAAGGTATCTTGATCTAGCCTCCACAATGGTAGAGGAGATCAAAAGTTTAGTGCAAAACCTCAAACTGTTACAAACACTGGATCTACGGGATACTTTGGTAAGACAATTGCCAAAAAATGTCGAAAAGCTCATAAACTTGCAGCATTTGTATGCTGCACATCCTTCCTTACGTGCCATTACTGTAGAGGGCAACATTGGTAATTTGATATTTCTACAAACGTTGCAGAAAATAAAAATTAACCATAATTGGGTCAAAAACCTTAAAAGCTTGAGAAAATTAAAGAACCTTTTCATTACGGATGTGAAACAAAACTTTGTGGAGAAGTTGTTGGAATACCTTTCAAGCATGCCAAACCTCAATAAACTAGGTATTGTCATGTACACTGGTGAAGTTTTAAATATGGCGAGAATCACTTCTACGTGGAACTTGGAAAAGCTGTACTTGGAAGGCAAATTAGATGAGAGCGCCATTCCGACAATGTGTGGCCAATTTAGAATGCTCAAGGAATTTGGCATGGTTATGTCTGGATTATGCAATGATCCTCTTCCTTATGTTTCTAATATGAGTAGCCTGGTTAAACTTGAAATTAATAGGGCTTATGATGGAGTGCAATTAGTGTTTGGGCCAGATTGGTTCCCAAACCTTAAGAAACTCTATTTGTATGAAATGCCAAAACTTTCTCTTGTTGTAATAGATAATGGTACCATGAAAAACCTACAATTCTTGAGACTTTATTTCTTAACCAACCTTAAAAATTTGCCAACTGGTTTAATAAACCTGGAGAAACTTGAAGATATAATCCTATTTCAGATGCCTGACGAATTTATAAGGCATGCCCAATTTGCACGACCTGTTCGAATAACTAGACTTCCTCAACCGGTGACTCGGCTCCTTGACGAAGTAAGTCTCATGCATTCTTCATTTATGATATATATCCTTAGTAATGATAAACTATAGTTCAATTTGGCACTTTGTTATTCAAAATTTGAGGTACCAATGGACAACATTAGACTGCCATCCCGATTGAGCTCCATCTGAGTTCAGATCGTTGGCTCATTCTATATTTCATTCTCACATTATCCAAGCATAATAATGCATAATGTATTAATATTGGTAACATTAAGACAATTATAGGTACTGGTCCTTAATTATGATAGGAACTGCAATCGGGGTTCAATTTGGACTTAGTAGTTACTGTTTTGAAGGGCTTGGTTTATTATAAATTGAGAACTATATATATACTACAAAAAGTGAGATTGACCAGATAAATGTTCAAGCTCAGCATGTAACGTAGTTTTTTAATCCAAAAAAAAAATGTAACGTAGTTTGAATTCGCTTACTATTAATCCGAACCAAGTCATTTCCAGCTGGCATTCTGATTTGTGCATAAACCGAACTTTTAACCTATTGGTAATTAAGCAGCCTATATAGATGGCAACATTATATATGTAGGTCGAATATAAGGTAAACATGCCACTTGATGTCGATTGTATGGAGCATGTACATTTTCCATGTGAAGCCAGTAGTCATTTCGATGCGGAGCAAGAGTAGACTACAAAATTTATAGTGAATTTCAGACATTATTCTTTTAGTTATGCATTCATTTTTTATTTTTCCCTTGATTTTTTTCAGTGTTAATAGAAGGCTTGTTGATGAAGACGGTCTGGAGAGATTCTGGTTTTGATATTTGAGATGTTGTCTGCTTGTTTTGGTTATGTTTGATTTTTCTTCTTTCTTATGTTTGAAGAAATTAGATGCTCTATGGCTCCGTTTGGATAAGGTGTGGGAAGAAGAAAAGAAGGGAAGAAGTGGAAAGAAGTATTGGGAAGTGTGTAATTTTGTAAAGAGTTTAGATTGTTTATAATAAATTTATTTTTTTATTCCCTTCTTCCCTTCTTTCTTTCTTTCTAAATGGAATCCAAACGGAGCCTATAGTAAGAACTATATAAATTTTAATAAGCGCTTGATTCATTAAGCGAGCATAAGGATACTTATATTTTGTTAGTCATTTTTATCATCTCTGCTAGTAATGGATTCAAAGTCAAACTTGCTATTTATTTCCTGTACCGTCTATATATAATAAGATAATTAAATTGTTGCATTCAGTGAGTGCAAATTTGAATCTCTTAATTATCATTGCATATTCAAGACTTCTCATATTGCTTGTCCTATATTAATTTTAGTTATAATAATTCGATTGTAAAACCAGCATTTAAATATATTTTCATTTAGAGAATGCCATATAGTCATAGATTAAATAAATTTTAACAATTAATTATTTAGATTAAGTTTAAAAAGGTGAATATATTTCTGGTCATGAGGCGGATACACTGTTAAATCGGTATTTATAAATATACTATGGATGAATTCCTCATGAAAATGTGGTACATAAATTAATAGTATTGATTATATAGAAGATATATCAATAGACTGAAATGATACCATGTTCATCCAAATGGCCAGATGTTAGCTGATGATGCATATTCAATTCGTTATGGATGGATGATGAGATCCCATTCATAGAGAGCCAACTTATTGAACATTCCCATTAGCGTGCAAACCCTTGCTAAAAATTTAAAAATCTTGACAGCAATCTATTGTTTGGTAATTCTGTGATGATGAGTGCATGAGATTATGTTGTGTTATACTTTTGCAGGGACAAAAAGCAATTCTTTTTCTATTTTGTGTGATAAAACATAAAATAAAAATGAGATAAATATTGTTTTTGGGTAAAAGACAAATATTCCGTTCCTCTTCTTTATCCATCCGATTTATCCCCAAGGCTTCAGCCTCCGACATTTTATTTTTAGGTTAATATTCGCTCACTCCTGTGCTCTTTAATTTTGGTTTCACATCTCCAGATTTCTCGTGATTACACCAAAAATAAATATAGCAAAATAATTAACAAATTCGACTGAATATAAGCACATACTTTTTAGTAATGTATATAAAAATAAATATTGGCTTTGAATATAGATACAATTTCCTCATGTTAATGTTAATTAAATAAAATGATAAAACAGTTAGGAAAAAAATAATATGGGATAACACTGAGCAGTAATTATTAACACACACACACACAGCAAATCACAAGGTTAAGTAAGTCCACTTTGTCCTCGGTTGATCGAGAAGCTGGCTGAGGTGTGAGCGAGCGCGTTCATTAAGGGTCTGATCGGAACAAACAAAACAACACGGGAATCGGAAATGGAATTCGATTTTTATCGACTCCTCTGATCGGAACGGACACGACGGGGAGAATTGATTTCAAACATCGCGATTTGGCGAGAAAAATACGCCCCATGGAACTCCCGTCAAAATCATAGAAATTTGGTGTGATTTCAATTCGTCAGCGCTACTCTCCGACACTTATCTTCCCTTCTGACCAAATTACCCTTCCTTTGAGTAATCTCCTTCGTTCAGTTCAAAGCTCTGTGTCTTCAATCGCCTTCTGTTAGATTTTGAGAACAGAGATTGTTTGATGAATTTTCTTTTTATTCTGATCTTTTTTGTTAAAAATACAAGAGATATACAGTGCCTCTTTTATAGGCCAAGAGAGTAACGGATACATACATGGTAATTAAGTTTACCTAACGGTCAAATTTCCTAAAAAGAAGAAAAAGATTTGCAACCCCTTTTTAATATATAAAAAGGTTGGATGGCAAATTAATAATCTAGCCCATGATGATATTGTTTCTGAGGCTAGTTAACCTCATTAGTTCTTTTATTTTCAACACTCCCCCTCAAGCTAGGATTGTAGATGTCGTATAATCCTAGCTTGCACAAAATATTGTCGAAGGATCTGACACTCAATCCTTTTGTAAAGATGTCCGCCAGTTGATCTTCGCTTTTGACAAAAGGAGTTTCAATTTCCTTTGATTGAATTTTTTCTCTAATAAAGTGGCAATCCACCTCAATGTGTTTTGTCCGCTCGTGAAAGACGGGATTTGCCGCAATGTGTCTTGCCGCTTGATTGTCACAAAACATCTTCATTGGTGCTTCATGATCGAAATTCAAATCGGCTAGCAATTGCTTAATCCATGTCAATTCGCTTGCGGTGGATGCCATGGCTCGATACTCGGCCTCCGCACTTGATCGTGCCACGACATTTTGCTTCTTGCTTTTCCATGTAACTAAATTTCCACCTACAAAAGTGCAAAAACCGGTAGTTGATTTTCTATCAAAGCTTCCGGCCCAATCGGCATCGGAATAGCCACATATTGCATTACTACCATTTTTTCTCATCCAAATACCTTTTCCGGGTGTGCCTTTTAAATACCTTAATATTCTATTAATGGCATCTAAATGAGGGGTTCTAGGAGCATGCATAAATTTGCTAATTTGACTCACGGCAAATGATAGGTCCGGTCTTGTAACGGTTAAATAAATTAATTTACCAACAAGTCTTTGAAAAAAATTTATATCCTTTAATGGTTCACCTTTTTCATTATCAAGTTTTTCATTCATATCAATCGGAGTTTTGGCCGGCTTACACCCTAACTTACCGGTCTCTTTAAGCAAGTCGAGGATATACTTTCTTTGAGATATAAATAGCCCCTTCAAAGAGTGAGCGATTTCTATTCCAAGAAAGTATTTTAACTTACCTAAATCTTTGATTTCAAAATTTTGTTTTAGGTCCCTTTTTACATTATCAATTTCACTTGGGTTATCACCGGTTATGATTATGTCATCAACATAAACAAGAACCGCCGTGGTACCATTAGTGTTGTGCCTAACAAAAAGAGAGTAATCGGCTCCACTTTTTCTAAAATTGCAAGATAAAAGAAAATGACTAAGTTTGCCATACCATGCTCGGGGAGATTGCTTTAATCCATAGATAGCCTTTTTTAGCCTACAAACAAGATTAGGAATACCTTCTTTTTTATGACCGGGAGGTATGGACATGTACACTTCTTCTTCAAGTGTTCCTTGAAGGAAAGCGTTTTTTACATCCATTTGGTGCAAGTCCCAATTTTTATTTACCGCAATGGAAAAAAGTATCCTAACGGTATTCATTTTTGCAACCGGTGCAAAGGTCTCATGGTAATCAATACCGTGGGTTTGAGTATAACCTTTGGCTACTAGTCTAGCCTTATACCGTTCTATGGTACCATCACTATGGTATTTAATTTTGTAAACCCACTTGCAACCAACCGTTTTTTTCTTTTTTGGTAGTTTACACAAGTCCCAAGTTTGATTTTTTTCTAAGGCATGGAGTTCTTCTTCCATTGCCTTACACCATTTTGGATCTCTTTTAGCTACCTCATAGTTGGTTGGCTCTTCATTTACGGACAAAGAGTTTATAAAGGCAAAATGATCATGAGAGATATTATCATAAGAAATGTAGTTTTGGATGGGATATTGTACCGAGTATGTCACAAAGTCTTTCAATCTCGATGAGGCTTGTTTTTGTCGACTTGACCGCCTCAAAGAAACTTCTTCTTGTGTGTTTTGCTCTTCTTCTTCTTCTTCATCCGAATTTTCTTGTTGAGATGTCTCAATTTCTTCGTTCTCTTGATTTCCTATACCAATATTATTTTCTACAAGAACTTTTCTTCTTTCTAGATTAGTAGCACATGGTAAAATAAATTCATTTTCTAGAGGATAATCATCATTATTTCCGAAATTTTCATAAAAAGACTTATTTTCAAAAAAAGTGACATCCCTAGAAATTATAAGTTTTTTACTTTGCGGGTCATAGCACTTATACCCCTTTTTAAAGGTAGAATAACCAAGAAAAATAGCTTTTATAGAAGAAAAATCAAATTTGTCAATTTTATTTTTGTGAACAAAACAAATACAACCAAAAACTCTCAAGTGATCAATATTAATTTTTCTACCATAAAGAATTTCTAAAGGGCTTTTAAAATTCAAATTGGCACTTGGCAATCTATTTATCAAATAGGTTGCGGTGAGAATGGCTTCCGACCAAAAACGTTTCGGAACGTTATTTTGAAAAAGCAAAGTCCTAGTCATTTCAAGAAGATGACGGTTTTTTCTTTCAGAAACTCCATTTTGTTGAGGAGTGTAAACACAAGAAGTTTGATGAATAATACCCTTTGATTTAGTAAAATTAAGAAAATTTTGGTTTATAAATTCAGTTCCATTATCCGTTCGAAGGGTTTTAATTCTTTTTCCAAATTGTGTTTCGATTAAGTTGACAAAAGTTTGAAAATGAGAAAACACTTCATTTTTATTTTTCATCAAATATATCCAAGTAGTTTTAGAGAAATCATCAATAAAAATAACAAAGTATTTAAAACCATCATAAGAGGTCAAAGGAGCGGGTCCCCACACATCGGAATGAACAAGCTCAAAAAATTCATTACTCTTTGAAATAGAATTACAAAAAGGAAGTTTTGTATGTTTAGCAAGTTTACAAACTTCACACATACTACAATCAACATAATCATCATCAAAATTAAAAATAGCTTTAAGGATTTTATCGGAAGGATGTCCTACACGCTTGTGCCAAAGTTTGCTTAAATTCTCATCTTTTATAGTATTTAAAATAGTCTTGTTGCTATCCAAAAAATAAAGTCCATTTTCTAAATATCCTTCACCAATCTTCTCTTTGGTGGTAAGGTCCTGAAAAATAACAAATTTTTCTTTAAAAATAATTTCACAATTTAAATCTTTAACAAGCTTACTAATCGATAACAAATTAATGGAACAATTTTCTACATAGAAAGCATCTTGTAAAAATCTTTTTGAAAAAATACTAATCATACCCCAACCATTAATTTTAATTTTTTTCATTATTGGCCACGGTAAAGAATTGGTCATCACAAATTTCTCGATAATTTTTCAATAAATTTTGGTTACCCGTCATATGGTCAGTGGCACCGGAATCTAAAATCCATTTTGTACTATTATTTGAGGCATTAAAAAAGGTATAACCAATTGTTAGACATTTATTCTCTAAATTTCCTGTTCTAGTCCGATCTGAATTTTTTTGGTTTTTATTTGGACTTAAACAATCAAAAGAAAATGAATTGAGATTAAATGGACCTTGCGAGCCCAATTTTTGGCCCATGAGCGCTGTGAGCATTGCTTCAATTTTATCGAGCCGATCAGCTTCTCGACTGGATCCAACACCGCTTGAGCTCGTCTCTTTCTTCCCTTCTTCATTCGGCTCATCTCTGGTAGACACATAGCCTATCCTTTCTCCTTCCTTCGCATCTAGGGTTTTCTGAAACCCCTTTTTTCTCGCAGCCTCCCCCTGATTCCGATCATACCTTTTAGGCTTGAGATGCGGATGAAGTATCCAACATCGCTCGTGAGTATGGTTATCTTTCTGACAGTGGGTACATTTCTCTTTCTCCCCCTTCGGCTTACCTTTGTCAGCAGTATGGTGAAGGGCGGTGAAGGCTTGTCCTTATGGCTTATGGTTCGAGTCAGAGGAGCTCATTGCAACACGCCTCGTCGCCTCCTGCCTGATCCGAGCTGTCACATCATCAAAGGTCAGCTTCTCAGTGGAAAGAAGGATTTGTGCTCGAATTGAATCATAGCTAGAATCAAGGCCAGCAAGGAAGGTAAACACCATATCGATTTCTGCTCTTTCTTTGAGAACCTCCAGGTCTGTTGTCGGAGGTTGATAAATCTTAAGTTCTTCGTATTTTCTTGTGACATTCTGGCTATTTCTTGTTTGAGCTGAAAAATCTGAGAATAATTTTTCTGGTTGCTGTATTGCTTTTCTATTGATTGCCAAAGTTCTGCTGCAGTCTCACAGTAGCAGAAAATTTCTGACAACTGAGGTTCAAGGGAATTGGAGATAAGAGTTATTACTTGGCTATCAAGCATATCCCATTCCTCTTGAGCTGCACCTTCCTCTGCTGGTCTCTTTTTCTTTCCATTGATGTAGCCAAGTAAACCCTTCCCTTTCAAGGTTACTGTGGCTGCTATGGCCCATGGGATAAAGTTCCTTCCATTCAGAGGAACATTGGTGAGTTTTTGGGAAGCATTAAAATCGTTTGGTTTGGGCATAGTAAGTGTTTGATTGCTGGTACCTGTCATTCTGACAGTTTGGATTGGATTTTAAATTTTTGTTGCGGAAGCTGTAGTTCAGATCTGCTCTGATACCATGTTAGATTTTGAGAACAGAGATTGTTTGATGAATTTTCTTTTTATTCTGATCTTTTTTGTTAAAAATACAAGAGATATACAGTGCCTCTTTTATAGGCCAAGAGAGTAACGGATACATACATGGTAATTAAGTTTACCTAACGGTCAAATTTTCTAAAAAGAAGAAAAAGATTTGCAACCCCTTTTTAATATATATAAAAAGGTTGGATGGCAAATTAATAATCTAGCCCATGATGATATTGTTTCTGAGGCTAGTTAACCTCATTAGTTCTTTTATTTTCAACACCTTCATCCCTCATGCAAACCTCTTCTCTAAATAGAGACGCATCAGTGAAGGCTTTTTCTGGATTGAGCTCTGTCAACAAATTAAACCTTACAAGATTTGTGGTTATTAGAGGCCATGCCTATTTAAAATATATTCATCTTACATCCTTGCTCTAATTGATAATTTGTTCAGTTGATTTTAA
This sequence comes from Rhynchospora pubera, assembly GCA_028095005.1. Taxonomy (NCBI): domain Eukaryota; kingdom Viridiplantae; phylum Streptophyta; class Magnoliopsida; order Poales; family Cyperaceae; genus Rhynchospora; species Rhynchospora pubera. The sequence goes on along the minus strand of CM051461.1, from coordinate 256,480,340 downwards.
TATAATCGGCCTTAATTTGTGTAATGAAGGATCTTCCACTTCTTGGCCTTATTAAGAATCCTTGTTCGTAGCCAATATACCAGTATATCAGCTTATAGAAATTACAAATAAACTAATTGCGTCTATTATGGAGTTCAGATTTTCTGGAATTTTCAGTCTTAATGCGCCTATTAGAGCGACGTGTTCTGTGTGCTCTTCTATCCTCGCTTTAATTTTGGAATTGACTTTGTAAAATTCACTGTTCTTTCGTACGGAAGTCTTGCTTTTGTTTTGTCTTTTTTTTATTTCAACTATTTATCTATTCAGAAATACATATTCGGTCATTCATTTGTCTTTTTCCAGCGTCTAGCAAAGCCCGTTTATTAGTTCACATCAGCAACTCTATTAAAATTTTTTGTTTGTCTGTATCTGTCTAATATCATTCTATTTTTTTTTATATATTTATTATTTAGTTATTAATTGAAAGCCATCCATTTGATTATATTAGAAAATCAGGATATATAAATAAATAATAATTTGCTTTGTTTTTAAGTAATGATGAAGGGATGTAACACTAAACTATTTATACTAACGAATTTGATTGATGTCAGACATTTATAAAGAGAATAAGGGTAAAATGGTCAAATATAAAGAGATGAAATCATTTCTTTTCTATTTTACATATGGTATTCGATCACAAAATTCATTTCTCTTCAATTCTTTTTCTATTTATTCTAATCGCAAGAGTTCATTTCAAAATCATCTCTATTGAACTCTATTCTATTGAAATGAATTGAACTCTCCTAAAAGATCATTCCGATCAGGCCCTAAAACTCAAGTAAGTTAAGAGCTTCGTTTCCTTGAGATTTTGGGGGAAGTCGAATTGAGTAATCGAAAGGCTGGCGCACACACATATTCGTACTACGGATTCGTTCTTACATTTCATACTTCAGACAACTAATCCAAACCGTTCATTATCTTCTACATATTGAAATCTTATTAGAAACCAAATTTTATATTTTTTAAAATTTTTTTACTATTTTTCTCAGATTTTTTATTTTGAAACTCACTATTATTGAAGGGTCCAGAATTTATTAGATTAAGTATTTTTAAAAATCTGAGAAAAATAGTAAACAAATTACAAAAATGTAAAATTTGGTTTCTAATGAGATTTCAATATGAAGAATATAATGAACGGTTTGGATCGGTTGTTTGAAGCATGAAATTCAATAACGAATCTGTAGCTCGAAGGACATCTGTGCTATACATAGTATTTTAGCAATCCTATATATATATAGGCTAAAGTATACTCCAGCATACGGATCAAACCCGTATGCTAGAGTCGTTTCTCAAAATCTAAAATTCAAACAGTCGATCCAAAATGTTCAAGTTGTTCTCCATGTAAAAATATCCTTCAAAATCAAATTTTACATTATTTCGAATTTTTTTACTATATATTATGTTATTTTCAAATTGAATGGTCAGAAATACTCCTTTACAACTCATTTATAGTGTTTTTTTTTTAAATAGCATAATATATAGTAAAAAAATTTGAAAAAAATATAAATTTTGGTTTCTTAGGAGATTTCATTATAGAGAACAATTTGAAAGGTTCGGATCGACTATATGCATTTTAGATTTTGAAAAACGACTCCAGCATACGGATTATTTGTATGCTGGAGTATACTGCCCCTATATATATATATATATAGAGTTTTGCTATGGTGAGTCGCGACTCACGAAGGTTCTGGTGAGTCGCAATCCAAACCGTCCGTTTGCCTTCAAAATTCGTGTGGATCTGCACGATGATGAGTCGTTGGAGCGATTACAGCTTTCTCTGTTCCGTCTATTTTTCCTCTGTCTCCCGTCTCTTTCTCTTTAATTCGTCTCTCTCACTCTCTTCAAACTCGAAACAGAAACAGGTTTGAGCAAACCCTAGAAAATTGGATCGGAGTGCATTGGAGCAGAAAGAGCCTCCTCTCGTACCAAAAATTCGATTCTCAGCCTAGTTGATCGGGGAGCACGATTTCTGTACAACTTGCGACTCCTCCTGTTCGATCTGAGCTCCTCCTTTTTTATCCGACCGCCTCATCTTCGATTTCTCGTCTTCGATCTAAATCAGTTCTCTCTCTCTCTTAAACCAGGTTCGATCTACGAGCTAGTATACATAATTTGTTTGTTTAATAATTTTTCTAAAGCTCCGATTTAAAAAAAAAAATCTTTAATTTTTTTGAAGATTAATTTTGAGTTTCGTTGGTTGTTTCGTGGCATTGTGACATGTGCATTTTCTTAGTCTAAATTGATTTTGATTTTTTGGGCAGGGATAATTAAACACCATCTTTGGATCGGAGAAAATCTGAGAGAGAGTTCCGCCTCCTCTATCCTCCTCGTCATTTCTTTCTCTCTCTTAGTCATCGCATGCCTTCAATTTTTGAGCCCACTCAGTAGGTTCTCTCCTTGTCTCGATAAAATTTTCTTTAAGTTTGCTTTAAATTTATCCACAGGTTCTCTCTTTCTCTCGATTTAGCATTTCTAGGTTAAATTTGAATTTTGATTTTTGAGACAAATCTTACTTCAACAACTGAAGTGGAAGGACAGTTGGAACATATTGTCATCAGCTTTGAACATCAACTTTGAACAAATTAGTAGTATGCACCAGTAGGATTTTGATAAAAAGGTTCTTGTTGTCATCATCTTTGAACATGTTGTAGTCCATTAAAGGTACTTGTCATCAGCTTAGTTGTCCAGTAAGGTACATGTTGTAGTCCATTGAAGGTATATCTTGTAGTCCATTAAAGGTACTTGTCCAATAAGATTTGTCATCAGCTTTGAACATTTGATAAAAATGTAATTGTAGTCCATTAAAGGATATAGTACCAGTACTGCAATGAATTAAGGTAAATAATTTTCACTGGACATAAATCAAATAATACTTCATTTTCAGCTGGACCAGTACTGAATGCATAGGATATCAAATTGATAGATTGAACATTAAAGTAGTACATTATCAACTAAAGTTTATTTTTTTATAGGATATCAAATGAGTACATCTAGTAGCGCTCATCATGGATCCAACACTAGTGGAGCAACTCCTTATTACTTAATCAATCTATTATGTTGTGATTGCATTATTTGTAATTCTTGTTGGAATTTTATTAGTTGTAATTAGAATTTAGGCAGTATCTCCAAACTAACGATATGGATATGTTAGTTAGTATATGGACATATTAATATGGATATGGAATTTTATTATTTGTAATTCTACCATGCTTGGAAGCACTATTTTTAAACTGTGATATGTCGTCCTAGTTAAGTTTTACTGTTCTTATAATCGTTATTGTGATATACTATGATGTTCTTGTAATTGCTTGCATGTATGCTTGGTACCATGTCAGTTTACAGCTTATGTGATGTTTTTTCAGCTAACATGCAGAGGTACTGATGCAAGCTATAGCTTGGTACCATTTTGATTAACAAGTTCATTTATAAGCTATCCAAATTGTGATTTATAGCATAAGCTTGTGATGGACAAATGTCTCATAAGCAACTACACACATGGTAAGCATCCCTAGCGCCTAGAAGCATGGTAAACAGATTTATACAAATCTCATCCCTGGTGCCTAGAAGGTGTACCAGTAAGCATGGTACACACTATAAAAGCATGGTACACACTATAAAAGCATGGTGCACATTATAAAAGCATGGTACAGAAATTTATGCACAAATTATAAAATGCATGGTACACAGAAATAAGTAAACAAAACTAAAAACTAAATCATGGAAGCTCAAGCCTAAAAGTAATTCTAAGTATAAAAGCACGGTGCAAAGAAAAAAGGTTATGTACATCAGCGGAGCCAAAAGCTCAAGCCTAAAAGTAATTCTAAGCAACGAGAAAACACATCTAACATACGACAAAATTAAAAACTAAATCATGGAAGCTAAACCAGCAGAAACGGTAAAAAAGTTCAGAGGCTGAGGAGATCATCATCCTCAGTCCCATTACTGGTACCAGCGGTACCTACTGAAATCGGTCTTCCCTAAAACCTCCTGCATCCATACTGGTACCAGCGGTACCTACTGGCCTCACACCCCTGTACCAATAGTTGCCACTTGCCCCGCATCTTCTTCGCCCATACCAGTCCCAGCTGTTTTTACGTGCCTCGCACCCCCTGCACCCATACTAGTCTGAGTGAAAACTCCATGTCTAACACCCTTTGCAACAGAACTAGCACCAGTGTTGGCTGTTGATACCCAATCGATGGTCGGGACAATGATGAGGTGCGTCGTCTTCAATTGTTTTGCAAATGTAGCGGGCCCCCTGTCTAGAAACGAAATAACCAAAAATGCTTTTAGGAGGTTCAAATGACCAGTGAGCAACCAAGAGCATTTTCAAACACAAGTCCTTACCTAATGAAAATAATTCTTTGGTCCAATTCACAATTTAGTTAGCTTGGAACTAATTTTGGTTTAGAAATATCAAGTCCAGAGAAGATGTGCACTAAATGAAAATTATTCATATACAAGAAAATAATAGGTCAAATTCCTTTTGTAGCATTTATGCTCGAGGAAAAAATTTGATATCATCTGATTGATATATTTTTTTCTAGCAACATCCTAAGGTTTATTTAATTTGCCTTCTGAAAAACTTTGATTGTTGTTTAATTTCTTCAATCTTCCATCAAGTTTAAAATTTATTTTCAAAGCCGTTCTTAATATTAAATCCGTACTAGTATAGAGAAAAAAGACTCGTACCAATTGGTATTGATGTCCCATAGCACCATATCCATTTATTGATCTAAAATACTAAGTATAGAGGAGGAATCGCAAGTCGTGCGACAGTATAGAGTCATGCGCTGGTCGTGCGCTCCGATCAACTAGGTTGAGAATCGCATGTCGAAGAGAAGGAATCGAAGAGGATGCTGTTAGAGTTATGTCCTAGAAGTCAATAATTTAATGACTTAATTATTAGTTTATGTATGGGATGATATTTTATCATCTGTTCCTAGGTTTATTATTGACAGATTATTCAGGTTGAGGATCTGAATAGTAGATCTCTGTGGATCATTCTTTAGAATGACAATAATAAATCTAAACGGTCCATAATCTTGATAATTAACAAGGAACATTAATTATCTTATAAGATTAGTATGCAAGTTAAGTGATGATTAAGTTCTACTAATCATAGGTAAAGAGTTACCAACTTAATTGCATATGTGTATGTTATGGAACATAGCACAGGACTTGACCCATCGAAATAAACATATGGATTGTGTTATGTGTCATTGTTTATTTCGTTATGATTTTGGTTCTAAGTTTGAGATGTTTATCTTTTCCACATGAGGATAGGTTCAATAAATACTGTCTACCGCTGATTCCCGATAAGGGCTGCTATACGGACTTTATTTATGTTCTCTTGAATTGTGCGGGGAAAAGTTAATCATCAAGAAAACTGTATGTCCCTCATTAATTCACTTAGTGAGTGACGATATCTGTTTGGGCCCCTTGATGGAGATAGATTGTTTGCATGCAACTTTATACAATTATCTCTAGATCAAGAAACGTATAATCTGCAAGAATGGCACATTCCTATCTTGGATTATACGATGATATCGTGTGACATAAGAATCAAAATAGAGAAACTAATTATTCTCTTATGCAGGATTGAAATATTGTAGCAGTACACTATTTATGCGAATTGGGAGTCATAACGTATTGCTAGATACCGCTTATGATTATTGGAATTAAATAACGATTTAATTCCATGTCCAACATAGCATAAATCCTCAAAGGGTCACACATAATAAGGTGTTTAACCACACGTGCATTAATTGTTTATTTGCAACAATTGGTTTTGCAAAATATGATAAGTTGATTAATTAATCGTATACCGTTATGGACCGTTATGATTAATTAAGTCAAATAGATCATATAGAAATAATTTAATGCATTGACTAATTCCATATTAATTATTAAATAGTTAATAATTAATTATAATCAACACATTTAATTATTTGAGCTAATTGGGCTTTAAATTAATTGGTTAATTTAATGTCCAATGGAAGGTGCATTTAAATGGAAGAGTATTGGGCTCAACTTAACTTGAGGCCCAACCCATATATGGGGTAGGTAGGTGCGGCTAGGGCAAGGGGCAAATTTGTCCATGTATTTTTGGATGAGAGCTAGGTTGAGTGGCCTATATAAAGGGGTGTTCTTTGGGAGCAAACCCGAGCCTCCACACACCTCTCTCTCTCCTTCTCTCTTTGGCCGCACCTCACAAGAGGGGAAGAAAATTTCAGAATTTTCTATTCCCCTTTCTCTCTTCCACACACCACCTAGCTCATGTGTTGAGCAAGCTTTTCCACTAAATTAATTGGAGAATTAACTTGAAGAGGGAAAGCTTTGGAATTAGACACAATTCTCTCAATTACTAGCATAATTGATTTGAGAAGGTGGTTAATTCCTTAGTGGACTCGAGGCGCACGGCGTGGAGGTTCTTGGAGAGCACGCCACCGACACCAAACCGTTGGAACGAGCCTCTTGGTTGCGATACCAAGAGAGGTATACTTCCAACCCTTTTTCTCGTGTGTTTGAATAGCTTGTGTACTAGATCCTTTGTGTGTGATGTTCTTGGCTTAATTAACTTGTAATTAGCAAAATAAATGAAAATTACACACTTTCTAACAAATGCGCCCAGATCGAAGAGGAGGAGTTGCAAGTAGAAGAGAAATCGTGCGGAGGCACTGTTTGCTTCGATCTGCTTTCGGTTTAATGGAGACAAAAGAAGAGGCACTCAGATCTATCAATTTTGAGAGAGAGAGGAAATAAAGAGAAGAAGGGAACAGAGACAAAACAGACGGAACGGAAAAAAATTAAACGCGATCCAGCGACTCATCATCTCAGCGATCTGCACGAATATTGAAGCGAATCAGATGGTCTGGATTGCGACTCACCAAAGGATCTGTGAGTCGCGACTCACCATAGCAAAACTATATATATATATATATATATATATAGAGAGAGAGAGAGAGAGAGAGAGAGAGAGAGAAATGCTATGGTGCATTGCGATGTATTAAGGCTTTTGTACATTGCGATCATATTTGTCAATAGTTTTACAAATTGAAAATCTAACTAAACAAATACAATCTATATATTGAAATCTCATTACAAACTAAATTTTATATTTTTTTAACTTTTTTTACTATTTTTTCGATTTTTTTAAAACCTTCCATTTTTTAAATTTCTTTATAAAAGAGTAAAAAAATTATAAAAATTATATTTGGTTTGTAATGAGATTTCTTTATCCAAAAAAGAAAAATTATATTTGGTTTATAAAAACCTTCCATTTTTCGATTTCTTTATCCAAAAAAGAAAAAATTTTAAAAATTATAAAAAAATAGTAAAAAAATTTCAAAAAAATATAAAATTTGGTTTGTAATGAGATTTCAATATATATATAGGATTGGTTTAATTATATTTGTCAATTTATAAAATGGTTGACAGATAATGATTGCGATGTACAAAAACCTTAATACATCGCGATGCACAATAGCATATCCCAATATATATATATATATAGAGAGAGAGAGAGAGAGAGGTGGGCTAAAGTGCCATAGAAGTCTTTTTTGAGGCATTTTTTTAAGATCCGAAATTCAATCGGTCAATCCAAATCGTTCAAATTGATCAGCATATTAAAATACCATTGGAGACCAAATTTTACATTTTTTTTATTTTTTTTTGTATTTATTTTGATAGTTTCAAATTGGAGGGTCTGAAATACTCCAATTATAACGTTTTTTAAAAATTCATAATAAATAGCAAAAAAATTCGAAAAAAATGTAAAATTTGGTCTTTAAAGATATTTTAATGTGGTGAATAACTTGAATGGTTCAAATTGAGCATTTAAATTTTGGATCTCGAAAAACGACTCTATGGCACGGGATCCTCTGTCTTCTATGGCACATTAGCCATCCTCTGACCCCTGTGTGCCGAAATATTTTAACCGTCAAATCTAAAATCAGAAGGCTCAGATTGAATCGCTGAGATGAGTAAAAGTCTCATTTTTTCTGCGTTTTCCGTTACTTCTCTCTCAGGAATTATAAGTGCCATCGGCAAATATACCATCCCAGCCATCGCTAAATACAAAGTGAACATATACAGCAAATAAGGTGAACATATAGACGATCTAAGTGAACACTTACAAACAAATAAGTGTTGTCATCACTTGTTCAGAAGTTTACATGTATATTCAACTTATTTTCATTGAACTTATTTATTTGTATGTGTTCGCTTAGATCGTCTACATGTTCACTTTGTTTGTTGTATATGTTCACTTTATATTTAGCGATGGTAAAGATGGCAAAACTGCGGACGGAGGTAATCAATTTCCCTTCTCTCCTCCTCCGTTAGGTTATTAGATCGGAAAAAAAAAAAAAAGAACGAAGACTCTTCGTCTCTCTCTCTCTCACGCAGAGAGGGGAGAGAAAAACCCTTGTTTCCGATCGCTCGCTCCATTCGCTCCTCCACTCGATCCCTTCTCCCTTGTTTCCGATCAAAATTAAGACACCTTCGTCGCCCGCGCCACCTCCTCTTTTCCGATCAAAAAACGAAGAGACTTCTTCGTCTCTCTCCCTTTCTCTCGTCCACCGCTCCACAGCCCAAGCTCGTCTCTCTCGCTATACCCCAAGATCGTCTTTAAGGTATCTACCTCATCTGACAGGATGTGCTTTCAATTACTTGGTTATATCATTTTCCGTTCTTTTTAACTTCAAAATTGCTTTCTTTTACTGGTATTTAATTAGTTAAAATTGTTTAATACAAAATTTATACATTAGACTCCTTGAAAAATAAAATTAGTTCAAAACTCATTTACTGAACATTTTGGTTTGTTCAAAATTGCTTTCTTTTAGGTCAGACCCATTGCTTGCTTTCAGTTATTTTTCAAAAAATCAACATGTCAGAGCCATGGTACAGTCCTATGTTTCTGAGAATAAAAAATAAATTTAGTTGTAGTGAGCATTATAACAATACTCATGGTACGGTCATGTAGATTCACAATAAGGATAAACCAGTATCAAAACTTTTACTGGCAATAATAGATATTCATGAGAAATAGTCAATCAAACATATAAGCAGGGACCGAGATGCTATAGAGAAACTATAAATTTAGCCAAGACTTTTTTTTCCCTTCATGGTCCTTTTCTATAAACAAGAAATATAAATTTAGCCAACTTCACAGTATCCAAATCTAATCTTCAATCCAAAAAAAGAGCAATCCCTATATCACCGCAAGCCCTATTCACAGATTTCAGAAGATTCATATGTTCAATGATTAAGCAAGTCAAAGGAAGTTTAAAGAAGTTCCTCAAAATTTTTTTCCCACTATGTTAATGTTATCAGCTCTCGGTCAGCATCTTTCTGAAATGGAGTCAGAATTACTAGATCCAGTAATTGTAGAACCAAATTTATAGAACAAAATCTAACTAATTGTAGTTCCAGTAAAGCAAACTGACTAAATGTAGTTTCATATTCTTTATAGAACCAAGAATGGTGATCATAATGGAGGCCAATGAAGGTGCATCTTCGACAGATGACATTGAGATCGACCCACATGAATATTTAGACTTGGCTCCCTTTGTTAGAAAAGAATTTATCACAATTGATGATGCAAGAGAGTTCTACAATTCATATGCCTATCGAAGGGGATTTATTATTTGTGAAGCAGGTGGCTACACATCTGCCAAGTCAGGAGAGGTGACATCAGTTAGGTGGTTTTGCTCGAATGAAGGCTTTTCAAAAAATTATAAAGAAACTCAGAAAGCTCTGGAGAATGTATGTTACATTTTGGTATAGAATGTATGTTACAAATATGATCCTTTGTTAAATTTTATATTTTAGACTATATTTTGATATGTTAAATTTGATCTTATGCATTGCTATATTTATGCTATATTGCAATGGTACATGAAAATGAAATTTGGATGGTATCTGTTTTGCAATGGTACATGGCGTCTTGCAATGGTACATGGTATTTGTTTTTTGTTTTTTTTTTTTAGCAATGGTACATGGCTTTTTTTTTTTTTTGGAGCAATGGTATATTTCTTTGGTGCCACATGAAAATGAATTTTATCACACTTGGTACCACAATTATGGTCAATTTTTATCACACACATGGTACATTGCGTTTTTATTTGAGCAATGGTATTGTTTACCACTGTACCACTGAATTAGGTACACTGAATTGAGTAGTCAGCATTGTTCAAACGTTTCAATAATTGTACATTTTTCTAATAGCTGTGCTCATCTGTACCAATTACTCTTATTGAAGATTAAAAGTGACAAAAGTGAATGAACAAGAAAAATTCAGAAATCTCATTTCCAAACATTAGAGCATCTAGTAAAGCTCATTTCCAATACAACGTGAAAAATTCAGTAACATGCCTAATTACAATCAACCCTACTTAGTTAAAAAAAGTATTACAAATCATATTACACAGAAGTAAAAAAAAAAAAAGAAAAAGAAAAGGTATAATTTTATACCAATAGCACAGGGAGGTACAGAAGGTGCAAGTAACATGCATACTCTTGTGAAAAAACATGAAAATTCAGTAGTTTGTTTCCAGTACATCAAAATGAAAACAGATCAATAGTTAGTTTCCTAGTTTTCTAGTTAGTCAGCATCCTAATTCCAGCAAATTCTGAGTTGCCTCTTTTGCTTTTTTATTTGTCCTTTTCTTCCTGCAATAAAATAAAGAAAAAGAAATAAATGAAGTTACTAAGTAGGATTACATCCAAACAAACTGTTACTCAATGCAGTAACGCAATTAAGTAAATTTACCTCTTTCATGTAGATGCAAACCAACTAAATATTGCAAAGTAATTAAACCAACTAAACATTGGTGTTGAAATAGTAATTGAGTTTGTCCACAGGATGCCCTTGACAAAGGAGGCTTTGTACCAGTACACAAACCAAGGCTGGTACAGACTCGTACCAGTGGTCACAACACAAACCAAACTCTAAAGCAACCTTTCCAAGCACAGAACATTAAGCAACTTAATGTTTAAACAAAACTTATACACTCGATTTATTAACATGATGTACAAATTTTTATTAATCAATTAGTTAACTAATTAAAATGAACATGTTGGTGGAGCATTGAGCACTGAGCATGTAATGCATTACTGGTTAGCTAATCTCCAATGGACAAAGCACAATTTAGTCAAAATGGATAACATACAGCTGATTGCTTCCTCACAATTTAAAGCCAACGTTAAGTAATTCTCAGAAAAACTCATGATTTCATTGGATTTAGCTTATTCACTCAGTCTTTTGAGAATCTCCATCAAATTCCCACTTCTTTAGAGGAAGCTGCCACTTTTGAATGAACCAAGAACGACAGAAAAGTTACAATAGACACAAAAAAAGGCTGATAAGTAGCCACATTAAGTGAGCTTATAAAAGCAACTCCTTGTAGAATGGATCGATTCCTGTTTCTCCAAAGCACCCGTAAGATAGCACAACAACAAATTCTAAAGGCTATTTTACATTGGGGGAGTAACATATTCTCTATGGATCCTTGACTTTACTGGGCCCTTATCCGAGAATCCACTCCATTAACAGATTTGAGTTCTTTTCACCAAAATTAAACCAAATTGCAAACAAATTAAACCAAAATGGAAATTACCTTTGCTTCACGCTAGTCTTTTGGACGCAACCCTAGGTATGAGATTGCTACCTTGGAAGGGATTCGAATCTACGAGAGACGATTGGGTATTGTTTCATCTCTCTGGCTTTGGCAATTGGCAAGATCTATGTCAGACATCGAGAGGATAGAGATCTACATTGAGGTGAGAAAGTCGTCTTCTTTTTTTTTGTGTTTTGGCTCGATCTGATAGGAACGCGAGAAAACATAGAGGAAGCGTCAGAGAGAGACATCGGGAGAGAGGGGTTTCGTTTTTCTTTTTCTGGATGGCTTGATGGAGAGAAGAGGAGAAGCGTGAGAGAGAGAGGCCAAGCGACAGACTGAGCTCGATCTGATACTGACAGGCATGTGAGGAAACGGAGAATCAAACGGAAAATACAATTCAATTTTAACAGCGGCGAATGGCAAATTCGTACCCTCAGCGACAAAATCTGAATCATTGGATTTGCAATCCGACGGTTAAAACACTTCGGCACACAGGGGTCCTATAGGCTGGAGTCTAATATATATATAGAGAGAATGACTATACTACTATCGGTATGTAAACTGCTCTTGTAGGCTAGTTTTTAAGACTGTTGGATTTCCTCAAGATTCGTGCAGAGATCAGATCGGAAGGCTCAAAATGAAGCGCTAGGAGCCTTGAGGTCTCCGTTTCTTTTTAATTTTTCCTTCTGTTATCGTTAGTTAGTCTTCATCTCCTCCTTCCCTCTCCTTTCGGTGGAGTCGGATCCTCTGGTCGTTTTTTTCAAACGACCACTTGGTCGTTTTCGATCTGGACCGTCTGATTTAATCTCGACGGTTAACATTTTTTCGGGCCTATCAATCGTGGTACTAGCACGGGGCATCCATAGCCATTAAGATTAAATCAGACGGCCCAGATCTAAAAACGACCAGAGAATTTCTCTGGTCGGCAGACCAGAGGATCTGGTTCCCCTTTCGGCTCTTAGGCTCTCTACTTCCAAAAGAAAGAAAAACCCTAGACGACCTCTATCATAGCGTTGTACTTCTTCTCGCGACCTTCCATGCCTCCCCCTTCTCGTAGGTCTCTTCGCTTTCCCTACTCTCGCCTTTCTCTTGCAGTGACTCAACACATCACTCCATTCTCACGAGAAAACTATTATATTTGCCGATGGTGGAAATTGATAGTGTTAGGTAATTTTTCTCCTTCCCTTCCCCACATTCCTATGTATTTTGTCATTTCTAGCTTTAATTTGGTTTAATTTTCTCATTGTTCTAACATTTTCACTACAATTAAGATTTAAACATAATTCTAATAATTTGCATTTTTTGGGACTAATTTATAAAATTCCTAGTGTTCTTGTATGAATAAAGGGATTTCTTGTATGAGGTTTCGTGGTCTTTCTTTGAATCAACGTATCAGGTCTTTTAGCTAGTGATTCATTGAGTTAGCAAATGACGAATCTGGTAAGTCATATTTTCCCTTCAATTTGTGATAAATTTGTGCATTTTTAAGTTAGATTTTCCTTTCAATATTTGAGTTCTGTCATGTAATTTAAGTCATCTATTTTTACCATCTTGTTAAATCAATGTATTTGAGGTATATTTGGCATATGTGATTGAGGTCATTTCTGTCATATTTGTCTGATCAAGCTCTTTGATGGAGTATGAATGTACAATTGAGTATTGAAATTCATATTTCCATTTCACTAAGCTCAAATTATATCCCTTTGAATAGGTTCAGACTGAGTATGTTCAATTATTTTACATACAAATAGCAATTTATGTTACTGCTGAAAGAAAACATATCAAATAAAATTGTATACCATACGAGTTTTCAACCCCTTTTCTTATTGTTAATTAAAGAAAGTATGCAAGGAGGCATAATGAAGCTTAATTGTTTATATGGGCCAAAATAAATAGTAATTGTACAGTTTTAATAACTAATTTAATTTTACTTAGGCATAGATAATTTACATACATATATAGATTTATTGTCTTGGGATATCATATGTCAGTTTAACTTTGTATGTTTTTTCTATAGATTCATTGCTTGCAGAGGATTGATGACAACACTTTGGCAATCCAATGCTAGATGGAAGGCAAAGATGATAAGAGGAATCATATATTGTGGCAACTAAAAAAAATATGTACCAAATTTAATAATGGGTTTAAGCTGTATCAGTTTATTGTATCAGTTTATTAGTAGTTTTGTTGGATTTGTGTTTGTAATTATTCAATGGATCTTTTAATGAAAGGCTTCTGAATGCCAATATCTCTTGATACATGTACATATCAATGTTTAGTGTACTTTGTACCAGTATAATTGTTATTCTAAATATTGCATGGAAGAGTTTTCGATGATATATCTGTTATTCCAACTAAGTTCTTCTTATATAATAACTAACTACTTGTTTACATCTTTTATACCGTGACATAAGTACTTGTTTACATATAACTAAAAGAAGCATCTAAAAAGACAAATAAAAAACTATTTTTGAAATTTCTTGTTTTCACTTTCGCCCCTGAAGAACCTTCAACAAAGCACAAATTTCTCATGAAACTCAAAGCAATGGCTTTATAAGTAGCAGTACTTTCCATCATCAGTTTGGACTCAAATTGAGTTTCACTTCATGTTTACGCACCATGACATCGAGGCTACAATAGATAAAAACTGCTAGATAATGATAACTGGTACACGCTATCAATGCATGCTTTAGGATGTCAAATAATGCCTTCCCTTCTTCAACTTGACTAAAACTTAGTGCAGGCATACATGATTAGGCATCAAATGTACATGGAAACTTAAATTCACTTGATTGTAATGTTAAATTCACTTAATTATTTGTCCAATGTTAAATGCCATCCCATCCTGAACCTCACCAAATTGGTAAAAAGTAAATTTAAATATTGCAATTAAACCAATAAATCAGAAGTTAGCTAAATCAACATCTTCAAATTACAAAAGAATTGCGTATCCCAAACTGATGTCATTTGGTTAAGGGTTCATGTGCATCCAGTTTTAATAGCAGAATCAAAATTAAAAGTTCCATCTTGTGGCCTAAATCGGCATTGTTTCAAATGTCAAAGTTGCCACAATCAAAACATATTTGTTCGACAATTAAATCAAAACATATCTAGGCGCTCTCCCTTTAATATCATGATTAGCACGAGAATATGTGTGTGAGAGAGAGACGCCTAAAATAAGTTCGCAATAGAAGAAAATTAAATCAAAATTAAAGAATTAAGCATATTAGGTTCCACGAATTAAAGGGAAAGATGGTTACCAGATCGTAAAGATGGAAGAATGAAAGGAATGTTGCAGCGATGGAGTGAATTGGCGGTAGAAAAAAGTGAGGTCGATTTGTCACGAGCAACTACCTAGGGTTTATTCGAGATGTCTCTCCTAGCATAGGACAAGCTCCTAGGGTTAGTAGCATGGAGAGCGATTTCGAGGAGTCAGATCGTGGAGACAACCGCGAGAAGAGGATGTTAGAAAAGCTGTTAATTTTAATTTTCGTGCTAATTACTCTTAATTAAGCGATTAAAACAACACACAAACGGATCTAGCACTTAAGTTCATTTGACAAATAGAGAATAAGGTGGAAAATTGTACCTCTCTTGGTATAGCAACCAAGAGGTTCGTTCCAACGGCTTAGAATTCGATGGTGTGCTTCTCCAACGTCTCCAAATCGCCTCGAGTCCACCTAGAGATTAACCAAGCTCTCTAATTGATTTGTGCTAGCAAATCAATAAGAACCAAGCTAATTCTAAGATGACACCCTCTTCTAATCCAACAAGTAAATGTAATTTGAGGATGTGTGGCTCAACACATGAGCAATAGACTGGAGGAGGAGAGGTGGCGCACGGCCAAGAGGGAGAAGGATGGGGTGGTGGCGGCTAGGAAGAGAGAAGAGAGAAATTCAATCTCTAGGGGCCCTTTTATAGCCAACCAACCCTAGAAGCAAGTTGCTAGAATTTACACAATTGCCATCCCACCTACCACCTCTATGGCCGGCCCCTATTAAATGGACTCTAATTCATTTAATTAAATCTATTTCTAACTGCTCTATGTTTGGACTATAAATTTGCTATATACAAATTAGTCCAATAATTCAAGATAACTATTTATATTAAATTAAGTTGAACCAAAATAATTATTAACTATTTAATAATTATTCTAGGATTAGCTTATGCTATTATTTATTTCTATATGACCCGTTTGACTTAATTAATCAGTACGTTCTATAACGGTACATAATTAATTAATCAATTCGTCATATTATCCGCAATTTTCACTGTTGCGAATAAATAAATAAATAAAGCACTATCTTGGTCAAAACTCTATTTGTGTGCCTCTTTGATGATTTATGCTATGTTGGACATGGAATTAAATCGTTATTTATGGACTTTTAGATTTATCGTTGTCATTTACTACTAAATGAATAACAGTGATCCATAATTCAGATCCTCAACCTGAATGAACTGTCAACGAATAAATCAAAGAATAAATAATCTGAAATCATCAATAACATAAACTATAGAAGTAGCCTAATAATATTGGCTTCTAGGACATATCTCTAACAATCTCCCACTTGGCCTAGATTCAATCAATGGTGACTTCTAGCCAGTGCATAGTACTCAATGTAATATCCAAAATATACATGTCTCATACTAAAGCCTAGTAATAAAAGATACAACTCAAAGCCACTCAGGCATACGCCTAATCCCCATGGATGCAACATGCAACTCATGTGCGGCTCGAGACAAAGACTTTGTCAGAGGGTCCGCTGTGTTCGCAGCACCGTCCACCTTCTTGACCTTGACCCATCCATCATTGATCAACTGACGGATGAGATGGAATCGTCGTAGAATGTGCCTAGTCTTTTGGTGAGACCTAGGCTCCTTGGACTGAACTATGGCTCCCGTGTTGTCGCAGTAGATATCCACTGGACTTGAGATGCTTGGAACTACCTCTAGCTCGGTCAAAAACTCCTTGATCCATACACCTTCTTTCGCTGCTTCACCGGCCGCTAAGTATTCTACTTCGGTGACGGAATCGGCCGTAGTATCTTGCTTGGAACTCTTCCAACTTACGGCACCACCATTGAGCAGAAATACGAAGCCGGACTGTGATTTTGAGTCATCTCGATCGCTTTGGAAACTAGCATCGGTGTAACCACTTACAACGAGCTCCTGGTCTCCACCATATACGAGAATACTATCCTTTGTTCTCTTGAGATATTTGAGAATATTCTTGACTGCAGTCCAATATGCCATGCCGGATTTGGCTTGGAATCGACTAGTCACGCTAATCGGATGTGCCACATCAGGACGAGTGCATAGCATGGCATACATGATCGATCCGACCACAGATGGATACTGGAATTTCTTCATGTATTCACGATCTGTATCATTGGTCGGACTTTGAGACTTGCTCAAGAAAATGCCATGTGACATAGGCAAAAATCTCTTTTTGGAATTAGCCATGTTGTGTTTGTTCAACACTTTTGTCGCGGCTTTTTCGTCATTATTCTCCTCGAAGGAATTTCTCGAAGAACAATGGGAACATAGCCTTAGATTCACCTCCCTTAAGGTTTCGATCTCTATGGCGGGTATCTCTCAACACAAGAGAAGCCTAACTGTCGCGGCTTTTTCGTCATTATTCTCCTCGAAGGAATTTCTCGAAGAACAATGGGAACATAGCCTTAGATTCACCTCCCTTAAGGTTTCGATCTCTATGGCGGATATCTCTCAACACAAGAGAACCCTATAAAGAGCCGCTACTTAAAGAAGTTTCTTGATTTAGCGGGTCCTTTCTTTCCAGTAGGCGCAAGCGCCTACTGTTAATTACCCCGTAATTTCCTACGGGAACCTCTGATTAAGGGACATGAAGGGCAACGACGTAATTGGGCTAAGAAAAGAGACTTATGGAGTGCTATCGCGGAGGACTTAATTGATGGTACCAAACTCAATGGACGGGACCCAATTAAGGATCGACAAAACACTTCTGTCTTGACCAAAAGAAGGGAGTGGATTCTTGGTTTAGATGAGGTTTTTGATGGGTTAAAGGGAAGGCTTAACTGGAGGTTATTCATGGTGAACTCTCGGGGCTATGACTGGCCTTCTTGTGAGAGTGAAAAGAGTTTTGCAACCTTCGGGGCCTCTTGGGCGGCCACGACAAAAGTTGGTTCTTTTACAACCCTAGGGACCATCTTCATCGGTCTTCTTAATAAGAGTTGGTTCTTTAACGACCCTAGGGACCATCTTCATCGGTCTTCTTAATAAGAGTCGGTTCTCGGGATCATCTTAGTCGATCTTCTTGTGAGAACAAAAGCAGTTTTGCAACCTTCGGGTCCTCTTTAATGGCTACTCGACGAAAGTTGGTTCTTTTGCAACCCTTGGGACCATCTTCATTGGTCTTCTTAATAAGAGTTGGTTCTTTAACGACCCTAGGGACCATCTTCATCGGTCTTCTTAATAAGAGTCGGTTCTCGGGATCATCTTAGTCGATCTTCTTGTGAGAACAACAGCAGTTTTGCAACCTTCGGGTCCTCTTTTATGGCTACTCGACGAAAGTTGGTTCTTTTGCAACCCTAGGGACCATCTTCATTGGTCTTTTTAATAAGAGTTGGTTCTTTAACGACCCTAGGGACCATCTTCATCGGTCTTCTTAATAAGAGTCGGTTCTCGGGACCATCTTGGTCGGTCTTCTTATGAGAACAAAAAAAAATAGAATTCTTTGGACGAGGGGGCCCGTAAGAATTCATTTTCTGAGTCATCTAAGGTCGATCTCAACCTTAGTGAGGGACTTTTCCTCAAACGAAGAGGTTTTGGCTTTGACTTTGGGTTTCGTGTTTTGGACTTTTAATTTCTGAAGTTTCGCTTGAGATATTTGATGATTTTATTCACCTTGGCCTTTGCACTTTTTTTATTTTTTTAGAAATTCTTTTCCATTTCAAAAATACTTGACTTTTGAAGATATTTATTTTTAGAAGATATCATTTCGAAATCATTTGGACTTTTGAAAGTATTTGTACTCAAGTAGACTTAGCTTTTTGAAGATAGCACATTTGAAGTTTTTATTTCGAAAATACTTAGCATCTTTCAAGGAGTTTTCTAAAATTTCATTTTTAAGGCGAAAATACTTCAAAAATATAAAAGGCCGCTACTTTGACATATTTTCATATCAAAGTATCAGTGAAACAAGATTATTTAGATTTTTAGAATTTTATGGATGTGTCGTTTGTATTTTTAGGGGCTTCCTATTATTTTTAACTAATTTCTAAATTTTCCGCTTGTTTGTCTTCTTCCTATTGGGCCACGTCATCAAACTGGACAGAGGAGGCATCGACAGAGAAAGGCTTTGTGCTAATCCAAATTTCGTCATTGGGCTCTGTTATGGGCTTTACTGAAGCTTCTTCATTTTCACATCATTTGACACCACGTCAGTCGTCAGGAGAGAATAACATGGGTTTTACGGCTGCATTTGCCACAAAAGATCAAAGAGACCCTCGCGCATTTGAGCTTCGAACGAATATGGAGACGGGTTCGTATGATAACGGGTTTGGATCCGACATCGTTTCAGGCGATCGCAGCCTTTGAGGAGAGGCTCCCTGGCGTCGCAAGGCCGAGACGAAACTGACGGTGACCTCCGTTTGTTGTGCGTCGTTCTCAGAGATTTGTAGCAGATCTTTGTTCAATTTGGTCCCTGGAAGTTTCGTTTTCATGTTTCCGGATATCGTCGCCGTCGTGGCCGACAGGATTGGTTTCGTTAGAACCGCAATGCGAAGGAGAGTACAGAGGTTGTGTTTGTCAAAGTCGATGGGAGAGTGAACCACATAGCGGTGCAGTGAAGAAACGGCTTGGTACTGAAGGGCCTAAATAAATTTCGTTTATACCAGAGGGAGTGCTTTTAGCATTGAAGTAGTAGAGAGAGTATACTAACGGATTCAATTTACCATACTACTACCCAACAATTAATACCAGAAAGTAAGAGTCTAAGTGCGGATATTACTTGACATATTAACAAATGAAAGGAATTGAGTATGACACTGCCTTTGTATATTGAACATCAAGGAAATGGTTATATACACGTGCCTTGGTCACAATTTATTTGGCCATTTAAACTACATGCACTTTTACAAGGCAATGACTAAATTTGTATAATGCAGTTTGCACATATGCTGGTACCAGACATTGAACACTTCCAACAAAACAGTCAAACTAAATAACAGTAAATGAGTGCACCCATTTCAGATTCATGTTCTCATAACCTGGACTGAACTACTGATGTATATAGGCTGGTTATAACAAAGCACCCCTGGATAACAGCGAATATACCAACTGGTAGCTCATGCTCTCATATACATATAACATTTACACTCATGGACAGGCTTCCAGTATATCAATTTCGACTAGTATAATATCATACTATGTAACTGTACAAATTAGTGTTGAGTTGGTGATTCTAATTACATAAAGAAGATAAGAAATACAATTTCCTGACAGTCCCTTAATTTTACAAATCAGCCCTTTACTTTTACTATTTCTGTTAAAGTTCATTAAATGGCAGCAATTAAGGTTATTCTATTACAAAGAAACAAACCACTAATTCACAAGAAACTTCATTTCGGTCCCTAGCTTACTGTTTATTATTTGATATGTGCAATTCTCATAAGATGTGATTCTCGTAAGATGTAATTGACCAAAGAAAAGCATAAAGTAACAATAAGAAGCAACATAAGGGAACCATTACCTTGCTTACTGTCGAGCTTCTAGAAATTCAAGAGGAAAAGAAAGAAATAATGTCAGATCTCAATTAACATATTTACAAAGGAACCCCTAGTTATTACATATTGCCACTCGATTTAAAGAGATAGGAGAGGATGATACTCAGAGGAGTTAAACTTTTACATAGAGAACCTCAGAAGCTAACCTAATTCCAAAATGGTGAAAAACACAAGATTTTCCACTATTCATGTGGTCTGAACCATAGGTCAGGTTTTCACATGAGGTGTACTGACCTTCATGTTCAAACTCATCTTCAAAGTGGCTCAGCTACGCTTAAGACCACATGAGAAGTGAGGGATGTTACTCTTCCCATGGCTACTGAGCTAGGCTCGAGACATCCATGGGAGAGTTTAGGGAGCTTTTCCAAGTCACGGCTGAGCTATGCATCAGACCGAGACTAAAGGATCAGCCGAATCGTTTGTGAAGAAGAAGACGAATTGAACTCTTGAAGAAATGCAATAAAGATGAAACCTTTGAAAAGGAATTAACTTCACCTTCATCATGACTGAGCTATGCATCAGACCATGGTAAAAGATGAATCTAAGATGCAAAACAGAAAAGATATCTATCCGATTGCTAAATGAAAAAGAACAAAAGGGAGTTCAACAAGATCTATACAAGAAAGTCCTATGGTTCGAAAATCAAAGAATAGTTAGCCTCATCTCTGCCGTGACTGAGCTATGCATCAGATCTTGGCCAGAGAAGAATCAAGAACGATATGAGAAGGGAAAATTCGACCAAATTGATTTTAGAAACCGAAGGAAAGAAGTTGAAAACGGCACGTAAGCCTCATCTCCGCCATGACTGAGCTACGCATCAGACCATGGCTTCGAATCGAGTCAAGAAAGGGGAAGAAGAAGATTAAACGACACTACTTCAAAAGATTCGAAAAGGAACAAGAAAGAACAGAAAATAACCAATGTCAAATCCGATTTCAACAAAATTTAACTTTATTACATCAAAATCTTACAAAATTCAGCACAATCCCGATTCATTCTACTATCTTACCTTCCTTCTTTACAAGATTTCGTCTACAGCTTCTTTATTTCTGCCCCTCCTCTCTCTTTTTACAATGCTCTCTAGATGTTTGTGGAAATGCCTAGTTTCTCTTTCTGTCTAGCTAAGTGTGTGTGCGTGAGTGTGTGTGTTTGAGATCTGAAACTATCTAGTGAGAGAGAAGGTCCTGTTTCTCTTCTTCGAACTCCCTTATATAGGCCAGCCCTCTGCTTCTTATTCCGTCCAGATTCGATGAACCTTGCTCTGGAGCCCGGCGGTTAACCTCTCGTCCCTCTCAACGAATTCTGTTGAGTTCATTCATCTCTCCTTCTTTCTTCGTTTTGGCTGCGCATGGTGCTCAATGGACCGACCAATGCTTCATGGGGTCCATGGTTTAGAACTCTCTTCACTTTTCACACGCCGGGTGCATTTCTTCATGGGGTCCATGCTTAGCGAAACCACCTTCAGCGACATCTTGTGGCTGCCTCGCATGCACCTGGTGTTTGGTGGACTGCGACCTTCCTTTAAGTCCGTCTATAGTGGTGTATGCAAAACAGGTGTGGCTAAGTTCTATTTATATACGGAGGGAAATGTTTAAGCCTGCTTTCTCCCTATCCGTTTCCTTAGAAATGGATCGGTCCATTTCAGGGTTTATTTGATTTCTTTTGGCTTGTAAATTGGTTTGTGTCTCCAATCGTGAAAATTTAGGGTCAAACAAATGCCCCCCACCAGAGTAGGTTGTGAGGATCCTGGGCAGAACAGCGTACTCTGGTGGCCCCTTCTTGACCCCTTGCATGTAGTCGAATTGTTGCATGACGGTTTTGTCGAGTTTTGGCTAGAATTTGGGTTGAGTCGTTTGAGGGTTTGATTCATCGATTCCGGGTTCGACTTGTTGCCCCGGTGTTGGTCTTGGTTTTGAACTTTCAATGCAAACTTGCCCCAGTATTGGCTCAATGTGATCGTGTGTTGGCTCTGTTGCTCATCCTTCTTTCTTCTTGTCTCTTATTTTCTTCTTCTTGTTGCTTGTTTTTTCTTTATTCATTTTTTTTTCTTCATCTATGTCTTTCTTGGTGACTACAAAATAAAATCAAAGCAACGCAGTACCAAATTCTACAAGATAAACTATATATAACACACAATGTTATGTGTTTCAAGTTTGAGTTTTAGTGTTTAGTCCGGTCAAATATCAACCACAATATTCGCTTATCTACAGTGTAAGTTCAGTGCGAGACTAAGCAAATTCACGCGAAACTTTAAGCAGGATGTGCTTAATGTCTCAAGCAACTCCATCTCGCACTATTTGTCGATTTATTATATAAGTTGAGTGTGAGACTAAGCAAATTCACGCGAAACTTCAAGCAGGATATGCTTAATGTCTCAAGCAACTCCATCTCGCACTATTTGTCGATTTATTATATAAGTTGAGTGTGAGACTAAGCAAATTCACGCGAAACTTCAAGCAGGATATGCTTAATGTCTCAAGCAACTCTGTCTCACACTATTTTTCTGAGTCCTTTTTTAAATTTGTTTGTTGTTTACGAAATTTTCTAGAATCCAATGTCTTTTATTTTCATTTTCATGTTGAAATTTCATTGAATTATTTGGTCAAACTTTCTATCAATACTTGATGCAGGTGTGAACATGCAGGTATATGCAAACTACGAGGATTAAATGCTTCTAAATGATGCAGTTGCCTTCTTTTTTTTTACTTATTATATGCAGAATTATGAACACTTGGGTAATATCAAAATTTAAACTCTAATGTCTTTTAGGTGAGTTTGTGTAACACTTGGCCCTAGGGATTTCAATCTCAACTTCAAGGACTCTAGCTTCTCTTTATTAAACAACATGCAAAGTCAATTTTATTTGCCCGTTCTTTTCCATACTTCCCACGATTTTGTAAAGAATTTCATTAAAATGTCAACTAGTTTAGAGTCTCGCCAAAAACACCAGATTTTCACTAATTTATTGTGCAAGTTGAGTGTGGGTGACTACACACCTTAGGGTTTTACGCAAGAGACATAAAGTGACAAGTGAGCGGCTCTCCCATTTTTGCATAAATTAAGCATAACAACGAAAAAGAAAATAATATTGATGCAGGGCATAAATATTGCGATAAAGGGTAGCCAGAATTATGCGACGCTTGGGTCTCCCGCAAGGCACAAGTATCCTATAACTACCCGCCTAGCCATCAACTAGGCACCGCTGTAGTTCCCCTTTTTTTGGATTGATTTTTTTTTGTTTGTTTGTTTTTTTTTTGCATAAAGTAAACATAACAACAGAAAAGAAAATAATATATTTTTGTGGTTGAACCGCTCATTGTCACTTAGTGTCAAAAGCACCCTCATGGACACACTATTTGATAAGTCCGATTAAGTTTGCTTGTTGGTGTACCAAGCATTTTAAGGGCAACATCATACAAGCCTCAAAATAAGTTTACACACGTTAATGATATCCTTTTTGAACAAAACCACGTGTAAAGCACAAATCTGTTCACTCGGCAAAAGATTATGACTTTGGCTAACATCAGTTAACAATTATAAGCAACCGAGTTTCGAGTCCCATCAGTTTCAATCTCCAACCTTTCGGTCCATTGGTACAACAAACCAACCCAAAGGTCAACTTGCCCCTGTAAACAACCTTGACTACCATTTTTATTTTAACATAATCTTTTAGTGTTTGGTCAAACTTTCAATTCAAGCACCATACAATCAATTTCCAACATTTTGTATGCGAAGTAAATGAATTAAATGCAACTAAAGGATGCAAAAAATTTTTTATGCGACAAAACAAAAACATGTCACGATGTGATCCTAAATAAGTCATGACGCAATCCTATGCATAAAATTTCTAAGTTTTTTTTTATACCCCTAAATTGAACAAAGCATTTCCTCAATGTATTGAAACAAAGCAAGTAGATGGGATGAGGTTAAAGAAATACCAAATCAATTGAATTCACTTATAGTCGATTGGATCTTTATTTTGAGTCGCCATGACATTTGCTCCAAAGAATTGCCAGTGGACATGATGACAATTCGATTGAGAGAGTGCTTATTCATTTCTTTTTCCATTTTGGCTTTGCCACGCTTGAGGATATGTGACGTCTGCCCCAGAGGACTTCCCCAGTGAATGCGACGACAACTTAATTGAGATAATTTTTCCTTTAGGTTGGATGTTTCCTTCACCTTCGGGTTGGATGTTTCCTTCACCTTGAGATTGGATGTTTCCTTCACCTTCGGGTTGGATGTTTCCTTCACCTTCGGGTTGGTTGTTTCCTTCACCTTCGGGTTGGATGTTTCCTTCACCTTGAGGTTGGATGTTTCCTTCACCTTCGGGTTGGATGTTTCCTTCACCTTTAGGTTGGATGTTTGATGCACACTTTCAAAAATGCGCGGTTTTGACAATTTCTGTCTTTCATTTTCTTCTTCATTACATTTTCCTTTCTTCTTTCTCTTTCTATCCTCCTTTGCTTATTTTCTTTTCATCTTAACTTTTTTCTTTTCCTTTTGGACTTCTAGTTTGATTCTCCGATTTTGATTCCGGGATTTTATCCTTCTTCGTTTCTCTTGTCTTTTTTTTCATTCTTATTTCATTTTCTTTCTCCATTTCTTTTCCTTCTTTCTTCTGCTTTCTGCTTTCTTCTTTCTTCTTCTTTTTTTACTTTTGTTTTCTTCCTATCTTATTTTTCCACTTTCCCTCTTTTGCACTTCTAACTTGGATTCCTGATTTCGGTTTCGAGATTTTACTTCTTCTTTCTCCATTTTTATTTCACTTTCTTTCTCCTTTTCTTTTTCCTTTTCTTTTTTTTTTCTAGGTTTCCTGATTTCAGTTTCGGGACTTTATTCCTTTCTTTACTCTTCATATTTGAATTTCTAACTTGGACTTCCGATTTCAACTGCGTGACTTTACTCCTTTCTTTATTCTCCTTTTTTTATTCTCTAACTTGGTTACCCGATTTCGATTTCGGGACTTTATTCTCCATTTCTGAATTTCTAACTTGGTTTCCCATTTTCGGTTTCGGGACTTCATTCCTTTCTTTATTCTCCTCTTTTGAATTTCTAACTTGGTTTCCCGATTTCGGTTTCAGGACTTCATTCCTTTACTCATTTTTCTTGCCTTCTTCTCTTTCATTTTTGAGTTGGTTTTCCGATTTCGGTTTCGGGACATTATTCCATTCTTCATTGTCCCTCTCTTTTTTTAATTTCACTTTCTTTCTTCTCCTTTCTTTTTTTTTTTTCTTCTCCTTTTGGTTGTTTTTTAATCTTTCTTCTTTTCTTCTTAGGTACCAAGTTGATCTGATTCGCTTGTGGTCGATTAGAGATTCATTTCGAGTCTTCATGCTTTTGGTTGTTTTGCCCCCAAAGAACTGCCCCAGTGAATACGACGGCAACTCGAGTAAGGGAATGCTTTAATATTTTCATTCTTGATTTGGCCTTTACTCCACTTTTGGATATGCGGCGTCAGAAACTTGCCCCGGTTAATGCAATGTCCGTTTGTTTGAGACAATCTTTCCTGCAAAGAATAAAACTCAACAGAAAATTATTAGTACTTAAAAAAAATTTTGGATGATTTTTTTCTAGTCTTTACATTATATCCTTTAAACCCCAAAGATGAGAGGAGAAAGAAGTCCCACCGGGCGTACCAGAGAATCTGTGTGGCACGAGGTGGGCTGTTGATACAAATACACTTGAAGTTTTTTCATTTGCTTATTATTATATTTTTTATTATTTTTTATCACTTTTCTTTTTTTATTTTCCCTAGCCTTTTACATTACCCTCCAGATCCAAAAGATGAGAGGAAAAAGATGTCCCACCGGGCGTGCCAGAGAATCTGTGTGGCACGAGGTGGGCTGTTGATACAAATACACTTGAAGTTTTTTCATTTGCTTATTATTTTATTTTTTATTATTTTTTTATCACTTTTCTTTTTTTATTTTCCCTAGCCTTTTATATTACCCTCCAGATCCAAAAGATGAGAGGAAAAAGATGTCCCACCGGGCGTGCCAGAGAATCTGTCGCGGCTTTTTCGTCATTATTCTGCTCGAAGGAATTTCTCGAAGAACAATGGGAACATAGCCTTAGATTCACCTCCCTTAAGGTTTCGATCTCTATGGCGGATATCTCTCAACACAAGAGAACCCTATAAAGAGTCGCTACTTAAAGAAGTTTCTTGATTTAGCGGGTCCTTTCTTTCCAGTAGGCGCAAGCCCCTACTGTTAATTACCCCGTAATTTCCTACGGGAACCTCTGATTAAGGGACATGAAGGGCAACGACGTAATTGGGCTAAGAAAAGAGACTTATGGAGTGCTATCGCGGAGGACTTAATTGATGGTACCAAACTCAATGGACGGGACCCAATTAAGGATCGACAAAACACTTCTGTCTTGACCAAAAGAAGGGAGTGGATTCTTGGTTTAGATGAGGTTTTTGATGGGTTAAAGGGAAGGCTTAACTGGAGGTTATTCATGGTGAACTCTCGGGGCTATGACTGGCCTTCTTGTGAGAGTGAAAAGAGTTTTGCAACCTTCGGGGCCTCTTGGGCGGCCACGACAAAAGTTGGTTCTTTTACAACCCTAGGGACCATCTTCATCGGTCTTCTTAATAAGAGTTGGTTCTTTAACGACCCTAGGGACCATCTTCATCGGTCTTCTTAATAAGAGTCGGTTCTCGGGATCATCTTAGTCGATCTTCTTGTGAGAACAAAAGCAGTTTTGCAACCTTCGGGTCCTCTTTAATGGCTACTCGACGAAAGTTGGTTCTTTTGCAACCCTTGGGACCATCTTCATTGGTCTTCTTAATAAGAGTTGGTTCTTTAACGACCCTAGGGACCATCTTCATCGGTCTTCTTAATAAGAGTCGGTTCTCGGGATCATCTTAGTCGATCTTCTTGTGAGAACAACAGCAGTTTTGCAACCTTCGGGTCCTCTTTTATGGCTACTCGACGAAAGTTGGTTCTTTTGCAACCCTAGGGACCATCTTCATTGGTCTTTTTAATAAGAGTTGGTTCTTTAACGACCCTAGGGACCATCTTCATCGGTCTTCTTAATAAGAGTCGGTTCTCGGGACCATCTTGGTCGGTCTTCTTATGAGAACAAAAAAAAATAGAATTCTTTGGACGAGGGGGCCCGTAAGAATTCATTTTCTGAATCATCTAAGGTCGATCTCAACCTTAGTGAGGGACTTTTCCTCAAACGAAGAGGTTTTGGCTTTGACTTTGGGTTTCGTGTTTTGGACTTTTAATTTCTGAAGTTTCGCTTGAGATATTTGATGATTTTATTCACCTTGGCCTTTGCACTTTTTTTATTTTTTTAGAAATTCTTTTCCATTTCAAAAATACTTGACTTTTGAAGATATTTATTTTTAGAAGATATCATTTCGAAATCATTTGGACTTTTGAAAGTATTTGTACTCAAGTAGACTTAGCTTTTTGAAGATAGCACATTTGAAGTTTTTATTTCGAAAATACTTAGCATCTTTCAAGGAGTTTTCTAAAATTTCATTTTTAAGGCGAAAATACTTCAAAAATATAAAAGGCCGCTACTTTGACATATTTTCATATCAAAGTATCAGTGAAACAAGATTATTTAGATTTTTAGAATTTTATGGATGTGTCGTTTGTATTTTTAGGGGCTTCCTATTATTTTTAACTAATTTCTAAATTTTCCGCTTGTTTGTCTTCTTCCTATTGGGCCACGTCATCAAACTGGACAGAGGAGGCATCGACAGAGAAAGGCTTTGTGCTAATCCAAATTTCGTCATTGGGCTCTGTTATGGGCTTTACTGAAGCTTCTTCATTTTCACATCATTTGACACCACGTCAGTCGTCAGGAGAGAATAACATGGGTTTTACGGCTGCATTTGCCACAAAAGATCAAAGAGACCCTCGCGCATTTGAGCTTCGAACGAATATGGAGACGGGTTCGTATGATAACGGGTTTGGATCCGACATCGTTTCAGGCGATCGCAGCCTTTGAGGAGAGGCTCCCTGGCGTCGCAAGGCCGAGACGAAACTGACGGTGACCTCCGTTTGTTGTGCGTCGTTCTCAGAGATTTGTAGCAGATCTTTGTTCAATTTGGTCCCTGGAAGTTTCGTTTTCATGTTTCCGGATATCGTCGCCGTCGTGGCCGACAGGATTGGTTTCGTTAGAACCGCAATGCGAAGGAGAGTACAGAGGTTGTGTTTGTCAAAGTCGATGGGAGAGTGAACCACATAGCGGTGCAGTGAAGAAACGGCTTGGTACTGAAGGGCCTAAATAAATTTCGTTTATACCAGAGGGAGTGCTTTTAGCATTGAAGTAGTAGAGAGAGTATACTAACGGATTCAATTTACCATACTACTACCCAACAATTAATACCAGAAAGTAAGAGTCTAAGTGCGGATATTACTTGACATATTAACAAATGAAAGGAATTGAGTATGACACTGCCTTTGTATATTGAACATCAAGGAAATGGTTATATACACGTGCCTTGGTCACAATTTATTTGGCCATTTAAACTACATGCACTTTTACAAGGCAATGACTAAATTTGTATAATGCAGTTTGCACATATGCTGGTACCAGACATTGAACACTTCCAACAAAACAGTCAAACTAAATAACAGTAAATGAGTGCACCCATTTCAGATTCATGTTCTCATAACCTGGACTGAACTACTGATGTATATAGGCTGGTTATAACAAAGCACCCCTGGATAACAGCGAATATACCAACTGGTAGCTCATGCTCTCATATACATATAACATTTACACTCATGGACAGGCTTCCAGTATATCAATTTCGACTAGTATAATATCATACTATGTAACTGTACAAATTAGTGTTGAGTTGGTGATTCTAATTACATAAAGAAGATAAGAAATACAATTTCCTGACAGTCCCTTAATTTTACAAATCAGCCCTTTACTTTTACTATTTCTGTTAAAGTTCATTAAATGGCAGCAATTAAGGTTATTCTATTACAAAGAAACAAACCACTAATTCACAAGAAACTTCATTTCGGTCCCTAGCTTACTGTTTATTATTTGATATGTGCAATTCTCATAAGATGTGATTCTCGTAAGATGTAATTGACCAAAGAAAAGCATAAAGTAACAATAAGAAGCAACATAAGGGAACCATTACCTTGCTTACTGTCGAGCTTCTAGAAATTCAAGAGGAAAAGAAAGAAATAATGTCAGATCTCAATTAACATATTTACAAAGGAACCCCTAGTTATTACATATTGCCACTCGATTTAAAGAGATAGGAGAGGATGATACTCAGAGGAGTTAAACTTTTACATAGAGAACCTCAGAAGCTAACCTAATTCCAAAATGGTGAAAAACACAAGATTTTCCACTATTCATGTGGTCTGAACCATAGGTCAGGTTTTCACATGAGGTGTACTGACCTTCATGTTCAAACTCATCTTCAAAGTGGCTCAGCTACGCTTAAGACCACATGAGAAGTGAGGGATGTTACTCTTCCCATGGCTACTGAGCTAGGCTCGAGACATCCATGGGAGAGTTTAGGGAGCTTTTCCAAGTCACGGCTGAGCTATGCATCAGACCGAGACTAAAGGATCAGCCGAATCGTTTGTGAAGAAGAAGACGAATTGAACTCTTGAAGAAATGCAATAAAGATGAAACCTTTGAAAAGGAATTAACTTCACCTTCATCATGACTGAGCTATGCATCAGACCATGGTAAAAGATGAATCTAAGATGCAAAACAGAAAAGATATCTATCCGATTGCTAAATGAAAAAGAACAAAAGGGAGTTCAACAAGATCTATACAAGAAAGTCCTATGGTTCGAAAATCAAAGAATAGTTAGCCTCATCTCTGCCGTGACTGAGCTATGCATCAGATCTTGGCCAGAGAAGAATCAAGAACGATATGAGAAGGGAAAATTCGACCAAATTGATTTTAGAAACCGAAGGAAAGAAGTTGAAAACGGCACGTAAGCCTCATCTCCGCCATGACTGAGCTACGCATCAGACCATGGCTTCGAATCGAGTCAAGAAAGGGGAAGAAGAAGATTAAACGACACTACTTCAAAAGATTCGAAAAGGAACAAGAAAGAACAGAAAATAACCAATGTCAAATCCGATTTCAACAAAATTTAACTTTATTACATCAAAATCTTACAAAATTCAGCACAATCCCGATTCATTCTACTATCTTACCTTCCTTCTTTACAAGATTTCGTCTACAGCTTCTTTATTTCTGCCCCTCCTCTCTCTTTTTACAATGCTCTCTAGATGTTTGTGGAAATGCCTAGTTTCTCTTTCTGTCTAGCTAAGTGTGTGTGCGTGAGTGTGTGTGTTTGAGATCTGAAACTATCTAGTGAGAGAGAAGGTCCTGTTTCTCTTCTTCGAACTCCCTTATATAGGCCAGCCCTCTGCTTCTTATTCCGTCCAGATTCGATGAACCTTGCTCTGGAGCCCGGCGGTTAACCTCTCGTCCCTCTCAACGAATTCTGTTGAGTTCATTCATCTCTCCTTCTTTCTTCGTTTTGGCTGCGCATGGTGCTCAATGGACCGACCAATGCTTCATGGGGTCTATGGTTTAGAACTCTCTTCACTTTTCACACGCCGGGTGCATTTCTTCATGGGGTCCATGCTTAGCGAAACCACCTTCAGCGACATCTTGTGGCTGCCTCGCATGCACCTGGTGTTTGGTGGACTGCGACCTTCCTTTAAGTCCGTCTATAGTGGTGTATGCAAAACAGGTGTGGCTAAGTTCTATTTATATACGGAGGGAAATGTTTAAGCCTGCTTTCTCCCTATCCGTTTCCTTAGAAATGGATCGGTCCATTTCAGGATTTATTTGATTTCTTTTGGCTTGTAAATTGGTTTGTGTCTCCAATCGTGAAAATTTAGGGTCAAACAAATGCCCCCCACCAGAGTAGGTTGTGAGGATCCTGGGCAGAACAGCGTACTCTGGTGGCCCCTTCTTGACCCCTTGCATGTAGTCGAATTGTTGCATGACGGTTTTGTCGAGTTTTGGCTAGAATTTGGGTTGAGTCGTTTGAGGGTTTGATTCATCGATTCCGGGTTCGACTTGTTGCCCCGGTGTTGGTCTTGGTTTTGAACTTTCAATGCAAACTTGCCCCAGTATTGGCTCAATGTGATCGTGTGTTGGCTCTGTTGCTCATCCTTCTTTCTTCTTGTCTCTTATTTTCTTCTTCTTCTTGCTTGTTTTTTCTTTATTCATTTTTTTTTCTTCATCTATGTCTTTCTTGGTGACTACAAAATAAAATCAAAGCAACGCAGTACCAAATTCTACAAGATAAACTATATATAACACACAATGTTATGTGTTTCAAGTTTGAGTTTTAGTGTTTAGTCCGGTCAAATATCAACCACAATATTCGCTTATCTACAGTGTAAGTTCAGTGCGAGACTAAGCAAATTCACGCGAAACTTTAAGCAGGATGTGCTTAATGTCTCAAGCAACTCCATCTCGCACTATTTGTCGATTTATTATATAAGTTGAGTGTGAGACTAAGCAAATTCAAGCGAAACTTCAAGCAGGATATGCTTAATGTCTCAAGCAACTCCATCTCGCACTTTTGTTCTCGCACTATTTGATGGCTACTCGAGCGAAAGTTGGTTCTTTTGCAACCCTAGGGACCATCTTGATCGGTCTTCTTAATAAGAGTTGGTTCTTTAACGATCCTAGTGACCATCTTAATCGGTCTTCTTAATAAGAGTCGGTTCTCGGGACCATCTTAGTTGGTCTTCTTGTGAGAACAAAATGAAATTCTTTGGACGAGGGGGCCCGTAAGAATTCAATTTCTAAGTCATCTAAGGTCGATCTCAACCCTAGCGAGGGACTTTTCCTCAAGCGGAGAGGTTTTGGCTTTGGCTTTAGGTTTCGTGTTTGGACTTAATTTCTTGAAGTTTCACTTAGGATATTGGTGATTTTTATTCACTTTGGCCTTTGCACTTTTAACTTTTAGAAATTCTTTTTATTTCGAAAATACTTAACTTGGAAAATACTTGGCTTTAGGAGATAGCATACTCGAAATATTTAGACTTTTGAAAATATTTGTAATCGAGTACATTTAGCTTTTTGAAAATACCACATTTGAAGTTCTTATTTCAAAAATACTTAGGGCCTGCTCCAGAACGGGTTAACCAGAGCTAAGGAAAGGAACAGAAAGAAAAACGAGGCTAAGGAAGTGTGAGAAAATAAAGGTCACCTGCTCCCAATTACAAAAAGCATACACAGAAGTAAATGATATGAACCTTCTTTCTAATATATAAAAGGACAGTCTTGTCCTTTGATTGAAATTGGAAGAGACATGATGAACTTGGAGACCAAGGGCATTGTTGGTCAAAAAAATTGATTTCCTGGAGAAATGACGTTACACCCCGATTTTGGGTGTAACTGATCTTTACTTTAATTTGAGTTTTAGGGCCTGCTAAGGATCCTTTGTTTCCTTTCTTTTCCGCCCATTCACCCAAGAACAACAATTGGAGCAAGGAAATACCGTTCCACTTCCTTTCCTTAGCCCCAGTTCCCCCTTTCTGGAGCAAGCCCTTAGCATTTTTCAAAGAACTTATTTAATTTTCTAAAATTCCTTTTTAGAGTGAAAATACTTCAAAAATACAAAAGATCGCTACTTTGACACAATTTCATATCAAAGTATCAGTGAAATCGGTTTATTTTGATTTTTAGGATTTTATGGATATGTTGTTTATATATTTCTGAGTTTCTTACTATTTGTAATAAATTTTCTAGGTCTCTGTTGAATTGGTGTTTTCTAATTGGGCCACGTCAGCTTGACGCCTTTAGGGGCACAGAATGGTGTCTATTCATCCAATCCCGACATGATTTTGGCGTAGCAGGTCACTGACAATCTTGTGATTCGTTACGGCATCTTTTGTCACAGAAGATCGAAGAGGTTTTGGCGCTGGAACATTCAACGTAGGAGACGGCTTTCGTTTTCCGCTAGCGGGCCCGATTGATAACGGGCGAGGATCCGTTTTGTATTCCGACCGCCGCATTTCGTCAGGCTAGTATTCAAAGCATCGCCAGGCAAAGGAGAATGCAGCCGTGGGCTTAGTTTCATGTGTATCGGCTCCATTTAATTGGAAGGCGGAAGACAATTGCGGTGATGTCAAGGGTTGATACCGATATCGAATGAAGAGGGGATCCGTGCCAGAGAAGCTCAATTGGGTACCGAGACGGTACAGAGAAGATACTTTCAGGGTCAATTTACTATACATGTATTTAATTTGATGGCATTTAAAGAGATATAGATGTTGGCACTAGTAGTTCTCGATTGGCTTAGACTATGTTCAAAGATGATTTCCAACAAATGTATACTTTGAGCTGGAACTTATCAGTATATCGGTAGCACATGTCATTTACAAGGCTATACAAGGATGTTTACACGTATCTGTATTTGGTTCTGTATGAAACTTTATACTATTATTATTCCTATTAACAAAGAAGGAGGATATTAAGAGACGTTAACCTCTCTACTGGTACATTAGTCAAATGGATATCTGTGCTATGACTTCAATTGTTTTCAGACATACATTGACCATAGAAACAAAGAATACAGTTTCATTACTCAGGACTCTGGCAGTTACTTACTCGCCTTTGCAAATAAATCCACAGGTCTTATCTAATTACAAGAAGCTATTCACAAGAAATATCAAACTTCAGAATAACATTATATAATATTGACATTATTATAGTGGTCAACTTCTCCAAGGATTATACTTAAACTGCATAGAGGCAAGGAAACGTCAAATTGCAACTAAGCCCACATACTTCATACAATTTACACGGTTGACATTTACCAACAAAATCAAACATCAGAGAGGGCCATAAGTCAAGATTGCTTGAAAGGAATTACCTGCTGTCATTATTTCGCATAACAGTCCCCTACTTTTTTTATAATTATACTCCAATGATTATTTTTCTTGGACAGTACCTGTATCTCCTTCAAACATATTAAGTGTACCTTTATTGTTTGGTTCTATGATTCTCTAATTTATAAAATACACATGACTTATATGAAGCAAGGTTTCTCCATTTTTTACTCACAGAATCAGGTCAAGAAAATGAAACCAGATCCCAATCAACCAAAGAGAACCTATCAAGATTACACTCATATAAAACAGGTCCTGAAAATGTGACTTAGATTCGTGTTGGCTGGTATGTTCTCATGATCACGAGATTGATCGATTTCTCAATACATGCTAAGTCAAAGCTAGGCTTTTAACTTGAACATGATTAAGTTAGAAGCTCTTCCATGGAAACTGATGCTATGCTTCAGACTTCCATGAAATTGCCCTTCTGGAGTTACCAGCCAGTAGCCATCACATGAGACTTGATGCTATGCTTCAAGCCTTCATGAAATCGCTTTCATAAACTTTCCAAGAAACACAACTGATGCTAAGCTTCAGATCGTGTTCTCTTAGAAGTATTGATTCAAGATCTTGGACAGATAAAAGAGAAAATGATAAGAAAGGGGAAGACGAGAGAAAGAAGAAGGAAGACTTAAAACCAGACAAAAAAAACTGAGCAAAACAAAATCAATGATAACAGAAACAACAGTGTTACTGGCTCTAAGCTTCAATCAATGCTAGGCGTTGGTTTCACATCAGGATTCAATTACACTAACTAGGCAGCCTTTAAAAATGAAGGAGGAACAGAATTTGCAAAAGGATTTATATCACAGAAACCTCAATTAAGACATTAACTATCAAATCAAACTCATAGGAATAGGAACTAACAAACGAGACCTAACCTCGACTGATGTTATGCTTCAGATCGAGATCAAGATCTGTATTGACCATAGGAGAAGAAAGAATCGACTGATTTCGACTTGAATTGAACTTGGCAAGAGAAATCATGCTCTCATTGATGCTACGCTTCAAATGAGAGCATCACTGGAAGGTAGAGAAAGGAACTTTCTGACAAAACCTGCTCTCCACCTGATGCCACGCTTCAGGTTAAGATCGATCATATACTAACAGATTGCAAGTCAAGAAAGAGAAGAGACTAAACAAGCTGATCAAAGATCGATACTTCTAGACATCAAACACGCTCTAACTGATGCTACGCTACAGATTAGAGTCAAGAATCGATTAGTTAAACACGGAAAGAATAAAAGGAAGATTCAACCATGAAATTCAACAAGAAACTTCAAATTCCATTGACAAATACGAAATTTCTTTACAAGATCAGATCTCAATCACAGATCATACCTTCCAATCTCTTTACCTTTACAAGATCGTTGTCTATCTGTCTCTTTCTTTCTCTATGCTTCTTCTTCTACCTATGCACGCAAGGTGCTTGTACAATTGTCTAGCCTAAAACCTATCCTATGTGTGTGTTGTCTGTGGAAGAAGAAGGCTTGGAAGTGGTATATGAGGTGTGCGTGAATCTAGGCTTCTGTCCTTCTTCTCTCTCTTCGAGCTCCTATTTATAGGCAGCCTTCCTTCACTCTGATTGGTCGAGAGAAGCCGGCGGTTTCGTGCGCAATAGACTTGCTCCAACGATTTCTGTTGGGAGCTGTTCCTCCATCTTTTCTCCTTCTTGGCTGGTCTAGGTTCACGATGAACCTCATCACTGATGATAGGGCCCACCTTCTTCCATCCCTCTTGTTTCTTATGTTCTACGTGCATCTATTTCTTATGCACGAAGGGGTCAATTTGGAGGAGAACGCCTCTTACCAGCGACATACTCTTCCATTTCGAATGCTCCTGGTCTTCATGAGCCATGCATGCTCTCTTCAACCTGCTGATCGCGGTGTATGGAATGACGGGTCCAGCTATCGGTTTCTGTTCAAAGAGGGAGGTTCAAATTTCGTCATTTCCTTTTCTCCATTTGCAGCTCATGGTTCCCCTCCATTTCTCTTTTTGAATTAATTTTCATTTGTTGCTGAAACCAAATAAATTATTTGGGCCCCTTCCCTATTGAGTTTCTCCATAACCTTTTGTACACAACTTCATAAAAATGTGTAGAATCTTATAGAACCAAGAATTTTCTAAAAATACCCTTGCACCTATTTTATTTAATTTTTCTAAAATCATAGGTTTCTTTGCATAAAACAGCAACTCTGCAGCTCCTCTGACCAATCTGGGGACACCATAATTTTCCTCATGCTTCACTGTATTTTTTGGTATTTTTCCATAATTTTTGGGGTTCATTTTCAATTTTTTATGATTTTCTCAAACTTCTCATAAATTGGTCTGTGTCTCCAATCGCGAAATTTTAGGGTCAAACAACTTTGTCAATATATACATCTTGGCTCAAACCTAATATCCTTCTTGATCTATCTCTATAGATCTTGATTCCTAGGATATAGGCGGCTTCGCCCAAATCTTTCATTGAGAACACCTTTTTCAATGAATCCTTAACTGCATTCAACTCAGGATATCATTCCCGATCAAAAGAATACCATCAACATATAGAACAAGAAACACGACCACGCTCCCACTAATACTCTTGTAAACACAAGGTTCCTTTTCGCTTTGGACGAAGTTCAATTTCTTGACTTCTTTATCAAAGCGTTTGTTCCAACTCATCGATGCTTTCTTCAATCCATAAATGGACCTTTGAAGTTTGCATACCTTGTTAGCATTCTTTGGATCTACAAAACACTCGGGTTGTGTCATATACACATCCTCTTCCAAATTTTCATTTAGGAAGGTGATTTTGACATCCATTTATCATATTTCATAATCATAAAATGCGGCAATTGCTAACATAATCCGAATTGACTTGAACATGACAACGGGCGAGAAGGTTTCTTCATAGTCAATACCATGAACTTGTTTGTAATCTTTCGCTACGAGTCGTGCTTTGTAAATGGTCAAGTTGCCATCCATGTCGATGTTTCTTTTAAAGATCCATTTGTTCTCAACGGATTTTATTCCGTTGGGAAGATCAACTAAGGTCCATACCTTGTTGTCTTACATGGATTGCATTTCGAATTCCATGGCTTTAAGCCATTCCTTGGAGTCGGATTTTCTTTTCATGTAATCAATGGTCAAAGGCTCATCGTTCTCCATGACGAGAACGTCGTGCAAACCTAAATATCTTATAGGTGGACGACTTGGCCTTGCCGATCTTCAGAGGGTAGATGCTTGAGGTTCTTCAACTTGTTCCACAACGGTTTGTGGACTTTGTTCTTGAACTTCAAGTGTAGGTGCGTCCTCAACATTATCGACTCGCGATATGTTTGAGTTTTCATTTGAGGGAGCTTGTTCTTAAACCTCATTTGGTGCAACCTCATTTGGCACTATATTAGGAACAACCACATTACCTACTTGATATATGTTTTGTTGTTGTGGTTCTTGAATTTCTTCAATAACCACGTTGCTCCCACTACTTCTTCTTGAGAGAAACTCCTTTTCCAAGAATTCCGCATGTCGTGCAACAACTATCTTGTTCTCGACACGGTTATAGAAGTAGTAACCCTTCGTTTCCTTAGGCTGTGCTCCAGAACTAGCATAATAAAGAAGGGGGAGGGGAGGGAGAGGTCAGGAGAGGAAGAGTAGAGTGTGGAAAGAACTAGAGTAAATCATTTTACTTGTTTCAGAAGTGTTTACAAGGGGAGAGAAAGGAAGAATCAATAATAACTTAAGATGACTATTTTGCCCTTGAGATCATGTCTACATCAAAAGTTTTGGAGGTCATTTATGTAATTGAACAAATGTTACTCTATCTACACTCTGATTTGGGAGTAACAAAAATCGAAATTTTAGAGTAATTAGCGCACCTTCCTTCTCCTTCCGTTCCCCTATTGTTTTGATGCTGGAGCAAGTAACTAGCTGCTCTAGCCCTTACCTTCCGTTCCTCTACTTCTTAGGGTATCCTACGAAGTGACATTGCCCGATTTGGGTCCGAGCTTATCGCTCACTAGCCTTTTCACATAAGCTTCACAACCCCAAATCTTGAGAAACATCATGCTTGGTTTCGAACCAAACCAAAGCTCATAAGGTGTTTTCTCAACGGACTTTGACGGAACACGGTTCAAAATAAAAGATGCGGTTTCAATTGCATAACCCCAAAAGGACATAGGCAAATCAGTTTGGCTCATCATCGATCGGACCATGTCTAGCAAAGTTCAATTCCTCCTTTCGGACACACCATTCCATTGTGGTGTTCCTGGTGGAGTGAGTTGTGGAATGATTCCACACTCCTTTAGATAATCGCCAAATTCATGGCTCAAGTACTCACCACCTCTATCGGATCGTAAGGCCTTGATCTTTTGATCAAGTTGGTTCTCAACTTCACTTTTAAACTCTTTGAACTTGTCAAAGGTTTCAGATTTGTGACGCATCAAGTAGATATACCCGTATCTACTATAATCGTCAGTGAACGTGACGAAGTATGAGAAACCTCCACGTGCACAAATGCTCATAGGTCCACATACATCGGTATGTATGAGATCTAACAAATCATTTGCCTTACCCATTTGTTGGGAAAAGACGCTTTGGTTATTTTACATGTCAAACAAGATTCACAAGTGTCAATTGGCTCGAAAGCGAATTGATCCAAGAGACCAATGCTTTGTAGTCTCTTGATGCGTTTCTCGTTGATATGACCTAAGCGGCAATGCCACATTAAAGTCGCATTCTCATGTGAAATCTTACGTTTCTTTTTGTCATTTTCAACACTCAAAACAAATCCATTCGAATCAAGCACATAAAGACCATTCAATAAATGTGCATCACAAAACCGAACTTCATTTCGAAACAAAGTCAAACACTTGTTCTTTATTACAACATCAAATTCATCCAAGTCTAAACATGAAACGGACACAATGTTTCGAGTGATACATGAAACTACAAAAACATCCTTGAGTTCCAACACAAAACCGGAAGGCAAAGTTAGTTCCACGCTCCCAACGGCCATAGCGGAGACGCACGTGCCGTTTCCGACGCGAAGTTAAACTTCGCCTTTCTCGAGCCGTCTTCTATTATTTAGGACCTGCACATTTCGACAAATGTGAGCACACGAACCAGTATCAAATACCCAATCTGTGTGAGAAGTAGCGAGAAGGGTTTCGATGACAAATATACCTGAGGTAGATGGTTAGATGGTTTCCGCCTTCTTGTCAGCTAGGTACTTGGGGCAGTTTCTCTTCCAATGGCCCTTGTTACTACAGTAGTAGCAAACGGTCTCGGAAGTGGTCGGGTTCTTCTTCTTCTTAGAACCCACGGGAGCACCCTTGGCCGGACCTTGGGGCGTCACCGGGCCTTTTCCTTTGCCTTTGCGGCCACACTTTCTAATCTTCTTGCTCTTTCCACTCACCGCAAGAACATCCTTTTAGCCCTTCTCCTTCTTAAGACTCTCCTCCGTCTCAATGAGCATGTTTTGGATGTCATCCATGCTCTTGTCCATGCCGTTCATCCGATAGTTCACAACGAAACCGGTGAAGCTTGGAGGGAGAGAATTGAGAATGAAGTCTTGAATCGCCCCCGAGGGGAAGGGCGTATCAAGCTTTTCGAGCTGCCGAAACAACCCCGCCATCTTCATGACGTGTGGCCCGACTTCATGACCATCGGCCAAACGAGTGTTGGCGACGGCCTTGATGAGACGGGCCCTTTCAGTGCGAGCCTTTGTTTGGAACATGTTGGATAGGCGAGTGATCATATCGAACACTCCATACCCGCTATCCATGAACTCCTTTTGGATTTCGGATTACATGATTGCCACCATCACGATGGACATCTCCATGTCCTCGTTTTCATGCTTCTCATAGGCATCCTTTTCCGCTTGAGTAGCGGTTACCTTAGGAGCCGATGGCATGGGAGTGGTAAGGAGATAATCTCTTTTCTCATACCTAAAGGCAAGCCTTAGGTTGCGATTCCAATCCAAGAAATTGGCACCGTTAAAAGCGAGTTTCTCTTTCTCAAGAAGAGAACGTAGCGTAAAAGATGAGGAAGACATCTACAACAATACATAAGTTTAAGGTCAATTAGTTTATGCTTTAAGATTTGTTTTAACTAAGTAAAACTTCCACTACACTAAATTATGTCCCTAAATGTAGTGAATTTCCAAGACTCCCACTATTTGTTAATGCAATGACGGCGTCGGCACAACATTACACTA
The DNA here is from genome assembly GCA_028095005.1 of Rhynchospora pubera. Taxonomy (NCBI): domain Eukaryota; kingdom Viridiplantae; phylum Streptophyta; class Magnoliopsida; order Poales; family Cyperaceae; genus Rhynchospora; species Rhynchospora pubera. Next base: position 256,439,841 of record CM051461.1, on the reverse strand, counting down.
ACTAATATGGAATAGGTTCTCCAACCAATCATACATTCCTATGACTCTTGGTTCGATTAACGAACTTCACTCCAGTGAACAATCCGATTTGGATTCATTGTTAAGTTACTTCTTTCTATTTGCTCCTAGCAAATTCGATTTACACCCCGACACGGATGATGGAACATGATGTCCGCGTCGGCGGAATGCATTAATGAACGATCATGCCACGTAGAAGGGGATAGAAAGAAGGAGAGTGATTTTAACTTAATGCTTTTTTATTTGGGACAAATAACCATATGACACTTGTTTGGTGGTCGTGCAAGCATACACCCACACCTATCCTATCACAAGCAATCATACAAGCATCTCATCCATTGTTGTGGGTTTGTATGGCTCCCGCTTGCATTAGTTTCGCCACATCATCCATGAAGCAAAGCTAATCTAATCCTTGTCCCTCCCACTAAATTCTATAAGGATCTAAATTCCTATATAAAATAAAGGAACGCAATACATGTGAAAATATCCTATTTCCATCCTAGCCTTAGGGTCATGCAAGCCTCACAAGTTACATCAAAATTAATCAACAAATTAATTAATTAATGTCACCAAAGGCCGCATTACAAACATTCACGCATGCATTCAATTTACAACCACAAGGCATTGAGTCATTAGCCATACTAAACCCACTTTCCACCTACAAAACAAAGTTAGCACATACAAGTCCACTTTGTTTCCAATTAACGATTTTCAAGCATCTTTGCGTATTGTTTGCCATAAGCAAATTCCATGCATAAATTCTCAATTTTAAACAACAAAACTTATTTAAATTCATTTAGAAAGTTCTTTCAACATCCCATAACTGAAAGGAGATCAAACAAGGAGTATTCTAATTGTTTTCAACTAGTTTGAATAACTAGAAAAACAGTAATTTAACAAAAAACGTAACTAATGGAATCCAACAAAATCAATAGTTTTAGGTCTCCAAAAATTATGAAATAAATTACTTAAGCTCCTTATCAATAGAGAACTCCTTAAACCATCTGGGAGAATAAAAAAAGACAAATCTCTTACAAGTGCACGAAACACCGTTATGAGATTTTCAGCTTATCCTCTCAACCATTTGGTCTGTCAGACCACCTTCTATTCAGTTTTTATATATACAATATACATAGGAAAACTAGCTTAGACTATAGTCTAACCATTCATGAAACAAAAACAACTAAGTTCAGTTCAATAAATTTAAGTTACATGCTAAACAATCGACAAATCTTGTACTAGAACAGACTGTCGACCGAAATATTTTAACCTAGTTGAAGGTCCAAACTTCTATAAAAAATTATAAAATTAATTTTTCTGGAATCCTAACTCAAAATAGAACAATTCCATTTAAACATTAAAGGAGTTCTCTATTGGTATAGTTTATTAGAAAAATCGATTTGCTCAATAAACTGGATCTGACAAGATCTTCCTTTTCTTACTTGAAAACCCACAAACTAATCCGAGTCATGCAACAATCTAACCATGCTCAGAAAAAGTTTCAAGTCCTCTTTAATTATAGTCATAGAACACTGGTACTTATATTCAAAATATAAATCTTTCAAGCCATTCAAATAGGATAGTGCAATCAGAAACTGGTTCTGCGCATTGTCGCCGTTTTATTCACAATAAATCCATACAATTTCATAAAAATGTGAATCTAACTCCAAAAGAATCACAATTCACAGATCTACAACTTTCATGTAGATTGAAAAATCTTCCAAAGAACATATCAAAGCGAAAAACGCGAAAAAACACAGAACATGCCATTTTCAGACAGCAAACAAACGCATCATCTCTACTAATCCATTAATTAGTCAATTTCTCTTAATTAAGTGTCAAATTAACTTAAGCACGACCTTGTGCTCTAATACCACTGTTAGGAAAGTTGTTAATTTTAATTTTTTTGCTAATTACTCTTAATTAAGCGATTAAAACAACACACAAACGGATCTAGCACTTAAGTTCATTTTACACATAGAGAATAAGGTGGAAAATTGTACCTTTCTTGGTATAGCAACCAAGAGGCTCGTTCCAACGGCTTAGAATTCGATGGCGTGCTTCTCCAACGTCTCCAAATCGCCTCGAGTCCACCTAGAGATTAACCAAGCTCTCTAATTGATTTGTGCTAGCAAATCAATGAGAACCAAGCTAATCCTAAGATGACACCCTCTTCTAATCCAACAAGTAAATGTAATTTGAGGATATGTGGCTCAACACATGAGCAATAGACTGGAGGAGGAGAGGTGGCGTACGGCCAAGAGGGAGAAGGATGGGGTGGTGGCGGCTAGGAAGAGAGAAGAGAGAAATTCAATCTCTAGGGGCCCTTTTATAGCCAACCAACCCTAGAAGCAAGTTGCTAGAATTTACACAATTGTCATCCCACCTACCACCTCTATGGCCGGCCCCTATTATGGGCTTTATGGGCCTTTTACTCCTTCTTAAATGGACTCTAATTCATTTAATTAAATTCATTTCTAATTGCTCTATGTTTGGACTATAAATTTGTTATATACAAATTAGCCCAATAATTCAATATAACTATTTATATTAAATTAAGTTGAACCAAAATAATTATTAACTATTTAATAATTATTCTAGGATTAGCATATGCTATTATTTATTTCTATATGACCCTTTTGACTTAATTAATCAGTACGTTTTATAACGGTACATAATTAATTAATCAATTCGTCATATTATCCGCAATTTTCACTGTTGCGAATAAATAAATAAATAAAGCACTGTCTTGGTCAAAACTCTATTTGTGTGACCCTTTGAGGATTTATGCTATGTTGGACATGGAATTAAATCGTTATTTAATTCCAATAATCATAAGCGGTATCTAGCAACACGTTATGATTCCCAATTCGCATAAATAGTGTACTGCTACACTATTTCAATCCTGCATAAGAGAATAATTATGTTTCTCTATTTTGATTCTTATGTCACACGATATCATCGTATAATCCAAGATAGGAACGTGTCATTTTTGCAGATTATACGTTTCTTGATCTAGAGATAATTGTATCAGTTGCTAGCAAACAATCTATCTCCATCAAGGGGCCCAAACAGTTATCGTCACTCACTAAGTGAATTAATGAGGGACATACGGTTTTCTTGATAATTAGCTTTTCCCCGCACAATTCAAGAGAACTTAAATCAAGTCCGTATAGCAGCTTTTATCAGGAATCAGCGGTAGACATGATTTATAGAACCTATCATCATGTGGAAAAGATAATCATCTCAAACATAGAACCAAAATCATAACGAAATATATAATGACACGTAACACAATCCATATATTTATTTCGTGGGGTCCTGTCCTGTACTATGTTTTATAACATACGCATATGCAATTAATTTGGTTACTCTTAACCTATGATTTATAGAACTTAATCATCACTTAACTTGCATACTAATCTTATTGATAATTAATGTCCTTTGTTAATTATCAAGATTATGGACTTTTAAATTTATCATTGTCATTTACTACTAAATGAATAATAGTGTTCAATAATTCAGATTCTCAACCTGAATGAACTGTCAACGAATAAATAAAAAAACAAATTATTTGAAATCATCAATAACATAAACTATAGAAGTAGTCTAATAACATTAGCTTCTAGGACATATCTCTAATAGAGGAGGCGGAGGCGAATTGCTAGACGGATGCGATTTCGAAGGAGAAAGAAAAAGATAAAGAGGAACAAAATCATCCATAGGGAAACGGAACTGTAAGGAGACGGACAGGAATTAAACTATTAAACTGAAGAAAGACGGAAAACTTAAAAAGAAATGTAGCCCTCAGCGTCTAAATCCAATCCGCATGATCTCATCTTCACACGGTTTTTGGAGAGATCCAACAGTTTAAAAAACTAGTCTACAAGAGCAGTTTACATACCGATAGTAGTATAGCCATTCTATTCTATATATATATATATATATATATATATATATATATATATATATATAAGATATATATTTCGTTCGCGATATTAATCTGAGCCGTTCATTCATTTCGATTTGTTCTAGATCTGATTAATTTTTTCTCCAAATCTCCGTAGTTTCTCTTTCCCTTTGTCCATGCCTCCTCATCTTCACCTCCGTCTCCTTCTCTCATTCGCGAAATGCCTCCTCATCTTCACCAACGCAAAACCGCATCCCACCCCAACCGTGTCTTCCCTCCTCTACGCGGCCCTCGGTCCCTCTTCCTCTTCATTTCCTTCGTTCGCCTTTGTACTCTCTTCTCTCTCGTCGATTCCTCTCTCTCCTCCGACACATCGCCGCCGCCTCCTCCTCCACAACAGGTGGGATCACCTTCGGCCCCTCCTCCGCCAAACCTACCTTCCTTCCCCGTTGACTTCGCCCAACCCTAACAGAACCCGTCCATGTCTTCCTTGGCGCGTCCCTCCTCTTAACTCCTATGTCGCTCAGTCTCTCGACCTCCTGCTCCGCCAACCCCTCATCTGCTCATCTCATAGCCTCAAAATGTACAAATGCGCTGGAGAGAATGGAAGACGAAGGAAGAATTGGGTCTGGATCTTCGATTGGAGGTGGAGGTACAGCTGTATTTTGAAAATTAATTGCTTCAACCCCTGATGCATTATTCTTTCTACTTACAACTCTTGCTTTAATATGTTTTTACGTAACTTTGTGGCTGAATTTGAGGCTACCGAAATTATTGATTTTGAATTTTTTTAATTAAAGGCTACAGAAGGCACTCAATTTTTGGGTTAATCATTTGCCAGAAGTTTCCCCCCTTAATTTTTCTCTTATTTTGTTTGATATATATATAATTTAAAATTTCTAATTTGTACTTATTTGTTCCAGTAACTAATAGAACCCTGAAGTGCTGAACATCGCGAAACATTTCGAGTCCAATTTCAGGCCCTTGAGAAGCACCCAGCTCAAAAATCTGCGAAAGGGTGATAATGTAGTTAGATTGTTTATGATGCATATTTCCGACGTGAAATGTTAGAGTTGAGCATGAATTCTACCCATATCCCATGGCAAGTAAATATCATGTGGTACCAATCAGCATACCAGTTTTGAATCTTTTGAGATCTATTTAAACATTAAAAAGCCTGAATTGTGTTAAGGTTCTTTTTATTAGTTATTAGTAACCTTAGATTAAAATATGCTACCTGATTGAAAAAAATGAAGTTGAACCAACCTAAATTAGGTTCAGCAATATGTTCAATTTTCTCTTCAGAGAAGGCCCATATTAAATTATAATTAACATCTTTCTCTACAATAATTAGCTCAATGCTACATTGTATAATGTCAATGTCCTATCATAATAATTGTTGTAATAATAATTTAATATTTAAATTCCAAGCAAAGTACAAAATGTTGGCTTTTGTATTTTTAAAGTAATGTTCTCACACCAAAGGTTGGAGAAATTTCGAGGCAAATGCAATGCATATTGAAAATCTGGATAAGATAAATATATTTTTTTCTAATTATTAGTTGTTTCCTTTTTCATATTATTCTTTCCTATCACTTACTATTATGTGATTTCAATCTTCTTCATCACCGGTTCTCTTTATTTGTTGTGATACTTTTAACCTCATTTGATTAAAGGATCATGGATGTAACTCAACTCAAAATATCTATCAACTAATCCTAAATCAATTAACTGGTATTATTCCTATTTACCCTCTATTGCATTGCTTATTTTTCACTTTTTAGTCTTGACTTGGCAATACCATTCTAATTTGTACATGTAGGGTATTGGATTAGGATATAAGCTTGATTATAGAATTACTAATAGGTCATGGTCACCCTTAACACTGAAAAATTTATTTATAGATGCCCAGAGATACGTGTGCTTACTTTAAAATTGTATTAAACATGTTTCTAACTATACAGTCTCTCTTACACTTCATTATGCAAACAAACATAGGTACTTCGATCGAGCAGCCAAAGCTCCATGGTGTTTATGCAAAGTGCACTCAGTAATGGAGCTGTACATGATATTGGTTGTGAGCATTTACCTCCATCATAGGCACCCATACTGGCGCAAGTAGGTAATCTAACTGATATGTTGTAAAATTGTTGGGATTTGTATCGTTAAATTGTATCAAAAGTTTATGAAATTAAAGAAACTGCTAAATATTCCTGTAATGGTTAGAATATCTGTATATTTGTGCCAGACTTTCAATGTTCCAAAGATGAATCAATATAATTGATATCTGTGATGTTCATTTTCTTTACCCTTTTAAATCATTTTATTTAGAGATGGAAATATCTGAATTTTGTATGTATATCTCTTGCAAGTATACGAGGCATTTTTATAAAAAAAAAAAGAAACTTACATGATAGGAATTGATATCTTTTACGGTTCTTTGGATTATTAATTATTCCAATTAATACGTTTCTGCTATAGCATATCAAGTAAATTTGAATTGATATAATTACTTATCGGAAGATTTCAGGTGTGAGGGTATAATCGGAAAGTAAATTCAAATTCATTAAGAAGTAAATTGTTGTACATGATAGGCATGTAAAATTGAGTAGTGCCAGTACCAAATGAAACATATGAAATATTATTAATTAATAATAACATGAAACATATGAAACATGTATTTTTTTTCCTTCTATATATTATAATAATGATGTCATTTTTAGCAATTGTGCAACATACTTTTGGAAAAATATTGTATTGTTAGGTGAAGTAAGCTGGAAATTGAAAAAAGTCTTTGAACTTTGCATTTTGCATGTAAATACATGCTTCATGGGTTTTGTACGTGAGCTTAGTGGTTGCTATTCTCTTTGTTCGTTAGTATTATATGTTTCTCTTAAGCAATATGATTTTTATTCAGCAGGTAAAATATGAGGAGCTTCATATTGCAAAAGTGATGAGCTTCTAGGCACATGAGGAACATATTAACTGTGACCTCTTCTTAAACAATCAGAAATGGTATTACATCTAATTCATTCATTTTTAGGTTAATTAGATTGTTTATTTCTATATCAATTTGTTCTCTTTCCTTTTCACACTCCATCTTATTGAAATGATAATAGGAAAATTATGATATATATATATATATATATATATATATATAGAGAGAGAGAGAGAGAGAGAGAGTGGCTAAAGTATACTCCAGCATATAGATAGCCCGTATGCTGGAGTCGTTTCTCACAATCTAAAAAAATGTAAATTTTAATTCATTCAGAAACGACTCTAGCATACGGGTTTGATCCGTATGCTGGAGTATACTTTAGCCAATCTCTCTCTCTCTCTCTCTCTATATATATATATATATATATATTAATGATCAGATTTTTCTTCCTTGGAAATTAATAGTGAAATTATGGTTATGTATGATTAAGTTAGGATCATTTTTAATTCTAGAATTTTTTTAAGTTTGTATAAATTTTCTTATATGTCCAGTGTAGTAGCTGCTTTAATTTCTAATAGCACTAGAGATAAAATTAATGTATTGTCTACAAAATAGAACTAGGCCTTCAATTATTTTTCTCTTTCATGCAAATTTTGAAAGAAAGGGTTGGTTAGATGAAAATGAGAGGAAAAAATAGAACTGGGCCTTCAATTATTTTTCTCTTTTTTGTGTCATAAAATGTTAATTTTCAGTATAGGAGTAAACTAGATATACTACAATAGTTCACCTTTTTGCATAAATTCAGCATGAAACGAGTATGAAAATGCATGAAAGTATGCAGTACTATTTAACAGCTTTCACCTTCTAGCAGATAAATTCTATTGTAGCCAGTTTTGAAGAGATGATTTTATCTTCCTACCATAAATTTTATCGTCCAAGGAATTTGGGGAATTTCATCTTCCTACCATAAATTTATTATAAACAATTTAAACTCTTCACAAAATCACACACTTCCCAATAAATTTATTCCTAGGAATTACAACTTCCCCAAATTCCTCAAATTCCTAAGCGATCCAAACGGCCTGATGCTTGCTTTTCTGCTATTACGACAGTGTGTGGTTTCCTTCCTAAAGAATGCTCTTCTAATTGAGGTATTATGCCTACTCTGGATCCAAAACCAATTGAGAAGCTTATTTCAACCAACTTCAGCAATGGATACATGTTGGCATGCGATTTTTTTTTCACTATTTCACTATTAAAAAATGTTTCTTTTCTAATTTAAGTTGTTCCCAAATTTGTCTTCCACTTCCAGTTTATTGATATATGGCTTCACTTTTGTACATTTGATGTTTGATTTATAATTTTCTTTACAGCATTAACTGAATGAGATATCTTAAGCTAGCTTAATAAGAAATCTTGGTGAAACATGGAAGTTATGCATGAGTAGCAATAAATCATCAAATGAGAATAAAGAGACAAAAGATCGGCAACAATGCATATTTGAGAGGATAATACAAAGCCAATAAAGACCATTATGCACGACACTAAAATCAATTCATTCATCATTTTAGTGAGCGGAAATATAAGGCTTCTAATATTACTCTCCAACTAATAGGAAATCATAAAGGAGAATAAAGGCAATCTTCGTATTATCTGTATAATCCAATTTTATTAGAAAGAAAGATTTACTCTTGGCATATAATTACTTTTGACATATAGTATATGGTAGATATGCTTCTTAAAATTGAAATACGAAAAAACAACCAAGCCGCGGCCGCGGTTTCTCACCTAGTATATATATATATATAGAGAGAGAGAGAGAGAGAGATTGGCTAAAGTATACTCCAGCATACAGATAGCCCGTATGCTGGAGTCGTTTCTCACAATCTAAAATGCATACAGTCGATCGAAGCTTTCAAATTGTTCTCCATATTGAAATCTGCTAGGAAACTAAAATTTATATTTTTTCGAATTTTTTTACTATATATTATGCTATTTTAAAAAAACATTGTAAAGGAGTTGTAAAGGAGTATTTCTGACCATTCAATTTTAAAATAGCATAATATATAGCAAAAAAATTCGAAAAAATGTACAATTTGGTCTTGAAAGATATTTTTATATGGAGAACAACTTGAACGGTTTGGATCGACTGCTTAAATTTTAGATTTTGAGAAACGACTCCAGCATACGGGTTTAATCCGTATGCTGGAGTATACTTTAGCCAATCTCTCTCTCTATATATATATATATATATATATTAATAAATAAATACTTGGTCAAGCAACTTTTTCATTTTTTCTCATCAATTATGAGAAATAAAATAAATATATAGTCTCTCTCGGACCAAAATAAATATTCAACTACACTTGATGCAGCAATTTTCAATTTACTTTATACCTCTGTTTCTTTTCAAAGCGAAAGACTTCGATCCGACACTGATATTTGTGAGTGTGGTATAGTTGCTCAGTGTTAAAAGTATTAGGTTGATCTGAAAGGGGTCAAAGATTCAAGCTCCGCGTATTCTTTTAAACTTTTTTAAAAAAAATAGATGACAAAGACCAACATCTTATAAAAAAAGAGGTAGACTAAAATCAGTCGTGACTGACGAATGAGACCGTTAGCTACGATTAAATCTCAATTTTAAGATTCTAGCTGTCGATCTGAACAGTTCAATGTATTCTCCATATTGAAATCTCATTGGAGACCAAGTTTTACATTTTCTGAAATTTTTTAATATTTTTTTGGTATTTTACAAAATTCTTCATCTAAACAATTCTGAAGCCTTCAATAACAACGAATTTTATAAATCTAAAAAAAATAGTAAAAAAATTCATAAAAATGTAAAATTTGGTCTGCGACAAGATTTTAATATGTAGAACATATTGAACGGTTCGGATTAGTCATTTGAAACTCAAAAATTGAGATATAATTGCGGTTGACGGGTTCATCCGTTAGTCGTGGGTTGGTGGCTGATTTTAGTCCACATCTAAAAAAAAACAATGATATTTGTTCTAGTTCAAATCTTAATATTGATAAACAATCAGTTTTACACGTCAACATAACATTTTATCCTCAAGGAAGATGAAATTTGATCTCTCAACAAAAATAAGTTTCATACTTATTCCGAACTTGGTTCAATTAATTTTATTTTTATATGCAAAAGTACTTGATTTAATTTCTTGAAAATTTAATTACAAATATTATAATTATCATTACTCTCTCTCTCTCTCTAATTAAATATGAAAAAATGAAAACATTTGAACAAAAATCATTCGATTTTTTAAACAAATTAGTTATTCATATTAATTTTTTTTAGAAAACCTATTTATTTCATGTTAATTATCAAATTCTATGCAACCAAAATGGCCTTCTACCAAATATGAAAAAAAATATATCATTAAATTCTAGGTCTTATTTTCAAGTTGCATCTTCTGGTTACCAATTTTGATTAGCCTAATTAAGTCCAAGAAATAAAGTACGCCGTGTTATACAAACTGTTCCATATGTTGGGAACAAGATTGAATTTTGAAAATTGTCAAAATATGATAAGGTGATGACTCTAATTTTTATCTTAATAATAATAATAATAATAATGGATAGTTAATTATTTTAATTTAGTCTCAACACATTAGCCAAGTAATACCTTTTCGTCCAACACATCCTATTATTTTTCAGCCTCTATTCTCAATCCAATTCTTAAATATTATGTCATAGATTAAAACACACAATTTGGAAGGATATGATTATTGCAAAATACAAGGGCAATCTAGGAAACAAAAGTGCCTCCTACATGCGGAAATCAATTGCAAAAATTTATCCCATCTTCAGAATAGGAATCCAGAGAGTAGTAGAGAGTAGTAGGAAATGGTAACAATACTCAATTTTGGTTAGATTGGTGGATAAAAGATATACCTCTCTATAAGAAACTTCCTGAACTTTTTAAAAAAACTAAGCACCCCTATGCCACAGTCAGCCAAGTGATAAATAATGGCAGGCCCAATTTGGCACTTACAAGGGGTATTTCAGCCTAAGTTAGACAACAAAAGAATGAAGCTCTAGAAATTATTCAAAGCACAATCTTATCTACAGACTTAGACTCAGCTCTCTGGAATTTTGATAGCAAGAGAGTGTACACTGTCAGATCTTTCTACTCCTTTCTTAACAACACTGGAGTGATCACTGACCTTAACACCACTGTCTGGCCATGTAGGGTTCCACTAAAGGCAAAACTGTTCCTTTGGCTAGCTCTTAACAACAAAATCTTCATTTTTGACAACTTGCAGAGAAGAGGTTGGCAGGGCCCCAACAAGTGCCCATTTTGTAAAAATTCAGAGGATGTGAATCACCTCTTCATAAACTGCTCTTACACGAATGGCTTTTGGAGAGGATTCAACCTCTTTAACAAAAGGAATTTAACTCTAGATGTTTCTAATTTACAAACTCTGTGGAATAGTATAAATAGGCTAGATTCAAACAATATGAGCTACACTAAAGCTCTACTGGCCACTTGGTGCTGGACAGTGTGGAAAGAGAGAAATGATGTTATCTTCAATGATAATAAAAGAAGCTCTCTTAATGCCCTTTCCTTTAGTACGCTTAGCTTATTTAATAATTGAACTAACCTGAATGCAGATATGGAAAAAGATTACCAGAACTTGACATACCTACAGAAAGCAGCAGACGGGGAAGGTAACAAGGATGGAAGCACCACAAATGACTCCTCCAACTAAACTGCCACTGCTTCTCAGCGTTACTTTGTTCTGTCAAAACTTGTTCTGTGTATATTTGGATGTTATTAGTGAAACCTCTTGGCATTTCAGTAGGAAAAGGGCCAAGGAGGTAACAGATTTTTTCTTTTACTTTTGTTGCTTTAAGACTCTAGTAGCTGTAAAACTTTTATTGGTTAATGAAGTTGGTTCCCCTTCTTGGGAGCTTTTTATCAAAAAAATATAATAATAATAAAACACACCCTCAAGCTATGCACTTTAGGTGCCTTTACGCAAGGCAAGTATGCATTTTAGCTAAATTTAAAAAAAATGAAAAGAAAAAACCAAAGTAAAAGTTTCAGCTGGTACGTGAACTCTTAAGGGTTTGCCTTCGAACTTGTTACCTGTGGCTAGGCCTGTAAACGTTGCCGTTGTTAGGAAATGCATGAATTTTAATTTTTTGTGCTAATTACACTTAATTTAGCAATTAAAACATCATACACAAAAAAATCTAGCACTTAAACTCATTGACACAAAGAGAAGGGGTGGAAATTATACCTCTCTTGGTATAGCAACCAAGAGGCTAGATTCCACGGTTTAGGAGTCGATGGGGAGCTCTCCAAACACCTCCAATTCGAGACGCCTCGAGTCCACTATGGTATTAAGCAAGTTCTTCTCAAATCGTGCTAGCGATGAGAAGAACGAGTCTAATCCCTAACTTTTCCTTTCTTCAAGCAAATGACCAAATCAATTTGTGGAAGAATGGGTGCTCAACACATGAGCTATTGAGTGAAGAGGAGAGGAGGGGGCGGCGCACCTATAGGTGTAGGTGGCGGCTAGGTGGGAAGAGAGAAGAGCTAACCTAAGGTGCCTCTAAATGGGACCTTATATAGATTCCAAACCCTAGCTAGAAGTTCACACAAATTACAAGTGTGCCACTCCTACCTACCACCCTCTTATGGCCGGCCTTGTAAGGACGTAGATGGGCCATTAATCTATCTCCAATTAGACAATGCATTAATTTATTTCTATATGATCCATTTGACTTAATTAATTATAACGGTCCATAACGTTATTTAATTAATTAATCAACTTATCATATTTAGCAATACTTATTATTGCAAATAAATAAATAATGCACGTATGGTTAAACACCAATTTTGTGTGTCCCTTTGAGAATTTATGCTACGTTGGACATAGAATTAAATCGTTATTTAATTCCAATAATCATAAGCGGTATCTAGCAACACGTTATGATTCTCGATTCACATAAATAGTGTACTGCTACAGTATTTCAATCATGCATAAGAGAATAAATATGTTTCTCTATTTTGATTCTTATGTCACACGATATCATCGTATAATCCAAGATAGGAACGTGTCATTCTTGCAGATTATACGTTTCTTGATCTAGAGATAATTGTATCAGTTGCTAGCAAACAATCTATCTCCATCAAGGGGCCCAAACAGATATCGTCACTCGCTAAGTGAATTAATGAGGGACATACGGTTTTCTTGATAATTAGCTTTTCCCCGCACAATTCAAGAGAACTTAAATCAAGTTCGTATAGCAGCCTTTATCATGAATCAGCGATAGACAAGATTTATAGAATCTATCCTCACGTGGAAAAGATAATTATCTCAAACTTAGAACCAAAATCATAATGAAATAAATAATGACACGTAACACAATTCATATATTTATTTCGTGGGGTCCAGTCATGTACTATGTTCTATAACATACACATATGCAATTAAGTTGATTAGTCTTAACCTATGATTTATAGAACTTAATCATCACTTAACTTGCATACTAATCTTATTGATAATTAATGTCTTTTGTTAATTATCAAGATTATGGACTTTTAGATTTATTGTTGTCATTTACTACTAAATGAATAACAGTGATCTATAATTCAGATCCTCAACCTGAATGAACTGTCAACGAATAAATCAAAGAATAAATAATCTGAAATCATCAATAACATAAACTATAGAAGTAGCCTAATAAGATTGGCTTCTAGGACATATCTCTAACAGCCGTTTCGTCGTGACGTGAAATGGGTAACGAAACAGTTAGTGGCATGATTATTTCTGACGTTTCAATAACAGAACGGCAAACGAAACGGAAGCTGGAACGAAATTACACATACCGTTTGCTGAAATCGCATATTTTACCCATGCCGTTTACCGTTTCAGTAAACGGAACGGTTAACGAAATGTTGAAACTATACCGTTACTGAAGTGGCACAGTATACGGAATGGTCTTTTTCCCACGTGGTCTTCACGTTTCACAGGTCTATCTGTGGCACGTGGCGGCCAGCGTGTGCACCAGCTGTGGGCCAGAGGCACTAACGGATTACATTTTTTTTTTTTTTGAAAAACAACGGATTACATATTATCTTTCGGGAACGAGCGTGGCAGTTTCTTGTTGGTGGGCTGACTTTGGAAATTACGGTCTCAACTTTAAGTTTTTTTTTTTTTTACTTTTAAAAAAAAAAAAACAGTCTCAACTTTTACCGACGGAGCTCCTGACCAATGTCAGCATACGAGGACAGGTGTCACCAGAAGTTAAAAAGGACAAATTTTAATACACCAAGTAAAATAATTAATGGATAATTATGCAATTGCATGCTAGCTTTTTTAAAGGTTCAACAGTATTAAATATTAATCCGTGTTAAGGGCACACGTGAATGAAAGAAATAAATCAATAGCTATCACAAAGTTAGAATTTCAGAAAAATTAATGTTTGTCATCTTTCCAGGAATACCAAAAATCATTTTTCGCGTTTCATAAGATTTCCAGAATGGTGGTTTATTTAGTTTTCAACTTAAATTTCATAGTCAAATCTTTACTTTTGATACAAATAGCGTTGTTCTGTTAATTCGAATTAAGATCGAGAAAAGAGGTATAGCCGTATAGGGGAGGAAAGGGAGGCGAAGGGGAGAGAAAGAAAGAGGAGGCGGAATCATTTTATTTGATTTGTTATAATAAAATAAAAAATATATTTATAAATTGGTGGATCCGAATATTTTTTTCAATTTTTTTTGTAGGTTAAAAAAAAACTACATGTAGTCATCATCAATGATCAGAAGAAATTGGTATTTTGGGTTAAACATTTTTTAAAAATAATTTTGTATCAGTTAAGGACAGTGGCGGTTCTACCACTAGGGCGGATGGGCTAGAGTTCCACCTACTTTAAGTTTTTTTTAAAAGTTAATAGTGGTCAAAATTGAATAAAGTAATGTTCAGATATGGCTTTAAATTATATCTTTTGAGTGGTTCATCTTTTTTTTTTTATAATATGTCTTTAAACTATATCTTTAGTACTGTATGAGATGGATATATGATGAATTTATATTGGTTCAATGTTCTTATAAACTCAGTCCCACCTAAATATTTTTTCTAGATTCGCCACTGTTTGAGGATAATAAATCCAAGATTATATTAGTTATTTTTATGAAATAGTTAACGGGGTAAATTGAATTTGACAGCATACATTGTAATCGAGAAATAATTGCCATTTAGGAAAAAGAATACACTTATTTTTATTTGGACCGTTCGAACTAAAATAAACGGATAATATTTTCATAAATAACGTTGACAGGTTAGTCGACCGTCGATCTGTATAATTAAGATCTGACAGTCCTGATAGAAAACGATAAAATTCCACTTTTTTTAAAAAAAAAATCAGAAGGAAACCAAAACTCAAAAGTTGGAAAGGAAGGGATTATTTTTTAAAAAAAAATTCATATGGTGTTTGTCCGTAGTTACTTTATAAAAATAATAAAATATTGAGCAAATATGGTGACAAATATCCATTCGAGCTCAATGCATGTACTCATGTTACCTCCGTCTCTTTCTTCATAAAGGTTTTGAATTTTTTCAATCTTTGCACCTCGTGTTGGAATCTTAGAGGACGAAAGAGAAAGTAGATTTAGGTAAGATATTTTTTTGCTTGTTAATGTTCCCTAAGTTATGATCATATGATATGCTTCTCTTCCAACACGTGACGAGAAAGAATTCAAACTTAAGAACGCTCTTACTAAATGGGAAAAAATATCCTAACTTGTTAGAGGTCTTCAAAGAGGGAAAAAAAAGAGCAAAATAAGAAAATGGGAAAATGGAAAACAAAAATTCGACAAGGTATTGATATTATTTTATTCTTTTTTTCATGAGAGACCTGTCGGCACAAATTAATTTTTTTAATTTGTTTTAAATAAGTTTGGGACAAAAGGCTTAGTTGTTGTTGTTATTTTAAATAAGTTTAAGATATTATGGATTTAAAAATTGTAAAAATATAAATGCAAAAGAAATTTATTAAAACAAAAATCCTTATGTATAAAATACACATGACTTAATACTACTAGGATATATATCACAAAAAATATATATAAAAAAATATTGAGATTTTTTTTTAATTTTTTTATAATATATCCAATTAATTATGAGTAATGTTGAAATCAACGTGTTTCAAGCTATGGAATTTGTAGAGGTTATTAGTCTGGGGAAACCATATTTATCTATGATTCTATAGAAATTTTCATTTATTTTGTATATTTCAATGTTCAACTCATTTTTTTTTTCTTTTGTAAAAAAAAAGCGCGTGTATCTAATACAAAGGGCAAATTTTTTATTTTTTATTTTAAAAAGAAAACTTACACATATGCTTCATATGGATTTGATCTCTAACAAAGCTTTTGAAGTAGCAAATATTGTCTCATGTTGAAAATTAAAAAAAATATAAATTACAAAAACGTAATAAATTTACTCAATCTATTAATTACCGAAGGATTCTATTTTCTTTCTTCCACAATTCATGATAAATATAACATGTATATATTATTATGCAACCAATTTTCTCTATTACAATGATATTAGAAGTGGGATTTTGATATTATTCAAGTATTTTGCATCCCAATCAAAGGCCTCTTCAGTATTCTTTTTAGTTTGTCATATTTCATATATATAATCATAAAAAAATATATTGTTGTACTATATATATAGAATAATTATTTGTTGATTCACTCAACTATACTAAAATATTACACGACAGTTAAATCAATAACTATATATATATACGTGTGTGTGTGTTTGTGTGGAGAATGGCTAACCTGCCATTGAGTCATTTTTCAAGATCCAAAATTCAAATGGTCAATCTGATCTGTTCAAGTTGTTCTTCATATTGAAATATCCTTGGAAACCAAATTTTATATTTTTTCAAATTTTTTTACTATTTATTATGATATTTTTAAAAAAATATTATGATTAGAGTATTTCAGGCCATCCAATTTGAAAATATCATAATAAATAGCAAAAAAATTGAAAAAATATAAAATTTGATCTCCAAGGGTATTTCAATATTTTGATCAACTTGAATGGTTTGGATCGACCATTTGACTTTTGAATTTCGAAAAATGAGTCGATAGAAAATTGATGGCACGTGCCATCAATGACGCGTTAGCCATTCTCTATATATGTTACAAACTTTTGGAAAATATATTTTTACTTTTGTGACACATATATATAGGAGCTATGTTATCCTTTCTTTTTCTTTTTGATACAAAGAAAATCTTTCATACACGTCATATTTCTGTGAATTAAATAATACCTATAATAATAGTTTTCTTCATGTTCCTAACTCTAATTATTTATGCCTGTACAATTATTAAAACCCGGAGATAAGAGTACGGGAGATTCCAAGCATCGTTTGCTAACCAAACTCCAAAGCGCGTGGCACCCGTATAGAGAAAAAAACATAAAATAAAATTAAAAACTTTTCAACTTCAAAGCGTGCTCTAAGGGTGCGTTTGGATAGGTGTGGGAAGAAGGGAAGAAGGGAAGAAGTGGGAAGAAGTATTGGGAAGTGTGTAACTTTGTGAAGAGTTTGAATTGTTTATGGGTGCGTTTGGATTGTTGGAAGAAAGAAGAAGAAGAAGGAAGAAGAAGAAAAAAAATTATAAACAATTCAAACTCTTCACAAAGTTACACACTTCCCAATACTTCTTCCCACTTCTTCCCTTCTTCCTTTCTTCCCACACCTATTCAAACGCACCCTATAATTTTTTTTTCTTCTTCTTCCTTCTTCTTCTTCTTCTTTCTTCCAACGATCCAAACGCACCCTAAAGTAACAAAACAACCTCAATGAAAAAATAATTAGTAGCCACTTTATAGGGACACACATGTAAGGCTTGGATGAACTCAAAAACCCATCACTGGATCACATCCAACTCATGAAATCCCACTGTAGGGTATGATGTCGACACGTGTCCTTGCCTTCAACTGAGATATTTTGAGCCACAAAAGAGGTTTCTCCCGAATCTAGTATTCCGGGTTGCCACGTTTCGGTCACCAGTTCCGTTTCAAGGCACCTGACGCCTAAAAGGCGTTTTCTATTTGGAGGTAAAAATTGTTTTGCGTACCGAGATGTCGGTACCTCCAGAAGTCTCTCCAGCGTTCTACATTATTTCCGTATAATGTACAGTTAATAACCATATAATAATACTTTGGGAATTTCCAAAAAAATATAATAGTACTTAAGTACTTCAAAATGTAACAGAGATATGCTATTGATTAGCTACAGACTATATATATGTACATACAGCCGGGATGCATTGTTAGTAATTAATATTGAAAGATATAAATTTCTAAAGAAACTAACTTAATATCACACTATTTAATTATTTTTTTTATGAAACGAGTAAGATCAATTTTTTACAAGCTGTTATCGATACTTATATAAAAGATTATCACTTCTCTCTTCGTTTGTTACTTTTGAAAAGAAACAATAATTATAAAAAAGAGTTGAATTATATTTTTTATTTGACAAAAGAATTAGCTATAAAAATTTTAGACTCCAAAAATTATGAAAATAAGAGAAAATTCTATATATTGTGAGATTTACGGTTATCATCCAAAATATTTTTGTCCATATTATGAAAAAAATTTATATTTTTTTCAAATATTAAAATCGAGTGAAATTCCATAATTAATAATTAATTTAATATTAAATATCTCTTGAGAATTCACGATAACCCATTTATGGAGTAAGTTCTTATTACTACTACCAAGTGGTACAGTACAGCTGTACAGGTCACTTTAAGTGTTGCAGCTATACTAATAGATAACTGATTTATTAGAAATGTTTCAGTGGTACATACATTAGTATTTAATAATCAATTGTTATAAAATTAATTTATTATCGTGCTTTTGTTTGGTATAACACTGTATGGCAATGAAACTATTTTCTATAGTTGCAGTTATACTAATAGATCAACCGATAAGAAATGTACTATATCACATGCTCCATAATAACTACAACTTTTGATCTAATATGTATTTAATAATACAATTTTTTTTTTGAACCAAAACCACTATGTAATGCAGTTTCTAAAATATGCAGCATAATTCACAGTACTTTTCAGTTTTAATGAAATCTCATCACCACATACTACTAATAAGTAATAACCATGGGAATACTAATAAAATTATAACAGTAAATTAACGTATGATAATTAAGCAGAAATAAGAGTATCATTAAAACATTTGCTATTATAGATGATAAATTCTGATATTCAAATTTTTCGTTATTTTTCTAACAAAAATAAATATGATACTTAACTAGTCTATAAATACTAGAAATTTTTATGTATATAAATTCTAAATTACTTTAATGACATTAACATACTATTCTATAGTTAGGCAACAATAACTTTATATCTAACTAAAACCGGCGGATCTTTCAGAAATGAAAATTTGAGTTTACAAGTCTTATAAATTTTGACCAAGGAAAGGAAAATTGACTTTGGAAAGGATGCATTGACCGAATTTTGGGTACAAAGACATCTGTACCTATAGCAACTAGCAAGGAGCAGGAACTGAGAAAGGAAAGCGACTCGAGATGCTTCCGCGCGTATTCCACTTGAAGAAGTAAACACGTGGCAGATCAAAGCGCAAACCAAGGTTTTGCGTTTTGTTGAGCAGTGTGGGGACCCGAATCCGGTGTAGCGCGGGACACCGTGTAGCGCGCGTACGAACCGTCTGATCTTGATCAGACGGTTTATTTTTTACGGGCCTATCAATCAAGGTTACATGCACGGGGCTCCCTTATCCATTGGATCTTGATCAGACGGCTCTGATGCCGCGCTACACGGTGTGCCGCGCGGCACCAGATCTGAATTCGCAGTGTGGGGCTTTAGATGTCGACGCGTGTCCTACGGTTCCTGACCTCACCTGAGGCTGAGGCGAACTGACCAAGTCTAAGTCTGAATGATCAGGTTTTCACGTTTATTCCCCGGTCTAACGTATCAGACCAAACCGGATTATAAACCGGTTCATTCCGCTCTAAACCGCATTCTTTTTAAAAAAAAAGAGTGTACAATCATAAAACCAAGTTGCCTTTTATTTCTCTTTTTTTTAAATTTATTTTTCATAAATATATTAGAAATTGAATTCCAAATAGTAGGATGATTGCTATACTTAGCATTGGTAATGTAATTCTATGAGAAGGAATCTATAGATAATAAACTTTACTTGATAATGGCGATAACCAATAAAATAATTATAAATTTTCTGTTGTCATAAATTAAATATATAAAGTTATCTATAATTGTACTAAACTTTGTATATTAGTTTGTGCAATTTAGAAGTTATTGTCGACCAGTGTCGATAAACACAACTATACATATTCATGTTTCTCTGATTGATATATAATATTGCATTAGTTCTTAAACTGAACCAAATTTGATAAGCATTCTATTTGAATCATAGATAACATATCTAAACTTTTGATTGTATACTTTTATTAATCATTTATCCAATTGTTGTGAACAATGGTTGCCAATATAACAAATTACTCGTGTCTTTTTTGTCATTTTTCTGAGTACTCTTACAGCTTATAAATATAATAGTTGCACAAATTATGTCTTGAGAACTGATAGCATTAAATAATTCTATGCTTTATTTTGCTATTATTTCTTCCTGCTAGATAAAACTTCGATGGGAATCTAATTTGCAACTCATTAAAATTTCTCTATTACTTGTCACAATAGTAAAATTGGGATCATAATGCTCTGAAATTAAGTTTAGTAAACCAATTTGCATTTCTCCACAGTGAGTTTGTCACTTGCGCCGCACAATCAGTGAACAAAAAGACAAAGGTCCAAATACAACTCAATGCACATGAAAAATTATTACTTCGGTACTAAGCACAACGTGCGAATTGCAAACCGCCTCCGTGTAGCCATGCGAACCAACCGGTCCGGTCCATGATTTACCCTTCCGACACAAGTATTTTGAAACTCGAACCACCCTTCCTTTCCGACAAAATAAAAAAACACACTCTTGTTTCTTCTATCTGCGCATACTGCATAGGAAAGCGCATCATTGCAGGTATATAGCTTCTCTCCCACCTGTTTCCTTCCCACCCCACCAGCTTCCTTTTCTCCTACACACTGTAATTCACTCAATTTATACATTTATCTCATCAACTACACTTCATCTCATACTCAAGTTCAACTCAGTCCAATGGCCAACCCAAACCAAGAACGAAACCCATCAACATCTTCATTGCCATTGATTAGCTCCACCAGCAGGAGCAGCAGTAGTGGTACCAGTGGCAGTACCAGTACTAGCTCGACAATGCACCGTGCAACTGGCCGCATTGCAGTTTCCAATCGAAACAACCCGAATGCTGGTATCTACAATGAGCAAGTGCTTACTCTTTTGTTTCGCTTTCTCAACTGGGACCCACAGACACTATGCTCCACTGCTTGCACCAGTCGTCGACACAGAGCTGTGGCTGAGCGCATTCTCTTCTATGAGCTGTGTGTCTCTCGAGCTCCACGGCTTGTTTCTGCTATACTGGCAACACCCGTTAATGCCTTGCCACATGGCATTGGTGGTTCAGCACCTCGTCTTCCTGGTGGGTGGCCAGCACTTGCAAAAATATTGTTGTATTGCTGCGGGTGTACTCCTTCATTGTTTTTCGCATTGTCGAACCCTATGCCAGGGCATTTTACAGCGGTAACAAGGTTTTCGAAGACCTCAGGAAAGAGCTTTCTGATACGGAGATGCTCGGGTGATGTATTGTATGTTAGTGATCCCTGTGAGCATGCTTCACCCCCTGGTGAGGAGCATGATTTGGGGGTATACAGGTAAGTATTATTTTACTTCATGATAAGAAATGTGCTACGATGATAGTAACGTTTGGATGCAGTTCAACCAAAGCTGTTGTTGCTGTAGTATTTTGTGGATGCAGGCTGTTTGCATTTTGCTTTGAAACTTTTGTTATCTTAGAATGATACGCACTTCAAAGGTAAGTCATTTTACTTTGTATTTCATTTTTCATGTATATAAAGTAAAATCATTTCGCTTTGAAGTGTTATGTATTCATTTAGTGTGACATTTTTCATTCTCCACATATTTATGACATTTATATATAGTATGTCAATTATTCAAAACTTTTGCACATATATGTCATTAGAAATTACTTGCATTGAATGATTAGTGATACTGTGATACATTGTTTCAAAGTTGATATTACGAATTACGATCATATAGAAATAATAGAATTATGCTAAAGCCGATGTTCTCCTATACAATGCAGAGGAGTTTTTGGTGGGTTTGTGCGGTCTCGCACCCGAGCTTGCTTGATCGGGCGGAATGCTGAACTGGAGGTGCATATCAGATGCCCATATTGCGGTGCACGTGTCTGGAGCATGACAGCCGCAGGACTTGTCCCAAGAAGCGCTGCGACAAGACTAGGCTCCCTCGAAGATGGACTAGAGTACTTTGTTTGTGTCAATGGCCATCTCCATGGAAGCTGCTGGCTCACCCCTCTTTCATCGAGCAACGATGATGGAAACAGTGAAGATGATGGTAGTAGTGACCGTCAAAGTGATGGCGATGAAATAGGGACACCATGAAGTTGTGCTTAGGGTTAATGCTGGTCTCTTCCTGAGCTAGAGGTGGATGCAGAAAATGTAGTGCTCTCAATTTAGTTATGGATTCTATGAATGGTAGTACCAGGAAAAATATCTATTCTGGAAAAGGAACAGCATTGCTGGCACTTGCTGAGCACAACAGGAGTAAAATGGCAGTTTGGGATGGGCCTTTGAGTCTAAGCTGTAGGGTCTTCTCTGTTTCGTCTTGTTCCCATGTGTGTGTTATTCATTTTTTTAAATCTTTTTTCATTTGTCCTTTTTCTTTCTAATTTCTGGTTGTTAGTAGAGTGGCACAGGGAGTTAGCTTCCCTTTGGTTTTGCTGACACTCGCTGTAGTTGTAGTTCGAATTCAGAGTAGAATAGTGATCACTAATTAGAATTCTTCTAGTTTGAATTGGTGGTAGCTTATTGACACCCTGAATTGGGAATGTTTGTCTCCTTTTTGTTGCGAGGATGGAGAGAACTATTTTGTATTCGTTGATGCAATTTCCCTTTCTGTTTTATCTCTGGATGTTCCTTTGTTTTTTAGTGACAGTTGGGCTGATGTTTGTTATGCACTTTGTGGTTGGGTATCTGTTTAGTTCTAGATTATCTCTTTGATATGTTACATGCTGTTTTTTGAAAATGATATACCTGCCACGAACATTATAAATTGATTTATCTGATCAATTGAGAAGATTGAGAGGCATGTAAACCAAATGAAAGTGATATTTTAGGGGAGATATTGAGGGGCTCATGTTACTACAAATTTCAAACCCAAAGAGCCCGTCAGAAAATCATGCAACCCAATACCGTCAGCGGGATTTCGTTACACAACTATTTTAGCCACCAAGTTAATGAACATTCTTAATTAATTTAGAGAAATGAGGAAAGAAAAAAAAATAATATAAACATGCTTTGGTTCATTAACTAACTTGTACTATTTTTTACAAGAGCATCTGCTCTCTATTTGTAGCAGTTCTCTACACTTAATCCATGATTCTGATTGTTTACATGTGGTGCAGAAAATAGTTTTAAGGATTACAGGTAGGGGTGAAAACGGGGCGGATAGTGGTCATACCAAATCCGTATCCATATTTTTTTTTCGGATTCGGATACGGATATGTTCGGATACAGATACGGCGCGGATGTTAAACGAATACGAATACGGTTCGGATATTGTCGGATATGGATACGAATACGAATATATTTTGTCGGATACGGATAATATTTTGCTCAATTAATTTTATTAAACAAAAGACAATATTCAAACGGAAGAGTGCAATGTTTATTTTTTTTTATGACTACTATAGAATTAACTCAAAAAAATATAGAAAGACAACCACAAAAAACATCTTATTTGCACATATTGAGACATCACAAAAAGCAAACTTTAATCAAGTTTATAGAAAAATTGGCATCATCTTATAGTAAAAAAAAAATAATCGTCAATTATGATGCTATATATATAATTGAAATAGTTATACCTATATGTCAATTATGATGTTATTTTAAAAAAGTGTTCATTACCATATACAAAACGGATATATCCGTTTTGTATAGAAATACGGATATCCGCATCCATATCCGCACTAATATTGCTTCCCATATCCGTATCCATATCCGTTTAAAAAAATCCAAATCCGCATCCGTATCCGTTTGGATACGGATAGTATTATCCGAATCCGCTATTTTGCGGATATGGATACGGTTCGGAGCGGGAATTATCCGCTCCGTTTTCACCCCTAATTACAGGGCTCAGATAAAATTCATCTATCTACACTATTTATTCATTTATAGAAAACTCAATTCAATGTTTAGAGCTATGTTGTTCATAGATGAGCTGCACGTGCTTGGTATATGAATCAGCATAGCAACTCATGTCAACTGAGACTGTAGTCTTCAAACAGTGCATATTTATCAAGGAAATTTTGATGGCAAATCGTAATAGGGGCTGGTTGGAACTAATTTGAAAGAGTATTCGTCAGTGAAGTGTGTATATTTGTTCCCATAGTAAATATACAAGGTACACTTAAAACCTGCCCTATATTCTTCACATAATACAAAATGCAATGATAAAAAACCACAAATATGCTTTCTGACACTACTTCAAGCAGCATTCTTTTTCCTCCAAATAATCTTTTTATTTTACATAACAAATTACCCTAAATGTTACAAATGAAAAAAGAAATGTGTTCAATTTTAACTAGTACACCTTGTTAGGGAGGGGGTTGTTCTTACTTCCTGTATTAGTTTACAATTAAATGTTTTGCGCGATTAGAAGTGTTGGATTTAGGAAGTTGAAAAAAAAAGATTGATTATTACAGACTTACAATTCAGTTATGTCCGTTACTTTTCTCTAAATATTTTCTAGTGAAACTAATCCGCCAATCAGGACAACAGGAACTAAACTAGAGGCTCCTGGCCCTTCGTGCCTAATGGATAAGTAACAGAATAAACACATTGACAAGAGAGAATAGATTCTCCTTTCATCTAAACTCCATCTCTAAAGTCACAAATTACGGATTACTCCAAAAATGGACCAATTGTCGAAAAAAATAATGTACAACACAAAAGAACGGATAAAACGTAAACATGAATAAATACCCACATTATGCTGAAAAGGGGGAAAAAAATCTGAAAAAGGCGTACCCATGTAAAAGGAGATCATTTGACAAATCTTTTAACATGAAATGGAGCCCCCTTCCTCACACCAGAACCACTGCCACTCTCTTCTTTCTTCTTCTTCATGTAACCAGACAAAGCCTTCTTAGTCTTATTCCATTCCTTTTCTGACTCGGCACTTCTCATGAAGGAGCACACTTCACCCACTTTCACTTTCTGCACAACCCTTCTAACCTCTTGTTTTGCTTGTTTATTTTCATCTTCTGCAACAGTCTCTGTCTCTGTTGGTGTTAAATTTTGACCTTCTTGATTGGACATAACTTTTCTCTTTCTTGATGTAATGGTAGGATCACTTGCTTTGCTTTCTGAAACAGGCTGGTTTGACAAATTTGAGTTGACGCTTAATTGTGTTGAGCTTGAGTTGCCGAATAGGTTTTGAGTTGTATCTCCTACAAGGTCTCTCCAAGCTGATTTCTGAAACCATATGTTGCTGCTTTTTCCCGACTTTTCAGTGGTTTTTTGATCAGTAGGTTCAGGTTGGATATGGTTTTTCATAGAAGAGGAACTAGATCTGGGTAAATGAGAGGAGAATTCATCTACAGTAGTTTTTTCCGTGGCAACAGGGGGTTTTTCTCCATCTACAGGGGTTTTGAGAGCTTTTGACGTGTGTTTTTGTACATTTCTCTTGGGAATCTCCTCTGCTGACATTTGATGGTTTTTCTCTTTCAATTCCTGCAAAAAACAAAGGGTATTAACATTAATATAATGTGTTTATCTTCAAACAATTGGAAGCACCAGATATTTCAAATGACACAACTGAGTTACCTTGTTTGCAAATAAGACCAATTGACATGCATTTTTTGAGCAATTATCTATTATAGATTTCAGAATACTGAACAATATCATTATCCAAGCTATTGTTACATCAACACCACAATAAACTCTTCTAAAGTTTGCTGTACCTGATTAGGAGGCACAACATCTGAAACAGTGAAATCCAATAGAGATTCATCAGACATACGACCAGAAATATTTATCACAAGATCTTCATCTGATTCTTCCTCTGATTCTTCCTTTGCAACTTCCTCAACAACCTCCTCTCCTCTCTCTTCTTCACTCTCTTCATCAGCAGTATTTTTTTCAACCAGTTCAGCGACATCCAGATCTGCACCCAGCTCTTCTTGCTTCTCACCACTCTCTTTCAGAAGCTTATTCATGACAGAGTGCATTATACTGAGCTCCTTTTCATGTGCAGCCGAGTCTAGAGCAGAGAGGTAGGTTTGGTTGACTGACTCGAGAGGGCCACAGTGCTCCTCGCAGTCACAGAAATGGAGGGGAAGAGTTGAAGGCACCTCTACCCTCTGAAAGCTGTACTTGTGCTTTGCACTTCCCTTATAAGGTAACAGTTTTATCTGCATAACAACAAATACCAATACAGATAAATGAGTTGAGCAGTGGTAAAATGGGACTACAGTTCATAATTTGTTCTAGTCTAGCCTTCAAAAAAAAAAAAAAAAAAAAAAAAACTTCAAGTTTCTTCTTTGAATTGGTTAATTTACTAATAAACTAACTAAGATACACTGTAATAAAAATCATCAACCAAGAGCATTTGAAATTGGAACCACAATTGGCTGGTAAGGTTCTGATCAGGTTGTATATTGGCAAGTGGCAGCTAAAGAAAAGTACTCAGTATTACCAGTGCAAAACCCAAGATATTAAAAGCCTCACCTTTTTCAACTTGGGAAAGAAAATACTGATTTTCATGGAATTCAAGTCCAAGTTCTTAGACTTCTTCTCTTCATTGGTTATCTCTACTTCTTGCTCGGCCGGTACAGAAGCTGCAGCATCTGCCTCCCATTCACGCCTCAATCGACTGAGGTAGTGTTCCTTCGCCTTCCCCATCCGAAGCTTCCCTCCTTTCCATTTGCATCCATTATACTGACATCATAAATTTAGAATTAGAAAAAACAATCTGACGAGAATCAAAGCTACCTGGTAACATTCAATTTTCCATTTTGTATCTTTCCAAAAAACTAACCTATCTTCTCCTTTTATCTGACAAACTTGCACAGAGAAAAGTGGAATGAGTCACTATAAAGAAACAATCATGTCTAATTATGCACTATTTATGTAAATTAAACATCTTATCTCACTCACTTGAGCCTCTATTATGCAACTAAATGCCAATAACCAAATTAATGCAAAATTGGGGCATTAGATGAGGCTTGAAATCCTTATTGATACAAAATAATTACGAAAATATAAAGTAAACAGGAAGGGATAGAGAACACTAACAGTGGAGAAGAGCTTGGCCAGAGCCTTATCGGATTGAGGCTCAAAATCCATGTACCCAAAATTGCGCCCGTTAGTGCGAACAAACTCCACATTGCGAACTCGACCGAGAGAGCTAAAAAGCTTCTCTATGTCATCAGTGGTCACACTTGCACCTAAACCC
This sequence comes from Rhynchospora pubera, assembly GCA_028095005.1. NCBI lineage: Eukaryota > Viridiplantae > Streptophyta > Magnoliopsida > Poales > Cyperaceae > Rhynchospora > Rhynchospora pubera. The sequence continues at coordinate 256,412,267 of CM051461.1, read as the reverse complement.
CCGATAAATATCCTAATTGCAGATGGCGTGCCACTCGCACCCATTCCCTCTTCCACTGTTTCTACCATTTCTACTAAAATTTATCGATATTTAATGCTCTGATCAGAGGTTTTGTCAGTGACTCGTCGGCTAGGGTTACAGAGAGGAGGAGAACTCTTCTGTTTGGAAAGAGATGAAGAGGAAGAAGCTGAGAGCGGCTTTTTCTTCGTTTATTTTTTTTTTCCCGTTGTGTAATTTGTTTCGCATTTTGGGCTGGGCCTTGAAAGGATCCAATAAGTCTGAATTTTTTGGGCTAATGGGTTTGGACGTTTCTCAAGTTTCGGGCCGGGTCGGGTCAAGCAGTGGATCACGTAATCAGTCATTTTCACGATTAGACTTCATTTTGATTAGATGGAATGATGGATAAATCAACTTGATTAATGCGTCATGCGTGATCCTTAGGCAACAACTTGGGGTTATGTCTTATGTGATGTGATTTTCTCAAAATCTGCAGTTATTACAGAGTAAATTTACAATCTTATTACATGACTTGAACATATGTACCTTCACTATCAAATTTGTCCATCTACCCTTATTTTGTTGGATTAATTGGTTTTATGCCACTCCGACAAATAGTTAATTAGAGATATGTCATTGTTAGATTGCTAGTTAGATTTATGCCATCATCAAATTGTGTAAATTAGATACATGCCATTATCTTATTCCTAAAATGATTAAATACTAAAAATGACATCCTGAAATCTCTCATTATTTTTAAAAATTCCCAAACTGTCCCTTTAATAAACTCTAAAAATTACGGTTAAAAAAACACTAAAATTTTTCCAAATGCTACATCTATATAGCTTGGCATAATTTATACGGCAATCATTAAGATAGTTGTTATTCTTAAAATTTATAATCTCCTTTAGTTTGACGTTAGAAAAATATTCACATTGTTTTGTTAATCGGTGTAAAATATAATTTACCTGACATTCTCATTATTACGATTCTCCATCCAAACATATAAATATTTTTTTGTTTGAATTATTTTGAAATAAATATAGTAGCTTGGCCTTGGATTCAAATACACACATTCACAAAACATCCTTAGAAATCGTTTTATATCAAAATACATGATATTTTTCTAATTTTGAAAGTTTTGTAGTGGCATAAAACTAATTTATCATTTAGCGATGATATTTTTCTAATTTCAAATTTTTGTAGTGGCATATTTAAAAAGGTAAAATTGGCAAATGAATTTTTCGGTGGCAGAAAAACTAATTTTTACTATTTTATAATGGCATAAAACTAATTTGTCATTTAGTGATGGCATTTTACTAATTTGGAATTTTCACAGTGGCATAAATCTAATTAACCCTATTTTATTTTATTTATTTGTTGTATATATTTATATTTTGATAGTTCTATTTTCCTTCTCTTGTTTTGGTCCCACGTTTCTTCGATCACATTTCAATCCTTAATGAGTTTCTTCACCTCTTAATTTTTTTTTCCGACAAAAATTTCTGTGAATTTTTTTTAGTTGTAATAGTATGAATATCAAGTTAAAAAAATATATATATAACCGTCAATTTTTTAACAAAACATTTTTTTGATTTTAAAGATATAATAAAATGAAATAATATGCATCTGGTGTAAAGATATACATCAAATTCAACTGATTTTAAAGATATAATAACATGTTTGTTATAAAAGTTATTTATTTGTATAATAAAAGTATAAAACTAATAATTTTTAAAATATGAATAACGATTCCAACAGTGTAAATATTTGCTTAACCTAATCAACAAAAATAATCCTGTTTATAAGAAATTTGATAAGAAAATGCTATGCTTCATGTATAAAATAAGCGCATGGAACCACTATTATCTATTGTTAGAAATATTTAGGCCTGATCAAATTCTCTCTTTTTTTAGCATGGGATTTTATTTCATTAGAAAATTTTTGTGATCAAAATAAATGAATTTGGTATCATTTGGTTAGAATTTTTATGCAATTAGATTCAACGAAATTCTAAAAACTCAATTCAAATGAAATGAAATAAAAAATCGTAGCCGTTCATAATTTTGTAAAAAGTGTCGGATTTTCTACTCATCATATATCAAAAAATTATTTTACCTCTGAATTTAGTAATTTACCTCCTCCTCCTCCTCAATCCTCATATTTAATATCAGTTATTATGAAAAATTAATTTGGGATGAATTTGAAAGATTTGACTTCCGAAATTCTCAACTGAAAGTCTGGAGCGAGTCTGACGGATCCTTGTGGAATTCATTCCGTTCCGGAGCTGCTTCCTGTGGTTCTGAAGTCTGAAGTCTGAACTAAACAAACACTAATCAAACCAAAGAGAGAAACGAAACGGAGGGGAAGAAGGAGAAGAATAGAAGAGATGTTTGTGGTGTCGTGCCTGACCTCGTGCTGCGCCAGCTGCGCGTGCGGCGCGTGCATGTCGGCGGCGTCGGCCATCTCGCGGCGCTCGGCCCGGCTGGCCTACTGCGGCCTCTTCGCGCTCTCTCTCATCCTCTCCTGGATCCTTCGCGAAGTCGCCGCTCCTCTCCTCCAAAAAATCCCTTGTAAGCAGCCTTCTTTTCCTCTTTGACCTCGTTTGTGATTGCTATTTTTTTGGGTTCTAGAGTTGGCATGTTTTACTTGTAGATACCGAGTTCCTTTCTTCAATGTTTTGCCACATAATTAACACACTGGAAAAAATCGAGATCGACTTTTAAAAGAGCTATCTATCTTTGCATCTTGCAGGGATTAATACTTTTGCCCACACCCCTTCCAAGGAATGGTTTCAGACTAATGCCGTCCTGCGTGTCAGTTTGGGGAACTTTTTGTTTTTCGCTACATTTGCTGCCATGATGATCGGTGTCAAAGATCAGAATGATAAAAGAGATGCGTGGCATCATGGTGGCTGGGTCTTGAAGGTTGTTGTTTGGGCTGTGCTTATTGCTCTCATGTTCTTCTTACCAAATATTGTCATCACTATTTATGGTGAGAAGCACTTCTTATTTTTTGGGGAATCTTTCTTTCTCTTGGATCATTCTTTTTCCTCTGGTCTATTTAGTCAATTAGAAGCACTATGCATTTCTGAAGGCTTGTGTTTTCTTTATGAATGCCACTTATTTTGAGCATAAATTACATTGAAATCAAAGTAGATGACAGTGTAATTAATAATTAAGTCTACATCTTCTGGTACGATGTCTTTCTGTCTAAAAGTACCACCTTTTTTTTTTTTTTGCTAATTTCATCAGCTATTAATTTATTGTAATATTGTAAGCTGCAATTTCAATTTAAACATTTTGATGGAATTGAAATTATAAATCCATGTGGAAGCACTATAAGGGGATCCTTCAAGTTTTTTTTACAGATCTAACACATGTAGAATAGAAATCTTATGTTAAATATATGTTTTCGTACTTGATTAACTTTTATGTTTTTATTTATGCAGAAACTTTGTCAAAATTTGGCTCTGGGTTCTTTCTCTTGGTGCAAGTGGTTATTCTTCTAGACTTTTTAACAAGCTGGAATGACTCATGGGTGGAGAAAGATGAGCAGAAATGGTATGTTCAATTTCTTTCAGGAACACATATTGGCTGATTTAATTTTTTTTCTCATGAATTATTCAGTAACATTGTATACACCTTGTCAGGTACATTGCATTGTTGGTTGTATCGGTGGTTTGTTATCTAGCTACATTTGCTTTCTCTGGGGTGTTGTTTGTTTGGTTCAATCCCTCAGGACATGACTGTGGTCTCAATATTTTCTTCATTGTCATGACTTTGATACTTGCTTTTGCCTTTGCTATTATTGCCTTGCATCCTCAGGTAAGTTGTAATAAACAGTGCCTTCTGTTGCTATCTGTTCAATGAAAGTTTAAAGGGAGCCACTAAAATTCTCTGATACTGAGAAAAATCTTGTTTTCCGGATGTCACAATAAATTCCAGTAATATGATCTGAAGTGGAAAAGCAACATAACAGTGCAAGATAATGTTCATTGTGATGATGGTTTTTCATTCATGTTGTCAATATACCATAAAAATTCTTTCTGTAGCTATTCATCAAAGGCTAAACAGAGTTTAGTTAAAATATTTGGTTATCACTAATGTACTTTTAAGTTTGTATGATGCGCCATTATTCTTGTAATTATAAGATAGTGTGCATTTTTATACAAATCTCTAACTAATTTTTCTTCATTGTCAATACTACAAAATTATTAGGTAAATGGAAGCTTGATGCCAGCATCAGTGATATCTATTTATTGTGCATACCTCTGCTACAGTGGCCTTTCCAGTGAGCCAACAGACTACGAGTGCAATGGCCTCCACAGGCACTCTAAGCAGGTCTCCACTGGGACTCTTGTTCTTGGAATGCTTACCACTGTGCTTTCAGTTGTGTATTCAGCTGTTAGAGCTGGATCTTCCACAGCCTTTCTCTCTCCTCCCTCCTCTCCAAAAGCAGGTGAGAGTTATCTCTTTCAGATCATATGGCTCAAATGTGTGATGGGTGTTGACTGGGTTTGCGATTTTTCCTTCTCTTTTCTTTTCCTTTTTTGTCTGGCGGCGGTTGTGGTTGCAAGCAGTGACCTTTGGATTTTTTTTTTTTTTTTGGCTGTGGACATTTGTAAAATTCTTTTCAACTGTTGCACATTAAAATGGCGAAGTACTTGTTGTCATACAACTAATTGTTTAGCCCCCGAGACTGTATACAGTTTTAGCAAGAAAGTTTTGTCCTGTGAAAATGATGAACAATAAATTATTTCTATTGATTTGCTGAAAACCTATTTATCTTTAGGTGCTACATCTCCACTGCTGGAGGGAGACAATGAAGCTGGAAAATCCAGCAAAGATGCGGAGGCAAAGCCTGTAAGCTACTCGTACACATTCTTCCATCTAATATTTGCATTGGCGAGTATGTACTCCGCCATGCTTCTCACCGGCTGGACAAGCTCAACTTCTGGTAGCTCTGAGCTGATTGATGTGGGATGGACCACAGTTTGGGTCAGAATTTGCACCGAATGGGCCACTGCAGCTCTGTACATTTGGACCCTTGTGGCTCCTTTGATTTTCCCAGACCGTGAATTCTAATATACAATGCCTTGGTTTTGTTCCACTTCAAGTGTATACAGACATTGGTATGATCTCATCTTTTCCCTTCTAATTCATCTGCATGATTGGATTGGAGCAGAGATGTTTGCTGATGCCATAGACGAGTGAAAAATCTAAATAAATTCATCGTTGGAGTGTGTATAATATGTATATATGATGTTTGCTCGGTTGTAATGATCAGCAACTCTGAAATTGCATGTAGATTGTTGTGTGAAGAAGAGGGTATTTAAAATGGCTTATCGTCTCCTATGGTTATGTTGGTGTTTCCTCTGGAAAGCAATTTGGTCGTCTTGTCTTGCTTGTATCTAACAATCTGATTGGCCAGTTGACCTGTGATTTTCAAACAAGGAAATGCTGCTACCTAGAGTTGCAAGTCCATGGAAACATGGGTAGTAAGGATTGAGGCTTATTGGTCTTTTGTTGCACGGAGTAAGCAAACACCACTGAATTGACTTTCAAGTAGTGTTTTCAATACCGTACTGGATACCAGAAAATTTCAGTAATGCCAGGAACTGGAACAATGGCTGAAACGGCTCTATTTGGTATTGTGAGACAAAATACTGGAAAATTTCAGAAAATATCAAGTTTCAGCCATCTTGCCAATAGAGGTGCTGGTACGGTATTAAAAACACTGCTTTCAAGTGTCAGTCTTATGGTTTTTTGTTGCATGGAATAATTAAACACCACCGAAGTAACTATCATCAAGGATCGTGTAGTTTTCTATCTATCATCAAAACTGGAAACTTGGGTCCGACTGGAACTAATATAATTGCGACTTTAGTTCTTTCTTTATTTATTTACGGTCCTTGGGCAGTTAGGCTTACCCATGCATCCACACAAGACCCCACATCTCTTGGTGGGGCTCAAACCCAGAACTCTTCGTAGAGAGTGTAGTTATAGCTGAGACAGATTCAGCCTACGCGTTGTCACTTTAATTTAAATCACCAGAAAATGAGTTGAGTATAAGAATTGAATTCTCATTTCTTTGTAGAGAGTTTAGTGCTTTACTAGCTAATGTTTTGAATATAAGAATTGAATTCTCATTTCTTTGTAGAGAGTTTAGTGCTTTACCAGCTAAAATAGTCCAGTACCTTACCAGCTGAGACAGTCCAGCCTAGGCATAGTGACTTCAATTCAAATCACCAGAAAAGGAGTTGTAGAGAAGAATTGAATTTTCATTTCTTTGATCAAAAGTTAATATCATCATGGAAGTTTCAATAACTGAAACTTAATTGATTCAGAAAGTTAAGTAAATTGACAACACTATTCATTTTAAAGCTCTAACTAGGTTGAATTGATTGGAGAAATAGAAGCTTGAATGAGTGCAATACAACGGCAATTAAATTAGTGCAATACAAAAGAAATTTAAATTAAAGGAGAAATGAGAAAGATATAACTTCAAGTTAAGATGTGAGATCCGTCGACATACAAGCTAACATGAGCATCTCCACTCAGCTACAGCCCACAGAAGGTCAGAAGGTAGGAGGAGGGGGGACTTTATAAGCCAAGGGTTTGACATGTATGAGGTTTAGCCGAACTTTTAGGTTAGTAAATTAATTTGTTAAACCTATAACTATCTAAAAGTACTAATTTTAATTTTTGGTCCCACTAATTTATGATGTTGCCAAACAGAAAGTAGTGAGTCTCGCAGGTTCCCTTTCTAAAATCTTATCCAAGTGAAATACTTGTCCTCTTCATTTCCGCTCCCAAATAATGTTGAATGGAAAATCCAATTTTATTTTGCATTTTAGTTGTTTGGAAGATTTTTTATTTGACATATAATAAAATAATTATCTCTTTTAATTTTACTTTTTGTTATATATAGTCTTTGTGTTTAGAGAAGCCGGCGCCTGGTAGCTATCGACACCAAATTTGTCCTTTTGCATCTTGCATTGCTTAAACATGTTTCGATTCCTTGTGAAAAAATTACAAGAGTCCCTGACTATCCATATTATACCCCACGTTTTTTAAAAAAATCATAAAAAATGTGTTTTTTTTAAAGATAAATTGGGGGTCTAAGTTGTCTAACTTATTTTTAAATTAAATGTTTATGAAAGAGTCCCCAGTCAGATTTCGAACATGCGACCTTTCACTCATTGCTCAAGGAATTAAGGTGCATTGCTTTTTGCCACTAGTGCTATTTTTTTTTTTTAAAAAAAATGTGTTGTAAGTGCTTGTTAAAATATTTCTCTTACGATTAAACTGGAGTGTTTGTTGGCGGGTGAAGGTGCCAGCAGTGCCAGCCTACATATAGGCGTCCAAATGATTGAGTTTGTTTTCAACAAAATAAAATTTATTTCTGATTGAATCAGTCAATTGTTTCGAATCAGTTTTAAAAAAAAATTGTATATATAAAAGTTCAGTTTACAATTCGGTCGATGGGATTATCGTTCATTCGATTTGGTTTATATTTATGCAAATTGGGAAAAAAAAATATTAATTAGACAGTTCAATTTAAATTGAACCGATGAATCCTTACAAAACTGAATGGTTAATCTATCCTTTAGTATTTTATATTAAAGCAGTAATACGTAGTGCTTCATTTCAAAAATCATATATTATAACATTTAGATTAACTTTCGAGTAAATTAAAATGCAGGGATGTCATCACTGTAAAAATTTCTTGTTTACGACTATAAGTATGAATATTTTGATGAGTCACTATTACATGACCTAATATTTACGGCCCGATTACATTTATTTAATTTAACATTAGAATAATTAGTAGGGAAGGATAATATATTTTTTCTCAGCAAGTAGTTTCTTGTTTAAAACTCCTTAGCACGAATAGTAATGATTAGTGTTTTGTTATGTAATAATTCCGGTACAAATATTTCCGTAGAAAGTATATAAATATTGAGAATTTTTACTGTCAAATCGATTTGACAGATTATTGTGTTATTAAATTAGATCACATGTTAATTTAGAAAGTTCAAATGATCCAATCAACATCCAATGTAATATTCATATTTAAATCTCTTTGGAGAATAAGTCATTAATATTTTTTTTAGATTTTTGAAAAATTTAAAAATAGTAGAAATTTAGCATTTAATAAATTTTCGATATAAAACCACATTAATCAGTTTTAAATCAGTCATTTTAAAATGTTCATGTTGAGAATCAATACGGATTCATGACCCTCGCTCAAAATGATTTGATGGCAGTATTTTCCTAATAAATATTTACAGGAAGCGAAGAGAAAGCACTAAACATACAATGAGCCATCCATGCCATAAACTTTTCGTTGTTAAGGAGCAAAGAAACGTGTCTTTTACTAATTAACTGGCTGTCCACTTGGTAGTTGGTACCTTATCAATTGATTCTCATTACCCAAAAAAAAAAAAAAAAATTGATTCTCAGTTTCCTTGGTACTTCCTTCCGCGATCAGTTCCCACTTGATTGACTTGACTTTTCAATCATTCATTCTTTTTTTTTTTTTTTTTTTTGATAAGCTACCTAGAGTTTTCATTATCGCTTACGTCCAGTAATGCACTATCAAGGAATTATTGAAAAAAAAAGCAAAATACGACAGGGAAACAACTACCTGTGGAGAGTGGAGAGCTGTTCTCTGTTACTTCCCTGCACCATGGCCGGTGTGGGGGAGTTGATTGCCATGGCCGTGGTGAAGGAGTTGGCTAAAAAACTAGAGGCACCTCTTCTCAAGAAGATGAGTCTGCAATGGGACTTCAAGGACGACTTGGAATACACTGAGGCCACTCTTTCAATGCTTCAGGCAGTTCTCAGGGATGCCCAGAACCGATCTGCCAAGGAGATGGCTGTTTGCCTCTGGCTAAAGAGCTTGAAGGCTGTCGCATACGACCTTGAAGATTTTTTCAGCTGCTTTGCACCTGACGTCCCCCGGAAGGTCAGCTTCTGTGCAGTTGAAATTCTTTCTTTCTTCTCTTGAATCTCTGATGGTTGAATTATTGTTCTCTCGGCTCACATTTTCGTTTGCCGGTGAATTGGCATTGGATCTGTCCTTTCCAGTTCGGCTGGGTTGGGGGTAAGATTAGGATCAAATGTGGGTTGAATTGGCGCTGTTATTTTTATAAGTATTAGTTGGAGAGGTCTGAGCATATATGTTGGACAATGATACGTACCTAATCTTGTAAAATGTTAACATGAAGATGTTTCTTTGATAAAGGTCAGCATCTACAAGCATCATACTGATCATATGAGTATACATTTCGGGAGGTTTATTTGTAGGTCTTATTGACCTGAATCGTATGAGATTTAATTTTAAGGGACAGCTGAATCATAAGAGCCGAATATTTTTTTATAAAATGTGAATCTCAAAAAGAAGATTCTATCAGAACATCTTGGTTGAATAATAAAAGTTGTAGCTCAGATTAAGGCTGATTGTAGTTAATTTAACTGAGCAAACTTTTGAATTCTGATTCTGGTACAATGGCTTAACCAGATCAAAAAAATAACTGGACAGTTGGGTTCAAATGATGAAGTTTTGAGATAATTGAAGTGGACGGTGATCCGATGTGGGTTGCAGATCTAGACTGTTAACGAGTCGGATAAACTATTTTGACTTAATACTACACCCTAGAAATTAATTTTGTTATCATCAGACAACCACGTAATCAAATAATTAATTGGGGGAGATGTTTCCTAATCAATTTTTTTTTGTGTTATTTGGACCTCACATTTATTTTCTGTTCATGCTTTAAAAACATATATCTGCAAGGTTAAGTGTAATTTGGAAGACCAAATTTTATGTAGCTGGAATAATAAGAATATTCATACAGATTATATTTTCATACCAGAACATTTTTTTACACATTACATGTGCATCAAATTTAGCTTTCCAAAGCCTGAAGAGGGAAGAACATTTCATGCCAGCTTAACTGTACTACTTGCTAATAATGGATTAAAAGAATATATTTGGTTCTTTTATTGCCATTCAGATTTGTTTAATTGGCCAAATGAGTTCAGAATTCAGATTGATGGATCATGATCCAACCTGCTGCATTTTACAAGTTTTTACGTGTGCAAGATATCAATTATAGTATTGGAGATTCACCATATATATGATCAGAAGTTCCAAAAATTTTTGGTTAAACCGTATATGCTCATAGCATTTACATACCTAGGAATTACACCTAGTACAGAGTCCTGCAACAGTCGGACCTGTCGTCTTTAGTAGTACAAAGCATCTAAACTTTATTTTCTTCTACATCAATGACAGATTTCCCGCCTGTCAATGATGTTTTTGGCTCACAAAATGAAAAAATTGAGGGAAAAATTGGACAAGATAGCATTATTGAGAAGCAAATTTCAATTTAAGGAGGAAACGTCTTCCCATCAGTTGGATGAAATCAGGAAACGACAAACTTTTTCAGAAGTTGATGACAAAAGAATAAGAGGGAGAGCTAAGGAGAAGGAAACAATAATGAGGATGTTATTGGATATGCATCTTGAAGAAGATATCTCCTTCATCCCCATAGTTGGCTTGGGGGGTCTAGGTAAAACAACCCTTGCCCAATTAGTGTATAATGATGAGAGAGTAAAAGAAAACTTCGATTTAAGAGCATGGGTTTATGTGTCCTTGGAATTTGATTTGAAAAGAATAGGAGAAGCTATAACATCACAGATTAAACAGGAGCGTTGTGATTTTAATGACCTACAATCTGTAAGAAACTCTCTTGGAATAATTCTTAATGAAAAGAGATGCTTGATAATTTTAGATGATCTATGGAGTGAGGATGTGGATAAGTTGAATGATTTGAAGTTGATGCTGAAAGGTGGGAGAAAAGGAAGCAAGATTATCATAACCACCAGAAGCCAAAATGTTGCTAAACACATCGGTGGGGGGTGCTTTCACAGGTTGGAGCTATTAACAGAAGATGATTGCTGGTACTTGGTGAAGGAAAGAGTTTTTGGTAATGGTGAAGTTAATTCAACTCTCGAAGAGATAAAAGGAGAGGTTGCCAAAAAGTGCAATGGAGTTCCCTTAGCGGCAAATTCACTTGGGAGCATACTACTGTTTTTAGGAGGGCTTGATGCATGGTCATTTATAAGAAACAGTGATGTATGGGAGTTCAATGAAAATGATGGATACCCAACTGAAAGTAAAATCATGGAATCACTTATGCTAAGCTATTACCATATGCCAGCCCCATTGAAATTATGCTTTGCTTATTGTGCTATTTTCCCCAAAGGCTTTGAAATAGACAAAAATCAGTTGATCCGGCAGTGGATTGCTCTGGGTTTCATTCAATCAACAAAGGAGGATTCAATATTGCAAATTATTGCTGAAGAATACGTAAATAATCTTTTGTGGATGTCATTTCTTCAGTATTCTCCATTGGAGGATAAGAACAAAAGGGTACTCTGCATGCATGACTTGGTGCATGACCTTGCTAGGTCTGTTGCTAGGGATGAGGTTCATATTGTGGATGCCAGAAACGAAACTAGTACTGCTTTAAGTAAGTATTCTCGGTACATATTGATGATAAATTTTACAGATTCATCAGCTATTTCTAAAATTGTACCTAAAAGAGCAAGGTCACTCCATTTTAAAGATTGCGGTCTGCTCAAGGTTCCTAATAAAGTACTCTCAAACAGTAAATATTTGCGTGTCCTTAATTTGAGTGGCTGTTGCAATGAGAAGCTTCCCCTTTCCATTATCGAGTTGAAGCATTTGAGTTACCTTGATGTTTCAAACCTACCAATTATAGCATTCACTATCCCTAGCGGTAGTGTGAATAGAATCCAATATTTGAATCTACATGGTTGCTCTAATCTTGAGCTATTACCTGAATCAATCAGTAGTCTTACTTCATTGCAACATTTGGATCTCTCAAATTGTACAAATCTTCAAGGTTTACCTGAATCTATTGGAAACCTTGTAAAACTTCAGTTCTTGGACCTTTCAAGCAATCATGAACTTAGAAAGCTTCCACTATCAACCTTCCGGTTAAAGGAATTAGTCCATCTAAACCTGTCTGATTGTTACAACCTTGAGATATTTTCAGATTATGTAGGCAACCTAAAAAGAGTTCAATTTTTGGACCTATCATGGTGCCTCGGGCTTCAGAGGTTGACTGAGTCAATTATTAAGCTTATACGCTTGAAACATCTAGACATATCAAATTGTAGGCACATAAAATTGTTACCAGAACTTTTGGGAAACCTCTCAGAACTCGAGAATTTGAATCTGTCAGGCTGTAGTGAAATTGAAACATTACCCGAGTCAATTACTAATCTCAGCAACATGCTAAGCCTTCGCCTCTGTGATTGCAGAGGCCTTCAAACACTTCCAAAATTATTTGGTGATTTATGTAAACTTGAGCTATTGGACCTATCAAATTGCAGTGGACTTCACATCTTGCCTGAATCTTTGGGAAACCTTGTGAATTTGGAACAGCTAAATTTATCCTCATGTTACAAACTCGAGGAGCTTCCCAAAAGTTTTGGCAACCTTCATAAACTGCGATATCTGAACTTGTCCTCATGTTATGGACTCCGGATGTTGCCCGAATCATTCAATAATCTTGAAAATTTAGTAAACCTCGACTTATCATATTGTTGCAGCCTCAGTGAGCTTCCAAAAATGGTCATCAGTAATTCCAAGCTGCAGAATTTGGAGCTCTTAGGTTGTACCAGTTTAAAACAACCAACAACAGGTATTGAGAAAATCGTTAATACCAACATGTCAGGTGTAGTGCAAAGACTGCCTCAGTTGTTTGAATGTAAAGAAATAGGAGAAGGCTCTGATTGTGGGAGCAGTAGCATTGTACTGCTTGGGAACCTAAACAAAACTCAGGGAAAATTACAGATTACCCATCTTGAGAAAGTGACTAGACCAGGAGATAGTGAAAAAGCAAAATTATGCGAAAAAGAGAGGCTGCGTTCATTAGCACTACAATGGAGTACATATCCTACTCGAGCTACAGATAGCACATTGATGGATGAAAACATTTTGGAAACGTTGAAGCCACATCAGAATCTTGAGCGCCTGACAATAAATGGTTATTCTGGAAATAAATTCCCCAGTTGGGCAATGGAGTTGACATCCTCTCTCCCAAATTTGGTTCAAATTCAACTGTGTAATTTGGCAAAGTGTGAGCAGCTCCCTTCATTTGAGAAACTTCCAAACTTGGAGGTATTGGAGATAGAAAACTTGCCAAATATTAAAAAAGTGGATAAAGATGTATCTGTTGGAAAGCACTCATTCCGAAAATTACAGGGGCTCGTTCTCAGAAACATGCCTAACCTCATGGAGTGGAGGACGACATTGTCTTCAAAGTATGATGGTCACATGTTCCCCAAACTTCAGAAATTTGAGGTAAACAAATGCCCCAATTTGCAGTTTGAGCCATTTCTACCGGATAGTGCGAATTGTGTAATAATAGATAGTAGCAAGCTGCTGGGATCACCAAACAGCAAAGTATCTTCGAGGCCCCGGATTTCTGGGTTATACATAGAAAACTGTGATTCTTATCTTGATTGGAGCATGCTAAGCTATCTAGTTAATCTTGAATATCTAGAAATTAATAAGTGTGATAAGCTGATGACTTTGCCAGAGGGTATTAGATCTCTGAAGTCCTTAAAGTACTTGCACGTAAGTTCTTGCAAGAATCTAGTTAGGCTGCCTGAGTGGCTGGAGAGGCCAAGCACGCTGAGGAGGTTATGGATTAGAAAGTGTGACCATCTATCTGATGTAACAAGAATTAAAAAAGAAGATAACAATCAAACTGCTAAAACTTCAGAAGGTATGTATCGTGCGTTTTATCTATTCATCTTTGTGATAATCTAGGCTTTCCATACTGAACTGACATACTAACTGCCTAGATTTATACTGGTAACGCTGCTAATTTGGTACCAACTGCCTAGATTATGTGAAAAATTGTGTGGAATTTTATAACAGCAATTGTCAAAGACCTCCAGTGGAAGTGCAAGTAATTTTGGCTAGTCAAAAAGAAATACACCAAAGAATTTGAATTTCAACTCCACTGATAGGTCATTAATGGAAGAAACTCTAAAATTAAGAACAAGATATTATGATGCTCAGTAATTTGTTATACTTGTCTGAACAGGTATTTGGAAGAGGACGCAATCTAAAATATATGAGTTTCCACCGGAGACAACACAATATTCCTCCTGGGAGCTAGCCTACAATGAACGAACATTTAAGAAATCCAATGAAGACGACGGATCAGATTTAGCATCAGGTTTAGCGATATAAATATAGCTTCCAACAAGTCACATGCATGCTATTTTTATGTGAGATAGTTTAATCAGATCGTGCCTCATCGTGGTGATAAAAGTCAAATAAATCGTGCAGTAATACAGGTGAGAAGCATATGTGAGATAGTTTAATCAGATGTATCACAGATTGAACTCTAAACATATTCACAAAACAATCACAATTCCTTTTACCCATAAGAATAATCAATGATTAGTCTCCAAATTTAGAATGGATTAGAGAAATTTTTGCACAAGTACCTGAAAAAAAATACGCATAATTTTAAGAATTATGAACACTTTCGTTTTTTGAAAGCACCTTTTAAATTAATTTTTAAAAGAAGTGAAAAAATAGAATGAGGAATATTCAACAAGTCAATGAAGTGGGAACTGGTCGGGGAGGGAAGTACCAAGGAAGCTCCAAAATCAATTAATTTAGTGACCCAGTGCCCAACTAATCGGTTACTGTTAGACACATTTTTTTTTATTGACGGCTCACTATATAGTGCATTGTTTCTACTTTGCATAAACATTTTTTAATTTGTGACCCCACCAACTAATCATGCCTCTTTTAATTTAAAGCGCGACACCATGAACTAAACATATTCGTTTTCTTCGTTTCTAAGACCCTTGTACTATTTTTTCACTGTCATTTTTGCCCGGCAGCAGTCATTACAATAGTTAGTTAGGTACATATTTCTATGGTTACGGACATTTAGTGAATTACAGGAGCTATGATACATAAAACATTCATGGTAAACCAGAATTTAGGCGGTTTGTCATTGAAGTTCTCCACTGCCGCCCATTGGAACGTCCATGTCAAACTAACAATTTTTTTCAAATGAAAAGCAGAAGACAGCATTTTATTCTTAATTACTGAATTAGAATCTGATTTGTAATGTCAAATTAAGAATTCGATGCTTTAAGTAACTCGTAGTTGATAGAAATCTTTCTGCTTCCCATTTGAAGATTTTGGTCCTAGATGGCAAATGTTGATAGTTTACTTGGGCTTTCATTGTCTAAGCATTAATATTTCAGAAGAAAATAGGCCGAAAAGGTAATACACTTGTCAAGGCCCAAAAAGGACCTTGCGCCTTAATTCGTGTGTTTGGATGCTTCGCGAACAAAGGACGAACAAGAAGAAGAACAAAGGCCCACGAACAAAACTAGTTTGTGAAAATCGGAAAACTAAAAACTAGAAAGAAGTTTACGAACTACGGTTTTTCGTGGGTTGTTTGGTTCGTGCGAACAGCGCTAGTTCACGTACTAGCTGTTTGTGACACATTCCAAACATATATAATGTAAACAAAAAGCATTATGAGCGATATCTTATTTTGCCGTATGTGTCATGAATTATGTCTCATTTTCTTATGATTAACATGAATTATGTCCCACCAATATTCTACTACTAAATGAAATTTTAATAAACCACTAAACAAATATCAGCGAATACAAAATTTTTTTACTAAGAAAAAATAATATCCAAAATCTTGTCCTACTAAATACTAGATACATGCATAAGAAAAATGTTGAGTGCCTAAAAATAAGGCGACCCAGGGGTACCCAAAACAGCTGTAGCAAAGACAAAGGAGAGCCACGTCATCAATATCTAAAAACAGGGGCGGATCCACCACTCGGGCGGGTGGGGCTAGAGCCCCACCTACCGTCGTCGAGCCTCTGGAACCCCTCTTTAGCCTCAGCGAATTTTTTCTGTCATTGGAGCACTCAAAGACGACATGTCCAGAAGACCTGCGATAAGAAAGTCCCGCAGAAGCTAAAAGGCAAGTTCTACAGGACAGCGATTAGACCTGCGATGTTGTATGGCGCAGAATGTTGGGCTACTAAAAGACGACATGTCCAGAAGATGAGTGTAGCTGAGATGCGTATGTTGAGGTGGATCTGCGGTCACACGAGGAAAGATCGGATTAGAAATGATGACATACGAGATATGGTTGGGGTCGCACCAATAGAGGAGAAGTTGATCCAACATCGTTTGAGATGGTTTGGACATATCCAACGCAGACCTCCAGAGGCACCGGTACGTATCGGAATTCTTAATCATTTCGAGAACACCCGGAGGGGGAGAGGGAGACCAAGATTGACATGGGAAGAAGCGGTGAAAAGAGACCTTAAAGAATGGAACGTCTCCAAGGAGTTGGCGATCGATAGGAGCGCTTGGAAGTTAGCAATTCATGTACCGGAGCCATGACGTAGGAACTTAGGGGTAGGAGCGATGCCATAGGTTTGTAGGTCCCTCTATTAGGTCACGGTCGAGGTCTAGGTTTCTAATATTACTATTATTATTAGAGGTATTATTATTAGTATGGCTAGTCTTACTATTAGTATTTTTTATTTATTTATTTATTTTTTTTCTCGATGTGTTCTTTTGTTGGGTTTCTTTCTAGCCTACCCCAACTTGTTTGGGACATAAGGCTTAGTTGTTGTTTGTTTGTATTGGAGCACTCAAAGGTGGGGCTGAAGAATAAAAAAACAGAAACCGTTCGATCAAATGATTAATTGGAGCACTCAGCTCTATCTAATATTTTTTTCTAGATCCGCCACTGTCTAAAAAATATCCAAAATCATGTCTAACCAAATACCAGATACGTGCATAAGAAAAATGTAAGAGTGCCTAAAAATGAGGCGATCCAGGGATGCCAAACAGCTATTAAAGGCGAGCCACGTCATCAACCCCGAGAGAAAGCTCCTACAGTTTGCGTAAAGGTCTCAATCAGGTTCCAAATTGTGCAAGCTTCGGTCCAAATAATCTTAATCCAAGTGCACACGACCTTCATGCCAACGCAACAGACTCCATAGAAAAGCCGCATACATGTACAAATGAGAAACTGAAAGAAAAGGTAATTAATTAATAATAAATCTAAAGGGCATCAAATTAAAAAACGTAAGCTGTTCGTGTTAATTATAGAAAAGCCGCAACAGACTCCACGTTTTTTTTATTCACCCGAAGAATCAATAAATTAAGATGTGATTTAGAGTTAACAATCGGTTCAGTTAATTATCGATTACTAGGAAACTGTTCGTGTTGCCAATATTATAAAGTTCTTTTTTTTTTAACTGAAGTTTACCAATTGAATATAAAAAAGAAACATAGATTCAGTTAATGTACCTTTAGAAGGTTGCCCTGACAAGTCCGTTTGATCATTTTGGTTTGTTGCAAACTGATCAAAAGTTGTTTTGATGTTGGCTATCGATAAATCTGCAAGTTCTTCCATCATACATAAATTTGACAAAGAGATGTTGTATATTGTGGAGAAAACATTTGTAATGCACATCCATGTCGGATGGTGTAAACTGTAGAGATTTTAAATTACAGGAACATATGGATATAGGTACGATTTATATCTCATTCAATTATTAATTTCTAAAAGCAAACAAAATATGAACTATCCATAACTGATATCTAGTACGGTTCCGACATGTATAATGATATAATATACATAATAGAGAGATAAATTTAATTAAATTCATTTGATCGAACTCCCACTTAAATTTTATCAGATCTCAATTTTTAAATCAATTCAATGTAATTTTAAAATTCATTTTACCGTTCGATGTCATATAGATATTGAAATTTGTTTACAGACCAAATTTTATATATTTTTATTTTTTTACTATTTTTTTTAGAATTTTAGAAAATGTTCAATATAATTAGTTATGGAGGCTCCAAAATCAATTGTTTTTAAAAATATGAAAAAATAGTAAATTAATTTCAGAAAATATTAAATTTTGTCTTCAAGTAAATTTCAATCTCATTTGACCATTTGAACTTTCAAAATTGAGATCCGATGAATTGAAAGTCCAGTCAAATGAATATTATATCTGCGTTTATTGTATGAATCTTTGTTATGATAGATAGCAAATCCAATTGAACTCAACGAAAATTCTTTTTTGCAGAATCAGATAAAATTAAGATATAGATTGACCTTGGGAATTAATTTAATGAAAAGTAAAACGTAAAAATTTATTTATGCGTACCTTTTAGGAGAAAAGAAAACAAATGAAAGAACGAATTTCTCACCACCGGATGCTTGAGGTGTAGTTCAAGTATTTATAGTTTAATAATTGATAGGTCCTATTTTGGTCCGCACTTTCATTTATTTAGTAAAATAGAGATCTGATACCTAAAAGTGCTTTTAGCTTGGATCAATAAATACTAGGCTATATTTAATTAACACTTTAGCATCTCCTATAATTTATAGTATATACAAATTCAACATACATTGCACTGCAGGCTCAATCCTTGAAATGAGCATTCTAAAATTGTGATTGAAGGAAAGATCTTCTTTTGAAATATATGCATTTCTATTATTCTTAACAATTAGTAATTTACGATACGTGCCATGGCTTGATTACCATCGCGTGCCATCACTGAACAGAGGACGCTCGTGTGACTAGCAGGTGTTTGTTATTTATGTTCAATTTAATAACCAATTTGCTCAGTTTAAAAATCAAATGTGTTCAGTTAAATGTGTCAACTGATGATTTTTATTACATACTACCATCGCTAGGGGCAGAGTCAGAAAATTTTTTAGTTGAACCAGACTGGTTCGTGATCCATTCTAATTTTTTCATGTAATTTTTATCTAGTTCGTGACCTATTTTGTTTCCATTCGCACCTATTAAAAAGTTAAAAATTAATACTTAATAAATTGAATATTTATATATAATAAACTGAATACTCATTAAACTGAATATTTGTATTTATTAACTAAACATTTTTGCTTATAGCATTTATGTTTTTTATTACAACTAACTAAACATTATACTTAACTAACATAACATTTGTACTTACCCAACTGAACATTTAGATAAGAAATAAAAAAATACAATAAACATGTTGAACACACTGAATAATTGTAAGTTTGTAACAGAAAGTTAACATTTATATCTAATAAAGTGAACACTTATAACAATGGAGTGAAAATAACAGACGCTAGATGAGGAGACAATCGAGAGAGCGCCTGCTCAACAACATTATTAGAGATGGTAATAATCAATTTTCATTTAACCCTTATTGCAACATTGTTAATGCGGATTACTTTTGAAGCTCTGAAAAGTATGGAGGCCGAAATTATTTTAAACAGAAATTTACACCCTAAAATTTTAATAAAAATAATTAATTAAATTTTTTTTAATAAGAAGAAAGTTCTTACGCAGTTTATAAAGGTGTACACTCTCTCTCCTTCATACCCGTTTTATAACCGAGTAAGAAGGCTTCTTACCCTTTTATAAAATGGGTACGAAAGCTTCTCTCTCCTCCTTTATTTATTATAAAGTGGAACACTCTCTCTCCTTCGTACCCGTTTTATAACCGAGTAAGAAGGTTTCTTACCCTTTTATAAAACGGGTAAGAAGGAGAGAGAGTGTACCCCTTTATAAACCGGGTAAGAAGGCTGCTATTGAAAGTACTTCTAATGTAGCTGTCTTATTTCTGAACTTGTAATTTGCTGTTTAATACAATTTCTATAATGTAGCTGTATTACTTCTAACGTAGTTGTTTTTTTTGTCATTGAATTTGTTGTTTCATACAATTTCTGAACTCCTTATAATATATGATGGTTACTTTTGTTATAGCTTAATGATATTGCAATATATGATGGTTACTTTTTGATATGACCATAATACAACAATGATGGTTACATCTTTGAGTTAGGTACCAACTAAATTGGTACATTGGTACATCGGTACATGACCCTTATTGAATATGTGATTTTAGGTACCAACTAAATTGGTACAGGGGCACAACATGTAGTAAACTTGAGTTAGCTACTAGGTACTGGGTACGCTTGAGTTAGAATTTTGCATAGATACATGCTGCTATGCAATAAACAAATTAATTATTACACAATAAAAAATTAGAATTACATTGGAAGCCAATTAGGATACATCCAGTACAATTTAATTATTACAAAATATTAGAAGTACAAGAAACAAGCATTTAACCTAGATCTCCAACTAAACATAAATGGACTTTGTAGTGAGAAAACTAAATGCCATCTGTATTGCTTGCAACTACTTCAGGAGTAACTGGTTAGGACGATCATCTGGATTGTCAACCTGAGTCCCTTCCAGAGACATGTATTAGCAGCCAAATTTGCCTCCTTCAACAGCATCTGAGCTGCTTTCTCTAGGTCATTTCTGATAGGCGGGTTTCACATCGAAATATTCAACCCTTTTAGGCTTTAATTTCAATTAAATGTTTGTGTTTTAGTTAGATTTAATGCAATTTAGGTTAGAAATATGGTACTGCTATTTTCCCTTGCCTAATTTCAGGTTCAGTGATGATTTGGAGCAAAATTGGGCCCAAGGCAGAGTTCAAGCGGAGCAAATCAGGGTCCAAGCGACTGGAGCAAAGGAACAGGGTCAAACCAGACAAGTCCCCTGTTCTGGCGACCCGCCAGGATTTCAGACGACCCGCCAAGAATTCAGGCGACCCGCCAGGATTCCTGTCGACCCCGCCAGACATAAACCGACCTGCCCAATTTGGAGAGATATTTCTGGCAGAGCACTTTCTCTATTCTTGGACGAACCAGACATGATTTCCACCTATGGGAACCGCCTTTGAGAGTTATTTAAACATAGGGAGAGCTCCAGAAAGAAACAAGTCAGTTTAGAGAGAGAGAATTCGAGAGAAGATAGCAGAAGTCTCCCCCAGCTACCTCCTGTCGACCCGCCAGGATCTCTGGCGACCCGCCAGAAAACAGGCTGAGAGTTGTTTGCTATAGTTTCTTGTTGTAAACTTTCTCTATTTTCTGTCTTTTATGTTTAGTTTGTTGAAACCTTTTATCTTTATGTTTAGTATGACTTTTAGTGAGTAGTTTAGTTTAGGGGCAATTGTAGGGAACCATGACTTGGTAGATTTATGAAGTTTAATTTAGTTTTCTAATTTTTCTAAGTTGCTTTGCTTTGCTTGAGTTTATTTGCTGAAATTGTGAATTGAATTGAGTTGATTTGAAGGTTTGCTCACTTGGTTAGGCCTGACCTCGTAGATAAGCAAATAGAACCCTAATTTCAAAACGATTTATGTTCTCAAACCATAGGAAAGTTAGTATACCCAAAAGGTGAAACCGGAACTTAGCCGAGAGGTTTATTCCCTCCTAAGATCGAGAGATCTAGGATATCCTACCGAATAGTTAAAGCAAACCCTAAAACTTAAGCCAAGAAACGAGAGTTGAAACTTAGGTTTTTAGGGAGGTTAGAGGTTAAAACTTAGTAATACCAAATCAAGAACGAGAGTTAGTATTTGGACCAGAGTTTAAGCAAAAAACCTGAACTTGGAGAACTTAGAAACTAATTAAACTGAATTGTCGTACTGTTCTGGCGACCCGCCAGGATAGTGCCTGGAAGTGGAACCCGATCAATTGACCCTAATTTAAGTCCTTAATTCGAGTTTAGATCTTTTCCTTAACATTTAGAGTAATTTAGACATTAATTAGAATTTAGAATTAATTCTTTTAGTTTAAATTCAATCCTTTTAATCAATTAATTAACTTTTTGACTTGTTTACCCCTAGATCAATTGAACTAAATTACTTAAAGTCTAAAGTTTAGAATAACCGTCCCTGTGAATTCGACCCTCAAGTTATACTGCATTAGATTAGATTGAGGTTTAATTTGACCTAGGTTTTACCTCCGATCAAATTTGGCGCCGTTGCCGGGGACGGTGACTAGATTTAAGTTTAGGTAATTAAGTTTTATTGATCTTTTGTCTTTTCCTCTTGTTTCTTTGTTTGTAGGAGTACACGCTGGCCGGAAAGAAGAAGTCTAAGCAACCTCTACCCGCAAGCGAGTGCAAATACTTTACGAGGAGCCAAGCCGAGAGCCACGAGACACCCCGACCTTCCGCTTCGTTTGTTTCCCAAACCGTTCGTTTTCCGGGAGAACAAATAGAAGCCAAGGAGGCCACAACTTCGACTTCATCACCTATTTCGACTCCCTTGCTGATTTACCAACGAGGAAGGCGAAATCCATCAACTCGATTCACGAACCAACCACCAGGACCAATCCAGGCGACCCGCCAGGATTCAGGCGGACCCGCCAGAAAAGATCCTGAGGAGGGTTCGAAAGACGCAGACGACGGGAAACCAATGGCAGACCTGAACGGGAACCCACCTATTGGTCCAGAAGGAGACGGGCCGTTGATGGTAGATCCAGCTGTGCTTCAACGAGCCCTTGATGACGCTAGGGAGGCGGCAAGGATTGCGGCGGAGAATCGACCTTTGAAGGAGATCGGAGCCCCAACTGCAAACAATGTCCGACTTGGAGTCAACCCTCCCCAAGCTCGAAGGACTCGCGATCTATTCTTCAACCCATCTCTTATAGCCCTTATCCAACAGAACCAATTTAGTGGGAATCCAACGGAAGACGCGAACAAGCATTTGCAGCGATTCCTACGAAATTGCATCACTCTCAACCTCGAAGAAGTCGCTCCCGATATAATCCGGTTAACTCTTTTCCCTTTTTCTCTTAGAGACCAAGCGGAGGATTGGTTGAATAGTTTCAATAGTAACCCGTTTACTTGTTGGGATGATTTAGCCAAGGCCTTCTTGGAAAGGTTCTATCCTAGAATCAAAACCACATCGATCGTGAGGGAGATAATTGGGTTTAAACAAGAAAGTGATGAAAATTTGTTTGAAGCTTGGGAACGCTTTAAAGATTTGTTGAGAATGTGTCCTCATCATGATATAGGCCAGGATAGACTAATTTGTAGTTTCTATGACGGTTTGAACCATCAAACTCGTCAAAGTGTTAATTCAACTGCAGGTGGGTCTCTTCTCGACCTAGGGTGTAGGGATGCAAAGGCGCTTATCGAAAGCATGGCAAGCTCTCAAACTAATTGGTCGGTGAGAGAGAAGAATTCCAAAGGAGGGATGATAGAAGTGGACAAATCAACCCATTTGCAAGCTCAACTAGACGCCTTGACCACAATGATGAAAGAAATGAAGACCAAACCCGTGGAGGCAGTCCAGAAGTGCCAATTCTGTGAGGAAGAAGGACATACAGCAAAGGCATGTTACTTGGTAGCAAGAGACGAGCCTGTAGCCGATGTAAATGCAATCATGGCACCTCCGCCCTACGCGCCCCAGAATTACGTGTACCGAGACAAGAGAAACCATCCTGGGCTATCTTATGGCAATCCAAGCGGGTGCGCGAATCCGGGGCAAGCTCAACCACCACCACAAAACAAGCCTAACAACAACGCTGCAAGTAATAACAATCAAGTTAGTTACTATCAGCAACATAGGAATTTGGTGGACAAGTTCATGGCAGATCAAACGGAGTGGAATCATACGGTCTTTGATGAGATGAATCAAGTTCGCGAGTCCTTGCAATTCCTCATTCAACAAAGCAAATTGGCAAACCCTCAAAGCCAAGGAGCTTTAACGAAGACCGGGATGTTTCCAAGCCAACCTGAAGTGAACCCCAACGGAGAGGTCAAGAGTGTCACACATCGACTAAGGAGTGGAACGGAGTACGATGGGCCCAAGAATCCAGACGAATCGGTCTCAAGACTGATCCAGGCGGACCCGCCAGAAATCCTGGCGACCCGCCAGGACAATGTGCAGAACACAGAACCCTCGGGACAGTTTCTGGCGACCCGCCAGGATTCAGGCGGACCCGCCAGAAAAGGTCCTGAGACTCAGAAAGGCAAGACCGAAGCTCCGATTCAGACCCGCTATGCCCCAGAAGTTCCATATCCTCAAAGGCTAGCCAAGGCAAAGGAAGAGAAGGAATACAGCAAGTTCATGGAGATAATGTCACAAATCCAAATCTCCATACCCTTCACCGACATGTTGACCAAAATGCCCTCCTATGCTAAGTTCCTAAAGGATATTTTAACAAACAAGAAGAAGCTAGAGGACGTTTGCATTGCTGTAACGCATGAGAGCAAATCCGTGTCAACCAAGAAACTTCCCCCGAAGTTGAAAGATCCAGGGAGATTCACGATTCCATGCAAGATTGGGGAGGCAAACATCAAGCGAGCCTTGCTAGACTTAGGAGCGAGCGTGAGTCTCATGCCCGAATCTATTTTCAACAAGCTGGGTGTGGGAGAATTGAGGACCACTCGGATGACATTGCAACTAGCAGATCGATCAACCCGTTTGCCCTTGGGAATTGTTGAAGACGTGCCGCTTCAAGTTGGAGATATTGTGGTGCCGTGTGATTTTGTGATTGTAGACATGGAAGAAGACCCCGAGGTACCTATTATTCTTGGTAGACCATTTCTAGCAACTGCTGGTATTTTTATCAATTGTAGGAATGGAAAGATGCTCGTGAAGGTAGGAGACGAAACAGCCGAATTCGAAGTAGAGAAAGCAATGAAGCTGCCCAACCAAGTAGATACTTGTTGCATGGTGGATTTGCTTGATGAAATGGTACAAGAAGAGTTCAATTCGGCGGTAACGAAAGCCTACACCTACCCCATCGACAACCAGGAGGAATGGGATGCTTATTTGGCGAGTTTGGAGGAAGAAACAGGCGCTGAAGAGGAAGTTGACGCTCTCAGGATGGTTCCTGGCGACCCGCCGGGAAGCCAGCCCTGAACGACCAAAGCTGAATCTGAAGCCTCTGCCCTCCAACCTCCAGTACCAATACCTGGGGCCTGATGAGACATATCCGGTGATAGTGAGTGCACATCTAAGCAGCGAAGAAATTGAGAAACTTTTGAAGGAATTGCGATCCCATCGTAAAGCTATTGGTTACTCGATTGATAATTTGAAGGGACTAGATCCGAGCATTTGTACTCACCGGATTCTCATGGAAGACGATTGCAAGCCAACCATTGAGCATCAAAGAAGATTAAATCCAACCTTGAAGGAGGTGGTGAAGAAAGAAGTTCTCAAGCTACTTGAAGCCGGGATCATTTATCTGATTTCCGACTCCAAGTGGGTTAGTCCGGTTCATGTGGTGCCTAAGAAGGGAGGTACTACGGTGGTGAAGAACGACAAGAATGAGTTAATCCAAACTCGAGTGGTCACGGGTTGGAGAATGTGTATTGATTATCGAAAGCTCAACACCGCCACAAGAAAAGACCATTTTCCCCTTCCATTTGTTGATCAACTCTTGGAGAGACTAGCCAATCATTCCTATTTTTGCTATTTGGATGGGTATTCCGGGTTCTTCCAAATCCCCATTCATCCAAGCGACCAAGAGAAGACAATCTTTACATGCCCATATGGTACCTACGCATACCGAAGGATGCCATTTGGGTTGTGTAACGCCCCAGCCACTTTCCAAAGAGCTATGATGGCGATATTCTCCGATTTCATTGAAAAAGACATGGAAGTGTTCATGGATGATTTTTCGGTCTATGGTACAACCTTCGATCATTGCTTAGCCAACTTGGTGAAGGTGTTGAAGCGATGTGAAGAGGTGAATCTAGTGTTGAATTGGGAGAAATGTCACTTCATGGTTCGCGAGGGGGTGGTACTTGGCCACGTGATTTCGTCTCAAGGGATCTCGGTTGACAAAGCGAAAGTGGAAGTCATTGAGAAATTGAGGCAACCAACATGCGTTAGAGACATTCGAAGTTTCTTGGGTCATGCCGGTTTTTACCGGCGGTTCATTAAAGATTTCTCTAAAATTGCAAAACCATTAACTAATCTCACTATAAAAGATGTTGAATTTGACTTTGATGATGATTGTGTTGATGCCTTTCGCAGGATTAAGGAAGCTTTGGTGGTAGCACCCATTCTCCAACCGCCCGATTGGACATTACCTTTTGAGTTGATGTGCGATGCAAGCGATTATGCAATCGGAGCAGTTTTGGGACAGAGGCGTGACAAGAAACCTTATGCCATATACTATGCAAGCAAAGTCTTAGATTCGGCTCAAGTTAACTATACCACCACCGAGAAGGAGTTGCTTTCCATAGTGTATGCATTGGACAAATTCAGATCATACCTTGTTGGATCAAAGGTGATTGTCTATACCGACCATGCTGCCATCAAGTATCTCATGACTAAGAAGGACACCAAACCCCGCTTGATCCGATGGGTGCTCTTACTTCAAGAATTCGACATAGAAATCAAAGACAAGAAGGGCACGGAGAACCTAGTTGCAGATCATTTGTCTAGGATTCAAGTGGAGAAGACGGAGGACCAATTGTTGCCCATAAACGATGATTTACCGGGCGAGCAGCTGCTCTCGGCACAATTTCTGGCGACCCGCCAGGAATCCTGGCGACCCGCCAGGATTCATCCTGACTGACCAGCCAGGCGCATTCACCTCCAGGCGACCCGCCAGGATCCAGGCGGACCCGCCAGAGTACCTTGGTATGCAGATTTTGCGAATTTTCTGGCGAGCGGAATCAGGCCTCATGGGTATTCGTCCCAGCAATTCAAGAAGTTCCGAGCTGATTCAAAGTATTACTATTGGGATGACCCGTTCTTGTGGAAGAGAGGAGTAGATGGTATGTTTCGAAGATGCGTGCCCCTAGAGGAAGTTGAAGATATTCTTTACCAGTGCCATTCGTCCGCTTATGGAGGACATGCTTCCACTGACAAAACCGCCTCGAAGGTGCTTCAGTCCGGTTTCTATTGGCCATCGATTTTCAAGGATGCAAGAACCTTTGTTCTCAAGTGTGATCAATGCCAAAGGGCGGGGAACATTTCTCAAAGACAACAAATGCCTCAAAATCCGGTGCTTGAAGTTGAGATATTTGATGTTTGGGGAGTGGACTTCATGGGACCATTTCCGCCATCCCTTGGGTATGAATTCATCCTTGTAGCCGTTGATTATGTGTCCAAGTGGGTAGAAGCAATTCCAAGCAAGCATGCCGACTCAGCCACGGTGAAGAAGCTCTTCAATAAGGTGATCTTTCCCCGATTTGGGATTCCAAGAGTTGTCATAAGCGATGGAGGAAAGCATTTCATAAATCGACAGTTTGATAATCTCTTGAGAAAATATGGTGTTACTCACAAAGTTGCTACACCTTATCATCCACAAACCAGTGGTCAAGTTGAGGTGTCAAATAGAGAGATCAAGAATATTTTGCAAAAGACGGTGGGTAGCACGAGGAAGGATTGGGCGTTGAAGCTAGATGAAGCACTTTGGGCATATCGAACTGCCTACAAAACTCCAATAGGAATGAGTCCTTTCAAGTTGATCTATGGAAAGGCTTATCACTTACCGGTGGAACTAGAGCACAAGGCTTATTGGGCAGTCAAGACAATCAATTGGGATGCTCAAGCTGCAGGAGAGAAGCGAATTCTGGATTTGCACGAGTTAGATGAGATCTGTTTGGATGCTTATGAGAATGCTCGGTTGTACAAAGAGCGAACGAAAAAGTGGCATGATAAACATATCCAACGGAGAGTGCTCAAGGAGGGAAACATGGTCCTACTTTTCAATTCAAGGCTGAGGCTATTTCCAGGCAAGCTTAAATCAAGATGGTCTGGACCGTTTCGAGTGAAAAAAGTCTATCCTTATGGAGCAGTTGAGCTATGGGGAAATGATGGGAGCTATTTCACTGTGAATGGGCAGCGCCTCAAGCTTTACATCCAAGGACAAGAAGAGGAAGAATTGGTCTCAAAATCACTCGTTGATCCGAGACCCGAAGAGACGTAAATATGAGGGGTCGAGCTCGAGACCTTAAACGAGCGCTTCTTGGGAGGCAACCCAAGGGTTTTATTTTAAATTTTATGATTTAGTTTCTTTTCAATTTATTTACTTACGATAAAAATTGAGAAAACCCAAAAAAATTAGAAAATACGAAAAATACAAAAAAAATTAGGATTTAAATGGTTTATTCTGTGGTTGATTTAGGTGAAAAATGCATCCAGGCGGACCCGCCAGAGTTTCAGGCGACCCGCCAGAGAGAAAGGCGAAAACATGGCTCTCAGGATGATTTCTGGCGACCCGCCAGAAATCCTGGCGACCCGCCAGAAAAAGAGGCTAAATGGGAGCTGTCGGGACTATTCCTGGCGACCCGCCAGAAATCCTGGCGACCCGCCAGAACCCATGTCGGCAAGAACCCAAATAACTGACCATGTTTTGACCCGTTTGACCCGTTACGCGTTTTGTAACTGACTCAACCCATTAAACCCCTCTCTCTCCCTCTCTCTCTTCCTACCCGACCCCTCCTTCTCCCTCTCTCGACTCTTTCTCTCCCTCTCTCGATCGGACCCGCCGAAGCCCTAGCGCACCACCCGAACCGACGACTCCGACCACCTCTCGACGAATGGAGACCATCTCTCACATCTCCTCGCCGCCGAGAACACATTCGTGCCGTCAATTTCGACCCTCTCCTTCGGATTTCACCACGGCACCACCAACCTATCTCTCTCTCTCGAACCTTCGCCGTTTCGCTTCGATTTCCAAGGTAATCCCTTCCCTACTCTCAAAATTCACTTGTTAAACTTTCGAAAACCTTTCGGTACCGCAAATTTCTCGAAAAACCGCAAAACCCGTACCAACCCAGTTTCTGGCGACCCGCCAGAATACCAGGCGACCCGCCAGAATACCAGGCGACCCGCCAGGATCTGTCCCGAACCACCCTCATTTCCAAACAATTTCTGGCGACCCGCCAGAAACCTTCCTGAAAGCTAAACCCTAGCCAATTTCAGTCATGCCTCGTGCCAAGAACCCTACCATCGGTAGCATGGCGAAGCGCCTCCGCTCCGCTGTTACCGGTGCTAGTTCCTCTCGAAAGAGAACCCATGATCCTACCCCTTCACCATCAAGTTCCGAAGCCTCTCAATCCGCGACCCGCTCCGCTTCTCAGTCTGGATCTGAATATATGGAAGAAGAAGAGGATGTGGTCGGGCCAATCATTGCTGACTCACAAAAGATGGCCGATGCCATAGCATATTTCAGCAGCAAGAGGATTGAGAACACCCGAGCCGTAGACCTGGACATTCTGGAGAAGATAGGGATTTTGGAACAGTTTCTATCTATATCTGAAAAAGGGGGGATTATGAGGAAGTTCTGGGATATCAAGAGGCCCGCCTACAAGAGGCTCACGGTTGAGTTTCTAGCCTCTTTGTCCGTTCAAGAAGAGGATGAGGTGTTTGTGATGAGGTACCGTCTCCTTGATACCGATTATGAGACTGATGCCCTGGAATTGTGCGAGTATATGGGATTCACGCCCGGTGGAGAGTACAAAGGAAAATACTCAAGCAATCTTTGGGGGCAAATTTCTGGAGACACGGGCAAGGCGGGAGAGCAACCAAAAGGAAAGTTCATCCAGCATCCTGTCATTCGGATAATGCAGAGGGCCCTTAGCAACACTTTGTTTGCAAAAGGAGAGTCTTCTTCAAAGATTAGGAAGGAAGAATTCATGGTATTGACACGGATGCTGTATGGAGTTGCAAATTACCCCAAGCTGGTGATGAAGTACTGGGAAGGGATTGCGAAGTTGAGAAGGAATGGAGAAGGACAAGTTACCATTGGAGGGTATGTGACCTATCTTGCTGAGATGAATGGTATCCCTTTGGCACGTCTTGAGGATCTGACCGAGTGTATTGCTCCTTCTCTCATGGATGCAAAGTACTTGAGGCAGATTGGGTTCCTAGTTGGCCCGGATGATGGACCTTGGGCGTGGAAAAATGAAGTTAGAGAACCCGTGCCCTTGCCACTCAATGACGATTTTAGGTTTGGGGATCGATACACATGGCTACTACCCGAGCCCAACGAAGGAGCGGACATACCTGATGCTCCTATGCAACCACCACCGCAAGAGCATGAGCAAGAAGAAGAGCAAGGGCCGCAGCCGTTTGGCCAGTACGGGATGCCACCGTACCAAATGCCGCCCTATGCCATGCCACAAGGAGGGTTTGATGCGGGTGGTTCATCTTCCTATGCACCGCCACAAGAAGAGTTCAACTATGCATCTCTTTGTGCTAGTTTGAACAACCTAGCTCGCCTCTCGAATGAATCGATCGAGCTAGGAAGGAGGATAAGTGACAAGTGCGATGCAATTGAAAGGGAACAAGCGGAGGCAAGGCGAGACATCAACCTCCTCCTCCAGCACGAAAGAGAGAATGAGGTGGCTCGTGGACGGGTGAACGAGATGTATGATTGGTTCTTCCCGATCTATGGACAGCCGCCACCTCCACCGCCTCAGTGAGATTTGATGACCGAAAGGTCGGCACGACAATTTGTGAGTTTCCTTCACTTTTCTTTTATTTTTTTCTCTTTTAAATTCTGTTTGTTTGTGTTTGTCGGATGCAATTGAACAAGTTTGGGGAGGGAATTTGGAAATTTGATGGAAATGCACATGTATCTAGGAAATTGCATCATTTCATGTAGGATTGTACTCTCTCGGGACCATTTCTGGCGACCCGCCAGAAATCCTGGCGACCCGCCAGGAATAAATCCCCTTTTGCATTACTGTTGGGACAGATTCAAGCGGACCCGCCAGGATCCTGGCGGGGTCGCCTGAAAACTTGGCCTGAGCGTTTTTCATTTAGATTTGTAAATAATGCATGGTTAATTCATATAATTTGCATTTATATAGTTTAAGGAGATAATTAGCAATGATTAGGATTGAAGTTTGAGCAAATTGAGAAATGAGTATGACTTGAAATTGAAATTTGAAAATCTGAATTTGAATTTGACCTAACTTAATGCATTCAAGGATTAAAAACAATTGAAAAGCATTGAGCATGACTTGTCTCGTAGTTCTTGAAGTTCAATTGAGTTTTAAGATTTTAAAGTTTGCATTGAAATTCTAGATTTCGGTTTATTTGGCATCCACTTTTAAAATTGAATACCCAAAATGCCCTTAGTTCGATTTTTGCAACACAAAATCGAGATTCAACAAAAGAAGTCATGGCAAGAGTTAATGAAATGTCACATTGTTTTTAAGTTTAATTAAATGTTAAAAAAAAAAATCAGAAAAATCGAAAACAAAATAAAAAGGGGAACTAAAAAGTGGTGCAGTGCCATGGACACTGTAGGAAGCTATAGGTACTAGCGGATTAAAAGAACTCCATAGACCATGGGTAAGAAACATAAAGAGACTCATGGTATATACTGTCGCGGCTTTTTCGTCATTATTCTCCTCGAAGGAATTTCTCGAAGAACAATGGGAACATAGCCTAGATTCACCTCCCTTAAGGTTTCGATCTCCATGGCGGGTATCTCTCAACACAAGAGAACCCTATAAAGAGTCGCTACTTAAAGAAGTTTCTTGATTTAGCGGGTCCTTTCTTTCCAGTAGGCGCAAGTCCCTACTGTTAATTACCCCGTAGTTTCCTACGGGAACCTCTGATTAAGGGACATGAAGGGTATTGACGTAATGGGCTAAGGAAAGAGACTTATGGAGTGCTATCGCGGGGGACTTAATTGATGGTACCAAACTCAATGGACGGGACCCAATTAAGGATCAACAAAAGACTTTAAACATGACTAAAAGAAGGGAATGGATTTTTGGTTTAGAAGAGGTTTCTGGTTGATGAAAAGGGAAGGCTTCACTTGATGTTATTTATGGTAAACTCTCGGGGCTATGACTGGCCTTCTTGTGAGAGTGAAAAGGGGTTTTGCAACTTTCGGGGCCTCTTGGGCGGCCACGACAAAAGTTGGTTCTTTTACAACCCTAGGGACCATCTTCATCGGTCTTCTTAATAAGAGTTGGTTCTTTAACGACCCTAGGGACCATCTTCATCGGTCTTCTTAATAAGAGTCGGTTCTCGGGACCATCATCATCGGTCTTCTTATAAGAACAAAAGAAGTTTTGCAACCTTCGGGTCCTCTTTAATGGCTACTCGACGAAAGTTGATTCTTTTGCAACCCTAGGGACCATCTTCATCGGTCTTCTTAATAAGAGTTGGTTCTTTAACGACCCTAGGGACCATCTTCATCGGTCTTCTTAATAAGAGTCGGTTCTCGGGATCATCTTAGTCGATCTTCTTGTGAGAACAAAATGGAATTCTTTGGACGAAGGGGGCCCGTAAGAATTCATTTTCTAAGTCATCTAAGGTCGATCTCAACCTTAGTGAGGGACTTTTCCTCATACGAAGAGGTTTTGGCTTTGATTTTGGTTTCGTGTTTGGACTTTTAATTTCTTGATGTTTCTCTTGGGATGTTGGTGATTTATTCACTTTGGCCTTTTGTACCTTTGATTGTTGAAAAGGACTTTTTTACTTCAAAATACTTGATTTTGGAAGATATTTGACTTTAAAAGATATCATTTTTGAAATCATTTAGGCTTTGAAAATATTTGTACTCAAGTAGACTTAGCTCTTTGAAGATAGCAAATTTGAAGTTTTTATTTCGAAAATACTTAGCATTTTTCAAGGAGTTTATTTAATTTTCTAAAATCCATTTTTAAGGCGAAAATACTTCAAAAATACAAAAGGCCACTACTTTGACATATTTTCATATCAAAATATCAGTGAATCTGGTTTATTTTGATTTTTAGGATTTTATGGATATTTTATTTGAATTTTTCTGAGTTTCCTACTATTTTTAATGAATTTTTGAAGTTTTCTGCTTATTTGGAATTTTATGGTTGGTCCACGTCAACGGAAGAGGCTGAGGTGGCTGTTGCGTGGCGCTGACTGACGCTGACGAGGCTCGATGATGTGGCATGACGCTGAAAGCTCTTATTCGACTTGTGTAATGGGTTACTGACAGGAAAAATGACCCGCCATCAGAGATATGGCCACAGCGGATTGTTTGCGGCAGCGGATATCATCTCTTTCAAACCCGATAGAGGTGATTTTTTGCAGTTTAGTCCCTGAAAGTTCGCCGGTCAAATTGCGGCGACTCCGATCACCATTTTGGTTGAGGTTTGTCTTGTTGGAATCGTGAGAGCGAGGAGATCACAGAGGTGCAATTGGTTAGAGCCATAGAAGTTTTTGCTGCCCTGTAAAACCTGAGAAATCTTGGACCGCCATTAATGGCGTTCGGAGCTTGTTTCTTCCTTTTCTCTGCCAGAGGTAGGTTTCACACACTCGTGAATGTATGTAGAGGATGGTAGTGAAGCCAATTTTACATGAGGAGGCTTGGAAAGAGGCGTACTGGACTGAGGCAACTCGGCCAGAATTGAGTTTGTTTGAGGTTTTCTCTGTGGGGCCCATTCAGCCATTCTCTTGTACCAGCAGAATTGTGGATAGCTTCAGGGGGTTAAACTTGGCTTGTCTGTATCTTTGTTTCAACTTGGAGCACCATGGTTTGATAGACGAGGCATTGAGGCAGAAGGGTGTATTTTCATTTCAATTGTTATTTGCATGCAACTCATCTTACAGCAATAAGAGTTGATTTAACACTCAATTACAGTCAGTTTGATTTTGTTTTGTATATTCAAAACACCACAGGTAGTAAGCACTAGACTTTTGGCATTTATCACATATTCCACTTTTGTATTTTGAGTGAAGTGTTCACTGTTTTGAGGAATTTTAGTTTTGAGTTGTTCAATTGCAAGAAAATGAGTTGCAAGTGACAGGGAAATGCGAATTTGAGGTTTGTTCATGTTTTTATGCAGATGAGACCTTGTATCTTTATTTATCTTGTTACTGACTAGATTTAGGTATGTATATATCCTTTATTTGATGAACATGTGAAGTCAGTTTAAGGAATGTAAGACTTATGCTACTACATTTTTGACTAAAATAAACATAAAGGGGGGGCTGATTCAAATTGATATGTCATTCCATTCATTCTTTCCATTATTTTAGATTTTGCTAATTCTTTGGACATGGCTAGGCCAGTGCTATGCTCTGGACCTATGCCAAACCAAGTTAAGACTACCATGAGAGACTTAGCTATGCTCAAGACCTCTACATAGCAGCCATGGTGCCATCTAAGTTGGATATGAGAATACTCCAAGAAGCGAAGAGCTAGGCTCTAAACCTTCATGAAGCACCTTCCTTTGAACCCTCCTTTGGCCATGACTGCTGCTACGCTGTAGACCATGGCTCAAAGGAGCTATGTTTTCATGACTCAAGCACACCATTGCTTGGTGGCTGAGTTGAAGAAAAGAAAAAAAAACAAAACAGCAAATTGAAACTTCAAATTCACTTTATTGGATCTGTACACTGAGGATTACAACCTTTTTTCACTCAATTTCCCTTCTCTTTCCCCTATTCCTCCCTTTTACCAAGTGCTCGATGAATTGCCCTTCCCTGTCTAACCTAATTTCAATAGTTTAATCCTATGCCAAGCTTGTGGCTGTTCTCCTCCTCTTTTTTCTTCTTTTTTTTTTCGCCAATTGGGTCTTTATATAGCAATAGCTCTAGGGTTTCACTTCTTTGCCGAAAGCCATCTCCACCCTTCATTTTGCATCAACGGCTCACCTCCAGCTGCGCTAGGGCACTGGTTTAGGGAAACCGTTGGCTGGGCAACGTGGTTTTGGGTTTGTGGATGGAGAAGAAGCCACGTCGTCGCTGTTCTACGTTTTCACCCGGCGTCGCACGGTAAAATCGCCATTTCTTCTCCTTTTCTTTTACCGGGTGAAGGGGACGCCTCTTACATACGGGCCCCTCCTGTCGGGTTTAATGAGGTAAAATGATTTAGATGCGTCGCGTTCTTCGTGAGCCAGTAAACAGAATGTGATGTTCAAAGCGCACGGTGTATGAAACGGGTGCATCCAGAGTCGATTGAGGGGATGGTAATTTCATCAGGGGGCAGCGACACACATGGCCCCTGCTGGATCCGCTCCAATGGATGCACGCGCCAGAATTGCTAATTTTTGTGGAATTTCCATTCTATTTCATAATTTCCACTTTATTCCTTTAAGGCCAAACCAAAATAAATTCTTTCAAGGCCTTCCCTTGGGTATTTTCAGATGAAATTTTATGGGTAAGCTTAGAAAATATAAGGAATTTAATGGTTTAACTGGTTTTGCAAAATTCCTCATAGAATTATTTTGATAATTTTGTGAAGTTTTTGGGTTTGTTTGCAAATTTTAGAGTTTGTGTTGCTATTTTTGGGATTTAAAAATTATGATAAATCATCATAATTCTTAAGGGATTTTTGGGTGAATTTTGAGGATTTTTGGAGTTTGTTTGGTATTTTTGGTAATTTGATTTTGGGTTTTGGAAACTTGGTTTTCGCTGTTTGACTTCTGGTTTTCGCAATTTGGTTTTGTTTTATTTGGTTTTCAGGGTTTAATTTTTAGGGTCAACAAATGCCCCCCACCAGAGTAGGTTGTGAGGATCTTGGGCAGAACAGCGTACTCTGGTGGCCCCTTCTTGACCCCTTGGATATAGTCAAATTGGTTGCACGGTGGTTTTGTCGTGTTTTCGCTTGAACTTGAGTTTGGTTGGGTTGAGCTACACTCGCCTTCATTTTGGGGTCTTGTATCTCTTAGTTGCCGGTGGGATTATAAAGTTTTGTATCTTTTTGATTTGGCAGAGTTCCGTGAGAGGAGCATCGTGGCACAGGATCAGGCTGCGGCTCATGGTGCTATTGCAGCTTAGCATGTTTACTCTCTTTTATCTCTTCTCTTTGATCACCACGTCATGGATCTTGGCACTTGTTTGTGTGGCGTGGATGCGCTTGTGACTGCACTTGTTGCATTTGTTGAACTTTGAACTTTGATTCTTGCATTTGGCTTGCTGATGCTTGGATGCTTGATTACTCGTGATGCTTGCATGTTTGGTTATCGGTGAACTTGGATACTTGCTTTTGTTGGAGCGTTGTGCTTCTTTGCCTTGCGATATTTGGTTGGTCTTGTGCTTGACTGAGTTCTCGCGTTCGAGACTTCTCCACGTACTTGCTTGCAAAGCAACAAGTAATCTTTCTTCTTTTCTCATTCCAACCTGATTGGACTTTCACGCTCAAGGTTTCTTTTCTCCTTTTACTCTTCTTCTTTCTCAATAAAACGAGTACTTCGTCATTCTTGCGCCGATTGGGCTTTCGCGTTCAAGGCCATCTTCTTGTTTAAATTGCGGGGTTCGAATGATCTTACTCTTACCACCGTTTCTTCCAAAAAATATGGAAATTTAGCCCATACTCACTTTTCCTCTTTCTTTCTTCTTTTCTTCTTACTTCTTTTTAGGATCTCGAACACACATAGATCCACTCCACAATTTAGGTTAGGGTATTTGGCCCGCTCCTGTATTTCCTTGGGCTTGAACCTACATGGGCCTCGACCCGGTTGGTTTCCTTCTGACGTCAGCCTTGAACGTTTCCACTTCTTCTACGCCTTCTTGACTTCATACCGTTTCTTTCAAGCCTCGGTTTGAACAGTTTACGTCCACTTCTTACCACTACGGCCTTAACTTTCTTCACATGTTCGCACGTTCGCTATTACCTCCGATTACAACCTTTCTCTTGTCATGCCTATATAAGCACACCTTTTGCTCTTTTCTCTTCTTCATCCAAGCTCACCGTACTCTTTCTTTTCATTTCATACTTTCCAATTTCTCATTATCATGTCTTCTCATCTTTCATCCAAACGTGCTAGAGGAGATTCTAGTTCTTCTGTCCTGCGTCTGGATTCCACTTTTCCAGACTGGTCTCTTATTCCTGATAACCGCTATCTCTTCCGAGATGAAACTGCCTTCCTTTCTTACTACAACGACATGGGTAACGAAGAGCGGCCTGTGGCTGATTGCTACTTCTTTCGTCCTATGAGAAGAATTCCAGTGGAGCAAGTGAATCTTATCAGAGGTTGGTTAGATTCATGGAGCTTGGGCGGTTTGGCTGACTGCGACCATCCGTATCACCCTAGAATCACCCGTCTCTTCTACGCCAATCTTAGGATCTCTTTCAACCACTACGGAACTCCTTCGGCCTCTTCCTATCTGTTTGGTCGCTTCTTTCATATTACGACCGGAGATCTAGCCAACTACTTGCGGGCTGCCAATACTGCCAACGGTTCCACCATTTATGCCTATCAAAGATGGCCTCAAGGTTTTGGAAGCTATCAGGAATGTCGCCAATGGTTTCGGACGGCGGCTCCTGATATGGAGAGGGTGTCTACTTTCCATCTACCTGCTCTTCATAGGTACTTTCTTTCTTCATTCTTTCTCCTTATCCTTTAATCGCCTTCTCTTTTGATCGTGTTTCTCATCAACTCCTTTTCTTTACATCTTTCGTCGTGACTTTTAGGTTTCTTTTCTTGGTGATTAACGACATCATCTTTCCGCACGGGACAATGACCCATCTCGCCAAACCTGGAAGCCTCTTCTACCTCCGTAATCTGATTCAAAAGCAATGGCCCATCAATCTGGCCCACATGATCCTCTTCCACATGCACCAAGTAGCGATCTCTGATCGAGAACCGCTTCCTTATGGCCATCTTATTGAAGCTCTCATGCTTAGGGCTCGCATCCGTGTGCCTGACATGTTATGGGGCAATCATATTTCTAATGCTGATGTGGCACATCCCTTCAACCTTCTCCTTTCATTGCCACTTATCGGGTGGGTTGAATCTTCAATGGACATGTTGGTTCCCGATCCCAATCAGCCTGTGAATGACTACATCTTGCTTCCTAATGCGACCCCCAATCAATATGGTCCCATGGGTGTTGATTCTCCTCCGGATGATAACTCTGCCATGATGGCTCTTGATGACCCTGCCCCTGTCTCAATTCGGGGTTTGATTGATCAACGCTTCGGTGAATTGAATGCCCGCTTGGACACCTTGGAAGGAATGATTCAAGCTATCTCCGTCACTCTTAACAACTTGGCTGGTGGTGGAGCTGCGGTTGTTGATGAAGTCGTGGCTGCCCCAGAGTAAACGGCCATCTCGATCTGCCTTGCCCCAGTGTTAGCTTTAGGGCACTCTTATATCTTCTGTTTTGTATCCCTTTAGTCATCATCGGTTGTTGCTTAAGCTTCTCTTGTACCAGACTTCTTTATGCAATGGTTGTAATGATGTATCTTTTTTTAGTGAATGGAGCTCTCTGCTTTCTTCTTTTTACTCTTCTCCCCTACTTGTCTTGCGTGCTTTGCGGTTGCCCCAGTGTGATTGTCTATCGTCTTGTATCTCAACATGGTTGATTGCTTATCCTTGCCCCAGTGTGGTCCTTCTTTCTTGTAACTATCTTCCACAATGCGAACAATATTAGTAGCATAACTTTGCACCCTCGAGAATCATAAGAATCCGTCATCGGTTGCAAAAGGGGACTCTTGTGTGTTTTATTATAAAAAATGTAGGCCTTTGTATTGGAAATGCCCTATGAACGCCCAAAAGGACAAGGACACTCCTTTACACTTAGGCCCGGCGGGACAAATTCCTATCTAACATGTTCTAAAGTTGAGGACTTTTATTTATCTACAATTGCCTTATTTATTTTGGGCCTTGCAAAGGAATGTTCCATGATGTTCAAAAGAACGAAACACCCTTACAAGCATTAGCCCGACATGACATAATACCTTGCTCTTTGGGTTTTGGGTTTGAAAGGTTAAGTTAAGGTTTTGGGTTTTGGATTTTGGGTTTTATTAGATCCTAACGTTTTCGTTGGACTTTATTCTAAAGTTTTATTGGACTATGTACATGGTTTTGCGGTTTTGGGCTTTAATAGGTTTTGGTTATTATAGGCTTTTGTGGATTTATGGGTTTTAGTGGAGTTTTGATTTTTTGTGGACTAGGCCTTATTGTGGTTAAGATGCATATGGTTTTGGTTGTTTTTGTAGAATGGGTTTTAGGATTTTGAAGAATGGGTCTCAGGTGTAGTACTTCTTGAGATATCGCCCGTTGATAGGTGGAATTGAGCCTTCTCCTTCTTTATCTACAAGCTTGTATGATCCTCCTTCGTAAACCTCTTTGACGATGTAAGGCCCTTCCCAATTTGGAGCGAATTTTGGACCGTGATGGTGACCGATGATGGGCCTTCTTAAAATCAAAACCAATTCGCCCTCTTTGAACGTACGAGGCCTCACCATTTTGTCGTAAGCTTTGGCCATTTGGGCCCGATACAGCTCTAGGCTTTGTTGGGCCGCCAATCTTTTCTCATCCATGGCATCCAATTCATCTAATCTTAGGCGGGCCCGTTTATCCAATGGTAATCCCGTTTGCATGGCCACCCTTAGGGAAGGTAGTTCGATCTCCAATGGCAATACTGCCTCGGACCCGAACGCTAGTGAGTAAGGAGTCGCTTGAGTGGGGGTCTTGTGGGTTGTGCGATAAGCCCATAAAGCTTCTTGTAGCTTTTCATCCCAACTCCTATGATTATCTCCCACTGTCTTTCTTAGGAGTTTGATCAACACCTTATTGAAGGCTTCGGCTAGGCCATTGGCTCGTGGGTTGTAAATAGAAGAGTACCTCCACTTGATCTTGTGTTGCCTAGCAAAAGTGCCAATTTCTCCACTCTTGAATGACGCACCGTTGTCAGATACTATCTCTCGTGGAGTGCCAAAACGATACAACACATTGTTCTTTAGAAATTGGATGACGTCTCTGCTTTTGACTTCTTTCAGAGCCACCGCTTCGGCCCACTTAGAGAAGTAATCTGTGATTGCTAGAATGAATCTATGCCCCTTTGAGGACGGTGGATCAATGGGCCCAATTATATCCATACCCCACATATCAAATGGCCATGCGGCTACTGTCGGGTGTAAAGGGTTAGGATGTTGGTGTATGAAATCTCCATGTACTTGGCACATGTGGCACTTCTTCGCTTGCTCTTCGCAATCAGCAATCATTGTAGGCCAATAATATCCCATTCTCTTGATATGTAGTCTCATTTTAGGACCTGATTGATGAGCTCCACAGAATCCTGAGTGAACCTCTTTCATGATCTTTCGAGCCTCGCTTCGTGACACACATCTTAGCCATAGCTGATCGTATGACCTCCTATACAAGGTGTCATTCGCAAACACATAGCGGAGGATTCTTCGCTTCAATTGCTCCCTTTCTGCCTTTTCATTGGGTAGTACTTGATACTTGAAGTAATCGATGAAGGGTTTTCTCCAATCTTCTTCCTTGTTCACTTCTACCTCCAATACCTCGTCGGGATCCATGAACGAATCCTCCTCCCACTCTTCTACGTTCACAAAGAGATGAGCAATCGTTTCTTTCTCAACTTCTAAGAGATAGGGAGCCAAAGATCGCCGATTTCTGATGGTAATTTGTACTTCTTCTCCATCTGGTTTACTCAGTTGGGTGGCGACTCGAGCTAGAGCATCCGCCATGCCATTTGAAGCTCTTGACACTTTTTCAAAGGTTATCTTCGAGAATTTGGCCATCAACTCTTGAGCTCTTTCATGGTATTTCACTAACTCGGGCTTCTTCACTTCAAACGCCCCTTCGATTTGGCTTAGGACCAATTGAGAATCACCGCACACTTTTAACTCTCTTATGCTCATGTTAATTGCCAACTCTAGTCCAGCGATCAACGCTTCATACTCAGCTTCATTATTTGTGCATGGTTCAGTCAATGCTATAGAATGACGAAGGATTCCTCCTTGTGGAGTAATAAACACCAACCCAACTCCGGCCCGGATTCGAGGTAAATCAGGTCTCTTGGACGGTTGTATCATTGACGATCCATCGAAGAACATTGTCCACCTGGATTGTACTTCTTCTAAGCATAAGCTTTGTTCATCAGGAAATTCGCAATTCAATGGAGAATCATCGGGTACTGGGTGTGCGGCTAGAAAATCGGACATCGCCTGTCCCTTTATAGCCTTTTGAGGTGCATAGGAGATGTCAAACTCCATCAAGGTAATGGCCCACCGAGCTAGCCTTCCCGTCAGCATGGGTCTAGTCATCAGATACTTCAACGGGTCCACCTTTGATATCAATGTAATCTTGTGGGAAAGCATATAGTGCCTTAGCTTCTTGGTAGCGAAAACCAACGCTAAGCAATGCTTCTCAATAGGACTATAGGATTGCTCGGCCCCGACCAACATGCGGCTCAAGTAATATAACGCATTTTCTTTACCTTCATCATTTTCTTGAGCTAACAAAGCTCCTAATGATCCGTCCAAGGCTGTGGTGTAGAGGATCAATGGTTTTCCTTGGATAGGCGCAGCGAGGACAGGTGATTTGAGGAGATATTCTTTGATGTCCTCGAAAGCCTTTTGACATTTCGCATCCCATTTAAAAGGCACATCTTTCTTGGTAAGGTGAGTGAACGGTTTGATCCTCCCCGAAAGATTGGCGATGAATCTTCTCACGTACGCCAATTGCCCCTGTAGCGAGCGGAGTTGCTTGAGAGTCTTTGGAGGTGGCATTTCTCTAATTGCCTTGATCTTAGCGGGGTCGATCTCAATGCCCCTGTGTCTTACCACAAACCCTAAGAATTTTCCAGAAGATACCATGAAGGCACACTTCAACGGATTCATCTTCAAGGAGTATTTCCTTAGTCGTTCGAACACGACCTTTAGGTACTCAAAATGCTCGTCGATTGATCGAGCCTTTATCACCAAATCATCTACATAGCATTCTACAATCTTGTGAATTAAATCATCAAAGATCTTGGTCATGGCTCTTTGGTAGGTTGCACCTGCATTCTTCAATCCAAACGGCATCACCTTGTAGCAAAAGATACCAATCGGGGTGCGAAATGATGTATGGCGTTGATCTTCTTTATCCATTGGTATTTGGTTATACCCCGATGACCCATCCATGAAGGAGTATACCGCATAAGAGGAAGTATAGTCGACAATCAGCTCGGTCACAGGTAGTGGAAAATCATCCTTTGGGCACGCTTTGTTCAAATCCCTAAAATCCACACATACTCTTATTTGTCCATTCTTCTTCTTAACGGTCACGATGTTCGCCACCCAGATGGGACTTTCTTCCTCTCGAATGAACCCCGCCTCAATCAACTTTTTCACCTCTTCAGCTACTTTCTCTTCGAGTTCAACTCGCATCCGCCTAGGAGCTTGTTTGACGGGCTTCACACTTGGGTCAATTTTTAACTTGTGAGAAGCTAGAGCGGGATCGAGACCTGGCATTTCTGTATAGTTCCATGCAAAACAATCTTTATATCCCATTAGAAGCTGTTTTAGTTGCTCTTGTTTCTCAGGAGGAAGTGACGCGCTTATGAAAGTCGGGCGTGGATCTTCTTCGGTACCCAAATTTATCTTGAGGAGATCATCAATTGTATTCTGACCTCCGTCTTCTAACTCTTGCGGAGCATTTCTCGCCGCTTGGATTAGATCTCCATCTTCTATGTTTGCTTCAACGGGTGTTATCCCGATCATGTGGCATTCGAGGAAGTCAAAACATTTTTCGTCACCATAGAACTCTTCATCTGATTCCATATCATAAACATGAATCATCCTTTCTGACTCTTGCTCTTCCTCTTCCGAATCGCTCTTTATGCAGATTTTCCCTTGTCGGCCTTTGCTTTCATCCTCATCATCGGATGACTTTATGTAAATGGGCGTTTTCACGGCACATGAGGCCTTTGGCCTTTCTTTTAGCCTTATTTTTTCTTCATTCTCTTCACGAAGTGCCACTCTTGACCTTAGAGTTGGGGAAGTACTCCTTTGTGAAGTTGGAGCATAAAATCGATCAATCTCTTCCAACTCTACTTCGTGTACACCGTAGTGTTGAGCAT
This sequence comes from Rhynchospora pubera, assembly GCA_028095005.1. Classification (NCBI taxonomy): domain Eukaryota; kingdom Viridiplantae; phylum Streptophyta; class Magnoliopsida; order Poales; family Cyperaceae; genus Rhynchospora; species Rhynchospora pubera. Next base: position 256,369,538 of record CM051461.1, on the reverse strand, counting down.
CACCCTTAATCATCTTTTGTTCACCATCTCTTATGTACTTGACGCATTGGTGAAGGGTGGAGGGTACAAGGCCATTTTCATGTAACCATGATCTTCCTAATAGAGCTCGATAGGAGGTATCGGCGTCGATTACGTAAAATTTCACCAAGGTTTCAAGTTCTTCGAATTTCACTGGTAAGGTGATGGCTCCCAAGGCTCGCTCGGAATTTTGATTGAAGCCATGTATGAACACATTCTCATCAGAAAGTCGCCTTCCTCCTAAGGCCAATTGATTCAATGAGTTGAGTGGTAGGATGTTGATGGAGGATCCAGGATCTACCAACATTCGGCTCAGTTGACTTCCATTAGTCTTGCCCGTTATGTACAATGGCTTGTTGTGACAAGAGGTTCCCATCATCAGATCATCATTCGTGAAGGTAATTTGGCTTTGTGGCTCAATGTAAAGGGCCTCGGTCATATACTTTTCGGCCATGTAAGTCTGAAACCTCTCGGGCTCTTTGAGCATCTCCATCATTGTTTCCCGCAAGTCCTTGGACATCATTAACGCTTCAAACACGCTTATCAGTGCGGGAGTGCGCCTTAGGTGAGCCAAGATATTGTACTCTCCTTTGATTTCTCTTGCCTTGTAATTTGGCCCGGGCTCATCTTCCACTTCTTGGATTCTAGCCTTGCCTTTCACCTTTTCACTTTCCTTGGGAACTTGCCTCTCGGGAATGTTTGTGCCCGACCGCAAGTTCACATGACAATCCTTCTCCTTGAACATGCCTTTGGCGAAGAGACCTTGGTATGGAGCTTCATTCTCGTCTTCCGTGTCATCATCATAGTAATAAGTAACCAATTCTTCCTTTTCTTCTTTTGTTTCTTCAATCCTTAACACCGCTTCTTTTCCTTTTCCGCTTTCACCTTTCTTTTCATTACTATTCCCAACTTCACCTTTCTTTTCTTCCACATCTTCCTTCTTTTTATTCTCATTTTTCTTTTCTTTCATCCTTTCTACTTTTTGCATTTCCTTTTCATCTTCCTCTTCATCTACTATGACAATGACGTTGCATTCCACATTTCGTCTTGGATTGCCTCTTTGCGCTACCACATTGGCCTGTGCATGCGGAGCGGGTGTTTGCTTATAACTCTCGGGCAAAACCAAGTCCCCTTCCTTGATCATCTTTTCCGCTATATTCTTGAAAACATAGCAATCGCCTGTTGGATGACCTAGGACTCTATGAAAAGCACAATAGGTTGGATCGTTGGTCTTGTGCATTTCTTCCATCCTTTTACACACCGACAATTCTATGGCCTTTCCATCTAAGAGTTGCTTTAACAAGGCTGCGGTTTTCTCCTTTTTGAATGAGTAAGGTCTACTCAATCGTTCGACGAGGGAGGTAGAGCGACCATTTCCGTTACCATTGTTGCTGCTATTGTTGTTGTTGCGGAAACTCCTTTGACCGCTACCTTGACTCGTTGATGCTTCATTAGCACCCGCTATCTTGATGGGCGCTTGTGCTTTGTTTCTTGACTCGCTTCTAAAGTTTGAAACCTCCTTGGGAGGGCCAATGTGCACTATCCTTGCGACCCGTGTCACCAAGTCCTCATAGGTGTAGATATCGCTACCCGAGAGAGGTCGCTTTATCCAATCATCGAGATTCCTTATCAAAAACTCCACTGCTTCCCTCTCGGGCATCTGATGAGAACACCTTATGTGCATGTTTCTCCATCGGTTGATGTAGTCAAGTGGGGCTTCACCCGGCTTTGGCTTTTCGCACGCGACATCGGCCATGAGGAGCCTTTGGTTGACCATGGCGAACTTGGCTCTAAACAAATCCTCCATCTCTTCCCATGTGTCAACGGAACCATTTTCAAGTGAAGAATACCACTCAAATGCTGCCCCAGTGAGGCTTTGGGAGAATTGCTTGAGTAAGAGAGCCTCATCATGAGCGGTGTTTCCACATGCATTGCGAAACTGGATCAGATGTTGATCGGGTGTGATGCTTTCTTTACCCGTTCCATCGAATAGGTTGAACTTTGGCACTTGATAACCAAGGGGATAAGGGATGTGCTCGTATTCCTTAGGGTATGGTCTCCCACATCTCTTGCGCAAATTAGCCAATCGGCCCGCTCCCGTGGCTTGAAGCTGCAGATTAATCATCTCTTGAATGACTTGCTTGGTTGAATCGGGCCTTCTTGCCCCAGTTCGATGCTTACGCTCGAGCATTTCCTCTTCACTCGATTCATATCTCACTTTATTTCTTCTTCCTTTAAGATACCTTCGGTATGCCTTCTCTTCATCTTCTTCTGATGATTCATACTTGTGCCTATTCCTTCTTTCTTTGGAATGTCTTCTCTTAGGCCTCTCTCCTTCCTCATCGGAATACTCATATCTACTCTTATTTTTCTTTCTTTGAGCACCTTCCCTTTGTACTCATCTTCTTCTTCACTAGAAGAATCTTCCTTTTCAAGATCTTCAAGTAGCTTCTTCTTTTCTAGAAGCTTGTACATCTTCTTGAACATTTTCCTTTCTTTCTCCCTTTCATCCATCATGGCCGCCATCTTCTTTTCATTCCTTTCTATGATACTCATCAACTTTGGCTTCTCCCCTTCATGCCAACGATCTTTGCCATTTAGATCTCCTTCTTCCTCTTCTGTTGGTTCTTCTCCATGTAGAATGTGACTTGAAGAGGCGCGATCTTGTTTATCTTTGCTATCTTTCTTGGTGTAGGGAATTTCTCCATCGCTAGCCATATTCACAAAAGCGTGCATCTCGTGCTCTTCACTAATCTCCACCATATGAACTCGGGCGTGGACCACAAGTTGACCATCCTCCCGTGCCACATGTCTCCTTTTATTTCTTGGCTCTTGATCTATCTCCATTGGTTGAGCTCTCTCTTTGGGTATCCACATTTTCTTGGGCCCCAATCTCTCTTTGACAGGCTTGATCCTTTGCCCCAGTCTGTGGTGCACGGAGGAAGATCCCTTCTTTTGACCTTTTGGCCCCAGCCGATCGTGGACTGACGCACGCGGAAAGGATAATCTTTCCTTCACCGATTGCCGGTTTTGCGGACTCCTTCCCCTAAACTGCATCTGGTATTCAGGAGGGAATTCTTCCATAGTCTTCAATATGGCCACGGGCGAGTTCTTTCGCACCAAGCGGAGCGAGGCGAAAGGATTGCTCACCGGCAAATTGGACCTTGCCTCCAATTCATTCTTATAGGCCCGTTGAACCTTCTTCATAGTTCTTGCGTTTTGAGAGATCGATGCATACACCTTCTTCACCACCATCTTCTTGGAAGGAGAGCGACGGTTGAATTGGCGCCGTTGAGGAGAAGAGGTTGAGCTTGAACGAGCCCGCTTGTGAGGAACAATGGACCATTCTTCCTTCTTGATGACATCAACCTCCATAGGGTCCTCCACGATTTTTGAGACTTCCACCACTTCCTTGAGCGGTTCCTCCACCACGACTTTGGCAAGTTGGAAAGTACCATCGCTAACTTGAACTACGGGCACATAAGAGTGTCCAAACGGCATGCTCCCGATGGTGAATTCGTCGTTGTAGCAAATCGGCACTCCTCCGATCTGGAGAACTCCTGTCGGCTTGAAAGCGTCAATTGGTGTGAATGCCATTTCCACCTGCAATAACACCAACTAAATGTTACCGTTAGGAGTGTTCACTAAAATTTCCTTAGCCCTTACGCCACCTTTCGAATCCCAAAGATGAGAGGAGAAAGAGGTCCCACCGGGCGTGCCAGAGAATCTGTGTGGCACGAGGTGGGCTGTTGATATTTGCAATTTTTTACGACTTCCCATAGCCTTTACATTATATCCTTCAAACCCCAAAGATGAAAGGAGAAAGAGGTCCCACCGGGCGTGCCAGAGAATCTGTCGCGGCTTTTTCGTCATTATTCTCCTCGAAGGAATTTCTCGAAGAACAATGGGAACATAGCCTAGATTCACCTCCCTTAAGGTTTCGATCTCCATGGCGGGTATCTCCATGAAAAGGGGTTTTGCAACTTTCGGGGCCTCTTGGGCGGCCACGACAAAAGTTGGTTCTTTTACAACCCTAGGGACCATCTTCATCGGTCTTCTTAATAAGAGTTGGTTCTTTAACGACCCTAGGGACCATCTTCATCGGTCTTCTTAATAAGAGTCGGTTCTTGGGACCATCTTCATCGGTCTTCTTATAAGAACAAAAGAAGTTTTGCAACCTTCGGGTCCTCTTTAACGGCTACTCGGCGAAAGTTGGTTCTTTTACAACCCTAGGGACCATCTTCATCGGTCTTCTTAATAAGAGTTGGTTCTTTAACGACCCTAGGGACCATCTTCATCGGTCTTCTTAATAAGAGTCGGTTCTCGGGACCATCTTCATCGGTCTTCTTATAAGAACAAAAGAAGTTTTGCAACCTTCGGGTCCTCTTTAATGGCTACTCGACGAAAGTTGATTCTTTTGCAACCCTAGGGACCATCTTCATCGGTCTTCTTAATAAGAGTTGGTTCTTTAACGACCCTAGGGACCATCTTCATCGGTCTTCTTAATAAGAGTCGGTTCTCGGGATCATCTTAGTCGATCTTCTTGTGAGAACAAAATGGAATTCTTTGGACGAAGGGGGCCCGTAAGAATTCATTTTCTAAGTCATCTAAGGTCGATCTCAACCTTAGTGAGGGACTTTTCCTCATACGAAGAGGTTTTGGCTTTGATTTTGGTTTCGTGTTTGGACTTTTAATTTCTTGATGTTTCTCTTGGGATGTTGGTGATTTATTCACTTTGGCCTTTTGTACCTTTGATTGTTGAAAAGGACTTTTTTACTTCAAAATACTTGATTTTGGAAGATATTTGACTTTAAAAGATATCATTTTTGAAATCATTTAGGCTTTGAAAATATTTGTACTCAAGTAGACTTAGCTCTTTGAAGATAGCAAATTTGAAGTTTTTATTTCGAAAATACTTAGCATTTTTCAAGGAGTTTATTTAATTTTCTAAAATCCATTTTTAAGGCGAAAATACTTCAAAAATACAAAAGGCCACTACTTTGACATATTTTCATATCAAAATATAAGTGAATCTGGTTTATTTTGATTTTTAGGATTTTATGGATATTTTATTTGAATTTTTCTGAGTTTCCTACTATTTTTAATGAATTTTTGAAGTTTTCTGCTTATTTGGAATTTTATGGTTGGTCCACGTCAACGGAAGAGGCTGAGGTGGCTGTTGCGTGGCGCTGACTGACGCTGACGAGGCTCGATGATGTGGCATGACGCTGAAAGCTCTTATTCGACTTGTGTAATGGGTTACTGACAGGAAAAATGACCCGCCATCAGAGATATGGCCACAGCGGATTGTTTGCGGCAGCGGATATCATCTCTTTCAAACCCGATAGAGGTGATTTTTTGCAGTTTAGTCCCTGAAAGTTCGCCGGTCAAATTGCGGCGACTCCGATCACCATTTTGGTTGAGGTTTGTCTTGTTGGAATCGTGAGAGCGAGGAGATCACAGAGGTGCAATTGGTTAGAGCCATAGAAGTTTTTGCTGCCCTGTAAAACCTGAGAAATCTTGGACCGCCATTAATGGCGTTCGGAGCTTGTTTCTTCCTTTTCTCTGCCAGAGGTAGGTTTCACACACTCGTGAATGTATGTAGAGGATGGTAGTGAAGCCAATTTTACATGAGGAGGCTTGGAAAGAGGCGTACTGGACTGAGGCAACTCGGCCAGAATTGAGTTTGTTTGAGGTTTTCTCTGTGGGGCCCATTCAGCCATTCTCTTGTACCAGCAGAATTGTGGATAGCTTCAGGGGGTTAAACTTGGCTTGTCTGTATCTTTGTTTCAACTTGGAGCACCATGGTTTGATAGACGAGGCATTGAGGCAGAAGGGTGTATTTTCATTTCAATTGTTATTTGCATGCAACTCATCTTACAGCAATAAGAGTTGATTTAACACTCAATTACAGTCAGTTTGATTTTGTTTTGTATATTCAAAACACCACAGGTAGTAAGCACTAGACTTTTGGCATTTATCACATATTCCACTTTTGTATTTTGAGTGAAGTGTTCACTGTTTTGAGGAATTTTAGTTTTGAGTTGTTCAATTGCAAGAAAATGAGTTGCAAGTGACAGGGAAATGCGAATTTGAGGTTTGTTCATGTTTTTATGCAGATGAGACCTTGTATCTTTATTTATCTTGTTACTGACTAGATTTAGGTATGTATATATCCTTTATTTGATGAACATGTGAAGTCAGTTTAAGGAATGTAAGACTTATGCTACTACATTTTTGACTAAAATAAACATAAAGGGGGGGCTGATTCAAATTGATATGTCATTCCATTCATTCTTTCCATTATTTTAGATTTTGCTAATTCTTTGGACATGGCTAGGCCAGTGCTATGCTCTGGACCTATGCCAAACCAAGTTAAGACTACCATGAGAGACTTAGCTATGCTCAAGACCTCTACATAGCAGCCATGGTGCCATCTAAGTTGGATATGAGAATACTCCAAGAAGCGAAGAGCTAGGCTCTAAACCTTCATGAAGCACCTTCCTTTGAACCCTCCTTTGGCCATGACTGCTGCTACGCTGTAGACCATGGCTCAAAGGAGCTATGTTTTCATGACTCAAGCACACCATTGCTTGGTGGCTGAGTTGAAGAAAAGAAAAAAAAACAAAACAGCAAATTGAAACTTCAAATTCACTTTATTGGATCTGTACACTGAGGATTACAACCTTTTTTCACTCAATTTCCCTTCTCTTTCCCCTATTCCTCCCTTTTACCAAGTGCTCGATGAATTGCCCTTCCCTGTCTAACCTAATTTCAATAGTTTAATCCTATGCCAAGCTTGTGGCTGTTCTCCTCCTCTTTTTTCTTCTTTTTTTTTTCGCCAATTGGGTCTTTATATAGCAATAGCTCTAGGGTTTCACTTCTTTGCCGAAAGCCATCTCCACCCTTCATTTTGCATCAACGGCTCACCTCCAGCTGCGCTAGGGCACTGGTTTAGGGAAACCGTTGGCTGGGCAACGTGGTTTTGGGTTTGTGGATGGAGAAGAAGCCACGTCGTCGCTGTTCTACGTTTTCACCCGGCGTCGCACGGTAAAATCGCCATTTCTTCTCCTTTTCTTTTACCGGGTGAAGGGGACGCCTCTTACATACGGGCCCCTCCTGTCGGGTTTAATGAGGTAAAATGATTTAGATGCGTCGCGTTCTTCGTGAGCCAGTAAACAGAATGTGATGTTCAAAGCGCACGGTGTATGAAACGGGTGCATCCAGAGTCGATTGAGGGGATGGTAATTTCATCAGGGGGCAGCGACACACATGGCCCCTGCTGGATCCGCTCCAATGGATGCACGCGCCAGAATTGCTAATTTTTGTGGAATTTCCATTCTATTTCATAATTTCCACTTTATTCCTTTAAGGCCAAACCAAAATAAATTCTTTCAAGGCCTTCCCTTGGGTATTTTCAGATGAAATTTTATGGGTAAGCTTAGAAAATATAAGGAATTTAATGGTTTAACTGGTTTTGCAAAATTCCTCATAGAATTATTTTGATAATTTTGTGAAATTTTTGGGTTTGTTTGCAAATTTTAGAGTTTGTGTTGCTATTTTTGGGATTTAAAAATTATGATAAATCATCATAATTCTTAAGGGATTTTTGGGTGAATTTTGAGGATTTTTGGAGTTTGTTTGGTATTTTTGGTAATTTGATTTTGGGTTTTGGAAACTTGGTTTTCGCTGTTTGACTTCTGGTTTTCGCAATTTGGTTTTGTTTTATTTGGTTTTCAGGGTTTAATTTTTAGGGTCAACAAATGCCCCCCACCAGAGTAGGTTGTGAGGATCTTGGGCAGAACAGCGTACTCTGGTGGCCCCTTCTTGACCCCTTGGATATAGTCAAATTGGTTGCACGGTGGTTTTGTCGTGTTTTCGCTTGAACTTGAGTTTGGTTGGGTTGAGCTACACTCGCCTTCATTTTGGGGTCTTGTATCTCTTAGTTGCCGGTGGGATTATAAAGTTTTGTATCTTTTTGATTTGGCAGAGTTCCGTGAGAGGAGCATCGTGGCACAGGATCAGGCTGCGGCTCATGGTGCTATTGCAGCTTAGCATGTTTACTCTCTTTTATCTCTTCTCTTTGATCACCACGTCATGGATCTTGGCACTTGTTTGTGTGGCGTGGATGCGCTTGTGACTGCACTTGTTGCATTTGTTGAACTTTGAACTTTGATTCTTGCATTTGGCTTGCTGATGCTTGGATGCTTGATTACTCGTGATGCTTGCATGTTTGGTTATCGGTGAACTTGGATACTTGCTTTTGTTGGAGCGTTGTGCTTCTTTGCCTTGCGATATTTGGTTGGTCTTGTGCTTGACTGAGTTCTCGCGTTCGAGACTTCTCCACGTACTTGCTTGCAAAGCAACAAGTAATCTTTCTTCTTTTCTCATTCCAACCTGATTGGACTTTCACGCTCAAGGTTTCTTTTCTCCTTTTACTCTTCTTCTTTCTCAATAAAACGAGTACTTCGTCATTCTTGCGCCGATTGGGCTTTCGCGTTCAAGGCCATCTTCTTGTTTAAATTGCGGGGTTCGAATGATCTTACTCTTACCACCGTTTCTTCCAAAAAATATGGAAATTTAGCCCATACTCACTTTTCCTCTTTCTTTCTTCTTTTCTTCTTACTTCTTTTTAGGATCTCGAACACACATAGATCCACTCCACAATTTAGGTTAGGGTATTTGGCCCGCTCCTGTATTTCCTTGGGCTTGAACCTACATGGGCCTCGACCCGGTTGGTTTCCTTCTGACGTCAGCCTTGAACGTTTCCACTTCTTCTACGCCTTCTTGACTTCATACCGTTTCTTTCAAGCCTCGGTTTGAACAGTTTACGTCCACTTCTTACCACTACGGCCTTAACTTTCTTCACATGTTCGCACGTTCGCTATTACCTCCGATTACAACCTTTCTCTTGTCATGCCTATATAAGCACACCTTTTGCTCTTTTCTCTTCTTCATCCAAGCTCACCGTACTCTTTCTTTTCATTTCATACTTTCCAATTTCTCATTATCATGTCTTCTCATCTTTCATCCAAACGTGCTAGAGGAGATTCTAGTTCTTCTGTCCTGCGTCTGGATTCCACTTTTCCAGACTGGTCTCTTATTCCTGATAACCGCTATCTCTTCCGAGATGAAACTGCCTTCCTTTCTTACTACAACGACATGGGTAACGAAGAGCGGCCTGTGGCTGATTGCTACTTCTTTCGTCCTATGAGAAGAATTCCAGTGGAGCAAGTGAATCTTATCAGAGGTTGGTTAGATTCATGGAGCTTGGGCGGTTTGGCTGACTGCGACCATCCGTATCACCCTAGAATCACCCGTCTCTTCTACGCCAATCTTAGGATCTCTTTCAACCACTACGGAACTCCTTCGGCCTCTTCCTATCTGTTTGGTCGCTTCTTTCATATTACGACCGGAGATCTAGCCAACTACTTGCGGGCTGCCAATACTGCCAACGGTTCCACCATTTATGCCTATCAAAGATGGCCTCAAGGTTTTGGAAGCTATCAGGAATGTCGCCAATGGTTTCGGACGGCGGCTCCTGATATGGAGAGGGTGTCTACTTTCCATCTACCTGCTCTTCATAGGTACTTTCTTTCTTCATTCTTTCTCCTTATCCTTTAATCGCCTTCTCTTTTGATCGTGTTTCTCATCAACTCCTTTTCTTTACATCTTTCGTCGTGACTTTTAGGTTTCTTTTCTTGGTGATTAACGACATCATCTTTCCGCACGGGACAATGACCCATCTCGCCAAACCTGGAAGCCTCTTCTACCTCCGTAATCTGATTCAAAAGCAATGGCCCATCAATCTGGCCCACATGATCCTCTTCCACATGCACCAAGTAGCGATCTCTGATCGAGAACCGCTTCCTTATGGCCATCTTATTGAAGCTCTCATGCTTAGGGCTCGCATCCGTGTGCCTGACATGTTATGGGGCAATCATATTTCTAATGCTGATGTGGCACATCCCTTCAACCTTCTCCTTTCATTGCCACTTATCGGGTGGGTTGAATCTTCAATGGACATGTTGGTTCCCGATCCCAATCAGCCTGTGAATGACTACATCTTGCTTCCTAATGCGGCCCCCAATCAATATGGTCCCATGGGTGTTGATTCTCCTCCGGATGATAACTCTGCCATGATGGCTCTTGATGACCCTGCCCCTGTCTCAATTCGGGGTTTGATTGATCAACGCTTCGGTGAATTGAATGCCCGCTTGGACACCTTGGAAGGAATGATTCAAGCTATCTCCGTCACTCTTAACAACTTGGCTGGTGGTGGAGCTGCGGTTGTTGATGAAGTCGTGGCTGCCCCAGAGTAAACGGCCATCTCGATCTGCCTTGCCCCAGTGTTAGCTTTAGGGCACTCTTATATCTTCTGTTTTGTATCCCTTTAGTCATCATCGGTTGTTGCTTAAGCTTCTCTTGTACCAGACTTCTTTATGCAATGGTTGTAATGATGTATCTTTTTTTAGTGAATGGAGCTCTCTGCTTTCTTCTTTTTACTCTTCTCCCCTACTTGTCTTGCGTGCTTTGCGGTTGCCCCAGTGTGATTGTCTATCGTCTTGTATCTCAACATGGTTGATTGCTTATCCTTGCCCCAGTGTGGTCCTTCTTTCTTGTAACTATCTTCCACAATGCGAACAATATTAGTAGCATAACTTTGCACCCTCGAGAATCATAAGAATCCGTCATCGGTTGCAAAAGGGGACTCTTGTGTGTTTTATTATAAAAAATGTAGGCCTTTGTATTGGAAATGCCCTATGAACGCCCAAAAGGACAAGGACACTCCTTTACACTTAGGCCCGGCGGGACAAATTCCTATCTAACATGTTCTAAAGTTGAGGACTTTTATTTATCTACAATTGCCTTATTTATTTTGGGCCTTGCAAAGGAATGTTCCATGATGTTCAAAAGAACGAAACACCCTTACAAGCATTAGCCCGACATGACATAATACCTTGCTCTTTGGGTTTTGGGTTTGAAAGGTTAAGTTAAGGTTTTGGGTTTTGGATTTTGGGTTTTATTAGATCCTAACGTTTTCGTTGGACTTTATTCTAAAGTTTTATTGGACTATGTACATGGTTTTGCGGTTTTGGGCTTTAATAGGTTTTGGTTATTATAGGCTTTTGTGGATTTATGGGTTTTAGTGGAGTTTTGATTTTTTGTGGACTAGGCCTTATTGTGGTTAAGATGCATATGGTTTTGGTTGTTTTTGTAGAATGGGTTTTAGGATTTTGAAGAATGGGTCTCAGGTGTAGTACTTCTTGAGATATCGCCCGTTGATAGGTGGAATTGAGCCTTCTCCTTCTTTATCTACAAGCTTGTATGATCCTCCTTCGTAAACCTCTTTGACGATGTAAGGCCCTTCCCAATTTGGAGCGAATTTTGGACCGTGATGGTGACCGATGATGGGCCTTCTTAAAATCAAAACCAATTCGCCCTCTTTGAACGTACGAGGCCTCACCATTTTGTCGTAAGCTTTGGCCATTTGGGCCCGATACAGCTCTAGGCTTTGTTGGGCCGCCAATCTTTTCTCATCCATGGCATCCAATTCATCTAATCTTAGGCGGGCCCGTTTATCCAATGGTAATCCCGTTTGCATGGCCACCCTTAGGGAAGGTAGTTCGATCTCCAATGGCAATACTGCCTCGGACCCGAACGCTAGTGAGTAAGGAGTCGCTTGAGTGGGGGTCTTGTGGGTTGTGCGATAAGCCCATAAAGCTTCTTGTAGCTTTTCATCCCAACTCCTATGATTATCTCCCACTGTCTTTCTTAGGAGTTTGATCAACACCTTATTGAAGGCTTCGGCTAGGCCATTGGCTCGTGGGTTGTAAATAGAAGAGTACCTCCACTTGATCTTGTGTTGCCTAGCAAAAGTGCCAATTTCTCCACTCTTGAATGACGCACCGTTGTCAGATACTATCTCTCGTGGAGTGCCAAAACGATACAACACATTGTTCTTTAGAAATTGGATGACGTCTCTGCTTTTGACTTCTTTCAGAGCCACCGCTTCGGCCCACTTAGAGAAGTAATCTGTGATTGCTAGAATGAATCTATGCCCCTTTGAGGACGGTGGATCAATGGGCCCAATTATATCCATACCCCACATATCAAATGGCCATGCGGCTACTGTCGGGTGTAAAGGGTTAGGATGTTGGTGTATGAAATCTCCATGTACTTGGCACATGTGGCACTTCTTCGCTTGCTCTTCGCAATCAGCAATCATTGTAGGCCAATAATATCCCATTCTCTTGATATGTAGTCTCATTTTAGGACCTGATTGATGAGCTCCACAGAATCCTGAGTGAACCTCTTTCATGATCTTTCGAGCCTCGCTTCGTGACACACATCTTAGCCATAGCTGATCGTATGACCTCCTATACAAGGTGTCATTCGCAAACACATAGCGGAGGATTCTTCGCTTCAATTGCTCCCTTTCTGCCTTTTCATTGGGTAGTACTTGATACTTGAAGTAATCGATGAAGGGTTTTCTCCAATCTTCTTCCTTGTTCACTTCTACCTCCAATACCTCGTCGGGATCCATGAACGAATCCTCCTCCCACTCTTCTACGTTCACAAAGAGATGAGCAATCGTTTCTTTCTCAACTTCTAAGAGATAGGGAGCCAAAGATCGCCGATTTCTGATGGTAATTTGTACTTCTTCTCCATCTGGTTTACTCAGTTGGGTGGCGACTCGAGCTAGAGCATCCGCCATGCCATTTGAAGCTCTTGACACTTTTTCAAAGGTTATCTTCGAGAATTTGGCCATCAACTCTTGAGCTCTTTCATGGTATTTCACTAACTCGGGCTTCTTCACTTCAAACGCCCCTTCGATTTGGCTTAGGACCAATTGAGAATCACCGCACACTTTTAACTCTCTTATGCTCATGTTAATTGCCAACTCTAGTCCAGCGATCAACGCTTCATACTCAGCTTCATTATTTGTGCATGGTTCAGTCAATGCTATAGAATGACGAAGGATTCCTCCTTGTGGAGTAATAAACACCAACCCAACTCCGGCCCGGATTCGAGGTAAATCAGGTCTCTTGGACGGTTGTATCATTGACGATCCATCGAAGAACATTGTCCACCTGGATTGTACTTCTTCTAAGCATAAGCTTTGTTCATCAGGAAATTCGCAATTCAATGGAGAATCATCGGGTACTGGGTGTGCGGCTAGAAAATCGGACATCGCCTGTCCCTTTATAGCCTTTTGAGGTGCATAGGAGATGTCAAACTCCATCAAGGTAATGGCCCACCGAGCTAGCCTTCCCGTCAGCATGGGTCTAGTCATCAGATACTTCAACGGGTCCACCTTTGATATCAATGTAATCTTGTGGGAAAGCATATAGTGCCTTAGCTTCTTGGTAGCGAAAACCAACGCTAAGCAATGCTTCTCAATAGGACTATAGGATTGCTCGGCCCCGACCAACATGCGGCTCAAGTAATATAACGCATTTTCTTTACCTTCATCATTTTCTTGAGCTAACAAAGCTCCTAATGATCCGTCCAAGGCTGTGGTGTAGAGGATCAATGGTTTTCCTTGGATAGGCGCAGCGAGGACAGGTGATTTGAGGAGATATTCTTTGATGTCCTCGAAAGCCTTTTGACATTTCGCATCCCATTTAAAAGGCACATCTTTCTTGGTAAGGTGAGTGAACGGTTTGATCCTCCCCGAAAGATTGGCGATGAATCTTCTCACGTACGCCAATTGCCCCTGTAGCGAGCGGAGTTGCTTGAGAGTCTTTGGAGGTGGCATTTCTCTAATTGCCTTGATCTTAGCGGGGTCGATCTCAATGCCCCTGTGTCTTACCACAAACCCTAAGAATTTTCCAGAAGATACCATGAAGGCACACTTCAACGGATTCATCTTCAAGGAGTATTTCCTTAGTCGTTCGAACACGACCTTTAGGTACTCGAAATGCTCGTCGATTGATCGAGCCTTTATCACCAAATCATCTACATAGCATTCTACAATCTTGTGAATTAAATCATCAAAGATCTTGGTCATGGCTCTTTGGTAGGTTGCACCTGCATTCTTCAATCCAAACGGCATCACCTTGTAGCAAAAGATACCAATCGGGGTGCGAAATGATGTATGGCGTTGATCTTCTTTATCCATTGGTATTTGGTTATACCCCGATGACCCATCCATGAAGGAGTATACCGCATAAGAGGAAGTATAGTCGACAATCAGCTCGGTCACAGGTAGTGGAAAATCATCCTTTGGGCACGCTTTGTTCAAATCCCTAAAATCCACACATACTCTTATTTGTCCATTCTTCTTCTTAACGGTCACGATGTTCGCCACCCAGATGGGACTTTCTTCCTCTCGAATGAACCCCGCCTCAATCAACTTTTTCACCTCTTCAGCTACTTTCTCTTCGAGTTCAACTCGCATCCGCCTAGGAGCTTGTTTGACGGGCTTCACACTTGGGTCAATTTTTAACTTGTGAGAAGCTAGAGCGGGATCGAGACCTGGCATTTCTGTATAGTTCCATGCAAAACAATCTTTATATCCCATTAGAAGCTGTTTTAGTTGCTCTTGTTTCTCAGGAGGAAGTGACGCGCTTATGAAAGTCGGGCGTGGATCTTCTTCGGTACCCAAATTTATCTTGAGGAGATCATCAATTGTATTCTGACCTCCGTCTTCTAACTCTTGCGGAGCATTTCTCGCCGCTTGGATTAGATCTCCATCTTCTATGTTTGCTTCAACGGGTGTTATCCCGATCATGTGGCATTCGAGGAAGTCAAAACATTTTTCGTCACCATAGAACTCTTCATCTGATTCCATATCATAAACATGAATCATCCTTTCTGACTCTTGCTCTTCCTCTTCCGAATCGCTCTTTATGCAGATTTTCCCTTGTCGGCCTTTGCTTTCATCCTCATCATCGGATGACTTTATGTAAATGGGCGTTTTCACGGCACATGAGGCCTTTGGCCTTTCTTTTAGCCTTATTTTTTCTTCATTCTCTTCACGAAGTGCCACTCTTGACCTTAGAGTTGGGGAAGTACTCCTTTGTGAAGTTGGAGCATAAAATCGATCAATCTCTTCCAACTCTACTTCGTGTACACCGTAGTGTTGAGCATCACCCTTAATCATCTTTTGTTCACCATCTCTTATGTACTTGACGCATTGGTGAAGGGTGGAGGGTACAAGGCCATTTTCATGTAACCATGGTCTTCCTAATAGAGCTCGATAGGAGGTATCGGCGTCGATTACGTAAAATTTCACCAAGGTTTCAAGTTCTTCGAATTTCACTGGTAAGGTGATGGCTCCCAAGGCTCGCTCGGAATTTTGATTGAAGCCATGTATGAACACATTCTCATCAGAAAGTCGCCTTCCTCCTAAGGCCAATTGATTCAATGAGTTGAGTGGTAGGATGTTGATGGAGGATCCAGGATCTACCAACATTCGGCTCAGTTGACTTCCATTAGTCTTGCCCGTTATGTACAATGGCTTGTTGTGACAAGAGGTTCCCATCATCAGATCATCATTCGTGAAGGTAATTTGGCTTTGTGGCTCAATGTAAAGGGCCTCGGTCATATACTTTTCGGCCATGTAAGTCTGAAACCTCTCGGGCTCTTTGAGCATCTCCATCATTGTTTCCCGCAAGTCCTTGGACATCATTAACGCTTCAAACACGCTTATCAGTGCGGGAGTGCGCCTTAGGTGAGCCAAGATATTGTACTCTCCTTTGATTTCTCTTGCCTTGTAATTTGGCCCGGGCTCATCTTCCACTTCTTGGATTCTAGCCTTGCCTTTCACCTTTTCACTTTCCTTGGGAACTTGCCTCTCGGGAATGTTTGTGCCCGACCGCAAGTTCACATGACAATCCTTCTCCTTGAACATGCCTTTGGCGAAGAGACCTTGGTATGGAGCTTCATTCTCGTCTTCCGTGTCATCATCATAGTAATAAGTAACCAATTCTTCCTTTTCTTCTTTTGTTTCTTCAATCCTTAACACCGCTTCTTTTCCTTTTCCGCTTTCACCTTTCTTTTCATTACTATTCCCAACTTCACCTTTCTTTTCTTCCACATCTTCCTTCTTTTTATTCTCATTTTTCTTTTCTTTCATCCTTTCTACTTTTTGCATTTCCTTTTCATCTTCCTCTTCATCTACTATGACAATGACGTTGCATTCCACATTTCGTCTTGGATTGCCTCTTTGCGCTACCACATTGGCCTGTGCATGCGGAGCGGGTGTTTGCTTATAACTCTCGGGCAAAACCAAGTCCCCTTCCTTGATCATCTTTTCCGCTATATTCTTGAAAACATAGCAATCGCCTGTTGGATGACCTAGGACTCTATGAAAAGCACAATAGGTTGGATCGTTGGTCTTGTGCATTTCTTCCATCCTTTTACACACCGACAATTCTATGGCCTTTCCATCTAAGAGTTGCTTTAACAAGGCTGCGGTTTTCTCCTTTTTGAATGAGTAAGGTCTACTCAATCGTTCGACGAGGGAGGTAGAGCGACCATTTCCGTTACCATTGTTGCTGCTATTGTTGTTGTTGCGGAAACTCCTTTGACCGCTACCTTGACTCGTTGATGCTTCATTAGCACCCGCTATCTTGATGGGCGCTTGTGCTTTGTTTCTTGACTCGCTTCTAAAGTTTGAAACCTCCTTGGGAGGGCCAATGTGCACTATCCTTGCGACCCGTGTCACCAAGTCCTCATAGGTGTAGATATCGCTACCCGAGAGAGGTCGCTTTATCCAATCATCGAGATTCCTTATCAAAAACTCCACTGCTTCCCTCTCGGGCATCTGATGAGAACACCTTATGTGCATGTTTCTCCATCGGTTGATGTAGTCAAGTGGGGCTTCACCCGGCTTTGGCTTTTCGCACGCGACATCGGCCATGAGGAGCCTTTGGTTGACCATGGCGAACTTGGCTCTAAACAAATCCTCCATCTCTTCCCATGTGTCAACGGAACCATTTTCAAGTGAAGAATACCACTCAAATGCTGCCCCAGTGAGGCTTTGGGAGAATTGCTTGAGTAAGAGAGCCTCATCATGAGCGGTGTTTCCACATGCATTGCGAAACTGGATCAGATGTTGATCGGGTGTGATGCTTTCTTTACCCGTTCCATCGAATAGGTTGAACTTTGGCACTTGATAACCAAGGGGATAAGGGATGTGCTCGTATTCCTTAGGGTATGGTCTCCCACATCTCTTGCGCAAATTAGCCAATCGGCCCGCTCCCGTGGCTTGAAGCTGCAGATTAATCATCTCTTGAATGACTTGCTTGGTTGAATCGGGCCTTCTTGCCCCAGTTCGATGCTTACGCTCGAGCATTTCCTCTTCACTCGATTCATATCTCACTTTATTTCTTCTTCCTTTAAGATACCTTCGGTATGCCTTCTCTTCATCTTCTTCTGATGATTCATACTTGTGCCTATTCCTTCTTTCTTTGGAATGTCTTCTCTTAGGCCTCTCTCCTTCCTCATCGGAATACTCATATCTACTCTTATTTTTCTTTCTTTGAGCACCTTCCCTTTGTACTCATCTTCTTCTTCACTAGAAGAATCTTCCTTTTCAAGATCTTCAAGTAGCTTCTTCTTTTCTAGAAGCTTGTACATCTTCTTGAACATTTTCCTTTCTTTCTCCCTTTCATCCATCATGGCCGCCATCTTCTTTTCATTCCTTTCTATGATACTCATCAACTTTGGCTTCTCCCCTTCATGCCAACGATCTTTGCCATTTAGATCTCCTTCTTCCTCTTCTGTTGGTTCTTCTCCATGTAGAATGTGACTTGAAGAGGCGCGATCTTGTTTATCTTTGCTATCTTTCTTGGTGTAGGGAATTTCTCCATCGCTAGCCATATTCACAAAAGCGTGCATCTCGTGCTCTTCACTAATCTCCACCATATGAACTCGGGCGTGGACCACAAGTTGACCATCCTCCCGTGCCACATGTCTCCTTTTATTTCTTGGCTCTTGATCTATCTCCATTGGTTGAGCTCTCTCTTTGGGTATCCACATTTTCTTGGGCCCCAATCTCTCTTTGACAGGCTTGATCCTTTGCCCCAGTCTGTGGTGCACGGAGGAAGATCCCTTCTTTTGACCTTTTGGCCCCAGCCGATCGTGGACTGACGCACGCGGAAAGGATAATCTTTCCTTCACCGATTGCCGGTTTTGCGGACTCCTTCCCCTAAACTGCATCTGGTATTCAGGAGGGAATTCTTCCATAGTCTTCAATATGGCCACGGGCGAGTTCTTTCGCACCAAGCGGAGCGAGGCGAAAGGATTGCTCACCGGCAAATTGGACCTTGCCTCCAATTCATTCTTATAGGCCCGTTGAACCTTCTTCATAGTTCTTGCGTTTTGAGAGATCGATGCATACACCTTCTTCACCACCATCTTCTTGGAAGGAGAGCGACGGTTGAATTGGCGCCGTTGAGGAGAAGAGGTTGAGCTTGAACGAGCCCGCTTGTGAGGAACAATGGACCATTCTTCCTTCTTGATGACATCAACCTCCATAGGGTCCTCCACGATTTTTGAGACTTCCACCACTTCCTTGAGCGGTTCCTCCACCACGACTTTGGCAAGTTGGAAAGTACCATCGCTAAATTGAACTACGGGCACATAAGAGTGTCCAAACGGCATGCTCCCGATGGTGAATTCGTCGTTGTAGCAAATCGGCACTCCTCCGATCTGGAGAACTCCTGTCGGCTTGAAAGCGTCAATTGGTGTGAATGCCATTTCCACCTGCAATAACACCAACTAAATGTTACCGTTAGGAGTGTTCACTAAAATTTCCTTAGCCCTTACGCCACCTTTCGAATCCCAAAGATGAGAGGAGAAAGAGGTCCCACCGGGCGTGCCAGAGAATCTGTGTGGCACGAGGTGGGCTGTTGATATTTGCAATTTTTTACGACTTCCCATAGCCTTTACATTATATCCTTCAAACCCCAAAGATGAAAGGAGAAAGAGGTCCCACCGGGCGTGCCAGAGAATCTGTCGCGGCTTTTTCGTCATTATTCTCCTCGAAGGAATTTCTCGAAGAACAATGGGAACATAGCCTAGATTCACCTCCCTTAAGGTTTCGATCTCCATGGCGGGTATCTCCATGAAAAGGGGTTTTGCAACTTTCGGGGCCTCTTGGGCGGCCACGACAAAAGTTGGTTCTTTTACAACCCTAGGGACCATCTTCATCGGTCTTCTTAATAAGAGTTGGTTCTTTAACGACCCTAGGGACCATCTTCATCGGTCTTCTTAATAAGAGTCGGTTCTTGGGACCATCTTCATCGGTCTTCTTATAAGAACAAAAGAAGTTTTGCAACCTTCGGGTCCTCTTTAACGGCTACTCGGCGAAAGTTGGTTCTTTTACAACCCTAGGGACCATCTTCATCGGTCTTCTTAATAAGAGTTGGTTCTTTAACGACCCTAGGGACCATCTTCATCGGTCTTCTTAATAAGAGTCGGTTCTCGGGACCATCTTCATCGGTCTTCTTATAAGAACAAAAGAAGTTTTGCAACCTTCGGGTCCTCTTTAATGGCTACTCGACGAAAGTTGATTCTTTTGCAACCCTAGGGACCATCTTCATCGGTCTTCTTAATAAGAGTTGGTTCTTTAACGACCCTAGGGACCATCTTCATCGGTCTTCTTAATAAGAGTCGGTTCTCGGGATCATCTTAGTCGATCTTCTTGTGAGAACAAAATGGAATTCTTTGGACGAAGGGGGCCCGTAAGAATTCATTTTCTAAGTCATCTAAGGTCGATCTCAACCTTAGTGAGGGACTTTTCCTCATACGAAGAGGTTTTGGCTTTGATTTTGGTTTCGTGTTTGGACTTTTAATTTCTTGATGTTTCTCTTGGGATGTTGGTGATTTATTCACTTTGGCCTTTTGTACCTTTGATTGTTGAAAAGGACTTTTTTACTTCAAAATACTTGATTTTGGAAGATATTTGACTTTAAAAGATATCATTTTTGAAATCATTTAGGCTTTGAAAATATTTGTACTCAAGTAGACTTAGCTCTTTGAAGATAGCAAATTTGAAGTTTTTATTTCGAAAATACTTAGCATTTTTCAAGGAGTTTATTTAATTTTCTAAAATCCATTTTTAAGGCGAAAATACTTCAAAAATACAAAAGGCCACTACTTTGACATATTTTCATATCAAAATATAAGTGAATCTGGTTTATTTTGATTTTTAGGATTTTATGGATATTTTATTTGAATTTTTCTGAGTTTCCTACTATTTTTAATGAATTTTTGAAGTTTTCTGCTTATTTGGAATTTTATGGTTGGTCCACGTCAACGGAAGAGGCTGAGGTGGCTGTTGCGTGGCGCTGACTGACGCTGACGAGGCTCGATGATGTGGCATGACGCTGAAAGCTCTTATTCGACTTGTGTAATGGGTTACTGACAGGAAAAATGACCCGCCATCAGAGATATGGCCACAGCGGATTGTTTGCGGCAGCGGATATCATCTCTTTCAAACCCGATAGAGGTGATTTTTTGCAGTTTAGTCCCTGAAAGTTCGCCGGTCAAATTGCGGCGACTCCGATCACCATTTTGGTTGAGGTTTGTCTTGTTGGAATCGTGAGAGCGAGGAGATCACAGAGGTGCAATTGGTTAGAGCCATAGAAGTTTTTGCTGCCCTGTAAAACCTGAGAAATCTTGGACCGCCATTAATGGCGTTCGGAGCTTGTTTCTTCCTTTTCTCTGCCAGAGGTAGGTTTCACACACTCGTGAATGTATGTAGAGGATGGTAGTGAAGCCAATTTTACATGAGGAGGCTTGGAAAGAGGCGTACTGGACTGAGGCAACTCGGCCAGAATTGAGTTTGTTTGAGGTTTTCTCTGTGGGGCCCATTCAGCCATTCTCTTGTACCAGCAGAATTGTGGATAGCTTCAGGGGGTTAAACTTGGCTTGTCTGTATCTTTGTTTCAACTTGGAGCACCATGGTTTGATAGACGAGGCATTGAGGCAGAAGGGTGTATTTTCATTTCAATTGTTATTTGCATGCAACTCATCTTACAGCAATAAGAGTTGATTTAACACTCAATTACAGTCAGTTTGAGTTTGTTTTGTATATTCAAAACACCACAGGTAGTAAGCACTAGACTTTTGGCATTTATCACATATTCCACTTTTGTATTTTGAGTGAAGTGTTCACTGTTTTGAGGAATTTTAGTTTTGAGTTGTTCAATTGCAAGAAAATGAGTTGCAAGTGACAGGGAAATGCGAATTTGAGGTTTGTTCATGTTTTTATGCAGATGAGACCTTGTATCTTTGTTTATCTTGTTACTGACTAGATTTAGGTATGTATATATCCTTTATTTGATGAACATGTGAAGTCAGTTTAAGGAATGTAAGACTTATGCTACTACATTTTTGACTAAAATAAACATAAAGGGGGGGGCTGATTCAAATTGATATGTCATTCCATTCATTCTTTCCATTATTTTAGATTTTGCTAATTCTTTGGACATGGCTAGGCCAGTGCTATGCTCTGGACCTATGCCAAACCAAGTTAAGACTACCATGAGAGACTTAGCTATGCTCAAGACCTCTACATAGCAGCCATGGTGCCATCTAAGTTGGATATGAGAATACTCCATGAAGCGAAGAGCTAGGCTCTAAACCTTCATGAAGCACCTTCCTTTGCAGTGGCGGATCTAGAAAAAATATCTAGGTGGGTCTGACAATCTCTGTTTAAGTCTTCAGCCCCACTTTTGAGTGCTCCAATGGCAGAAAAAATTAGCTGGAGCTAAAGGGGGCTCCAAGGGCTCGACGGCGTGAGGTGGGGCTCTAGCCCCACCCGCCCCGGTGGTAGATCCGCCCCTGTTCCTTTGAACCCTCCTTTGGCCATGACTGCTGCTACGCTGCAGACCATGGCTCAAAGGAGCTATGTTTTCATGACTCAAGCACACCATTGCTTGGTGGCTGAGTTGAAGAAAAGAAAAAAAAACAAAACAGCAAATTGAAACTTCAAATTCACTTTATTGGATCTGTACACTGAGGATTACAACCTTTTTTCACTCAATTTCCCTTCTCTTTCCCCTATTCCTCCCTTTTACCAAGTGCTCGATGAATTGCCCTTCCCTGTCTAACCTAATTTCAATAGTTTAATCCTATGCCAAGCTTGTGGCTGTTCTCCTCCTCTTTTTTCTTCTTTTTTTTTCGCCAATTGGGTCTTTATATAGCAATAGCTCTAGGGTTTCACTTCTTTGCCGAAAGCCATCTCCACCCTTCATTTTGCATCAACGGCTCACCTCCAGCTGCACTAGGGCACTGGTTTAGGGAAACCGTTGGCTGGGCAACGTGGTTTTGGGTTTGTGGATGGAGAAGAAGCCACGTCGTCGCTGTTCTACGTTTTCACCCGGCGTCGCACGGTAAAATCGCCATTTCTTCTCCTTTTCTTTTACCAGGTGAAGGGGACGCCTCTTACATACGGGCCCCTCCTGTCGGGTTTAATGAGGTAAAATGATTTAGATGCGCCGCGTTCTTCGTGAGCCAGTAAACAGAATGTGATGTTCAAAGCGCACGGTGTATGAAACGGGTGCATCCAGAGTCGATTGAGGGGATGGTAATTTCATCAGGGGGCAGCGACACACATGGCCCCTGCTGGATCCGCTCCAATGGATGCACGCGCCAGAATTGCTAATTTTTGTGGAATTTCCATTCTATTTCATAATTTCCACTTTATTCCTTTAAGGCCAAACCAAAATAAATTCTTTCAAGGCCTTCCCTTGGGTATTTTCAGATGAAATTTTATGGGTAAGCTTAGAAAATATAAGGAATTTAATGGTTTAACTGGTTTTGCAAAATTCCTCATAGAATTATTTTGATAATTTTGTGAAGTTTTTGGGTTTGTTTGCAAATTTTAGAGTTTGTGTTGCTATTTTTGGGATTTAAAAATTATGATAAATCATCATAATTCTTAAGGGATTTTTGGGTGAATTTTGAGGATTTTTGGAGTTTGTTTGGTATTTTTGGTAATTTGATTTTGGGTTTTGGAAACTTGGTTTTCGCTGTTTGACTTCTGGTTTTCGCAACTCTCTTATGCTCATGTTAATTGCCAACTCTAGTCCAGCGATCAACGCTTCATACTCAGCTTCATTATTTGTGCATGGTTCAGTCAATGCTATAGAATGACGAAGGATTCCTCCTTGTGGAGTAATAAACACCAACCCAACTCCGGCCCGGATTCGAGGTAAATCAGGTCTCTTGGACGGTTGTATCATTGACGATCCATCGAAGAACATTGTCCACCTGGATTGTACTTCTTCTAAGCATAAGCTTTGTTCATCAGGAAATTCGCAATTCAATGGAGAATCATCGGGTACTGGGTGTGCGGCTAGAAAATCGGACATCGCCTGTCCCTTTATAGCCTTTTGAGGTGCATAGGAGATGTCAAACTCCATCAAGGTAATGGCCCACCGAGCTAGCCTTCCCGTCAGCATGGGTCTAGTCATCAGATACTTCAACGGGTCCACCTTTGATATCAATGTAATCTTGTGGGAAAGCATATAGTGCCTTAGCTTCTTGGTAGCGAAAACCAACGCTAAGCAATGCTTCTCAATAGGACTATAGGATTGCTCGGCCCCGACCAACATGCGGCTCAAGTAATATAACGCATTTTCTTTACCTTCATCATTTTCTTGAGCTAACAAAGCTCCTAATGATCCGTCCAAGGCTGTGGTGTAGAGGATCAATGGTTTTCCTTGGATAGGCGCAGCGAGGACAGGTGATTTGAGGAGATATTCTTTGATGTCCTCGAAAGCCTTTTGACATTTCGCATCCCATTTAAAAGGCACATCTTTCTTGGTAAGGTGAGTGAACGGTTTGATCCTCCCCGAAAGATTGGCGATGAATCTTCTCACGTACGCCAATTGCCCCTGTAGCGAGCGGAGTTGCTTGAGAGTCTTTGGAGGTGGCATTTCTCTAATTGCCTTGATCTTAGCGGGGTCGATCTCAATGCCCCTGTGTCTTACCACAAACCCTAAGAATTTTCCAGAAGATACCATGAAGGCACACTTCAACGGATTCATCTTCAAGGAGTATTTCCTTAGTCGTTCGAACACGACCTTTAGGTACTCGAAATGCTCGTCGATTGATCGAGCCTTTATCACCAAATCATCTACATAGCATTCTACAATCTTGTGAATTAAATCATCAAAGATCTTGGTCATGGCTCTTTGGTAGGTTGCACCTGCATTCTTCAATCCAAACGGCATCACCTTGTAGCAAAAGATACCAATCGGGGTGCGAAATGATGTATGGCGTTGATCTTCTTTATCCATTGGTATTTGGTTATACCCCGATGACCCATCCATGAAGGAGTATACCGCATAAGAGGAAGTATAGTCGACAATCAGCTCGGTCACAGGTAGTGGAAAATCATCCTTTGGGCACGCTTTGTTCAAATCCCTAAAATCCACACATACTCTTATTTGTCCATTCTTCTTCTTAACGGTCACGATGTTCGCCACCCAGATGGGACTTTCTTCCTCTCGAATGAACCCCGCCTCAATCAACTTTTTCACCTCTTCAGCTACTTTCTCTTCGAGTTCAACTCGCATCCGCCTAGGAGCTTGTTTGACGGGCTTCACACTTGGGTCAATTTTTAACTTGTGAGAAGCTAGAGCGGGATCGAGACCTGGCATTTCTGTATAGTTCCATGCAAAACAATCTTTATATCCCATTAGAAGCTGTTTTAGTTGCTCTTGTTTCTCAGGAGGAAGTGACGCGCTTATGAAAGTCGGGCGTGGATCTTCTTCGGTACCCAAATTTATCTTGAGGAGATCATCAATTGTATTCTGACCTCCGTCTTCTAACTCTTGCGGAGCATTTCTCGCCGCTTGGATTAGATCTCCATCTTCTATGTTTGCTTCAACGGGTGTTATCCCGATCATGTGGCATTCGAGGAAGTCAAAACATTTTTCGTCACCATAGAACTCTTCATCTGATTCCATATCATAAACATGAATCATCCTTTCTGACTCTTGCTCTTCCTCTTCCGAATCGCTCTTTATGCAGATTTTCCCTTGTCGGCCTTTGCTTTCATCCTCATCATCGGATGACTTTATGTAAATGGGCGTTTTCACGGCACATGAGGCCTTTGGCCTTTCTTTTAGCCTTATTTTTTCTTCATTCTCTTCACGAAGTGCCACTCTTGACCTTAGAGTTGGGGAAGTACTCCTTTGTGAAGTTGGAGCATAAAATCGATCAATCTCTTCCAACTCTACTTCGTGTACACCGTAGTGTTGAGCATCACCCTTAATCATCTTTTGTTCACCATCTCTTATGTACTTGACGCATTGGTGAAGGGTGGAGGGTACAAGGCCATTTTCATGTAACCATGGTCTTCCTAATAGAGCTCGATATGAGGTATCGGCGTCGATTACGTAAAATTTCACCAAGGTTTCAAGTTCTTCGAATTTCACTGGTAAGGTGATGGCTCCCAAGGCTCGCTCGGAATTTTGATTGAAGCCATGTATGAACACATTCTCATCAGAAAGTCGCCTTCCTCCTAAGGCCAATTGATTCAATGAGTTGAGTGGTAGGATGTTGATGGAGGATCCAGGATCTACCAACATTCGGCTCAGTTGACTTCCATTAGTCTTGCCCGTTATGTACAATGGCTTGTTGTGACAAGAGGTTCCCATCATCAGATCATCATTCGTGAAGGTAATTTGGCTTTGTGGCTCAATGTAAAGGGCCTCGGTCATATACTTTTCGGCCATGTAAGTCTGAAACCTCTCTGGCTCTTTGAGCATCTCCATCATTGTTTCCCGCAAGTCCTTGGACATCATTAACGCTTCAAACACGCTTATCAGTGCGGGAGTGCGCCTTAGGTGAGCCAAGATATTGTACTCTCCTTTGATTTCTCTTGCCTTGTAATTTGGCCCGGGCTCATCTTCCACTTCTTGGATTCTAGCCTTGCCTTTCACCTTTTCACTTTCCTTGGGAACTTGCCTCTCGGGAATGTTTGTGCCCGACCGCAAGTTCACATGACAATCCTTCTCCTTGAACATGCCTTTGGCGAAGAGACCTTGGTATGGAGCTTCATTCTCGTCTTCCGTGTCATCATCATAGTAATAAGTAACCAATTCTTCCTTTTCTTCTTTTGTTTCTTCAATCCTTAACACCGCTTCTTTTCCTTTTCCGCTTTCACCTTTCTTTTCATTACTATTCCCAACTTCACCTTTCTTTTCTTCCACATCTTCCTTCTTTTTATTCTCATTTTTCTTTTCTTTCATCCTTTCTACTTTTTGCATTTCCTTTTCATCTTCCTCTTCATCTACTATGACAATGACGTTGCATTCCACATTTCGTCTTGGATTGCCTCTTTGCGCTACCACATTGGCCTGTGCATGCGGAGCGGGTGTTTGCTTATAACTCTCGGGCAAAACCAAGTCCCCTTCCTTGATCATCTTTTCCGCTATATTCTTGAAAACATAGCAATCGCCTGTTGGATGACCTAGGACTCTATGAAAAGCACAATAGGTTGGATCGTTGGTCTTGTGCATTTCTTCCATCCTTTTACACACCGACAATTCTATGGCCTTTCCATCTAAGAGTTGCTTTAACAAGGCTGCGGTTTTCTCCTTTTTGAATGAGTAAGGTCTACTCAATCGTTCGACGAGGGAGGTAGAGCGACCATTTCCGTTACCATTGTTGCTGCTATTGTTGTTGTTGCGGAAACTCCTTTGACCGCTACCTTGACTCGTTGATGCTTCATTAGCACCCGCTATCTTGATGGGCGCTTGTGCTTTGTTTCTTGACTCGCTTCTAAAGTTTGAAACCTCCTTGGGAGGGCCAATGTGCACTATCCTTGCGACCCGTGTCACCAAGTCCTCATAGGTGTAGATATCGCTACCCGAGAGAGGTCGCTTTATCCAATCATCGAGATTCCTTATCAAAAACTCCACTGCTTCCCTCTCGGGCATCTGATGAGAACACCTTATGTGCATGTTTCTCCATCGGTTGATGTAGTCAAGTGGGGCTTCACCCGGCTTTGGCTTTTCGCACGCGACATCGGCCATGAGGAGCCTTTGGTTGACCATGGCGAACTTGGCTCTAAACAAATCCTCCATCTCTTCCCATGTGTCAACGGAACCATTTTCAAGTGAAGAATACCACTCAAATGCTGCCCCAGTGAGGCTTTGGGAGAATTGCTTGAGTAAGAGAGCCTCATCATGAGCGGTGTTTCCACATGCATTGCGAAACTGGATCAGATGTTGATCGGGTGTGATGCTTTCTTTACCCGTTCCATCGAATAGGTTGAACTTTGGCACTTGATAACCAAGGGGATAAGGGATGTGCTCGTATTCCTTAGGGTATGGTCTCCCACATCTCTTGCGCAAATTAGCCAATCGGCCCGCTCCCGTGGCTTGAAGCTGCAGATTAATCATCTCTTGAATGACTTGCTTGGTTGAATCGGGCCTTCTTGCCCCAGTTCGATGCTTACGCTCGAGCATTTCCTCTTCACTCGATTCATATCTCACTTTATTTCTTCTTCCTTTAAGATACCTTCGGTATGCCTTCTCTTCATCTTCTTCTGATGATTCATACTTGTGCCTATTCCTTCTTTCTTTGGAATGTCTTCTCTTAGGCCTCTCTCCTTCCTCATCGGAATACTCATATCTACTCTTATTTTTCTTTCTTTGAGCACCTTCCCTTTGTACTCATCTTCTTCTTCACTAGAAGAATCTTCCTTTTCAAGATCTTCAAGTAGCTTCTTCTTTTCTAGAAGCTTGTACATCTTCTTGAACATTTTCCTTTCTTTCTCCCTTTCATCCATCATGGCCGCCATCTTCTTTTCATTCCTTTCTATGATACTCATCAACTTTGGCTTCTCCCCTTCATGCCAACGATCTTTGCCATTTAGATCTCCTTCTTCCTCTTCTGTTGGTTCTTCTCCATGTAGAATGTGACTTGAAGAGGCGCGATCTTGTTTATCTTTGCTATCTTTCTTGGTGTAGGGAATTTCTCCATCGCTAGCCATATTCACAAAAGCGTGCATCTCGTGCTCTTCACTAATCTCCACCATATGAACTCGGGCGTGGACCACAAGTTGACCATCCTCCCGTGCCACATGTCTCCTTTTATTTCTTGGCTCTTGATCTATCTCCATTGGTTGAGCTCTCTCTTTGGGTATCCACATTTTCTTGGGCCCCAATCTCTCTTTGACAGGCTTGATCCTTTGCCCCAGTCTGTGGTGCACGGAGGAAGATCCCTTCTTTTGACCTTTTGGCCCCAGCCGATCGTGGACTGACGCACGCGGAAAGGATAATCTTTCCTTCACCGATTGCCGGTTTTGCGGACTCCTTCCCCTAAACTGCATCTGGTATTCAGGAGGGAATTCTTCCATAGTCTTCAATATGGCCACGGGCGAGTTCTTTCGCACCAAGCGGAGCGAGGCGAAAGGATTGCTCACCGGCAAATTGGACCTTGCCTCCAATTCATTCTTATAGGCCCGTTGAACCTTCTTCATAGTTCTTGCGTTTTGAGAGATCGATGCATACACCTTCTTCACCACCATCTTCTTGGAAGGAGAGCGACGGTTGAATTGGCGCCGTTGAGGAGAAGAGGTTGAGCTTGAACGAGCCCGCTTGTGAGGAACAATGGACCATTCTTCCTTCTTGATGACATCAACCTCCATAGGGTCCTCCACGATTTTTGAGACTTCCACCACTTCCTTGAGCGGTTCCTCCACCACGACTTTGGCAAGTTGGAAAGTACCATCGCTAACTTGAACTACGGGCACATAAGAGTGTCCAAACGGCATGCTCCCGATGGTGAATTCGTCGTTGTAGCAAATCGGCACTCCTCCGATCTGGAGAACTCCTGTCGGCTTGAAAGCGTCAATTGGTGTGAATGCCATTTCCACCTGCAATAACACCAACTAAATGTTACCGTTAGGAGTGTTCACTAAAATTTCCTTAGCCCTTACGCCACCTTTCGAATCCCAAAGATGAGAGGAGAAAGAGGTCCCACCGGGCGTGCCAGAGAATCTGTGTGGCACGAGGTGGGCTGTTGATATTTGCAATTTTTTACGACTTCCCATAGCCTTTACATTATATCCTTCAAACCCCAAAGATGAAAGGAGAAAGAGGTCCCACCGGGCGTGCCAGAGAATCTGTCGCGGCTTTTTCGTCATTATTCTCCTCGAAGGAATTTCTCGAAGAACAATGGGAACATAGCCTAGATTCACCTCCCTTAAGGTTTCGATCTCCATGGCGGGTATCTCCATGAAAAGGGGTTTTGCAACTTTCGGGGCCTCTTGGGCGGCCACGACAAAAGTTGGTTCTTTTACAACCCTAGGGACCATCTTCATCGGTCTTCTTAATAAGAGTTGGTTCTTTAACGACCCTAGGGACCATCTTCATCGGTCTTCTTAATAAGAGTCGGTTCTTGGGACCATCTTCATCGGTCTTCTTATAAGAACAAAAGAAGTTTTGCAACCTTCGGGTCCTCTTTAACGGCTACTCGGCGAAAGTTGGTTCTTTTACAACCCTAGGGACCATCTTCATCGGTCTTCTTAATAAGAGTTGGTTCTTTAACGACCCTAGGGACCATCTTCATCGGTCTTCTTAATAAGAGTCGGTTCTCGGGACCATCTTCATCGGTCTTCTTATAAGAACAAAAGAAGTTTTGCAACCTTCGGGTCCTCTTTAATGGCTACTCGACGAAAGTTGATTCTTTTGCAACCCTAGGGACCATCTTCATCGGTCTTCTTAATAAGAGTTGGTTCTTTAACGACCCTAGGGACCATCTTCATCGGTCTTCTTAATAAGAGTCGGTTCTCGGGATCATCTTAGTCGATCTTCTTGTGAGAACAAAATGGAATTCTTTGGACGAAGGGGGCCCGTAAGAATTCATTTTCTAAGTCATCTAAGGTCGATCTCAACCTTAGTGAGGGACTTTTCCTCATACGAAGAGGTTTTGGCTTTGATTTTGGTTTCGTGTTTGGACTTTTAATTTCTTGATGTTTCTCTTGGGATGTTGGTGATTTATTCACTTTGGCCTTTTGTACCTTTGATTGTTGAAAAGGACTTTTTTACTTCAAAATACTTGATTTTGGAAGATATTTGACTTTAAAAGATATCATTTTTGAAATCATTTAGGCTTTGAAAATATTTGTACTCAAGTAGACTTAGCTCTTTGAAGATAGCAAATTTGAAGTTTTTATTTCGAAAATACTTAGCATTTTTCAAGGAGTTTATTTAATTTTCTAAAATCCATTTTTAAGGCGAAAATACTTCAAAAATAAAAAAGGCCACTACTTTGACATATTTTCATATCAAAATATAAGTGAATCTGGTTTATTTTGATTTTTAGGATTTTATGGATATTTTATTTGAATTTTTCTGAGTTTCCTACTATTTTTAATGAATTTTTGAAGTTTTCTGCTTATTTGGAATTTTATGGTTGGTCCACGTCAACGGAAGAGGCTGAGGTGGCTGTTGCGTGGCGCTGACTGACGCTGACGAGGCTCGATGATGTGGCATGACGCTGAAAGCTCTTATTCGACTTGTGTAATGGGTTACTGACAGGAAAAATGACCCGCCATCAGAGATATGGCCACAGCGGATTGTTTGCGGCAGCGGATATCATCTCTTTCAAACCCGATAGAGGTGATTTTTTGCAGTTTAGTCCCTGAAAGTTCGCCGGTCAAATTGCGGCGACTCCGATCACCATTTTGGTTGAGGTTTGTCTTGTTGGAATCGTGAGAGCGAGGAGATCACAGAGGTGCAATTGGTTAGAGCCATAGAAGTTTTTGCTGCCCTGTAAAACCTGAGAAATCTTGGACCGCCATTAATGGCGTTCGGAGCTTGTTTCTTCCTTTTCTCTGCCAGAGGTAGGTTTCACACACTCGTGAATGTATGTAGAGGATGGTAGTGAAGCCAATTTTACATGAGGAGGCTTGGAAAGAGGCGTACTGGACTGAGGCAACTCGGCCAGAATTGAGTTTGTTTGAGGTTTTCTCTGTGGGGCCCATTCAGCCATTCTCTTGTACCAGCAGAATTGTGGATAGCTTCAGGGGGTTAAACTTGGCTTGTCTGTATCTTTGTTTCAACTTGGAGCACCATGGTTTGATAGACGAGGCATTGAGGCAGAAGGGTGTATTTTCATTTCAATTGTTATTTGCATGCAACTCATCTTACAGCAATAAGAGTTGATTTAACACTCAATTACAGTCAGTTTGAGTTTGTTTTGTATATTCAAAACACCACAGGTAGTAAGCACTAGACTTTTGGCATTTATCACATATTCCACTTTTGTATTTTGAGTGAAGTGTTCACTGTTTTGAGGAATTTTAGTTTTGAGTTGTTCAATTGCAAGAAAATGAGTTGCAAGTGACAGGGAAATGCGAATTTGAGGTTTGTTCATGTTTTTATGCAGATGAGACCTTGTATCTTTATTTATCTTGTTACTGACTAGATTTAGGTATGTATATATCCTTTATTTGATGAACATGTGAAGTCAGTTTAAGGAATGTAAGACTTATGCTACTACATTTTTGACTAAAATAAACATAAAGGGGGGGGCTGATTCAAATTGATATGTCATTCCATTCATTCTTTCCATTATTTTAGATTTTGCTAATTCTTTGGACATGGCTAGGCCAGTGCTATGCTCTGGACCTATGCCAAACCAAGTTAAGACTACCATGAGAGACTTAGCTATGCTCAAGACCTCTACATAGCAGCCATGGTGCCATCTAAGTTGGATATGAGAATACTCCATGAAGCGAAGAGCTAGGCTCTAAACCTTCATGAAGCACCTTCCTTTGCAGTGGCGGATCTAGAAAAAATATCTAGGTGGGTCTGACAATCTCTGTTTAAGTCTTCAGCCCCACTTTTGAGTGCTCCAATGGCAGAAAAAATTAGCTGGAGCTAAAGGGGGCTCCAAGGGCTCGACGGCGTGAGGTGGGGCTCTAGCCCCACCCGCCCCGGTGGTAGATCCGCCCCTGTTCCTTTGAACCCTCCTTTGGCCATGACTGCTGCTACGCTGCAGACCATGGCTCAAAGGAGCTATGTTTTCATGACTCAAGCACACCATTGCTTGGTGGCTGAGTTGAAGAAAAGAAAAAAAAACAAAACAGCAAATTGAAACTTCAAATTCACTTTATTGGATCTGTACACTGAGGATTACAACCTTTTTTCACTCAATTTCCCTTCTCTTTCCCCTATTCCTCCCTTTTACCAAGTGCTCGATGAATTGCCCTTCCCTGTCTAACCTAATTTCAATAGTTTAATCCTATGCCAAGCTTGTGGCTGTTCTCCTCCTCTTTTTTCTTCTTTTTTTTTCGCCAATTGGGTCTTTATATAGCAATAGCTCTAGGGTTTCACTTCTTTGCCGAAAGCCATCTCCACCCTTCATTTTGCATCAACGGCTCACCTCCAGCTGCACTAGGGCACTGGTTTAGGGAAACCGTTGGCTGGGCAACGTGGTTTTGGGTTTGTGGATGGAGAAGAAGCCACGTCGTCGCTGTTCTACGTTTTCACCCGGCGTCGCACGGTAAAATCGCCATTTCTTCTCCTTTTCTTTTACCAGGTGAAGGGGACGCCTCTTACATACGGGCCCCTCCTGTCGGGTTTAATGAGGTAAAATGATTTAGATGCGCCGCGTTCTTCGTGAGCCAGTAAACAGAATGTGATGTTCAAAGCGCACGGTGTATGAAACGGGTGCATCCAGAGTCGATTGAGGGGATGGTAATTTCATCAGGGGGCAGCGACACACATGGCCCCTGCTGGATCCGCTCCAATGGATGCACGCGCCAGAATTGCTAATTTTTGTGGAATTTCCATTCTATTTCATAATTTCCACTTTATTCCTTTAAGGCCAAACCAAAATAAATTCTTTCAAGGCCTTCCCTTGGGTATTTTCAGATGAAATTTTATGGGTAAGCTTAGAAAAATATAAGGAATTTAATGGTTTTACTGGTTTTGCAAAATTCCTCATAGAATTATTTTGATAATTTTGTGAAGTTTTTGGGTTTGTTTGCAAATTTTAGAGTTTGTGTTGCTATTTTTGGGATTTAAAAATTATGATAAATCATCATAATTCTTAAGGGATTTTTGGGTGAATTTTGAGGATTTTTGGAGTTTGTTTGGTATTTTTGGTAATTTGATTTTGGGTTTTGGAAACTTGGTTTTCGCTGTTTGACTTCTGGTTTTCGCTGTTTGACTTCTGGTTTTCGCAATTTGGTTTTGTTTTATTTGGTTTTCAGGGTTTAATTTTTAGGGTCAACATATATATAAAAAAAAATAAAGAGGAAAAATCCTCTAAAGTTAAATCCGCTTTTATCTGGCTGACTTCTCCGCCTCGGGAAAAATCTCCTTGCCCCAGGAGCAAAATATATCTTTAAGTTTAATTGTAAAGGTAAATTGTCTTAACTCTTGCTTGATTGAATTTGTTGGGCTAACGTTTGTGATGGGAGGGTGTGATCCCGTGTCTTGATTGTTAATGCAAATTTTAGGAACTTGAAAACCAATTGGGATTAAAGAAAGACGGGGAAAGTCATGATTAATGATGGTCAATTGTTTTGAGAATTGTTTGTGTAAAGTCATGGTCACTTGGACTAAAATTGTTTGAAATTGGATTTTGAAGAATTGTTTTGATATGCTCAATTTTGAAATTGCTCAAGTTTTGATGTTAATTATGCTAAGGACCCTTCTTTGACTTAGGAAACCAACCATTGAATTGCAATTAAGTCCTAAACTATCTTTCTAAGTTTGAATTGTTGCTTAGGGACAAGCAAGTTTAAGTTTGGGGAGATTTGATAGGCGGGTTTCACATCGAAATATTCAACCCTTTTAGGCCTTAATTTCAATTAAATGTTTGTGTTTTAGTTAGATTTAATGCAATTTAGGTTAGAAATATGGTACTGCTATTTCCCTTGCCTAATTTCAGGTTCAGTGATGATTTGGAGCAAAATTGGGCCCAAGGCAGAGTTCAAGCGGAGCAAATCAGGGTCCAAGCGACTGGAGCAAAGGAACAGGGTCAAACCAGACAAGTCCCCTGTTCTGGCGACCCGCCAGGATTTCAGACGACCCGCCAGGATTCCTGTCGACCCCGCCAGGATTCCTGTCGACCCCGCCAGACATAAACCGACCTGCCCAATTTGGAGAGATATTTCTGGCAGAGCACTTTCTCTATTCTTGGACGAACCAGACATGATCTCCACCTATGGGAACCGCCTTTGAGAGTTATTTAAACATAGGGAGAGCTCCAGAAAGAAACAAGTCAGTTTAGAGAGAGAGAATTCGAGAGAAGATAGCAGAAGTCTCCCCCAGCTACCTCCTGTCGACCCGCCAGGATCTCTGGCGACCCACCAGAAAACAGGCTGAGAGTTATTTGCTATAGTTTCTTGTTGTAAACTTTCTCTATTTTCTGTCTTTTATGTTTAGTTTGCTGAAACCTTTTATCTTTATGTTTAGTATGACTTTTAGTGAGTAGTTTACTTTAGGGGCAATTGTAGGGAACCATGACTTGGTAGATTTATGAAGTTTAATTTAGTTTTCTAATCTTTCTAAGTTGCTTTGCTTTGCTTGAGTTTATTTGCTGAAATTGTGAATTGAATTGAGTTGATTTGAAGGTTTGCTCACTTGGTTAGGCCTGACCTCGTAGATAAGCAAATAGAACCCCAATTTCGAAACGATTTATGTTCTCAAACCATAGGATAGTTAGTATACCCAAAAGGTGAAACCGGAACTTAGCCGAGAGGTTTATTCCCTCCTAAGATCGAGAGATCTAGGATATCCTACCGAATAGTTAAAGCAAACCCTAAAACTTAAGCCAAGAAACGAGAGTTGAAACTTAGGTTTTTAGGGAGGTTAGAGGTTAAAATTTAGTAATACCAAATCAAGAACGAGAGTTAGTATTTGGACCAGAGTTTAAGCCAAAAACCTGAACTTAGAGAACTTAGAAACTAATTAAACTGAATTGTCGTACTGTTCTGGCGACCCGCCAGGAATCCTGTCGACCCGCCAGAAATCCTGTCGACCCGCCAGGAATCCTGTCGACCCGCCAGGATAGTGCCTGGAAGTGGAACCCGATCAATTGACCCTAGTTTAAGTCCTTAATTCGAGTTTAGATCTTTTCCTTAACATTTAGAGTAATTTAGACATTAATTAGAATTTAGAATTAATTCTTTTAGTTTAAATTCAATCCTTTTAATCAATTAATTAACTTTTTGACTTGTTTACCC
This sequence comes from Rhynchospora pubera, assembly GCA_028095005.1. Classification (NCBI taxonomy): domain Eukaryota; kingdom Viridiplantae; phylum Streptophyta; class Magnoliopsida; order Poales; family Cyperaceae; genus Rhynchospora; species Rhynchospora pubera. The sequence goes on along the minus strand of CM051461.1, from coordinate 256,334,338 downwards.
CTAGATCAATTGAACTAAATTACTTAAAGTCTAAAGTTTAGAATAACTGCCCTGTGGATTCGACCCTCAAGCTATACTGCATTAGATTAGATTGAGGTTTAATTTGACCTAGGTTTTACCTCCGATCAATTTCCTTTCAGCAACTATTGCGATCCAAACAAAAAATTGTTAATTAGCTAAAACAATGCTTAAAACAAATTATTATCGATGACCTAAAATTATCAATTAACTTAAAGACAATTAAAAATTACTAACCAGATCTGATCTTGTAAAAACTAGTTTACTGGTAAACAAGTAAAAGAGAAAAAAAAAGATTTTGTTGAATGATTTTCATATTTCAAAGAAGCGAGACGGAGGCGGAGATCGGACAAACCTCAACCTAAGTTGAGTCGGAGGTGTACATCGGCTGAGGAGAGGTGTTGGTCAGCTGAGATAAGAGTTCGGAGGAGCAGTTGTTGATCGAGGTGGCGGAGTAGCAGAGAGTAGCTAGGGTTTCTCCTTCGAAGGAGAAAGTGGTCGGCTCGATTGAGGGCAAATGGGATCTAGTCCCGCGCGGGACCGTCCAGCGCACAAATCACAGCAGTGTGATTTAATCTCAATGGCAAAGGGAGTCCCGTGCATGTAACCAGATTGATAGGCTTGAACTGTCCATATCAGATCGGACGGTTCTAAGGCTGCACTGGACGGTCCTGCGCGGGAGCGGATACGGATTGCGATTGAGGGGGGAGAGAGAGAGAGACAAGACAGAAGAGTCACGAAGAGAGTATATTGAACGGAGAAGTAAACAGAAGTCCGACGGAAATTTTAATAGAAACGAATATCAGATTGAATCTGCGTCTAAATCTAAGCCGCGCATCTAAATCTTTGCACGAATTTTAAAGCCCATCCGATGGCACAGAAATGCTGTATATAACGCTTATATGCACATTAGTGTACTATATTCATTCTCTCTCTCTCTCTATATATATAATGACATAGATCATGTTTAATAATTTATTCAATTAAATTATAAATTGAGTGGAAACAATTAAACCCTCCTAAAATAAAACAATATAAAAAAAGTTTCGTTTTTGAGAGTAAAAAAAATTAATCGACTAAGTTTAAAAGAGGCATTTGTTGGATTAAACGACGCATTTAAACCCCATTTAGAACCCTGCGTGATTTCGCATTTTTGGCGGTGTTGCAATGCCAGACGAAAAAGAAGAAGAAGGAAAAGGTTTTTTTTTTTTTTAAGATAAATGAGAGATTTAAGTCATCGAACTTATTTTTAAATTATAAATTAAATTGTCTATATTAAAGACCCCAGCCAGTTTCGAACCTGCTACCAAAAGAAAGGTTGGTCAGAGCTTCCGTCGGAGCTTCTCCATCTCATCGCCAAGAAACTTCCAGATCTCCTCGAATTCATCCGCTTCCACGTTTCTGCTCCACGTGGCGCTCCTCTGTTGCTCTCTCCGATCGTCCCACCAATTCCCATGGCTTCTCGAGCTATTTGACAGAGGTTCTTTCTTTACCTCAGAAGAAAGCAACGGTTCTAGACTCTGTTTGCTCTGCCGAAACCTTTACGATCCCTTTCGAAACCAAAAACTAAAGCCCCATAGTTTTATCCATGGGGAATTCCACAGTGGCTATCTTCCTTTTGCTGATGACTCTGGAAAAGTCTTATCTTTCTTCAATCCATTAACTAAAGACTGCTTTTCACTCCCTCCAATGCAGTTTGGTCTAAGCATCCATTGGATGGTCTGGACCAGCTCCAATCCCATCCGTGAACGCAGCATTAATTGTCGTCGTCGAGAGGGATCCAGAAAGCAGTGGTGGATCCACAGGTGGGGCGGCTGGGGCTAGAGCCCTACCTATCATGGTTTATATATATACATATGGGCTATGAATAAATTCAAATTGTAATTTTTTTTTTTGTATTTTAAGTGATTCATCAATTTTTTTTTATAATATGACTTTAAACTATATTTTTAGTATTATATGAGATGGATATATAATAAACTTATGTTGGTCCAATATTTTTATAAACTCAGCCCCATCTAAATATTTTTTCTAGATCCGCCACTGTCACAAAGGATGGGTGAGTTGGGTGGATGGGCCTTCCATAATACAAGCAGTAGTAAATGGTTTGAAACGTGGGGATACTTCCACAATCGAGAGAGTTGTTATTGGCAAGGGATGTTCTTTTCTAACTGTATTAACAGCAACACAGAAGTCTTTGATGCTCACTGGAGAGAGTTGTTACACAAGATACGAGTATACGACCACCTAAGATTGAGTCATTGCCGAGTCTGTTTGACAGAAAAAGCATTGCCCAACAACTGAGAAGACCTTACCTTGTCGTGTCATCAGGAGTGATTCTGAGAGTATTATGGTTTCATGATTTTTGGGGAAAGAAACCTATTGAGAAGTCTGTGTTCCATATATACAGGCTTGATTATGAAAGAGCAAAGGACAAGTTTTGCTGGGTACGGATTGATGATATCAGGGGCGGAGCCAATAGGGGTGCGGACAAGTGCTTTGTCCCTCCTGATATTTGGGTTTTCAAGTAACAAACTTCAAAATGTTGCATTAACTTTGGTTAAATTTAGCAATATGCCCCCCTCGACAAAATATGTAGCCCAAATCGCGCGCACAGAGGAGAAAGCTTTATAGCAATTTTTTTGCTCCAGATTTTATGTAGCATTCTTTCTTATTTTTTGTGAAATTGGGATGGGTTGTTAACTTGTTATTTTTATTTGGACGAGACCGAAGGGTCCAAAGAAAGAAAATAGAGAAAATAAGAAAGCATGTCTCCTCTGAATGATTTTTAGGATTTTATGTAACATGTTGAAGCTGGACTGATTTGTAGTAAACAAACATGCAACCTCAAGACCTCCACAAATACAATTTATGAGATCTTTCTTTAAAATAACAATAATAAATATTAAAACAATTCAATTAGTGGGCCAATGAGATATTGCAAAAGACTTCTTAGGGCACCTTTGATTATATATATTTACTCGTTAAGTAGAATCTTAAGTTAAATATAACCACAAATTGTTTCTTTTATTCACTCTAAATTAATTATGAAGTATGCCTTACAATTGTTTCTAGTTTTGAAATAATTAAGAAAATAGATGAAAGTAATTCTTTAAACCGAAATAGATTTTTCTTAATTAAATCTTTATTCTTATAAAATAAAGGCTTTCATCATGAAAAGTAAACAAAAATCATTGACAATTCCCTGTGCAAGTCTATTTTGAAAAATATACAAATTATGTAATAAAGAATGTACTTAATTTTTGTTGTTGTTGTTGAACCATGACCATAGAAAAAACCAATATCTTTATATTAGTACGTAATTTTATAATACTTTATTATTTAATTTATCGGATTATTTTATCTTAATTTTTCTTTAACCAATTTCAAGATCTCGCCCCCCCTACATCATAATCCTGGCTCCGCCCCTGGATGATATCGGTGATGAAATTCTATTCTTGGGCGAAATGAATGGTTTCTCCATGACTGCTAAACCTTCTAATGGGTTTAAAAAGGGTTGTATTTACTTCATCGATCCTAAACAAAATAAACCCTATATGCATGATGTCTTGGCTGGTACCGATGAAAGGTTGCCTTGCCCTTTCGAGAAGTGTGCTTGGTTTCTTCCTGGTCTGTGAATCTGTCATAGCACGTCTCTTCATCAACCATGTAAATTTCTTCTTTAAGTCGCTTTTCAGCAAATAGATATAGGTCAATTTAACATAGTTTGATTGGCCATTGCTTTTTCTTCCATGGCTAGCTAATTGCCTTCATAAGCAGTAGAATTAAACACTGATTTACTAATTTGAACAATGCAATGTATCAACAATTCGTAAAGTCAAGTGTTGATATTTTCTAATGCTCCGTTTGGATAGGTGTGGGAAGAAGGGAAGAAGTGGGAAGAAGTATTGGGAAGTGTGTAATTTTGTGAAAAGTTTGAATTGTTTATAATTTTTTTTCTTCCTTCTTCCTTCTTCTTTTTCCTTCTTCCTATATCCAAACACACCCTAAGTGTTGTGTCGTGTCATGTCAAACATGTCACGAGTTAATATTTTCAATGTGTCGTGCCGTGTTGTGTTATGTGAAGAGATTGGTTAACACGATACGCATTATGACATGGAGTGTTAAAAGTGTCAAGCCATATTATAATTTATTTTATATTATTGTTTTGCTAAAAATTCGATCAAAAGTACTTAAATAAATTTTTTTAAAATAGAAAATAATATAAATTGTTGAATTTATTTTAGCTTTATATATTAAAATGAAAATTAATGATGGAATAAAAAAAGATTAAAATATCAACTCAATATAATAGAGATATTTGAACCTGATTGAGATATCTGCTATTCTATTAGCATTTTTCAGATTTATAATTTATTTAAGATTTACATATTATTCTATTAGTTTGAGGAATCAACACATTTGATTTTTTTTTTGTTACTTTAGTTTGCATTAAAAATAGTAACTAAAAAATTTCAAAAATATAAATTATGATTTGTTATGTGATTTCAATATAAATTAAATTGAATTAGCTAAAGTATATCTATCGATTCAAAAAATCAGACCAAAAAAGTTCATAAATTAAAAAAAAATGCATTATTATGCGCTACAACATTTAATCGAAATTCAATATAATAAAAAAATTTCCTTAATAATATTTTTTTTTCAGGCGACCCGTAAAAATCAGTCCGTTCAGATTAAATCGGACGGCTCAAAGGAAAAAAACGTCCACTAGAAAAACTCCCAGAAGATATGGATTGGCATCCTCAGCAGCCGAGAGTTTGGCTGTTCCATACAGTCAACTCTTCTTTTTTAAAATATTTCAACATTTTAAAATTTAAATATTAAATCCAAATTGTTGAACTTGTTCAATTTTATTGGCGATGCGTTTTTATATAAATTTTATAAAATTTAGAGTTAATTTGATACTAGATCAAGTGGTCAACAAATGAACGAATCTGATTAACTATCACTGATTAATTCTAATACGTTCATAATTTGGTCACTTGATCTAGTATCAAATTAACTCTAAATTTTATAAAATTTGTATAAAAACGCATCGTCCACAAAATTAAATAAAATCAACAGTTTGAATTTAATATTTAAATTTTAAAATATTGAAATATTTAAAGAAAGAAGAGTTGACTGTATGTAACAGCCAAACTCTTGGCTGCTGTATCGAATTCGAACCCCTTAAAACCCTCGACAATCGGGTACCTTCCTCGGCGGCGGCTCTCTCTCTCTCTCTCTCTCTCTCAAATCAATGTCAGAAGAACAAAACGAAAGAGATTGGTCGGCCCTTCCATCGGAGCTCCTCCATCTCATCGCCCAGGAGCTCTTCGACCTCGTCGACTTCATCCGCCTCCGCGCCGTCTGCTCCGCGTGGCGCTCCTCCGCTCCTCTCTCCGATCCTCCCCAGCAATTCCCCTGGCTTCTCGAGCTATTCGACAGAGGGTCTTTCTCTTCCCTCAGGAGAAAGCAACGGTTCTACTCTGTTTGCTCTGCCCAAACCCTCATGATCCCTCTTACAAAGAGAAAACTCAAGCTCCAGAATTTTGTCCACCGGGGAGTCTACAGTGGCTATCTTCCTTTCGCTGGCGATGACGACTCTGGAAGCAATTTATTGTTCTTCAATCCCTTAACCAAAGACCACTTTTCTCTCCCCTCAATGGATGGTGGTCTAGATACCCCTTGGATGGTCTGGACGGGCTCTGATCCCGTCCGTAATCGCACCATTGTTGTAGACGATCAGAATCTGGTTTGGACGAGTGAGTTGGGTCGATGGGCCTTCTACGATCGAAGCGTTCGTAAATGGGTTGAACATTCGGGATACTACGACTGTTGTTGTTGTTATTGGCAAGGCATGTTCTTTTTTACCTGTATTCACAAAGACACAGAAGTCTTTGATGTTCAATCGAGAGAGTTGTTATGCAAGATACCTCCACCTAAGACTGAGTCGATACAGGATTGGTTGGACAGGGATGGCATTGCTCGACGAGTGGCACAAACTTACCTTGTTGTGTCATCAGGAGTGATTCTGAGAGTAATATGGTTTCGTGGTGTTTGGGAAAAGATGTCTGTTGAGGAGTCTGTGTTCCATATATACAGGCTTGACTTTGAAAGAGCAGAGGACAAGTCTTGCTGGGACCCGATTGGCGATATTGGTGATCAAATTCTATTCTTGGGCCAGACGAATGGTTTCTCCATGACTGCTAAACCTTCTATTGGGTTTAAAAAGGGTTGTATTTACTTCATTGATCCTAACAAAAATAAACCCTATATGCATGATGTCTTGGCTGGTACTGTTGAAAGGTTGCCTTCCCCTTTCGAGGAGTGCGCTTGGTTTCTTCCTGGTCTGTGATAGCTTCTCAACAATTCATGTAAATTTCTTCTTCAGTGTTCTTCAGCGCATAAATCTTGGTCAATTTAAATTACTTTGATGGGCCTTTGTTAATTGTCTTGGTAAGCAGTAGAACTAATCAGTAATTACTGCTCTACTAGTTTGAACACGGTGCAATGTATCAACAATTTAGTAAAGTCGAGTGCTGATTTTTTTGGCTGATTAGTGATTACTTTAGGAAGTAGCCATATGCTCTATTAATATAATAAATAAAAATTGTCTGTTCTATATTTTGAAACCTTTAGATGTTTACAATTTTACTACTTTTAACTGATGTAGGATGAATTCAGCTACTGATGACCTTCATCATTTGAGAATTTGAAGCAAGTAGTTTCATTATATGTACCAGTAGGATTCTCAGATATATTATGTTCTCCATTTACTGGATGCTTAATTTTTGATGTTTTCTCATGATCCAAATTTGAAACTGTTCTAGTTTGTTTCTAAAATAATCTGATTCTGTTCTGGAGAGTGTATTTATTCTAGAAATAGCCTTTTCTGAAAACCTTATGTGAAAACAAATTCTGATTTCACTGGTTGTTTTTAGTTCTTTGGTTTGATAATTTCTGCTGGAACTGAGGGAACGTGATTTGTAAATGATGTGAACTGGTTAGAATATTGATAGTATAATGTGTTCTGATATTGATTTAATTAGCCAACTTAGTACATAAAATATTTTCTATTTCATGGCCAATGGTAATTTTGACAAATTATCGTGCATACAGAAGTTCTTTATGTACTGTGCCAATACTACCATGCGCTCCTACCTACAAGATGTATCGTTTGATCTGCTTGTCAGTATTTGAGATAATTTAATTTTGGATGCTGGAACTTCTGTTGGCACATACCAGTAGTGTTTTTCGGCCTGATACTGATAGTATAACTGGACTTCTAATTCCCAAGTTCAAAATCCTTGAAAAAGGGTAATTAACTAATTGGAGCTTGCGCCTCAGTATTTTCTGAGTTAGGAAGCGTTCCAAGTCCCTTTGAAAATCGATCCGGATTTGCTGTTGCGCAACAAATGGTGTAGCGCATGTACGAGCCGTCTGATCTTGATCGGACGGTTAATTTTTTGCGGGCCTATCAATCTAGGTTACATGCATGGGGCTCCCTTGTCCAGTGGATCTTGATTAGACGTCCAGCATGCCGCACTACACCATGTGTCGTGCGGCAGCGGATCTGAATTCTTTGATAATGCTGTCATGAAACGCATATTTCAAAGTAAACAAAAAAAAAAAGAATAAAAACACAAAATCGAAACAGGTAGTCCTTTTACCGGGTAAAGATTGGATACTAACAGAAATAGTAACACACTAATATATGAGCTAGATATATATGAGGTTTCGATTGAGATGCATGACTTCAATCTAAGGGCAGGATGACTGTCCTATGATGGAGAGCGCATTATTATCTCTAGGCTTATTGCTTGGTTTGCCAACTCAAAGCTTGATAATTCCTTCTCTTATTCCTAACTTTCTTGATACTTTAAACTAAGGTCTAAGGTTGATACTGATCCCTGGTCCAATATGTTACCAGCTTCCACTTTTAACAGTATTTGTTAGTAACTAATATTACAAGTTAATTTTATTCAAAATCATTTTGTAGGTTTAAACATCGGTATCTTGAATGGTAAGCCCCATTATGTTGTTGTGATAGATAGCTAGTAATAGAAAATGCACAATCGGTAAAATAAAATAATAATAATTGCTCCACCAACAAAAAATGGGATAAGGATAACATATCCAAGGCAACATTAGGCAATAACTAAGGCGTGTACTTTCATGCATAAGTTAGACGCACACCACTATTGAGAAAATCATTATTTCTAACAATATTGGTAGATAAACAAACAATGGAAGCAACTCAGAGTACATCATAATTTTTATCTTTTAAGTTAAAAAGAGAATGGTTTCAGCAAAAGCGAACTTATAATTTCTTTCAGTTTGCTGCCGTAAGTGAATCCTACTAATAACTCGCGAGAACACATTCGACCATAGTTTAAGATCCGATCAAGTAATTCCACAGGAGCATTGGTAGGCCTAAGAAATGCACGGTTCATTTTCTTCCAACATTCGTCAGCAAAGTACTCAAACTGCAGTGCTGCTTCATCTTTTCTCAAATTGTGTTCTATCATATAGCAAGCGATGGTTGTCGGTCCTTGTCCCGCATTCTTTTCACGCTGTACGAAGAAATATCACATCATGAAGGTTTAGCAAGTTAAAAACAATTTTAAAGAGGGATATTTTGGTTAGATATTACTTTTTTTTTGTGTTGATCAGGCAATATATATATGTAAGAACTGATAAGTAAATTATTTTGCCTTGCTCAATTAGTTCACTATCATCATTATCATGTATCAATTTATTAATTGGCCTCCGAGTAAATACAAATTTAGTTCATCAGTGTTTGTGTCTCGGTGGTATTCAACTTAAATTTGAATTCAGTTCGACTCAATAAGAGTTTTGACCAGTTTGCATTCAAATTTGAGTTCCGAAGCATTTATGTTCACTCTTTGAATTTGACTTACACTTTTCTTGATATAGATAGTTAATAGTTATGTTGTTTCATTTGGAGCATTTATATTTTTGGCAATAATTTTACCTCGTAAGAAATGGCTTCATCATTGTACCTACAAATTTCTGTAGCTGCCATAACAACGTCCGGGAGGCCCGTGAGCCAGCGGATGGCATCTTCAGTAACAACTTTGCCCATTCCCAAAAGAGGACCGCACACCACAATTGAGCCGGCATTTCCATCTATTGCCGGCTTTTTACGCTCATCAAAGGTTGGAACCTGCCTTTTCGCATGCCACTCTAATTCTTGCATGTAGCAATCTACTAATCTCTGGGTCTAATAAAGAAATAGTACGATGTAAACATAAGGAAATAAATGAACGCCAGATAAATTATACTCATCAAGCAGAAAAAAAACAGTAGCACTCCAATTGCGTCTTTTTTTTTGTTGAAGTTATTTATCATAAGTAATTGATTACCTATAGAACATTCTTTCATCTTATCTCTGGTTTGAGTTTTGTCCTTTCCCATTTATATATGCTCTTTATCATTTCTCTTTTGGCATATATATATACATGCATGTCTCTGAACCTTTCGCACACCAATCATTTTTGAAAATTTAGTGTTTCATGAGAATGAAATTTGATAATTACAAATAGGGGTGTCAAACGTGGGAACAGAAATACCCTGTTCCATTTTTGTTACAAATTTGATACGGCACGATATTAAAACCCCCAATTACAATTGCTTGAGCTAGACTTCCTAATTTAAATACAGGCCAACATCCTTTCAATTAAAGCAATAAATCAGTACCATTGTGATTCTGTCAAGTTTTTGACACAAAAATGGAGGCATGGAGTCAATTTGTCCACAAAGATATGCCATAATGGACAATTCAGGGTTAACAGCCAGATGAAAACATTCTATCATACAATCGTACCTCCCGTGTGAGGTATGAAACAAGGTACTTCTCACTTGGCTCTAGCTTATCCTGCAACCCATTGATTGTGTTAATAAATTTGTGATAGAACCCCTCAAGTATTTCGGTAGGCAATTAATTGCTTTCTGATCATCCCATCTACATATATTCAAAATGTTCAAATTAAAGTATTTTTCATGTATGCAGGCAATCCCACAAAAGGGATGCTTTTTTTCAAAAAAGTATTTTTCATGTAAATTCTGTTAAAACTTAAAAGTGCTATCAAATTATTTGACTGGTCCTGAAATTAATAAATAATATAATATTTCTTCACTTTTTTTTTCAAAAGCCTTTTTATTTTTGCAATTTTATTCTGGAAACGATAAATTAACTGGATACAAGTCCTGAATATTTAAGGACTGGAACGAGTACCAAAAAGCTTTTTGGTTCAAACTTGAATAATGTAGACGTACTTTGTAGTTTATATCATTGTCTAATCCGAAAGAAACTCTGAAAGTATGAGCTCCTTACCTGTGAAAATCGTCAGTCAGAAGTTTACACTCCTCATAGGTACCGTACACGTCGAAAGTGTCATCCAACAGTGTTAACATGGTCCAGTATTTGGTAACCATTACTCGTGCACGGGAGTAGTGAGGTTCATAATATTCTGATAGAGCCCAAAAGTAGTTTTCTACAAGGCGGTCCCTCGAATAAGTGAGGTTCTCTGACATATCCAGTTCCTTCCACCATCTGCAAATTAAGTAACAGTTCTCTTCTATCAGTTTATTAGGAGCAGACACTTTAAAACCGAAGTTTGAAATATAATCTATACCTTATTTTATTTCAAATATTTGTATGGGCATTGAAGAATTTATTCTTAAACAACTGCAGAGGATTAATGAGTGGATTGAACTCACAGAGAAAGGTCTTTCAACTCTTCTAAATGAAGGCGTTGCAGTAAATTGTAGTCTAACGTTGCAAGTTTGAGTAATGTATCATTTCTTGTCTTCTCCTCCATGTACTCTTCAATATAATACATCGCCTCAATTCTAGGCACCATCCTACGCAAAGGTGTATTGAGTGCCCGCAATACTTGCCTCTTCAAAGGAGAATCCAGATCATTGTATGGAAAAGATAACTTATGTCATTTAGATTGTAATCCTTTACATATTTAGAAATTAATTGTGTAATCTTTTCAAGATATATTGTAGATTGTAGTAGGATGTTCCTCCTTGTACAAAAGAGCAAAAGCTCGGTAGAGAAAAATAGAGAGAAAAAGAAAAAGATTTTTCTTCAATAAAATTTCATCTTTCATAATTTGTTATGGTATCAGAGACAGGTTGGAAAACCTAATTAGTGTGCAGCCCAAGGACCATGGCAGGTGACGGCGATAGCACCAAGGACGAGGGTGAACAAATGATTAATAGAGTTATCGGTGGGTCATCTCTGCTCTTCCTCCCATTCGCGAGCTGTGGATATGCATATACTATCCATGGCGTATCTCAAGTAGGTGCAGGCGCATCCCAAGCAGGTGCAGGCGCATCTCAGCAGAAACAACACATCTCAAATGCAGTTCAAGTTGCAGGCGCATCTGATGCAGGTGCAGCAGCTGCAGGCACATTGAGTGCAGGTGCATCAGCTCTTGGCCTCACAAATGCACAGGTCCAACAGCTACTGGCCATTATAACCAGCAATACAAATACAGGTGCATTTCAAAGGGGTGCAGGTGCATTCAGTGAGATGTTGAATGGTAAGAAAGCTAAATTAGATTGGATACTTGACAGCGGCGCGTCTCACCATATGACGGGTAATTTGACCTGTCTTAAACATGTTTGTGATGTTAGTTGAGTGCATAATTTTCATTTTATGATTAAATACTACTAATTATCCATAAACAATCATGCACAAACACGGATCTTGCACTAAGCCATTCACACAAGAGAGAAAGGTTCAAGGTATACCTCTCTTGAACTAGTAATCAAGAGACTCGAACCGGCTAGGTTGTAGGTGGTTATGCTCACGTCTAGCTCGCGCCTCCTTGTCGAATCGCCTCGAGTCCACTTGGTATTAACCAAATCCTCTACAAGTTATGCTAGTAACTTGGAGGAAATGCCTAATCCCTAGTTTTCCCAATCTTCTAGCAAATGAACTAATTGATTTGAAGAAGAGAGGGGGCTCAACACATGAGCTAATGGAGAGGGAGAGAGGGGAGGCGCCGGCCAAGGAAGAGGGGGGCGGCTAGGGTTTGTGGGAGAGAGAGAGAGGGGAATTTGCTACCATATACCCCTTTATATAGAGCTCAAACCCTACCTACCTCTCAACACCTATTTACAACTTTGCCATCCCACCTACCACAAGCTATGGCCGGCCACATTATGGGCCCTTCATGGGCTATGTGCATTGCCTCTTGGGTCCACTTAATCACCTATTAAATGGCCCTTCTTGTTGCTCCCAATTTGACTCCCTATTGGGCCTTTAATTAACTATTTAATTAAAGCCCTATTATATGCATATGTGTTGAAATAAATAATTATTAACTTAATAATAATTATTTAGGGATTAGATAATGCATTAATTTATTTCTATATGATCCCTTTGATTTAATTAATTATAACGGTCTACAACGCTATTTAATTAATTAATCAACTCATCATATTTTGCAATACCAATTATTGCAAATAAATAAATAATGCAAGCATGGTTAAAACACCAATTCTGTGTGACCCTTTGAGGATTTATGCTACGTTGGACATGGAGTTAAATCGCTATTTAAATCCAATAATCATAAGCGGTATCTAGCAACACGTTATGATTCCCAATTCGCATAAATAGTGTACAGCTACAATATTTCAATCCTGCATAAGAGAATAAAAGTATATCTCTATTTTGATTCCTATGCCTCACGATATCATCGTATAATCCAAGATAGGAATGTGTCATTCTTGCAGATTATACGTTTCTTGATCTAGAGATAATTGTATCAGTTGCCAGCAAACAATCTATCTCCATCAAGGGGCCCAAACAGATATCGTCACTCACTAAGTGAATTAATGAGGGACATACGGTTTTCTTGACTATTTAACTTTTCCCCGCACAGTTCAAGAGAACATAAATAACGTCCGTATAGCAGCCCTTATCGGGAATCAGCGGTAGACGATATTTATTGAACCTATCCTCATGTGGAAAAGATAAATATCTCAAACTTAGAATCAAAATCATAACGAAATAAATAATGACACCAAAACACAATCCATATATTTATTTCGTTGGGTCATATCCTGTACTATGTTCAAATAACATAAACATATGCAATTAAGTTGGTTACTCTTAACCTTTGATTTATAGAACTTAATCAACACTTAACTTGCATACTAATCTTATTGATAATTAATGTTCCTTGTTAATTATCAAGATTATGGACGCTTTAGATTTATTGTTGTCATTTACTACTAAATGAATCACAGTGATCTATAATTCAGATCCTCAACCTGAATGAACTGTCAACACATAAATCAAGGAACAAATGATATGAAATCATCCATAACATAAAACCATAGAAGTAGCCAAAAAGATTGGCTTCTAGGACATATCTCTAACAATCTCCCACTTGGCCTAGAGTCAATCAACAGTGACTTCTAGCCAGTGTATAGTACTCAATGTAATATCCAAATATACATGTCTCATACTAACGCCTAAATAAAAGATACAACTCAAAGCCAATCAGGCATACGCCTAATCCCCATGGATGCAACATGCAACTCATGCGCGGCTCGAGACAAAGGCTTTGTCAGAGGGTCCGCTGTGTTCGCGGCACCGTCCACCTTCTTGACCTTGACCCATCCGTCATTGACCAACTGACGGATGAGATGGAACCGTCGTAGAATGTGCCTAGTCTTCTGGTGAGACCTAGGCTCCTTGGACTGAGCTATGGCTCCCGTATTGTCGCAGTAGATATCCACTGGACCCGAGATGCTTGGAACCACCTCTAGCTCGGTCAAGAACTCCTTGATCCATACGGCCTCTTTTGCTGCTTCACCAGCCGCTAAGTATTCCGCTTCGGTGACGGAATCGGCCGTAGTATCTTGCTTGGAACTCTTCCAACTTACGGCACCACCATTAAGCAGAAATACAAAGCCGGACTGTGATTTGGAGTCATCTCGATCGGTTTGGAAACTAGCATCGGTGTAACCAGTTACAACGAGCTCTTGGTCTCCACCGTAAACGAGAATGCTCACCTTGGTTCTCTTGAGATACTTGAGGATATTCTTGACTGCGGTCCAATGTGCCATGCCCGGGTTGGCTTGGTATCGACTAGTCACGCTAATCGGATGTGCCACATCGGGGCGAGTGCATAGCATGGCATACATAATCGATCCGACTACAGATGGATACTTGAATCGCTTCATGTACTCCCGATCTGTCTCCGTTGTCGGACCTTGAGTCTTGCTCAAGTAAATGCCATGTGACATAGGCAAGAATCCCTTCTTGGAATTCGCCATGTTGTGTTTTTGCAACACCTTGTCAATGTATGCATCTTGGCTCAAACCTAACATCCTCTTTGATCTATCTCTATAGATCTTGATTCCTAGGATGTAGGCGGCCTCGCCCAAGTCTTTCATTGAGAACACTTTCTTCAATGAATCCTTGACTGCATTCAATTCGGGAATATCATTCCCGATCAAGAGTATATCGTCAACATATAGAACAAGAAACACAACCACGCTCCCACTAAACCTCTTGTAGACACAAGGTTCCTTTTCACTTTGAGAGAAGTTCAATTTCTTGACTTCCTCATCAAAGCGCTTGTTCCAACTCCGTGATGCTTGCTTCAATCCATAAATGGATCGTTGAAGCTTGCATACTTTGTTAGCATTCTTTGGATCCACAAAACACTCGGGTTGTGTCATATACACATCCTCTTCCAAATTTCCATTTAGGAAGGCGGTTTTGACATCCATTTGCCAAATCTCATAATCATAGAATGCGGCAATTGCTAACATGATCCGAATTGACTTGAACATGACGACGGGCGAGAAGGTTTCTTCATAGTCAATACCATGAATTTGCTTGTAACCTTTCGCTACAAGTCGTGCTTTGTAAATGGTCAAGTTGCCATCCATGTCGACCTTTCTCTTAAAGATCCACTTGTTCTCAACGGGTTTTACTCCGTTGGGAAGGTCAACCAAGGTCCATACCTTGTTGTCATACATGGATTGCATTTCGGATTCCATGGCTTTTAGCCATTCCTTGGAGTCGGGTTTCTTTCTCATGTCATCAATGGTCAAAGGCTCATCGTTCTCCATAACGAGAATGTCGTGCAAATCTAAATATCTTATAGGTGGACGACTTGGCCTTGCCGATCTTCGTAGGGTAGAAGTTTGAGGTTCTTGAACTTGTTCCACAACGGTTTGTGGACTTTGTTCTTGAACTTCAAGTGAAGGTGCTTCCTCAACATCATCGACTCGCGATATGTTTGAGTTTTCATTTGAGGGAGCTTGTTCGTGAATCTCTTCTTCCACAACAACTTGTGGAATGGGTTCGGCTACAACCTCATTCGGTGCATCCACATTTTGTGCAACCTCATTTGGCACCACATTGGGAACAACCACATTGCCTACTTGAGGCATGCTTTGTTGTTGCGGTTCTTGAATTTCTTCAATCACCACGTTGCTCCCACTACTTCTTCTTGAGAGAAACTCCTTCTCCAAGAACACACCATAACGAGCAACAACTATCTTGTTCTCGTTGCGGTTATAGAAGTAGTAACCCTTCGTTTCCTTAGGGTATCCTACGAAATGACATTTGTCCGATTTGGGTCCAAGCTTATCGCTCACTAGCCTTTTCACATAAGCTTCACAACCCCAAATCTTGAGAAACGACATGCTTGGTTTCTTCTTAAACCAAAGCTCATAGGGCGTCTTCTCAACGGACTTTGATGGAACACGGTTTAATGTAAAAGTTGCGGTTTCAAGGGCGTATCCCCAAAAGGACATAGGCAAATCGGTTTGGCTCATCATTGATCGAACCATGTCAAGCAAAGTTCGATTCCTCCTTTCGGATACACCATTCCATTGTGGTGTTCCGGGTGGAGTGAGTTGTGGAACGATTCCACACTCCTTTAGATAGTTGCCAAACTCATGGCTCAAGTACTCACCACCTCGATCGGATCGTAAGACCTTGATCTTTCGACCAAGTTGGTTCTCAACTTCATTCTTAAATTCTTTGAACTTGTCAAAGGATTCGGATTTGTGACGCATCAAGTAGATATACCCGTATCTACTATGGTCATCGGTGAATGTGATAAAGTATGAATAACCACCACGCGCACAAATGCTCATAGGTCCACATACATCGGTATGTACAAGGTCTAACAAGTCATTTGCCCTTGTCCCTTTGTTAGGAAAAGGCGCTTTGGTCATCTTTCCCATCAAACAAGATCGCATGTGTCAATTGGCTCGAAAGCGAATTGATCCAAGAGACCAACGGTTTGTAATCTCTTGATGCGTTTCTCATTGATATGACCTAAGCGGCAATGCCACATCAAAGTTGCATTCTCATGTGAAATCTTACGTTTCCTATTGTCATTCTCAACACTCAAGATAAGTCCGCTAGAATCAAGCAAATAAAGACCATTCAATAAATGCGCATCACAAAAACGAACTTCATTTCGAAACAAGGTCAACAACTTGTTCTTTATTACAACATCAAAACCATCCATGTCCAAACAAGAGATAGAGATAATGTTTCGAGTGATAGAGGGAACTAAAAATACATCTTTTAGTTCCAACACAAAACCGGAAGGTAAAGTTAAATCCACGCTCCCAATGGCCATAGCGGAGATGCACGTGCCATTCCCGACGCGGAGTTGAACTTCACCTTTCTCGAGCCGCCTCCTATTCTTTAGGACCTGCACATTTCGACAAATGTGAGCACACGAACCGGTATCGAATACCCAATCGGTGTTAGAGGTAGCGAGAAGGGTTTCGATGACAAATATACCTGAAGAAGAAGGTTGGACGGTTCCCGCCTTCTTGTCGGCAAGGTACTTGGGGCAGTTTCTCCTCCAATGACCCTTGTTGCTACAGTAGTAGCAAACGGTCTCGGGAGTGGCCGGGTTCTTCTTCTTCTTGGAACCCACGGGAGCACCCTTGGCCGAACCTTGGGGCGTCACCGGGCCTTTGCCCTTCTTGGCTTTACGGCCTCGCTTCTTGATCTTCTTGCTCTTGTCACTCACGGCAAGAACATTATTTGGGCCCTTCTCCTTCTTGAGACTATCCTCCGTCTCAACGAGCATGTTTTGGAGATCATCCATGCTCTTATCCATGCCATTCATCCGGTAGTTCACAACAAAACCGGTGAAGCTTGGAGGGAGGGAGTTGAGAATGAAATCTTGAATCGCACCCGTAGGAAAGGGCGTATCAAGCTTTTCGAGCTGCCGAAACAACCCCGCCATCTTCATGACGTGTGGCCCGACTTCATGACCCTCCGCCAAGCGAGTGTTGGCGACGGCCTTGATGAGACGGGCCCTTTCGGTGCGGGCCTTGGTTTGGAACATGTTCTTGAGACGAGTGATCATTTCAAACACTCCATATCCACTATCGATGAACTCCTTTTGGAGTTCCGATTCCATGACCGCAACCATCAAGACCGACATCTCCATGTCGTCATTGACGTGCTTCTCATATTCCTCTTGCTTATCCTTTGGATCGGTGTCCTTAGGAGCAGAGGGAATCGGAGTGGAGAGGAGGTACTCCCTTTTTTCAAACCTAAAGGCAAGCCTTAGGTTGCGGTGCCAATCCAAGAAATTAGCACCGTTAAAGGCGAGTTTCTCTTTCTCAAGAAGAGAACGAAGCGTTAAAGAGGAGGAAGACATCTACAACAATTATCGAATTAAAGGTCAATTAGTTTTATGTTTTTAGTTTTAACAAAAGTAAAACTTTCACTACACTTTTAAAAGTCCCTAAGTATAGTGATTTCCAAGACCCCTATTTTCATCAAAATGGACCTGCTATGGCACGTCATCCAAAATGATTAGATAAGGTAGGTTCTCCAACCAATCATCTTACCATGACTCTTGGTTCGCATGAGCGAACTTCGCCCCGATGTCCAAACTCTAGTTGGGTCCATCGAAAAGTCACTTCTCACTATTTGCTCCTTGCAAATCTTATCTATTTGCACCCCGACTACCGAATTGGCAATCATGACGTCCGCTTGGGCGGACCGCGCCATGAGTGACAATCGGCGTGAAGGGGATAGAGAGAAGGAGGGCGATTTAACTTATTCGATTTAGTTTGGGACAAACAATTCATATGACACTTTGTTTGGTGGTCGTGTAAGCATACACCCATACCTAACCTAACAAAAGTAATCACATAAGCATCTCATAGTTGTGGGTTTGTATGGCTCCCGCTTGCATTAGTTTCGCCACATCGTCCATGGAGCAAAACTAATCTATTTCTTGCCCTCCCACTAAATTCTATAAGTATCTAAATCCTATATAAAATAAAGGTGCAAAATACATGTGAAAACATCCTATTCCCATCCTAACCTTAGGGGCATGCAAGCCTCACAAGTTACATCAAAAATTAATCAACAAATTAATTAATTAATGGCACCAAAGGCCGCATTACAAACATTCACACATGCATTCATTACAACCACAAGGCATTGAGTCTTGAGCCATACTAAACCCACTATCCACCTACAAAACAAAGTTAGCACATACAAGAACTTTGTTTCCAATTAACGATTTTCAAGCATCTTTGCGTATCGTTTGCCATAAGTAAATTCCGTGTCAAAATCCTCAATTTTTAAACAACCAAACTTGTTTAAATTCATTTAGAAAGTTCTTTCAACATCCCATAACAGAAAGGAGATCAAACAAGGAGTTTTCTAATTAATTTCAACTAGTTTGAATATTTAGAAAAACAGTAATTTATTAAAAACGTAACTAATGGAATCCAATAAAAGCAAAGGTTTTAGGTCTCCAAAAATTCTCAAATAAATTACTTAAGCTCCTTATCATAGTTGTGATTACCAGTAAAAATTTCAAGAAGAGATCTTACACCATCTGGGAGAATAAAAAATGACAAATCTCTTACAAGTGCACGAAACACCGTTATGAGATTTTCAGATTATCCTCTCAACCATTTGGTCTGTTAGACCACCTTCTAAACAGTTTTTATATATACAATATACATAGAAAAACTTGCTTAATCTATAGCCTAACTATTCATGAAAAGAAAACCACCAAGTTTAGTTCAAAAAGTTCGAGTTACTAACTAAACAACCAACAAATTCTGTACTGGAACAGACTGTCGATCGAAAAGTTCTAGCCTAGTTGAAGGTCCAAATCTCCACGAAAAATTATGAAATTAATTTTACTGGAATCCTAACTCAAAATATAACAACTCCATTTAAACAGAATTTTTAAAGGAGTTCTCAGTTGGTACAGTTTATTAGAACAATCGATTTGCTCAACAAACTGGATCTGACAAGTTCTTCCTTTTCATACTTGAAAACCAACAAATTGATCTGAGCCATGCAACAAATTTTACATGCTCAGAAAGAGCTTCAAGTCCTCTTTAAATCTAGCCATAGAACACTGGTACTTATATTCAAAATATAAATCTTTCAAGCCATTCAAACAGGACAGTGCAAGCAGAAACTGGTTCTGCGCACTGTCGCCATTTTATTCACAGTAAATCTATACTAATTCAGAAAAATGTGAATCCTACGCTAAAAGAATCACAATCCACAGATCTACAACTTTTATGTAGATGGAAAAAACTTCCAGAGAACTTATCAAAGCGAAAAACGCGAAACAACACAGAAAATACCATTTCCAGACAGCAAACAAACGCATCATCTCTACTAATCCGTTAATTAGCCAATTTCTCTTAATTAAGTGTCAAAATAGCTTAAGTACGACCATGTGCTCTGATACCACTGTTAGTTGAGTGCATAATTTTCATTTTATGATTAAATACTACTAATTATCCATAAACAATCATGCACAAACACGGATCTTGCACTAAGCCATTCACACAAGAGAGAAAGGTTCAAGGTATACCTCTCTTGAACTAGTAATCAAGAGGCTCGAACCGGCTAGGTTGTAGGTGGTTGTGCTCACGTCTAGCTCGCGCCTCCTTGTCGAATCGCCTCGAGTCCACTTG
Organism: Rhynchospora pubera; assembly: GCA_028095005.1. NCBI lineage: Eukaryota > Viridiplantae > Streptophyta > Magnoliopsida > Poales > Cyperaceae > Rhynchospora > Rhynchospora pubera. Next base: position 256,314,313 of record CM051461.1, on the reverse strand, counting down.
GTATTAACCAAATCCTCTACAAGTTATGCTAGTAACTTGGAGGAAATGCCTAATCCCTAGTTTTCCCAATCTTCTAGCAAATGAACTAATTGATTTGAGGAAGAGAGGGGGCTCAACACATGAGCTAATGGAGAGGGAGAGAGGGGAGGCGCCGGCCAAGGAAGAGGGGGGCGGCTAGGGTTTGTGGGAGAGAGAGAGAGGGGAATTTGCTACCATATATCCCTTTATATAGAGCTCAAACCCTACCTACCTCTCAACACCTATTTACAACTTTGCCATCCCACCTACCACAAGCTATGGCCGGCCACATTATGGGCCCTTCATGGGCTATGTGCATTGCCTCTTGGGTCCACTTAATCACCTATTAAATGGCCCTTCTTGTTGCTCCCAATTTGACTCCCTATTGGGCCTTTAATTAACTATTTAATTAAAGCCCTATTATATGCATATGTGTTGAAATAAATAATTATTAACTTAATAATAATTATTTAGGGATTAGATAATGCATTAATTTATTTCTATATGATCCCTTTGATTTAATTAATTATAACGGTCTACAACGCTATTTAATTAATTAATCAACTCATCATATTTTGCAATACCAATTATTGCAAATAAATAAATAATGCAAGCATGGTTAAAACACCAATTCTGTGTGACCCTTTGAGGATTTATGCTACGTTGGACATGGAGTTGAATCGCTATTTAAATCCAATAATCATAAGCGGTATCTAGCAACACGTTATGATTCCCAATTCGCATAAATAGTGTACAGCTACAATATTTCAATCCTGCATAAGAGAATAAAAGTATATCTCTATTTTGATTCCTATGCCTCACGATATCATCGTATAATCCAAGATAGGAATGTGTCATTCTTGCAGATTATACGTTTCTTGATCTAGAGATAATTGTATCAGTTGCCAGCAAACAATCTATCTCCATCAAGGGGCCCAAACAGATATCGTCACTCACTAAGTGAATTAATGAGGGACATACGGTTTTCTTGACTATTTAACTTTTCCCCGCACAGTTCAAGAGAACATAAATAACGTCCGTATAGCAGCCCTTATCGGGAATCAGCGGTAGACGATATTTATTGAACCTATCCTCATGTGGAAAAGATAAATATCTCAAACTTAGAATCAAAATCATAACGAAATAAATAATGACACCAAAACACAATCCATATATTTATTTCGTTGGGTCATATCCTGTACTATGTTCAAATAACATAAACATATGCAATTAAGTTGGTTACTCTTAACCTTTGATTTATAGAACTTAATCAACACTTAACTTGCATACTAATCTTATTGATAATTAATGTTCCTTGTTAATTATCAAGATTATGGACGCTTTAGATTTATTGTTGTCATTTACTACTAAATGAATCACAGTGATCTATAATTCAGATCCTCAACCTGAATGAACTGTCAACACATAAATCAAGGAACAAATGATATGAAATCATCCATAACATAAAACCATAGAAGTAGCCAAAAAGATTGGCTTCTAGGACATATCTCTAACATGTGATGTGACTCCAACAATAGTTGGACTTCCAAATGGAGAGCAAATTGTGGCTCAACATGAAGGAGATGTGGTGCTCAATGAAGGACTTGTGCTTAAGAAAGTTCTATATGTGCCTAGTTTGAATTGCAACCTCATTTCTATAAACCAATTGATTAAAACCAGCGGTTGTTTTGTTACTTTTACTAATGAGCTTTGTGTTATACAGGACCACAATACGAGGATGCTGATTGGTGTGGGTGAGCAAAGAAATGGGGTCTACTATTATCATGAAGTTGCATCAACAAAGGTCTTTTATATGCATGGAAATAAGTCCTATGAATTGTGGCATCGAAGAATGGGTCATCCTTCTACACAGGTTACTTTATCTTTGGCTGGTATTAATAAAGGTAGTGTTTCTAAAGAAGTTTGTGAAGTTTGTATGCGAGCAAAACAAACTAGAGAAATATTTCCTATTAGTTCCAATAAAGCAACTGAATCCTTTGACCTTATACACTGTGATATTTGGGGTCCATATCGTGTTAGTTCACATTGTGGTGCACACTATTTTTTGACAATTGTGGATGATTTCACCCGAGCTGTTTGGGTTTATTTGATGGCTGAAAAGAGTGAGACCTATCAGTTATTGAAGTCTTTTTGTAAGATGGTTCAGACACAGTTTGGAAAATCTGTTAAATGTGTCAGAAGTGATAATGGGTTGGAATTCAAATCTCATCAAATGAACCAATTTTATACAGAATGTGGAATGTTGCATCAAACCTCATGTGTGTACACTCCACAACAGAATGGGAGAGTGGAAAGAAAACACCGGCACATTTTAAATGTGGCAAGAGCCTTGCGTTTTCAATCTGGGTTACCACTTGAATTTTGGGGAGAGTGTGTTCTCACTGCTTCCCATCTTATCAATAGAACACCTACTCCATTATTGGAGAATAAGACTCCTTATGAAGTGTTGTTTGGTAAACCACCGAGTTATAGTTCTATGCGTATCTTTGGATGTTTGTGCTACATCAAGTCACACACTTCGGATAAATTTGAGACTAGAAGTAGAAAGTGTGTATTTGTTGGATACCCGTTTGGGAAAAAGGGATGGCGAGTGTACGATTTGGAAACAAAAGAATTCATTGTTTCTCGAGATGTGGTATTTTGTGAGGATAATTTTCCCTATGTTTCATCTATTTCTGAACATAAGCAATCTCAATCAAGTGTGATCCAAGAAAACTGGTATAGTGATGATGCATTTCTTGTGGAACTTGAGGGTGCACCCGAATCGGTAAGGGGAAGTGCACCCGCATCGGGTCAAGAAGCAAGGGGGGGTGCACCCGCAGCATCAGATGAGGATGCACCCGCATTGGGTGCATCGGGTCAGGATGCACCCGCATCGGTACAGGTACAAGAAGCAAGGGGGAGTGCATCCGCAGCATCGGATGAGGATGCACCCGCATCGGGTCAGGATGCACCCATGTCGGTTCAGGATGCACCCTTGTCAGGTCAGGATGCACCCATGTCGGGTCAAGATGCACCCGTACCTGGTCAGGTTGGGTCCAAACGATCACGGAAACCTCCTGCTAAACTCCAGGACTATATTTGCTACACTACTCAAAGTAACCCCTCTTATGCTCACCCCACATCAACAGTTTCCTCAGGTAATCCTTATCCCATAGCTCATTATGTAAATTGTAATAATTTTTCTATTGCCCATCGAAAATTCTTAGCTGCAGTTACAGTGAAGAAAGAACCAGAACATTTTGGAGAAGCCATGAAGGATGATAAATGGAGAGAAGCAATGCGTGTGGAAATTGAAGCACTTGAACGAAATGGCACATGGACCATTGAAAATCTGCCATATGGAAAGAAGGCAATAGGATGCAAGTGGGTGTATCGCATCAAATATCATTCTGATGGCACAATTGAAAGGTACAAGGCTCGACTTGTTGTGTTGGGCAACCGACAGGTTGAGGGGATTGACTTCAAGGAAACATTCGCTCCGGTTGCAAAAATGGTCACTGTTCGCACATTCTTGGCTGTAGCAGTGGCACGCGGATGGGAGTTGCATCAGATGGACGTGCATAATGCATTTTTGCATGGTGATTTGCATGAAGAGGTTTATATGCGGTTGCCACCTGGATTCTCTTCACAACATCCAGGCAAGGTGTGTCGACTCAGAAAGTCCCTTTATGGTTTGCGTCAAGCTCCACGAATGTGGTTCTCCAAACTCAATGCAGCATTGCAGGCTTATGGTTTTATTCAATCATATGCTGATTACTCACTGTTTACCTTGGAAAGGAAGGATATTTCTCTTGCAATTCTAGTGTATGTGGATGACTTGGTGATAGCTGGAAACAACTCTAAAGCGATTGGTCAGTTCAAGCAATATTTGAGTAGTACATTTTACATGAAGGATCTCGGTGCACTCAAATATTTCTTGGGGATAGAGATTGCACGTAGTCCATCAGGTCTCTTTTTGTGTCAAAGAAAATACACATTGGATATTTTGGCTGAGTGCGGTCTTTTAGGTGCAAAACCGGTTGCATTTCCTATTGAGCAAAATCATAATTTGTCCATTGCAAATGGTGCACCTATGAATGATCCTGAACGGTATAGACGACTGGTTGGGCGATTGATTTACTTGACAATAACACGGCCAGATTTGTGTTACTCAGTGCATGTACTAGCGCAGTTCATGCAGGCACCTCTTGACATTCATTACAATGCAGCAATTCGAGTGTTGCGTTATCTAAAGGGCAGTCCAGGACAAGGTATTGTACTCAGTGCTGACAATGATTTGTTGTTATCTGGATATTGTGACTCAGACTGGGCAAGTTGTCCATTGACTAGGCGGTCGTTGACCGGATATTTTGTGATGCTTGGTGATTCACCTATCTCATGGAAGACTAAAAAGCAACACACTGTGTCTCGATCATCAGCAGAGGCGGAGTACAGGTCGATGGCTACCACATCTTGTGAGTTAACATGGCTAAAATCACTTCTCAAATCTCTTGGGGTTTCTCATACTCGACCAATGAAGCTTATTTGTGACAGTCAAGCAGCTCTCCATATAGCTGCAAACCCAGTTTTTCATGAAAGAACAAAGCATATAGAAATTGATTGTCATTTTGTAAGGGATAAGATTCAAGCAGGACAAATTGTCACTTCTCATATTCGGACTCACGAGCAATTGGCTGACATTTTCACAAAGGCCCTTGGCAAGCAACAATTTCACTATCTTCTTCGCAAGTTGGGCACTCGTAATCCTCATGCTCAACTTGAGGGGGAGTATGGAAAAGATAACTTTCCTGATTAGCAAAGATGTCATTTAGATTGTAATCCTTTACATATTTAGAAATTAATTGTGTAATCTTTTCAAGATATATTGTAGATTGTAGTAGGATGTTCCTCCTTGTACAAAAGAGCAAAAGCTCGGTAGAGAAAAATAGAGAGAAAAAGAAAAAGATTTTTCTTCAATAAAATTTCATCTTTCATAATTTGTTACATTGGCCATTGATTTGAGATGACCTCTTGTGAATGAAATAGCCTCATCTAATATAGTCTCCCCTGGAAATGCGAGATACCCTGCATTGTACAGGCTCAGCAATCCTCTCGCATCCTTGTGTAAATTTTCATCAAAATTACCATCAGAGTCTTTAAATTTGCAGAATACATCTGTCAAAAATTTTGGAAACAGAAAGCCGTCAGTTTGTCCTGACCACATTCGGCCTGCATGGGAATGTAGAAACATAAAACAAGAACAGAAAAGTCGGGTTTTTTTTTTTAAAAAAAAAGCATTGAGCTCTTTATTTTGAAATAGGAATTAAACATATGATGAAGAATAGATCGTTTTATGTTTTAACTATATTAAAATAGGATTACCAGTGGATACATTAAACCCGTGTTGTCTAAGCAATCTGAATTGAAGTGCCACATGTTCAAGGCCGTCGTTATCAAGTTTGATGTCATGAAGATAGCTTAAGGCATCATCAATCTCATTAACAAAGTGATAACCAATTCCGAGGCGTTCGATTGTATCAACATAACTCATGAGCTTTGTATTAGTAGTAGACTTGAGCATAGCCTTAACTTCTTTCTTCAGCTCTTTTATCCTCTGTTCCATCAATTCCTTAGGCTCCTGCAATCAGTGAATAATCAAAATTTAATATACCGTACCTAACTGATAAACCAAAATTCCTTACTCTTTTAGTACTATTTTTTTTCAAATTTTTTAAAACATGCCAATTTTGGAAAATTGTAAATAGTATAACATTCCAAAAATGGCATGTTTTAAAAAATTCGAAAAAAATAGTAATAAAATCTCAAAAATTGTAAATTTTGGTTTGGTATAAGATTTCAATATGTAGATTAAATTGGTTAAATTAGATTTGTCAATTTACAAAAATATTTCCGAAAAAATCCGTGGTGTACGGAATGCCCTATGCACTATGGTGCATGTTAAACTTTCTCTATATTATATATCCTATTATTTACATTTCTAATTTATTTTTTATCCAATTAGCTTCAATTATCGCTTTCATTTATCGCCTTGGCTTTACCTTTAGTTGACGACTACGTACTTTTTGTTCTATAATATAACATTATATGAATTTTTCCTAAATCCTATTATCTGCACTATGTTTTTGTAGAATATATCATAGATAAAATCGAGGTATTTGATTTTTCTATAGTTGAAAAATCATACTAAGCCTTTTAATTAAGGGTGATAATCAAATTGTTTCAATGAAGATCAGAAATCACCAAAGTGAATAAAAAAATTAATTTGCGTACCAAATTTAAAGAGACATACACATGCATTAACCTCGATCTTGACAATTCTCGATTAATTGGTCAAAGTCTCAAAGATAACAGATGTGTTGGCTGATTCAATTGAAGCAATAACATTCAAACAGAATATTTAATCGTATGACATGGTCTTTAATTAAGAATTCTGTTTCTCCAATTTTTAGCTAGGGATTGAACTAACCTAGCCAAAAAAATATCAGTAATTTTTAACTATGATTTCAATGGAATCCAAAGTGTATATGTGTGTGTATATATATAGAGAGAGAGAGAGAAACGTAGCATTAGAATATATATATATATATATATATATATATATATATATATAGAGAGAGAGAGAGAGAGAGAGAGAGAGAGAGAGTTTAGCTACGGTGAGTCGCGACCAAAACTTCTAGATCTAGATCAAAATGACCGATCCAAACCGTCCAACATTATCTTCTTATTGAAATCTCCGTGCAAACCCAATTTTTTATCTTTTCGAAATTTTTAAGTATTTTTTTCGGATTTTTAAAAATTGTTGTTTTTGAATGGTTCAGAACCAATTAGATTAACGATTTTCTAAAATTTCAAAAAAATACTTAAAAATTTTGAAAAAATGAAAAATTTGGTCTACAAGGAGATTTCAATAGGAAGATCATATTGGACGGTTTGGATCGGTCATTTTGATCTAAATCTAGGAGTTTTTGTCGCAACTCACCGAGGGTCCATGAGTCGCGACTCACCGTAGCTAATCTCTCTCTCTCTCTCTCTCTCTCTCTATATATATATATATATATATATGTGTGTGTGTGTGTGTACCATATTTGGAGGAGTATAAGTGGTGAAATAGTCGCCCCATACAGAGGATGTGATGTAGTCGCCGGAGTTGCGTCCAATAGTCTTCAAGTGATCATCTTCATTAGTGCTGCAACTAGAAAGTCTCCCAGCACATTTACTAAGAGACAACTTATTATGAACCAAATATCTCGTTTTGCACGTGGGAGGCGGAGACCATGGCTTGGCCTTGGCAGGGACATATACAATACTTGGTGTGCGACATGTTCGCAGCATGTGGAGCCTATAACTGTAAGGCCCTGTTTTGTGGGTGAACTTGCAGCTCTGCATCTTTCTTACTCAGTTTTTATTCTTATAATTTGGAATGAAAAAAAAAAAGATGGATTACGGCCATTGCCGGATGGTTTGAACAATATAAATATACAAGTCATGGGGATGGTTCACATTGATAAAAAAAAAAAAAAAGTTATTTGGCAATTTAAAGATTTTCCCCGGGACCTCAAGTAATTCATTTGAATTTAAAATTTTAAATTTCAAAAGAAAATGACAGGTGTTATATTCGACAGAGAGATGGCCACCTATCTAATAATTCAAAGAATTTGATTAATACGGCAAAGTTCAATTAATTCAGCCTGATGAATCACTTGATGAAATATGCAGCATAACCATCTATTTGTAAAATTATCTAATTTAATAATATTTAAATTTACTTTAGATTTTTAGAACAAATATTTGAGAATTTTCTAGTTTATTTTTGGGCCATTTCATAATTATATGAGAGCTTATGGGTGATGGAAAGCGCATTAAACGAAAAGGACTGGAGGGAACCTCTCCAAGTCTTCATGCGTGCCACACTTGGTGAGGTGAATCTTCCTGGTCCTGTATATTTGGAGATGTTTGGTATTGTATGGAATATGAATTAAAATAAGATTTGTTCTTATTTTTGTTCTAGTTCTAAGATTTTATTGAAAGAAAAAATGATCCTAATTTAAACAAAAAACAAACTATTTCATGCACTTTCAAACAAAAAATAGTGTGTTCTTATTTTTATTCCATGCACTTCTAAATATCCCCTAAATAACGTCTCTCTATAATTTGCTTCTTTGGGCCGAAAGAAGGAAAAAAAAATAATAACAATATATTTTACATTTTCTATGCGTTGTCACTTGTCAGTGCGTTTCATTACCTGTCTTCCATTTAAATAGGGTGATTGTGAGAATCCCAATGACAAGGACTGTTACTTATTTATTTTATTTTTAAGGCAGGTTGGTTGATAACATTTTTGTTTTTTTTTTTTTTGCAAGTTGATAACATGTCAATGACAGCAATTGTTTAAAAGGCCATGACCGTTATGTAATTACACAAATGATTAGTTCATGTATGATGTAATTGCATAATTTATAGATAGCAAGAATAAATTATCAGATGAGATATTGGCTCTAGAATCAACCTTTCCAAAAACACTCCGTGCTATTATTATCCATTATTTTCATTTTATTATGGAGTTTCGTTTCACCCATGATTGCAATACTAATTTCGTTAATGTACATTATGTAAAATGCATATATATGTATGAATTAAAAGTTTAAAACATTATATGTTTATTTTAGAATAATATAATAGTTGATGACCATTTTTCAGTTCAGTCGGATTTAAAACTTCTGATCTCCACTCAACCTATGTTGCCTTTAGCTAGTAAATCAAAACTTGGTTCTCATTTGTTGTTGATGATTGCTGTGTATTTTAAGTAAAATCGAAATATATTTCAGACCCAATAAACGAGTTTTCAAGGCTCCATTTGGATTCCATTTGGGAAGAAGGGAAGAAGGAATAAGAAAATAAATTTATTATAAAAAATTCAAACTCTTCATAAAGTTACACACTTTTCAATACTTCTTTCCACTTCTTTCCTTCTTCCCACACCTTATCCAAACGGAACCCAAGTGAACAGCTATTTGTTTGAGAGTGAACGCATTCTTCTTTTTAAAAAAAAAAAATCTAGAATGAGCATTTTTTAAGCGAGATAAACACCCAAAAATTTCAAACTTCTATGTATCACAATTATAGCAGTTTCAAAATTTTTGTATTTAATATTACATCAAAAATCGTTAATCGATCGAGAATAGTTTCAAAATCGGTTTAGGGAGTCGTATCCATCCAATGGACGTCTTGCAACCTCAGTCATCTGATCCAAACGGACGGTTAGATTCTAAATTCATCTAAAAAGAAAAAAACGTCTACACGCTGCTTCGTATATGTCTCTCCGTATCCTCAAACTATCAATTGATACCTCTCACACAACACAAACCTTAACAAAAATCCTAATCCTAGATCCGCCATGACGAGTTGACGACAGAGGAAGCATTCCTAGTCCCTTTGAAAATGCTGTCATGAAACGCATATTTCAAAGTAAAAAAACCATTCACAAAATCGAAACAGGTAGTCCTTTTACCGTAGGTAAAGGTTGGATTCTAACAGAAATAGTAACACACTAATATCAGTGGCGAAGACAGAGCCCTAATAATTAGAAATGTTAACGTCATTTGTTAATTTATTAAGACAATTTTATATGGTTATGTTCATGGGCCACCTCTAGGCCTAAAATGTTATGCCCATCAAACCTTTCTCCTCCCCAGACTTCCCTCCCGTGCTATTCACTTCCCAAAAAGTAGCTTTTGTGCAATGCCGCTCCATCATGCCTCCATTGCTCTTGATCTCCACACATCCATTATCAATATTGGATCTTTCTTCTTAGTCTTGACCACGCCCTGGCCATCTGATGTAATATTTTGGTAATACAAACATGATGTATTTTGGTAATATAAATGGAATCTGATGTAGTGATGCACGTGTAGCTTTTGGCATGGTAATATAAAATTGAAAATTTGTTTGGTATAGAAATCTGCATTGTTGATATAGATGGATGGTATTATTATACTATATACTTGTTGATTGCTCTACTAATTTGTGTTAATGTTAAGTTGTTAACAACGAGTCATTATACTATAGAAATCTGTTGGTATTGTTTCAGCCTCTCAGGTAATTAATATTCAAGTTTATTATGTTTTTAGTTCTCAATTTCATTTAAGTTAAATTTTGGCTCCCACCATTCCTCAATCCTAGCTTCGCCACTGACTAATATATGAGCTAGATATATGTGAGGTTTCGATTGAGATTCTAAGGGCATGATGACTGTCCTATGAATTACTAAGATTCCTTCCCTCTAGAATGGAGAGCGCATTATTATCTCTAAGTCAGTGTTTTCAATACCCTACCGCTTACTGGAAAATTCCGGTAATACTGGATACCGGAACGGTGGCCGATATGACGGTATACGATATTTAGAGAGGAAATACCGGAAAATTTCAGAAAAATACCGAATTTCGATCACTGACCGGTATGGATGCCGGTAGGGTATTGAAAACCATGCTCTAGGCTTATTGCTTGGTTTGCCAACTCAAAGCTTTGAGTACATCATAATTTTTATCTTAAAGGTTTTGTTTGGATGGTGTGAGAATAAGAAGAATAAATGAAAAAGTATTGAAAAGTATGTAACTTTATAAAGAATTTGGATTGTTTATAATAAATTTACATCTAGAAAAAAACTATTTCCTTATTTCTAGACTCATCCAAACACAGCCAAAGAGAAAATGGTTTCAGCAAAAGCGAACCTATAATTTCTTTTAGTTTGCTGCCGTAAGTGAATCCTACTAATAACTATATTGATTATATTGATCGATTTAAAAGGAAATGAGACCAAAAATTATATTAAGTAAAAAAAAATTATGCATTATTATGCAGTATAACATTTAATTAATGTAAAAAAATTGGCTATTTAATAAAAATTTGTAATAAAAAAAATTGTTAGTTCAAAACAAAATTAAACGACTGAGCATAGAAGGGTCATTTGTTGGATTAGAAAAATTTTAACAAATTAGAATGGTTATTGTTACTGACAGCAGTCTTCATCAAATTTATAAGACGGTTTAGGCCGGCGTAATAATAGACCGAATCGAAGCCCAAAACCCTTTTTAAAATCCTTGACAGACGACAGTCGTAATAACTGTCATAAGAGGATCTCGTTCCGAGTTCCGACCGAATCGAACCCCTTAGAAGTTAAAACCCTTTTAAAACCATCGACAGACGACAGTCTGCGCCTTCTCTCTCTCAATTGATCCAGCGAGGCCAAATCAATGTCAGAAGAAGTAGAGGAAAGGAATTGGTCGGAGCTTCCACCTGAGCTGCTCCATCTCATCGCCAAGAAGCTCCCGGACCTCGTCGACTTCATCCGCCTCCGCGCCGTCTGCTCCTCGTGGCGCTCCTCCGCTCCTCTCTCCGACCCTCCCCAGCAATTCCCCTGGCTTCTCGAGCTATTCCAGAGAGATTACAATTTCTATACTGTCACGAAAAGACAACGGTTTTACTCTCTTTCCACCGGCGAAACTCTGACAATCCCTCTCCGAAACAAAAAGCCCAAGCTAAGGACTTTTGTGGAGGGAGGAGTCTACAGTGGCTACCTTCCTTTCCTCGAGTACTCTAATTTGTCTTTCTTCAATCCCTTAACTAGAGATTTCTTTTCGCCTCCACTTATGAAGAATTGGTATCTTGCCCCCTGGATGGTCTGGACCGGCACAGATCCCATCCATAATCGCACCATTGTCGTTGTTGATCGGGATTTGGACATCTTTAATGAGATTGGTGCATGGGCGTTCTATGACCCAGTCCGCAAAAAGTGGGTTGAAAAGAAGGGATACTTCTACCAATGTTGTTATTGGCAAGGGATGTTCTTTTCTACCCGTGTTCATGAGCCCACAGAAGTCTTTGATGCTCACACGAAAGAGTTGTTACAAGAGATACCACCACCTGAGATTGAGTCGAGGGAGAATTGGTATGGCAAGGGCAGCGTTTCTCATCTCCTAAGGAAATCTTACCTTGTTGTGTCATCAGGAGTTATTTTGAGGGTGGTATGGCATCATGATTGTTGGCATGAAAAAGAAAAACCTATTGAGGAGTCGGTATTCTATATATATAGGCTTGATTTTGAAAGAGCAGAGAACAAGTCTCGCTGGGTCCAGATTTACCATCTTGGTGACCAAATTCTGTTCTTCGGCGAGATGAATGGTTTCTCCATGACGGCTAGACCAAATTGTGGATTCAGCAAGGGATGTATTTACTTCATTGATCCGAGAGAACGTAAACCTTATATGTATGATGTCTTGGCCGGTACAGTTGAAAAGGTCCCTTGCCCTTTCGAGAATTGCACATGGTTTCTTCCTAGTCTATGATAGTTCGTCTCTTCGTCAATCCATGTAAATTTTTTTCTCAAGTCTCTCTTCAGCATATAGATCTAGGTTCATTTGAAAATAATTTAATGCTATTGCTTGTCCTTCCCATTGCCAAGTGCCAACTACCTTGATAGGCTGAGAATTAATCACTGCTCTACTAATTTGAACACTGTGCAATGTTTCAACAATTTTTTTAAAGTTGAGTGTAGCATACTTTGGCTTACTACTTTTTTATGTAGCCATATCAGTACTCATTCATCATATTGCATCCTTAGATTCCTCTTTAATTAGTATGAAAAATGTCTGTTTTGCATTTTGAAACCTCAAGATTTTAGATTTGCAGTTTTACTGATGCACTGGTATGCATACTAACTCATAATCCCTGTTCTTTTGTAGGATAAGTTCAGCTGCCAATCTACATCATCTTGGAATTAGAGTGAACTGGTTTACTTGTTTGTTCAATAGGATTCTCAGATATTTTATATTCTTTTTGTCGTAATTTTTAAATTCAAGTTATGCTATGTATTTGGAAGTTTGGATATTTAAATTTAGATTTTTTTTAATCAAAATTGGAAACTGTTCCATTGTAGAAAAATAATTCTATAAACTATCTAAAATGATTATTTATGAATACTGGAACTTCTATTTAACACATACCTGTAGTTTTTGTAGACCTGATAATATGCTGGAACTTATGTGTGATAAGCTGACAACTTTGCCAGTGGGTATTGGATTGCTGAAGTCCTTAGGCTGTTTGGATTTATGGAGGAATTTGGAGAATTTCATCTTCCTAGCATAAATTTATTATAAACAATTCAAACTCTTCACAAAGTTACACACTTCCCAATAAATTTATGCCTAGGAATTGGAAATTTCCCAAATTCCTAAGCGATCCAAACGGTCCCTAAGGTACTTGCACATAAGGTACTTGAAGTTTTCTGTAGCACTTATTTATTTATTTATTTTTTTCTTTTTTCTTTTTTTTCCTGTGTATTTCTAAATAGTCTTTGTTTAGATTATCTAAAAGAAAAGTCCTTAGAAGTTTTTGCACATAAGTTCTTGCAATAATCTAGTAATAAGAAGTAGGGAAAATTAGACCGATGCCACTCCAAAAGTGAGAAATTAGTAAAATGCCACTTCAAACTTAACTCTTATCAAAATTTCACTCTATAATCAATTTATTTAGAGAATTGTCACTATCACCGTATAAAACATCTTTGAAATATAGTAATTTTTCTTATTGACTAAAATAACCTTTATTTATTTCAATTATTTTCTTATTACTGAAACCGTCTCTCCGCCTTCAGGCCTTCACGATATTTCCTTAATCCATCAAAAAAAGAGAGGTCCAGGAAACAACACGCATAAATAAATAAATTTATAATACAACTTATTGTCATTATCTTCTTCGACTTCTTCAAAAATAATAAGGATTGGTAATCCATCTTAGCCGAGCCTAATAACTCAAAAGAAGTGCTCGAGGCTGCTTCATCTTGCAATTCTGTACAAAAAATCATTAAGTTAAAACTAAGAGTACACCAAGGTCAATTTCTGTTTAATAAACAAATCAACAAATAATTACAGAATTGAATTTAAAAATATTTTGTCTAATAAGTGCTTAACGTTAGCTTCTGCATACTGGTATTTACTAGTAACACTTGATGTCACACGAAATTGTCTAATACAAACCATTTTTGTAGTCATGGATAGAGATAAAGCAACGAAATACCAATAAAATCTACCTCATACCCTTTGCTGTCTCCTCCACGCTATTTTCTTGCACGATTAGGCGAACCAATTAGAAACAATTGTTTCTCCTCGTCGTTTGGAGGTGATATCTTGGGTTTCGTAGAGGGGAGAGAGGTTTCTTCAAAGCATAGGGGAGGTGGAGCGGCCGATGGAGTGGCAGTGGAATGAGTCAAAGTGGTGACGAAGCGATAGAGTTTAGTCATCTCAGGCTCTGTCAATCTGGGTTGAGGAGACGATATTGCGATGGAAGAGAAACTATTTTAGAAAATAACTGAAATAAATAAATAAAGGGCTTTTTGGTCAACACGAGAAAGTATTGTACTTCAGAGATGTTTTATTCGGTGATGGTGGCAATTCTCTAGTGGGCCGTTTGGATCGCTTAGGAATAAGAGGAATAGTCTTTTCCTAAGCGAAAAGCAACCTTTCTCCTTCAGTTTTGGGCGGGAAACCTCTCTTCTGTTCCACCTCTTATTCCTTCACTTGGTATATTTCTTTACTTTCCTTTTTTCTTCTTCATTAAACTCTACAATAGTGTCTTTTTGTTGGTATTTATTCCTAACCATTCAAATTCTTCACAAAGTTACGCACTTCTCAATGTTTTTCACATAGGAATAAGCTATTTCTCTTATTCCTAAGTGATCCAAACGGCCAGATAAATTAAGTATAGAGTGGCATTTAGCTAAGAGTTAAGTTTGAAGTGGCATTTTGCTAATTTTTCACTTTTGGAGTGGCATGAGTCCAATTCTCCCGAAGAAGTAAGGAGGGTATGGATTAGAGAAGGTATGTAATAAGAACTAAAAAAAGGAAGATAACAACTAAATTGCTAAACTTCAGAAGGTATGTATTGTGACTTTATCTATTCATGTTAGTGATAACCTATGCTTTTCATATTGAGCTGATTATACTAGTGGGATTATTAATTTATTTTATACTAGTAAAACTCCTGATTAATTGGTACCAACTGAGAAGAATACGTTGAAACTGTGTGGAATTATATACGCGAAAACCTTACTTATACGTGGAACTGCAAGCAGTTTTGGCTAGTCAAATAAAAATACACCATAATAGAAATTTGAATTTCAACTCATTGCTAGGTCATTAATGGAACAGGCTCTAAAATTACAACCAAGATATTACAATGCTCACAAATTTATTCATACATGTCTGAACAGGTATTCGAAAGAGGATCCAATCTAATTTACATGAGTTTCCACCGGAAACAATAGAATATTCCTCCTGGGAGCTAGCCTACAATGAAAAAATATGTATGAAATCCAATTAAGATTTTATTTGACTATATAAACAAATAACCGAAATGATATACACCATCTGATAAAAAATCATCCAACCATCCAAACAAGCCAAGGAACCAGAAATGAGTTTAAGAGTTCATTTAAACTTTTGACCAATTTTTGGAAAGTTTTTTATACTGACGTCATCAAATATACTATTTTAAGAATTCAGTTAAATATTTTAAGGAATGAATTAAAGTGTGTAAGTGTTCAGTTAGATGCATCAATAATTTGAATTTTTTATTTTTGGGTTCAATTAAACACCTTAAAGCATTATTTAAAAGTATGTACGTGTTCAATTAGATGCACCAATAATTTGGATTTTAGTTTTTTGTGTTTAGTTAAATATGTTAAGAAATGAACTTAAAGTGTCTATGTGTTCCGTTAAACTATTTATGGGAGCAATTAAAATTGGTTATGTGTTCAGTTAGATACGCTCGTAATATGACGTTTTAATAACCATAAAAATCAGTCATATACCCCTCAAATCTTATCTAATTGGAAATATCACCCTCTAATCTTTAATTTTGGAAATATCCCCCTCTAATCATGATTCGTATAGATATTTATCCTTTTCTTAATTATTTAGCTCTGAAATTCAATATTTAAGATTTAGGACTAGAATACCCTCAATTCGTTTACCATTCTTCTCAGTGCTTTCTAGCGATCAAGATTAAAATAAAATCGAAAACTTTGAGCTGAGTTCAAATGCTCGACTTCAAAAGAATTGAGGGGCTGTTTGGATTCCCCAAAGAATTTGGAGAATATCATTTTTCTACTATAAATTTATTATAAACAATCCAAACTCTTCACAAAGTTACGCACTTCTCAATAAATTTATTCCTAGAAATTGCAACTTTTCCAAATTTCTCAAATTCCTAAGCGATCCAAACGGCCCCTGAAGTATTTTATAAGAAGATGACGAATGACTAAAGTTGTATTCAGTGAAAAATGGTAGCACTTGGGATTAAGTCAATCTTTAGGATGATTGCTTTCTGAGAAAATCAAACGAGCAATCCTATTCGGCTAAGAAGATAGAAAATCAAATGAACAATCGTATACGTCATGTGTATACTAGTAAATATAGAAGTGCTACACATCTTTGAGATTATTTATATTTTGGGTAGTCTAGTATCTAGCTTGGGATGATTAATAAAAGAACAAAGACACCAATGAGAATAAGAATTGGAACTCAATGGGAAGATGAAGGGACAAGGGCAATTTTATCCTAAACTGTTTAATTATATACTTCAGAAATAAAATATTATTAGAAATAGTCTAAAGGGTAAATATCTATACAAGTTATAATTAGAGGGGGATATTTCCAAAATTAAAGATTACAGGGTGATATTTCCAATTATATAAGATTTGAGGGGTATACCACTGATTTTCCCAAAAAACAATGATTATTTATGTTAAGAATAATATCTATTATTTCAACAAACTGAACAATTCTTATAATAATAACACAAATCCTACATAATTTTAACCACTACAAACTAAACACACTTCAACTCTTTCGATTCCTTCCGCACAACTCTTCTCACCCTGTCCTGTAATTCCTACACAAACAAAACAAAATACAATTAAGTTCAATTACTAATTAAGTGCTCTTATAATATTTAATTCTTTCAGGTCATGTGAGTTTTAAAAAAATATATAATGAAACAAGATGATCCCTTAAAAATAGTAATATAACGTATATTGAAACAATATGATCGTTTAGAGAACTAAACAATATAATGAAACAAGATGATTTCTTATATATATTAACTTAACCCATAATGAAACAAGATGCTCTCTTAAAAAATTGAACAATAAAACTGAGCTCAGGTTAGAAATCACCATATATACGAATCTATAGGTTTATACAATACTAATTAACAATTAGAAAACCACTTCTCAGTTAAAAGAAGAGCATTCAATGGTACAATTCAATTAAACGTACACTATCAAAAATCGGATAAAAATGTACCTTTTCCATCTTTTGGTTTCTCCGTCTGGATCTGTCACTCAAATTAGCATGCATATTTTAAATTGATAATTTTATGTTAACTTTACTATTAATCTCAAAGCGATGAAATATTAGTAAAAATAGAGAAATTTCCTTATATGTATAATGATTTTTGCAGGTGTGCAGTCATGTCATATACATATAATGAAATTAAGTTTTTAAATTAAGTACATCTGTCTTTCTCCTCTCTACTGACATGTAATACTAAACATTAACAACAAACTGAACTGACTCTCGAAGGTGTAAGCATCATTTCTTATCTTAAAGTAACAAAGGATGACAAAATGCCAACAACTTTCGTACTGTCAAAGGCTACAAAAAACCAAACAAAAAAAAAAATTAACAGGACATAAGGTAACTGAGAAATTCATAATTAGAAGATGAACAATGAGCATATTGAAATTGAGAAAATAACTGTCAAATTCCAGATCAACTTAGGCCAAACATGCAACTAACTCATCCAATTTGCATGCTTCCATACTTATTATGCTAGAATTCATGAGATATCGTGTATTGAGTTTACTTTCACTCTTTTTCATTATTATTCTGGTTGGTAACTCAATTTTAACAGTTTTTCATTATTAATGAAGCTATGCCACGTGATGTTACTACCAAAAAAGAATAAAGAAATAAATTGTAATTACTAAAAAAATGAGATGGGAAAAAAACCAATAAATGATCACGAATGCAATCCCATCCAGAAAAAATAATGATATATAAAAGGATAGAAAAAGAGATGGCCTGATAAAAGCAAGCAACTAATGCCCTCCTAATCCAAAAACTGAAAGGAAAAAAATACAGTTGAGTAGAGGAATCTTCACCTTAGTAAACTAAACATGGAGCTCCGTTTGGATAGGTGTGGGAAGAAGAGAAGAAGAGAAGAAATGAAAAGAAGTATTGGGAAGTGTGTAACTTTGTGAAGAGTTTGGATTGTTTATAATTTATTTCTTCTCTTCTTCCTTCTTCCTACCTTCTCCTCAACGCATCCAAACGGTACCATGGAGAAGAACACGACACGTAGAATCAAAGGACAATATTCCCCGATCTCAAATCACCAGACCTGCAAGTAAAAAAAAAAAAGAAAAATCAACATAATCAGCAACAAAATTGTAAATTCGACATATGGATAGAATAATTCAGTGAAAAATTGTAAATTCGATACATAGATAGCAACAGTTCCCTAGTAGAATTTTTTCTTTGATTTTCCTATTTTTTTTCCAAAGAATAGAAATTAATAGAGACACAACCATAGAAGGGACGTGGCCTTGAGCGCGCTCTTTCGCGGCAGCATGACGTCCTGACGCTTCACGTGGCACCGCCTAAATCGTACAGTAGCGCGACTTCGATTTTTAGGCATGGTGGAGGATGAGGGCAGAACGAAAGCACCAATGTTAGGGTCAGATGAGGGAAAATAAAGAGAGACACAGAGAAAAGATACAGAAATTGAGAGAAGAGATTTTTGGAAATATTTCTTATTATTTTCTAACATCCTCCATGACACTTATATAGATATAAAATAGAAGAGAAAATAAGAAAGATACATGAGATATGGAAATCTCTAATTTAAGTAACTAATTAAAAGTAATATAATTCTAATATTCTAATTGCCTTTGTTAGCTTAGATATCAATCTAGCCACTTAAGGTAATATTATTAGTTGCACTATGTGACACTTTGTGTGGTCTGCACGTAGGTGCAACATTCCTCCCCTCTTGTGGAGGCGACTTGTCCTCAAGTCGAGACAAAACCAGTGAATCTTCATCTTCCCAACTTGTATTCTCCAAACACATATAAGATGATCCAACACCTTTACTGGTTATGTGTTTATGGACTGGAAGGTGAGGTTGTGGATGAGCAACAAGAGGTGCTTCTGGGCCTAAAAACTTAGTAGATTGTGCCATTTGATCATCGAGCAATTCAGCAATTTGTGCCTCATGTAGGCATGCTAAAGCACAGACATCGTGCAGATCACGAGGTCGGTGGCATTGAACAGCCCTCCGAATGCGAGGCTGCAACCCCGCAATGAAAATACTTTGCAATTGTTCTTGGGAAAAAGAACGGGTACGACTTGCAAGTTCCTCAAATGAGGATTGATAGTCCAACACAGAGCCAATCTGTGTAAGACGTGAGAGCTGTCCAATTGGATCCTCATATTCAGATGGGCCAAAACGGTGTTGTCACTACAACAACAATAGGCTATAGATAGACATGAATCTCTTCCAACAAGTTAAAAAAACTCTATCTAAATTTTCTTGCAAGACATACTATTGTCATGCACAACTCGGTGTTGCTATGATCTATTGCATGACTTATTTAGTGTGTTGGTAAAGGTGAAACATAGTCTTGCAAAATAGATTTTGTACTACACTTATTTATTTCAACAATAGCATGATAAAAAAAAGTCTATCAAATAAAAATTCTTACTACACTTATTTATTTCAACAATAGCATGATGATAAAAGTCTATCAATGCTAAATCCGTTGCTACACATTTTATTTAAACAATTGCATGATCAAATAGTCTTCCAAGACTAATTCCTTGCTACACACTTGCTAAATGATTAGCATGATCAAACGATCTTGCTATTAGATTTTTTATTTTATAATTAAATTATAATACAATAATTAATTAAATATTGACATTTCTTGCAAGACAAAATATGATTATTTGGGAAGACATTTAACGTCTATCTAAATTTAAATGATAACAAACAATATTAATGAATATCATTATTATTATACACGTAATACAAAAAATCATATTATTGCAACCATTATGAATTTATTAATCGTGATGTTAAGTTATTTACAACAAACACCATAATAATTAAACTAAAAAAGTACAATCATACTTATATTAAAATGCAAAAAAAAAAAAATCTTAAAAACTATTAGTCCTTTGAAGTTGATGCGTCTTTTCAACTTCAACAATTGTGCCTTCGACATCCGATCTGACCCAACTTTGATCTTCTAAAAAAGATGCATGGTATGGCTCATGTTCAACCTCTTCTAGTGTATCTTCATTTCCCATGTCATAAACATCTCGTGGTCTTCATGTCTTAGAGTCCTAGTTGCTCTGCAATATATATATAAATAAAAGCAGAAAAATAGAAATTCAAACTCTGTAGGTACTTATAATAGAGTGCTAAGGCACATAAGGGATCTTACCCATACAATATACATTACATACCCTTTTTTTAATAAGAATTGCCGAAATCACTAACACTTCAAGCCAAGTGCACAGTAGTGAACTCTTACTTGTGAATAGTTAGCATAGCATAGAACCTTCTCTGCTCCTTGCCAATGTCACCGAAAATCTTCTAAAAATAAACAAAATGAAAATGTTTAAAGATAAGCAATCACATTTATTTCTTCTACCTCATAATAAGTAAAATATGTGTGAGTTTTGAAGTATCTAAGCATAAACTAATGAATAAAGTTTACAAGAAAATTAAGAAAATAAATGAAACTTAAACCTTGATCCAAAACTGTTGGCAGGTCGAGGTAAAAGATCCCAAGTAGACTTGACCCAATAGTTTGTTATTAAACCAAACTGAACAAAACTATCATACATCCCAAGTAAACAATCCAATTAAATAAAAATTTTGTCGATTTAAAACTAATCATCACCAACCTGTGCAAGATGAGTCTTTGCTTATTCGTGTCTTGCCATGAGGTCATCTATAGCTTTTATTAATATTCATCTGCACATCTCTGACCATACAGAACTGCGCATCAGAAAGGACACTTAAGTAGAAAAGAGTTATTTAAAATCGAGTCTCGTCAACAAAAGGAAAAGAAAAGAGTAACAACAAGTTCAATGTGTATATCTGAGCTTTCTCTGAAGTCTAACCGACATAATACCGCATCTACCTTAACAAACCTGTTTTTAGAAGCTGACATTTTTATAGTCATTAATCTATTATCACATAGGCAATGAATGATATTGAGAACTTGAACAATCACTAATCACTTTTCAGTGAAACAGCTACCAAATCACTAATCATAACTAGGTAATTAAAATACCCATACCAGTATTAAGTACAAAGAAGGCTCACATGTGACCACTGCCATATCTGCAGCTAGGCCATCTTTCTCGACAAACTGATCACAAGAAATTAATATGAAGTTACTTATGTTTCTAAAAGAACTGATTTATCCTGCTGCAATTAAAGATTATGTTTTTCAATAAATGTCTGACAATTATAATAATTGACATAAGACTAATATTTACCCAAATTACTAATTTTGAATTAAATCTAATAAAAACCTAATTAACAAAAGACATAGAAAAATTTAAGAAGCTATCTCACCTGATAGGGATCAAAATAATCAGACCTACTAAACATTCACATCCTTAGGACCTGGAATCAAATCAAACGAAATTGTGTTAATTCAGATTTCATATCAATTATAATCTTACAAATCAGATTGGTAATATAGATTGCAATCACAAGCCCATAGAGACATAAATTAGCAAAGTAACAATGGAGTGTAAGGGACGGGCATCTTTGCCCCAGCTAGCTTTTCGTGTAGCATCTAGTTACTACTCGACGATATACCTAGACGGAGACAAGAAATGGAGAATTCGAATTTCAAGCGATTGGCACCGGGGTTGAGAAAGAGACGAGGAAAGACAAACCGCAATCGGCGCCGCGCGAGGGCGCGAGGTGACTTCTAGCGATTTGGTTTCTTCGTGAATAAAAGAAAAATGGAGTAGGGAATTAGGAGGCGGAGATCTAGGGTTGTGGCCTTGTGGGTTTTCGAAGGATTAAGCAGGACTAAGACGAGGGAAATCAGAGAAGGAAATAAAATTTGGGAAAAGTTTTTGTCTAACTTTGTAGTCCTAAATTTATTTGATGATGAAATTTGAACTTGAGTCAAAATATTTTATTAAATTTATGGAGGGGGGGGGGCGTGCAAAAATATTATTTAAGGAAAAAAATTTAATAATTGAAACTTCAAATGGATGATGATAACTTTATCGCTATATGGTATCAGCAAAAACAAAAATAATTATACAAGAAGTTAATTTAAAAATATTTTATAGTTTGCATACAACTATATTGATATATGATATATATTATCATCGTTGCAATATCTCCCATTTATATTTTAAACGAATGGTAATATGTATTAAAGATCAAGCACTAAACTGTGAAAAATCATAAAATCAATTAAATACATCGGTTTTATATCTTATAAATCTCATGAATATAATATGTTTACAACTTTATTTGGAGTGGAAACATATTTAATTATTGTTGCAATGTCTATAATTTATAACGTTATCAAATTAGTGTTACGTTAATGGATATACTCATATACATAATATATGATCATTTTTTTAATGAAATTTCGTGTTTTTAAAATTCAACAATTTGATGGTAGGCATGTGGTATTAATAGAAGAAATAATTAAAATATTCATATTGAAATCTCATTCCCAACCAAATTTTATATTTTTCAATCTTTTTAGAATATTCATTGGAGGATCAACAACAAATTAGATAGACAAATTTCTAATTTTAAAATGAGTTTGAAATTTAAAAAATATATATGATTTGGTCGGTAAATAGATTTCAATATGAAGATCATATTTAGATTGCTCCTTTCATATTTTCATAGAGAGATACTATTGTGTTTGTTATAGCAGTCTATCAAATCAATTTGATTGTAGCAATTCTCAATAAATTGAATTGGTTTCCTATGAAAATTTAGTATATATAATTAATTTGTTAATGAGATGGGTGGTATCGGTTCTAAAAAATCAGTATCATTATCACTAATATTGTGGTTATTATTAAGAGGTGACATTATAATAAAATTTATTTAGTTTTAAGTATTTTATTCCTAAACTACCATATGGCTTGTTGAGATGTCTGAATATATCAATTGATTTAACTATGTATTTGAATTCATGATACGGAAGCATTTATATATAATTTTCTTTTATTATCATAGAAAAAAAACCTTCCATGGACAAATTCTTCAAATCCGATTCGTGCGCCTAATCAATTACAATCACTTATTATTTAAAACAAACGATTTATATATGTGTAAAAAATAATAATAATAATTCACTAAGAAATATACCAATTATTATTATTTCGCTAGAATAAAATATTATAAAACTGCTCCAAGCATATAATGTACTCTTTTATGTAATAATGTAATAGACACTTATATTTTAACGCAATCCAATTAATTATTTCTACCACACATTTGGCCTGATTTTAATTTTTATGAAGTGTTCATCATTAATTTAAGGATTTAGTGGGTGCCACCTACAAATTAGGGAAAAAATTATTGGGAAACCAATTTTATTTTTATCAATTCTTTCAACAATTGAGAGAAATAAATTTTGCCGAAATCATATTTTAGCCCCACTTTTATTTACTAAAAAAAAATCATATTTTAGTAATATACTGATGCGGCTTCGGAATAATCAAAACATCTATATATTTTTATATTTTATTTCTTTTCTACAATTATATATAATTATATTTCGTTTTACTCGTTGATTTCAATTAAGGATGTAGATTAATTACATATCACTGTTCAATGAGTATAAATGTATGATAAAACTCAAAAAAAAAAAAAGTATAAATGTATGATCGTGAGACCACAAATTGAACCAATCAAGCAGCACCACGTTTCCATCTCGATTGATTGATTCTTAAGAAAATGATAGGGAAAAATCATGCTATTCCATTTTTGTGCGAGAAACACATCATTTCTCTCTCAGCGTGCAGTGGTGCATTAAACCATTCGTTCCCTTCCATTTCAATTTGACCAATCTTTTCCATTTCGTAGAAAACACATTAAATTGGGATGTTTTGTTCTATCCAGTAATTATGAACCGGAGGGCTGAATAAGAAAATCAAAGATTTATTTTTGAATAATAGAAAAAAAATAAAAAGATAAAGCGAAACATTCGCTTCATTCGTACATGTGGGACCCTTATCCACCCGAACAAAAAACGGAGGTACATGAATTGTATATAGAAAATATATTAAAATTGCTTTGGTACGCTCCATCAATCAAAGTTAACAAAAAAAAAAGTAACGAAAAATTTACTTAATTATATAGTGTGAACAATAATATGCTGTCATAAGTAAATATTAATTTATTTATAAACTACTAGGAGCTGATGAATAATTTTTATATTAATTAAGTGCACCAACTCTGATCGTATTTTTGCATACTTCAGGGATAATAAATTCTTTGCTTAGAATACCATATTTTGCAATTAAAATTTCCATGTTATAAAAAATGGAGGGGAATTTTTTTACCAAACCTATCATGGCGCCACTTCCTGTGAAAGCAATTTTGGTAGGGAACTAAAAATTACCATTAATTTTAACATCATTCTTTGCATGATAAAGAAAGTCTTCCAATAGCACCACCTAAATTACAATCCAGCTACACTAAAAAGATATCTTGTAGGATTGTCTTCCAATAGCACAAATTGTGAAGCTAAATAAAAAATCATGCAGTGAAAGTCTAGCTATATTCCGTTTTTCTTGTAGTGTGTAATGCCGTGGTGAACTCCTGCCATGAAGATAGATGTGTGTCCTCTACTAAACCTTGGTACCAACGGGCAAGAAGCTTCCCGCCTTCGTGCCAAGAAGCTTCCCGACCTCGTCGACTTCATCCGCCTTCGTGCCGTCTGCTCCATGTGGCGCTCCTCCGCTCCTCTCTCCGACCCTCCTAAGCAATTCCCATGGCTTCTCGAGCTTTTTAAGAGAGGTTACGATTTCTATACTGTCACAAAGAGACGACGATTTTACTCTCTTTCCACAGGCGAAACTCTTACAATCCCTCTCCGAAACAAAAAACCCAAGCTATGGACTTTTGTGGAGGGAGGAGTCTATTGGAAATGAAATCCGCGCGTGACATATGGTGTAGCGCGTCACCTTAGCCGTCAGATCAAGATCCAATGGACAAGAGAGCTCCGTGCATGCAACCTAGATTGATAGGTCCGTAAAAAATGAACCGTCCGATCAAGATCAGACGACTCATACGCGCGCTACAGCACGTGTCGCGCAACAGCGAATCCGGATTGGAGTCTACTGTGGTTACCTTCCTTTTCACGAGTTCTCTAAACACGGAACCAAATCCTGTGCCACGCGGCACTGTGCAGCGCAGAAATCCAGACCGTCCAAATTAAATCCAATGGATAAGGGAGCCCCGTGCATGTAACCTGATTGTAAGGCCCGAAAAAATCTAACCGTCGAGATCATATCGTACGGCTCGGATTGGTGCGCGGCATGGTGCCGCGCGGCACAGGATAGGGATCCCTCTAAACACACCTTGTCTTTTTTACAATCCCTTTGACTAGAGATTTCTTTTCACTTCCCCTGTGCATGATGGTTATCTTGTCCCTGGGTGTATCTGGACCGGCATGGATCCCATCGAAATTTCAAAATTAATGACTTATAAAATTTCAAAATACGAAATTTAAAAATTTTGAAAATTTTAAATTTTTAAATTTCAATTTTTCAAATTTTCAAACATCATTAAATTTTAAAATTTAAAATTTTATATTTTCAAATTCAAAGTTTAAAAATTTGAAATTTCAAAATTTTAAATTTCATAAATTAGAAAATTTAAAAAGTATTTCCTTATTTAAAAATTTTGAAATTTCATTTCTATTTTAAAATGTCTTTACTATCATAAACATTTTTATCCTTTTTTTTTATAGGTAAGTTTGTTTGAAAGGTGATCTATATGGTTAACTTGTGGACAATAATGGACAAATAGTTGAAATAGATGTGGACGGAAAACAACTAAATATTGTGGACATAAATTGAAAATGAAATTGAAGTCTTAATAATTGAAAGGATTTAGACTTCAATTGAAATCCGTCCAATAAAGCAGGCCACTACCGCTTTACAAGATGTGAGAGGCAATATTCGTTATTGCTAGTTTAAATTTTTTGTCAACCTATTGATATTGTGCTAGATTTTCAACGTATTATATAGTCCAGGAACGATATCACACGATATCGACGGTCTTAATTAGTTTAATCCAATCAAGCTACAATTAATCTAATCGTGTTAATTTATAGCAGTTCTTTTACCCTCCGATGTCTCCACAATGTTGCTAAATTAGTAATTTTAATTTAACAAGTATCAACTAATTGAGGTAACTTTATTTTAATAAAATTTATATTTTATCAAGGAAACTTTATACCGTCAAAAGTAGTAAAATTTCCAGACGGAAGAAAAAGATCACCTGCCGTGCCATATACCAATCCAAGTTCAAACCTAAAAACATTCTTACCAAGATACCAAGATGCTCCGTCTCCGCGCCGTCTCCGACCCTCCCCAGCAACTCCCCTGGCTTCTCGAGCTATTCAAGAGAGAGTACTCTCCGACCCTCAGAAGAGGGAAACGGTGGCACTCCTCTGAGTCTGTTCCTCTCTCCGATCATCCCCACCAATTCCCATGGCTTCTCGAACTATTCGACAAATGTTCTGTCTATAGACTCAGAAGAAGGCAACGGTTTTACTCTCTTTCCTCTGGCGAGACCCTTACCATCCCTCTTAAAAACAAAAAACTGAATCTGTATGACTTTGTCCATGGGGGAGTCTACAGTGGCTATCTTCCTTTTTATGACTACGAGGGAAATGCCTTCTCTTTCTTTAATCCCTTAACTCGAGACAGCTTTTCACTCCCGCCTAGGTCCCCTACAAGTCGTAGTATTCAGGAACCCTGGATGGTCTGGACCGGCACTGATCCTATTCGTACCCGCACCATTATCGTTGTTGATCGGCTTTTGTCGCTTGCGAATGAGATGGGTGAATGGGCCCTTTATGATCCACTCAGCCATCAATGGGTTGAAAATGAGGGATACTTCTACCAGTGTTGTTATTGGCGCGGGATGTTCTTTTCTACCGAAGTTCACTACTCCACAGAAGTCTTTGATGCTCACTCAAAAGAGTTGTTACAAGAGATACCGCCACCTGAGATTGAGTCGACAGAAAATTGGTATGGCAAGGGCAGCGTTTCTCATCTCTTAAGGAAATCTTACCTTGTCGTGTCATCAGGAGTTATTTTGAGGGTAGTATGGCATCATGATTATCGGCATGAAAACTCTATTGAGGAGTCAGTATTCTATATATATAGGCTTGATTTTAAAAGAGCAAAGAACAAGTCTCGCTGGGTCCGGATTCGCAACATTGGTTACCAAATTATTTTCTTGGGAGATATGAATGGTTTCTCTTTGACGGCTAGCCCTAATAGTGGTTTCAGAGAGGAATGTATTTACTTTATCGATTCCGATACAAATAAACCTTATATGTATGATATCTTAACCGGTACAGTTGAAAAGGTGCCTTGCCCTTTCAAGAGGTGTACTTGGTTTCTTCCTGGTCTATGATCATCCGTGTCTTCGTCTATCCATGTAAAATTTTTCTGTAGTTCCTTTCCTATTAGATCTAGGTCAATTAAATTAGGGTAGATTGGCTATGCTTGTTTCTTCCCATTGCTAATTGCCTTGATCAGCAGTAGAATTATTAACTGCATTAATAATTTGATGATTTCCACACATTGCAATGTAACAATAATTATAAAGTCTGTGTTGTGCAGTTTGGTACTTTGGCTGAAGGATTGCTCTTTTAAATAGTATGAAATTGTTCGTTTGTATCTTGAAACCTCAAGATGTTTTGATTTTTGTACTACTTTTACTAATGTGCTGATATATGTTAATTCATTATACCTGTTCTTTGCAGGAGAAATGCAGCTACCAATGATCTTCATCGTTCGGGAATTTCGAGGGGAGTTGTTTCATTGTGTGTACCGGTAGGACACTCAAATATTTAGATTCTCCTTTTGCTAAGTTTAAGTACAGTTATACTGCTTTGTTTCAATGACTTTGAAACTTTGAATGTTTGATTTTAGATGTTTTCTTTTGGAAACTGTTCTAGTTTTGTCCCAAAAGAAACTAGTGCGGTACTGGACTGCATTTATTTATAAGTAAATGCTCATTTTGGATACTTTTTTATGAAAAATAAAATGTATCAAACCAAATTCTCATTTCAAGGGTTGTTTCTATTTCTTAGCTTTGATTTAGTCTGCATGAAATGGTTGCAATCTGTTAGAACTTACGGATCAAGACCTTTAAATTATACAAACTTGTCCGAAATTGAGAATGTCAATTAGCCCTCTTAGGTGAAATGGAAAATATTTGAGTGGCATACAACATGTATAGGTTATGTAATTCTACCAATTTCTGTTCTATGAACATACATCTATACTTTATTGAAAATAGGAAGTAATTTATGAGATTTTAGTAATGAATAGTGGGACTTCTCACTTCTGTTGGCACACACCAGTATGTATTTTAAGACTTCAAGTCTTACAATTTAAGTGGACTTCCACTTCCCAAGTCCAAAATACTTCCAAAAGGGTAATTAACTAATTGGCACTTGCGTCTCAGTATTTTTTCTTTTCTTCCATTGACGTTTTGTCTTGTGTCCACCATACTTTTGATTTAAGCCACGACCTCTATACATTTGTTTCATATTATCACAGCTTATCACTTCGAGTTATCTTGCAGAATACATGGAAAAATAGATATATGGCGTAACCAATGGAATATCACAAACGCTAATACACCATTATTTTTCGCCCCACCTTTTACTTTTATGAAGATATAAATACTGAAGTAGAATTATATATATATATTTCAAACCTTAGTTGACTAAAATGTGGAATTGGTATTACCAGTGATGGTTTTCTGTTATTTCTGCTGAGTGTGTGAAATTTGCAGCAATTTGTCTGTTATGAAGTATGGATGTTATTATACAGTAGCAGTACCTTCTTTTGGGGGACCTTGTCGATACCAACCTGTTTGAATCAGAAACTGTGACAAATTTTTTAACTATACAGAAATTTTGATTGAGCATTTATGTGTTAACTTTTATATGTTGAATTAATTGTGTAATATAGAATAAAGCATTTGACGAAGCAAAACCATGAAAAAGAAAGATTTTTTCTGCAATAGGAGCAGCTGCTTTTTGTTGGGGTGGTATGTAAGTGTGTTCGTGAATCTGAACCCATTAATGTGTTGTGCAATGGAAAGAGATAAATAAATTGTAATGTTGTAAAATAAATACCTATAAAGGATCTAGTCAATACCCTTTCAAGTTGACCTGTGTTGGGTCTTTTCTAAGACTAATTTTCGGTTAATTGGCTGGTAAATTAATCTATTGATTAGCTACTTATCGAAGCTATTTTTTTCGCAAGTGTTTGGATGAGCAAGAATAAGGAATCGGATAAGAATAAGCTTCGAATTTTTTATTCTTGTGAAACCCAAACCACACAAGAATAAAAAATCTGGGACCTTATTCATATTCTAACAAAATCATGAAACTAGAATAAGAAATTTGGACGAACACGCATTTTGAAAATTCTTATTATTATCCCTTATTCAACCCCTCATCCAAACAAGTATCTGACAAACCAGAGTATATAAGAATTATCCAACAAGTATTAGACACTTTAATTTCATACATGTAATTGTTGGATAATTCATATATTCATATGTATTGATTTGCGATTAAACCTTTTACAATTTAGTATTATTTAAATTAGTGAAGATATCATGGAGATATTTGAACTATATATAAAAATGAGATATATATTAGGTACCATATAAAAGAACTTACGTCATAAAGAAATTTTGTTTTTTTCGAGATAATTAGTTTTGTGCCACTATAAATTTTGTTGTCATTTTAAAATTTCTAATTAAATTTCTGCCATTATGGAATTGCTAAAATTAGTTTTATGCCACTACTTTTCTCAAAACATATTAAATTTAAAAAATGTCATTACCAAAATTGTCATTATTTATTTTTAATGACTAAATTATCCCTCATTAAAAATAAACCATAAATAAAAAAAACAGACTGCGTTAGGATGTTGAAATTTATTAATTTTTGACACGGTTTTATGTTAATTGAAATATTAGTCATATAACATACGACATATGTTGAATTACTAGAAGATTGAAATTTATTATTTTTATCTCCTCCACAATATCACTTAATTTTATGTATTCAGCCAGAAAGAAATTTTATCTTTTCCGTGATCATTTATAGAAGAGCTTTATAGTTTACTTTTATATATTCCACATTTTTAGAATTATACAATCTAACAATATCACTTATTAGATTTTTGAAGTTAAATAAATTCTGTTGGTTGAGAAAACCTTCGAAGACTTTAAACCCTCGATAGTAAATTGAAAAAACGACTGGGCTTTAAACAAGCCTATTGAATCGAGCCCCTTGATCCCTCTTAAAACCTTTCAGCGGCGGTGTGCCGAGAGCCTTGTCTCTCTGACTCTCTCGGACTTGATCAAGTTCAAATTTTGAAACCCATGTCAGGAGGAGGAGGAGGAGAAGAAAGAAATTGGTCGGAGCTTCCATCGGAGCTGCTCCATCTCATCGCCAAGAAGCTTCCCGACCTCGTTGACTTCATCCGCCTCCGCGCTGTCTGCTCCACGTGGCGCTTCTCCGCTCCTCTCTCCGACACTCCCCACCAATTACCCTGGCTCCTCGAACTATCTGATACAAAATTCTCTACTTTGTATACCCTAAGAGAGAGACAACGCTTCTACTCTGTTTCCTCTCATGAAACCCTTACCATCTCTCTTACAAACAAAAAACCGGAGCTCCATAATTTTGTCTCTGGGGGAGTCTACAGTGGCTACCTTCCTTTTTCGGACTACTGGAAAGGAACCGTATCTTTCTTTAATCCCTTAACTGGGGACAGCTTTTATCTTCCTCCTGTGTCTCATCGTCGTCTTCTTTCCCCTTGGATGGTCTGGACCGGCACTGATCCCATTCGCACTCGCAGCATTATCGTTGTTGATCGAGATTTGCAGATCAGGAATGAGATTGGTGAATGGGCCCTTTATGATCCACGCAGCAATAAATGGGTAGAAAATGAGGGATACTTCTACCACTGTTGTTATTGGCACGAGATGTTCTTTTCTACCCATGTTCATAAGCCCACACAAGTCTTTGATGCTCACTCAAGAGAGTTGTTACATGAGATACCACCACCTGATATTGAGAATTATTATAAAGACAACAACATTGCTTCGGAATTGAGACAATCTTACCTTGTTGTTTCGTCAGGAGTTATTTTGAGAGTAGTATGGCGTCTTGAATATTGTAGGGATGACAAAACTATCGAGGAGTCAGTATTCTATATATATAGGCTTGATTTTGAAAGAGTAAATGATAGTTCTTGTTGGGTCCAGATTGACGATATTGGCAACCAAATTCTGTTCTTGGGTGAGATGAATGGTTTCTCCATGACTGCCAGACCTAATTGTGGATTCAGCAAAGGATGTATTTACTTCATTGACCCATATACCAATAAACCTTATATGCACGATATTTCGGCTGGTACAGTAGAAATGGTGCCTTGCCCTTTCGAAAGGTGTACATGGTTTCTTCCTGGTCTATGATAGCTCGTCTCTTCATCAATACATGTAACTGTTAGTTTTAATCTCTTTTATGCAAATAGATTGAAGTCACTTTAAATTATGCCTTCATAATAAGTTACATTAGTCAAGTGGCCGTAGCAGTACACCACTTGTTGTTCCGTATCTTATCGGACTTTCAATTAAAAGTGCACCCTCTTTTGATTAGCATTGAAAAAAGAAAAATCTTGTTTGCATTTTTAACCCTCAAGATGTCTAGAGTTGTACTTGTTTTACTGATGTGTTGATAACTTTGAAATAAATTAACACAAATACATGCTTTTTGTAGGATAAATTCAGCTATTGTTGATCTGCATCATTTGGGACTTTGAGGGGAGTGGTTTCATTGTGTGTGTCGGTAGGATTTTAATTTAGATAATTTATATCCTCCTTTTACTATCTTTAAATATAAGTTGTATGATGATTTTGAATTATTTTTTTTCAATGTGCTTGGAACTTGTGTGATATTAGATGTTTTATATTGATCCTAATGAAGCAGTTCCAGTTTCATCCCTCAAGCAACTAATTCGATTAATTTTAGAACAAGGTATTTTTGAAAACCTTCCTAATTTATAACAAAATAATCTATGAAATCACAATTCTGATTTTTAGTAGGCTTTTATTTTGTTTTTATTATTATTATTATGGTAAGGTAAGGTATATACTGTTGACAGCCATGGTAGTTTTCTGGTTCTACATTACATGAATAGAAAAGACACGTAGGTCATCAGCAGGCCTAGAGAGGAGGCAAACCACAGAGATTCAGCCCATGGACACTTAAAAATGCATGTTATAGGGTCTCAGCATGAAAACCACCAAGAGCGCATGGTCTACTGGCATTAGATATTCTCCTTCCTATCAGATCTCTAACAGTAAACCCTGATGCATTGCCATCCACAAGAATAGCCTAATTCATGGGAATAGTCCCTTTGGTGTGCAAAATTGACATCAGCAGATCGGGTTCGAAGTTAGGTGGGGCCACCTTGGGTGCAAGAAGATGGTAGCTAGGCTCTCTTCAGTGTGAACTGACCATTCCTTGAGTAGGTGAAATTAAGCCTATGTACTCAACTACTCATGGACATAGAGATGTACTGAGCAATAGCAAAACCTAACTCATCTTACCATTGTCAGATTGCCCCTGCTTGATTGAGGAAGTAAGAGACGGATAAGCGACAATGCTTTGCAGAGGATGGGCTGACTTAAGTCCAAAAACTATGCAATGCATGGTTGACCAAATGCACCACACACCGTATTATCTCCTGATTGCCAAGTAACGTGTTGGTGCATAACTCAACGAGCATCCATGATTGCCTTCCATATATTAGTGCATCTGTTTCTTTTCCAAGCTTAATCAAAAGACCCCCAGTTTCAAAACCCTAATCAAACCCTCTATTTATAATAAATTTCATTGACATGGGATGTTCTGGACCAGTCCGTTCCAGATCTGGAACGACCCGTTCTACATGAGTCCAGTGCGGTAGCCCCAGTCCTGGAACAGACCAGTTAGTCCTATCTATAACTGTTCGTTTCAATCCTGGAACTAGTCGTTCTGATACAGGCTCATCAGTTTATTTTAACGGAAATAATCTAACATAATCAATGCATCCAATACACAGTTGCTAAGTTGATCATTTATGCTGACAAATTTATTTTTATGCAGTAAGTTTACTTTATTTTTGTTTAATATAATCCCTAATTTTCATATATTTTGAAAGAGAAATTTTATCAAAATACGATATTTACTCGCATCGATTTCCACGTTTAAGCGCCTCAGCATTTCTACCAATAATTCAATATTGTACCTCTTAAAAAAATGAGGGGCAATAATCATTATTGATAGTTTAATTTTTTTTTTATACCTGATTGTGCTAGAATTGTATCGTATTATATAGTCCAGGAACGATATCACACGATATTGATGATTTTAGTTTAACAATATTTATATTTTTTTTACTAAACCAATCAAGCTATAAGCCTAATAATAGTCTTTAAATAAACTAATAATGTTAATTTATAGTAGTTCTTTTACCCACCGATGTCTCCACGACATCCAGTTGCTAAATAATCAAGGGAACATTTTCAATAAAATTTATATTTTATCAAGGAAACTTTTTATCGTCTAAATTTGGAGACGGAAGAAAAAGATCACCTGCCATTAACCAATCATTAATAATGACCAAGCCAATAATAAAACAAACATATATATAGCTCCTGACCAAGCCAAGCGATCAAACCCTTTTGTTAACTTAGTCGGCAACTTTCGGCTGCGGTGCCTTCCGGACCCCTCTCTCTCTCTCTCTCTCTCTCTCAATTCATCGACTTCAAAACTTCAAATCAATGTCAGAAGAAGAAAACGAAGAAAGAAGAGATTGGTCGGAGCTTCCACCTGAGCTGCTCCATCTCATCGCTAAGAAGCTTCCCGATCTCACCGACTTTATCCGCCTCCGCGCCGTCTGCTCCTCGTGGAGCTCCTCCGACCCTCCCCAGCAATTCCCCTGGTTTCTCGAGCTATTCCAGAGAGAGTACTCTTGTACCCTCAGAAGAAGGCAACGGTTTTACTCCCTTTCCTCTGGCGAGACCCTTACCATCCCTCTTAAAAACAAAAAACTGAATATGTATAGCTTTATCCATGGGGGAGTCTACAGTGGCTATCTTCCTTTTAATGACTCCAGGGAAAGTACCTTCTCTTTCTTTAATCCCTTAACTCGGGACAGCTTTTCGCTCCCCCCTACACGTCGTACTATTCGTTCCCCCTGGATGGTCTGGACCGGCACTGATCCTATTCGTACTCGCAGCATTATCGTTGTTGATCGGGATTTGTGGACTTGGAATGAGATGGGTGAATGGGCCCTCTATGATCCACGCAGCAATCAATGGGTTGAAAATGAGGGATACTTCTACCAGTGTTGTTATTGGCACGAGATGTTCTTTTCTACCCGTGTTCACGACCCCACACAAGTCTTTGATGCTCATTCAAAAGAGTTATTACATGAGATACCGCCACCTGAGATTGAGTCGAGAGAGAATTGGTATGGCAAGGGCAGCATTTCTCATCTCCTAAGGAAATCTTACCTTGTCGTGTCATCAGGAGTTATTTTGAGAGTAATATGGCATCATGACGTTTACGGGATTAATAAGAAACCTATTGAGGAGTCGGTATTCTATATATATAGGCTTGATTTTGAGAGAGCAAATCATAAGTCTTGTTGGGTCCGGATTGGCGACATTGGCGACCAAATTATTTTCTTGGGAGAGATGAATGGTTTCTCTATGACGGCTAGACCTAATAGTGGTTTCAGGGAGGGATGTATTTACTTTATCGATTCCAGCACAAATAAACCTTATATGTATGATATCTTAGCCGGTACAGTTGAAAAGGTGCCTTGCCCTTTCAAGAGGTGTACTTGGTTTCTTCCTGGTCTATGATCGTTCGTGTCTTCGTCTATCCATGTAAGATTATTTTGTAGTCTCTCACTCTCTCTTCTAAAAGTAGCTAGATCTAGGTCAATTAAATTAGGCTTGATTGGATATGCTTGTTTCTGTCCATTGCTAATTGCCTTGTTCAGCAGTAGAAATGTAGAATTATTCACTGTATTAATAATTTGATGATTTCCACTCTTTGCAATCTAACGCCAATTGTAAAGTCAGAGTTTAGTGCAGTTTGGCTGAAGGATTGCTCTTTATATTAATATGAAAACTGTCTGTTTTGTATTTTGAAACCTCAAGATATTTTTATTTTTTACTGCTTTTACTTATGTGCTGATATACGTTAATTCATTATACCTGTTCTTTGTAGGAGAAATGCAGCTACCAATGATCTTCATCGTTTGGGAATTTGAGGGCAGTTGTTTCATTGTGTGTACCAGTAGGATTCTCACATATTTAGATTCTCCTTTTGCTAAGTTTAATTACAAGTTATACTATTTTGGATTATTTATCAATGACTTTGAAACTTTGGATGTTTAATTTTAGATGTTTTCTTATGATCCAAGTTGGAAACTGTTCCAGTTTTGTCCCAAAAGGAACCTAGTGTTGTACTGGAGTACATTTATTTAAGTAAATGACCATTTTGAAAACCTTCTTATGTAAGATAAAATATATCAAACCAAATTCTTTTTTCAAGGTTGTTTCTATTTCTTTGTTTTGATTAAGTTTGCACGAAGGGATCAAGATTTTTAAATGATACAACCTTGTCAGAAAATTGCAGATGCATGTGGTCTGATGTTAATTAGCCCTCTTTAGTACATGAAATATTTTCCATTTCATGCCCAATAGTGACTTTGGAGAATCATTGTGCATATACAATTGGTTTATGTGTCATGCCAATACTATTGATATGTGATTGTGTACCTACAACATGTATAGTTTGATCTGTCTGGTGATGTAAATCTACCAATTCCTAGTCAGTCTATGAACATAAGAAGTATTTTATGAGATTTTAGTTACGGATACTGGGATTTCTGTTGGCATACACCAGTATTGATCTTAGGTCTGATAATTTAAGAGGACTTCTACGTCCCAAGTCCAAAATACTTCAAAAAGGGTAAATGATTAATTGGCGCTTTTCCATTCACTTTTGTCTTGTGTCCAGTATCCTCTTGATCTAAGCCATGACCTCCATACATTTGTTTCATATTCTCACAGCTTATGACTTCGAGTTTATCTTAGAAAATATAGCATGTCCCTTTACAATGATATATCTAGTATAGCCTATAGAACATCACAAACACTAATACACCATTATTCTGTATTCGTAGCCCCACCTTTTACTTTTATGAAGATAGAGATATTGAAGTAGAAATGTACTTTTTTAAAAAACCTTTGACTAAAATCTGGGAATTGGCATTCCCAGTGATAATTTTCTGTTACTTCTGGAGAGTGTGAAATTTGCAGCAATTTGTTTGTTATGAATTAAATTTATTTTTACATGTAGGATAATTCTTATATAGTGTATACTCTGGTTTGTTTAATACATGTACTTTAGGCCCCTTTTTACTATATTTTGGTATTTATGAAGTATTGATGTTATTATACGGTACCTCTTTTTGGGGGACCATTTTCGATACCAATCTTTCTGTACCAATACCGATACGAACTTTTGAATTATGAAAAAATTTTGATTGAGCATTTATGTGTTACCTTCTATTTGTTGCATTAACTGTGTAATATAGAATAGGAATAATTAGATTTATGCCACTGCAAAAGCAGTTAATTTGAGAAATGCCATTGCTAAGGAGCAGTTAATGCGTTGGAAAGAAAAAAAAGAAAGAAAGGTTTCTCTGCAATAGGAGCAGTTACTTTTTGTTGGGGTGGTATGTAAGTGCGTTCGTGAATCTGACCCATTATGTGTTGTGCAATGTAAAGGATCTAGTTAAACCCTTTCAAGTTGATCTGTTCTAGGTCTTATCTAAGTCTAATTTTTTATTAATTGGCTGGTACAGTAATCTACTAGCTACTTATTGGAGGTTAATTTTACTGTTGTTATTTAATCTACTAGTTTTATTGAAAGTTAAATTTTTGTAATTCTGTTTATAACAACAGCCAAGGTAGTGGTGGAGTTAGTAAAAATACACTAGTGTTGCAGTGGCACCCTTGTGTGTTACTCATGATGATATATATTAGGGCCGGGTTCAAGCGTTATTTAATGTTTGAGCTAAATAATAATTTTGTGTCCTTGTACATTTTCTTAGTGTAGGCATTTGACATGTTATTTTCTTTTCCCTCCCACGTCACACCATTAAGAAAGCTCGGCGGTCGGTATCCATTTTCATTTCCCGTTAAGAACGCTCGAGCCGATAATGCATTAATGCTCAATGTGTTTGGAACTTTAGATGTTTTCTCGTGATCCCAATCGGTGAAACTGTCCAGTTTTGTGTATATAATCTATTACAAAAAAATTCTAAAAATTAGCGTATATTTATATATTTTTTATATTAACGGTAAACTTTTGCAGGAAATTAATGGTTGCAATTTGCTGGATACTATTGACTCGGGTTATAATATGAGTGAGAACTGAGAACAATTTGTTGTAAGCGTACTATTAGCGCCCGTGCTGAATGCATTTATGACTACATGATAATAATATGTATTGACTAGTATTTGTCTTAAAATCATACTATCGAATACTAGTTTTGTCTAAGGAATAGGATATATATGTACATATGTTTTGTGCTTCGATATTGAGATTGGTAATTTTTATAAATTGTTGATTCGTATTAAAATAAAGTCAAAATATGGATTATTTTTTACAGGTTCATTTTGAAAATTAGATTTAAAAATTAAGTTCATAAACATTTAGAAAATTGAGGCATAACGAATGCATAAAAGAAACTATACAAATTCTCGTGATCGTTTTTGACGTTAGAGATTATATTTTCGCACCTCCCGGAAATAAAGCCGCCCGAGTCGAGTCAGGCACAGTCGATTTATCTGAAATGGAAGAGGAATTGGGCATTTGGGCTCAATCAGAGGGTATGGAGCCCGGTGCATGGTTGCCATATTCAATTTTTTATGCTCGTTACTCAATGTAGGTAACGTGGTTAATGCAACCGAAGGATACGGACCCACCAGCACTGATGAGGACTCACAGCTTTTTACACTTGTTTTGATTAATTCTGCAATTGAGCTCGGTGGTGAATCGATCGGGTGGCACCCGAGGATATTGCAACTGATCCAAGATGATTTGTTTCACCACATGATCCATTGTGCGACACGGTCGGGACCTTTCTTCTCTCCATGATTTGCAGCATTGTTTTGCGCAGGTAAACATTTGTGCATTAATTCTACACAAGATTTACATATTTTCAGGTTACATCTTTAGGGGACGTTTGGATGACACAAAAATAATTTTTTTTTTTGACAGAAAATTAAAAAGAGTTATTCCTAAGTATCCAAACGTGTGTAGAAATAAAGTGGAAATAGTTCTTCTCGAAATAACACTCTTTCTGCCACCATCTAGGGTAGAGGTTTACCCAATCAGGTGTTTTGCACGTTAAGTTCATTTAAAGAGACATTGGAATCATAACGCAATAGTTGCATTTCTTTGCTTTGATTTACACAAACATTCTAGTTTTTGGAAAAGAAAGAGGCCCCCCTTCCTAGTGATGGGGAAGTGGCATATATAGCCTAAGATAGTACAAATTACTGTTAATCTCTGTTCTTGTCAGTCCAGTTGTTATCCGTACTTGGGACCACTTTGTCCTATGGGACTTCCCTGGAAAGTCCGAGCTTTGGCGCCCTTAGAATCCTCAGGGACCCTGAGGCCTTGCACAGGTCCTGGGGCCGCATCTCTAAGACTTGTGTCCTTAGAGGCATCTCCTGGGGGCTAATCTCCGGGGGTCATGCCCTCGGGGGCTCGTGTCCTAATCTCTAAATTCTCGGAACTTCGTAGGGCGCCCCGAAGTCATGAGGCGGAGTATCTACTCGCGATGTTAAGCTTGATTCAGTTGACCCAATTTTTTGAGGGTCCACTATGCCACAGCCCTATGACTTCCTAACACATCTCTTATTTTTATTCTTTATTTCTAACACATCATCTAAATAATATTTCTTCTTTTCAAAATAACACTTTTCTCACGCTTTTCGAAATAACACTTTTCTTAATTTTTCCATTCGAAATAGTTCTTCTTTCTTTATTTATTTCTTAGCTCATCTAAACAAACCCAAGAGTTTTGAATGTGTGAGCTAGAATTTTAATATTATTTTATTTCATTATTTTCCAGCCTTTCATTTGACGGAATCACATCCTCTACCGACTTTTTAAGGTTAGTAGAGTGACAACTTCTGATCTAAACCGTTAGATTTAATCTTAACGGTTAAGGAAGTCCCGTGCATGTAACTTAGATTGATAGGCCCGAAAAATCTTAACCGTCGAGATTAGATCGAATGACTCGGATCAAGAGTTGGCCCTCTAAGATTGGTAGAGGATACGGACCCCATTTGACTCCTGTCGTGGGTCCACCGCTCTTTGACCTCATAATGTTTACTAACTAGCTAATAATATAACTACTTCGGTTCCATTCCATACACATGTTTCAGCTTCTTACAGCTGAAAATGGATTCATGTCATTAGTAATTATATACTTAGCGATGCAAATATATTCTCTTACTTTTGGTAATAATTATTACTAGTAAATTTTATTCTTAACTTGAGAAAATTTAAATCACTTCTATGACTATAATAAAAAAAATATGAAATCAAAATATCATCATATTTTTTTATTTTTATATATATGTGTACCAATAAATCGCACCAAAATATAAAATATAATTTTACTTTTGAGCAGTACGCGTCACGGTCCCTGTCAGCTGTACCGCAGTTAGGGATGAAAACGGAGCGGATAAAATCCGCTCCGATCCGTATCCGAATCCGAAAAATACGCGTAATATCCGAACCATATCCGTATCCGAACATATCCGTATTCGTATCCGTATCCGTCAAAAAAATATGGTTGCAGATATGGAAAGACCAATATCCGCTTTTTATCCGTATCTGACATGGATATTATCCGTATCCGATAAATATTAATCTGTTTATCCGTATCTTTAACGACATAAGATGATTAATATAATATAATTACTTCTCCATATTAGAGAATACTTTTAATTAAATAATACTTAATTTTTATTAAATAAATTTACTTATAATAAATATTTTTATTTGGACTAGTAACATAAAATTATTTTTACTTTCCATTAATTGAGACGATTATAAATGATAACAACACTAAAATTAATTTTTTTCTCTAATATTGACAAAGTACTAACATAGACACTGAGTATATTGAATATCATTATATTTATAGAAACTGTTATTATAAATAAATAATAAAGATTAAAATGCAATCCGTATCGGACAAAATATATTCGTATTCGACTCCGTATCCGATAATATCCGAACCGTATCCGTATCCGTTAAATATCCGAACCGTATTCGTATCCGAATATATTCGTATTCGTATCCGTATCCGAAAAAAAAATGTGGATGCGGATATGAGAAGACCAACATCCGCTCCGTATCCGATCCGTTTTCATCCCTAACCGCAGTGTGGAACAGCCACCAGGTTTAGGCGTTTAGCTTTCGACTCCCATCCTATTTTTATATTTTCTCTAAAAGTTTCCAAAAAGAAAAAACCAGCTATTACTATGAAATCATTCAATTACACCCCTCGTTAATCCGGAAATCCCCCACATAGGACTATCCTCCCATAAGAAAACAACTTTGTTGAATACCGACACTAGTTCACTGCTTCACTGGAAATGGCAAGCTCCCAGTGCTGTGCGAACCCTCCCTCCCTGAACCCGGTCTACGGGAAGGAACACGTGGCAGAAGATTTCGGAGGCCTGAAAGCTTATATCACCGGTTCACCAGAGTCTAAGCTCGCCATCATTTTGGCCTCCGATGTATTTGGTATATCACTCTCTATTTTATTATTATAATTATTTCAATTCCTTTTACTTTTCTGTTCTAATTGTTTAACTTTTGTAAAAGAATTTCTTTCTTGTGTTCTATATGTTAACTTAAATAGGTGTGTTGTCTGTGCTTAAGCCCTTACTCTTTGAGTACAGTAAGATGAAAGGAACATGCTGTTTGCTAATCAATTTTGGCTTTGTCAATTTTTCACCAATTTGATAAAATTGATTTGTAGTTTTCAGTTATTAGCTTAATTAATTAAGTCAAATGTGTGCACTAATTTGTTTTCTGGATTCTTTTGAAATAAATTGGAAGTATGGAATGATGCAATAGAGCAACTTCGATGTAAAACCATAAATTTTGTATGTCAAGCTTAAGAATCAGATTTTTAGTAATAGTTTGAACTGCAGAGGTAATTCAGCTCTGCAGTAATCAATGATTTTTGTGTTAATTTTTCCTGAATTCTCATAGTAAAACTACAAATAAGTCCAATCCCAATGGTTTGTTCTTTTTGCAGGATTTGAAGCACCAAATTTGAGGTATCCCTTCCTCTTTTTTGAACTTTCTACAATTAAAAGACGTCAATACCAGATTTAGCAGTAAAAGAAATAAAGTTACCTTTAAGTACAAATGTACAATACGTACCAGCACAGTTGCGCAAAGGCTGATTGGCATCATTAGCTAATGGATGAATTTCACATAAATATTTAAGAAGTTTATTGGAGTTATGATGATTTATTTATTTCATATATGATAAGGTACCTAGCAGATAAAGTATCTGCATCTGGATTTTATGTTGTAGTCCCTGACTTTCTTCATGGAGATCCCATTACACCTGAAATTGCAAAAAATTCAAGAGATGAGTGGTTGAAAAAGCACGAGACTGTAAGTTTCATACTATTTCATTAGAAAAGAATAAGATGTGCCTTTACAATGATAATAAAAATAAATACCTGGAGTGAGGAGTCTAAGATATCTTGCATCTAGAACCCCAGAAATACCAATATACCACTTTGTGTGTGTTCTTAGCCCCTGCCTTTTTTTTTCTTTTATGTAGAGAGAAACATTTGAGTTAGAAATGGATTTTGGAACCTTAGTTGACTAAAATCTGGACTAGGTATTTCCAATGATGATTTCTTGTTATTGGTGGGTAAAATGTGAAATTTACTGCAATTTGTGAATTATGCAAGTTCCTTTTTTTGAATTGTAGGGATTATTCTTATATATTCTAATTATCTGGTATGTGTGAATTATCATTTTTACTATGATTTTTTATTTATGGAGGATTGAGGTTATTGTACAGTACCATCTTTTGGGGACCTTTTACAGTACCAACCTGTCTGTACCAATACTTCAATCAGAACCTGTGACTATGTTTTGGATTATACAAAAATTTTGATTGAGCATTCTTATATGCTAACTTCAGTATGTTGCGTCAACTGACTAATATAGGATAAAGCATTTGAAGAGGCAAAGCCAATAATTGAAGCCCTGAAAAACATCGGCATATCTGCAATAGGAGCAGCTGGTTTTTGTTGGGGCGGTAAGTTTTTTTCCAAATCAGAACTCATTACATGTATTTTCCAATGGAACAAAAGAAAGCTAAATTGCTTTGTCGTAAAGGATCTAGTCAGTACCCTTTCAAGTTAACCAATGCTGGGTCTTATGTATGTCTAATGTAGATCAATTGGCTAGTGCAGTAATCTATTTTCCTACTTATTCAAGATAAAATTTTGTAATTCTTTTGATAACAACAGCCAAGGTGGTGGTGGAGTTAGCAAAATATGACTACATCACTGCAGCAGTATTGCTGCACCCATCACGTGTTACTCATGATGATATTGGAGGTAAAATATACTTTAATTTTCATCTCTTTCATGCTTTATTTAATCTTTAGCTAAATTATGATTTGGCCCTTATAACATGTGGCTTTTTTCGTCTGGACATCTTGGCATGTTGTTGTTCATTTCCCTGCCACGTTACATTGTTCAGGGATGATTGATAAAAGGACCTTACTAATTAAAAAAGAAAAAGGTCAGTTGGGCCCTGATTGAACAGAGAGTTCTGGGGCCAGATGAAAAAATCTGTAGGATTCCAGTGTCTCTTTTGATCTATCCTTAAAAAATCCAGAAATTATGCAGAACTTTACCCTTACAAAAAATATAATAATAATAAATTAATTATAACAAATTGTGCTTCCCTCAAATGTTTCAACAAAATGCCCTGGTGGCTACCTTTTACATTGCCAGGGGTATCAATGAAACTTGTTTATCTGTTTATGTTGTACTAAACGTCTCTAGGTTTGTCGATTGCAAAACAATATCATCTGACATTTAACAATCTTCTTTGAGTTTTATAGGAAGAAGATGCAAATTATGAAGACTTGGATAAAAACTTTAGGCAAGATCAAGATCAAGTCTTTGGAGAGCTTGTAGGCTAGTTTATACTAGGATAGAAGGTATACTTTAGTCCTTGTTTATTCTTGAAATGGTCTAGATAGCGAAAAGCTCAATAAACCAGCAAAATCCTGTTTTCAATGACCTAGCGTCATACAACGCTAGATAGTGGCACACAACGCTAGAACAGCTAATTTCATACTTTTGTGAATCAACGTTGCACAACGCTATATAGAGTTAGGCAACGCTGAGTCACAACGTTGTACAACGCTCAGTAGTGTTGTACAACGCTACAGTTAAAAACTTGGAAATTTTCCTGAGTACCATCGTGCAACGCCATATAGCGTTGCACAACGCCACAAAAATCCCAAGTTAGCTGTGCTGTTCAGACAGCGCTGCATCGATGTTCAGACAGCGTTGTCCCATGTAAAACCCATGAAAACAGGTGTTTTTACATGCAAAGTTGCGGGTAACGTTAGCCAACGTCTTTCAGCGTTGGGTAACGTTAGCGTTGTGTGACGGTATATAGAGTTGTACAACGCTCTGTTGAATCTGTCAGAGTAGTTCCTTTTGTCTCCCTTTAACGTTGTGTAACTGTTATTTAGTGTGTAATTTTCGATTTTTATGCTAATTACTAGTTAATTAAGCCATCGAAACAACACACACAACGAATCGTGCACAAAAGCCAAGTTAACACAAAGAGATTAAGGTGGAAATTATACCTCCCGCGAAATCGTATTCGCGGGGCTCGATCCTACGGCATGGGAATCGATGGCGTGCTTCTCCTTCGTCTCCAAATCACCTCGAGTCCACCTAGAGATTAACCAAGGTCTAAATCGATTCGTGCTAGCGATTCGATTAGAACGAAGCTAATCCAAGGTA
The DNA here is from genome assembly GCA_028095005.1 of Rhynchospora pubera. Lineage (NCBI taxonomy): Eukaryota > Viridiplantae > Streptophyta > Magnoliopsida > Poales > Cyperaceae > Rhynchospora > Rhynchospora pubera. The sequence continues at coordinate 256,269,688 of CM051461.1, read as the reverse complement.
TTCTCTCTTCTTCCTTAATTAACATTTTAATAGGTGGAGAGAATATGCTCAACTCATGAGCTAATGGAGGGAGAGAGGAGTGAGGTGGCGCCGGCCAAGAGAGGGAGTTTGGGGGCGGCTAGGGTTAGGGGAGAGAGAAGGTTGAATTTTGCATCTATACATCTCTATATATAGTGCACAATCCCTACCTACCACCAACCCACTATTTACATAAAATGCCACTCTACCTACCACCAAGGCCGGCCTCCTTCTTGGGCTTTTTGGGCCTCTTAACTCACTCAAACAAGCCTCTAATTCATTTAATTAAAAGCTACTCCAAATGCTCTTTAATCGGGCTATATATTTAATGCATATATATTGGCCCAATAAATTAATATAACTATTTATATTAAATTGAGTTGAACTAAAATAATTATTAACCAACTAATAATTATTCTAGGATTAGCTAATACATTAATTTATTTCAATATGATCCATTTGACTTAATTAATTATAACGGTATATAATTAATTAATCAACTTATCATATTTCCGCAATACGAGCTATTGCGAATAAATAAATAATGCACTGTCTTGGTCAAAACTCTATTTTGTGTGACCCTTTGAGGATTTATGCTAAGTTGGACATGGAATTAAATCGCTATTTAATTCCAATAATCATAAGCGGTATCTAGCAACACGTTACGATTCCCAATTCGCATAAATAGTGTACTGCTACAGTATTTAAATCCTGCATAAGAAAATAAATATGTTTCTCTATTTTGATTCTTATGTCACACGATATCATCGTATAATCCAAGATAGGAATGTGTCATTCTTGCAGATTATACGTTTCTTGATCTAGAGATAATTGTATAAAGTTGCATGCAAACAATCTATCTCCATCAAGGGGCCCAAACAGATATCGTCACTCACTAAGTGAATTAATGAGGGATGATACAGTCAGATTAGAATATGGGCCTAATAGTCATGAAAAGCTTTGTGTAAGGCCTTTTTAGAGAAAGGAGCCCACGAGTCGTTATGATGAAGGTGGGTCCGAGGTCGTTGCGCTCAGAAGGGGGGTCAGGAACCGTTAGAAGGAGCTCTCACCAGTGGGCCCCTGGAGGAAACGGTTTCTGAAGACGGGCGTCCTTCCATAACGGCCACGGGATGTTCTGTGACCTTTAGGCAATGGTCGCTCAGGAAGCCTCGACTCGACCTCACCTCAGCCTCACCCGAACGAACTTTGGTCATGAGCGAGAAAGGAACATGTCGAGGTTGAGGGATGCCATGGCGACATTCATGCCGCAGTCGAGTAAGGAGGATAAGAGCATGATGAGGCCACAAAAGATCCGAGGCGATGGGGGACCACCAGATGACTATAAATAGGAACCCCCTCCTTAGGGAAAGGGGGTTAGACATTCTGTAAACAAAAAGATTAATACATTAAACTAATAAAGAGAATTTCTTACTCCTCTTGATCTAAACTCTCTGTTGAAACCTATGAGCTAGATTAGGGTTTATCAACTGGCGCCCACCGTGAATTACAGGAGCTCATCACAACAATCGAGAAATACGACCTTTTTCTTATTGTTTGAGCTCTAATTCGTATGAAAGGGAGTAGGAATATTCATCCAAAAAAGTTAGACTTTAGTACACCATCAACAAAAACCATGGCAACCAGCTCTGCAACCTTCAACACTCCAGCTACAACCCCACAACCTCCACCTCCAGGAACGGAGCAAACTTCCGATCAATCCGTTAGCATTTCCTTAGCCCCAAGACACAACCCCCCTATCACCACCAATGCTGCTGCACATGACATGCGCAATTATCAACCACCACCACATGTTCTCCCTTTTACAATGCCTTCCCTTGCACCTTCCTCCGTCCACAGCAGCCACAACCATCAACCGCAGCCGCCCCTTCCTCAACAGTCTCAGGCCCCCCGCGATCCACCATACCAACCTCCAGTTATCATCCCATCTCCCCCTCAGCAATATCCCTACCAACACCCCATATTCCCAGCTGATCAGTCAGGGATACCAGCCCAACCATCCAACCAAACACATACCCGACTGTCCAATAGAGAGGAGTTAGCCTTGCACAGCGAAGACTACAGACCGCAGCCGTCTCACAGACGCCCTCAATACATTAACATCTCCAATCATTCCCGCTCTCATACAAGAGGTCGCTCCAAATCTCGTTCACGGCGGTCCAAAAGACGATCACCATCTTCGGGTTACGATACTCATAGTTCGAGCGAACTGTCTTCCCGTAAGTCGCCTTCCAGGAGACGTCGCGATCGTTACAGCACTTCAACTAGATCCTCCTCTCCAAGTCTTTCTCAAACAAGTGACACTAGCGACGGGAGATCCAAACCGCGCACTCACCGTTCGCGCAAACTCCCCTGGAAGCGACATGGTAGCCCTTCTCCTCCTCGTGGAGCCTTGGCTCGACACTTATACAAAGGAAAGGCCCTTCGTCTCAAGGATTTTGCCAGCCTCGACAAGTACCCTGCTTATCCAGCTCATGACGCTCGAGCCTTTGTTAACACCTTCCGGGAGTCTATGCTTATCACTGGAGCATCTGAACGAACCATGTGTCTCGTTTTCCCTACACGATTAGAGGGAGTTGCTTGGGAGTGGTATGCGCAACTTCCACCTGGCTCGGTGTCCAGTTACAGAGACCTCACCACCAAGTTCCTTAAAAGATTTGCTAGTGTTCGAGCACCCCCCAAAACGTGCATGGACCTCATGGGCATTCGACAACACCCCTCCGAACATACCCGAGATTACCTCGATCGATTTTCCATCGAAGCCAACAAGTGCGGAGATTATCGGGAGGACATGGCACTGTTAGCCGTGCAGCGCGGGTTGCTGGAAGGACCCGTCCAATGGGCGGCAATGACAGAAAAGTTCTCTGATTTCGCTGCATTCAGGGAACGGGCTGAACACCTTATTCGTGCAGAGGAGCACATCGCGACCATTCAAGGTTATCGTCACAACACATTTGCTGCACCATATAACAGACAAAGCACATCCCCCAGGAAGCCACAGCCCCCAAATTCACCTCGTGATCGTAAGCGCAGTCGTTCCCCACGACCCCGACGTCGAGATGCTAAGCCTTCCAGACGAAACCGTGACCGTCGCGCTAACTCTCCAGAAGACAATGCGCCACATTATAAAATGTACCACGTCACAACAGAGCCTCAGGATCGCGTGTATGATAGAATCAAGCATAACAAGGAGATGAGAAGGGCACCACCTATTACCAGGACCGAAGTTTTCGACAGGAACAGCTATTGTGAGTATCATGGCAGCAGCGGACACCGAACCAAGGACTGCCTTAAGCTCAAGGATGAGATTGAAAGGTTAGTGCGCCAGACAAACATCCTCGAACATTTTTTGGCAAAGGACGACAAGGGCAAGCGGAAGATGCAACACCTTCATGAATCGGGGACTAATGCAGACGGTCATCGCACTGAGCACCCCAGTAACTCGCGGCCCCAAACAACCGCATCTGACAGACAGCAGCGCATATCCCCTCCACCAGTAATGTTCATCGAGGGTAAAGCAGCTGAAAATCCCCGCAGGCAGCAACCTTTCCACGTCTTCCAAATTGAGCACAGATCAGAATCTACCCAGGTCATCTCATTTGGTCCGCATGATTATGATGGTGTTCAGTTGCCTCATGACGACGCCATCGTTCTAATGCTCCGAATTAACGGTATTCGGGTAAAGCGAATCCTCGTTGATACAGGCAGTTCCGCCGATGTGATGTACTTTGATGCTCTCAAAAGAATGGGCCTTGGAAAGTACCCCTTGCAGCCGATGACGACATCACTTGTCGGTTTTACGGGTGACAAGTTGAAGCCTTTGGGGACCATCGACTTGGACGTCTCGTTCGGGGACGCACCCCGAGCGGTGGTCTCTAACGTCCGCTTCATCGTGGTGGACGCCCCATCCGCCTACAATGTCATTTTGGGACGCACTTCCCTTAATAGCATCGGAGCAGTTGTATCCACTCCGCACCTGATGATCAAATTCCCAACCCCACAAGGAGTGGGTATAGTGAGAGGAGAACAACAAATGGCCAAGGAATGCTACCGAATTACAATGGCACCTCAGATCGCTCACATCGAGCGATCCAGAAAACATCGCCAATTTGTGGCTAGCCTAGGCGAACTCAGCACAGAACTGCCAAAGACCCCGTCAACAGAGGCCATGGAAGATACGGAACCAGTCGTCTTACGAGACGGACAAGTAACTCAACTTGGCACCCTGTTACCTGCAACAGACCGGCACATGGTACGAGAGTGTTTGATTGCCAATAAAGACATCTTTGCCAACGAGGACGACCCGATGCCAGGTATTAACAGGGCCATCGCAGAGCATCGCATTGATACTTATGAAGAAGCACGTCCAGTTCAGCAACGAAAGCGCAAATTAGGCCTAGAAAGGAGGAAGGCCGTACAAGACGAGGTGGACCGACTACTAAAGGCAGGAGCCATAAGGGAAGTGGAGTACCCCCGGTGGTTGGCAAACCCCGTCTTGGTGCGCAAATCCAATGGAAAATGGCGCATGTGTATCGATTACACTGATTTGAATAGGGCTTGCCCCAAAAAGCCCTTCCCATTACCAAGCATCGATGCCATGGTCGATTCAACCGCAGGCTTCAAATACCTCAGCTTCATGAATGCTTACTCCGGATATAATCAGATACATATGCACCCTGATGATGAAGAGAAAACAAGTTTCATAACTGAGCAAGGATTATTTTGCTATAAAGTTATGCCGTTCGGTCTCAAGAATGCAGGAGCTGAGTATCAGCAGATGGTGAACAAGGTTTTTAAAGCCGAGTTGGGCGGAGTCATCGAGGCATACATTGATGACATGGTCGTTAAGAGTTGTACTGGCGAAGAGCATGTGCAAATCTCAACATGATATTTCAGAGAATGAGGGAGGTCGGCATGCGCCTCAACCCAAAGAAGAGTTTCTTTTGCTTGTCTAGCGGAAAGTTTTTAGGTTACATCGTGTCGGAACGAGGCATCGAGGTGCATCCCAGCAAGTGCCGAGCTATCATTGACATGGAAGCTCCCCGCACTGTGAAAGAAGTGCAAGAACTTACAGGACGGATAGCCGCATTGAATAGATTCATAGCACGATCGGGGGAGGTTTGCAAACCTTTCTTTCAGACTATCAAGAAGGCCAAAAAATTTGAATGGACCCCGCAATGCCAGGAAGCATTCGAACAAATCAAGACTTACTTATCCAGTCCACCAATAATCAGCAGGCCAATCAAGGGAGAAACTTTATTCCTCTATGTCAGTGCTTCAGCGGTCGCAGTTAGTGCGGCCTTGATTCGAGAAGAGGACGGAGTGCAAAAGCCTGTATATTTCGTGTCCAAGGTACTGCGCGATGCCGAAGAAAGATACTCAACAGTTGAGAAGGGTGCTTTTGCTGTACTCATTGCAGCCAGAAAACTGCGCCCTTACTTCCAGGCACACCCGATTAAAGTGATCAGTGATCTTCCCTTGAGAAAGGCTTTAGGTAATCTTGATGTATCAGGGCGGCTCTTGAAATGGGCAGTGGAGTTATCAGAATTCGACATCTCCTTTTTGCCTAAAGCAGCATACAAGGGACAAGTATTAGCAGACTTTGTGGTGGAAAGTACAGGAAGGACAGAAAAAAGAGATCAGGAGGCTCTGTGGCATGTTCATGTCGATGGCGCTGCTTCTGAACGAGGGTCGGGCCTCGGAGTACAGATCAAAGGACCCAAGGGAGAAATCTTTTATTACGCCATTCACATAACCTTCCCTGTCACTAATAATATGGTTGAGTATGAAGCGTTGATTGCGGGTCTGCGGCTGGTAGAAGCAGTTGGTGCGACTAAAGTCAGAGTGTACATGGACTCCCAGCTCGTGGTACACCAGATCAATGGGCAGTACGAGGTACACGATCCAACCTTGGCAAAATACTTAGAGAAGGCCAAAGAGGTCTTAGCAACATTTGATGAAGCCATGGTCGAACATGTTCCGCGGGGAATGAATGAAATCGCAGACGCCTTGTCCAAGCTAGCAAAGGGATCGGACATGAGCAGGGAGACACCTATCACCATCATGGAAATACCTGAATCTTGCATTACAGCGACGGAACTCAAAATGCTGCCAATCAGTGCCCAGCTTGAATGGTACACTCCCATCTGGGACTATCTTACCACAGGACAGTTACCGACGGACAAACTTACTGCGCGAAGAATTAAGAGATGGGCACCCGAATTTACCATCTTGGAGGGAGAATTATTGAAAAAGGGATATCGTAGGCCCTGGCTCGTTTGCATCAGTGAGTCACAAGGCAGAAAATTGATTGATGAGGTACATGGTGGCATATGTGGCAGCCATCAAAGCCCTTACATCGTCGACAAGCGCATCGAAAGGGAAGGCTATTTCTGGCCAACCATGAGAAAAGACATGATCGACGTCGTGCGACGATGTGAGCGATGCCAGTACCATTCTCGTGTCTCACGAAGGCCTCCCGCCTCTCTGAACTCCATTGCAAGTCCCTGGCCTTTTGATATATGGGGAATAGACATCCTAGGCCCCTTCCCGACAGCAAGGGCGAACCTACGCTTCTTGGTTGTAGCGGTCGAGTACTTCACCAAGTGGATAGAAGCGAATCCACTTGCCCTGATAACCTCTCCACGGGTAGCTGATTTTGTCAAGCACAACATCGTTTATCGTTATGGCATACCTCATACTATCATATCCGACAATGGTCGTCAGTTCACAGGCGCGCCATTTCAAGATATGTGCGAAGGTTTCGGAATACTTTCTCTCTTCTCTTCAGTCAGTCATCCTCAGACCAACGGATTAGCTGAAGTTTCCAATCGAACCATATTGGAGGGACTTAAGAAAAAGGTGGAGGGCAGCAAAGGAGCATGGCCCGATTTTCTCGATGAGATCCTATGGGCCTACAACACTACCCCAAGAACTGCGACGGGACGATCCCCCTTCGCCATGGTATATGGAATGGAGGCTGTCACTCCTATGGAAATCGTGCAGCCCACGCTGCGCACCATCGCTTATGAGTGGACCAAAAACAATGATAAAAAGTTGGTGGAACTGGAAGCGATTTATGAGCTACGCGAGGAAGCGCGCGCAAGGATGGCTGAGTATCAACGAAAGATGCGAAAAAACTTCGACAAAAAGGTCGCCCCAAAACACTTCCAACCCGGTGATTGGGTATTGAGGAGTGTGGAAGCAACTGGGAAACACATTGGAAAACTCGATCCCGCGTGGGACGGCCCGTTCATTGTGACTCGATCCATAGAAGGACGAGCATACAGGCTGCAAGACCTAGCAGGACGCGACCTTCCCAATGCCTGGAATGCCGTTCACCTGCGTAAATTTTACAAGTGATTGGCAACCCCCCCCCCTCAAGCAATTGACTTCGATGGAGCAATACCGTAGCATAGGCCTCCAGAGACGAAGTGAAGCAACCTTAGGATCAAATTAGTTAAAATTTGTACCTTTTTGCATGCTGTTCATTTTCTTTTTAAGCAATGTGACACAATGAAGGGAACGTTGTACCCAGTTCGCATATCAAAGTGTACTTTGCCAAAATTCAGTAAAATATTTTCTTTCCGCGAGTGACAAATGGTCTTTACTTTGGAGTTCATTGTTATAAATTTTTCCCGAATTACTTACATTATGGTAAGACCTTAGCCGCATAGCCATGCGCAGTCTGCCATGACAACAGACCTTAGCCGCATAGCCATGCGCAGTCTGCCATGACAACAGACCTTAGCCGCATAGCCATGCGCAGTCTGCCATGACAACAGACCTTAGCCGCATAGCCATGCGCAGTCTGCCATGACAACAGACCTTAGCCGCATAGCCATGCGCAGTCTGCCATGACAACAGACCTTAGCCGCATAGCCATGCGCAGTCTGCCATGACAACAGACCTTAGCCGCATAGCCATGCGCAGTCTGCCATCACAACAGACCTTAGCCGTATAGCCATGCGCAGTCTGCCATCGCAACAGACCTTAGCCGCATAGCCATGCGCAGTCTGCCATCACAACAGACCTTAGCCGCATAGCCATGCGCAGTCTGCCATCGCAACAGACCTTAGCCGCATAGCCATGCGCAGTCTCCCATCGCAACAGACCTTAGCCGCATAGCCATGCGCAGTCTGCCATCACAACAGACCTTAGCCGCATAGCCATGCGCAGTCTGCCATCACAACAGACCTTAGCCGCATAGCCATGCGCAGTCTGCCATCACAACAGACCCTAGCCGCATAGCCATTTTCCATTTGCCGTACCACGAACGATAGCCCCATCGTCAAAATAGACATTAGCCATAAAGTTATCCGTCCCCAGTAATACTGGTCAACATTAATCCTACGATTTGAGTACTCGATCATACGTACAAATTTATCCCAATTTAGCAAAGCCTTTTCATCAAAACAAAGCCGATATTGGTTTCCCGACATATACGGCGGAATTTAAGGGTACAACCCAACTACCTCGGGCCACAATTAGTATCCAACATTTAATACGCCAAGTCTGGCATTTATTACAACATGACAAAAGGGGGGCCCACCATTGTCGGTGCCGGGACATCTATAAATAGGTGGGTTACCCCACAAACACTTTCATCCCAAGAGTCCCCATTCTCCTTTCCCCTCCCACGATCTCAAACGCCACCTTTCTTCCTTAGGATACAAGACATAAACAAAAACTTGAGAAAAAATGGCACACACAAAAAAAAAAAAAAAGGGGGAAGGAAAGAGAGAAAAGAACAGAAGGTATAGTAAAGCAGCTGATGAATTCGGGAAGGTATAGTAGAACAGCTGAGGTAAAATCCCTTCAGTTGTATGCTAAACCTTCCCTATCGACGGGTAGCCTTGCTTGACCGTGTGCGCAGGCAAGACATCCGTCGAGTGGGTTTGGGCGGCGGAGCAGAGAGTAAATGAAAATAACACAACTCAGCCGTTTCAAGCCCACATAAACGAAGACGACGACGGTGACAGAGCGTCATTGCAAGCTTGACCCCCGATGCAGGCGACCTTACCACATCTAAATTAGAGGTCGCCCTCGAATAGCCGACAGCCAACCATCAACGACAGATGGGGAATGCTCGGCGCGAGAGAGAGGGCAAGCTTTTGTCATGGGTCATTCCCTTTGGAGTGGAAGGAGCAAGATCGCCGCAGACACCTCATCAAAGGAGGTATCAACTTCGACGCCAATAAACGGCGCGGCGACGCACACTTTCTACATTACCAAAGGAGCCCAATCCAAAGCAGCGTCGTCTTCAAACGTGATGGTAAAAGAGAGTAGCTCTCCAGTCGACCTCCATCACGGTGGAAGGGGAGTCATGAAGACAAAAGAAAGTCAACATCCCTTATATGCAGTGACTCCCCGCACCCCTTTAGTTAGGAAAGAAAGTCAACATCCCTTAGCCTCATCAGGCATGTATCAGCAAAGATATATCATAATGTACATTTATGAAAAATAATGAGTTAAAGCCTGCTCGTACATCATCTCCTTTTACATTACTTTTTGCATGTGCTTCATTTCTTTTCAGACTTCGTCTGCGTTATGTTATATTTTCGCCGCACTCATCACCTTAACATCGTCAATCACACACGCATTATTATCTATGTTTCATAATGTGTCTGAACATCGTCCTGCGCATTAACTTCGTCGTTTCCTCCGCTTTTACTATACAACATTTCTCGTCAAAGTTCAGACTTACTTTTGCAACGTCAGGCCACAATAATAACAAACAACAACAAAACAATTGTATGATTCAAAACACGGCAACGAAGCAATTATGTAATCAAAGTCGCACAAGATAAGCCTTTACTATACTCCAAAAGGTTCACGTTTACATAATAAAATACAACAAACGATAAAACATGGAACAATAATTTAAGGCTCTCCATCTACATCACCACCCAAAGAGCCGCCAGGGAGACTAAAATCACTTAATTGGATATCTGGATGCAACAAGTTATACTCCCGCTGTTCGTTCAACATCTGGTCAAACTGTTCGGAAATGTTAAGTGATCCGGCCCCCTCGGCATGATGCGGGGAAAGGCGAGCAAGATCTTCAGCTAAATCAGCAACAGGTCCAGCCTCCCCAAAGGTGTTCACCCCCGCAGACCTCTCCTCGTCCGATCCTCCCTCTTCGTCGTCTTCAGCTTCAACTTCCTCCCTCGAAGGACGAGTTATGTCCGAGGGCCAAGCAGCGCCAGAGCTTGACCAAGGGTAGCGCGGGGTCAAGAGAGACTTTGTCACTTCCATACCTAGTTCGACCACCCGGTCACCATCCTCATCTCGGCAGATAAGATCGCCACTCTCTTCATCCCAGCGACATTGTGACAAGTTGACATCAGGTTCAGGCGCAGGGTCCATGATCCCAAACTCCTCCCGAGTGAATGGATAATATTGGCGCAGCTGGTCACATTTCAACTTCAACATATAGTGGAGGCCCCCGCAGACAAGGCGAGTGGCTGCAGCTTGAGCGCCGGAAGACTGAAGGAATGCTTGCAAGAAATCTTGGGAAGAGCGAACTTCCCCCTTTTCACTGCAAACCTCTTTGCCCTTGGAGGTGGAAACAGGGAGAGATTTTAATCTCTCTACTTCGGCTTGTAGCTCAGAAAGACGGACAGAAGACTCGTGTAGCAGAGAAGAGGTCTGAACCACTTCCGAATTTAGCTGGGCCTTTTCAGATGCTAGCTGGTCCCTTTCGGCCTTCACCCGAGACACTTCTTCGCCAAGACCTACCAATTCTTGGCTCTTTTTCTGAAGCTCGTTCAGCAGCTCCTCAGTCTTCTGTCCCAAAGCCTCGTTGGTTGATTTTAACTTCGCCAACTCAGCTATTCGCTCTTTCTCCTGACGCGCTACCTTCTCGCACGTTTTCTTCCAATCTGATATGGCCCCATCCCGTTGGAGAATAAGCTCTTTGGCTTTCTCCAGTTGTCGGTCGCGTTGATCCAGTGATATTTGCGCTGCAGTCAGCTGATTCTGGAGGTCGACATTGACACGGGAGGCGCGGCTCAGCGTCTCAGACATCAGATCTTTGTCCGCTTCAGCAGACTGCGCACGAACCAACAAAGTGTCCTGGGCGGCTGCGAATTTTTCAAACAACGCAGTCATTTCGGCTTTGTCTTCATCAGAAGCGCGGTTCGCAAACGAGAATTGCGACAGATCCACTTTGAAGCCCCAGTCTAGTTCTTGCTCTCCACGAAGCACGCGCAGCTCTTTGTCGATTTGGGCATTCCTTTCCGCCAAGGAAGTTAACGACTTCACCCAAGCACTCCCAAAATTGCGAGACTGACCATGGACACTCGCCTGGAGACATCCTAACTCCATTAGTAAAGAATGCATCCGCATGAATTTCTCCTCCATTGATAAGCTACTAAGCGAATTACCAATTTGTGGACATAGGTCCAAGGACACGCGATGCAGAGAAGCAGCAAGACGAGGCACCTATACATTTAAGCAACTTCGTTAAAAAAAAAAAAAAAAAAAAAAAAAAAAAAAAAAAAAGAGAGAGGAGAGTGAAACAAGCTAAACAAAGAGTGAAACCTGAATTTTGGAAGGATCCGCGTCTATACCAGGGAGGCGCAGAGAAACCCTTTCATCTTCATAAATCTTCCTGACGCGAGCTGTGCGCCAAGAATCATCCGGAGTAGTTAGGCGACGTTGGGAAGAAGAGGAAGGGTGAGCCGACGCAGTTTGTTCACCAACAGGTGTCTTATCAGATGTTTTTTCGCATGTCTGCCTTTTTGTGGCAGGCATCGCCGACTCCCCACCAACGGACGATCCAGGGAAGTCTGGGGGAGTTGGTGATGAATGTTTCGAGGAACCTTCGGCGCGCTTTCTCTTTTTTGCTTCCTTTGCCGATGATCCTTCCTCGACCAACACCCTCGTCGTTGGGGCTTTCTCTAGTGTTTGCGCGGGCTTGGGATGTTGAGAAGTGCGAGAAGCAGCAGGCTTAGAACCCTTAGAGCCGTCCCCCTTAGCAATCCTAAACATTGCAGAGGCCTTGGGGACGGAAGTAGACGCCTTTTTGGCAGGAGGAGCCTTTGTAGCAGGAAGAGCTTTAGTAGTTGGGGACTCTATCGGTGGTGGTGATCCCTCCCCTTCCTCTTCAGGAGGAGGAGAATAGTTAAGTTGTTGTAGGGGTAGCTCCTCGTCTGCGCCAGCATCAGGTTCGATGCATTCTGCGAAAGTGCGATCATCTGCTACAGGGCTTCCCCCGTCCCAACACAACTGGAAGCCCGCCTGAGAGGTTCTACCCAGATGAGATATTATGGCATATTCGTCCTCGGTAGGTTCTGGGAACTTCACCTTGGTAAATCCAGTGCAGGTTGTGTTCCAATCCAAACAGATGCCCATCCCATCCATTAAGGTCCCCCGACAGAAGGCGAAGTTCTCCTCCCAGTTGCCTATTTTCCTAGGTTTATTGGCAAATAGACGGTGCACAGTTCTGATGGTGCAGAATTCGTTATGACGGCAGAATTTGAAGTAATATCCAAATAACCCCACCGTAGGGGTAACCTTAGCCTTAAAACCTATGTTCGCAAAGTTCACCGTAAGTAAACGTTCGAAGGAAGTGATGCAGCACCAAGCGATAGGAAGAAGTTGGCCTGGAGGAACATTCACCATATTGAGAAGAGTACATTGAAAGGGCGACAGGGGTAGGCGTATCCCCCACCGTGCAGACTTAGCAAACAACACCCTCCCTTTTGAAGTTTCAAAGGGACGATCCAATCTCCCCGCTCCTTCCACAAACAACTCGCTTTCTTCCGGATCATCAAAAACCAGACTCCTTTTGAAATGGGCTGTTTTCGAATCAATCCAAGGATACGATTCGAAACCTCTGGACGTTGGGAATTTACTCCTAATTCTCTTAGAGTCTGAACTCCTGAAAACTTTCTTAGGCATGGTGGAACTAAGCAACAAAGTAGATTTAAACAAAATAAGAATAAGAAAGAGGTGAACAAGCGATGACAAAAACAAGAGTAATAGAAAGAAAAGCAAGAATGAGGAAAAATCAATACCAATGTTCAGTAGTCGCCGTCAGGTAGGGACAGAAGAAGAAGAAGAAGAGAAGAGAAACAATGATAAAGGGTTCACCGGAGTAAAGGAAAGAGGAAAATACTTGCAATGGCACAGCGAATGTACTGGAAACAGAGAGAGAGAGAGATGGAGATTTTGAGTATATATATAAAAGACGCGCCTCTTCGGTTTTCCCGCCTGGAAGGGAACTTTATCCCTTTCTCAAGTTCCAATGAGAAGACAAATCGTCGCGACTCGATTCCCCGAAAGGATGCAATGATGGGAAGATTTTGTAGGATCCCTATAGAAGATCTCGTGGCCCCCACCTACTTCCTTCGTACTATTAAATTCATCAAACATTTCTCCCAACCTCGCATGAGGGCTTGACAATATCAACCCACACTGTGCGTCTGCGTCTGGCGGACTCAGATACTAATTAACATCATCACTGTGCGACTGTGTCGGATGGATTCGGATATCAACAAACACCCTCTGAGGGCTTCCGGGTTACGAGGACCTCGCAGGGTTCGCCGTTTCAAAGAACTTAGCCAATAGGTAAACATCGCTCGAACCTCGCCTAAAGCCCAACAAAGCCATCTAGAAGTTGCTATAAAGAACTTCTGATAAAATGCAAGCATTTACCAGAAGCTCGAGGGCTAATGATACAGTCAGATTAGAATATGGGCCTAATAGTCATGAAAAGCTTTGTGTAAGGCCTTTTTAGAGAAAGGAGCCCACGAGTCGTTATGATGAAGGTGGGTCCGAGGTCGTTGCGCTCAGAAGGGGGGTCAGGAACCGTTAGAAGGAGCTCTCACCAGTGGGCCCCTGGAGGAAACGGTTTCTGAAGACGGGCGTCCTTCCATAACGGCCACGGGATGTTCTGTGACCTTTAGGCAATGGTCGCTCAGGAAGCCTCGACTCGACCTCACCTCAGCCTCACCCGAACGAACTTTGGTCATGAGCGAGAAAGGAACATGTCGAGGTTGAGGGATGCCATGGCGACATTCATGCCGCAGTCGAGTAAGGAGGATAAGAGCATGATGAGGCCACAAAAGATCCGAGGCGATGGGGGACCACCAGATGACTATAAATAGGAACCCCCTCCTTAGGGAAAGGGGGTTAGACATTCTGTAAACAAAAAGATTAATACATTAAACTAATAAAGAGAATTTCTTACTCCTCTTGATCTAAACTCTCTGTTGAAACCTATGAGCTAGATTAGGGTTTATCAAGGGACATACGGTTTTCTTGATGATTAGCTTTTCCCCGCACAATTCAAGAGAACATAAATAAAGTCCGTATAGCAGCCCTTATCGGGAATCAGCGGTAGACGATATTTATTGAACCTATCCTCATGTGGAAAAGATAAACATCTCAAACTTAGAACCAAAATCATTACGAAATAAACAATGACACATAACACAATCCATATGTTTATTTCGATGGGTCAAGTCCTGTGCTATGTTCCATAACATACACATATGCAATTAAGTTGGTAACTCTTTACCTATGATTTGTAGAACTTAATCATCACTTAACTTGCATACTAATCTTATAAGATAATTAATGTTCCTTGTTAATTATCAAGATTATGGACCGTTTAGATTTATTATTGTCATTCTAAAGAATGATCCACAGAGATCTACAATTCAGATCCTCAACCGGAATAATCTGTCAATAATAAACCTAGGAACAGATGATAAATTATCATCCAAAACATAAACTAATAATTAAGTCATTAAATTATTGACTTCTAGGACATAACTCCAACAGTAACGCCATTCAGTGGCAAGCAACGCTCTGACAATTTCCAACGGAATTGTCGGAGCTTTCCTTTGATTTTATACTCCTTCGTTGTGCGATGGCAAATAGCGTTGCACAACGCTCTGACAGACCAACGGCTATATTAAAGAGCCGTTAGAATTTACAACGGTCATATTCCAGCGTTGCACAACGCTGTGGCCTGTTTTTGCTGGGTAACTGCTCATTTCGAGCCCTATTTATATCCACCCCTTGTTCTCTCTCCAATCAACGAGTCTGAGAGCTTCACTTTGCAAAATTAGACCAGAATTGAGCCTTTGAGCATAGGGATACTCTCCCACTTGAGCTTTTCATAGCTAGACCATCTTGAGAGATTTAGTAGCCTCAAACACCACCGCCCCGACATTGTCGTTAGGTGTAAGTTGGAATAGGTTGAGAGCTCTTCTCCTTTGAGACCGTTGTGTCATTCGAGTTAGGTCGATTCGCCTCGAGTGTCCTTGTGACGAGGTGATTCTGTTCGAAGTTGTAATCCCGTTCGTTGTGGAATTGAACGGAGCGCGCTCTTGTGTGGTAGCGAAACTCCCGGAGACGTACGACTAAGGCTAGCATTTCCTAGCGGGTCGGAACTCCGTAATCATACCGAGTGTTCAATTTCTCTCTCTCTTTTTCTCTTTATTATCTTGCTATACTTGAATTGCTTGTGTGCTTGCTTGTATTGGGTACCAATTGAATTGTGTTAGGGTAGTTCATATCAAACCGGTCCAAAACCTTAATCGCTTCCGCTAAACCTTGGTTAAGCCGCCTCTTTTAGGGACAATAGTTTATTCAACCGATGCTGTATTCAATAAGAGGAGTATAAATAAGAATTTCTTTCATTAACTCATCAGATAAGGTCATAAGGGTATGATTAATAATAAATTTTCATTATTTCATTGGATAAGGGTACAAAAACAAGGAGAGAGAGAGAGAGGATGACTCTGAGAAAAAGGAAAAATGTAAGTAAAGAAAAAAGTGCCAGCCGGTAAGAAAGAGTAAATGTCACGACAAGGGCCTTACAAGGGAAATGGGCCTGCAAGAGTATTTTGTTGAGAATTTCAGGGGACAAGGCAATTTGATCCATCTTCTTTCTGAAGAGGACAAATTGTAAAATTTTCTAAAATATATTTACGATCTTCTCTTACCTGACAAACCTTGATATATCGTTCTTTTAAGTAACATATGTAAAATATACTTCCAGATGTAAAATGTCCCATTTCCATACTCGGAGCAGAGACAGACCATATCACCCCTCCTGAGATGATTAAACAATTCGGTGAAATTCTTTCCTCTAAACCTGAGGTAAAGTATGTAATTTTGAAGTTATTGATTTATTGTGAATTTTCTATTTATGATCCTGGCTAGCAACTTGCCAATTTAACCATTCCCTCTCTGTGGTTAATTGCAACTACTTATTTTGTTCTAGATTTGAACCATTGACAATAGAATTCATTATAGTACAATTGATACATTTTCATAATTAAATTATCTATTATAATTTTGACAGGTTGATAGCCATGTAAAGATATTTCCAGGCGTTGTACATGGCTGGTCATTACGTTATGATGTCAAAGACAAAACTGCAGCTGAGAAAGCCGAAGAGGCACACAAGGACATGCTGAATTGGTTTGTCAAATATGTCAAGTGAAAACTGAAAAGGTTTGGTATTTATTTACTGAGCTGAATGAATTACGGTTTAATACGTTGTATAACCGTCATTTAAATAAAAAGAGTAATGCTAGAATCAAACATATAGGACGTCAAACACGATCCAAACGTAGCACATTAAAATTTCAAATGGTCAATCCAAACCGCTCAATATGATCTCTATATTAAAATATCTTTGATAATCAAATTTTATATTTTTTCATATTTTCTAACTATTTTTTTCGAATTTTCAAAATTGAAGGGTTCAGAACTTTTTAGATTGAGCATATTGAAAAATTCCAAAAAAAATAGTAAAAAAAATTGAAAAAATATAAAATTTGGTCTCCATGAAGATTTTATAACACAGAACAATTTGAGCGGTTTGGATCGGCCATTTCAATTTTAAAAATTAAAATTTCATCGCATTGGACAAGTGTACGTGTCCTGTATGTTTGACACTAGCAACTCTCAAATAAAAAAGGCAATTTGATTTTTGCGTGTTTGAACTACATACTTTCTTGTAATGATTTTTGCGTGTTTGAACTACAAGCCTAATCAAACTACATACTTTACAGTGGAGTGTTTGAACTCTACTTTCTTGTAATGATTTTTGCGTTAATATTATAGAAATAAAAAAGGGGGAAATTTCCTGACGGTTTAATACGTTGTATAACAATCATTTAAATGCAATAGATTTGTAGGCATGTTGTTTGCTTATGTTGCTTATATTATGGTCGTGGGATAATTAGAGATTTTCTATCCTTGATATAACAAAACAGGTTAAACACAACCTAACATGAACTTAAGTTGACTCAAACTCAAATTGTTTAAAATTCGACTCGATAAAAATCTGTGATGATCAAAATCCAAGTGAACCTAAGCTCGAGATGATCCGAGTCCAAAATGATCTCCAACTAAAGTTGAGCTGACCCTCAATGATCCTAACATCAAGTTGTCCCAAAATTCAAAAATCTTGTCAAATACAGAAGATAACAATAACGGGGAATCCTTGACATGTGGGCCCAGCACAGACGGAGTCACAAGAGAAAGCGATCCTTTCGCTGAGCTGGATGACGGAGGGGTTACAATTAACGAGACGGAGCTGAACTAGAGAAGGGGTAGAGATGATGGAAATCGGTTCGTCCATTTGTAACGGTCAAATAATCTGGACCGTAGTAATTGATGTAATTAATTAATTAGTGGAAATTTTGTTAATTTCTGTTGAGCTATAAATAGCTGAGAAGTTGTAATTGGGAATTATGAAAAATCAATAAAATTGTTCTATGAACATTTCTTCTTTTTCTCTTGTTCTTTTCTCTCTCTCTCTCCTCTTAATATCTCCAGTCATTATTCATTTCACCCCTCCACTATACCCAAATTACATCAAGTCACAATATTACTGTGACAAGGTGGTATCAGCGCCAACGATCACTGCAGGTCAGTAACGAGATTCACATCCACAATTCTGACACCATGCCTCCCAAGATTACTTCTAGCGGGACCCACAACGATGAGCTTCAGACGACTGTTGAGCATCTCAGTCAAGAACTAAAAGAAGCCAACCTACGTTTTCAACAGCAACAACTGGAGAATACTCAGCAATTTGAAGAGTGTACATAGCAAATTGGGGAATTGAAGGCTTTGTTGGAGCATTTTATTTGTTCTCAACCTCTCAAGAACTCTGGTGAGAAGTGGCTCAACTTCTGGTTCTTCAGGACAGACAAAAAGCATTGGCATTGCTTAAGGATAGTCTCACAAAGGCTAAAGCAAGAATGAATAAATATGCTGATTTGAAAAGAACTAAGAGATCATTTGTGGTTGGTGATTGGATTTATATGAAGATTCAACCATTTCGACAAATTTCTATCTCAGGTGATGGGAATAATAAAATTAACCCCGGGTATTTTGGTCCCTATGAAATTATTGAGAAGGTGGGTACTGTGGCTTATAAACTTCAATTACCACCTACTGCTCAAATCCACCCAGTAGTACATGTGTCCTTACTCAAAAAGCAAATAGGTAGAAGTACACTTCTTCTGCTATTTTACCTGAGTTTAGCCCAGCTAGAAATTTGCACATTGCTCCCTTAAAAATTGTTGATAGAAGATTGGTAAATAGGGGTAATGTGGGAATTGTGCAAGTGAAAATTATGTGGGAAGGGCTCTCTGGAGAAGATTGTACTTGGGAAGATTATGAGAAGATGAGGCAGAAATTTCCCCAATTTATTCTCAAGGACGAGAATGCTGTCAAGAAGGGGGGAATGTCAAATACAAAAAGATAACAATAACGGAAAATTTATGGCATGTGGGCCCAGCACAGATGGAGTCACAAGAGAAAGCGATCCTTGAGCTAAGCTGGATGACGGAGGGGTTACAATTAACGGGACGAAGCTAAACTAGAGAAGGGGTAGAGATAATGAAAATCGGTTCGTCCATTTGTAACGATCAAATAATTTAGACCATAATAATTGATGTAATTAATTAATTATTGGAAATTCTGTTAATTTCTGTTGAGCTATAAATAGTTGAGAAGTTGTAATTGGGAATTATGAAAAATCAATAAAATTGTTCTATGAACATTTCTTCTTTTTCTCTCGTTCTTTTCTCTCTCCTCTTAATATCTCCAGCCATTATTCATTTCACCCTTCCACTATATCCAAATTACATCAAGTCACAATATTACTGTGACAAATCTTATCCAAGATGACTGAAACTTGAACGATTCAAAATCTAAAAATGGCTGCTTAAACACGAGATGACTTGACACGAAAACCAGGCATATCAATATTGAAGATAGAATGTTCCCCATTAAATCGGACAATAGCGAACTCGTACAATCAGACCTGATCTTTATTATCTTAAAAACTCGAGTAAAAAAAGGGGGGGGGGGGTCTTCTAGATATACATTTATGAAAAAATAATAAAAGAGGAAAAAAGGCCAGATTAATTTTTTGTTGCCATAATAGAAAACTAAGACCGCAGACACAACACATTCATTTAGAAAATGTCATACGTATCCATAAGACCACGATTCCTAAACAAAGTTTTCTTAAATAATTTGATTAGCTATGCTAAAAAATATATCCTCTTCCAATAACTTATTATTCTAAAAAATATTATTTCCTATATAATTTGTTTACCCTTTCATTTTTATATTTACCATTTATTTTCTTCCAATAACTTTCACAAAAAATTAAAATGATTTTCTTTATTTTGATTTTTGTAAGAATATATGTATTTATATTTATAAATGGATGTATTATTTTAAGTTTTTCATTACAATGATTACATTATTCAGAGTGCACATATAGTACAATTTATTTTTTTTAAAAAAAAACGCGTTTTCTAGATATTGCAATAATTGAGAGTAGAAGTATCATATACTTTTAAGAGTGTAGCATCTAATTGTTAGTTCTCCACAAAGTTGTGTTACGTATATCAAGTACATTAAATTTACTATTTATTTGAATTAATTCAGTTAATACAAATTTCTAGTTCTTCATTTTTTTATAATTGTTTAAAAATGTTTATTGCAATATGATCTGAGGTGCATTAAAAAAAGTTCCTCCTTGATAGAGCGATCTAGCATGTCTCATGCGTGCTTAAAGTTTAAAATTAAAAGATTTTTGTCAAGTCATTATTTGAAATTTGAAGTCGCAAATTTTTGTAAAACATATGAGTTTTGCATGATTTATCACGCATATGTTATTTGATTCTTGATTCAGAATATAAATTTGTTATGATTTCTTGTGTACATAAAAGGAGTAAAAGATCAGTAGAACAAAAAATAAAGTCTATTTAGGAGCTTGGACGCATTTTTAATCTTACAATGAGAAAACAGAGAAAATTAATAAATAGGAAAAACTTAATTATATTTTTTTATAAGAGATCGTATATTACACATGTTAAAATGATTTAATTATTATTTTCAATAAAAAGACTTCAATTTTCTCTTTCAATCAATGTGATGGCATACTTCAATCATCCAAAAAAGATGAATAATTCATCATGTGTCAACTTGCCTTAGGATATTGAAATAAGTCTTTTTTTATAAGATGGTGCATTAAATACTTTCTAGTTATACAAAATTGAAATCTCAAGAGTTAGTACTAAATCAAATAATTTTTTTTTCAAAAGGAGGCAACTGACTTTCTTTACTTAAATCAAATAGCATAAAAAGTAAAAACATGGTGTTTTCATACTCTCTTATTTGCTCCCCTCTTTAGAATAATATGATAATGTTTGTTTATTTTGATGCAGTGTTGCAAGTATTCAATGTGCTTAAGAAATTTTTTTTTTCAAAATTTTATAAACTTTGATATATTGATTATGATTTTTTAGTCAAGCAATAATGCCTCAAATAATTTTAGTTATTTTAATTGCATAAGTTATATATGTTTTCTAATTTATGGAAGATTTAATATGAAATAATTATATTAATTTGAGAAATTGTCATGAAACCGTCTGATCCACATCCGACCAGCTCATTAATTTCTTTTTTGATAAAATTAGACGATTTGATTAAGTTTATTTTGATTAACAATTTAACATGTTTGTGTCTCTACCTAGCCAATACAACGAACTGCAACTTGTGTCCTTTTCTCCATTTTAATTGAGCTGATCATGCTGGTTTGAACTTCACCTTTATAAAGCTATGAAGGCTATTAAAAGTGACAAAAGTTTTATTAAAATTTTATTCAAGTGATAATCAACTTAACACTAAATTTTTGTGTCTTAAATAAATTTCAATTATAAGCTTACCTTTACCCACTTAACGCTATATTTAAGTGATAATCAATTTGAATTGAAATGCCAAAAATATTAATAAAGTACTACCCCATTTAACACGGAGAGTATAAAATATCCAACCAACCTAGAACCTCTACCGAAACCAAACCGGTCAACAACTCGAATCCTGTCCAATTCTACACCTAAAGTTAATTTGGGACCTGAATCACCTGACTGATCCGTAACACAAGTCTAATACTCCAAGGTCTCTAATCAATCCCTGCAGCTAGTTGATCCCAAGTTCCCAACTGACTTGCTAGTTGCTACAGAAAGATTACACGATTAATACGCACACCCAAAGTTTACCCCACAATGCAAATTGACCCGGATCCAAATTGAGTGGAACGTGAAGTGCCTCAGATCTGAACCAATGAGAGTCCATGGATCTGAATTAATCGGAGGATCGTTATTCAACTCAACACCAATTTTTATAACGTGACAATTTTCTTATTAATCAATTAAATGTTTATATTCTCTAAAAGATAAGTAGTATACTGATGCATTAAATTAATTAGTCTAAGATAAGTAATTATATATTAAAAGATAATTGAGAGTAGAAAATCTTGTCGCTTTGTGTCTCGTGAGTTAATTGTTCAATTTAGTAGTTCAAATTGTCATCGAGTTCCCACTTAGTTGAAAGTCG
Source organism: Rhynchospora pubera (assembly GCA_028095005.1). Lineage (NCBI taxonomy): Eukaryota > Viridiplantae > Streptophyta > Magnoliopsida > Poales > Cyperaceae > Rhynchospora > Rhynchospora pubera. The sequence continues at coordinate 256,247,758 of CM051461.1, read as the reverse complement.
AGATGTACTCAATAAATTAACCACAAGTACGATCTTTCACGAAATATTTCCAAAATAATTTGCTCAGCTATGCTCATAAATATATGTTTTTTTTCCTATTCTAACATAGATTAATTCTACGATTTGTTTATCATTATACTTTTCTTTAAAATATTTACCATTATGTTCTCTTCAATTAACTAGGAAACGTTATAATCTTATCTTATGTGATTATGTTCAATCATTAAAGAATATAAGCATTAGTACATAGCAGTACTTATAAAAATATGTAGTTTTATGATTTTTCTTTTCAGTGAATATATTCTTTGAGCACATATAGTAACATAATTTTTTTTTTTAAAATACGCATTTATTCATACTTTCATTATAGAAACAATTAATTACCATCACATACTCGTTCAAGTTTAGCGGTTTATCGCATCTAATTCTTAAGTTTCTAAAAAGGGAGATAAGTATTTATTGCATAAAGTCGTCCTTATATATATATTATAAATACATTAACAAAAATCTTAGAGAATCGCTAGTGTCCTATATATAGGACGGATGGGTCCGTCCAATACGATCGTTTTTACGTTTTTAAATTTCAAATGACCGATCCGAACCGTTCAATATGTTTTCCATATTGAAAACTTACAAGAAACCAATTTTTACATTTTTTCGAATTTTTTTACTATTTTTTTAGTATTTTTGAAAATTCATGATATAAACATTATGGATCGTTCAATAACAACGATTTTCTAAAATACCAAAAAAATAGTAAAAAATTTCGAAAAAATGTAAAAATTGGTTTCTTAGAAGTTTTCAATAAGGAGAACATATTGAACGGTTCGAATCGGTTATTTGAAATTTAAAAATGTAAAAACGACCGTATTGGACGGAGTCCATCCGTCCAATATATTGGACTCTAGCATTTCTCAAAATCATAATATAAATAAATTGATTTGATGCAAGTTTTAAAGTAGATTCGCTGTTTTTCTCATTATATTTTCTCTAAATAATATTAATTTGCTTTCTTAATATCTCAAATGTATTCAAAGTACATCCTTAATAGTGTGATCTGACATGTGCTTTCCATGCTTAAATTTGAAAATTAGAGATATTTTGCTAGTTTTTATTAACAATATAAGTCACGAAAAGTTCTATATTGGGTAGATGAATTTTGCATGTTTTTTCATGCCGATATTATTTACTCTCATATTTAAGTTTCTCATGTAATAATACTAGCTATGCTTTGATGTGCATGGGAAAAGAATAAAATATTAGTAACAACAGTGTTTATTAAATTTTATAAATATAGTTTATTGAGAACCTATCTTTAGAAATTGTATTTACAACTTTGCTTACCTATCTAAATCTTGCAATGAGATACGAAAGAAATTCAATGAATAAACTGAATCATCAAAGTTATTTTAATGAGGCGACATTGAAGTTACTCAGAAAAATAGCCACCAGGAAAATTTGTCAAATTAATCTGAAATATATGGAGGTTTATTGACCAAAAGATAATTTTGCTTGCAAAATAAAGGTTTTTTCTTTGAACGATTTAGTTATTTATACTATTTATATTTTATTCTTATACAATTTAGTGTTAATATAACAATCGGAATTGCTTCCCGTCATCCTCCTCTTTTATCATCCCCATCATTCTCTCTACAGACGCGTTAATCCCTTCCATTTTTAGAAAACGCGGAAGTCATGATATAGAAGAGAGGATGATAGAAGTCCAGGGGATGATAGAAGAGGGATGAGAAAATCCAGAGAAGATGAGCGAATCGGAGGGAAGGAGCGAATCAGATGAGGAGAGAGCGAATCAGAGGGAGGAAGCGAATCAGATCTTCTAGAATCTTTATATATATAAGTAGAACTTTTATATATATTAAGTAGAACTGTTATGTATATAAGTAGAACCTTAATATATATTAAGTAGAACTGTTATGTATATAAGTAGAACCTTTATATATATTAAGTAGAACTGTTAACTGTTCTAGTTATTTTAACTATTAACTAGAACAGTTATATATATTAACTAGATTAGTTATACATATAACTAGAATAGTTGTATATATTAACTAGAACGGTTGTTTTTCTTTTCTCTGTGTCTGTGTCGTTCAGCCCTCCCTCTCCTCATCCCTTCATCCAAAAATGCGTTAATGTAACTACCCAGGAAATCATCCCTATTATCCTTATTACTGAAAATGAAAATTACGCGTTGTCTAAAAATAAAAAATGCATTTGAACATGATGAGAATGATAGAAATCGGGAATGATCCTTATCAGCCCCGATATAACAATGTATGACTTAAACTCGTCGACTCTATAGAAAAACAAACAACGTTATTTGCTTTATTCTATAGCGAAAGACTCAAATGCGCTTGTTGACCTCAGCCATGACCCCATTCTAATCAGGGGTGTGTTTGGATGAGAGTTAAATAAAGAATAAGAATAAAAAATTTCAGTATGCGTGCTTGTCCAAATTTCTTATTCTTATAAAAATTTCTTTATTTGCTTTTTTTTAAGAATAATGACCCAAATTTCTTATTCATGGCTCCGTTTGGATACCTTCAAGAATAAGGGAATAAACCTCTTCCTTATTCCTAACCATCCAAATTTATTATAAACAATTCAAATTTTTCACAAAGTTACATATTTTCCAATACTTATTCCCTTATTTCTCTTATTCCCACACCATCCAAACGGAGCCCTTGTGTTGTTTGAGTTGCACAAAAATAAAGAATTTGATCCTTATTCTTATCCAAACTCTTATTCTAATCAATCCAAACACACCCTGGGTGTTTAGACACATTTTACCCTTATATAAAAAAAAAATTTCCATAGAAATATTTATATTTATCTTAAAAAAATTGAGCTTTATCATGCGCTCGCAAAAATCGCTGGACGGAATATTCAAGTGTTAATCGCCTAAAGTCAATCTAAAAAAAAAAAAAAAAAACTCGCCCACTCGCCTTTAAATTCTTAAACCCCAAAAAACGTCTTCCGGACTTCCGGTGTTGTCGCATATGCAATTACGACCTCGTTACTTATTTAATTATATCGGCAGCTGCTTTCTGTCGAAGTCGATATTGACTTCAGCCATGACCTCATACTGTTGCCTTAAATACCTCCATAGACACGTCCCATCTTCTTCTCGCACGGTTTGACGGCTATTAATTAGGCCTGATCCAAATATTTTTTTACACGGTATTTCATTTCATTTTCATTTTCTTTCAATTTAATTGATTTTAAGAATTTCGTTGGATCTAGTTACATGAAATTTCAATCAAATGACACCAAATCTGTTCATTTTGATAGCGAATTTTCTAACAAAATAAAATGAAATAAAATCCCATGTTAAAAAATGGAATTTTGATCAGAGCCTTAGTAATTTTTTTATTTTTCAAACTTTTATTTTTTTTATAAATAATATTGTAAGTTTGTTTCAATTCATAATTTTCAAGGTGTTAGTTGCTTGTGAATGGAGTATTGCTAGTTATATAGCAAATTCCTCGATATAATAATTATATGGGTATCATGTTAGTGTGTTTAAGATGTGTAAAATTTTATTGCAGTATTATGTATTATGTGGACAATTCATACTAGACGCAGTTATTAAGACCGCTCATGTAAAATAAATAAGAGCGCGTCCTATTATTTTTACACCAGGTTTAGCAACAACTTCAGGTAACCCCACCCCCCCATGGCCACTTTTCTTTTTTTATGTGGACATTGGACAATTCACTTTTCTTTTCTTTTTTTATTATTTATAGTTATTAGTTGTTGAAAGTTGCTCGTGCAGTCGTACTCAGTTCTCTTCCCATAATACAACTTCATTGACGCTGGTTCGCTAGAAATGGCGACTCCCCAGTGCTGTCAGAAACCTCCTTCCTTAGACCCGGTCTACGGGAAGGGACAAGTGGTAGAAGATTTTGGAGGTCTGAAAGCGTATATCACTGGTTCACCGGAGTCTAAGCTCGCCATTGTTCTGATCTCCGATATATTTGGTATTTTCCAATCTCTTATTTTTATTATTTTTTTTATACCTCTTATGTTTCGGTTTTTAGTTTTTCCTTAATTGTTCACAAGTGTCACTTCTTGTGACTTGTGTATGTGGCCTTAATAGGTGTGTATTTACTTTTTACCCCTTAGAACTTAGAAGGGTGTAAATAGTTTAGGACATAAATGCTATTTGATATGTTTTAATTTCTTTGTATTAATTACTCAGTTAGACACTTGCTAATAAAAATTTTTAGGTTTCAACCATAACCTTGATTGAAATCTATAGGCTAAGTTGTTTTCTTATCTGGACTAGAAAGTTGTTGATCACATTGGAATATGAAGTAGAATATAAAGGATCCAGTGTTGAATGATGCATTCACATGCGAGAATAAGAATTTTTTTTACCAAAAAAAGTAGAAACATAATTTCAATTACTGAACTTTCCCTCTTTATAATTCTGATATAACAAAATTAACTGACATTCTGATCCAATTACCTTCCTTCTTTGCAGGATATGAAGCACCTTTATTGAGGTATCTAAATCTTTTTTGTAAAGTCTCTTCAATTAAACTGATGTCCTTAGGAAATTTTACAACAGCCAAATAAAAAAAGATTATCATGTAATGTCCAATATATTTACCAGCACAACAGTGCCAAGGATGATGAGCATCATGATGGGGGATGATTTGATGTACTTATTTTAACAAGCTAATTGGAGATTTGATGATTTGTATATTTTACTGTAATTAGGAATTTAGCGGATAAAGTAGCCACCTCTGGATTTTTTGTTCTAGTCCCCGACTTTTTCCATGGCGATCCTGCTACACCTGAAATTCTGAAAAATTCAAGTGATGAATGGTTAGAAAAGCATGGAATGGTGAGTTCCAAAAAGTTTCTTTGGGGATGAATAAGATGTGCCAGGCAACATTATGTACCTCCAAAATAAAAAGTGTCTCGCATACATTGTGAACTCTACAAATACTGATATATACCACTCTTCTATTGTTTTCTCTAGTGCACATAATTTGGCTTCATTTTGCTCATTTATGTCGAGATGACAGTGATGTAGGTTCTGATATTTTTGTTAGTGGAATAAAATGTAAAATAATAGAGTATCAAAGATACTATCATGTTAACCTATAATTTCATCTTTGGAGACCTTTTTACAGTATAGTCTGAGCTGGTACCAACTAATTACCAGAATCAGAAACTGCAAACTTTCTTTGAATTTATACATCCATTTTTATTAAGTATTTTGATACTCATGTCTACACATATATGTTGTGTCATAAAGGCTAAAGGATTTGAAGAAGCAAAGCCAGTAATTCAAGCCCTGAGAGAGAAGGGTTTTTCTGCAATAGGATCAGCTGGTTTTTGTTGGGGCGGTATGTTTCCAATCTGCACCCAATACATGTGTTTTTCAAAAAAAGAAAATAGTTCAATTGCAATGGGTGAAGGATCTAATTAGTGTCACCTAAGCGTACTTGTTGATTAATTAGTTAGTACAGTAACCCCTTTTTCTACTCATTAAGGTATTTGTTTTGTCCTTTTTATAACAACAGGCAAGGTGGTGGTCGAGCTAGCAAAGTATGATTACATTAATGCAGCAGTGTCACTCCATCCTGCACCTCTTACTAATGATGATATTAGAGGTAGGTTTAATTCTCATCTTTTGTCATGTTATTTAATTCCCAAGGGCAACTATAATTTGGCCCATAAATATGTACATATGCTTTTGGATATATTCTTTCTCTTTGTTCAGCCACACCATTAAGAATACATAAACATGTACATTTGCTGTGGCTGAATAAACTTAAGAAAATTAACTTCAAAAGGGAAGTTTCAAGTTTTCTGTTCAAATTAGGTGCATCTCTAATGCTATTTAATTATGGGTAAGATATTAGGACAGGAAAGTCAAGTAATGTTGTTCCGTGAGGCATGCAATGGTTATGGCACTTTACACTTGATGTGTTACCACCCCATGTCTCTGTCACATCACCACTGTCAGAGATAACTGATGGAAGGGCCTAATTTAGAAAAATAAAAAGTAATGATTGAGCCTGATTGAACAAAAAATTTCTAGGCCATATTTAAGAAATTGCCGGAGTCTAGGTTACTTTTTGCTCTATTCTTATAGATCTTTACCGTCTTTTGCAAAATATAAACTTAATGTACTTCTTTTGATCACCATTTTCAAAATTTTATATCAGAGGTAAAATGCCCCATTTCCATACTTGGAGCAGAGGTAGACCGTTCCAACTCTCCTGAGGCGATTAAACAGTTTGCTGAAATTCTCTCAACCAAACCTGAGGTTAATTATGTTATTTTGAAATTGTTTTTTGTTCTATTATGAAGTTTGCTATATTCTGATACTGACTAAGAGCCTGCCAGTTTAACCATTCCCCTCTCTTTGTTGAATTGCTAAATAATTAATCAGTCTAGATTTGAACCTTGTTTGTTCCCTTGAACCATTGACTAAATGAGTTAATATGGATTGATGCATTTTTATAACAGGTTCATAGCCATGTAAAGATATATCCAGGCACCGAACATGGTTGGTCGGTGCGCTACGATGTCAACGACAAACAGGCAGTGGAGAAGGCCGAAGAAGCACAAAAGGACATGCTGGATTGGCTTGTGAAATATGTCAAGTAAAAAATTATCTATTATTCCTCAAGTTTTTACTGGACTAGAGGAATTACTGCTGATGTTTAATGGAATAAAGTCTACTTTCTTATTAGAAGTTTGTATTGATTTTGCTGTGGTTTCTCCTCTTCTATTGCAGTTCTCGAACTGAATACGGTTTGAAAATGAAAAATGCCAATTGAAAATTAATTCTAGACAGTTTGAAAATTCTAATAATTATTGGATAAACAATAGATGCATATTTCAGATTTCACTATTTTCTGGAGACCTGAGATATGCACAGTGAAAATAGACATATGATACATGTTGGAATTTAATTAAAAAAAAACTAACAATTATTAAATTATTTATCCTTTTAATTTCAGGCCTCATCTAGCGTCATCTCTTTTACCGCTTAAATTAAATTCATAAATCATAAAGCAATATACTTCACATCAACTCAACTCGGTTGCTTTCACTGACTTGCGTTGTTTTGCTGGTATAATTTCAATTGAAGCCTCAAGGATAAAGATGAATAATTTAAAAAAAAAAAAAACACGAAATAAAATCTTAAAAATGCCTTATCATACCATACGGTCCGAAAACATTGGGCCGAATATCCAAGTGATACTCGCAAAAAGGCCGACACGAACAGGTCTTGGGTCCGTTGTTACATATGCAATAACACCCTCATTATTTATTTTATTCTTCCTATTCCTGATTTCTGTTTTTTTTTTTTTTATGTTTAAACCGGCCCATGAGCTATCATTAAAATAAAGAGTTTTTACAAACTAGTACATTAACTTGCATGAAATAAACTTAAACTCTTCCAAACCAAATAAAAAGAAAAAAAGGATTAAAAAAAACATAAGGGGCTGTTGCAAAAGCAGCCTTCCCTTTATATAAAAGTGTAGCTTCCTTAGCCCTAGATCATTTCCCATTTCTGGAGAGAACAAAGTGTGAGGCGCCTCTTTCTCGATCTGATCGAGATTTTCAAAACACTTTGTACTTCAAGATCTGTTTCCATTTTACAATCTCCACTATTTTGAGTTCTCTAATCTCCTGCTTTCTGTTGAAAGGGCTTGTTGACCTCAGCCATGACCTCATTCGTTTCCCTAAATACACACGGTTTCACGGCTGCAAATTATTGGTTAGGTGATGGTACTAGAAAATTATATTATGTTCTATTTTTTATTGTTAGTCACTATTCTATGTAGATTTTAATTTATAATTTTTGAGGTGTTAGTTGTGAATGTACTAGCACTAGTCCTATAATATATATATTTTTAATAATTAGCTACAACGTTGTTCTTTTTCTAGTAAATGGTAGATAACGGCTTTTTTTAAACAAAAAAATTGACCATATCTATAGTCTTTAAATAAAAACATAATTAAACTCATGAATAACAAATCATTTATAATAAACTTTTTTTAATTAAATTTTAGAAAATAGATAGTCATGTGTACATTCGGCATAGTTAAATATGCGGTATGAAATAACTTCATAACGTTATCTATCGGTGGTTCAAGTAATAAGTGAAAATGTTAAAAAAAAAACAAGTGTGTATCTCATAGTTATCAAATGTTTAATTCATGATACTTGATTTACTTTTTTGAAAAATGTGAGCATTTATTTTAAAAGAAGTTCGTAAAATTAGCTGACATTCAAAATAGTTATCAACACTGGTGGTAACATGTTTTGATTCCGTCAAAATAGTAAAATACATGACAATTTTTGTTTGTAAAATTTTAAACCGATTAATATAAGTGTGTATTATGAAACAACTAAGGTTATATTGCAAAACAAGTAAAAGCGTATTACTGTATTACTTAGCAAAAGCAAAAATGCTCTCGTATGTGGATAGATAAAAAAACAAAATAATGTTATAAAATAAAGATATATTATGCAATATACAGGTAGATATGTGTGTTTTTTTATTAGACAAAAAATCAAAATATATTATTATTTGTTTAGCGATCGATATCCAACGAACATCAATTTGATCGAACGGCATAAACATATGTTTACATACTAGATTTAGTGTGTAATATTTTTTTGATGTGTGCGTTTATATGCAGTTGAGATAGAGATATATAAGTAATTTTGTTTTAGGTCGTACAAATTGTTTACTAAAAAAACTTGTACAAATTGTTTACTTAGGCGTTGCTCGTGCTCCACGGCTTCACCTCACTTCCCATAAAACCACTTCATTAACACTAGTTCGCCAGAAAAGGGCGAGCTCCCAGTGCTGTCAGAGCCCTCCAACCCTGGACCCGGTCTACGAGAAGGGACAAGTAGTAGAAGATTACGGAGGTCTGGAAGCGTATATCACCGGTTCACCAGAGTCTAAGCTCGCCATCATTCTAATCTCCGATGTCTTTGGTATATTTCCTCTCTTTCTAATTTTATTTTATTCACTTTTGTCCCTCTTACTTTTCGGTTTGAGACGTTTTTTTTTTTGTTCAAAATTGAGTTTCATGTGTTTAGTCAAAACCTTGGTTAAAGAAAGGTTGTTTGATTTGCTTTGAAATAAGTAGTAGAATAGAAAGGAATAAGTATGGTATGATGCAATCATGCAAGAATTTAGTTTTATTTTCAGCAAAATTAATTATAATCGCAATTTCTAATAGAGCAACTTTGATGGGAACTATAAGTTTGTAACTTGTGCATAAGAAGTAGATTTCTGAAGTTAGTTTGAATTTTTAACATCTGAGATAATTCATTACTGCAAAAATATATGCAATTCTTACTTAACTTTCCCTTTTTTCTGATTTTATAAAACTAACTGGCATACTGATTCAGTATACCTTTCTTCTTTGCAGGATATGAAACACCTTTATTGAGGTATGCTAATGTTTTACTTAAACTATATTAAATTAACTGGTGGCCCTTAGCAAATTATCATAGCAAAACAAAAAAAAAAAAGGATTACCACTACAAGCACATAACTGCGAAGGCTTGTCAGCACTATGCTAGTGTATGATTTATGTAATTACTGTAACTAGCTTATTGTTGATTTGATGATTTATATATTTTATTGTAACTAGGAATTTAGCTGATAAAGTATCCACCTCTGGATATTTTGTTCTCGTCCCCGACTTTTTCCATGGAGATCCTGCTACACTAGAAATTGTGGAAAATGAAAACTCGATAGATGAATGGCTAAAAAAGCATAATATTGTAAGTTTCATAATACTTTGGGAGTGAATAAAATGTGACTGGTAACATTTTGTACCTGCAAAAAATAAAAAGTATCTCACATACCTTGTGAACACTTCAATTACCAATATACCACTCTTATATTATTTTCTGAAGGAGCAACTCATTTGGCCCCATTTTGATCACTTATTATGTTGAGAGCAACAGTGATGTTCGGTCAGATATTTTTGCCCTTGCTGAATAAAATGTGAAATAGGACTGAAGCTATGATATATTCATTTAAACCCTAGTTTATACATGGCATTTCCAAGAAATTTATGATATATGCAAGTTATTTTTCTTATTTGGAAGAATAAACGTGCTATTTTTCATATTTTTTGTTTTCTCAACATTCATATTGGCCCTTTTTTTATCATCTTTTTAATTTATAAAATGTTTATTTGAGGTCCGTGTACAGTAACATCTTGGGAGACCCTTTTCAGTATAGTCCGATCCAGTCTCTACAATTTGCCAGAATCAGAAACAGCTACCTTTCTTTGAATTATACATGAATTTTCATCAATAAATTTTTTTTTTTAATGACTACATGTATATGTTGTGTGATAAAGCCTAAAGGATTTGAAGAAGCAAATCAGGTAATTGCAGTCCTGAAAGAGAGGGGTTTTTCTGCAATTGGAGCAGCTGGTTTTTGTTGGGGTGGTATGTTTCCAAACTGTACTCATTACATTCGTTTTTTTTTCCAAATAAACAAAAACAGTTCAATTGCGATGGGTGAAGGATCTAGTTAGTATTCATTTCAAAATTCAATAGGTTGGTGGGTACCAGAATCAGTGCTACCTAAGAGTATTTGTTGATTAATTTGTTAGTACAGTAGCCCCATTCCCTACTTAGTATATTGTATCCTTAATAACAACAGGAATGGTGGTCGTGGAGCTAGCAAAGTATGACTACATTAATGCAGCAGTGTCTATCCATCCTGGGCCTCTCACTCATGATGATATTAGAGGTAGCTTTAATTCTCATATTATTTTCATGGTTTTATTTAGTTCCTTCAGACTTTCTCACTTTGATCAGCCGTACCATTAATTTTCATAGTTCTGGTTATAAATAAAGTGAAAAATGTAGCTTCAAATATTCTGCTCTAATTAGGCTTATGTAATTAACAACAACAACAACAACAACAAAGCCTTTTGTCCCAAACAAGTTGGGGTAGGCTAGAAAGAAACCCAACAAGAGAACACATCCAAAAAAAAAAAAAAAAAAAAAAAAAAAAAAAAAAAAAAAAAAAAAAATATATATATATATATATATATATATATATATACTAATAGTAAGACTAGCCATACTAATAATAATACCTCTAATAATAATAGTAATAGTAGAAACCTAGACCTCGACCGTGACCTAATAGAGGGACCTACAAACCTATGGCATCGCTCCTACCCCTAAGTTCCTACGTCATGGCTCCGGTACATGAATTGCTAACTTCCAAGCGCTCCTATCGATCGCCAACTCCTTGGGGACGTTCCATTCTTTAAGGTCTCTTTTCACCGCTTCTTCCCATGTCAATCTTGGTCTCCCTCTCCCCCTCCGGGTGTTCTCGAAATGATTAAGAATTCCGATACGTACCGGTGCCTCTGGAGGTCTGCGTTGGATATGTCCAAACCATCTCAAACGATGTTGGATCAACTTCTCCTCTATTGGTGCGACCCCAACCATATCTCGTATGTCATCATTTCTAATCCGATCTTTCCTCGTGTGACCGCAGATCCACCTCAACATACGCATCTCAGCTACACTCATCTTCTGGACATGTCGTCTTTTAGTAGCCCAACATTCTGCGCCATACAACATCGCAGGTCTAATCGCTGTCCTGTAGAACTTGCCTTTTAGCTTCTGCGGGACTTTCTTATCGCATAGGACGCCTGATGCTTGTCGCCATTTCACCCACCCCGCTCTTATCCTGTGACTAACATCTTCATCTATCTCGCCATCGTTCTGCAGCATCGACCCTAAATATCGAAAAGTATCTCTCGTAGGTACTACCTGCCCGTCTAGACAGACATCTCCGTCCACTGGTCGTATCCCACTAAACTCACACCCCATATACTCCGTCTTAGTTCTACTAAGCCTAAACCCTTTGGACTCTAGAGTTCGTCTCCACAATTCCAATTTCCTATCGACCTCCGTCCTACTCTCATCGACTAACACCACATCGTCCGCAAAGAGCATACACCAAGGAATCTCTCCCTGTATATCCTTCGTGATCTCATCCATCACTAAGGCAAAAATATACGGGCTCAAAGCTGATCCCTGATGTAGTCCTATTTTAATAGGAAAGTCACTAGTTACACTATCACATGTCCTGATGCAAGTAACGGCACCATCATACATGTCTTGGATGAGGGTAACATACTTTGTGGGGACTTTCTTCTTTTCTAGTGCCCACCACATAACTTTCCTTGGCACTTTGTCGTATGCTTTCTCCAAATCAATGAAAACCATATGTAGATCCTTCTTTCGCTCCCGATATCTCTCCATCAATTGCCTTATTAGGAAGATGGCCTCCATGGTTGACCTCCCAGGCATAAAACCAAATTGGTTTATCGAAACGTTTGTCATCCGTCTCAAACGATGTTCTATCACTCTCTCCCAAAGCTTCATTGTATGACTCATAAGCTTAATCCCTCTATAGTTTGTACAGCTTTGAGCATCCCCTTTATTCTTGAAGATTGGTACTAGAGTGCTTCTCCTCCACGCATCCGGCATCCTATTTGATCGGAAAATGCTATTGAATAGTTTGGTTAACCAAACTACAGCCACATCTCCGAGGCACCTCCATACTTCGATTGGTATGTTATCAGGTCCTAGAGCCTTACCTACTTTCATTCGTTTTAAGGCTTCTTTCACCTCGGACTCTTGAATTCTCCTAACAAAACGTCTATTGGAGTCATCAAAGGAGTCGTTCAACACAATTCCTAAGTCGTCATCCTCTCCATTGAATAACTTGTTGAAGTAATCCCTCCACCTATTCTTGATCTCGTCGTCCCTCACTAAAAGCCTATCAGTCTCGTCCTTGATGCACTTCACTTGGTTTAAGTCTCTCGTCTTCCTATCTCGAAGCTTCGCTATCTTATACACGTCCTTCTCACCCTCCTTCGTACTCAGCTTCTGGTATAGATCCTCATAAGCCCGACCTCTTGCTTCGCTCACAGCTTTCTTTGCATTCTTCTTGGCCAATTTGTACTTCTGCGCATTGTCGTCAGTCTTGTCATGGTGCAAGCGTTTGTAGCATTCTTTCTTTTCTTTAATAGCTTTCTGCACTTCGTCGTTCCACCACCACGTATCTTTGGGTTCGCGGTTGCTTCCTCTAGTAACTCCAAGCACTTCCGTAGCTACCTTTTGAATGCTAGCTGACATATCTTCCCACATCTTGTTTGCTTCTTCACCTGCTTTCCACGGACCTTCTTCAATCATTCTGCCCCTAAAAGTATGAGACACGTCTCCTTTGAGCTTCCACCACTTCGTCTTCACAACTCGAGCGCCTCTACCTACTCTAGAACGCAGCGGAAAGCGAAAATCAGCCACCACAAGTTTGTGTTGTGAGACGACACATTCCCCAGGTATAACCTTGCAATCCATGCAGGCTCGTCTGTCCTCTCTCCTAACAAGAACAAAATCAATCTGGGAAAAGTGTTGGGCACTACTAAAGGTGACTAAGTGGGATTGTCTTTTTCTAAAGAAGGTGTTAGCTATCATGAGGTCGTAAGCTATGGCCAAGTTTAAGAAGTCCTCGCCTTCTTGGTTCCTATCGCCATACCCAAAACCCCCATGCACCCTCTCAAACCCTCCACTAGTTTCACCTACATGTCCATTGAAGTCTCCTCCGATGAAGAGCTTTTCAGTGGTTGGCACACTTCTAATCATACCATCTAAATCTTCCCAGAATTGGATTTTGATGGATTCACTTAGTCCTACTTGTGGTGCATAAGCACTAATGACGTTCAAAACTAAGTCCCCCAAAACTAGCTTCACTAGAATGATCCTATCCCCTTGTCTCCGCACGTCGACAACTCCACTCTTAAGGCTCTTGTCGATTAAGATACCTACTCCATTCCTGCCCCGTTCTTTTCCAGTGTACCACAGCTTGAAACCGGTGTTCTCCACTTCCTTTGCTTTTTGGCCCGTCCACTTTGTCTCTTGTACGCACAAGATGTTCACACGCCTCCTAATCGCCGTATCCACTAACTCTCTTAACTTTCCTGTTAGAGACCCTACATTCCAACTACCTAAACGAATCCTACTCTCACTGACTATCTTCCTTGCCCCCCGCACCCGTCGTGAAAAGTGCGAAGACCCTTGCTTACTTGCCACTACATCCGGGCGCTGATGTAGCGCGCCACTAAGGGAGTGACGATCCGGCCCTTGCTCACTTATCACCTTATCCGGGTTCCGATAAGGCGCGCCACTAAAGGGGTGGCGACCCGGCCCTTGCTCATTTATCATCTCATCCGGGTTCCGATAAGACGCGTCGCTAAGAGGGTTACGCCCCAACGAAAAGTAATTGGGTTTCATTTCCATAGAGATGACTGGGATTTTTACGTTGGCTCGCCTAGCCTATCACAACCCTCCTCCTTTTACCCGGACTTGGGACCGGGCTATACTAAACAATGCAACCAAAGCTTAGTAATTAACCTTAAAAAAAATTATGCTTATCGAATTAATTATGGGAAAGAAAATAGGGCAGATGAGCCAAGTGATTCCATTTTCTTGGGTGTGGAATGGTAAAAACACTTTGACCATGATGTGTCATCTCCCATTCCTCTGCCACATAACCACTATTAGAGATAACTGATGGAAGGGCCTAATTTTAAAAAATATAAAAAGAAAAGTCATGGAGATGATTGAACAAATAAGGCCATATTTAAGAAATGGCAGGAGTTTTTTTTTTTTTTTTTTTTGCTGTATCATAAAAAAATATTTACTGACTTCTTTTAGGTGAGATATTTTATATAGATTTTTGACTAACACCATTTCAAAATTTTATCTCAGAGGTAAAATGCCCCATTTCCATACTTGGAGCAGAGACGGACACATTCAGCCCTCCTGAGGTCATTAAGCAGTTTGCTGAAATTCTCTCATCTAAACCTGAGGTTAATGAACTAATTTTTTTCCCTATTTTATTTTTGCTATACTTTTGATGCTGGCTAATTGACAGCCTGCCAGTTTAACCATTCCCCTCCTTTACGGAAATTTTATTTAGTTGATCAGTCCAGATTTTAACCGTGGTTGTTCCATTAGACCATGGATGACAAGATTTACTATACGATCGTTGCAATTATAATCAAGTTGTCTATTTCAATCATAACAGGTTCATAGCCATGTAAAGATATATCCAGGCACCGAACATGGTTGGTCGGTAAGTTATGATGTCAATGACAAGCAGGCAGTGGAGAAGGCTGAAGAAGTACAAAAGGACATGCTGGATTGGTTTGTCAAATATGTCAAGTAAAAAATTTTCTATTATTCCGCAAGGATTTACTGGACGAGGAATTACTGCTGATGTTTGATGGAATAAACCCTACTTTATTAGAAGTTTGTATTGATTTTGCTGTGGTTTCTCCTCAATTGCGGTTCTCAAACTGAAAACGGTTTGATAATGAAAAATGCAAATTGAAAATTAATTCTTGACAGTTTGAAAATTCTAATAATTATTTGACAAACAATAGATCCATATTTCAAATTTCATTATTTTCTGGAGACATGAGATATGCACAGTGAAAATAGACAGATGATATATGTTGATTAAAAAAAAACTAATTATTAAATTATTCATCCTTTTAATTTCAGGCCGCATCTAGCGTCATCTCTTTTTACCGCTTAAATTAAATTCATAAAGCAATATACTGCACATCAACTCAACTCGGTTGCTTTCACTGACTTGCGTTGTTTTTCTGGTATAATTTCAATTGCAGCTCAAGGACAAGATAAATAAATTTTTACAAAAAAAAAACACGAAAGAAAATCTTAAGAATGCCTTACCGAAAAAATTATAACTAACATTACTGATCATTCGAATTTCGATAATAACAGTTAAAAATTCAAAATTTAAAAAATAACATCGCTGGATCGTCATTCCAATTTACGATCAATTGGAAAGTGTCCCATTTGTTGAATTTAAGTGTGATATTAATTCTTAAATTATTTGGCACTGTGCTTTTTATGGTATCTTTTATTCATCTCCCCTAGAAACGTTCTCCCTTCCAATTAATATTATATTTTGGTTAAAGTTTATGCAGCAAAACTTGTTTTATTGATGAAACATAAGCATTCGCTTAAAAAAAGTTATAAAATAGTGAAACAAAAATTTATTGTTTCTGGAACATTTTGTTACTTTTATTAATTAACCCTGAAGTATTTAAATTTTAAATAAAATAAAATAAAACACAATGTTTCGAGATTGGAGATTTTTTAAGACATGTTGTTTGCGATGCTAATCGATTACTTTAGATTAGGTACAAATATAATTCAATTTCAAGATTCTCTAGTGTTTACTTTATCTAGTGAATTTTAAAATTGTCAACGTCTTTTTAATACCACTTTCGGAAAGAAGACAATGAGACTAAATAACTAAGATAGTACTGATTTTTTTTTTTAAATATGATGTACGTACGTCTAAAGCTAGTAAACTAATCTTCATTCAGGGCATAATATTTCCCTGTATAAAATTTCAATGAGATATAAATGGACAAATATCACTAAAATTTTACTGCTTCTGATTAAGTATTCGGATTATTTAGGAGCATAAGAATTTCATAAATTTCTCCATCCCAACCATCCTACATCAATACGTTTAATACGTCTCATAAAGCTAATGGAATTTATGAGTGTTTCCTTGCATATGTCGGTGCATACATAATTTATCTAATATTTTATTTTACTGATGGAAAAAGAATAGAACGTACATAAATGGCCGGCGCCTTTGGAATTCATTCTATTATTATCACTACTTTTTTATTTGCACTTGACAAAAGTAAAAAAAAAAAAAAAGGCAAAGTTGCTCCAAGGAAAATATGTTAGCGGTTCAAAACTTTCAATTAGATGCTTTGCCTGGTGTGTTGGTGCCGCCGGTTGTTTCATTCAAGATACGGCCACTGCACCTTTTCTTTTATCCATTGGTTTCTTCTCGTTCATATTATGACCAACCCTGCTTCTATTGTCTAGTGGAATATCATCTCTCATAATTTTTTGGAGTGTCCATTGACATAGCTGCTATAGAACAAAAAAATGTTCTCCAGATACAGATATATAGTTCGTGAATCGTGATTATATGTTTTATATATCGAGAGAGAGATTTACTTGTAAAGTATTCAGTGACACGCCATTACATAGTATTTGTGACATAAAATAAATTAATTATATAATTTTAAACGAATAAAAATAAGCCTTAATCTTATTTAATTTCACAAGCAATGCAAATGTCCTATCTGAAATTTATAAGAATTTAGAAATCAAATCTTTTTAAAATATTAGTTATTTTATTGAAATTTCTATATAGGTTAACCTGCAGGATTAATTTGTACGTGCGGAAGAGTAATAACCAGAAAATAAAGTCAATTATCCTTATCTCTCGTATATAAGTATATATTCTATTTGAATTATTATCAATTTTTTAGTCAACTTTAATATTTTGGAACTATTTGCAATATTTAGAAGTTTGACTATTAAGATGAAAAATTCAGTTTTCAATTCGATTCATGGGAGGAAAAGACAATTAGACAAATGAAGGGCGCCAGCCGGTTGGTTTCATGCATATTAATTGGAGGGAGAACGTTTCTAGGAGAGATGAATTAATATGACACCTAAATTCAACAAATGGGACACTTTCCAATTGATCGTCAATTGGAATGACGATTCAATCTTGGATCGTCATCCGGATGACGATCCAAGGATTTTGCAATTTCGTCAATCCGGATGACGATCCAGCGACGTTATTTTTAAAATTTCGAATTTTTAACTGTTATTATCGAAATTCGAGTGAACAGTAACGTTACTTATAATTTTTTCGGCGTTATCATATGCTCCGAAAACATTGGGTCGAATATCCAAGTGATACTCGCTAAAAGGCCGAAACGAACAGGTTTGGGTCCGTTGTTACGTATGCAAATACACCCTCATTATTTATTTTATTCAGGAACTGATAAGTACAATCAAATAATCATTAGTCATTTTGGGTAAGGGTGCTACCGTCCGCACTTTTCATTTTCGCTTCACTCTCTCACCCTCACCCTCACCATCTCGTTCATGCGCGCCTCCCCTCTCACTCCTCTTTCCCGTCGCGCTCTCTCTCGTCGCGTAGCCATCCTGTCGTGTAGCCCTCTCGTCACTCCTCTCTCCCGCCACACAGCCATCCCGTTGCGCAGCCCTTTCGTCCCTCCTCTCTTCCGTCGCGCATCTCTCCCGTCGCGCCTCTCTCCCGTTGCGTAGCCCTTCATATGCCCTTTCGTGTCTCCATGCCTTTTTTTTTCTTTGTATCCACTAATCAACCACGCAAGATACTCTCTCATAATTAGTTACTCTCTCATACATGTTATTACTTCTCTTATTATGTTTAATTACTCCCTGATAGAAGGTGCACAAAGAATTATTACTTACTCTCTTATTCTTAATAAATACTCCCTCTTACTATTTTAGTTACTCTCATGTACTCGTTATTTACTCTCCTTATTATGTTTAATTACTCCCTGATAAAAGGAACACAAAGAGTTATTACTTACTTTCTTATTCTTGATAAATACTCCTTCTTACTATTTTAGTTACTCATTTGTACTCGTTATTTACTTCTCTCATAGTGTTTAATTACTCCCTAGTAAAGTTACACAGAGGGCTATTATTTACTCCCTTATTCTTGATAAATATTCCCTCATACTGTTTTAGTTACTCTCCTGTATTTGTTATTTACTCTCCTCAAAGTGTTTAATTACTTCCCGATAAAGTTACACAAAGGCTATTACTCATTCCTTTATTATTGATAAATACTCCCTCCTACTATTTTAGTTACTCCCATGTACTTGTTATTTACTCCACTCATAGTGTTTAATTACTCCCTAATAAAGTTACACAAATATATTACTTACTCCCCTGTAGTAGTTATTTACTCCCTTATACTTATTTATTTACTCTCAAACCGTAGCAAAATCATATTTAAAATATTTTTTCTCTTCTTTTCTATCTCCACTTTTTTTTTTCTTTCTATAACAAATCTGATCGTCTTTCTTCTTCCTATCTACTCGTAATGAAGGAAAAAAAAAAGAGAGACGCGATAAAAGAAAAAAGAGAAAGGAAGTTGAGAAGAGAAAGGAGGTGGAGCCGTAGATCGAGAGGGGCAGAAGCGTAGGAGAAGGAGAGGGTGAGGAAAGTAGAACCAGAGGAGATGGAGGTGTAGATCGAGGTGAAGAGAAGGTGTAGAGGTCGGATCTGAAAGAGAGAGTGCGACGACTACGAAGACGGAAGAGGGACGATGACTACGATAGAAGAGAGAGTACTTTCAGATCTGATTGCACAGAGGGTGCGTAGGAAGAGAGGCAAAAAAATTAAATTCGCGCAGGATAAAGATGAGGATGAAAACAATAGCGCTCTGATTGTTTAATTGCACAGAGTATTGATTACTGTAAAGTAATTACCATTTTATTCTACCTACTCCTGCATTCTGTTGAAAGGGCTTGTTGACCTCAGCCATGACCTCATCTGTTTCCCTAAATACCTACAGAGACGCGACCCATCCTTTTCTTAGACTGTTTCACGGTTGCTAATTATTGGTTGGGTGATGGTGCTAGAAGATTTTGATTCATAATTTTTGAGGTGTTAGTTACTTGTGAATGTACTAGCACTAGTCCGATAATAACTTTTTTTTTAATTATTATCTACAACGTTGTTTTTTTTTTCCTAATAATTGGTAGATAACGGCTTTTTTTTTTAACGAAAAAATTGACCATAACTATAGGCTTTAAATAAAAACATAATCAAACTAATAAATAACATTTCATAATTTACAATAAAAATATATCATACCAGTCATTCAAATCCTCAGCTCATAAACAATCTTAAATCTTTATTGATTAAATTTTATAAAATATAGTCATGTGTAAATTCGGCGTAGTAAATATGAAATAACTTAAAAACGTTATCTATGGCCTATGGGTGGTTTAAGTAATAAGTGAAAATGCTCAAAACAAAAAAAAAGTGTGTATCTCATAGTTATCAAATATTTAATTTATGATACTTGATTTACCTTTTTTTGAAAAAGGTAAGCATTTATTTTTGAGAAGTTCGTAAAATTAGCTGACATTCAAAATAGTTATTAACACTGGTGGTAACATGTTCTGATTCCGTCAAAATGCATGACAATTTTTGTACGTAAAATTTTATACCGATAAAAGTGTGTATTATGAAACAAATAAGGTTATATTACAAAATAAGTAAAAGTGTACTAATGTATTACTAGCAAAAAAATGCTCTCATACAAATAAAAAACAAAATAATATTAAAAATTAAAAATATATTATTCAATCTATATAGGTAGATATGTTGTTTATTTTTTTTTATTTATTAGATGAAAATTTAAAATATATTGTTGTTTTGTGTAGCGATTGATATCTAACTACATATTACTTGGATCGAACGATATAAACATGTGTTTGTAACATTTTTTGAATCCGTATTTATAAGTAGAAGAGATAGAGATGTATAAGAGTTTTTTTTATTATTATTTTTTTAGGTTGTACAAATTGTACACTGAGGTGTTTAGGTGAGACATCGTTATTTTATATTTTATATATTTTTTTATTTTATTGTTACTCCAGTTGCTCGTGCTCCACGGCTTCACCTCTCTTCCCATAAAACCACTTCATTAACACTTAGTTAGCCAGAAAATGGCGAGCTCCGAGTGCTGTGCGAACCCTCCCACCCTGAACCCGGTCTACGGGAAGGGACAAGTAGTAGAAGATTTCGGAGGTCTGAAAGCGTATATCACCGGTTCACCAGAGTCTAAGCTCGCCATCATTCTAATCTCCGATGTTTTTGGTATATTTATTTTCTTTCTAGTTTTATTTTATTCACTTTTGTCCCTCTTACTTTTCGGTTTGAGACGTAGTATTTTGTCTTCAAATTGAGTTTCCAGTGTTTAGTCAAAACCTTGGTTAAAGAAAGGTTGTTTGATTTGCTGTCAAATAAGAAGTAGAATATAGAAAGGAACAAGTATGGTATGATACAATCATGCAATAATTAAGATTTATTTTCAGCAAATTTATAATTACAATTCCAAATAGAGAAACTTTGATGGGGAACCATGAGATTGTAATTTAATTATGCATAAGAAGTAGATTTCTGTAGTTAGTTTGAATTTCGAACATCTGACTCTCCGAGATAATTCACTAGTGCAAAAATATATGCAATTATTACTTAACTTTCCTTTTTTTCTTTTTTCCTGATTTCAAAATACCTTTCTTCTTTGCAGGATATGAAGCACCTTTATTGAGGTATTCTAATCTTTTAGTTAAACTATCTAAAATTAACTGGTTGCCCTTAGCAAATTATCGTAGTAAAACAAAAAAAAGGATTACCATTTTTTTGACAATATATACCACTACAAGCGCAAAACTGCGAAGGCTGGTCAGCACTATGCTAGTGGATGATTTATGTAATCACTGTAACTAGCTTATTGTAGATTTGATGATTTATATATTTTATTTTAACTAGGAATTTAGCTGATAAAGTATCCACCTCTGGATATTTTGTTCTCGTCCCCGACTTTTTCCATGGAGATCCTGCTACAACAGAAATTTTGAAAAATTCGGGAGATGAATGGTTAAAAAAGCATAATATTGTAAGTTTCATAATACTTTGGGAGTGAATAAGATGTGACTGGTAACATTTTGTACCTGCTAAATAAAAAGTATCTCAGATACCTTGTGAACACTTCAATTCCCAATAGACCACGCACTCTTCTATTATTTTCTGAAGGAGCAACTCATTTGGCCCCATTTTGCTCACTTATTATGTTGAGAGGAACAGCAATGTTCGGTCAGATATTTTTGCTCCTTCAGAAAATAATAGAAGAGTGCGTGGTATATTGGTAATTAAAGTGTTCACTCATTTGGCCCCATTTTGCCCTAGCTGAATAAAATGTGAAATAAGACTGAAGCTATGATAGATTCATTTAAACCCTAGTTTATAATGGCATTTCCAAGAAATTTATAGGATATGCAAGTTATTTTTCTTATTTGGAAGAATAAACATGATATTTTTCATATTTTTGTTTTCTTAACATGCATATTGGCCCATTTTCTTTTCTCATCTTTTTAATTTATAAAATGTTTATTTGAGGTTCTTGTATAGTAACATCTTTGGAGACCTTTTTCAGTATAGTCTAACCCAGTCCCTACAATTTACCAGAATCAGAAACTACAATCTTTCTTTGAATTATACATGAATTTTCGTCAATATTTTTTTTATTTTTTAATGACTGCATGTATATGTTGTGTGATAAAGCCTAAAGGATTTGAAGAAGCAAAACAGGTAATTGCAGTCCTGAAAGAGAGGGGTTTTTCTGCAATAGGAGCGGCTGGTTTTTGTTGGGGTGGTATGTTTCCAAACTGTATCCATTACATTTGTTTTTTCCAAATAAACAAAAACAGTTCAATTGCGATGGGTGAAGGATCTTGTTTGTATCATTTCAAAATTCAATAGCTTGGTTAGTACCAGTATCAGTGCTACGGTGCTACCTAAGAGTACTTGTTTATTAATTTGTTAGTATAGTAGCCCTTTTCCCTACTTAGTATATTGTAATTCTTAATAACAACAGGCAAGGTGGTTGTGGAGCTAGCAAAGTATGACGACATTAAAGCAGCAGTGTCTCTCCATCCGGGGCCTCTTACTCATGATGATATTAGAGGTAGCTTTAATTCTCATATATATTTTTTTTTCATGGTTTTATTTAGTTCCTTCAGAAATTCTAACTTTGTTCAGCCGTGCCATTAATTTTCATAGTTCTGGTTATAAATAAAGTGAAAAATGAAGTTTCAAATATTCTGCTTAAATTAGGCTTTTGTAATTAACCTTAAAAAAATTATTCTCATCAAATTAATTATGGGAAAGAAAATAGGGCAGATGAGCCAAGTGATTCCATTTTCTTGGGTGTAGAATTGTAAAAGCACTTTGACCATGATGTGTCATCTCCCATTTCTCTATCTCACAACTGCTATTAGAGATAACTGATGGAAGTCATGGAGCTGATTGAACAAAATGTTTTAGTCCATATTTAAGAAATGGCTGGAGTTTTTTTTTTTTTTTTGGGTTTTTTGGTGTATCGTAAAAAAACATTTACTGACTTCTTTTAGGTGAGAGATTTTATATAGATTTTTGACTAATACCATTTCAAAATTTTATCTCAGAGGTAAAATGCCCCATTTCCATACTTGGAGCAGAGACGGACCCTTTCAGCCCTCCTGAGGTCATTAAGCAGTTTGCTGAAATTCTCTCATCTAAACCTGAGGTGAATGATCTAATTTTTTTTTCCTATTTTATTATGAGGTTTTCTAAACTTTTGATGCTGGCTAATTGACAGCCTGCCAGTTTTAACCATTCCCCTCAATTTACTGAAATTTTATTTAGTTGATCAGTCCAGATTTTAACCGTGGTTGTTCCATTAGACCATGGATGACAAGATTTACTATACGATCGTTGCAATTATAATCAAGTTGTCTATTACAATCGTAACAGGTTCATAGCCATGTAAAGATATATCCAGGCACCGAACATGGTTGGTCGGTACGTTATGATGTCAATGACAAGCAAGCAGTGGAGAAGGCTGAAGAAGCACAAAAGGACATGCTGGATTGGTTTGTCAAATATGTCAAGTAAAATGTGAAAAGTTATATGGTTTGTCAAATATGTCAAGTAAAATGTGAAAAGTTATATATTGTTCTGCAAGTTCTTTACTGGAATGGAGGAAAATAGACTCGACTCGCTCCTTTTACGTAGTATATATATATGTTTGTATAAACATCTATGTAATAACGTTGTGAGTATTTTACATACATATGACTAGAGACGTCTAGATGCATATTACGTGAGAAATACTGGAGTGCGTAGATGTTTATAAGAAAGGAGTAAAATACCCATATATATGTATTCTCATCCGAGTAGAAAAGTTAAACCAACACGTCTCTAGTCATGTGTATTCAAAAGCTTGTACGCAATTATGAACTTATTCCAGAGAAAATCAACGAATAGAAAAAAAAACCTTAATTATATTTCTAAAAATATCTACATTTTTATTTTGATTCTATCAAAAAAATGAACCTAGCAAAAAAATAATTAATATGCATTTTACAAAAAATATTCTCATTATAAATACGCATTTATTACATTATAATCAATTTGAAAATCATAAAATCTCATATTACAAGGAAGAGATAAAATTCAGCATGGAACAAACATAATCATTATCTTGTTCTTAATTTACATGCTTTTAGAGATCTCAAATCCTTCTTTAAAAAATTTTCAATTATTTTTCTCGCGATTTTGTAAATGCAAAAGTTTACCTTTATCATAACAATTAATTGTTAATGAAAAACTTATCCTCATTATAATAATCCATTTTTTCAATTCAATTTTAAACAAAAACTAATTGAAAAAATAATTTATTTTATAAATGCAGACAAAAATAATATAGTACTGGGTTTATGCGCTTAATTTCTTGCATATATTTGCTTCAACTTTAGAATAGGGTATAAGTGTATTGCTTAAAATACTATATATGTCATTATCTTTTTTTTTAATTTGATTACTTATATAATTTTGTAATTCATATTTCAAATTAGTTTTTACATTAATCGTAATAATGAAATTAAAAACGTCGATTTATGGTTTTACGTACGCTACTTCTTTAGTTCTTTCTAAATTCTTTGTGTCTTATAAGTTAGTTGTTTCGTGTCATGAGGTTCATAATAATGATTTAACCATGTCAGAAGATGCCGATTAAATTAACATTTCATAATTAAATATTGATGTTGGAAAATATTGATTAAAATGCTCTGACGTCCTTCTTCTCCTGTCTTTTTGTGTGTATCAGTTGCGTGAATATTGGCCTTACGTGCGCGTATCTCAGGCAAAAATCTGGCTAAATTATAACAGCTTCCACATAATCGGCCGTAAAAAAAAAAATGCTTTACATGCTTATATACTTAATTAATAACTAAGTCGATCTTAGTCTTAGAATACTAACATATATGAAATTTAAATTAATGGACATATCTTGAGCCACTGTAAGAACGTAAATTAGAACAAAACAAAGAAACCATTACACAAAACAAAATAAAGAAATCATTATCACCGTACAAAATTTCTTAGTTCCATGAGTCATAATTAGTCTTATTTAATTTTTCATGCCGGATTAATATAAGGCAGTGGCTTGACCACTGTTTTTCTTCAAAAAAAAAATAAAAAAAAAACATGCGGGGGACATAAATTATATTATTTTTTTTAAAAAAAAAATCAAAAGTCGCCACTTATTTTTTCATGACGGGATTATGTTCAACAAAATTTATAAGATTATTTTTTATATAAATAATTTTAAATTTGTATTTCTATTGATATGGCTGCATCACCAGACAAGAATTACATTAACCCAGAGAGATGAGAGACTGCAGTTCTTTCTTACTTTTTGAATTATTATTATTATTTTGAGCTGAGAGAATGACTTTTCAATATCATCTGTTGCAGTTATTACTTATTAGCATCGCATTTGCAGGAGATTAGTACATGTGGGACCCAAAGCCCTCCACCAATAACTATCCAGAGAGGCAGAGATTCATTGGAATCGTATCCTCTGAATGGCCATCCAGTGGATGCTTTCGATCTCAGCCGTCCGATTTAATCTTAATGGATATGCGTGCCCCGTGCATAATAGACAGATTGATAGGTCCGAAAAGATCTAACCGTTAAAATTAAATCAGACGGCTCGAGGGACGTCCACTGAATGGTTGTATTCAACCATCCAGAGGATTCATTAGTAGCTTTCCACGAAGAAGATTCAAGTTCACAAATCGCACAGTGGGTCCCAGAGTTTGAGAAATAAATAAATAATAGAGTAAAGATCTAGTGGGCGGGGTAGGTGAAAGGAGTGTGACAGTTCTTTTTCTAGATCCTCTGTGGCAATCTATCCTTATGAACGTCCAAGAATATTTTCGAAATAAAGCACAAAATATCAGTGCACTGTGCACTAGCTTGTCTGTTCGTTTTAAGGTGTTTTCAATTTCAATTGGCCAGGAAAGGTCATGTTCTACATTGCGAATTTGATAGAGAAATCAACATTTGTTTTGTTTTTTCAGAAAGCATTTTCTTTTAGTTTCGGACACTTAATTTGAAATGAATACGGCACATACCAAAAAGAATTTCAGGTCAATTTTAATTTAATTTAATTAATTAGTTGAATTTAAAGTTGTTAATGTATCAAAGTATAATGGATCGCGAAATGAAAGTTAGCCTATGCTCTAGAAGAGGTTATCGGAGGTGTGGAATGGAAGCATAAACATCGTCAATCTGCTCCATAGTCAATTATAGAGTGAGACAATGGGATATGAGGTCACAGAAAAAGATTTGGGAAACAAATTGTCACCTCTATTTTTGGAGTGTACACGATTGGTATTTGATAACCAAGAAACAATTTTTTTTAACACCCATTCTCACTCTTTAAAACCTGGAGCACCTTCAGAGTAAGAGAGAATTATTTTATACCATCCTTCAATTTCCACTCCATTCTATTTCCTTCCATTATCTCCAAAATATTTGGGTTTTCAGATTTCAATTGATGCAACTGATTATTTATTTATTTTTACTTATTTGAATTTTCTTTTGTAATCTTCTGCCTCAGGACTCCGAGAGAGAGTTCTACTAAAGAGAAAGAAAATAAAGAAAGAAAGAAAGAGAATAAGCGAAGCGAAGTGAATGAGACAACTATATAGGACACATTGACAACTTATTTATTTTTGTAACTATGACAAACGACATCAAAATTTATTCAAAATTTAAAATATTACATATGAATTATGTACGATTTAATTAACCTATATATATAAAAAGAAAAATTGATAAGTGCCATCGTTACTTTTACCATCCCTCGTCATCGCTCAATCCAACGCTCTCTGTCCGAGTGGACTCCTCATCGCGCCCTCCCTCTTAAGCGCTCTCCCCTCGCTTGCCCGCTCTCATCCAGCGATCGTTCCAGCGCGTACTACCTCTCTTCACCTAGCGCTATCTTCCTCCCCTCTCTCTTTTCTACTCTCCCCTTGGCCAAGCACTATTTTTGTTCCTCCTCCTCTCCCTCTTGGTAGAGGTGAGTATCTTTTCTCCCTCTCTTCGTTCTCTTTTATGTTTTCCTCCATTTATGTCGTGATAAGTGTTCACTTTGTTTGTTGTATATGTTCAATTTTGTTGTTATGCTCAACTTATTTGTTATATTAGTTTATGATGCTTATATATATTCACTTTGTTTATTGTATATATTCAATCTCGTTATTATAAGTGTTCATTTTATTTGTTCAATTTATTAAGTTTATGTGTGTGTTTATTTTGTTGGTGTATATGTTCACTTTGTTTGTTTGTTGTGTTCTTTTTATTGTTATATATGTTCAGTTTGTTTGTTCAATATGTTCATTTTATATGTTCAGTTTGTTTGTTTTGTCTGTTTATTCTATTGCTATATATCAACTTGTGAGCTTGATACAAGACGAGGGAGGAGAAGAAAGAAAGAGGAGATGCGCGGAAAAGGGGAACACACGTGATTTTTTCCCTTCAGCGATGACCAGTGATGGTTTTTTTTGTTGATGAAACTTATAGTTCTCATATAAAATGTAATTTGAAAATTATTCAGTATTCAACTGAAAAAGCTTTTATAATATTGATGTGTTCACAAATGTGAACTGTTCAGTTGATGAAATAAATTTTTAACATATTTAAAATTTGTTACGAAACCTATGTATATGAGAAAAATATATTTACCATTTTACATGTTTGATATAATGAATATTTTCTAAAATATCACTATTATTAATAAATTTTATGTCAATATGACATGCCACAATCTTTTAAACTGACTAAACAAATGGATGTTATAATTTTACAATCTTTATAATTTGATGTCAATATGACATATCTCAACCTACTTTAAATTTGTTACAACTGAAATAATAAATCAGCAATTCAAAATCATTTCAACTTGTCTATTTTTTTGTACAATTATCGACGTATCTCAACTTCACTATTTGGAAATAGAATTATGACTTGATATCAATTTGACTATTTCTTAAGTACAAAGACATTAAATTTAGATAAGACTATCAATTTTATCATCCTGTACTTCTCCTCACCGGACTCACCAACCCTATTATTAACTTGCAAATCAAATGGTAAGTTAGGTTCAGTAGCTGTTCTGCCTTTAGTTCGGAGACGAAAGGTTGTGTGCACAAAAAATTTCTTTGTCATGAGCTCTGATTTTATGTGTTTGGCCACTCTGTAGCTTATTTTTCAGCCATAAAAAGGATGGTACACTTTTTAACCAAATAAGTTTATTCAGTAAAATAAATATTGGACGATAATTATTTGAATAGTAGCATATGATATAGTTTATAGTCTTACATAGTTTGAAAAATAAAATTAGTGACTCAATGGCATATATTTAATCAAATGTTATATGTGTCTTGTCAACTGCTTTCAAATTATAAACATATATTTGAGACCACGTGCATTATTATGACTAGTTATATTAGATTATTCTTGAACTACTTTCATCATAGAAATAATTTCTTTCAATAATGTGGGATGCACGTATCAAATTTATTTATTATGCCTGATAAATTAGTAACAAACTAACAATCAAAATATTTTGTAAATTAAAATATATCCAGATATCAAAATTAATTAAATCGATAATAAACGCTCAGTTAAAACAAGAATTTAGAAGTTGAATATATCTGATGTAAACACGTCAATAATAGAACATACAACAACTCATTCATTTTGCCAGTTGTTATGCACAAGCACAACTTAAGCTGCATAAAAAACCACAAAAGGAAGTGCCACAGAAGACCCCGACCAACTTTAAAGGTTGGTGAACCGTCGCGCCACTCGCTCCCTCTTTAGATCCAACACTTCACTTTAACACCACACCAATTTCGTCTCACACAAACGACCAAACTGACAATCCGGAGCTTCCTCTCCAGTGCTTTGCCAATGGAGGCGGCCGGGCCGCCGTGGAATTGGGTGCCGGAGTACACGAATGCTGCACTGAAAGAAGGTCATGAGGCGGTGGAGTGGGTGGCGCACGTGGCAGCTGCTCTCTCGGCCGGGAGTGGCGCGCCGGTGTGGTCCCCGGAGCTGGCGCAGTTGCTTGCGTCACTGATCTCTTCTGGAGGACACGTGGCATGCGCTTGGAAGTACGCGGAGAGAGCTGTGGTTTGTGGTCTCGCCTCTCCTATGCTTCTCTTTTCTCTCCTTTCTGTAAGGTTAATTAAATTAAACACACTTGACACTCTCTCTCTCTCTCTCTAAATTTTTTATTATTCTACTTATTTTAGTCGAATTGCTTTTTGTGATGTTGAAAAAGGTTGCACTGTACTGTCCGTGAGGAGAACTTTTAAAGCATTAATTAAGCCGTAAAGAATTTTGAAAATGATTCATAATGTGACAATGTATTAACTTTTAACTAGCTGAACAGAGACACTTGTACTGTTTGGCTGCTAGCACTGTACCAAAACCAGTATGGCATCTGAAATGTTGGAAGTACAATGTAGCAATGTACAATAATGTTGACAGTGTTGTGACATCGTGGGTACTGTGTAATAGCTTAGTACTGTTTCTGATGGCATTGCAACCAACATTATCCCAGATTGTGCTTTCTTTATTTTTTTTTTAATTATATATTTGGGAATTTGTACAGGATTATTCCAAACCGGTCATTAAGGCCTTCAGCATATAGGCTCTACTTGGAACTCTTACTCAGACATGGATTTTCTTTTCCTACAGAAATGAAAGGACCAAACTTTAGAAGGTACAGTTCTCCACTACTGC